>JAGIQG010000020.1:14288274-15534158 GCA_024679065.1 Sphyrna mokarran | reverse complement strand
ACCTTGTGCAGCTCTGTGACATTCTTTATTGGGCCCTCTTTTTTTTCATTATTCTTAAGCATTGAATATGAAAACTAACCTGTCAATGTATGTGTTCCATTAATAGAATTGAAATAGCAAAAGGATAAAATTCAAAGGGATTTAATAGTTTTAAGTACATTTTTGAATTTTAATATTCCCAGAAATGTAAAATTACTTCTTACCTGAACTGACAGAGGCTGAGGCGAGGCAGATACTTCCCATGCCTGCGCTTGCTTTTAAATATGTTCCCTCAATAAATGGTACCATTTATGTGAAGGATGATTAATTTTGGTTATTACTTCTGTTAAATTCAATCATGTAGGACACTAGGCTGACATCTGTTTCTGCAATCGTTCTTTTACAAGTTTGATTGCAGAAACAAGAAATACAAAAATGAGCCTTGTATTTGGATGCATTCTAAAATATCCAATCACTGAGATATGTTTAATGTGCGTTTACCATTGTCATTTTGGTATACAAACAGCAATGAATTGAATAACCAGTTCATTTTTTTATGGTAGCTGAGGGGAAATGTTGGCAAGAGAGGGCAAACTCTCACTACCCTTGATCTGAATAAGCAGAATAGACAAACAAAGTCTTTGATTTAACATCCCATTCAAAGGAACCATTCCTATGACAGTGCAGCACTTTCTCAGTAATGAAATCAGCCCTGGAAGTGAAGCATGAAAAAGGTTTCAGTTGAAAGCAATAATTTGAGATATGCTTATAAATGTTACCATTCCTTCTCTAGGTATCATAAAAGTCAAGCTATTTATCTGGAATCCAAGGATAATACGAAGATCAGCTGTGTAATTAGCTCAGTTGGAACAAATGAGGTACTGTTTCTTCTTCTAACCAGTGTGTTGCAATGTTTTAACATTGTGGCAGATATTTTAATTTGGGTATTTTCTCTTTAAAGCACAATCTGGTAACAACCTAAACATTCACTTTCTCCACCATCGACCCACAGTGGCAGCAATGTGTACTGTATACAAGATGCACTGCAGCAAATTATCAAGGCACCTTTAACAGCACTGTCTAAACCTGTGACTTTTATCACCTAAAAGGACAAGGGCAGCAGATGCATGGGAATGCCACCAACTGAAAGTTCTTTTTCAAGCCCCACACCTTCCTGACTAGGAATAATATTATCATTCCATCAATCAGTGGATCAAAATCCTGCAACACCTTCCCTCACAGCTGTATGGATGCACCTGCCGCAGACGGTCTGTAATGGTTCAAGATGGCAACTCACAACCATCTTCTCTAAAGGCGGAGAGGGCTGGTGAATAAATGCTGGCCTAGACAGTGACATCCACATCCTGTGAAAGAATTTTTAAGTATCAAAATGATTTACAGTTGGAAAATAAATCTTTAATCTCATTATACACATTTAATCCATATAAATATTTATATCAATTTTACAATCAAAATTCAATAACAGACATTTCCTTTATATAGCAAAATCCATAAAGTAGACTGGTGTCACATTTTTAAAGTCCTCACTTTAATCAATAGATCTTATTTATTAATTGACCTAATTTTATTGACCATTTCCACCTCGTGTTGTTTTAAATATTTCACATCCTTTTCATTTCACATTAACGAGATTGGAAATAGTTTTGAATGGATGTAAACTTACTCCACTGTTCAATTCTTCTATAAAATATATTAATTCAGATTAACATGAACTTGCTGTTCAGTTTCATTGCTGTTTTGCGATTCAAAAACGCATCTTGATGCAATTGGTATGCAGAATAGGCTTTCGTAGCAAGATCTTGTTTGCTGGAACAAAACTCTGATGTAATCAGCTGAAACGATGATTGTTGATTATACATAAGAAAGCATCATATTTAGACGCTGATACAATACATTTTTGAGCTTGATTACTTTGTATGTTTGTGTGAGTTTTTCAATGTAATGATCAACGTTTAATGTTTCTGTGTTTTCTAACCTATTAAAGTCATTGGGCACAGATTTGAAAATCCCTGCTTAGTATCTGTTCCTGTTTGCTGAACCAATCTCTGTTGAGAGCTTACAGAAGAGCGCTATTGTCTTTTGTGGGTTAAAGTCCCATTTCAGAGACTTGAGCACAAAATCTAGGTTGATACTTCAGTATAGCACCTGGTTTGGTTAAGGCGTTAAATCGTATGTTATCTGGGTACAGTAACATAATGGTGATATTACTGGTTCAGTAATGCAGAGGCTTTGACTACTAAACCAGAGGCATGTGTTCAGAAGCTACAATCCTAGCTAGTGAGTTGAATAACTTGATATAGCAATTTTAACATAATCACCTTGAGATGCTGTATTATCAGGAGCATTGTTGAAAAAAAATACTGAATCATATAAATAGATATTGAGTCAGATAGCCAAGCTTTGTCAAAGAGAGAAGTTTTATGGAGTGAATTAAAAGGGGAAAGCAAGGTAGAAAGGTTATGAAAGAGTCCAAGTTATAGACCTAGGCAACTGAAAACATGGCCACCAGTAGTGGAGCAGTTAAAATTGGTGATGCACAAGAGACCAGGAGTAGATGAGGCAGGTATCTTGGAGGGTTGTGGAGCTGGAGGACATTCAAAGTTAGGGGAGGGGCGAAGTAATGGAAGAATTTAAAGCTAAGAATGAGAATTCTAGAATCAAGATGTTGCTTGAACAGAAGCCAATGTAGGTCAATGAGTATGAGTGTTAGAGGAATGAGACTTGCTGCAAGTTAAGATAAGAGCAGCTAGTTCTAGATGATCTGTGGTGTACAGAGGATAGAATATAGGAAACCTGTCGGGAGTGTGGTGGAATAGTTGTCTAGCGGTAACAAAGACATGATTGAGGATTTGAACAAAAGGTGTAAGGAATGACTTGGACATAGTTTGACAATATTATGGAGGTAGAAATAAATGGACTGTTTTAATCATGGGAAGAAAATGTGGTCGGAAGCTCATCTTGGGATCAAATGTGATACCTAGGTAGAAACAGACTGTTGTTAGCAAAAGGAGTCAAGTTGATAGTTAGGACCCGAGTATGAAACTGCAACCCAAAATAATGGTTTCAGTCTTCCTGATATTTAATTGGAGGAAATACCTACTCATTCAGTACCGGGTGTTGGACAAACTATCTGACAATTTAGCAACAGTGTAGGAGTCAAGAGTGGTGGCAGTGAGGAAGATATGGATGCCATCAACACACACAAAGAAAAGAATGCCGTGCCATCCAATGAACTCACCAAGGCACAACACATAGATAAAATATACGAGAGAGCCAAGGATAGTCTTTAGGAAACACCAGAGGTGATCCAGCATTGCAATCATTCTCTTGCTATGATCAGGTAGCTAGGAATGGAGCCTCCCATCCAACTGGACATGAGTGAAGAAGTGCTCAATGAGGCTCAACTGTGTCAAAGACTGCAGACGGGTTGAGAAGAACCAGAAGGGAAAGTTTACCTTTATCACACTCACACAGGAATTCTTGTAATTAAATAAATCTGGACCAAAAAGCTGGTAAAAGTAATGATGACTCTGAATCCGGATTGGGTTATTGGAAAACCTCAACTAGTTCATAATGTCTTTCAGGTTAGGAAACCTGCTGTCCTTATTCCATTTGGTCTATGTGACTCCAGAACTGTATCACTGTAGTTGATTCTTAGTTGTCCTGAGAAATGGCTGTAGCAAACACTAAGGTGACTTATTACCTTCTCTTTGATGGAACTTAAAGGTGGACAATAAATACAGGTCTTGCCACATCCCAGAAATAAATAATATAGTAAAAAGAGGCCACATATGCCCTCTGACAGCATTATTCAAAAGCATGCTGCCTTGACCAATATTTATCCCTCTATCAGTATCACCGAAAACAGAAATAACAATCTTTATCTCATTCTTACTTCACGGAGCCTTGTTTTTGAAAATTGATTGCCGTGTTTTCCCACATCAGAACAATGACTAAATGATTTCTTTTTGGGGGTGATGTGGGAGAAGAGTTTTTATGAACTGACTGGATGTTCTGCAGACCTTTAAGAGTTTGCTACAAAAATCTGATGTCTGATTCATTTAAATAGAGCAGATATAAATTGTGCAGAACTACGAAAAAAAAATCTGGCATTGGAAAGTTCAGTTTTATGTTTGAATATATTAAGTTTTATCTGTGCGTTCTGGGGTTCTTGCATTCCTAGCTATAGTATCTTAGAATTTGTTTTTTACTTGGATGTTCTAATATTCTGGCAATTTTAAAGATTTAATTTTTCTACTGCCAGCTAAATACCCTGGATCTAAGCATGCATGTTCAGTTAAAAACAAAAAATGCTGAAAACATTCAGCAATTCTGTTTTTCTCCACAGAGGATACTATAAGTTAATGTTTCAAGGCTGTGACCTCTTATCAAAGAACTGGGAAAAGTTGGAGAAATAATAGGTTTTGAGGAAGGGATAGATGAGACAAGGACAAAAGGAAGACCTGTGGTAGTCTGGAGAGTTACACTTGTAGCATCACAAGCAAAATAGCAAAGAATCAAAAGATGAACCTAGAGCAGCTGTGTTGCTGACTGAAAAAAATATAAAACATGCAAAGGGAAAGGAAACAAAATGGAGCACAGATGGTGGTCTGAAGTTGTTGAACTCAGAGCAGAAGTCCAAAAGTCTGTACTGTGCCTAATCATGAGGTGCTTTTCTTATGTTGAGCTGTACTGCAATAAGTTGACCGAGGACATAAATGACACAAAAGCAAAGTGAAGAATTAAAATCGATTAGAAAAAGTTATCTAATGTTGATTCAATTTCCACTTTTTTTTTAATTTCACAAGATCCACCTGACTTGTCCCTCCCCTCCTTGACTTCTCTATCTCCCTTTCTGGGATTTCTTTTTTTATTCATCTGTGGGATGTGGACGTTGCTGGCTGGCCAGCATTTATTGTGCAACCCTGGTTACCAGAGGATAATTGAGAGTCAGTCACATTGCTGTGACTCTGGAGTCACATGTAGGCCAGAAGAGGCAGATTTCCTTCTCTAAAGGGCATGAATGAACTAGAAGGGTTTTTCTGAAAATCAGCAATGGCTTCATGGTTATCAGTAGACTCGTATTTCTAGATTTTTTTTATTGAATTCAAATTCCACCACGTGCCATGGTAGTAGGATTCAAACACGGGCCCCCAGGGCATTAGCTGAGTTTCTAGATTAATAGTTTAGCGATAATACCACTAGGCCATCGCCTCGACAGGATCGATCTCAATTTATATTCCTTTGACTTCCACAGCTAACTCAACTTCATTTTCTCACACTCTACACCCTGTATTGATTCCATTCCATTCTCCCAGTTCTTCCATCACCATTGCATCTGTTTTGTTGATGCAACCTTCCATTTTTTTAATGTATTTATGCAAAGGAAGTAAGCTTTGCTGGCTAGGCCAGCATTCATTATTAATCCCTAATTACCTTGAGAAGGTGATGGTGAGTTGCCTTCTTGAACTGCAGTCCCTGAGTTGTAATTCATCCTCAGTGCTGTTAGGGAGGGAATCTGTGCCTCTGAATTGTTTTTTTTCCCAACTGAGGAATCCACTCTGCTATTGTTGAAAGGCTGTCAACCATATCCGCCACATTTCTTGCACTTCTGCTCTCACCCCTTCCCCTATCTCCTAGAAACTCAGTGAGGTTTCTCATGTCCTTGTTCTCCACTTCACCAGCCTCCGTATTTAACAGATAATTTTCTACCATTTCTGCTACCTCCGGTGTGAAGCCATCACCAAAAACATCTTTATTACCTAAGGACTATTCCTTCTGTGACACACATCCATCCTGAGTCCAACTCTATTGAATTTCTGAGTTTTCACGGTTCTGATGAAGGTTTAAAGGCCTGAAGCATTAACTCTGTTTCTCCCCACAGAAAATACCATAACCTGCTGAGCGTTTCCAGAATTTTTCTGTGTTTATTTCAAATTAACAGCATCCAGAGTATTCTGATTATCCATGTATGCTTAATCTTATGTGATCGCAACTTTTTAAAAAACTTTTTAAACCTGTCAGACATTGTATTTAATTTTAAAACTTTGCATTTTTGGCTCCTTCATATCTACTGATCCAGTTGTATTTTTGTTTCTCTCAGATATGGGTGAGGAAGACAAGTGATAGCACAAAGATGCGTATATATCTGGGACAGCTGCATAGAGGAGTATTCATTTTACGGAGACGATCTGCTGCCTAGCACTCTTGCCAAAACATGTTGGAGACTGAGACCTTGCTGTTGTCCCTCTGTCCAGAGAGTGAATCCTCCCTGGTTTTTGTATGGAAATCTGTATTAATACAAGCAACCTTAGTGACAGACTGGAGAACGAGTAATTTGAAGACTCTTTCCAATGCCAGTTCTGACGATTGTGTATATTTTTAAGAATAAAATGCGTCTTTTCAAGGATTTTCTTTATTTTCATCATCCTCCAAGATGAAGTTGACCATTCTTTATGGCTGGAAACTGCCAGTTTGTGGATTGTTACATTTATTCCGAACAACAAGATAACAAGCAGTTTTGCTTCATTGCTGGACAATCTGGGAGAGCTGAATCTGAACAATTCAGTCACTTTTTTTGCGAGGAATATGTTTTGTACATGCTGTTTATTTTGTAATAGAATACTTTACCATAGTCATTATTGGACACAGGCCAAAAACATGTATTTTTTTGTTTTAAAAAGTGTATTAAATAACTTTTTGTTTCTTTGAACAAATCAACCTGAGTTTGTTTTATAGTTTTCTGTAACCTTTAATAAAACTGAAAAAGGTGGTGGAAGCCTGATTGTGGTTAACACTGTTATGATCTACATTACCAAGTTGTTCTCTCTTTTTCCTATAAATTAGTATTTCATAGCCTTTAGTATTGGAGCAGAATCCAGTCAAATGCTGCTCTAATTTCATTCTATTAATCTGATTGTCAGTGTGCAAACTATATTTTAGAGCTGTTCCTAAGAACACTCATGGTAAATGATAGGTGATTCAATAAGCTTAGAGCTTTCTGTGTTTGGTTTGACTTTCAAGAAGGGTTTGAAATACTTGAAGCGTTTTGCTGCTGCAGAAACAACGTTCAGGAAATTAGATTAAATGAAAAAAAACCTTCTGTAAGCAGACACAAGTGATTCCTAAAAACTAGTAAAGAATGCATTATCTCTGTATGACTGCTGTGCAAAAAGCATCCGTTGGAGCTTTTGCTGTTGCCTCCACTTTCCTTGCTATCATTTAATTCTGCAATTGAATAGAGGGGTTATTGAGTTGGGAAAATCGAATTGTGGGCTTTAGACATTATTTGACAAATAGGATTTAGCAGCAGTATCATTGAAGTAAGACATTTGATGTACGAACCTCATTTTGGGAAATAAACCTAAAGTAAACTTAGTTTTTATTTTGCTTCAACCTCTAGAAAGAACTTGAAAGCATATTAGCCTTCTTACTAGGATGATATTGCTGCTAAATCCTATTTATCAAAAGTAAAATAATGTTAAGTCTGAAATCATTCGAATTCTCCATGCACGATAAAGGAACTCAATTGATTATATGTCCAACAAATCTTGTTCTGTTTGGCTGGGTACGTACTCTAAAAGCCCACAGGTTATTAGTAGTTGTGTTGCTCAAATTGTTTTTTTTATTAATGTGATGGCATCGTTTTCATAAATGTCCATTTAGACTTTTTTAATACGATGTAAGAAACTGGAATTGCTGTACGTATAAGGCCCATGGTGAACCTTTGAGTTACAGATGCAATTACTGACAAATAATGGAGGGATACCATGCTACATCAATACGATGAATAATACAATTAAAACGGCAACTGCGTTTATTCATCTTTAGCAATCAAAATAAGAAGTTTTTGCACTGCACGTGCTATTCTTTAAAGTCTATTTTTGACTACAACAAAGGAATTTGTTCTTTATCTTTGAAATGGTGTATCAGACAGGATGCCTGCTAACTTTGGAGATGCTGCTGTTTTTAAGTCAGACATTTTTACTGATATTTTGTCAGATAAAGGTATCTCAAGAAATTGATATATTGCTTATGAATCCCAAATAATTCAACCAGAATGTAATACAATAGTGAATACTTTGCCTCCGGGATCTTTCTAGTTTTAAAAACTCTGCATTTTTTCTAAAGTTTAACAATATTACCAACGTGTATGAAAAGTTGCCGTTTAAGTTTGTATCCTTGCATCTAATTTAAGTACTGTTCAACCATGTGGGACTATTGGGTTATTGACATAGTGTATTATTTCACTGTGTAGATTAAAAATTGAAATGACCATTAAAAAAAGCCTGCATTAAATACACCTTTCATGTCCTCTGGGCACTCCAAAGCGCTTCACAACCAAAGTCATTGACTTAAAGACCTTAAGTCTCTTTTCTTCCTCTAGTTGCTACTTGGCCTGATCAGTGATTTCTGGCATTTTTTTTGTTATTTTTTTAATTGCTTTTGAAGTATGATCACTGTTGCAAGTAGACAGATGAGGCATGAAATAAATGATGTGGAGGTGCAGTCATTGGACTGGGATGGGCACAGTAAGAAGCCTTACACCAGGTTAAACAGGTTTATTTGGAACCATGAGTTTTTGGAGCGCTGCCTTTTCATCCATTCATTCCGCTCCTGAAGGAGCAGCACTCCGAAAGCTCGTGATTCCAAATAAACCAGTTGGACTTTAACCTGATATTGTGAGACTTCTTACTATGAAATAAATGATCAGTTAATCTGTTTAAAGATGACATTGGTTCAGCGATAGTTGTAAGCCAGGACTCCGAAACTGCCCAAACCAAAGCAAAATGCTCCAGATTCTGAAAATGTTTGCTAAAGACAGACTCTTGGAAACACAGTATAGGCATCATCTGT
The DNA here is from genome assembly GCA_024679065.1 of Sphyrna mokarran. Lineage (NCBI taxonomy): Eukaryota > Metazoa > Chordata > Chondrichthyes > Carcharhiniformes > Carcharhinidae > Sphyrna > Sphyrna mokarran. Next base: position 15,525,302 of record JAGIQG010000020.1, on the reverse strand, counting down.
GGTGAGAAAAATAGTTAATACTTCAGACTTTAGGTTTATAACTCAAAGTCATCTTTTGAATAGAGGGTAAATATGGGTAAACCTCATTTTAATCTGTATCTCATCTGTATCTCCAACAAAGCAGGAATTCCTCAGGTTAGATTGTGCTGAAGTTCTGAGATATGAATGCTATCACTGGGTCAAGCTTATGGCATGGTGGTTAGCACAGCTGCCTCAAACCCAGAAACCTGGGTTTGATTCCCAGCTCAGTCACTGCAGAATCTGCACGTTCTCCCTGCATCTGTGTTTCTTCCGGGTGCTCCAGTTTCTTCCCGGTGCTCCAGTTTCTTCCCAAATATGTGTTGGTTAGGTGTGTTGGCCATGCTAAATTCTCCCTCTGTACCAGAACAGGTGTTGGGGTGTGGCAACTAGGGGATTTTTGCAGTAACTTCACTGCAGTGTTAATGTAAGCTTACTTGTGACAATAATGAATAAACTTTAAAATTGGAATTGTAATAACAGTCAACCAGAATTACTACTGCTTGTCCTGGCTATTGGTTATGGGGATATTTTTAATTCTACAGTTGTACTGGCATTACATTAAACTTACAGATCACCTGTACTTCTATAGATAGCATATAAATTTTGGCTATGATCTATTAGCACCATTTGTTTAAATGTGGATCTTAGTAAATACAGAAAAATAAATCTCATTAGTCCCTGGAGCAGTATCAGTTAAATGCCCCAATTTTTGTTGGGCTACTAGTTTCTATTACGTATTTGTGACTAACTAGTGCTGGTAAAGCACTCTTGAGAAACATGCAGGTCTTCCTGGTACCATTAGTCAGAACCAATAAAAATGGCTTAATGTTGCAAGAGTTAGGATATTGAAACATAAGGAAACTGATGCCTGAAGTAGTTCTGTGGAATTCCAAATACCAGATGGACTGCAGCAATTCAAGGTGACTCACAACCATCTGCAAGGGAAATTGGGGATAGACACTAAATGCTGGCCATACGAACAAACTCATCCTGCGAATACAATTTATAAATCAATAATTACAAGGTAGAGAACTGGATGTATTCAGAATTTTTAACTTTAATCAGTATCATTAATACTGATTATTTTGCTCAGTTTTAAAATTCAAATCTGTATGGCATTGTTCCTCCCATTGTCAACAACTTCCAGCTCTTTGACTCTTTTAAGGAATCTATTTCTTTAATTTTGACCTTGTGCCACCTCTGCAATTGCTGGCTGTGGTTTAAGTTTTGGATTACCCCCTTCCCCCCAATAAATTTCTATTACTTTCTCTGGTCATTTACCACCCTTATTACAGTTGACCTCTTGGGGTCAGTTAGCTCAATTGGCTGGATAGTTGCTTTGTGATGCAGAGCAATGCCAGCAGCGTGGGTTCAATTGCTGTCCCAGCTGAGGTTCTTCATGGATGCCTACCTTCTAAATCTTGTCCCTTGCCTGAGGCATGGTGATCCTTAAGTTAAAATCACCACCAATCAGCTCTCTTCCTCAATCTGGGACAACAACAACCTTATCTTTAGGGTGGCACAGTGGCATTGCTGCTTTATAGCACAAGGGATTCTATGTTCTTTGGTCAAGCTGTTTGTCCCAACCATCTCTGGGTCAGTGTCAGTTTTTGTCTAATTACCTTTAAATGAAACTCACTTTCCATTGTTAAAGTTGCTATATTAAGGTGCAAGTTGATGCTTTCATTACTAGGTTGGAATTATGTTTTCAGAAGTTACAGTTTATGCTGCATACTATTGGGTATCCAGGATCTTAAGACAGTTTGAATTGCAGACCTTGTTAACCCCTCCACTGCACTGGACAACACAAATGGGAGGATAATTCTGAAAACTAGAGAAACCGGGGTTCTTGTTAGAGGAGAGAATGCAAAGAGGTGATCTGATATGAAGGTTATGAAGGGTTTTATAAAGCAAATGAAAGACTTGTGTACAGAGTGCCTTTCAAGATCAAAGGATGTCCCAAAGCACTTTATAGCCAGTGGAGAGATGTGGAAAAGTTGTCATTGTAATACAGGAAATGGGAAAAACCTATTTCCTTTTGGTCAGTGAAATCTTAACTAGAGGCCATAAATTTAAAATCACCAAGAGAATAGAGCTTATGAGAATATTTTATGCTATTATTGGAACATGTAAAATCCTATCAGAAACAGTACTAGAGCAGAATTGATAATCATATTTACAAAACAAATGGAGCAATATTTAAGAAATAAACATTTAAAGAGAAGTGAATAGTGCTTTTAAACATTTGATGGAAGATAGGATCTCCTTGCTATAAAGTTTTAAAAAAGTCCACACTCAACTGGGTTCCATTCAGTATCCCAATTAGCAATGATTTTGATAAATATTACCTACTGATGAGGTTGACCCTGATATTTCTGTTTTATAATTTTTCTAATTTGACATCTTATTCATAAATTTGAGAGATTGTAGAAAATATAGGTGGACGTCATTTTTAAATCAGTTGGAATATTTTGCACGGAATCACAGAATCGTTGTGGTGCAGAAGGGAGGCCATTTAGCCCGTTGTTTGTACCGGTTCTCTAAATAAGCAGCTCACCTTTCCCAGTAACCCTGGAAAGTCTTCCTTTTCAGATAATTGTTTAAAACTGTTGAATGCTTCAATTGAACCTGCCTCCATCAATCTACAAGATCTATTTGCTGCAAAAAAGTTTTCCCTGTGTCACTTGTTTCTTTTGCTAATTACTTTCAATTCCTGCTCTCTGATTCTCGACTCTTTCACTTGAGTAGGACCAGTTCTCCTTATCTAATCTGTCCAGACGCCTTATGATTTTGAACACTTCTATCAAATCTCCTCTCGGCCTCCTCGAAGGAAAACAGTCCCAACTTTTCCAGTCCATTTTCATAACTGAAGTTCCTTAATTCCTGGAACCATTCTCATCAAACTTTTCTATAGTGTGACACCAAGAACTGGATGTGATACTTTAGCTGAGGCTGACTAGTGACTTTTATGAATTCGACATAACCTTCTTGCTCTTGTACTCTATATGTGGAGATGCCAGAGCTGGACTGGGGTAAACACAGTAAGAAGTCTGACAACACCAGGTTTAATTCCAACCAAACTATCTGATAGTAAACTCCCAAGCTTTCTGATTCAGTAATCTGTAAACTGTGTGTGCTGATATATGCTCTATCTGAGGCCAGAACTCTCCATTCACCTGACGAAGGGGCAAATCCCGAAAACTTGTGAGTTTACTATCAAATAAATTGGTTGGACTTAAACCTGGTGTTGTCAGACTTCTTACTGCTTGTACTCTATACCCATATTAATAAAGCTCAGGACACTGTGTGTTTTATTAACTACTCTGTCAGGCTGTCTTGCTGCTTCCAATAATTAATGTAGATCTACGTTAGTCCCTCTGCTCCTGTACCCCCTTTAGAGTTATATCCTGTAGTTTATATTATCTGTCCATGTGCTTCCTACAAAAATGGATCACTTTACACTTCTCTGTACTGAACTTCAGCAGTGATAACCGATGATGTTTGACTCGATTGCATCTTTGTTTCAAAACAGCAATTTTGGTAAAAATTGTTGAATGAATTCAAAATTGTTGGTTGGAAGAAAAGGGTCAACAGTAAATCTTTGAAAGGCAGAAGTATCCTTAATGTGCAATTACTTTAAATGACAATGAAACATGCTAATCTAATCGAGGAGATCGCATTTGTCTTGATTCAGAATAAGTAATTAGGATTAATGGAGCTTTGAACCAGACGTCATGGGGTATGTCAAACAGCCAAACTGACAGATCATAATTGTCTTTCCTTGATGTTTATCTCTCAGACAAATTTTCAACCTGTTTTATGATTATAAATACCTCATATGTTCAAGCTATATAGCTTTGTTTAACTGCAACATGTGCTGGCAAAATGCAGCTCTATGTATGCACTTGTAAATCCTGCAAAGGTGTTATTGGCCCATTGGGAAATGCAGATCAATGCTTCTTAAAAGCATTCCTTTTATCTCAGGTTGTGCAGGAAGCTTTCAAGTGACCTCATTAGATGTTTTCTTTATTCAAACCTCCCATTGTCTTTCCTGTATCTTGGGACTATTTCATTATAAAATTTTAGAATAGGAAGGAACTTGTAACAACATTAATTGTATAACCCTTTTCTACAGCTACAATTTAAAAGTTTGGCATTTTTTAAAAAAAACTTTTCTTCAGGGGAAACATTTCAATTGAATCAGTTACTTAGGAAGTGTCATAATATGGGTTCTCTATGTTGCATGTTCTTTATGGTGGCTCATTCATGAGATCTCAAGGCTTGTGCATTTAAACATACATACATTTATTAGTAGGTTTTATGTATTTACAGTTCCTGTAGCCTTGCATGGTGTCACTCACCAGGTAGAATAGCTGCTTAAAGTTCTGTTCCAGACTGTTCTCTGACCATGTGACCGTAATCATCACACTGGGTGGTGCTGCATTAATCCTTGCTCTGCTGAGCACCTTTTATAATGCATGCAGTCACATCCTCACAACCCCCTTTTTTTCAAAAACATTCCTCCTTCCTAACAGAGAACGCAAGACAATTTTTTTTTCCCTATCAGAATACAAAATGGTCTTATGTCTTGGCAGTTCTTTCACATCTGGGCCTGTCATATGTGAAGGAATTGCAGTAGTACTCAGTGCTATAAGCACTGCACTGCTTAGTTTCTTCTATAAATTTCTTCTTCAAGCTCGAATTTTCCTGATTCAATGTTCACTGGACTACTTTTTATTTTCTAGTTGCTTTGCATAGAGTTCAGTTTATTTGCATTGTTTCACTAAGTTCTCATTCTTCTTAACTTCATTTTGCATGTTTTTGCAACTTAATTTCTGCCAAGTTTGAAATCAAGTGAAATGGCAGACTGCAACGTCTTTTCTGGAACTTTAATTATTTTTGCTGGTTCCTCGATATTCAATAATTTCTAGATTCTCTTGAGGGAAATCATGTTCTCACTGGACATCTACATTTCACAAATGGATCCTGCCTTTCCATGTGTCTTAACTTCAGCTGAACCCTTCTGGCTTCACTGTGGGCCAGGTCTGACTCTTGTGAAGTGTGGACTTGTTTCTATTCTATAATGTTCTCACTGCCTACCATTTGGTGCCCTCCCTCTAGGGTTGTTTGTTGTCGATCATTTGGTGTCTTTTTCATTGCCCTTATTTTGTTCATTGCTCCCCAGCACCCCCTCACCTTCTGGGATCTTTCGTTGCCTCCCCTTTTCTGGGGTTTTTCATATTCCACCCCACCCCCACCCTGTACTCTGGGGTCTTCCATTGCTCTCTTTGTGGGAATGTCTGTTCCTCTTTTTTAAGGTCTTTGTTGTCTTTGGACCTTTTATTTAGAGTTGTACTTCTCTCCAATTTTTCTATCTGTAGCCCATTTGTTTCTCATCGTTGTCACTTTGAATGTGTGTCCACTTTAAATGTGTTACCTCTTGATAAACGTATTACTGCTCTAAAACTGCCACCATTTTTTTCACTGTTGTTAGCAGCTACTGGTTGTGTCTGTGTTCCTCCCAACCCTATGGTGTTTTGGCAGGAATGTGGTTGCTCATTCTGAATTTTTAATACATTTTTCCTTTTCAAAAGAAAAGCCATCGCAGTGATCTCAGCTTTTTTTAATCTTTCCTTGTTATTTGGAAAGGTTTTTTTTGAATGAGCCATTATTTTGATTTAAATGGGACATTTCTTTACACTTAAAACTGTGGCACCACTTTCTGTGGCTCTTTTTTTAACTTAAGTTCTTTTTTTAATTTAAAGCCACAGTTCTTCCAGCTACCGCCTCCGCATGGTTATTTTTTCTTTCGACTTTAATTAGGCTGGAATTTTACTTCCCATCCACTATAGGAATTCAGGCCAACAAGAGGCAGATAATGGACAGGTCTGTCGACCTTAAAAGTTAAGTTTATTTATTAGTCACAACTACGTTTGTATTAATAAAGCAATGAAGTTGCTGTGAAAATCCCCGAGTTGCCACACTTTAGGCCTTGTTCTCTCTCTCTCTCATCCACTCACTCTCACACACAGACACATACCAACACGAGCATGTAATTTATATGTTTCTGCAAGGACTAGCTGCTTTCCTGTGTAATTTTTGATGAGTGAAAATAAAGGAGCTGATTTTCACAAAGTGTAATAGGATCATGTTCCAGGAAATGCCAACTATATACTTCTGAATACTTCATCGTTTGAGGTATGGCACGAACGATCAAAATGTTAAGTGTTTAGCATTCTGGTGAAGCAGGAGTAAAAGGAATAAATAATTAGAATTGACATAATTCAGTCTGCGTTTTAAAATCATGCTGAATTTATTGGTATGTAAGTGCACAGATTTTGTATTATTAAATATTAAAATTTGAGGCACGTGGGGAAGCAGAGTTGCTTGGAGGTATAGCAGTGCCTGGATTTCAGGCAGAGGAGCTGGGACCACCAGTGGTGGGGTGTAATGACAGCTTGACAAGTCTGCATAAGCAGATGCAATTTTTTTATTATTTTACGTTAAAATGCCTCTGAATCTGGCCAGCTTTAGGCAATGTGATGTCTTTACACTCCTGTAGATTGTACATCATTATGTGCAGTATGAAACTGCAAAGTTGTTTTAAAAAAAAAACTTCAACCAACATCTTAAGCTGACCTGTCCCCTGCCTACTCCCCTTGAGTTCTCAATTATTGATTTCCTTATCAAAATGTGTGCACCCACCCCTCTGCCAGAAGGGTGCATTGATAGATGACCTATTTCTGGATCTGTGAGATTCTTGGCTGTTTCTGGAGGAAGAATGGCAATGATGCAGTAGAATGAAGGTGAAGGAGTCATTCTGCTTCTTCTCAGGAGATGACCTCAACTAAAAATCGTCACGTAACCTTGTGGAGAATCTGCAACAACCATTGTTACGTAATACTGTCCTTGTTCCTAATCAAATAGGCTCTGATTATTAATGATATTCACTTTTTGTTTGAGACTGTATGAAAGGATGCCACTTTACTGATTGAGCTAATTATTATAAGAAAATAATGGTGTGTTGAAATTTCTTTGCATTTCAGATCATGACAGAATTTAAATGTGTGGTTATGAAAGTTGTTTTGATATTCAAATTATGTCTGATCATTAAATTGTTCTGCGTGGATACAGTTCTTATGATCCAAGGAATAAAGCCAGATAAAATGTTATTTTTAATGATGAGCACCAGTTTGATCACAAAATTACACTGCAGTCTCAGACCTAGTGTGATTTCCCTCAAGAATTGTATTATCAATAGTGTTGGAGGTGGGAAACTGTTAGGTTTCAGTATCATGTATATTTCTTTCCTTCCTTAAATCATGCAAGAATTTTTGGGCTTCATACATATTTGTTAAAAAAGAAACGGTTTTACCCAGTGGTTGCTCTATGTACAAAGCCAGCTACTTCAGGGGAAAATCCTTCCCACTGGAATTTTGCAACCTAAATCTTGGTCACTTATTAGCTCTCATTTAATCCTGGTTGCTGTTCATAATTTTTAGAATTGCTAGTGTTAAGGAGCATTACTTACAATGATGTTCATAGAGTCCCTACAGTATGGAAGAGGCCATTTGGCCCCACAAGGCCATCCAGGCCCTATTCCCATAACCCTCATTTACCTTGCCAATCCCCCTCACATTAGGGACAGTTTAGTGTGCCAATCAACCTTACCTGCACATCTTTGGAGGGTAGGGGGAAACTACAGCATCCAGGGGAAACCCAGAGATGGGGAGAATGTGCAGGCCCCATACAGATAGTGACCTGAGGTCGGAATTAAACCCGAGTCCCTGGTGCCTGTGAGGAAGCATTGCTAACCACTATACCTTTATGTTGAGGAAGAACAGATTGGGATGCACAATTAAATGTTCCAGTGATCTCACTTCAGTCGCAGTCAAATCTCTATTCAGGCATCTTCAAAAAAAAAACCCCAAATGTTTTATGCATAAAATGGCCTAATTGTCTGGCATTTAAATTGCAGCAAGCAAAACTGTAAAATGTTTTAAATAGCACATTTCTCTCCATCTGGAACATAATTTAATGCTCTAGATGTTGAGTTCACTGGGCTTGCATAGGATTTAGAGTGAGTTCTTGTGTGAAAACCATTTCTGTACCGAAAGAAATTATTTTGTGAAATGGAGACTTTGTTGAAGCACCCTGTGGAAATAAAAACATTCAGAGGTTCATGATGAAAGTTAAGATATTTTAGAAGTAGATGTATCCAAGAAATTTTTAGGCATCTAACTAAACCAATTAGAGACTGTCTTCACCAGATATAAGCCTTCCCCTTGATAGGATTAAATGTTCTTCATTTATAATAGACTACACTAGATTAATAGAACCCCTACAGTGTAGAAGGTGGCTACTTGGCCCATTGAGTACAGTGACAACAATCTGACCCAGGTTCTATCCCCGAGTTATAGGGAAATTTTAAATTGGCCAATTGTGTCTTAAACTAAGACAACTCAAAACATGCAAGGCAAATATCTCAATGCAAAGCTGTACAAAATTTATTTAACATAAAACATAGAACAAAACAATAATGTATACAACTGATGGAGTCTCATGAAGGGTTAAGTAGTTCCATTAGCAGAGTGAAAGAATCTCTCCAAAAGAACTGAATTACAGAGTCAGATACAGATCAATTATACCTTTTCCTAATCAATAATTCAGCCTTTCATTAGCTTAAAATCAATTATATTTAACAGTTATACATCAATACAAATCTCTGTCAAGCACCTCAGCCAACCATAGGATTACTAAATAGTATGATGATACCTTATTCATCCAATTGATTCCAGACATATTCTCCCCTCTTGGCACTAACTACATTCCTGTTGCCTGGTAACAGCAGACACTGCCACAAGGTCAAAATGGACAATCCCAACGGCTCACTGACAAGTTGAATAGACATGTATTCCTGCGTCCAGGGGCTTATCTATTCTTGTGTCTGGGCAATGAATGCATCTATTCATTAATGTTGCATAATATGCCCCCTCCCAGGAATTACATTCAATAAGACTTTCTGACTAATCTATTCCTAGAGTTTGGCTTTAAACTATTCATTTTTATCACCATGTCTTTCAGTAATCTTGCTTGACTGATGTGTACACTATATTAAAAATACATTTAAAATGATGTTTTAAAATCACAATTGTTTGTTTTGATTCATTTATTCCATTCACATATGAGTAAGCTGTCTATGTTAGCTTGCCCAGTAATGATTTAACTCTTTACTGATCCCTTGTCTTCTAAAAGACTGCATTCTGCTTATAGATCTTATGAGATGGTTAGAAGTCCCCTTCTGTAATCCCACATATTTATTCTGCTAATCTCCCTGATGTTAAGGGGCAATTTACTATGACCAATCAACCTAATCCGCACATTTTTGGATTGTAAGAGGAAACTGGAGCATCCAGAGGAAACCCATGCAGACATGGGGAGAACATGCAAACTCCACACAGACTGTGACCCAAGGCCAGACTTGAACCTGGTCCCTGGTGCTGTGAGGCAGCAGTGCTAACCATTATGCCACTGTACCCTCCCAAATCATATTTCTCCCCATCAGGCAATTGAACCCAGTAATTAGGAACTGTCTTTGAATTTCTGTGGCTATTTAGAGAAAGGTTATGTCATGAGTGGGAGCAGCTCCAAGGCCTACCCTATGGTAAAGAGCTAGATTTGATACTTGAATTTGCAGATTGATAGATATTGAATTTAGTTTACATACCCAATTCTCTGGTAATAAGGCCCAATAAGCATGCTAGTATAAGTTCATGATTCCATTGTCTACCTTAACACTTAATGTAACATAGAATTTTATGTTGTAATATATAATAGTTCAGACAATATTCCCAGGCACGGGCAATAAACTTTTAGACAGTTCCCGAAAAGAAGCTGTGTTTTTTTTAAATGAAAACTCTTTTTCTTCTTTTAGGATGCAACATAAATTGAGTTTTAAGATTATTTTTTAGTGCCACAAATAGGCTTACATTAACAATGCAATGAATTTAGTGTGAAAATCCCCCAGTCACTGCATTCCGGCGCCTGTTCGGGTACACTGAGGGTGAATGTAGCATAGCTAATGCACCTAACCAGCACATCTTTGGACTGTGGGGAAAAAACTGGAGCACATAGGAAACCCATGCGGACATGGAGAGAATGTGCAGACTCCACACAGATAGTGATCCAAGCCGGGAATTGAACCTGGCACCCTGGCAATGTGAGGCAGTGCCAAATGGATCCAACTGCTCCCTGTACTTCATGGTCATATATATAGCCTTTCTAAGCTCCTGACCATAGTCCTCCCTGAGCCTGTGTCCTCCAAAATAGATTAATTGTCATCCTTTTTATTTCTTGCTTTATGAACCTTGCTGTCGACAAAATCTGCTGCAGCATTTGTCTACAATAACTCCATTGCTAAAATTAATGAATTGGATGTGAAATAATTTGGGACACTCTGAGGGTGTGATGAGGTTGTTGATGTTTGAATATGTATATTTTCTTTATTCCTGACTGCTGTGATGTGGATTGACCTTTTTCTCAAAGCCTTCACTATTTCACTCAATTTTTCTTAACTGCATGTTTCTAGTTGAACATAGAACATAGAACATTATAGCACAGAACAGGCCCTTCGGCCTTCGATGTTGCGCCGACCAATATAAAAAGCAATGCCCCTCCAAACTAAACCATTCCCTTCTCTTCCATATACTTATCAACTAACCTCTTAAACGCCACCAAACTTGGCGCATCTACAACTGCTGCAGGCAGGGCATTCCACTCCCGAACCACCCTTTGGGTAAAGAACCTACCTCTGATATCCGTCCTATAACTATCACCTCTTAATTTAAAGCTGTGTCCCCTCGTGCTAGCTTTCTCCATCCTAGGAAAAAGGCTATCACTGTCCACCCTATCTAAACCTCTAATCATCTTATATGTTTCAATAAGGTCCCCTCTTAGCCGCCTCCTTTCTAACGAAAACAACCTCAAATCCCTCAGCCTCTCCTCATAAGACCTGCCCTCCATACCAGGCAACATCCTGGTAAACCTCCTCTGTACCCTCTCCAATGCCTCCACATCTTTCTTATAATGTGGGGACCAGAACTGCACACAATACTCCAAGTGCGGCCGCACTGGAGTTTTGTACAGTTGCAACATGACGTTGCGGCTCCGAAATTCAATCCCCCTACCAATAAAAGCTAAGACTCCATATGCCTTCTTAACAACCTTCTCGACTTGACTGCCTACTTTCAGGGATCTATGCACATACACACCAACACCAAGTTATCGGCCTGCACTCCTCTCCCCTGAGTGTCGTAAATATTCATAAATAGATACTGATAAAATCCTCAAGTTTTAAACCTATTTGTGTCTTGGTAATTAATATGACATTAATACATATGCTCTAGACACTTCCAACTACATTTATTGTCAAAGTCACCACAGACTGGGGTCTCTGTGACAGAAGCAAGCTACAGATGTTCTCCATTGTACACAATCAAAACATCTGTTCAAACACAGAACCTTCATGTCCATGTGATAAGCTGGTTTCGAGCACATTATGGAGACTTCACAGCTGCTTCTATTCTATTCAACCTTTTAACTAAGCAAAGAGCTTTCGTATCTGTATATCTGCAAATTTTCCATGCTTCATGTTATTATCAGCAGAGTATTTTATGGAATAAACAATGTTTCATGGAGCTGCTGCCTAAATACTTTTCAATCTTCCAATTAAACATTTCACTAAGCTAAATGACACACAGAGTCACCCTGAGAATGTATTTGCATACATCTCATCAGCAAAGGAGTGGGAACAAAATGCGAAGGTTATAAACAAAGGAGATTTTATCTAGATTTTCAAAATGAAGCATTATTATGTTATTGCATGGACTTTCAAGGAGACAGATCTTTACATAAAGGATTTTATTTGAGACACTTTTGACTGTTGGAAAGAAGGAATCAGTGTTCTGAGAAATTTGGTCTGAGTAAGGCAAAGGATAAATGATGTGAGACTTTGTCAGAGCTCAGATAAAGAGTCATCTAGACATGAAACATCGACTCTACTCTTCCTCCACAGATGATGTCAGACCTGCATTTTTCTGCTTTTGTTTCAGATTCCAACATCTGCAGTATTTTACGTTTATCAAAGGCTAAAGAGAAAGATTACTGATCCCTATAACTGCATCATGACAAAACTGTGGGTGTTGTCCAGGACGCTAAGTAAATTTGGGTGTCTGGTCTGGGACCGACACCACTTTGGTTCCTGGGAGAAGTTCTTCTCATAATTGCTGCAACTGAGGCAACCAAATAAAGAGCAGCACAACTTCTTTGCAAAGCAAGTGAAATCAAAAGTGGAGAGAATACAAGAGGTGAAGGAATACTGAGCAAACAACTCACCCAAAACAGTTTGCATTATCCTGTTCTATTTGTATTAGAACATGCCATGCGCTGATCAGCCTCTTTCTGTCTCTCTGTCTCCCAACAAACCACACACACACTCACCCTCTCTCTCTCTCCAACCACACACACACACACACACACACTCACCCTCTCTCTCTCTCCACCACACACACACCCCTCACCCTCTCTCTCTCTCCAACCACACAACCACACACACACACATTTCACCCTCCTCTCTCTCTAACCACACCACACCACACACACACACACACTCACCCCTCTCTCTCTAGACCCACACGCACACACACACACACACAGAGCCGACACACTCACCCTCTCTCTCTCCAACCACACACCACACACACACACTCACCCTCTCTCTCTCCAAACCACACACACACAATTCACCCTCTCTCTCTCTAACCACACACACACACACACACAATCACACCTCTCTCTCTCTCCCCAACCACATAACACATCACCCCTCTCTCCCCACACACACACACAACACACACTCATCACCCTCTCTCTCTCCCCACCTCTCTCTCCCCACACACACACACACCCTCTCTCTCTCTCCAACCACACACACACACTCTCCCCCTTCTCTCTCTCCCCAACCACACACACACCACACACACACACACTCACCCTTTCTCCCCACACAACACACACACACCTCATCCTCTCTCTCTCCAACCACACACACACACACCACACACTCACCCCTTTCTCCCCACACACACACACCACTCACCTCTCTCTCTCCCCACACACACACACACTCACTCTCTCTCTCCCAACCACACACACACAACCCTCTCTCTCTTCCACACACACCCTCCTCTCCCACCACACACACACACTCACCCTCTCTCTCTCCCCAACCCTACAATTCCCCTCTCTCTCTCCCCACACCACACACACACACACACACACACACACTCCCTCTCTCTCTCCCCAACCCACATACACATTCACCCTCTCTCCCCACACACACAACACACACACTCACCTCTCTCTCTCTCTCCCCACACACACACAAACACTACCCTCTCTCTCCCCCCCCCCACACACACACACCTCACCTCTCTCTCTCGAACCCACACCACACACCACCACACACCTCACCCTCTCTCTCTCCCCAACCACACACACACACACACACACACACCCTTTCTCCCCACACACACACACATTCACCCTCTCTCTCTCTCCCCAACCACACCACAACTCCCTCTCTCTCTCCCCAACCAACCACATTCACCCTCTCTCTCTCCCCAACCCGCACACACTCACCCTCTCTCTCTCCCACCACACACATTCACCCTCTCTCTCTCCCCAACCGCACACACTCACCCTCTCTCTCTCCCCAACCACACACACACTCACCCTCTCTCTCTCCCCAATCACACACACACACTCACCCTCTCTCTCTCCCCAATCACACACACACTCACCCTCTCTCTCTCTCCCCAACCATGCACAAACTCACCCTTTCTCTCTCTTCCAACCATACAAATAGCCACCTATCCCTCTCTCCCAACCACAAAACACACACATGACACATTTCCCCATCTCTCTCTCTCTCTCACTTTCCACACAAGAACTATCTCTATCCTCCCCAGTCAGCTTTGTAGTTTGTACCTTGTACAGGAGAATGTCCTTAACTCTGCATCCTCTCCCCCCCTTGCCCCACCACCTCCCAACCCCATCGCCTCTGGTCTTCAAGCTCTCTTTTGTTGTGAGTGATCGTGCCCTGCATAAATACAGGTGAATTGACTGTGAGTACGATGGATGAAAGAGCAGTTCAGAGACAAGTTGCCTATTGTGTGTGCTAAGCCGTCCTCAGTAAGGGATTAAGACGCCACTTGTTCAAAGTTTTACATGAGATAGTGAGCTTATATGGCTGGCCAACATGCAGTGCTGATGGCTTATCTGCTGGTTATTTGTGACATGCCTCTGGGAAAATCTTAGACTGCCTGAGGCCCTTTATAAGAGTGCATTTGGAATGAGTAAAAATTTCACCTACCCTGGTGGGATGCATTAAATCCTTCAAGCTTTTCCTACAGGGGTGTCCTTTTCTGTTGGCCATCTGCACTGGCCTCCGCAGTGACCTCCTCCCAGGCTAGCACGGTCAAGTGGGAGGACCTCAGTTTCTCAGCCTGAGAAGAGAGGACCTTTCTTGGACGGTCTGGAGAGGAGAATCATCAGGAATGTCTTGCTGAGCCGTGGAGGGTTTGATTCCTTTAGGCACCGTTGAGAAACTGAGTGACACAACACACTTGGCCTGCAGTGAGCGATGTGAGAAGAATGATAGTAGACTTTAAGAACCTAGCCAGAAGGTTTATTACTGTAGCACATATGATTTGGATATAAGGAATTTGCAAATCTATTCACTTTAACAAATCATGAGTTTTTTTTGTTTTAATTTAATATTCTCCTCAGGGTGCTCCACTCAAAGGCATGCACAGAATGACACACATGGACAGGACTTTACCATCCATGGGAATCGGAGTGGATGAAGGGCAAACCATGGAATGGTCTCTTGACCTCAAGTGGGATTTTATGGTTTCGGGATAAGTGAGGTCAGGAAAAGTGATTGATCCCATCGATCTTATTCCTACTTTTTTTCCAGAACCCCCAGACCTTTCACCCCTGCCATCAACCCACCCTACCCCATTACAAACAGGACTCCTCCTTTACCAAGCCCTGAGCATTGCCTGTGCTACAAAACTGCACTACCCCATTACAACCTTCATTGTCGCCAAGCGTATAAATCCTCTTTTGTGCTTTTATGTAAACCCTCTCCACTTAACCTGAACTCCAATACCTTCCAAATTAATTCTTCTATACTATCTGCAGCTATCTTCAGCTTGGTTCACCTTTCCTATTATCTTGCTTTGGATCTGGGATTATAGAAATATTGAGACAAAATGCTTAAAGAGAATGTCATGACAAAGGTTACTGGTTTATCAAGACTCAGCGAGCAGCATCCTCTCTTTAGACTCTTGATTCCTGTATAAAGTGCTCCCTCCCTTCACTCTTGCATGTCCACTCCCTGCCCCAGCATTGTTGACAGAACCTCCTATTACCAATACCCTCTACTTCTGAATTCCCTATTTTAAAAGTTATTTCTGCTTCACTGCCCTCCTTCAACAACTTCCCTGAAACCTATCTTACCAACCTTGGTCATGTCCCATCACTTCCCTGATGCCTGATCAACCCACTGAATAGCTAGATGTTTGATGTGTTTTCCTATTTTAAAGGGGCTTTACAATGACTATTTCAGGAAACAATGAACATTTAATGTTGTAGTACTTTATGTGCATCATGCTTAGTCTGATAGTATCCAAAACCAAAATGGCTGTTGTAAGGGTATTGAACTAGAATCCCAGGCTAGCCCCCAGTAATATTTCTATTTAGGCATAAATGTGAGGAAAAGATATTTCCTTCCAGGATTGATTCCAATGACAAAGTAGGGATTTTTTTTAATAGTAAAACAAATTTTATGAAATGGCACAGTTTAAATCTAACTCCAACAAATGAAGCAGATTAACTGTTAACAATTGACCAACACGTAAAAGTAAAAGGAAGCAACTTTACTTCTTACTTATCACTGTTGCATTTCTACATAAGCAACATTCCTCTTAAAGCTTTAAATGCCACTTTAAATACAGTTAGCAAACATAAATATACTTGCTCTAAAAGCCTATTATCAGCCTTGAAGCTTTTGGAGAAAAAATGAGTTTTAGACAAACTTCTATCTCCAGCAGACTCCCAGCAACTCTAAAGCAGCAAAAGCTCCTTTCTTTCTGCTACAGTTTATTATGTGACGCTGTCAATCAACTTTAATCAGAAATCCCAAGGGAACGTCTTCTACAAACAAGAGTCAATTAGCTCTATCGAAGTAGCAAATTCCTAGCTAAAAATGAATTATTTATCTTGCCTTCACAACCTTGAGCTAAATAATTTCCAGATACACAGGTTACTGGCAGAATAAATCTGAAATTTATTAAGGGGAAACATTCCCCTTAAAGGAGAAGAAAAAATATTTTATATATTTATACTAATTGCACTTGTATCATCACATTATGTTATAGAGTGTTATTTTTAAATGTAGGCAGTGGAAAAATGTTGGCAATGTGATATAATAGGAAGCTGTGTAAGAAATGACCAAATTTCAAATTCTGGACCTGGCAATAATAAATATCATCAAATTCCTACATTATGTGTTCAGTGGAATCCAGGCATACCTTCAGCCTTTGAAATCTATTTAGTTCATCTATTGAACCAAAATAAGCTTCACAGAGAATGGTTGTTCGAATAGATTCCAGGCTTTGCAGCCTTACTTCCTGAACAGAATATCTACCGGAGATTTCACACCAGAATTCTGAAACTGCATCTGAAAGTTTTAAGTAACAGTAATCAACAAGGTGGCCCTTTAGGGAACAATTTCAGGACTCCTGGTGGGGGTGGGGATGATGGAACCTCATCAGAATTTCTCTAAGTGTCAGCTTCAGGCAAAAAACTGGAGTGAAACTCTCCAGTTCCACAGACCAGTTTTCTCTCCGGATTTTGAGCCTTTCAGTCAAAAATGAGTAGGTGTGGTTTATGCCTTCACTTTGGCGAGGCAGGGCCTCATAGACCCGACAAGACTGACTCCGCTGAGACTGAGGCACCAAGTGACATTGCTGGGGAGAAAAACCATGCCGGCAATCCTGTGCGCAAAATCCCACCCTTTAGTCAATTTGCACCCATTACCTTCTGATCACACTTACTTTGCATTTTCAATGTCTCCAGTGCGTATCTACCTCCTTTTGAAAGTTAAAATAAAACTTTGGCAGGGGTTTAAAAAGATCATACAAATCTTTCAGAATGGGTAGTGAGAGCCTGTAATGTTTTAATTGTATCAATGATCACACTTTCAGAATTAGGTTTTCTACCTTCTAATTATTCACCTTCCTGAATAATTATCAGAACTTTTGTGTGACTTAATACTTTGTTGCATTTATTACTAACATCAATCAAGTTCAGTCTTCTATTGGAGTCTCCTAACCCCTGGAAAAGCACACTGTTTGGATTGTACTTATCAACACAGCTAGAGTACCAAGATCAAAATATGGAAATTTTCAAATATCCACTAATTACCACTCAATGTGCAAACATTATACAATTGGGGCACTTCTAAGGAAACATTCAGAATTATAGTCTTTCATTATATCTTTTTCATTCATATTTAATATCTGTGGCATCCAATTGAGTGTTACTGCCTTCCTTAACATTAAAAAGCTCTGCACATAGTGATTGTCTGCCATAGCAAAATATGTGTACCTCTCTCTACTGGTACAGGTGTGAGATACTGACAGGTAGTTAGAAAACACCTCATTTAAAAGCCTCAGATATATGGGAATTTGCGTGCAGAAAACCCATTTACCATACCTAAAAGAGCTGCACAAAGAATAAAATAAAGAGCAAAACAGTCATTCAAAGGATCTTGAGAACCAAAGTGGCAGCAGAACAAAGAGAAAAGCAGTGCAATACCCTTTAAGGGTATTTCCATTTACAGCTTAGTGCCTTGTAGCCCTAAATGACCATTATATATGGCATAGGGAGTACCATGTCAGAAATTTGTCTACATAGCATGTCTGGTGAGGGTCCAGCCAGTTTCTTTGCCAGTGGAAATGTGCATTGACTGCAACCTAAGGTGGCACGGCGGCATAGTGGTTAGCATTGCTGCCTCACAGTGCCAGGGACCTGGGTTTGATTCCCACCTTGTGTCACTGTCAGTGTGGAATCTGGACTGTGCTGCAGTTTCCCCACACATTCTGAAAGGTGAGCTGATTACATAGAACATAGAACATTATAGCGCAGAACAGGCCCTTCGGCCTCTGATGTTGCACCGACCAATGAAGAAAAAGCAATGACCCTCTAACCTAAACCATTCCCTTTTCGTCCATAAACTTATCTACTAACTCTTAAAAGCCACCAAACTTGCCGCATCTACAACTGCACTAGGCAGGGCATTCCATACCCTTACCACCCTCAGGGTAAAGAACCTACCTCTGACATCCGTCCTATAACTACCACTCCTTAATTTAAAGCTATGTCCCCTCGTGCTAGCTTTCTCCATCCTAGGAAAAAGGCTATCGCTGTCCACCCTATCTAAACCTCTAATCGTCTTATAAGTTTCAATAAGGTGTCCTCTTAGCCGCCTTCTTTCTAACGAAAACAACCTCAAATCCCTCAGCCTCTCTTTATAAGACCTGCCCTCCATACCAGGCAACATCCTGGTGCATTGGCCATGCTAGTTTCATCCTCAGTGTGCCTGAACAGGCACCAGAATGTGGCAACTAGGGGATTTTTACAGTAACTTTATTGCAGAGTTAATGTAAACCCACTTGGAACAATAAATATACTTTAGGGTGAATGTCTGCCATATTTCCTGCTTTGGTGCACACAAGCCGTACCAATGAAAAGTGGCCTTCTACACTCTTTTTAGCCATTCTGGACTAAATTTTGTCGGGATCAGAGAACTTTGGCTTGTCATAAATTAAACAGAGAACTCAAATCAATCTTTAAGCTCAAGGTTAAGGTGGTCTGATGGGGTTTAGTCACTGCCTTTTCAAAGAGTCATTATTGTGGATCTTGCAGATCCAGTACTCTTAATCAAAGGTCAGTGTCATATTAGCTGTGAAAAATGATGCATTCAGTTAAATGCCACACAGGTTAAAGACATCTCCCCACATTTGTGTCATTTGTTTCTTTCCCGAAGTGAAATATAATTGTAATCAAGGAATCTATTATATTTGGAAAGTTGAAAATTCTTTTGCTCAACTTTACAATACCATGCTTCTCAAGTATGGAAGTAATGCTTTTGAGATAGAGAATCTCCTTTTCTTCAGATTATTTCTGGCTCTCTCTATCCACACTGTTTACATTCAAACAACAGAATTATTAAGAAAAAGGTAGTTTGGTTTGTTTGAAGCAATGTTATTTAATTGCCACTTGTACTGTTATGAATTGAAAAGAATTTGTATAATCTGAAATCTGTATAAATGAACAGTCCCAAAAAACTGACATCTATAAAGTAATGAACACATTTTTAAAATTAATTTATGGGACATAGGTATCTCTGGCTGGCCAGCATTTATGGCCCATTCTCAGTTACCCGAGGGTAGTTGAGAGTCAACCACATTGCTGTGACTCTGGAGTCACATGTAGGACAGATCAGGTAAGGATGGCAGATTTCCTTCCTAAAGGACAATGGTGAATCAGATGGGTTTTTCTGACAATTGACAATGGTTTCATGATCATCTGTAGATTCTTAATTCCAGATCTTTTTTCATGGAGTTCAAATTCCACCATCTGCTATGGTGGGATTTGAACCTGGGTCTCCAGAACATTAGCTGAGCTTCTGGATTAATAGTCACTGTTTTCTATGGAAACATCCAATTGGCTTATGTTGCAAAATACACAAGGGGCACTCTGTAATTCTGATTATAGCCTTCAATACATCAAGCATTCTTACATCTTTGTACACGGGATACAGTCAGGCACCACACTTGGAAATGTATTTGAAGCTTTTGACAGATGGATGTTACTAAATTCCATTTTCTCCATTTTAAAAATATTTGTTCATGGAATGTGGGTATTGCTGGCCAGACCAGCATTTGTTGCCCATCACTAATTCCCTTGAGATGTTAGTGGTGAGCTGCCTTCTTGAACTGCTGCAGTCCCTTTGGTGTAGATACCCCACAGTGTTATTAGGGAGGAAGTTCCAGGATTTAGACTCAGCAACACTGAAAGGACAGTGATATATTCTGGAGTAAGGATAGAGTGTGGCTTGGAGGAGAAGTTGGTTTTCCCATGGTGGAATTATCCCATGCCCCCCTGTCAATGGGTTCAATGGTGAGCGGGGGTAAAATTTGGCAAGAGTCCAATAATTGGTGTCCGCCATGACTGATCAGTGGTAGGTGTCTGTTACATGCTGCCAGGCATGGTGATAGACTCAGATATGATAGAGATATTTAAAGGGTTTTTAGATACGTAGATGAATATGCAAGGAATAGAGGGATATGGACCAAGGGCAGGCAGAAGGGATTAGTTTAATTTGCTGTCATATTTGACACAACATCATGGGCTAAAGGGCCTGTTTCTGTGCTATACTGTTCTATGTTTTATGTTCTATATGTTCTATGATTGTCCCTATCCCCTCCCCCTCCCCTACCAGTAATGTAAGAGAAATCCTGATGTTCAATGTTAGGAGCCTCATTATAATAAACTTGAATCTCATTATCAGGCATCTCTGCCTGATCAAACCCACTGCTGTTAGATTGTCCATTCACGTCGGTGTGAGGGCATGCTGGCACGAATTATGACTGGTCTCCCATGGCACATAACTCGTAGATGTATCCACTGAAGGAGCCCAGGTGAGTGCATCACTCAAGGGTGAGAGGGATATGCCTCGGCAATATCCAGGCACTGTCTGGGCACTGCCCCAGCACTATCCACTGAACTGCCTAGGCGCTGCCCCATAGACTGCCTGGGCACTTCTTCCTGGAGAAGCACTGTCCCCCAGCACTGTCCAGGCACTGCCCCATGATTTTGCCCTGGCATTGCCCCTAACGCAACTTGGGTGTTGCCCTGGCATTGCCCCAGCACTGTCCCCTGGCACTGTTCTTTGTCACTACCCCCCCAGAAGATGGTGTTGGTGAGAGAGAAAAGTTGTCAGGATACTTAGAAAATGAGTGCACAGTTTCTTCACCTGAGCTGTGGCACGATGGTCTCATCTGTACGTTACCACTTTTGATCGGACAGCATTCACTGACCGCTGCAGTAAATGGTCTAACAAGCTCATGAGTTCAAGGATTTCATGGGCATGGTGACTAACAAATCACCTGTCTCAGAGGGAAGGCTGATACAAACTGAGACAATTGACTGATATACTGTTAAGTCAAATTGGTCTGTCAGAGAGCTATTTTAACATGAATTGGGATAGAATTTCTCTAATATTCATTGCTTACTGGAGGAAATTCTGGCTTTATTAATGTTGAAAGTTGAAGATTGCTTTTTTGCTATTATATCTAGGCTCTCAAATTAGAGATTAGTATTTCCTTCATTTTCTTGTGGAAGTGAAATAGATCACTGTAGATAATCCACTTTGTAATCAAGATAAATTTTTCAATAACTTCAGTACATTATAGAAAGCATGCCCCTCAATCTTAAACCATTAACGTATTAGCTGATTCTGCACTAGTTGTAGTGTTCCCTTTTACAGTAAATGTGTTGAAAGCATCATTACGACCAGTTTGAAATTTATTTCCTGCACTGTTAATTATTGGTTATGTTTCTTGCCCGAGCCATTCGCAGTTAATTAAACATGCAATTAAGGGGTAAATGTGTGGAAAAAACTGTCACAAATTTTTTATCATCACAACTTGCATTTTAAAGTATTATTTAAATGTTATCAAGTTCAATTTGCTTGTGAGTTTCATTTGATCAGATCCAGAGTAAGTATGATTTATTCTTGGACAAGAAAAGACTCACTGCTCTATCAATCTGCTTGCCCCACTTCAAAATGGTTGGAGCATCATGACTAGATACTACCCCTGCCACTATGTAATCTCCTGGGAGAGATTTACCATGAAGAGAAGAGCTAATTTATTTGAATTAACCTCGGATGATCAAAGGCAGCATAGGAGATGATGCGGACTATTAGAACTGTAGATCTGACTTTGGCTTTAGCTAAGCTGTTTGAAGGGACCATAAGGAAAACAAAATGCTTTAGATTGAGAAGACCATCATGGACACTCAACATGACTTTTGGACAAGATTTGTGAGTCTTAGCAATATGCCATAATCGTTCAAGTAACATCATCTACTTGGATTTGGAAAATGCCTTTTATTATTTCAGTATACAATACAATATTTGTGGAAGTTGCAAGAAGAGTTTAAAGGTGGGCTGTATTTGGTGAAACATGTTACTTACCAGTGTGGACCTGCTTAGACTAGTGACACGATGGGATTGATGTTGGGGGTCATTCCTTTTTATTATCTTCAAAAATAGACATAGATATGAACTTGGGGTGAATGGTCCCTAAATTTGTCAATTATGCAAATGTTGGGACTGTGAAAGGGGGACAAATTGATCTAGATATGCCAGGCATTTGGGCATTTGATATCTCACAGCAACAGGGTAATGTTTAACACATTCTCCCTCGCTTCAGTTCTAATGAAGACTTAAATGGGCTCAAAGGCTGGAATTTTACCAGCACGCCTGCCCCAATTCTAGGGGTGGGCAAGGCTTGGAAAATGGCATTCTCCGTTGGCCTTAGGCGGGATCGTACGAATCTTGGGTGGATGTACTGGTAAAACTCCGCCCAAAATGTGTTTTCTCTCATTACGGATGCTGTCGAGTTTTTCCACTTTCTCTGTTCTTGTTTCAGGTTCTGGGATCTGGCAATATTTTGTTTATTTTGGGTGCGATACCGCCATTTGAATGGATCTAACTCTCAGTGTACCTCCCCGTAAGTGGCACATAAGGGTAATATACAATGGTGATATACAATGAAAGAGTTCAGTATAGAGGGAAATTCAGACAAGTAGATGGAATGGAGGGGAAGCAGACAACATTGTGGAAGAGAGAAACATTCTGCATGAGTTTCTTTCATCTCTCTATCTCTGTGTATCGGTTGCTGTAAGCCTCACAATGCCACCTACAATAAAATGGTGCATATTAATGTTCCAACAGTCTGCAGCAACGTGCCACTAAAATATCCCTGATGTTGACAGGTTAAAAATATGCACTAGCAATTTGACTGTGTTTAGACAGGAAGGATTTCAAGATTTTACCTTTACAATCACTTACTAGTAAAACTGTCTAAATCTAGTCAGTCATGCTGACATTCAAATTCACTTTTGCACTGTGACTGTCATAACATTCAACCTCCTATATACTTTCCGTATGAATTGGTGCAGCGAATCTCTGTCTGAAGGCTGAGGCCAATGTGTCCCCGATTTTGAACGTTGGAATATTCTTTAACATTAAGGCAGCAAGACGATAAAAGTGAGTGTAGATTGAGCCACTGCACCTCTCTCAGCAGTCTCCAGGTCAGTGCAGGTTGGATCGGGGATGTCAGTGGGTGGGCAGGCGGGGGGGTGAGGGGTGGAGATAGATCTAAAACGAAGGAGATAATCATTGATTTTAGGAAGCGGGGGACATGTCCTCTCTACACAGTGGTTAGCGCTGCTGCCTCACAGCGCCATGGACCCAAGTTGATTCCTAGTTTAGGTCACTATCTGTATGGAGTGGGATGAAGTGGAAATGGTCAATAGCTTCAAGTCTCCGGGGCTGGGATTCTCCCAAAACAATTCTATGTTCCCAATTTGCGTGAAAACTGGAATAACTCCTGTTTTCTTTTAGTGTGATTCCCAGAATGAATCTCCCACACTCTGTGGGAGAGTGCTCCAACGGGATTCACTCTGGGAGGGGCCTATTTCCGCAGGAGAGGCCAGTCCTCCCACTGTTGTCCCTCTGACCTCCCCATCCCCTGATCGTGACCTCCCGGTCCTCTCTGGTCAAACCGCGATGTCCTCCCTCCCGGCAAACCCTGAGCTCACCATCCACCCCCACCCCAACCCCCCTCCGCCCAACCAACCCCAACCCCAACCCCAACCTGGATGGCCAGTCCCGATCACCTCCACCCTCCCTCTCTCAAAGCTACAAGTGCAGAGCAGAGGTGGGCTACGCCACCCTGCACCCTAGTTGGCTCCTCCTCAGTAGTTCCTGCCCTTCTGGCTCCGCTCCTTGGCACTGCTCATGCCTGGTGGGCAGTATCAAAGTGCCCCTTGGGCATTGCCAGGGTGCATCACAGAGTGATGTGCCTCCTGCTCTGTCCAAGACCGTAAGAACCTACAAAGGTTTGTGAGTGAAGCCCAGTCTGTGACTCAAGCCAGCCTCCATCCATTGACCCTGGTCCTGATTTTACCACTGTCTTCTGCCCGTTTTCAGACATGAGAATTAAAGTCAGGAATGAGGCAAGTAGCACGATCTGAGCCTGCCTCTACCCTGGTTCCCCCTTTACCAAGGGCCAAAAATGACTGCCGTTGGAACTGCATATGAAATGGGGGTGGCGTCAATTTCAATGTATTTGCAAGCATTTAAATTAAACTTAATGGGCTGCATGCCCAAACTTACTGGCACTTCCCCCTTTACCATCGTGTTCACCAGTCCAGATTTGGCGTGGAACAAGCATAATCCACAAAGGTCCGATTCTGACGCTTCAGGCTCCTGAGGAGGTAAGGTCAAAGCTTCTGGTGGCTCTCTGCTTCAGATCGGTTGGGGTATGGGATGGAGGGAGGTGGGCTAGATGACTCACTGACTCAGATCGGTGGTGGGGAGGGGAGCGAATTGGGTGATGGCTCCACTTAGGTCAGGTAGTGGGGGAGGGGTGAAGTTGGGGGTATCCACTACCACTCTGCCTCTGCTCAGTGAGGGGAAGGGAGGGGGGTCCACTGCCAATCTGCCTGCGATCAGTGGGGGGGGGAAGGGGGGCAGAGGCCTACAATCGGTCTGGGTTGCGGGGGTGTGGACAGATAAGGGTGTCATTAATGTTGTGGGAGAGGGGCAATGTCTGTGGGGATTGGTGGGGGAGGCATCGGGAGCGATGTGGCGGGGGGGACTTTTTTATTTGCTTTACCGTGCATGAGCAGTTGGAGGCGCCGATCAGAGCTGCAGCATTTGTGGTGTGTTAAGCCCTTTGTGCAGCGTAATTCAGAATGGCTGCTATTTCTTCAGGCAGAGAGCGTATGGGCGCACCTGAGAACGGGTCTAAAAGTCGGACCTGAAACACTCCCAGTTTCAAGTCCGCCCAATACTTAGAATGAAAATGATAAAATAGGACCCTCTGCCTACACTTCCCACTGCCTTGGAAAAGCAGCCAACATAACCATGGACCCCAGACGCTTTTCCACCTTCTTCCATCAGGAAAAAGATACAAAAGTCTGACGGCACATACCAACCACTTCAAGAACACCTTCTTCCCTGCTGCTATCAGACTTTTAAATAGGCCTACCTTATACTAAGTTAATCTTTCCCTACATCCCAGGTCTGACTGTAACACTACATCCTGTATCCTCTCCTATCCTTCTCTATGATTGGTATGTTTTGTCTGTATATAGCGTGCAAGAAAAATACTTTTCACTGTATACTGATACATGTGTCAATAATAAATCAAATCGAATCTCAAGCCAGGCTGAAGTGTGAGAGACAGGTTTGGGGAACTGGAGATCAGGATGGTGAGTGTAGGGGAGTGGGGTGATATAAATCGTGCTGGGGATTAATGGCCAGGCTGCAGTGCTAGTAGTGGCAGTGATTTAACTTTGATGCTGCATTGCCGCCTCAAACCAGTTGAGGTTGCAATAACACCACCTCAAATCTACATTCCCCACTCATTTAAATAATTGTTTGAAGCTACCAACTGAACTCCACTCCCATGCAGGCAGCAAGGACAATGAGGCAAGTAGCATTTCTGATATCTAACTTAAAAGGATGAGCTTCTAAGCTAAACAGCAGCATGGTGGCACAGTGGTTAGCACTGCTGCCTCATAATGCCAGGGTCAAGGTTCGATTCCTGGCCTCAGTCACTGCCTGTACAGAGTTTGCATGTTCTCCCTGTGTCTGTCTGGGTTTTCTTTGAGTGCTCCCACAATCTAAAGATGTGCGGGTTAGGTGGATTAGTCATGGTAAATTGCCCCCTAGTGTCAGAGGGATGAGCTAGGGTAAATGCAATGGTCAAATAAAAAAGTAAATTAAACGTTCCATAAGGCCGCATTACTTGTGAGGGTGATGGAGGTTCACCCAGAGTATTTACTGGTGCCCAATTTCAGACTGGGCCTTTGCTTTAATATGCATGGCTCACTCGTAATGAATCTGGGTCATGCAAAGGGCCTCAAATTTCTACTTTGAGAGCGTTGTGCGAAGCCTCCTAAAATTCCCCTGACTCTTTTGAGAGCAAAGAACTCCAAATAATATGAGGACAGCCACCAAAGGCACGATGAAAATGGCTGCTTAATGCTTCCATTTTTAAAGATTTGCCAAAGTGTCTGGAAAGTTGTTATAAATGTAATTTTGGGATGTTATGCCCCTTTGAGAGAATGGGTCAGGTGACCCGGGAAACTTGGGCTGATTGTGCAACTGTAAAGACGTTTAATAAACTGTTCCCATTGTACCGACCAATCTCGTGGCCTTTGTATAGTTGATAATTAAATGCAAACGTAATAGAAATGATCTCAAGAAAGGAGAAAACGTTTAGAAAGATGTATGTACATTTTGTATAATTTTAAGTGATTATTTAATTTTTCCCATGTTTCAGGTGTTTAAACTCTCATCTCCAATATTAAGCCTGACCTTGACATCCCCATTAAAATTTATTTCAGGAGTTGAATTTACCACTTTACAAGACACTGTGCCACTCTATAAAGCAATCTTTAACAGGTGGCATGGTGGCACAGTGGTTAGCACTGCTGCCTCACAGTGCCATGGACCTGGGTTGATTCCTGGTTTAGGTCACTATCTGTATGGACTTCGCAGATTCTCTCCATGTCTGCATGGATTTCTTCCGGATGCTCCAGTTTCCTTCCACAGTCCAAAGATGTGCTGGTTTAGTGGATTGGCCATGCTAAAATTGCTGCTTAGGATCAGGAGGAATAGCTAGGGTAAACGCATGGGGTTATGGAGGTAAGTGCTGTGTGGGATTGTGGTTGGTGCAGACTCAATGGGTCGAATGGCCTCCTTCTGTGCTATAAGATCCTATAAAATGCATTTCGCACCAATTTGTAACTAGTTAAAAAGATAGAAGGTACATGAAAATTAATTTTTGACAGCACTGATACATCTCCCATTATTACAGCACTCTCCATATTTTACATAGTTAAAAGTTGACAAATATTCTGTGAAAAAGATATTCTTTGAGCAGCCTCCTCCTATATGATCATTTACATTAATGGTCCAAGTTTCAATATCTCCCAAAACATCCTTTATTTTATTTCTTCCATATTTTTGAAGTTCATTTTCAGAGTAGACCATTATAAAAACATGTTAGGAATAAAAAGCAACAGAGCAGCAATATATCACGAGATAAAACCAATCATTATCCTTGCACCGTTGATATATTTGCTAAAGCATCTTATTTTGATGTTCATGCCCTCGCAAAGTTGTTTAATAGTGTGATTCAGTTTATCAAAATGTTCCCAGTCTGAGATGGATGCTGTCAGCTCAGGCTCAGTAACTGCAGGCACTCCCACATATACAAGGGAACTGCTGGGCTCCAGCTGAGTGGAAGAACTCCCTCCAGCAAAGCCTCGATAACGCTGTCAGGGGAAGATTGACAAGGCACATTAGTGGAATTGGCAGTTCTGTGAGCTGTGTTCTGAGTTGCAACCGGGGAGCAGAGCTGTTCTGACCTTGGCAGCTACATGACTTTTCAATTAAGGTAATTCCTTAACGTGCGCGAGCCTAAATGCACAGCTTGGACCGAATCCTAAAAATACTGGAGATTTTCTTAAATAGTAGGCTACAGTACATTTTGTTTATGCTGGAAATGAGAACTTAAGTGACCTTCATTGCAAGCTGGATGACTCTGAACCAATCCATTGAATCTGAGTATGTTTTGTTGAATCCATCTTCTTCATCTCCAGAATGCAATAGATGTAGAATGCAATGTTAAGACTAGATGTGGGATCACAAGGTAATTTTTCACTTACTACCTTTCACGGATAATTACTTATATTCCTCCAAAATTCCACTTCAGATTATTTTATCAGGTAGAGCAAGGCAGAAACCTTCTGGAGGTTATGTTGCTCCAGAACATTTAAATTTTCTTTGGGGGCTTCTATTCTGACCCAGGTAGAAATGGTGAAGGTTTCTTGGAGGTACCTGGTTCCCTTCGACAGGAAAGGAGAGGTGGAGCTGATGAAAATGTGTACTTTTTTCTTGTTCATGGGAAAAGGATGGTGGCAACTATAATGGACCAGTTGGTATGTACCAATTCCCTCTTGCCAGAACTAAGGGGCATTGATCATTTGAGATGTTTTGTTATTAAATCTATGTTTCCGTTGGGAAAAAGATACAGAAGTCTGTGATCGCATGCCAACTGACTCAAGAGTAGCTTAGAATCATAAAATCATTACAGTGCAGAAGGCGACCATTCGGCCCATCGAGCCTGCACCAACAACAATCTGATCTCTGTAACCCCGTATATTTACCCTACCAATCTCCCTGACACTAAGGGGAAATTTGGCGTGGCCAATCTACTTATCTACACATCTTTGCCCTGTGCAAGGAAACTGGACCATCCAGGGGAAACCCATACATACACAGGAAAAAATGTGCAAATTTCACACAGTCATCCGAGGTCAGGACCATATCCAGATACTGGGCGCTGTGAGGCAGAATTGCTAACCACTGTGCTACCTTCTTTCCTGCTGCCATCAGGCTTTTGAATGGAACTTGCTAGAATGATAGAACCCTACACTGCAGAAAGAGTCCCTTTGGCCCATCGGGTTTGCACCAAACACAATCCCACCCAAGCCCTACCCCCATATTCCTACATATTTCACCCAGTAACCCCTCTAACCTATGTATCTCAGGACTCTAAGGGGCAATATTTTAGCATGGCCAATCAACCTAACTCGCATATCTTTGAACTGTGGGAGGAAACTCACGCAGACACGAGGAGAATGCGAAAATCCTCAGAGACAGTGACCCAAGCCAGGAATCGAACCCAGGTCCCTGGAGCTGTGAAGCAGCAGTGCTAACCACTGTGCTTTCATGTCGCCCATTATATCATAACTTATTAAGCTGATCTTTTTCTAAACCCGAGCTATGACCTCAATATTGTATTCTGCACCCTCTTCTTTCCTCCTGCCCTGTGCACTCTATCAACAGCATACTTTGTCTCTATAGCGCGCAAGAAACAATAATTTTCACTGTATCCCAATACGTGGCAATAATAAATCAAATCAAATTGAACAACCAAACATCCTGGGTGGAATTTTATGGCTTCATTTGTCCTAAAGACCTTCCCATTTGTCATGGACCTTCCCATCATCCACCCTCGCCTGCTCCACTCTTGTGGCGGAGATGGGGGTAAAATTCCGGTCCAAGAAACATCAGGTGAGAAATTGGAATCTTTTTGTCCATTTTTGGAGGGCCTTATTTTGCTCCATGCATAAAGGCAATTTTAGGAGATGGCAAGGATCACATTGCCAATCACGGTGAAGGTAAACAAGATGATGAACATTTGTGTATCCAGCTCTTTCCAGGCTGAATACAGCTTGTCATCCACTGTTTGTGTATGGGAAATCACAGTGGTTCTGCATTTAACAACAATTAATTCTCTCCTCACCAGAGATCATCAGACAGAGTAAACGTGTGGTTTCACTAACACCTTGCTGTCTTCCTTCAAATAGGTTAATGCAAAATCCAATTGATGTTTTGGATTTTTGAATGTGGCAGCTGTTTACTGCATGGAGTGTGCTTGGGTGAGTTTTCATTTCATGAAGGATATTTGGAGGAAGTGCACTGTTGAAAGCCAAACAAGCTGTTCAATCATTGTAATGAGAGTAGGATCATTGTAATGGGATCATTGTATTTCCATTTCCATTTGTATTGAAATAGGATCATCGTAATGTGATCATTGTAATGAGAATAGGATCATCGTAATGTGATCATTGTAATGAGAGTACGATCATCGTAATGTGATCATTGTAATGAGAGTACGATCATTGTAATGTGATCATTGTAATGAGAATAGGATCATTGTAATGTGATCATTGTAATGAGAATAGGATCATTGTAATGTGATCATTGTAATGAGAATAGGATCATTGTAATGAGAGTAAATAAAATATCCTGCTAATTTCTCCTGATTCTGGGGGGAAATTTATCATGGCCAATCAGCCTAACCCGCACATCTTTGGATTTGCTTCATTTGTCAATCTAACTGTTTTTAAAGCTTATTTATTAGTATCATAAGGCGGCATGGTAGCACAGTGGTTAGCACTGCTGCTTCACAGCTTCAGGGACCTCAATTTGATTCCCGGTTTGGGTCGCTGTCTGTGTGCAGTTTGCACATTCTCCTCATGTCTGCGTGGGTTTCCTCTGGGTGGTCCGGTTTCCTCCCAAAGTCCAAAGATGTTCAGGTTGTGTTGATTGGCTGCGCTAAAAATTGCCCTTAGTGTGCTAAGATGCATAGGTTAGCGGGATTAGCTGGTAAATATGTATGGATATGGCAGTCGGGCCTAGTTGGGATTGTGGTCGGTGCAGAGTTGATGGGTCAAATGGCCTCCTTCTGTACTGTAAGGTTTCTATGAAAATGGGATAGTGACAAATACTAGGATGGTATGATTAATATTATTGTGCAGTCTTTTCAGGGCAATAGCTGCATTCTACCACAACACAACCACAAATAGTTGAATCTGATTGTAATGGTATAATGTGATGATATTTATTAAGCAGAGCAAGATATTCCACCTTATAACAGCAATCCATTAGAAGCAATAATGCATCCTTCAGAATACTCCAGGGTATTTATTTATTCATTATTTATTAGTGTCACAAATAGGCCTACATTAACACTACAATGAAGTTACTGTGTAAGAACTCATTAGTCACATTCCAGTGCCTGTTTGAGACACTGAGGGAGAATTTAGCACGGCCAATGTATGTCTTTCAGATTATAGGAGGAAACCAGAGCACCTGGAAGAAACCCACACAGATACAGTGAGAACATGCAAACTCTCAGTCACCAGAGCTGGGAATTGAACCGGGTCCCTGGTGCTGTGAGGCAGCAGTACTAACCAAAGTGCCACCTTGATAGGTAGAGACATAAATGGTGTGAATGCTTACTCTGCCAGACAGGCACTTTTCTTGACCTTTTTAGCCAAGTTAGCTAATTGAGCTGCATTGAGTAATATCACTGTTAACAGAACATGTTGAGTTTATTTTGAGGATCTTAGAGTCCATCTTATTTAGGAATGGAGACAGAAGTAAGAAGAACACGCGAAGAGATGCAGACATATGAAAATGTGTGCGTGGAGATGTTGCTAAATAAACTAATTGCTGAGGCACTTTGGCATACAACAGAGTAGGTCAAATCTTGGTGTCACCTTTAAACCGGATTAGGTGGCCGGGGGGGGGGGGGGGGGGGGGGGGTCGCAGCTGGCAGAGGGAAAATGCACTCATTGGCTTAACCCTGAAGCTTACTTTAACAACTGGGCTCCATTTAATGATGCTAGTTCATAGGTAGGAGACAGCGAGCAGCTCCCTTCGCCAGAGAGCATGGGTCTCTTGATTGCCCACTAATTTGTGGTGGATTGTGGGCCAGGGATATTGGCCAAGACTTATGGAAGGGAATGAAAAACTGTTGGGAGAAGTAGAGCTTGCAACTTTCATTCTGGAGCTTGGAGGAACACTATGTTTGGAATTGGAACAAGGGAAGTTATCTTTGGAGGCCTTTGAAAAGTTTTTGTCATAGTTTTTCTGGTATAATCTTCAGTTTCTCCCATATTTTTGAATTTTTAGTGACCTTTACTTTTCAGAAATTTACAGAAAGGAATTCAAACGTGGTAGTGATTTCGCCACCCAACCTCCCTCCAGAAACGTCTCCGTGAAACCGGTACCTGCTCCGGTGAGTTGCCCCAGTGCCATTTAATACTTAGAGGAACCAATCAGATGGTGAAGACTGTCTGTCTGTTCCCAGCAGTGCCCCAGGGAGAGGTGGCCACTGCCAGAACTCTACCAGTCCCCAGCAAAATGGAGTCCTAAAGCTGTGTTAGAGTTAACTCGCTGAGGGTGGGTGGGGGAAGGGGTCGTTTCTCAGAAGCGAAAGCCTGGGAGAAGGAGATGATGGGGCTGGGGCCAGGGTGCTCAGGGTGAGGGGCCCCCCAGATGGGAGCAGACCTTGGATCAGGGCCTCCAAATGAAATCAGGGGTCTGTGGGAGGAGGCACTCTGCCATTTTTCCCGCCTGAGTCTTCCTAGCCATTGCAAAGTTTCTCCTGCTGGCTTAAAAATTGCAGCTGGATAGAAAGTGGCTTCAGTTGGCGTGAGGGTGGATGGGCCGCCCAATGCCTTCCACCATTAAATCACGGTCAGGTGGTGGAAAAGGCACACACCGAATTCTACAGGCTCCACACCCCTGCCCACTGGCCTTAAAATTCAACCCACTGGTTTTCTTTTCAACCTTAAGTTGTTTGTTTTTAATGTGTTTGAAATATAACAAATTTACAAATTCCTTCTTTTGTAAATTTGTCAAGGATTCATATTCAAATCCTTCTATTGACTTTTGCATCTCTAACTTCTTCAACCTTAGAGAACTTGGGCTGGAGATGGCCTAGTGGTATTATCGTAAGTGATTTAATCCAGTGTTCTGGGGACATAGGTTCAAATCCTGCCATGGCAGTTGCTGGAATTTGAAATCAATAAAAAATATTTGGAGCTAAGAATCTGTAGGTGACTGTAGGTCAATTGTTGGAAAAAAACCATTGGGTTAGGGAAGGAAATCTGCCATCCTTACCTGGTCTGGCCTACATGCAACTCCAGAGCCACAGCAATGTGATTGACTCTCAACTGCCCTCTAAGGACAACTAATGATGGGCAATAAATGCTGACCAGTCGGCGATGTCCATGTCCCATGAATGAATAAAACACTCATTTGCTCAATTTCTGGCCTCTTGCACATTCCCAATTTCTTTTTCCTGCCCATTTTTGAATGTATCTTTAGTTGTCTTGGTCCTTCCTCTGTCTCTCCCTCCCCCTTCTCAGCTTTAAAACAATCTTTAAACTCTCCTCCACCAAACTTTTGGTGACTTGTCCTGATATCTGCCAATGTGATTAGGTCAGAAATAATCTTTTTCAAATAAAGGCAGTCTTCCTGCTGGCTGATGGTGTGAATGCTATTTGCATTCTTTCTGGTTGTATCACAGCTAGGTATGGCTCCTGCCTTGACTGCAAGAAACTACAAAGGGTCATGAACAAAGCCCAGTCTACCACGCAAACCAGCCTCCCATCAATTGACACTTTCTACACTTCCCATTGCCTCGGAAAAGCAGCCAGCATAATTAAGGATCCCACGCACCCTGGACATTCTCTCTTTTACCTTCTTTGGGGAGAAGATACAAATGTCTGGGGTCAACTACCAATTGGTTCAAGAACAGTTTCTTCCCTGCTGCCATCAGACTTTTGAATGGACCTAAGTTGATCTATCTCTTCACCCTAGCTATGACTGTAACACTACATTCTGCACTCTTTCCTTTCCTACTCTATGAATGGTGTACTTTGTCTATATAGTGCACAAGAAGCAATACTTGTCACTGTATATTAATACATGTGAGAATAATAAATCAAATCGAAAAATCAAACCATTCATTTGCATCTTATGACTTATTATAGCACCTTCCTGTTGGAGTCCTATCACGTTTTTCAAGCTTGTGTCACGACAGTGAGACCTGATCACTAAAGAGTAGAGTGTACAAGACAGTAATCAGTTCACCACAGACTTTGAGGTGAGTACAACTTACAAAGCCTACCCACTATCCTGCTGCACTGTTCCTGATGTGCTGTACATCAGTCTGTCAGAGCAGACTGTGTTCCTGCCCTCCATCTTCATGCTAGGTTGGTCTCCAGGGACAGCACCGTGCAGCTGGACACATTGACCTTTCCTGTGTCACCAAGTCAGATCAGTACAGGGCATGGAAATAGGGAGTAGAGGGATCTCCTTCCCCCTGGTCTAACATAGTAGTGCCTATCTAGATAGCACTGTGCTATGGGGGTCAGGCAGCCATGGCAACAAAGTTTGACTGGGGGGTGAGTTGTGAGGTGAGGTCATGGGGTGGGGGACAAACACTAGGGGGCAATGTGGAAGGAAGGCTGTGCAAGGAAGGAAGTGCAAGGGCTCATGATGGCAGACAGAGGGACAAAGAAGTAGATGAAGAAAATAAAGAATAGAAAGCAGAGGTAAGACTGCCGGGAGTGGAACTGGACCCTGACGAAGTAACGTGAAATGCAGAATAACCAGGGGCTCTAAGGAGTAGCACGTGTATTAATGAAAGGGGATACGCATAGATGCAGATTGCAGGGGTGGGTGCTTGTTGGTGTGGAACATCAGGGTTGCTTCATATAAACGCTAAACAGGTCGGGGCTGTGGGACTTTGTCACTGTTGTTCTTTGTCCTCTTTGGAAATGGCATCTATGTCAAAGCTCCTGTTTAAGTTCAAGGCAGACAGGAGTCAGGGAGTGCAGACATCCCTGCTGTGAAATGGAAAGCAGTCACAGATGATTGAAGTCTGGAGCCATGTGGCCCTCACAATCTGAAGTCAGAGGTGGTTAGTTGACAATGCAGAAGTGCAGCGGTCCTGTAGCAGGAGCAATGATTGGGAGTGTGGTGTATCCTTGCTGCAGGGAGGGGTAAAGGCAGTGTGCTCCACAGGAAGAAAGGCACAGCAATCTTACAATCAATGGCCCTCAGTTTGGCGGGTTCTGTATTTTTCTTTATTAGTTCGTGTTCCAGCATTCATTGCCCATCCCTAGTTGCCCTTCAGAAGATAGTGATGAGCTGCCTTCTTGAATCGCTGCAATTCATGTCAGTGGGTTGACCCACAATGCCATTAGGGAACAAATTCCAGTATTTTGACTGCGAAAGAACAGCGATATATTTCCACGTATATTGGGCTGCAGTGGGTATGGTGATGGTCTCAGCAGGGATCTGCAGCCTGTAGAAAGGGAGCATGAGATGTCTGGGGGAGAGGGGAACAGGACAAACCTGTGCATAATTAATAAGGTTCCATTTGCTGAATGTGTGACAGGATCCTGCCATTCTGATCGGCGGGACAGGGGCCTGGGAGCTGCATGTTGCCATCTCATTTAGTCTGAAAATGGGAGACTTCCACTCTCTGTTCAGGGAATGTGATTTATTGAGGACCATGCGTTGGCCTTGGAATATTCGATAATTACAACTCATTCATTGAGCCTGACAGTTTTACTTAGCCAAGATTACCAAAATATCCCTCAGATTCATTGTCTTCAGAGTACCATAAACAGACAGCTATTCACTGAGTTTCCTTTTAAATAGAATGTTGTTAAATTGATTTTATCGATATCTGCGTGAAAACTTTTTCTCTCAGAAGTTGTCACTTGTCATAGGGAATCTTTCCATTAAGATTTTGTAGGATATTTTCATTACTCTAGCACAGTCTGTCCCTTCCTGAAACAGAGAAATCTTCTCAATACAAATAAAACTTTGAAGTCTGTTTCCAAAACCCTGCCTTAGTTGCATTGCTATTGATCTTTCACACATGGAGGCTGAATGTCCTCGCTGTATTTTATGAAGTGCTTAAATATAAAACATTTCACTTTGATCGTCTTGAATGGTATTTATCTTAAACTAAATGACCATAACAAGATTTGCTTTTAAAATTGCTGAAAGCTTTTAGTTACGTCTTAATGTAAAACCAATGTCTTAATGTAGAACTGCAAACTGGAGGGCAAAAGTGAAACTTGTCCTTGAAGACAGAGCTTAGCTTGAAAATGTTAACATGCTACACAACACAGAGTATCTCCTGGTCTGAAGCAGGTTGAGAGACAAAATGGAAGTAGTCTATGCTACTGAGGTATCAGCTTAGATGATTTGGCACATGACATAGCGTCACGTTGCTAAATCTGAGATCTCACCTCATAATGAGGAAGCTCTCCAGAATATTTCAAAGTTACTTAGATCTTATCAAAACAAGAGCGGCACAATGGCACAGTGGTTAGCACTGCTGCCTCGCAGTGCCAGGGACACGTGTTCGATTCCCAGCTTGGTTCACTGTGTGGAATGTATGTGTTTCCCCATGTCTATGTGGGTTTCCTCCGGGTGCTCCGGTTTCCACAAAAGTCCAAAGATGTGCAGGTTAGATGGATTGGCCATGCTAAATTGCCCCTAAGGGTCAGGGGGAATTGTGGTTAATTATCCCTGTGGGCCTGAGTGGGATTGTGGTCACTGCAGACTCAATGGGCTGAATAGCCTCCTTCTGCACTGTAGGATTCAATGAAAGCATTAAAAGCTATGTTGTGGTGAGTGGCAATCAAAAGATTGATGAAGATTTGTGTTTAAGTTTGTCTGTTTATGAAAATATTAATTCATAATGATAAACTTAAAATCTTCAACATTGTCCAAAGAAATTGCTCCCTGCTCTCGCTATCTTTGCAATCGCATCTGCTTTCATGCCCCTTCCTGAATATTCCATACCATGGTCACTAAATAGCTGACAAGTTTGTGTTTTGGGGTCTTAGGAATCCACTAACAGGTTTCTCCTCAGTATTTTTTAATATGATGGCTCTACAACAAACATGCTGATCCCAGCTTAAAAACTCAAGTGACCCTTCCTGTAATGTTCTAACTATATTAGAGGTTTTAACAGAAAAAGAAAAGATTTTACTTTGCACACATAGATCCAAACTGAAACTTGACAGGTTTTATTGAAAGCTGCTCTCTGCTGTGCAGAATACAAAGCTGAAAGTTAAACAGCAACCTAATGACATCATTATCAAATCATGTGATCAGCTCTTAAAACAACCTGCAGCCCTTTTAAATATATAATGCCATCAAACAATGTTTCCACAGCATTCGTAATACTCAACGGACATCAAACACTGTCATTCATTGATACTCAGTTCCTTCGTACAGAAATCCTCTTTTTTATTGCCTGACGAAAAGAATTACTATTTTATTGCAAGATAAAAATCCATCTGGGTTTTGACATTCCAGATCACAACAAAACAAGGAGTGTGTCACGTCTCTTAGTCAATCTTTATAAATTGAGTAAGGCCGAAGATAGAGATTTGTGGCGTATGGTTTGCAAGCTGAATCCTTCTCACTGGACACACATCAGGCGCACATTTTATTCACACAACTGAATCTAAATTCATGAACTTTGAAGTTGCAGTGGACTCAACTGCAGCTAAAATACAGCAATTGTGCAGAAAGTAATCATCAGCGTTATGGCATCAGGGAAAATGATAGCTGAGGAAATATAGAACTGATGTTATCAGCTTCCAGATGCTGTTACCGGGGATGGTAACGGAGATGGATGGATTAAATTCCACCTTAAATAAGGTGCCCAATAATCTCCCCTCGGCAACCTATAATCCCTGAAATGTCTACTATAATAAATCCGCCCCTAGCAATACAGAGTTGGGTCTCTGCTGAAGCTAGACTATTGATTCCCACTATAGATCAAAAGTCAGTTGGATAGCTTTGAATGGGATTCACACAAGGACACAAGAAATAGAAGCAGGAGTAGAACACCAGATCCTTCGAGCCTGTCCCGTACGATATTTGCTGATCTATGCTGGCCTCAGCTCATTTTCTGTGTCATTTCCCCACTGTCCGCTATTCCTCGATTTTTCAAATATTTATCCACCTCTTTATATACTTCCAATGATCTAGCCTCTACCACCCTTTGGGGCAGAGAATTCCAGATATTCACCATCCTTTGCGAGAAGCAATTTCTACACATCTCAATTTTAAATGACTAGCCCTTTATCTTGTAGCTGTGTCCCCCTATTTGAGACTCTCCCACTTGTGAATACATCTCACCATCTACCCTGTCAAGCACCCTCAGGATCTTATATATTTGAATAAAGTCACCTCTCACTCTTCTGAACTCCAAGGAATACAGAGAGGAAAAAACAAATCAAAATTAACATAACTGTCCTGAGTCCCCTGCATTGCTTTAATGAGTAATCTGCAGGCACACAACCATCTGAATTCAGATGAAGAAAGAATTCTTGGGTAGGTGTTAGAGCCCCCCCCCCCCCCCCCCCCATCCCTGTGGAAAAGGAAGGTTGTGCCTTCAGGGGAGAAGGGTGAAAATTGGTGGCAAAAGAAGCAATTGTAGCACCTAGACAGAGGGATTTTGTTCTAACATATTATTTTTCATTCATGGGACATGGCATTGCTGGCTGGCAAACATTTATTGCTAAGGGCAGCGGAGAGTCAATCACAATCACATGTAGGCCAGACCGGGTAAGGGTGACAGATTTTCTTCCCTAAAGGACATTAATGAACCAAATGGGCTTTCCTGACAATCAGCAATGGTTTCATGGTCATCGGTAGATTTTTAATTCTAGATATTCTTTCTTGAATTCAAATATTACCACCTGCCTTGGTGGGATTCGAACCCAGGTTTCCAGAACATTAGCTGAGTTTCTGGATTAATAGTCCAGTGATAATATCACTAAGCCATCGCCTTCCCATATTATCATAACATCATCTTATGTATACATAAAAAACTACAAATCATTTTACCGATTTTAATAGTCTTTTACCAAATAAATAGTTTTTAAGGCTGAAATCATGTGACTTAGTTGATAGGCATCTGGGGAGAGGAAGGTTGTGTTCCAAACTGATATCACAGTGGGGGAGTTTCAATATGCACTGAGTGACAGTAATCATAGAAATTCATAAACCCTACAGTGCAGAAGGAAGTCATTCAGCTCATCGAGTTTGCACCAATTGCATTTCCACCCAGGCCCTATCCCCATATCCCCATGCATTTACCCTTGATAGTCCCCCTAACACTAAGGGGTAATTTTAGCATGGCCAATCCACCTAACCCGCTCTTGGGAGGAAACTGGAGCACCTGGAGGAGATCCATGAAGACACGGGGAGAACATGCAAGCTCCACACAGACAGTGACCCAAGAGTGGGATTGAATCTGTTTCCTTGGCACTATGAGGAGGTGGTGCTATTTTGCCCATCGAGTCTGATAGAGACTCCTTTGCCATTTGGGTTTACCAAATGGTAAATGTGTCCTGTTAAAGTAGTTGTATAATCACACATTCTCTTGCTCATAGTCTGCTGCTATCTTAACTGGGCTCTTCATTTGGGTGGCTGAGGTGCTATGCGAAATCCAGTTAAAAAGTCCAGTTATTGCCTACCCCTAAGTATTCTTTTGTTTTCTACTAAGATCTTGCAGTTGTCTAGTGAGGATTTCATTTATCACAAGATATTAATGAAGAAGGTCATTCAGCTCATCTCACTTCAACCATTCAAGAGTGACCCTAAACA
Organism: Sphyrna mokarran; assembly: GCA_024679065.1. NCBI lineage: Eukaryota > Metazoa > Chordata > Chondrichthyes > Carcharhiniformes > Carcharhinidae > Sphyrna > Sphyrna mokarran. The sequence continues at coordinate 15,485,770 of JAGIQG010000020.1, read as the reverse complement.
CTACACATTGCAGCACCGATTTTGTGAATAATATATAACCATAAGACATAGGAGCAGAAATTGGAGATTTGGCCCATTGAGTCTGCTCTACCATTCAATGAGATCATGGCTGATCTGAAATGATAATCCCTAACTCCTTTTTCCTGCCTTATCCCCATTATTCTTGATTCCTTTACTGATTACAAATCTGATTGTCTCAGCCTTAAATATACGAATGACCCAACCTCTGTGGTAAAAATTTCACAGATTCACTATCCTCTGAGAGAAGAAATTCCTCCTCATCTCTGGGTGAGATGGTGCCAAAGTGGTTAGCACCGCTGCCTCACAGCACCAGGGTCCTGGGTTCAATTCCTGGCTTGGGTCATTATCTGTGCGGAATTTGCACATTCTCCTCGTGTCTGTGTGAGTTTTCTCTGCATGCTCTGGTTTCCTCCAGAGGAAGGAAACCTCTGGAGTCTTCCAGAGTCCAAAGATATGCGGGTTAGATTGATTGACGTTGAGTGTCAGAGTGATTAGGAGGGTATAAATATGAGGAGTTACAGAAATAAAGCCTGGGTTGGATTGTGGTAGGTGCAGACTCAATGGGCTGAACGGCCTCCTTCTGCACTATACGGATTCTGTGATTTTAAATGTGACACCATATTCCGAGATTACATCCTCTCCCAAAAGGGAAACACATTCTCATCATCTACCCTGTCAAGCCTCTTGAGAATCCTATATATTTCACCTTTCATTCTTTGAAACTCCAGTCCTAACTTACTTAACCTTTCCTCATAAGACAATCCCTCCATAACCAGGATCAACATTCGCTGGACTGCTTCAGTTTTTCACCGGTACAACCTCGGTTGGAAATCCATTCTGTATATTAACCACTCTTAGTATGAAGAACTTCAGCCTGAGATGAGGATGGGGAGAAGGGGTTGACTGGGGAGGACAGCCCTTGAGGCCTTCATGATGGACTGGGGGGAGGTTTACTCAGGTTATGAATGGGGCACTCTTTAAAGATGGTGCCCTGATCTCTGCTCAGGTGTGTTTTGCTGGCATGCTTAGGCCTCGTTGCCCCATCCCTCCCCCCCACCACCCACACACACCCTTGCTATTTTGTGCGAGTGTTGTAAGATTTGGGGAGAAATCCAAACTGTTTCTCTGGTGAGAAACACGCCAGTTTTCTCGCTAGAAGCAACCCTGCCAGTTTTTGATAAGGTTTAGCCCAGTGTTAAGACAGGAATCCTAGTGCGCCACAGATAGAGCTGCCTGGGAATGATCTCCAACAAACCTCAATGTTTATAAACTTCTCCTCACTCTCATATACTTAGCACTGCTGCAAACTCACACTTACATTTTATAGATTGTACCTAGGGCTAGCTATTCAACCATGACAGCCTCGTCAGCCAAATAACCAACAGCCAATGACACATTTCCCTCTCTCTTTTGCACAAGAAGGGGATTCACTACCAGAGGCGTCAGGAGTTAACCAGAAGCAATATCCAGGGAGGAGACGGTGCTGCTCATTAATAGGATGCCCATTGCTAAGATAAAGCCCAGTGGAAGAGCTGAAGTCTGGTATCCAAAACTCCTTCTTTCACCGCATTGCACCCACACTTGCTTCTCATTTAAAAGCTGCAGATGTTCGAATCACGCAGATTTTACTGCCCCTACCCCCTCTTCCCACTCATGCCCCCGGGTACTCCATTACCATCACTGAATCCCCCAGTGTCAACATCCTTGGGTTACCATTGACCAGAAACTCGTCTGAAGTCACCACATAAACACAATGGCTACAAGAGCAGGATCCTGAGCGGATTTTTCTTGGGAGGGTGCATCCAGAACCATGGCTGGCCACTGTGCAGACATGGTGGGTCATCAAATGCTCTGGTCACTGGAACTGGGGTAGAGGAGCTGGCCCCCTGGTCCAGAGCACCTGAGAGGAGCCCGTGGAGAAAACAGGCAGCTTGTCTGCCAGGATGAGGCATGTCTGCACCTTCCTGTTCATCACTGATTGATGGACACCGGGCTGAGAGAGTAGGTGCCTCATCCATTGGCAGTAATCTCCTGAGTTCAAAGGCAGTGTTTTGAGGTTTGCAAATCTGAGTGCACTCCAGGGAAGCCATGACTCTGCTCCTGGAGCTGCCCCTCAATGAGAATCACTGCAATGTGCTCAGTGCTCTGGGTCATTCCAGCACTCACGCTCCCCATGGATTCCTTCATGGCAGAGACACAGATCCTCAGGGATCTCTGCCAGACTTTCCCACGCATCCCACTGGGCACCCAGTATCTGCCATGGATATCACCTACCTCAGATTCAGTATGGTCCTTGTCTTCAGTAGTCTCCCTCCAACTGGTAGTGTCCTGGGCACTCTCTGCCTCTCTGCTCTGGTGAATGTGATGTGCCCTGGAAAGCTCTCCTAAAAAGGATGATTTATAAGCATTTCAATGGGTGTACATTGCCAATGTCAGCAATGTGGTGAACAATTACTTCATAACGCCTCCAGAAGTCTCCGATTCATGCTTCTTCAATGGGCTGATGAATTCTCACATTTGCTTGGTATCCACTCGCAAGTTGTCAAGCAACTCATCTTGATGGCGCAGTGGTTAGCACTGCTGTCTTACAGTGCCGGGGGCCCAGGTTCGATTCCCAGCTTTGGGTCGCTGTCTGTGTGGAGTCTGCTTGTTCTCTTTGTGTCTGCATGGGTTTCCTCCACGTGCTCTGGTTTCCTCCCACAGTCCAAAAGACATGCTAGTTAGATACATTGGCCATACTAAATTCCCCCTCAGTGTGTAACCTAAGGGATTTTCACAGTAACTTCATTGCAGTGTTAATGCAAGCCTACTTGTGACAGTGATAAATAAACTTTAAAACTCATAAATTCAATAATTCTATGTAATTTACTCTGTGATTAAATGACATTAAAAAATTAAGCATCTTGCAATCTGTTGCATCTAAGACTGATGTATTCTCAATAGATGGTTTGCGAAATGATCTTCAGGGGTAGCTCATGGTACTTAGCCTGTCAATTGCAGAATGTAATCTGCTGGATATACCTCACATGATGAAGCTTAGTTGTTTTATTCTCCTCACTATAAATTATACATTTATTGCAAATGCATCAAAATGAATGGATGCTGAATTTTTAATTTTCAAACCTCATTTCCTCTCAGTGTTTGATATTTCAAATAAAGCAAACACAAAACTGCTCATTCCTCGAGTTTTCTCTGCTTTATAATTTGAAGCAGTTAAAAAAAAACAAAAAATATAAGCACAGTAAGAAGTCTCACAACACCAAGTTAAAATCCTACAGGTTTATTTGGAATCACGAGCGTTTGGAGCACTGTTCCTTCAAAAGTGCGGCCACTGTGTCACCATGTCACTTTAGAAAGTTTATTAAAGAGTCTTGTGAAGAGATTCATAGAGTTTAATTAAAGTACAATAGCAGAGTCTAATAAATCTTGTTCTTTATTGGTAAAGTGTTCAATAAAGTTGGGTTGGGCTTTCACCTGACTCTTGTCCCCTTTGTCTATCTCATTGTGTAATACACCTGAGTTAAAAAGGGTTTCTAGTCAGGATTAGTCATAAAACATAGAACATTGAACATTACAGCGCAGAACAGGCCCTTCGGCCCTCGATGTTGCACTGACCAATTAAGAAAAAGCAATGACCCTCTAACCTAAACCATTCCTTTTTCATCCATAAACCTATCCATGGACCTCTTAAATGCCCCCAAACTTGGCGCATCTACAACTGCAGCAGGCAGGGCATTCCATACCCTTACCACCCTCTGGGTAAAGAACCTACCTCTGACATTCGTCCTATAACTACCACCCCTTAATTTAAAGCTATGTCCCCTCGTGCTAGCTTTCTCCATCCTAGGAAAAAGGCTATCACTGTCCACCCTATCTAAATCTCTAATCATCTTATATGTTTCAATAAGGTCTCCTCTTAGCCGCCTTCTTTCTAACGAAAACAACCTCAAATCCCTCAGCCTCTCTTCATAAGACCTGCCCTCCATACCAGGCAACATCCTGGTAAACCTCCTCTCCACCCTCTCCAATGCCTCCACATCTTTCTTATAATGTGGGGACCAGAACTGTACACAATACTCCAAGTGTGGCCGCACCAGAGTTTTGTACAGTTGCAACATGACGTTGCGGCTCCGAAATTCAATCCCCCTACCAATAAAAGTCAAGACTCCGTATGCCTTCTTAACAACCTTATTGACTTGATTGACAACTTTCAGGTGCACATATACACCTAGATCTCTCTGTTCATCAATCAGGGTGCATTTATCCACCTTTCACTTTGCATATCGTAATAGATATAACAAATATGGAGAATGGAATCTCTCTGCCAATTGCTGCAGAACAAAACCATGGCAAGCCTTTTTCTGCCAGCAGCAATATGGCAGGTAGCTGGCCCTCCATAGGTAGGAGCATTAGTAAAGTGAATGAATTGCAGTGAAGCCAAAGCAGCAAAACTACAGAGTCTCCAACAACACTCTATTGTGACAGTGTCAACACTGTCACAGAACGTGGTGAAATCCTCACTGTCCCGAATGTAATTAACAGGACCACAAGATGAAAGGTTAAGTTTGACACTGGAACAAAGTGCAATGTATTATCCAGCTGCGCCACCTGGGACTTTAACCTGGTGTTGTGAGACTGCCATCCTGGTAGACCTTGTGGCTTATAGCAGACTAACCATCCACACCAAAGGTATAGCTACCCTCCACTTCACACAGGGGAATTTCAGATTTCACATAGAATCCCTATAGTGCAGAAGGAGGCCATTTGGCCCATTGAGTCTGCACCAACAGCAATCCTAGCCACTCCCATAACCTTACGTATTTACTCCTCTAATCCCTGTAACCTAAGCATCCTGGGACACTAAGGAGCAATGTAGCATGGCCGATCAACCTAACTGCACACCTTTGGACTGTGGGAGGAAACCAGAGCACCTGGAGGAAATCCATGCAGACACGGAGAGAATGTGCAAATTTCAAACAGACAGTGATCCAAGCTTGGAATCAAACCTAGATCCCTGGAGTTGTGAGGCAGCAGTGCTAACCATTGTGCTACTGTGCCTCTCTTATAACTGACCAGAATGTAAGGGCATGCTTTAGGACAGGGAAATTCGTTCAACTTAATTCAGAAGCCTAAGCTCTACAAAATCAAATCCCAGAGATGACAGATAGAAACCCCTTCAACTGTGACATTATTGCTAAGCTACCAGTTGTATACCACATAAGGCTAGAGGATTCAATACTATTAAAATCTGTGCTCTGGAAAGAGCACCGATAGCCGTGTTGCAGAAGGTAGTCAATGAGGTCCATCGGATGACAGTACTAAGTGTTATAACTGATGTAAAGGAGGCCATTGAATGGGTTTAGCAATGGTGACTGCAGTAAAGACAGAGGGCACAGTGAGGATGTGTGTTGACACAGTGCACTTAAACAAAGAGCTGTTCAGACCACATTACCCTAGGATGACAGTGGAATGGTGATGGCATACATGCCAAATGCTAAGCATGTTAAATCTCCAGCATTCATGATATGGAATGTGGATTCTGACAAAACTAACTACATTGATCTCTCCGATAGGCATTGGAGTCTTTCAGTGATGCATGGAATAACTCTCCGCAAGCCAACGTTGCAAAATCATTGTTGATGACATCCCTGTTTGAGGTTTCACTATGCAAGAACATGATGCATGTCTTTGCCTTGTCCTTGACAGAAACAGGATCATACAGTTGAAGATCAACCCTGTGAAATTCAGGGTCAACCAAATTCTTTCTGTGGATCACTTACTCAGTAAGACCATAAGAGATAGCAACAGGAGTAGGCCATTCTGCCTTTTGAGCCTGCTCCACCATTCAATAGCATCATGGCTGATTTGACATCCCTCACATCCACTTTCCTGTCCTTTCTTTGTAACCCTTAATTCCCTCACTGATCAAAAATCTAACCATCTCAACCTTAACTATACACAAGGAATCTCCCCCAAAATATCTCTATGACAAGGAGTACCAAAGACTCACAACCCTCTGAGAGTAGAAATTCCTCCTGATCTCAGTCTTGAATTGGTGCCTCTTTATTCTGAGACTCTGCCCTCTGGTCCTAAACTCTCCCATGAAGGGAAACATCATCTCAGCATTTACCCTGTCAAGCCCCTTAAGAATCCTATATGTCTCAATAAGATCATCTTTTATTCTTCTGAATTCCTACGAGTAGAATACCAACTTGTTTAATCTTTCTCATAAGATAATCCCTCTATACTGGATCATCCTAATGAACCTTCTCTGAATTTCTTCCAAAGAGAAATATTTTTCCTTATATATGGGGACTAGAATTGCTCACAATACCCCGGATGTAGTCTCATCAGTACCTTGCACGGTTGCAGAGAGACTTAACTATTCTTACTCTCTAACCCTCTTGAAATAAGTGCCAATATCCCATTAGCCTTCCTGACTACCTGGTGCACCAGTGTGCTAGCTTTCTGTGTTTCGTGCACAAGCTCCCCCAAGACCCTTTGTACTGTATCTTTCTGCACTTTTTCTCCATTTGAATAATATTCTGTTCTTTTATTCTCTTTGCCAAAATGAACAACTTCATAATTTCCCATATTATATTCCATTTGCCAACATTTTGTCCACTTATTAAACGTATCAATATCTCTTTGTAAACTGTCTGTATTCCTCTCACAACTCGCCTTTTCATCTACTTTTGTGTCGTTTGAGAATTTGGTGACAGTAAATTCACTTCCTCCAAGTAATAAACATACATTGTAAACAGTTGCGGTGCCAGCACTGATTTCTATGGAACCTCACTGGTTACAAATTGCCAACTTGTAAAAGAACCCCTTATTCCCATTCGCTGTTTCCTGCCATTAGCCAATTCAGCATCCACACCAATATTCCACTTCCGACACCATGGGCTCTTACCTTATGACTTAACCTTTTGTTAGGTATCTCGTTAAACAACTTTTGGAAATCCAAATGCAACACATCCTCTGGCTCCTCTCTATCCACTCTGGAAAGAAGGTGGTGTAAAACACAATCCACACAAGGCAAGGACTATATGATGGATGGTTATTCTTGTGAATAAGCATACTGTACAACACTTTCTTGGTATGACAAATTATCTTTCTAAATTCATTCCATGTTATAGTGAGATTGCTGGACCTGTTCATCAACTTCACCATCAGGACATTGAATGGTGCTGGAAAGAGCATCACACAACAGACTCAAACAAGCACTCACACTCCCACCAATACTGCATGACTTAGATGTTTCAGCACCCGTACTCATATCAGCAAACAGCTTCCAGCATGGATCTGGCAGTCTGCAAACAGAATGGCAGACCTTTGTTTCAGGGGCCCTCACTAACACTGAGACTCACTATGCACAGATCAGAGACGAACTTCTGGTTCTAGTCTTTGCCTATTATAAATTTCATGACTTCATATATGGTTGTCCTGCAACTGTTGAAATGAATCATCAGCCACGAACAACTATCTTAAAGAAGCTTCTTCACACTGCGCCTCCATGGCTGCAGTGCGTGATGCTAAAGCTGCAATGTTACAATCTCAGCAAAGTCCACAAACATGGTAAGGAGCTGTCCTTGGCTACTACCCTCTAAAGAGCCTTCTTACCCACTACAGATCAGGCAGATTGTGAAGAAGACATAGACATCATGACAATAGAAGTGTTGTCCTCTTGCCGAATTCAGAAACTCAAAGATGTCTTACATGCAGGCATTTGCACAATATCAGCATGAAATCTTGGCCAGAATTGTCAAGGGAGCTTCCCCGCAATCATAAAATCATAGAATCCCTACAGTGCAGAAAAGGCCATTTGACCCATTGAGTCTGCATTGACCACAATTCCACCCAGGCCTTTCCCCCATATCCCTACATATTTATATATAATCCCGCGAACCTATGCATCTCAGGACTCTAAGGAGCAATTTTTAGCATGGCCAATCAACATGACCCGTACATCTTTGGACTGTGGGAGGAAAGCACCCAGATGAAACCCATGCAGACATGAAGAAAATGTGCAAACTCCACATAGACAATGACCAACCCAAGAATTGAACCCAGGTCCCTGGAGTTGTGAAGCAGCAGTGCTAACCACTGTGCTACCATACCACCCTAAAAGATGTTGGGGTGGTACAGGGATTTGGACCTGGGTCCTCATGCTGCCAAAGTTCACACTCTACAACTGCGCTGAGTCACCACCCCTGGGCACACTCTTCATCATCAGATGGACTGATACTGCAAGGCAAGTAATTCATTATCCTTACTGCTTTTCAGAGGTGCTACACCTAAGAAATTCACCAGAGGCACCATAGATTTGGAAGCAACTAGATGCAGGGCCAAGGAATCACTATACTGGCCCACCATGTATGCAGAAATGGAAAGGGAAATCTCCAAATATGCATCATGCAACACTAAAGATGCATTAAGCAAAAAAATCGTTGCATTTACAGTAAGTCCTGGAGCCGGCATGGTTTTTCACAACAGTTGATATCTTTGAATGAATGGAATAACATTTAGCCTTAGTTGTATTACCATGTGATTTGAACTTGACAATGTGCCAGACGTGACAAGTATCACAGTCATCATCAAACTCAAGAGACACTTCACTACACAAGGCATTCCTCAAAGACTCATGACAGACAACACTCTCTAAATGGTCTCCGTGGAATTCTGGAATTTTGCGCATGCACGGCAGTTTGAGCATATCATGAGCAGTCCCCTATATCCACAGTTACACAGTCTGGTGGAACAGGGGGCTCACTCAGCCAAATATCTTCTAGGGGAATTTACCTGGGTCTGATGCCAGTGATGACTGATGGTGACTGCGCTAGGAGGAGAGAGAGAGAAAGGGAATGGGGAGATGCAGATCTTGGTTAGGGCAGGCAGCAGTGGGAGCCACCGAGATCTCTGTGGTCGAGAGGGCAGGCGGTAATTTTTTCTGCTCATCAGGCACCCTTTAAAAACAGCTCCCCAATCTCAGAGCCACCAGTTTTTGCTGGTGTGTTTAGGACTCATCCCTCAACGTAACAGTGTGAAACTTCCCTTCTTGCTGATTTGTATAAACGTATAAACATCTCATTATAAAATAGAAAGAAGAATGGGTGATCAGAGACAATTGAGGAGTACATAATACTCAAAAGTGGCATGGCAATAAAGAAAGGAGTGTAGGCTCACGGAAGGCAGGTGTGTTAGTGACAATGCAGATCAGTATAACTGGCCAGGATTCTCCAACCCTGCCCAAGGCTGGGATTCTCCAGTCCCGCTGCTGTGAATGGAGATTTGGTTCTCGCTGGCATACAACATTGGAGAATTCTGGTCATTGTCTATCACGAGCCTTATATAGTCAGAGAGGGTAGCACCAAGAAAATGTTAGGAGAGGCAGATTATGGATTTCATTTTCTTTTTAATGTTCATTCAAGGGAAGCGGATGTCGTTGGCTAGGTGGCGTTTATTACCTATCTCTCATTGCTGTTGTGAAAGTGGTAGCCTTCTTGAACCACTGCATCCCATGTAATGTAGGTACATCCATTAGGGAGGGAGTTCCAGGGTTTTGACCCAGTGACAGTAAAGGAACAACAATGTATTTCTCAAGACAGGATGGTGAATGGCTTGGAGGGAAGCTTCCAGATGGGGATGTTTCACTCATTCTGCGATTTCACATCAATCATTTGTTAGCCCCCATTGAGCTATGCTTGTGCACCCCTTACTGTGAGAGGATTAATTAAAGAATAATTTAATTAATGGAAATATTATCTAATCTCACGTACGCAGTGCATGTTCAGTAATATTTCACCAAATTATTCTTCAGTCTGTGTTCTTTTCCCCTCAGATGAAATCAGGAGCTGGGAAGTGCATTTCACATTTATTGAGAGTGAAAAGCCTGGCTGACTCAATTTAATCAATCCACTCTCTTGATCGCAACCAAAGGACAGAAACACCTTTTAAAAGTGTTGTCCACGGCATTGGAAGTGACTTGTGAAATAATGGGGAAATGTGTGAATTCCTCGCAGAAACTGGTGAGATGGGTTGTTAAAGTGGCGTGTGAGACTCACCTGCTGGCCTCACACATCAATCCTACCAAGTGATTTTAACTTGTAAGCACCAAGGAGACATCAGGGTCCTTGTTTCAAAGTTCAAAAATGGAGACGGCACCGTGGCACAGTGGTTAACACAGCTACCTCACATAGCCAGGGAGCCAGCTTGGATGACTGTCTGTGTAGAGTTTGCACATTCTCCCCATGTGTGCATGGGTTTCTGCTGGGTGCTCCAGTTTCCTCCCACAGTCTGAAAAACGTGCTGGTTAGGAGCATTGCCCATGCTAAATTCTCCCTCAGAGTAACTGAACAGGTACCAGAGTGTGGCCATTAGGGAGTTTTCACAGTAACTTCACTGCAGTGTTAATGTGAGCCTACCTGTGACTATTAATAAACTTTAAAACTTTACATTCAGGATACAATGAACTCATTGTAGCCCAGCTACTGAGGGCTTGTGTGATGAAGATTTGATGGCTTTTCTATCAAGACAAATCTATTGGGAAGTGAATCAAGGTCTTGAATAGAAAGTCATTGTTAGTTTTATGAGTGCAGTGCGTTGGGGGAAAGGGGGAGGGTGTGGGGGGAGGGGGGAGGGTGAGTGGGGGGAGCAGGCTGTTTCTTCTTCAGACCTGCAAGGAATACTTAGCCTTCCCTTGCCTTTCTCACCTTCCTGCTTCAGTATGATTCCCATCCAGGTACCGTTCCTGACTGTTTGCCATAGTGGTGGGAAGAAGGTACCTGATCCCTGGTGATGGCACCCAGCACCAGCAGTCACCTTAGGATATAGAACATAAAACAGTACAGCATAGTACAGGCCCTTTGGCCTCGATGTTGTGCCGAGCTATGTTCAAGATCAAACTATCCCACTCCCTATCATTCTGGTTTGCTCCATGTGCCTATCCAATAACCACTTGAAAATTTGTAAAATATCCGCTCCACTATCACAGCAGGCAGTGCATTCCGCACCCCAACCACTCCCTGAGTAAAGAATCTACCTCCGACATCTCTCCTATATCTCCCATTATGAACTTTATAGTTATACCCCCTAGAAACAGCTTCATCCAGTGAGGAAATAGTTCCTGCACATCCAGTCTATCTATCCCTCTCATCATCTTATAAACCTCTATTAAGTTGCCTCTCATCCTCTTCTGCTCCAAAGAGAAAATCCACAACTCCCTCAACCTTTCCTCATAAGACCTACCCTCCAAACCAGACAGCTTGTGGCAACTTTTTCACTTGTTCGTCGGGAAGTCAAGAAAACTTTCACAACATTGTATCCCCTGTCAATCCCATCACTGGGACACATTTCCTCCTTGGCAAAACATAGTGGCTGGAATTTTCTTTCACACCCTGTCACTGCTGCAAGTGAGGATGGAGGATTTTGGGACCGGAAAATCCCGCAGGCGTGAACTGCTGGAAAATTCCAACCAAAGACATGTTCCAGTTTGCTTCAGATTGGGATCAGTTGGCGATGTGAAATCAGTCGGTTGGTGACGCTCCGGGAAATGCGGCATTTAAATGAGAAATTTAGTTTTGCTTTCAGCAAAGGCGGGTCAGCGGGGGGTGGGAAAGATGGATGAAATATGCACTCTTTCTCACAGGCTGCTGTGGTAATATGGTATTTAATATGTACATATTACAGTGCGTGAGAAATGATATGAATTTTAAATGGTAAAACATTCCTGAGCAGCCTTTTATTGATGTGGTAATAATGTTGGTGGTGCCTCCAGTGAGTAGGTTTCAGGATATATTTTGCTGTGGGTGCTTCATTCTTTCTTTGCTGTTGAATTTTTCGTGCGCATCAGAATGAGGAATGTTGGTGCTGGGAAAGGGAACACTCCCTCACTTTTATTACTTTGTGTCAGCATCAAGCATTCCGGGTCAGGTCAGGTTCCGCACTGCTCGATGTGGGCAGCTCTGGTTGTTCCTGTTCTGTAGTGAAATCATAAATCTGTTCTTTACCCTTGTGCGTACAATTTCTGTATAAAAAATAAATCTTCCCCCATTTGCCTCAGAAAAACATCCATTATTGAACTATCAGAATAAACGAGGACAAAAAGGACTTGTCATTCGCATAAGGGACAAGGTTTTCTGGCTCTCTCACAGTGGGAGCTCTGGGATCTTCTGGTTCTGCTGCTGTTAATGAGATTTCACATTGAATCCATCAGGAAACCCAGGGCTGGAGTGTGTAGTCGGTGGGGCTGGAAAATCCAGCCAGTGTGAATGGCCTGAAAATTCCAGCCACAACCTCAACATGTTCCAGCGTGCTTCACAGCCAATGAATTATTCCCTTCTTGAAAGATGCGGCATGGTGGTGAGCACTGTTGCCTCACAGCGCCAGGGACTCAGGTTCGATTCCAGCCTTGGATCACTGTCTGTGTGGAGTTTGCACATTCTCCCCGTGCCTGTGTGGGTTTCCTTCGGGTGCTCGCGTTCCCTCCCAGAGTCCAAAGATGTGCAGGTTAGGTTTTCTGGCTATGCTAAATTGTCTCTTAGTGTTGGGGTGGAGGGGGGATGAGCAGAATAAATGCATGGGTAAAAGCAAATTACTGCAGATGCTGAAATCTGAAACTAAAAGAGAAAATGCTGGAAATTCTCAGCAGGTCTGGCAGCATCTGTAAGGAGAGAAAAAAAGCTGACATTCTGCGTAGATGGCCCTTTGTCAAAACTGACACATGGGATTGCAGGAATAGGGTCTGGGTGGGATTGTTGTTGATGCAGTCTCAGTGGGCCGAATGGCCTCCTTCTGAACTGTAGGGATTCTATGATGCTATATACCCATTGCTGTTGGTGAATGAGGCAGCTGTTTGCAAATAGTTTACTGACCATTTATCCCATTACCCTTTCCCTAATTTGCACAAATAGTAACGAGATAATTGCTTTCATGGTGTTGGTTTGTGGAGCTTTCGAGTGAAAAATGCGGCCCTTCAGCCCATCTTGTTTGCACTGGTCATCAAGCACCTACCTATACTTAGCTCGGCTCTTCCCTCAGTAACTGGCTCCTCCCTCCGCAACTGGCTCCTCCCTCCGCAACTGGATCCTAGACTTCCTAACGCACAGGTTACAATCAGTAAGGATAGGCAACATCACCACCATCCTCAACACCAGTGCTCCTCAGCTCCTTACTATACTCTTTATACATCTCTGACTGAGTAGGCAAATTCCCCTCAAACTCGATTTTCACGTTTGATGATGCCACCACCATTGTGGATTAGATCTCAAACAATGACGAGACATGGTATAGGAAAGAGATAGAGAATCTGGTGAACTGATGTGACAGCAATAATCTCTCCCTCAATGTCAACAAAACAAAGGAGATAGTCACCAACTTCAGGAAGTATAATGGAGGTTATGCCCCTTTCTACATCGATGGGGATGAAGTAGAAATAGTTGAGAGCTTTAAGTATTTAGGTGTCACCAACAACCTGTTCTGGTCTCTCTATGTGGATGCTATAGTTAAGTAGTTAGAAGTCTCAGAGTACCAGATTAAAGTCCAATAGGTTTATCTGGTAGCACAAGTTACTAGCTTTTGGAGCATTGCCCCTTAATCAGATGAGTGGAATTCTGTTCACAAACAGGACACATAAAGACACAAACTCAATTTACAGAATAATGGTTTGAATGTGAGTCTTTACAGATAATCAAATTTTAAAGGTAAAGACCATGTGAGTGGAGAGAGTGTTAAGCACAGGTTAAAGAGATGTGTATTGTCTCCAGGCAGGACAGTTATTGAGATTTTGCAAGCCCAGACAAGTTGTGGGGGTTACAGATGGCGTGACATAAACCCAAGATCCCGGCTGAGGTCATCCTCATGTGTGCGGAACTTGGCTATCAGTTTCTGCTCTGTCACCACAGTACATGTGCTGCCATATTGGAATATTACCAAAGCTTCACATTAACATGTTGGGCTCAATTTTCTTCTGTAAAAAAAAATTAAATTTTATTTATTTGTCACAAGTAGGGTTATGTTAATTCTGCAATGAAGATACTGTGAAAATTCTCCATGTTGCCACATTCCAGCACTTGTTCAGATAAACTAACGGAGAATTTAGCATGGCCAATCCATTTAACTAGAATACCTTTGGACTGTGGGAGGAAACCAGAGCACCCAGAGGAAACCCATGAAGACACAGGGAGAATATACGAACGCTACATAGACAACCTGAGAATCGAACCCTGGCAATGTGAGGCAGTAGTGCTAACAGTGATCAACTTTATATAAGATAGGTCCTTTCAAAAGACTGATGGCAGCAAGAAGGAAGCAATTCTTCAGTTGGTTGGTACGTGACCTCAGACTTTTGTATCCTTTTCTTGATGGAAGAAGGTGGAAGGGAGAATGTCTGGGGTGCGTTTGGTGTTTAATTACGCTGGCTGCTTTTCTGAGGCAGCAGGAAGTGTAGACAATCAATGGACAGGATGTCGATTTGCATGATAGAGTGGGCTACACTTCAAATGCTTCCAGTTGGGTTTGAAGTGCTTTGGGGATGTTCCATGACCACAATAGAAATGCGAGTCTCTTCTTCCTTTGAGCTGTGTCTGAGTTCACGTGTATCTGGAGACGGTAGTAGGCAATATCTTCAAGGAAGAAAAGAGATCAATTTCTGCTGAAGTAATGAAAATGCTGGTTTTGAAATACAATGCATCAGGCTCCTAACACATGCCATTTATCTTGTCTGCCATAGACTCCCTTCACTGGCTGTGGTTAGCAAGTTGGTTGAGTGAACACTGATTTACCTCTAAGTATTTCAAAGTAACCATCAGTTTCTTTTATATTGTAACACCTGAGCCATGTAATCAGCGTGCAGGAGCACAGCAACATCGCATTAAAATGTAAATGCAGGCCTGCATCAGTTGTGGATGATAATGTTCCCTTATTGGATGATTTGCATCCTAGTATGTTCGATTACAAAGCACTGTAGCCACTTAGTCATCTGTCACTGGTCAGCTGAATGAGACAACAGTGAGGAAATGAGCTTTCTTCTTCAGGCTAAGTGAGTGCAGAGGTGATAGTTCTAATAGAAGTCTGGGACTCAAGTATTTGCAGTCTTCAACATATATTAGGGAGAATATTTTTGAAGTCTGTGCAGGCTTGATGGAAAGAAATAATTTTGCATTAAGCATGATTTGCATACAATTGCATGATAACATTTAAAGGTTAATGAATATTTATTATGGTCAGATATCCTTCTCTGATGTATTATTTGAAGAGGGTTTTGTATTAACTAGAAAAGATAGTGTCAGAACCTCTGTGCTTTTTATTGAATAAGGAATAAATGATATTAACTCCACAACTAAGCTACGTACTGAGCAAACATCTCTTATTTAAATGCTGCCCCAGGGAGGACAAATTAACATACAAAGTTAATGAGTATGACAGAATCATTGAATCCCTATAGTGCAAGAGGAGGCTATTTGTCTCAATGACAACAATCCCATGCAGGCCTTATCCCTGTAATCCCACATATTTACCTTGCTAATCCCTCTGACACTAAGGCCGGGATTTTCCGACCATGTTCATTGCAAGACCGGAAAATTCTGCTCGAGGTCAATAGACCTTTGCATGATCTGTGTCCCGCCCACTATGATCGCCGTGTTGGGCAGGTTGGGAAATATCCATTCTAAGTGTGGCCAATCAATTCGACCCGCACATCTTTGGACTGTGAGAGGAAACCGAAGCACCTGGATCCCTTAAGAGGAAGGGAATGTTAATAGGGTGGTGAAAAAAGCATGTGGGACACTTGCCTTTATCAATCAAGGCATAGATTGCGAAAGTAGGGAAGTCATGTTGGAGTTGTATAGAACTTTGATGAGGCCACAGCTAGGGTGCTGTGTGTAGTTCTTCTCATCAAATTATAGGAAGGATGTGATCGCACTGGAGGGGGTGCAGAGGAGATTCACCAGGATATTAATTTAAATTATGTAGAGAGGTTGGATAATCCTGAATAGTTTTTCATTTGAGAAGGGAAGACTGAGGGGTGACTTGATCAAGGTGTACAAAATTATGAGGGGCAAGAACAAATTGGATAAGGAGCTGAGCTGTTCCCTTAGTTGAGGGATCAGTCACAATGGGATATAGGTACAAGGCAAGGGGCAGGGAGTTTAGGGAGGTGTTGAAGGAAGTCTTCTTAACCCAGAGAGTGGTAGAGGTGAGTTGCCTCACCTCCTTTAAAAAGTATCTGGATGAGCACTTGGCACATAATAACATTCAGGGCTTTGGGCCAAGTGTTGACAGATAGGATTGGCTGGAAGTCTGGGTGGTTCTAACGTATTGGCTCGATGGATCGAAGGGCCTTTTCTGCACTGTATAATTCTATGATTCTACGACCACTTCTCCAAAGGGGTACCTTTGATCTTTAGGTTTGTGACACAGAGTCAGCGTATTTAACTCTGAGTTAAAGTCTTTTGAAAAATCCAAATAAATTGCACCACACCATTGGCCTTTGTCAACTATTGCAATCACATCTTCTATGAGCGACACAAACCCCCCAGGGATAAAGCCAAACTGATTGTTCCCAAAAAGACCACGCTCCTTCCAATAAGTCCAGATGGTCTCTATAACACAACATCCCATTAATTTTTCACTGTGGCAAGACAAACTGATTGGCTGATTATTCTCAGCATCCTTCCCGCTTCCTTTGTTGAATAGACAGAACGAGAGCCGGTTTCCATTCTTTAGGGCTGGAATTCTCCAGCTGTTCATGCCAGCAGGATTCTCCAGTCCCGCCAAAAGCACAGACATGCCTGCGGGTTCTCCGCTGGCACGGGGTGACAGCGACAGCGACAGGAGCAGAGAATTCCGCCATGAACAAACATCGCACCACCTCCCGCCAACAGGAAACGTGTGGCTAGAAGGCCGGAGGATCTCGTTCATTGTGATCTTCCATCTTCTAACTAGGGTTTAAAGAGCAGAGAAAGCAAATGCAATAAAAGACACCCCTCCCCCCACCTCTACCCCACCTGTACCTTTTCATGCTATCATAAGATATTTTATCTAGTCCTGGAGAAGAAAAATTCTTGCATCTTGTTAGCCTTTGTTCATGGAATTTCTATAGAATCCCTGTAGTGCAGAAGGAGGCCATTTGGCCCATTGCGTCTACGTCAACCACAATCCCACCCAAGCCCTAAAACCGTAACCCCACATATATACCGTGCTAATCTCCCTGATACCAGGATCAATTTAACATGGCCAGTCAATCTACCTGCACATCTTTGGACTGTTGAGGGTCGTTAAGAGTGAATTATATGGCCTCCAATTCATCAGTTGTAACATTGAGTGGCAACTGAGGCTTGATTTAAATCTTTGACAGTGCAGACTGTTTATAAAAGTCACCAAATATACAGGGATTATCAGTGACTCTCCCAATTACTGGATAAAATAGTGGGCCAGAAAGGTTAGTTAGCTTTTGTTTGGACTTCACATAGTTCCAGAATGGATTGTCCCCACTTTATTTATTATTAAAGTCATAAGTAGGCTTGCATTCACACTGCAATGAAGTTACTGTGAAAACCTCCTAATTGCCACAGTCCGACACCTATTCAGGTACACTGAGGGAGAATTTAGCATGGCCAATGCATCTAACCAGCACGTCTTTTGAACTGTGGGAGGGAACTGGAGCAGTCGGAGGAAAGCCACATGGCCATGGGGAGAACGTACAGACTCTACACAGACAGTGACCCAAGCCAGGACTGGAACCCGGGCCCCAGTGCTATAAGGCAGCAGTGCTAACCACTGTGCCACCATGCCACTTTCTGCAAATATGCGTTCAAAATTCACATTATAGATTTGAGATTGTGAGCAGATCTATTAAGAATAATCCGATTTTCTTCTACAACAAAATAGAAAATGCTGGAAAATCTCAGCAGATCTGACAGTATCTTTGAAGAGAAAATAGAACCAATGTCTCAAGTTTGGAATATCCTTTGTCAGATTTTCTTATATCCTGTGCACTCCTGAAGTTAACTCAGCTAACCAATGTCTCTCTACATCTCTTACTTACTCTGTTTCCCAGAGTGGTTTTAATCTGTGACACCATTTTCTTGATGGAACTCTTTCTCCAAGAGCTTCATAATTCATCGATCAATATTGCGTCCAGGCATCATTGATTGTGTCACTCGCGCGAAGTGCAATCTTCCTTTTGCAAAAGTTCTAGAACATAATCCAAAGTCATCATTTACATCGTCAAGTTTGGAAAATTTAACACTTCATAGCCTGAAGTCCAAGTTAAAGTCAATTGCTATGATGTTGCGATCAAGTGGTTCCAAGGATTTTATTAGAAACAACATGAGCCAGGACAGAAATGAAAACCAGATGAAAGCAGTCCAAAAGAGGTGCAGGTTAGGTGGACTTAGCCATGGTAAGTGTGAAAGGTTATGGGGATCGGGCTTGGGAAATGGGGCATGGCTGGGAATAGGTGAGATGCTCTTTCAGAGTCGATGTAGACTTGATGGGCTGAATGGCCTCTTTTTTGCACTGTTGGGGTTCTATAGTTCTATCCGATGGTTCTATTATAGCATCTCCCCAAGTCACTTGATGATATTCTATACAAATCCACCATCGAGAGTTGCATCCATAAGGTCATTATTTTGTTGTGTACACTGAGAGGTGTCCCAGTCAGTAACAGGTAGATTAAAACCACCCGCAACTATTGTAAAATCTACTTTTTGATCACCTGCCGCACCAACTAGATTCTGAAGGGTGATAACACTTTCTTGCTACTCGAATTACTCGAGTAAACCGCCCCAAGTGTCACTGTAATAATATTAAGGCGAGTAACAGTGGCCAAGTCGAAACGTCAAGACTAACCTCATTCATCTGTAAACAAGACAATGAGGTAAAACACAATGAGCAACACCCCCCTCCTCCATATTGATCAGTTCGATTCTTTCGAAAGGAAGAATAGTGTGCCTTTGCAAACCTGTTAGAAGCAGGTGACAGGCGAATCATCCACCTTTGGAGTAATATTCGCTTGTTGTAGAATTTGGTGAAATCAATAGTGGAAGGAAGCTTCAGAGAACCCCGGGATTAGACTCTATAATAGAATTCCAAAGTGCCGAAGAGGCTATTCTGCAATTGGCTGGAATTTTATTGCCCCTGTCCAGCATGGGAATCAGAGTGGGCGAGGGGCGGACAATGGGACGATCCATTGACCTGCGACGGAATTTAAAGTTTTGGGGTGAGCAAGACCATTAAATCCTGCCCATTGTGCCTGCACTGACTTCCTGGCAGAGTATCTTACCCAGGCCCTCTCTCCTGTCCTACCCCTGGAACTCCAACATCTTTGGAATGGCCAATCCCCTAACTTGCACATCCTTCGGAAATCTGGAGCGCCCGGAGGAAAGCTGCACAGATGCGGGGAGAGCACGCAAATCCACACAGATAGTCACCCAAGGCTGGAATAGAACCTGGGTCCCTGGAGCTGTGAGGCAGCAGCACTAACCACTGTGACGCCTATGGTTTGGTCACAACTATAAAAGCAACTTTCAATTCAGTCATAGATTATGAATATTAATAACAAACATTTTCAAAGCCTGTCAATATTTACTTGTTTTCCCTACCACTTGTAGGTCCTTTCTAACAGTGCTCATGCTTCCAAAATGCGTCCATCATCGTGTACACTGTTTCTTTTCCTTCTGATCTTGTTCTCACGCTCTTCTGTTGCTTTCGTATGGGAAGTTTACCATTCTTTGCAAGAACAGCTTGCACCTCTCTTGATCAGCTGGGGCACGCATGAATGTTAGGGAGATTAACTTGGTCAAGCTTTGGCAGATCTTGTACTCCTTCGGAAGCACATATACTAAAATTGGAACGATACAGAGAAGATTAGCACGGCCCCCGTGCAAGGATGGCATGCAAAATCATGAAGCATTCCATATCGTTAGCTCTCGGTGCTAAAGGGATCAAGGGGCGTGGAGGAGAAGGGGGAACTGGATATTGAATTCGATGATCAGCCATGATCAAAATGAATGGTGGAGCAGGCTGGAAGGGCCGAATGGCCTACTCCAGCTTCTATTTCCTATGTTTCTAAAACAAACATGGAATGCCCGAGCATCAAACTGGTTGGAAAAGTAGCTTTAAGTAGTCGAGGGAAATTGCCAGATTTTTTTCCCAGGTGTCCCAATCATTATTAGTTTTGACTACAAATCCAATTTACCACATAATTCAGATTAATGAACCATGTCCAGTTCATTTTCCTGAACTTTGGTAAATTATAACGTCACATTCCTGGGAAGCTGAATGAATTGAACTCTGTAAAACAGACGCAGAAGACTGAGGTCTCTCAACTTGCTGGTTGGACCAGACAGTTTGCAGAGCCTGTAATTTTGTCAACAAATCTTCAACCATCTTTGAAAAAGCATTAATTCGCTTAACCAAATTGAGACCATTCAGCTGTCACTGAGCACCCAGCAGTGACAGAAACAGAATCCGGTAAAGTGGTGGTAAAAAACTTTACAAAAATAATGCCAAGGTGATTAGGCATAGTTTTTCTGTTCCTGGACAAAACAAAATTGCAGAACCTGTTTGCACCTTTCTTAAAGCTACCTTTCCAACGCAGATTGATGCTCAAGCTTGTGCTTGTGCTTGTGTTAGAAACATACAAATTAGAAGTGGCATTCGGCCCTTCGACCCTACCCTGTTATTCATTATGATCATGGCTGATCATCGAATTCAATATCCTGATTCCCCCCTGTCTTTTCCTCCATATTCTTTGATTCCTTTAGCCCCTAGAGCTAACAGTCTGCCGGCTATCTTTATCACCAATAAAATGGTAAGCACATCTATTCCAAATCCAAAAATTACAAGGTTTCGAAGGGCAACTAAATCATCTTTCACTAAAATCTTTCTTTGATCTGCAGGATTTCTAGCAGCACATCTGCCTGCCCGCCACACCTGGCACTTTTAATGCTTTCAATATTAGGTAGAAACTAAAGCAGAATATTCACACACACACACACACACACAACTCAAAGACTTCATATTTCAGGGTTAGGGTTAGGCTTAGGGGTACAACTCTCCGTATCTCTGTCTCATTTTATCTCAAAGAGAACTTGGTGACAGTAGATGAAATAAAATCCCTTGCACCCAGTTATATTACTTTCCTTCCACTACAGATTTCTCTAATTCTACAACAAGCCAATATTACTCTCGAGGTGGGTGATTTGCCTGTCACCAGTTCTGACAAGTTAAAAAGTTATGAAGCGGAAGAAAGCGTAGGAATAACTTTGAATCTCTATGCTCTCTGCAAAGGTTATGCTCAGATGAAGATGTGCGAGTGAATTTTACATGACAGTTACAGTTAATGAAGATGCCTCTGTCTGGTGAACCATTTTGAGTTTTATTCTGCATATATTTTGCAAACTTCATGCTGCATAAACATTAGATTTATTGGAACTTTGGCTGACTGTATTATTTGCTAATCCCCTCAAGGAAGGAAATCTTTTTGATGTTACCTACGTGTGGCTGATTGCTGTGGTGGGATTTATTGTCTGAATTCTCCTCTCACTCACCTCGCATGGATTTACTGGGATTGTTGGCTATAGATGTAGGCCACAAGCCCTCCTGTGGAGAAGTTCTCTCTCCGTACTGTAGGCTGACAGTTGTGGCTATATTTGCTTTTTCAATTTTCTCAATGCTGCAGAGAGAACTTCCATTTAGAGGCACCAAGGAATCAAACTAAAATAAAAGCAAAATACTGCGGATGCTGGAAATCTGAAGCAACTAAAGACTTGGAACGTTAACTCTGTTTCCCTCTTCACACGTGTTGCCAGACTTGCTGAGTTGAACTTTAAATTTAAACTGCAAGTTATAATGACATTAGGGTCCCAGCCTATGGGTGCATCTATGAGCAGTGTGGTGAGCTTTTGTTGGTAGCAGAAATTATTATTATCAGTATTATACTGTTCACATTTCACTCAGCGACTAGGGCTATTGTGCATTGCATTCATTTTGAGGCCTAACAAGCTTACAGCCTATAATCTGCAGTCTGTTTATTGACCAAAACTGTAGCAATTCCCAAACATAGCATGTCCTATGTCAGGTTTAGGTCGATTATCACTGCTTCATTATTGTGAGCACTGATGCACAGAAACAGAAACAATATCCCATCCTGTTTCTCTAGGCATCACCCTTAATACAACCCTCATATACAGACAGCAACTTGTCAAAACAGTAAAAGAAATTATAACTTAGTAAACCAGCCAGTTCTTTATGGAGATTACAGGCCAAGACCTTCAGTGGCACTGTTCTTGCCATCACATACTCAACTGCTGAATATTGCACCCCAGTTTGGAACCAGCTTGCCCACATCAAGCTGAAAGAAATCTCACAACACCAGCTTAAAGTCCATCAGGTTTATATATAGCAAACGCCAATCTTACCAGTGTACAACTCAACTCAACAATGAGTATCTTCACAGATATGCTCTTTGACCAATCTACTTCCACTGGCTCCTAGCCCTGAGAAATATTGGCCCCCTCCCCTAACATCAAGAGGGTAGTTACAACAGGTTACTGGAGAAGGTCTACTCCAATTGATTCAATGATCTCCTCCCACCAAAGAAGGAGGGGGAGGAGATCATTGAACCACCAAAGAACAAAGAACAAAGAACAAAACAGCACGGGAAACAGCCCTTCGGCCCAACAAGCCCACGCTGCCACCTCAATGTTCCCACCTCTACCCATGATCCCTGTTTATGTTTATAGATCTGTGGATTAAAAACCAAATTTGAGACAATTTAGGGAGAATTTGTTTTGCCAGTTAGCCTAAGAGCACATCTTTGGGATGAGAGAGGAAACCAGAGCACCCAGAGAAAACCCACACAAGCACGGGGAGAATGCGCAAACTCCCACAGACACAGGCCCAAATCCACATATCTGCACAGCACAGCAATAATCACTGAGCTGTCGTGTTGCCCATCAAATGGTCCAGGTCGAGCGTACACTAACAAAGTGAAGCACTAGGATACTCTCAAAATCCAAGAGCAGCCCTCTCACGACCCATCGCGTGTATGCCCCTGGTTAGACAACAAGGTGGACCAAAGCACCTGTAGGATAAAAACAAGTACATCAACATCATTATCTATTTACACACTTCCCAGGAACTCCCAAGACTCATGATCCCTGTTTGAAATCAGTTTTCTATACCCCTCCATTCCCATTCTGTTCATGTGCCCATCTAAGTATCTCTTAAATAACTCCAGAGTTCCTGCCTCCACTACTTTACTTGGCAGCGCATTCCATACCCTCACCACCCTCTGTGTGAAAAAACTCCCTTTAGCATCCAAATTATACCTTACCCCCCTCACCCTAAGCCAGTGACCCCTTGTGCTATTCGAGTCCATCCTAGGAAAAAGCTTAATCCTGTTTACTCTATCTATACCCCTCATAATCTTGTACACCTCTATCAGATCTCCTCTAAGTCTATGTCTTTCTAAGGAAAACAGCCCCAATTTGCCTACCCTCTCCTCGTAACTCAGACCTTCCATACCAGGCAGCATCCTGGTAAACCTCCTCTGCACTCTCTCCAGAGTCTCCACGTCCTTCTGGTAGTAAGGCGACAAGAACTGGACGCAGTATTCCAAATGAGGTCTAACCAACGTTTTATACAACTGCAACATTAAAGGCCAGCTCTTGTACTCTATACCCCTTCCTATAAAGGCTAGCATACTATATGCTTTCTTCTCAACCTTCTGCCACCTTCAGAGATTTATGCACCTGCACCCCCAGATCCCTCTGCATTTCTATATTCTTAATAGGTGTACCCTTTATCATATACCTTCCCCCTACATTCTTTCTCCCAAAATGTATCACCTCGTATTTATCAGGATTGAATTCCATCTGCCATCTATCTGCCCAAGCTACCAGCTTATCTATGTCATGTTGCATCGCCTGACAATGCTCCTCACTATCCGCAAGTCCAGCCATTTTTGTATCGTCTGCAAAATTGCTGATCACTCCACTTACTCCCTCTTCCAAGTCATTTATATATATTACAAATAGAAGAAGTCCCAGCACGGAGCCCTGTGGCATACCACTAGCGACTGACCTCCAGCTAGAAAAATACCCTTCCACTATTACTCTCTGCTTCTTATTACTAAGCCAGTTACTTGTCCATCTAGCTACCTGTCCTTGTATCCCATGAGCCTTGACCTAATGTACATAAAGAATGGGAGTCCAATTTAAAAACTTGTTTATGATACTAAACTGGATGGGGGGAGTGGGGCGATTATTCATGTTTCAGAATAAACATATAATGAACAAATTAGATTTATAAAAGCTATATGTAGCTAAAGTTTTAAAAATTTAAGAAATATGAGGTGTTACAGTTAGGAGTAAAGTATAAAGAGGCCACATATCTTGGAAAATGCATTCCTCAACCCCACTACCCAGAGAGATCAGGGAATACAGATACACAAAGTAATGTTGCAGGTTCTTAAAACCTTCAAAAAAATTCTGGAAGTCATTTCTAGAGGAACAGTGTTGAAATGCAGAGAAGTGCAGATTTAGGTTCAACCACACCTGTAATACCATGCATAGGTTGTAAAACAAGAGTGTAAAAAATGCAAAACGTTATTTATATGGGAACTGAGAAGCCATAGCTATCAGGAGAGACGAAAGAAAACAGACAGGCGACCCGGTAGACATTTTAAAATTATGAAATGGTTTGATAATATAGAAAAAGACTACAGGTTTCTGGTTGCAGAGAAGACCAGATGTGGGACCATAAATGTATTGTGTTCTTAATAAACTCATTATAGAATTCCTCCAACCGCCCCATATCATAGAATCATAGAATCCTGCAGTGAAGAAGGAGTCCATTCAGTCCATTGAGTCTGCACCAACCACAATCCCACTCAGGCCCTATCTTCATAACATACTCTAGTTAGTGACCCTGACACTAAGGTGCAATCAAGAAATAGTGAGCTATTAAGGCTAAGCAAAAATTAAGAGTTTTCATAAAAGAAGGTGTGTAGGGAAAAGGGAAAGTATTTTTTTGCTTCCAGATACTAGGACCTGCTTGCAAAAATAGAAATGCTGGAAAATCCCAGCAGGTCTGTCACTGTCTGTGGAGAGAGAAAAGAGCTAATGTTTCGAGTTTGGATGATCCTTCGAAGGGTCATTCAGATGTGGGGGGGGGGGATCTGGCCTGTATTTTTTTAAAAATAATTTTCTTTGGATATTTTTATCCAAACATTGGAGTCTGTGGGAAAAAAAGTTCCCACAGACTTGATTGAAGTTGAGAACCATCCGTTTGCTTAATGGAGATTCTGTTCACAGCAGCTCTGGGAAGATGCTGTGTTGTGAGATTGGGTGCAACAATATTGGAGCAAGTGATCATATGTTAACTCTTCCAGGGAATATGTCCAACCTGAGTTAGTGACTCTTAAACATGCACAATGTTCACAGCTTTGGAAAGGACTGGTGCTGAAATAATATCATTTGAAATAAGATAATAAAACATCAGCATTAAAGTAGTAAACCCAGAATGCAGACAAGGAGTATTTGTGTTTGTTATATAATTTTTAAAAGAACTTGAACCTAACAAGCTAAATTAAAGGAGCCAAGCTTAAAATCTGTGAACATTCACTCATCTGAGGCCCGCCTGAGGAGCTGCCTGTACAAGCTGTATTTATTTTCTATTTGAAGTAATTCTTTATAAAAATCAATTTTATTGACCAGATCTCTCCCTGTTACTTGCAGGATCATCATTCTCTCTAAACAGTTCAGCTATCTCATCACTCATTTAGTTTAGTGTCAGGACATTAGAACCTATATGTTTATTTATTCCAAAAATAAGGCAATTTAGAAAGTTTCTGACAAATAGAACTTGTTGCTGAAAAGTTGGAAGATAGTTTAGGTAGGTCAAGGTTAAAATTATAAAGATAAATCTCCCAGCACCCTGCGCTGTCAGTGGTGTCTAATGTCCAGTGGCACAAAGGTACCACTGGACCTAAATGCTGGCAGTCCAGCGTTTATTGCCCATGCCTAGTTGCCCTTGAATTGAGCAGCTTGGAGGCCACTATAGAGGGCAATTGAGAGTCAACCATATTGCTGTGCCTCTGGAGTCACATGCAGGCCAGACCTGGTAAGGATGGCAAATTTCCTTACCTAAAGGACATTAATGAACCAGATGGAGTTTTCTGACAATCAGAGTGGTGTTATGGTCATTAGTAGATTCTGAATTCCATATGCTTTTTATTGAATTCAAATGCCACCATCTGCTGAGGTGGGATTCGAATCCGGGTCCACAGGGTATTAGCAGAGTTTCTGGTTTAGTAATCTACTGGTAATCTCACCAGGCCATCATCTCCCCAGCTCCGGGGAGACTTTGAGCTGAACCAGATGATGGTAGGGTCCAGGGGAAGGTTCACAGCATTTTGAGACCAAACAATGATGAAGTGAAGAGGAAAAGTAAGAGAGGTTAAAAGAACACACCAAGTCCCGGACTAAGAATACAGACTAGACATATCACAAGATGACAAATCCACTACATACCATAAAATCTACAGATCCCAAGTTAGCATCATTAATCATCTTAAGGTTCATGGAAAATAATTAATCTCACTAGTCAGAGATAGCCAATAATAATAATCATAACTGGAAGATATTTGAGTGACTTTCTGCCAGTGGATAGAAAATATAGTGATTTTCCAGTAAATATTGTCCAAATAGCAATTCTCTGTTGTTGGAGTACAGCCTCACAAAATATATTTTACATACATGATATTTGTTGCATTTTTTTTTACGGTATTTAACTTGAGAATGGTCACTAGAAACTCTTGATGATTCACATGGTAAGGGAACCAAATGGATGTTCAATTCAGACTAGGAAGAAGCATAGAATCATAGAATCCCTACAGAACAGAAGGAGTTTACTTGGTCCATCGAGTCTGTAATAATCCAGGTCAGAAGTTCCAAGGCATTTTATGAAGTCAACCCTAGATCATAAGTTTTGCATTTTGAATTTGGTTACGAATAAGCAAGAGATGTTTTACTTCAGATATGATTCAAATGATACTAGGGAGCTTTGATGAAGCAAAGAGTCCATGCTTAAAATTGTAATTTTAAGAATACAGTTAACACGTAAAAAGAAAATTAGCAATCACATTTACCAATTACAAATGAGAAAAAAAACATGATATTGTATAAACTTTGGCAACTGAATAGTTCCAATACAACCAAGCTTCTTATAAACATACACCTACCCAGGTTTAGCACTGAAAATAAGAATGTTCACTTGGCTTTGCAGTTCAGCAATACCTGCTGTGAATTTGGATGGAGAAATGAAATTCTGAATTCCCTATTCAGGAAATCTCATGACCTTGAAGTGGAGATAATGTAACTAGTTTTTAGCTAGCAAACCACTCACAGAAAAGTTTTCACTCCAGGAAGGCAAGAAAACCTCTTCCAACTTTGCAGAGTTGCTAATAACAGGGAGAGAGACAACCACACTACCTTCACCCAGGAGTCCAACTGAAACAACAGCCAGTAACCAAACTGAAAGTAAAAGAAATCTTGTCACTTGACCTGTCAATCATTCTTCTCCCTAACAATTCAAAAAGGTCGTAAACTTGTAAAACTCCAGGACACTGCATGAGGCCCAGATTGAAACAAATTCCCATTGAAACAGCAATAATAGGACTTTTAAATCAGGCAGCAAATTGTGCCAATAACAAAATAAAAAAGTCTTGCTTACAAATTGCAGAGAACATGATTAAAAATACATTTTTTAAAGGCACAGAAACTTCACAAGCCTGCTCTAACAATAATCCCACCCAGGCCATACTCCCGTAATCGCATGCATTTACTCTGATAGTTTTTCTGACATGAAGGGTCAATTTACCATGCCAATCAACCTAACCTGCACATCTTTGGACTGTGGGAGGAAACCGGAGCATGCAGAAGAAACCCATGCAGACACAGGGAGAAAGTACGAACTCCACACAGACAGAGACTTGATGTTGAAATTGAGCCCGGGTCCCTGGCACCGTGAGGAAGCAGTGCTAACCACTTGCTGCCCTGCCCCTGCTACCCCAGCTTTGATTTCCTGGCTTGTGTGGAGGTAATGTCAGGGGGAGTATTGGGATAAGCTTTTTTTCCCTCTGCATGCGGAAGGGGAAATTCACTGATGCTATCATCCTGGTGCCTGTTCAATAGCTCCTGCTCGGAAATGTAGCTGTGTAGGCATCATGTTGGGAATAGGACCCAGGCAAGTTGCAATGCTTCCTCAGTACCTTGCTGAACTGAATGACACTACAAAAAAATGAAAGTCATAGTGGTCTATAACTGCAAGAAAAGAGACAATTGGCTCATTGAGTAATCCAATCAATCCCACTCCCTGTTCTATTGAAGAATGAACACATGACTGAGAATGATGTCCAAGTAGCTTTAGGAGAAAACTGGAGGAAAATGTGACTCACAGTGTAGAGTAAATTGTTGTCCCAGAGTGGAGTCTTGGCACAAATACAAGGCATAACCAATCCCACACAATTCTTAGTTCATTGATTTTACAATGTTCAATATCATTTGTGACTTCTCAGATACTGAAGCATTCGATGCTAATATGCAGCAAGGCCTCGGCACATTCAGGTTTGGGCTGACAAGTGGCAAGTAACATTTGTGTCAGGTAATGACCATCTCCAACAAGAGAGAATCCTTCCATTGCCACTTGTCATTCAATTGATGAATCACCTACTATCAACATCCGCGGGGTTAACACTGACAAGGAAGTGAACTGGAGCAGCCACATAAATACGGTGGCTACAAGAACAGGTTAGAGTTGAGGGATTCTTTGGTGAGTAACTCATCTCCTGATTCCCCAAAGCCTGTCCGCCACCTACAACATTCAAGTTAGTGTGTTGGAATGTCCTCCACTTGCCTTGATGACTGTGGCTTCAACAACACTCAAGAAATTCAACAATCTCCAGTACAAAGCAATGTGTCTGATTGGCATTCCATTCACCAACTTAAATATTTACTTCTTCTGCTACCAATATACAGTGGCTATGGTGTGTACTATATACAAGTTATCCTACATTAGCTCATCAAGGCTCCTTGACAGTGCTTTGCAAACCAGTGATTGTTATCATCTAGAAAGACGAGGGCATCAGATGTACAGGGTCCTATCACTATCAGGGTGACTTTACCTCACTCTATTCGTTCTTTTATCAGTTTTCTGTTTCTCTCCACCCTGGTGAATATTGTGTAACTTGCCTCCTGTCTAAAGTCATCTGCTACACGCAACTTATCTGCATGTATCTGGCAAAACTATGCACTTGAAAATTCATTGCAGTGTTCTACTTTAAGATGAGGCCGATTCTTCTTAATTACTATGTTGCTGAGAGAAGACAAAACAGGGACAGCAAAAAAAGGGTTAATATAAAGATGGTTCCATTAGTAGCCTAAGGAAGGGGTGGCCTAGTTTAAATGTCTTGAATTTAACATCCTCCTCATGTTAAAACTCCCACAAGTATCCACCACAGGGCACTATAGTGGCACAGTGGTTAGCACTGCTGCCTCACAGAACCAGAGAGATGGATTCAATTCTTGGCTTGGATCAATGTTGGCACATTCTCTCCATGTCTGCGTGGGCTTCCTCCAGGTGCTCTGGTTTCCTCCCACAATCTGAAAGATGCACCAGTTAGGTGCGCAGGGTACCCAAACAGGCTCTAGAGTTTGATGACTACGGGATTTTCACAGTGACTTTATTGCAGTGTTAATACCAAAGAATAAAAAAATAATTTTAAGCAGATGGTATTTTGTAGCTTTTGCGAAGGAATCATGGATGGAATTACAGTGCATCATATGTTAGGACTCCCCTAAAACTTCAAGAAAATACAGATAAAGAGGGAAGTTGCAATCTAGTTCTAGCATATCTTTTTGTTCAGTTAATGGCATTCAGATAAAGATAAACGTTCACATATGATATCTGTAACCTTTGCTTGGCTCAGAAAACATCTATTTTCGAAACAGTATGGTTACCCGATATTTATGGGCAGCTACGAATGGCTTCGGTCAGACTTTGATAAAACCAGTGCTACAGCAAATAAAATGTATTTCAGTTGTGAGAGAGACGTGCACGAAGGAAAGAGAAGTAGCCATTACAGACGTGCCCCTGTTACGACGATCAGTTACATGGCGAGACGGTTAGCAGTTATATGAAATGATCTTTGCGGACTTGAGGTAAAAGCCTTTGTCCCATATGCGTTAGTCTGGAGAAATCCTAAATAGTGGACCTTTCTAAATGGTATGTGCTAGGAAAATCAAACAGATGAACTCAACATCATTAAAAAGTCATTTGCTACCTAGGCAACAACAGGTTTTCCTTTGTAGGAATGTGGGAAACAAATTCCCCAATGGCTCCTTCAGCGTGCTTCAGGCGGACATCACAGAAATCATTGAATAAAATTCCTACAGTGCAGAAGGAGGCCATTTGGTCTGCACCAACAACAATCCTACCTCTGTAACCCTGCTAGCCCCTCTGAAATTAAGAGTTAATTTATCATCAATCAACCTAAATACCTTTAGACTATGGGAGGAAACACACACAGATACGGGGAGAACATGCAAACTCCACACAGACAGCCATCAATGGCTGGAATTGAACCGAGATCCCTGGCTCTGTGAGGCACGAGTGCTGACCACTGTGCCACCATGCTGCTCTAACTATGATGGGTTTTAACAGAGAATGGAGCAGGCAGCAGGACTGAGCAGATTCCTACGGCCTGAGAATCATTCTCAAAGTGTTTGTATCCCTGCCCTGTATTATAATTTCTTGCAATAAATGAGATGTGTTGCAATTTTGTCTTCAACATAAACAGACAAATCACACAACAAAAGTTTGTGATACAATAACATGGGCTCTTTATTCAAAGATGAAACAGTATTATAGAACCCTACAGTGCAGAAAGTGACCTTTCGGCCTATCGAGTCTGCACCGAACATAATCCCATCCAGCGCCTACCCTCATATATTTTACCCGCTAACCTATGCATCCCAGGACATTAAGGGGTAATTTTTTAGTATGGCCGATCAACCTAATCTGCATATCTTTAGACTTTGGGAGGAAACCAGAGTACCCAGAGGAAACCCACACAGACATGAGGAGAATGTGCAAACTCCACACAGACAGTGACCCGAGCAGGGAATCGAACCCAGGTACCTGGAGTTGTGAAGCGGCAGTGCTAACTACTGTGCTAACATGCCACCTGTACGTTTCTAATTTCTAGATATGGGCAACTGATTCCTCTTGTTGCTGCTTGGAAGATTAACTCAAAGTCATGGGAATAATATATCACACACTATTGAGATTGTACCTATGAATTGATCAATGGTGTCTGCCAGTTGTTGCTTAAAATGCATGAATTCCAGATGGTATATTCAAGATCTATATACTTTGCTTCACTCACACTTGAGCTTCAATGTTGGCAATATTTTATCTGGCTTTTTAAACTGGCCATCAGAAAATCTGACATGTTCAATCCCTGGAGGCTTTCATTGCTTATAACAATTTTAATTTTTATGGCTTGTTTATCCGAGGTCAGGAGAACCCAGCTCTCCATCAGGATGTCTGCTGCCTTCCAATTGAGTGCTAGAAATTTTGTGGTCAACGTTTTTGATTTCATTTTGATTTGATGTATTATTGTCACACGTATTGTTTCTTGCACCCTTTACAGACAAAGCATACTGTTCGTAGAGAAGGAAACGAGAGGATGCAGATTACAGTCATAGCTAGGGTGTAGAGAAAAATCAATTTAATGTGAGGTAGGTCCATTCAAAAGTCTGATGCTAGCTGTTCTTGGGTCGGTCGGTACGGAACCTCAGACTTTTGTATCTTTTTCCCGATGCAAGAAGAGAGAACGTCTGGGATTTATGGGATTCTTAATTATGCTGGTTGCCTTGCTGAGGTTAGACAGAGTCAATCGATGGGAGGCTGGTTTGTGTAACGGACTGGGCCACATTCACAATCTTGTGAATTTTGGAAGGGACTTTATCTGAAACAAGCACGGCTGTCCAGCCTGTTTGGCTCTCTGACTTACCATCACATTAGTTGGTTGGAATATGTTGCTTGACTGCAATACTGGCACTGTTGAGTTATTTCTGGCTTTTCCTTGGTTAACTGTAAGTCTCACCTAGAAAACAATGATTCAGGCATTTCATTCCATTTTTAAACTGTTCTGCCACAGTCGCTCTCTTTTAAAGTTTCTATTTTAAACTTACTGGCCTGGATTTTGCAGTCCCCTCTGCTATGTATGTTGTTTCAGGAGTGGGGCATGTAAAATATCGGGTGGTTAGCCCACCAATCTTACTGTCCATCGATCCCCATAACACAAAAGGGACGGGTGGGTAAGGCAACAACCAGCCAACCCACAGAGAGGCTTAAGTGGTTACCTTTTGTCCATGTAAGACCCCCAATCCATCCCCATTACCACAATACCCTGGGCAGTGACAGAGAGTTGAGGAAGCTATTAACAAATTGGGTCAAAATGTGGGAAGGAAGGTGGGACATATTACTCAGGGTGTGCCTATGTTCATTGGGGATAGCCTGCTAATCCTTTGTGTCTCCTCACTTGGTCTTCAAACCACATTGTCCCTCCCCCTCCCCGAGGGTCCTGATATATTTCTGCCAATAAATACCTGGATGCATCTGGGTCCAATGTCCATCTTTGATCTCTGACAACTTCCTAGTTTGAGAAGCACCAACATTAACCTGTATGAAGGTCGCATATCAGTTTCACACTGAGGGACTGAACTCCCTTTTGGTTTATGGAGGAAGGTGCTGAGTTCAGGTGAGATGTGCTCAATGTTTGTGAAGTTATAGAATTCTACAGTGCAGAAGGAGGCCATTCAGCCCATCAAGTCTGCACCGACCACAATCCTACCCAGGCCTTATCCCCACAAACCCCAGCCAGTTCCCCTGACACTAAAGGGTAATTTAGCAGTGACACCATGGAGAAGCCAACAGTCTCTGTGCTTACTCCTCCTTCTTGTTTCTGGCAATAGGGATGGTGTGAGAACCTCGGTGATGTCCTGTCAACAGCAATGCACAGCAAGATGCCACTTACATTTCAGGATGTGGCTGAAAGGAGGCAGACACTTACAGGTTAACAGGCACCCTGACAGTCACAGGCAGTACCAACCTGTCCTGCTCTGACATTGCAGTTATGGATACAGTAGCAGCAGACAAATTTAAGTCAAGATCTTCTTGCAAAGTGAAGATTGGTCACCTTGAAATTGAAGCTAAGAGAATTGTTACCTAAAGATCCTGTGTAGATATAGCCTTTGGTGAGAGCTCAGTTCTCCTCCACTCCTCCCTCTTCCAGCAGCTTATTCTGCTTCTCACCATTCCCCTCAACTCCCCCTGTTATTTCCCTGTGAGGTGTGGACTTCGGTTGGGGTTCAGCTACTGAAAGGGTTATTAATCACACAAGTTTAAAAATCACGCAAGCTGCAAGCTGAACCTCAGACACACAGGGAAAGCTATGTGCAAATGACAGGTCTTGATTAACACTGCATTAACTCTGCAATGAAGTTACTGTGAAGATCCCCTAGTCACCGTAGTCTGTTCGGCTACACTGAGGGAGAAATTAGCACAGCCAATACACCTAATAAGCATGTCTTTTGGAGTGTGAGAGGAAACTGGAGCACACGGAGGAAATCCACGCAGACACAAGGAGAATGTGAAGTCTCTGCACAGACAGTGACCCAATTGAGTCCCTGGCACAGCGAGGCAGCAGTGCTAACCACTGTGCCACGGTGTCGCCATCTGAAATTTCATCGGTGTGTTTTCCTTTGCTATCCTGTGTGAAGCTGTTTTTATCTTGCATGTACTGATTCCAGCAATACAAAACTACATTAAAAAAAATTCAGCGCGGGCAAAAATCTGTGTTTGTTTGTCTTGCTTTGGTTTAAAACTTGTGTGTTGGCATCACTTAATCGCATTTCCTCCGTTTTCAATTTAAAAGTGAGATGATATTATCCAGTGGTCAGGAAAGTTGAGACGCAGGAATGGCTTGCTCCAGAATATAGGCAGGGTAGATGTAACATCTTCTCCATCCTCCCATCCCCAGTCCACTCCCAGACCCTCAAGTCTAGTCTACCCCAGCTCTGGTTACAATCACTCACTCTCTCCCCACTCAGGGTTGCAGAGAACAGCACTCCTGCCCCCACCTTCCCCGCAAGGGAGCCCAGTTACAGCTTTCTGCTGTTGGACACTGCCAGTCTGGTACTTTGGCTGGCTATCACAGGCAGAAAATCTGAGCCAAAAACAAATGTTATTGAGGTCTGGCCATTAGGTTAGTCAGATCCTGTGTGTGCGCGTTCTCTGTGACTTTTCTGGGTCCTTTTGCCTTTCTTGGCACTTTGCCAGCAGGCTCTGAGGTCAAAGTGTTCAAATACTATTCCTCTGACTTGGAAATACCAAATAATTTGAATCTAGTGTACATTTGGTCTGTGGCCTTTCCTGTCTCGTTGTTTGTAAATGTCAGTTCAGTTGTATATAATCCCTTCATTGATGCAAATCTCTGAAATTTAAAGCAAGGCAATGTTCCGCTCTCCAGCAGTTTGTCACACTGTGTTTTGGATCCTCATATTTCTTCAGATGGAACTCTTCAAATACAGACAATAAAAATATAACAAAACTTAATCCAACTCATAAATCAAAGAAAGAGTTTAATAAAGAAACTTTATTACTCCAAACCTGGGGCCTCGCCCTGGGCCCCTCCAAGCTCACCACAATTCTAAACAGGCTCTTGTATCTAGTAAGTCAGCCGGTCAGCTGACTATTATAGTATTCTGTAAGTGGGTCCGTGATTTACTGAGTTAACTGGCCCTTATAGCTTGTTACCATTGGTCACATCACATCCAATACAAAGTTGTCACCTGATACATTCTAATATCTAACACTACCCACCTGTCTGTGACCTGTACACACCTGGCTGCTGCAACTCACCTCTATCTGACTAAAATGAATACCGACCAATCAGCGTTTAAAGTAACAACCAAAGGCAACCAAACGTTGGGTCAGAATCAGTGCAGACTCGATGGGCTGAGTGGCCTCCTTCTGCATATAGGGATTCTATGATTCTATGGACGGAAACTCACCAGAAAGTGGTGGGAGGAATTTGAAATCTGCAATAAAATAGAAACCATGTTCCAACTCTGCAGTTAAAGAGGTGGAATGCCCCCATTGCGCCTGTCATGGGAATCGTAGCGGGCAGGGGTGGTCCATGCAAAGGCTCATTGATCTCGGGAAGGATTTCCGGCCTTGGGTAAGTGTGGCCAGAAAATCCCACCCAATGTGGGACAGATGCTAGAGGTGGGTTCTTTACTCAGAGGGTAGTAAGGGTATGGAATGCCCTGCCTGCAGCAGTTGTGGACTCATCAAGTTTAAGGGCGTTCAAATGGGCAGTGAATAGGCATATGGGTAGCATTGGAATAGTTTAGGATAGAGGGTCATAAAATTGGTTACATTGGTCAGCGCAACATTGAGGGCCGAAGGGCCTGTATTGCGCTGTAATGTTCTTTGTTCTATATTCTATGTTCTATGTGTCTGTGGTGGTAGAAGGTCACTGGGTGGAATTCTGCATACTCTCCCCCCCCGCCCCCCCATCCACTGTACCAAACATTCTGCCTCCACCCCTCATGCCATGTTTCCTGGATCCTTGTGACATATTTTGCAAACCCCCTGCACCAGGGCAGATCGGGTTGGATTAACTTCTAATCTCATTGGCAGGAAAGGCCAGAATGTCATATCTAGTTAACATCCTGGGAGGAATTTTACCGGCACATCTGCCTGACGTTCCGAGGCCAACGAAGAATGCCATCTTCTGAACCTGGTTCACCCCCGGAATCGGGACAGGCATGCTGGAGAGGTCTGGCCCTATCTTTCTCTGTTAGGCACTATTGTCCTTCACCAACGGTTTGTATGTTTGGTTTGAACCGTAGGCAGAATTTTTGTGCTGACAGCATCTACATCTTAATCATTGAAGGAAATCAACAGCAAGATGTAGGATATTAAACTTCCTCACCTTTTTATTTGTTGCTTAGTTATTGGAGATGATCCAAATGCAAGCTGTAAAACCTTATCATAAGGTGTTGAATAATTTACAAGAAGTGCTTAACAATTAACATTTTAATGTGGCTTGTTGGGCCCCAGCACTCTGTTAAATGAATGATTTTTCTAATCTGTTGGATTAATTAATGCACCATTTGTTATTGATAAACAGATATGTGGGCAAATGCGAAACTGTCCATTTTGGCAGTTAGAACAAAATAGAAGCATGTGATCTAAATGGTCAGAGATTGCAGTTACAGAGGAATCTGGGTGTCCTAGTGCATGAATTACAAAATGCTGGTATACAGTTAGAGCACCAGTTAGGAAAGCTAATAGAATGTTATCATTTATTGTGAAGGGAATTAATTACAAAGGTAGGAGGTTATGCTTCAGTTGTAAAAGGCATTAGTGAGACTGCTCCTGAATATGTGTACATTATTGGTCTCCTTATTTAATGTAGGATATAAATGCATTGGAAGCAGTTCGGAGGTTTACTGGACTATTAACTGGAATGGCTGGGTTGTCTTGTGAGGGAAGGTTGGAGAGGCTAGGCTTGTATCTGCTGGATTTAGAAGAGTAAGAGGTGCCTAGTTTGAAACATGTAAGATCGTGAGAGGTCTTGACAGGCTGGATGTGGAAAGGATGCTTCTTCTTGTGGGAGAACATCGGGGTGGAATTTTCCCATCACGCTCGCTGCAAGGCCCAAAAATCCCACCCAAGATCAATGGATCTTTGCATGGTCCTGTCCCACCTGCTATGATTCTTGTGTTGGGTGGGATGGGAAAATTCCACCCCTGAACTGGGAGTCACTAAGCAGTCCCTCCTTTAAGACAGTGATGAAGAGAATATTTTCCTCTTTGAAATGTTCTTCCTCAAAAGGTGGTGGAAGCAGTCTTTGAATACTTTTAAGACAGAATGAAGTAGATCTTTGAGAGGTAAGGGGGTGAAAGGTTCACAGAATCATAGAATCCTACAGTGCAGAAGGAGGCCACTCAGCCCATTGAGACTTCCCTACCGCAATCCCACCCAGACTCTATTCTTGCAACCCCACATATTTATCCTGCAAATCCCCTGACACTAAGGGACAATTTAGTATGGCCAATCAACCTAACCCGCACATCTTTGGGCTGTGGGCAGAAACCAGAGCACCAGGAGGAAACCCATGCAGACACGGAGAGAATGTACAAACTCCACACAGACAGTGATCCAAGGCTGGAATTGAACCTTGGTCCCTGATGTTGTGAAGCAGCAGTGCCTACTACTGTGCCACCATGCTGTTATTGGGGGTGGTTGGGAATGTGGAGTTGAAGTTACAATCAGGTCATTCATAATCATATCGAATGGTGGGATAGGTCTAGGGGCCAAGTAGCCTTTTCTTTCTCCTAATTCATATGTTTGTATGGATGTTCATATATCTACATACATTACAATAGGCATTTTGAATCTAATTCAGAAATATGCATGAGAAGTTAATGGGACAAGTCTGTAGATTTCCTGTGCCGAAATACCTTTGAACAGACTTAATTGAAGACACAAACCATAATTTGACTTGTATCATAACACCGAAAAAGATCTCAGCTAAAGATCCTGCAAAAACTTTGAAGTTATGGGATTTACTGAGAATGCACCAAATGCTGGAATTCAGGTGAAATGGCACACACATTTCAATTTGAGTCTTATACTGCTGTTCACAGAAACTTTGGAAGATTTCTATATCATAAATATTGACTCTCATCTCTACCTCTGGGATCAAATTTCATTTCTAAGCCCATGCTTTAATGCAAGTTGTGAGCATTGTTGATAATGATTCTTCTGAACCAGGAAAGGTCAATGATAAGAACATTTCCATCACAGGTTCTGGGCTGGAAGATTTATTGCAGACTATTTCTGCAAGCTGATTGCTATCCCTCAAGGATGCTTATTTTTCTTTTTTCCCTTCCCACATAATGCCAGCTGACCTTCATGTTTGCTGGGTATACCTTGCAGCAAGTTACCACTCTTCAGCTTCTTGCACATGAGAGCTTATCTCGCTGCTTTCTCCTCACCGGTCCTGCTTCATGTTAAAATTCCAGCCTATTCTCTCTGGTCACCTCAGTACTGAATAATGGTCCCTTGTGTAATCTCTCAGAAACAGGCACACGTAAAATCAAGCTGCAAATCGACATGCACTCTGCACTAATGAGGGTTGGTTTTAGAATTGCAGCTCATTAGGATCACTTCCACAGCTAACACCATGAGGTAATTGATTGAGAGCTGTAACAAAATTCCCGTTTGTTATTGCGACGTGTTGCTGCACAACTTGAGAAGTGGAAGATTGGCTCCCTCTGAGTAACTTCTGGAGTTAGTAGAAAGAATCGTGTT
Source organism: Sphyrna mokarran (assembly GCA_024679065.1). Taxonomy (NCBI): domain Eukaryota; kingdom Metazoa; phylum Chordata; class Chondrichthyes; order Carcharhiniformes; family Carcharhinidae; genus Sphyrna; species Sphyrna mokarran. Next base: position 15,447,292 of record JAGIQG010000020.1, on the reverse strand, counting down.
AACCTGCAATGCTTCATGTTGGAGAAACACTTGAGAGTGGAGTACTTTAGGAGTCTGGTGATTGTTCGTCTTGCAAACATCTGAGTTGTGTGATTGTAAAGATCACAGAAATCCCATCATAGTGAGAACTGGTGAAAAATCAGAATCTTTGTGAGGGAAAAGCTGGATTCTTGATAAGTAAGGGGGTGAAAGGTTCATAGAATCATAGAATCCCTACAATGTTTCAGGAGGCCATTTGCCCCATCAAGTCTGCACATCACAATCCCAGTAAGAAGTCCCAGGTTAAAATCCAACAAGTTTATTTGATAGTAAATCCACAAGCTTTTGGGGTTTGCCCCTTCACCAGGTGAGTGACGAAGATGAAGGGGCAAACCCCGAAAGCTTTTGGGTTTACTATCAAATAAATATGTTGGACTTTAACCTGATGTTGTGAGACTTCTTACTGTGTTTACCCCAGTCCAATGCTGGCATCTCCACATTATCATTACAATCCCACCCAGACCCTATCCCCACAACCCCATGCATTTATCCTAACCAGTCCCCCTGACACTAAGGGGCAATATTGGCATGGCCAAATCACCTAACCTGCATATCTTTAGACTGTGGGAGGAAACCGGAGCACCCGGAGGAAACCCACGCAGACCAGAGGAGAACGTGCAAACTCCACTCAGTGACCCAAGCCAGGAGTCAAACCTGGGTTGCTGGCACTGTGAGTCACTAGTGCTAAACCACTCTGCCACCCTAAAAATAATCATACCTTAGCAGTTTGTGACCATGTTATCAGCCGAAGCATTTGGATAATGAGTCAGTTGTAACATTGCTTTTTAAAAACCACCAACGAACAATGGCAACAGTGTGCAGGAACTCACCAAAGTTCCTGAGACAACACCTTCCAAACCCACCACCACTGTCATCTGGAAGGACAAGAACAACGGGTACCTGGGACCACCCCCCACCCAGAGGTCCCCCTCCAAGTTACTGATCATTTTGACTTGGAAATGTACCACCATTGCTGAGTCAAAATCCTGGAACTCCCTTCCAGGATGTACCTCCACCACAGGGACTGTACCAGTTCAAGAAGGGAGCTCACCTCCACCTTCTCAACAACAATTAGGTCTGGCTAGTAATGATCACATACTGTAAGGTGACTATTGAAAAAATAAGCATGTCAGACGCATCTCATGAGACTAGTAATTTCAGTTGCAGCATATTTAGCAAGTGTTGCTGAGCCGGTGGATGTATTTTTTGAGTTGATTTGATTTGATTTACTACCATCACATGTATTAGTATGCAGTGAAAAGTATTCTTTCTAGCACACTATACAGACAAAGCATACTGTACATAGAGCAGGAAACAAGAGAGTGCAGAATGTAGTGTTACAGTCATAGCTAGACTGATCAAAAGATCAGCTTAATGTGTGGTAGGTCCATTCAAAAGTCTGATGGCAGCAGTAAAGAAATTGTTTTTGAGTCATTGATATTTGACTTCAGACTTTTGTGTTTTTTTTTCCGATGGAAGAAGGTGGAAGAGAGAATGTTCGGTGTGCATGACTTCGTTAATTATGCTGTCTGCTTTTTTGAGCAGCGGGAAGTATAGACAGAGTCAATGGATGGGAAGCTGGTTTGAATGATAGACTGGCTTTACTCATGACCTTTTGTGGTTTTATGTGGTCTTGGGCACAGCAAGAGCCATTCCAAGCTGTGATACAACCAGAAAGAATGCTTTCTATGGTGCACCTGTAAAAGTTGGTGAGAGTTATAATGGACAAGCCAAATTTCCTTAGTCTCCTGAGAAAATAGAGGTATTGGTGGACTTTCTTAACTGTAATGTCAGCATAGGGAGGGACCAGGACAGGTTGCTGGTGATCAGACCACCAAAAACATTTCTACTTCAACCACACTGATGTTATACCTGTCAGACGAATCTCTCTCTGGCTAGGAACAAAATGTACAATTCATTTTTTGACTAGGCAGCAAAGGCTAACTGCAGTAAAATTTGGTAGCACCTCGTTAGAATAGCAGGATGGATTTAAAGACTGGTCAATGGACTACAGGAGCTGCACTGACAAATCAGGTTTCCTAATTCATATCTCTGATGGTAAAGTTATGGATCCTTCAGTTTCCAAAACTCCCTCAGTCGGAAAGGTCCTGTGTCAGGAGGGCAAAGTGCAATTACTACCACTGATGAACTAAGCTACTGGGTTTACAGTGCTCTCCTGTCAGGGCAGACATGGATAAAAGTATCCAGACGTAGAGCTGCACTCACCCACATTTTAAACACTGGCTGACTTTTAACGTTAATGCCAATTTGTTTCACAGGTGGCTCTTGGTTATGAATTAAAAATGAAATTTAGTCAGTTCGGAATTTTGATCTTCTGGAACAAGATGTAGGGCTGGCTATGTTCAAGTACAAAATCCCCCGGTCAATGTGAAGTCAAAGCAGCTTCATGCTTCCTCTTTCCAAGGACACATTCAGCTAGAATAATATACTGTTATACTGTATATTTTACAGCGTTGCTAAACTTAACAGTTGTCCATTCCTATTTATCTATTTGAGAACAATGATTCTTACAATGAATCAGCAAAGCAGAGACAACAATGGAACCTGTTGCTAGGAGAATTTGGGGGATGGGCTGAATACTTGTGAGGAATGAGTTTATTGTGGAAAGCAGGAAATTATTTAGTCTGAAATTTTCACACAATGTTTTAGCAAATTACTTTTGCTGCAGAGTGGCCAGGGATGGGAATTAAATGTATTCAGGGATTTAAGAAGGACAGTATAAAGGAAAGGGTGGGAGGTGGAGTGGTATTGCTGGTTAAAGAAAAAATTAACACAATAGTGAGAAAGGATGAAAAAAAGGGCATGGACAGACTGGATAGTCAGAAGCTTTTTCCTAGGGTGGAAGTGTCAATTACTAAAGGGCATAGATTTAAGGTGCGAAGGGCAAAGTTTAAAGGAGATGTAAAAAGCACATTTTTTACACAGAGTGGTGAATGCCTGGATCTCGCTGCCAGAGGAGGTAGTGGAAGCAGATACGATAGCAACTCTTTAAAGAATGTCTTGACAAATATATGAATAGGATTGGAATAGAAGGATATGGTTCCTGGAAGGAAAAGGGGGTTTTAGTTCAGTCCGGCAGGTGGTTGGTGCAGGCTTGGAGGGCCAAAGGGCCTGTTCCTGTGCTGTAATTTTCTTTGTTCTTTTTTCTTACTTTTTCCAGTATTTTAGAAGCATTGCCTTGATCTTTAAATAGTGCCTCCTTTAAATAGCAGACAGAGGAGTTTCATGAGTTTGACTCGGTAACGTTGTGGGGTGTTATTGCTGTGTTCAGGTCATCATACAAGTGAAAAAGCATTGCGCAATTCAACATTAGATTGTTCTGGTGAGTCAGGGTAGGTACAACAATTCCATATTGGCAGTGAGGCACTGTTCTCGATGGCTGGAGATGGCACTTCAATATCGTGCATTGCTCTGATCCTCCCTCCATTTTGAGTGAGGCTACTCATTAGGAATGTAGGATTGGTGAACATACCCAACTCTGACCAGGTAGGTTAGTCTGGGAAACCTCAACAAGAAAAAGATGTGTTTATTTAGTACATTTTAATGCCTTGGGTTGTCCCAGAATTCTTTCCAGTCAAAGAGATGCTATTTGAAGTGTAATCATTATTTATAATGCTGGCAAGTGACCAATTTGCAAAGCGCAAGAAGAGACAAACAGCAGTAAGTTAATCACCAGAAAATTGATTTTAATGATATGGCCTACCTCTACTTTTATTTTCTATGTTCTAATGTGTTCATGTCTTTTCGAATCCTGGACTTTTTGACTCCAGGGGCAGGAGTTTTCCTCCTGAAGTCAATGGACCCTTGCATGGTCATACCGCTCCCTCCCCACCCTCAACCACCCACCCCTACCCTGTCTTCTATGGCAGGTGGGACGGGAATATTCCCCCAAGGTTAGAGAGTATCACTGAACTCAAATAAGAAATAAACATCAGAAATTGCCAAGGGATTTTGCTGACTTTACCTCAGAGCGCAGACCTTGCTCGTTGAATCACTGTCCTATTACTTACATGAATTAGACTCTCAATCCTAATAAATATATTTCTTGATGACAGCTGAGTATCTACCTAAGCACACTTTTTACTTAAATCCTCTTACTACAAAGGCTAACGTGCCATTAGCTTTCCTCAGTGCCTTCTGTACTTGCAAGCCAAGCTTCAATAATCGTTGCACCATGACACCCAGATCACATTCCCTTATTCCTAAACTGCCACCATTTAAATAATCCTCTTCCTTCTTGTTTTTGTCACCAAAATGGATAATCTCATATTTATCCACATTATATTGCATTTGCCAAGCATTTGTCCCTCAGCTAGTCTCTCCAAGTCATTCTGCAACCTTTTAGCTACCTCTTCACAGCTAACGCTGCCACTCAGCTTAGTGTCGTCTGCAAATTTGGAGATATTGCACTCTATTCCTTTGTCTAAGTCGCCAATGTATATTCTGAATAACTGAGATCTCAGAACTGAACCCTGCAGCACCCTACTCTGAAAAGTTGTCTACCTGATATGCTGCAGGAAAGGATGTCCCAAGGCATGGTGCATTGGGGAGACCGTGCAGACGCTATGACAACGGATGAATGAACACCGCTCAACAAGCACTCAGCAAGACTGTTCTCTTTCTGTTGGCGAACACTTCAGCAGTCACAGGCATTGGGCCTCTGAGCTTCGGGTAAACGTTCTCCAAGGCGGCCCTCACGACATACGACAGTGCAGAGCCGCTGAGCAGAGACGGATAGTCAAGTTCCGTACACATGAAGACAGCCTCAACTGGGATCTTGGGTTCATGTCACATTATCTGTAAACCCAATGACTTGCCTGGCCTTGCAACATCACACTTATAGACCTGCCTGGAGACAATACACATCTCTTTAACCTATACTTAATGCTATCTCCACTCGCATTGTCTGCACCTATAAGATTTGATTAGTTTTAAAGACTCACATTCTAATCAGCATTCTGTAAACTGAGTGTGTGCCTTTATATGCTCTGTTTCTGATCAGAACTCCCCACTCACTTAATAAAGGAGCAGTGCTCTGAAAGCTAGTGGTGTTTACTATCAAATAAACCTGTTGGACTTTAACTTGGTATTGTGAGACTTTTTACTCTAAAAACGATCCATTTATTTGCACTCTCTGCTTCCTATTTGCCAATGAGTTTTCTATCCACATTAATACATTACCTCAAATACCAGGAGCTTTAATTTTGCTCACTAATCTCATGTGTGGGATCTTGTCAAAAGCATTTTGGAAGTCCATACATAACATCCGCTGGTTCACTCTTGTCCAGAGCTATGCAGATCTGAGATGTTATCTCTCTTTTTCTCTCTCCACAGATGCCAGCAGACCTGCTGATTTTTTTTGTTATTTTCTGTCTTTTTATCTTATGTTAGAAAAAAATCAGTTTGGTTGTTGTATCAAATAATCATTTCAGTAGCAATCTGTAGCACAAAGGGAGCAAGTACCACCTGAGCAGATACTTCACTTAAAGAGGCAGCTGGATTTAGCCTTTGAGAATCACACAATTAGAACGAATGTTGCTAAAAGTTTTGAATTTTCTCTGTTAGAGCTTTTTCTCACTATTTTCTCAGAGATTACTGATTTTATTCGCAGAAGGCTGCAGATTCATTCGAGGTGGTCATAGTAGAAGATTGCTTCAGTCTCTGGTTTCCTTGTCAATATGTGTGGATGGAGCAGCACCAGCACTTTCTTTGTCCGAAGTATTGACTTATTTTCTTCACTAAGTGTACAAAAAGAGCACAAAAATAACCTATCAAGTTGCCCCGTGTTTCTCTGAGATTGCATGCAGAACACGTCTCAGGTACGTACCAGTCATTGAGGTCATTTCATTCAGCTTTGTTGATCTCTTCTGTTGAGGCTGACAGTCTCCACAATGCAAAACAACTGTATCCTGAATGGTTTTTTAGCACCTGGACTCCATTTTCTTGTTTTTGGGACAACGTTCCTTTTGGGAGACAGACAATGTTGGATCAGTTACATCTCTCCCAATCTTCATTTCCATCTGTAATCTCACACTTCTGATCGAAAATCAGGAAGACTAAATGAAAAAGGAAAATATTCAGAGTCAGCTTCTCTGGGCCCTGTGTTTCTTGCTGTTGGAGTTTCCATTTACCATACAGTCACTCGCTGTCTGTCTATCTTATGATGCTGAGGTGATTAAGTAGGATTTAAATCACTTGCCCATTGGTGCACATCGTAACTAAGTACCTCTGCTGCTATGGAGATTGAAATAGTTGGCATTAAGGTCAGCCATGAAGATGTGCTTTTGTGCCTTAGGACACGATCTTACTGGAGAATAAAAAACTGCTTCATGACCTGCTATCCTCCCAGCCCTGTTTTGCGACACAGTGATTAGCACTGCTGCCTCACATGTGCTCCGAGAAGCTGACAAAATATCAGGGAATAGCATCTGATGTCAAAATTGAGCACTAAGGTCAGCCGTGAAGGTGAACTTGAAGGAGTCTGTCCTGATCTTTTCAATATGCAATTAAATAACACACAGGCCTTTCAAAATGTGTCAGGTAAATTACCTTGAGTGTTTTATTGTAAATAAAATTTCTCCTGTAAACCCAAAACAAAGGAACTATCAAAGATGGCTGAGAACTAATTGAATATGCAGAATAAGGAGACAGGTGAGAAAGTTATGAATGAGCATGATTTGTATGTTGAATGAAAAGGTTAATTTCTGTAACTTTTTTCTGTTCCTGACAGAGTTGTGTGGCGGTTGTTGACAGGCCGTAGCTTTGACTCCAGAAAATGGTGGCATTTACTTATGACTTCATTGGTGAGGTTCAGTTATCTCACACGGTGAACAAAGAACAGAAAGAACAAAACAGCACGGGAAACAGGCCTTTTGGAGTCTGCACCAACTCAGAGCAGCTTATCTTGTAACTCCTCAAAACCCCCTAATCCCCCTGTCCTTGTGACACTAAGGGGCAATTTAACATGGCCAATCCACCTAGCCTGCATATTTTTGGATAGTGAGATGAAACCGGACCATCTGGAGGAAGCAGGGAGAAATGACAGCCGCCCAAGACTGGAATTGAACCTACGTTCCTGGTGCTGCAAGGCAGCAGTGCTAACCACTGTGCTCCTGTGCTGCCCTTACTTCTGCTGCCTGCAGCAGACACAATGTGTGGAACAATAGTAAGAGTCTCTATAGCCTCTGATCTCCCTGCTGCTCCTCCCCTTTCTCCCAATGTATTTATACCAAGTGTCTTTGTTGCTGTGGAGATTGAGATGGTTGTACTGCTCCTCACAATAACCTTTGTTCTTTATCAGGCTGGACCTCTGTTGATTCTCTCTGCTGCTTCAGTGCAGGCGCCATTAATGTTGAGCAAACTGGAGAATGAATACATTTACACATTTGCCACTAATTGGTGTCTAACAAGCCAAATTCCTTAATCATGCGTCTGTGCAATAAAGTATATTTAAACAAAAATAATTCTCTGCAGAAATATTAGGGCTGTGGCTGAAAATTTGGGCCAGTTTGGTTTCCAGTAAGGACTTAAGATAATAATGAAAGGTAGCCAGGAGAAAAGCATAATAGATGAATGCTTGACATAGATGTCCTCTTGCAATATGAAAGACTTACTGGCTAGTTGCATCGGCCATGCTAAATTCTCCCTCCGTATACCTAAACAGTGCCAGCAGTGTGGCGACTAGTGGATTTTCACAGTAACTTCATTACAGTGTTAATGTAAGCCTTCTCCCTTGTGACACTAATAAATAAACTTAAACTCTCATTATTTAAATGTCTGTTAACAAGCAGGTGACAACAGGAGATTGAATGAACTAATCACGACAAAATTTTAGTAGAAATTATTGCAGGTTAACGTGAGTTGCTTTTAATGCGAGGAACTCCATTCCTCTTAGAAGTTGAGATATGTATATATTTTAATTTTCAGTGCTACAAACAATACAAATGCTATTTCTCCGCTGTGACTTTGGAGCTATTTATATACAATGGGCTCTGAGGGCCAATTTATCATTAGAATTCCCCGCTGCCCTGTACAGTTTCAGTAGCTGGGGAGATAATAGCTGTGTTTCTTACCCCCATTATTGTCAATTTTCTGGATTACATGCCAGAAATGACATACAAATGTGCTGCAGCATATTCTAATGAAATGCAAATCATGCATTTCCTAGTGTTTGCACCGTAGCGAAGCAGGTCATTAGGAACACTCCCGCTGTTGTGTTGGAGGGAGAATTGGGACCCATGCTCTGTTCTGTGTCCTGATGATCACACAGGGTTGGCATTATGCAAATTTTTTTCCCACGGCTTCCCGATGGTATTCCTGCTTACACTGATGGCCTGCTGATGGAATGTCACTAATTCTACGGAATTCTGCTGGAAAGTGATTGAGAATAGTTCTTTAAATGCAAACATTTTCTACAAGAGCCTGCTCAATTTTCTGCCACAATCACTTTTGAGCCATCTGCCGCAATAGCAGAAGCAACAGGCTAAGGTTAAATGCCCCACAAGCAGAGGCTCAAAGGAGAGCCATGATAGTTTGATACAGTAAGTAGGCCTGATTTTTTTTTGTCAGAGTGATGCTATGCCGCTGGAGAAATATGTGGAGAATAACTTAGAGCGAAGTGGCAGAATGTCACAAAGCTGTATAGCTGAGGATCAGAGAAAAGTGGTTCCCCTGCATCTAAAGGCAGAGGAAATGAGTGCCAATTAACTATCAAGGGCTGGAGGCAACCCTCCGAAACCTGTTCCGAGCTGGTCTTCCGATCCTCCTATTCATCCTGAAAGCAGAAGAGGAAAGTTCAAGGGAGGTTTTTCTGCTTTCAAAGGTCCATGAAATCCTATAATGTTATCAAAGTTTGTGCAGAAACTTTAACAATCTTAAAGATTAAGTATAGTTTTAAAACCTGAACAGAAACCACAAAAATGTTATTATAAAAATTCAAAGACAATTAAAATCTATTCTAAATAACATAATTAAAAATCTTACTTATCACATTCTCAGACATCTAAAACAACTTCAATCAATTGATTGAATACAGACACTGGGGTAGGGGGGAGGTAGGAGGGTGAGTTACTTAGGCACATTGGTTAGAATTTTCCAACCACACTCATCCCAAGGTTGGAAATTCCCACCCAACGTCAACTGACCTTTGCATGGTCCAAGCCCGTCCACTATGCTTCCTGTGGCAGGTGGGAAGGGAAAATTCTATCCCTTGTTTCAGAAGTCTGTCACACCCCTTAGGAATGAGTGGCTCGGTGACACAGTGGTTAGCACTGCTGCCTCACAGTCCCAGGAATTTGGGTTCGATTCTCGGTCTTGGATGACTGTGTGGCGTCTGCATGTTCTCCCCATGTCCCCCTGGGTTTCTTCCAGGTGTTCCCACAGTCTGAAAGACAAATTGATTAGGTGCATTGGCCATGGCAAATTCTCCCTGAGTGTACCCAAACAGGTATTGGAGCCATGGCAACTAGGAGATTTTCACTGTAACTTCATTGCAATGTTAATGTAAGCCTACTGGTGACACTAATAAATAAACTTTCCTTTTATTTTATAGGATCTTCTTTGTTGATTAGTGGACAAGGGCAGGAGGCTGTGAGTGTGAGTGAGGAAGATAAGTTTATTGAAAAATTAAAAGTGGAAGAATCTCAGCCCAGGCAATTGTCCTACATGTTTATGCAGCTTGTATGGGTGAAAGTGAAGGCTGCAGGTCGGATGAGTGAACTGAGCAGGTGCCACGGTACAGGAAGCTATTGAAGCAGGAAAAGTAGGCAGGAATAATATATTCAGAGGACAAACACAGTAGCCAAGAGCAAGAGCCCAGTAGGATGTCTTGCTTGCTGAGTGTTATGTATCTGCACTGAGTTGGCCAGAACATGATGTGGAGATGCCAGCAGTGAACTGGGGTAAACACAGTAAAAAGTCTTGAGCACCAGGTTAAAGTCCAACCAGTTTAGTTGATAGTAATCTCACAGGCTTTTGGAAACACTGTTCCTTCATCAGGTGTGTGACGAAGGTATGTGACACACACTTGATGAAGGAACACCATTTCTGAAATCTCGTGTGTTTAACTATCAACTAAACTGATTGGACTTTAGCCTAGTGTTGGAACTCTTTTTACTTGGAGAGGAACATGCAACTGGGGAGGAAGGATCTAATTATAATGGTACATGTGAGTACTAATGATAGTTAGGAGTAGCAAAAGAATTCTGCTTGGGGAATACAAGCAGCAAGGAGCTAAATTACAAAGCAGAACTTCAAAGGTATAATAGCCTCTTATTACCTGAGGCACAGTAAAATTGGCATAGGGTGAATAAGATTAGAGAGCTGAATGCCAGGCTCAAAAACTAGCGTGGGAGAAATGAGGTTTGACACATGGGGTATTGGCAGTAACACTGTTGGGAAAGTCTTCACCTGAGTGTCCAGAAATGTGTAGGCTAGGGGGAACAAACAGAGTAAATACATGGGGTTACAGGGTTAGGGTCTGGATGATGGGGCAAGTGTTTTGGTGAACGAATAATAAGGGTAGTAGAGGAGTCTTTCAATTGAATAGTGGGGGGGAAGGAATATGTGAGAAATTGTAATAAATCAAAGGAAAACAACAAGGTAATAGAGCAAGGATTTGAGTTATGATAGCCAGAGATGCTCACAAGGAACAGAATACAGAAACTTCGAGCTTTAACAGATAAGGCCAAAGATTGCAAAAGATGGCAAAAAGATAGAGCTAAAGGCTCTATATCTGAATGTATGCAGCATTCATAACAAAGTACAATAATTGTTAGCACACATAGGAATAAATATCCATACACCCGAATAGCATTACAGAGATGTGGTTGCAAAGTGACCAATACTGGGACCGGCATATTGAAGGGTATTCAACATTTCAGAAAGACAGGAAACTAGGAAAAGTAGTGAGACAGCAATGTTAATTAAACAATTCATTGCAACAATAAGGAGAGATAATCTTAGCTAAATAGAGCAAGATATAAGTTAGTTCTGATCGAGACAAAGTAAAGGAAAGGGTCAAGTTCACTTGTAGGAATAGTTTATTGGTCCCCTAATAGTAGTAACACTGTAGAGCAGTGTATACAGGAAGAAATAATTTGTGTGCATAAGAAAGATACTGCAATAATCATGGATGACTTTGAAGACAACTTAGTAAATGAGCTCAGAGTGTATTTGGGATAATTTCTTAGAGCAATACATTCTAGTGCCAACCAAAGAACAGGTTATTTTAGAGCTTGTAATGTGCAATGAGACAGCATTAGTCAATAACCCCATGTAAAGAAGCCTTTAGACAACAATGATATTACAACATTATAGAATTCCACATGCAGTTTTAAGGTGAGAAGTGTGAATTTGAGACTAGTATTACAAATGTGTAGTGATGATTGGATTTTTAAGGGCAACTGTTTGAAATGGATGTTTGTTAAAAAAATTGAAACTTTTATTCAGAAAAGGAATTTATAGATTGACAACTTGGGCACCTTTGCATTAGTTCCAAACTGTTTATCTAAACTAGACTCCACACAGTGCAGAAACAGACCATTTGACCCATTGAGTCCGCAGCGAATCTCCAACTGAGCATCCTCTAACCCTATAACCCCATGTATTTACACCGTTAGTTTCCCCTAGCCTGCACATCTTTGGAGACTAAGGGGTAATTTATCATGTCCGATGTATCTAACCTGCACATCTTTGGATTGTGGGAGGAAACCAGAGCACCTGGAGAAACCTACACAGACATGGGGAAAACATGCAAACTCCAAACGGACAGTGACCCAAGCCGGAAATTGAACCCAGGTCCCTGATGCTGTGAGATAGCATTGGTGCGAATCAATATGCCAATGTGCTGCCTCAACAAGGTTCATAAAAGACTACTACAGACAGAACACTGCAGACATTATTCAATGTGTGTTCCACAAGTGTAAATTAGATTCTTCCACTTTTGCGTCTTCTTTCAGAACAAAGTAACTTAACTGATAAGACCTTAATGAAAAGTTAAGAAAGAATCCTAGATAAGAAAAATGTTGTTTAAATGGTTAATGCATAATAAGAATGTGTGATTTGTCAGTTTAGGAGCAGTCATTTTGGGTGTCATATTATCAGAAAAGACTAGAAGCTGTCTCAACAGAGAGCCATCTTCAACATCAAGAGAGAACCTTTGAAACAGAAACTGCATCTGCAAGGGTGAAAGTAAGAGAGGTTTTCCAGACACAGCTATTGCACTGTTGTACTAAATCAGGCTACCAAGGGCTAGCATCTGCAGTATCATAAAAGTAAACACAGATACTTTCCCTCATTGTTCTCTGGGACAGAGTGTTTGGAAGTGCTGGTGGCTGAGTGTGAATTTTTCAATTTGCTTTTTTTTCCTCTCTCTTTTTGAGTGCTTTTTGCTGCTGTAGTTAGGCCTGGGGCTAGCTGGGAAGGGAACCGGGGAGTATAAAAAGAAAGTGGCAGTAGACAGCGGGCAGCGTCGGGAGCAGGCAGGGGAGTGAATAGGGAAGCAGAGTGAGAGATATAAGGGCTTTGGCTTGCAGGGCTTGGGCTAGAGCAGGCTTAGACACAGTGTGCTACTGGTTTTCCATTGGAATTCACACCTCCTAAGGTGTCCATGACAATGGCAGGGATTAAGGGAAGACGCCTCACCTGTGTACGGTGTCACATAAAACATAGAACAATACAGCACAAACAGGCCCTTCGGCCCACGAGTTGCACCGATCACATCTACCAATCCACAGACCTATCTATAACCCCCTACCCTATTCTTTTCCATATACTCATCCAGAAGTCTCTTAAAAGACCCCAGTGAATTTGCCTCAACAACCTCCGACAGCAGTCGGTTCCATTCACTCACCACCCTCTGAGTTCCTGTCAGAGTTCCTGGAGGTGAGACCTCTCCCGAAAGTCCACATATGCGTCAAGTGTTTGGAGCTGCAGCGTCTGAGGGCTCGGGTCAAGCAACTAGAGCGCCAGTTGGAAGATGCATTTTTAGTCAGGGAGAACGAGGCAATCAAGGAAGGGAGGCAAAGTAAGGTGGCAGACCCGGAGCCTAAGGGGGGGAAACCTGACCCTTCCAGGTGGATTACTGTCAGGAAGGGGAAAAAGGAGAGGGGAGACAGTCCAAAGACTTCCCCAGTGGCAGCCCCCCAAAATATCGAGGGCAGAGAGTTAAAAAAGGCAAGGCACGAGGACCAGAGTACCTCAAAGAGGAGGAAAGGGACTAGAAGGGAAATAGTGGTGGGGGATGGGAGGGTTAAAGGAATAGATAGGCGCTTCTGTGGTCCAAGGCGGGACTCCAGGACGGTAGTTTGCCTCCCTGGAGCAGGGGTGCAAGATGTGTCGGACAGGGTAGAAGGCATTTTGAAGGGTGAGGGAACCCAGGCAGATGTGATTATTCACGTAGGAGAGAAGGATGTAGGAAGGAAGAGCAGGGAGGATATACGAAGGCAGTTGAGGGGGTAGGCTGAAGAGCAGGGCCTCGAGGGTGGCGATCTCAGGGCTGCTTCCAGGCGCGGGTAATAGCGGAGCCAGGAGAAATGAGATCCTACAGCTGAATGCGTGGCTGAAGGACTGGTGTAGGGCAGAGGGTTTCACATTTGTGGATAACTGGGAAGTCTTTGTGAAAGAAGGGCACCTGTATAGAAGGGATGGGGAACACTTAAATGGGAAGGGTGTGAATATCTTAGTGGGAGGTTAGCTGGAGTGTTTCGGCAGGATTTAAACTAATATGGAGGGGGGGGAGGGGATGAGACCGATAGCTCGGTAGAGAGCGAGATGGAAGATAGAGTAAGCTTGGACGAGAAGAGATGCACTGGGGAGAAGGAGGTTCCGAGTAGTCTTGGAGGTCTGGTGTGTGTCTGTTTCAATGCGAGGAGCGTAACGGGAAAAACAGATGAACTTAGGGCCTTAATGTTTGCGAGGAACTTGGATGTGGTTGCAGCGACAGAGACGTGGTTAAAGGAAGGGGAGCAGTGGCAACTGAACATTCCTGGGTATAAGTGTTTCAGGCGTGACAGAGGGGGGTCCAGAAGAGGTGGAGGAGTGGCGTTGTTAATTAAGGAGAGCATCACGGCAGTGCAGAGGGAGGACAATACAGAGGAGTTAGGAGTGGAGTCGCTGTGGGTGGAGTTGAGGAATAGAAAGGGGGCGATTACTATGCTAGGGGTGTATTATAGGCCACCCAACAGCCCACGGGCAGTTGAAGAAAGCATATGTAAAGACATCTTGGATAGGTGCAGAAAGAACAGAGTCGTTATAGTGGGAGATTTTAATCTCCCTAGGGTGGATTGGAAAGTACCTAGAGCTGGGGGTTTGGACAGGCAGGAATTTGTAAAATGTGTACTGGAAGGATCGTTGGAGCAGTATGTGGCTAGCCCGACTAGAGAAGGGGCTATATTGGATTTAGTTCTGAGTAATGAGCCAGGGCAGGTGGTTGATGTTGTAGTAGGGGGACATGTGGCGAACAGTGACCACAATTCTGTCTACTTTAGGATACAGATAGAAAAGGATGCTTGTTGCCCTAGGGGCAGGGTGCTGAATTGGGGAAAAGCTAACTACAGTCGAATAGGCAGGAACTTAGGGAAACTGATTGGGAACGGTTGTTTGAGGGTAAGTCCACGCTAGACATGTGGGACTCTTTCAAGGGAATACTGAAAATGTTGCAAGATAAGTATGTGCCGGCCAGGAGGAAAGATGGGAAAGGTAGGATTAGAGAGCTGTGGATTACGAGGGATATTGAGGACTTGGTTAGGAAGAAAAGAGAAGCGTATGATAGCTCGAAGCAGCTGGGAACCGAGATAGCATTGAAGGAATATAGATAGAGTAGGAGGGAGCTCAAACAGGGAGTTAGAAGGGCAAAAAGGGGGCATGAAATGATTTTGACGGATAGGATTAAGGAAAACCCAAAGGCTTTTTATTCCTATGTTAGGAATAAAAGACTGGTTAGAGGAAAAATCGGACCTCTTAGGGACAGAGGAGGGGAACTGTGCTCAGAGTCCGAGGAAATGGCGGAGATCCTGAATGAATACTTTGCGTTGGTATTCACGAAGGAGAGGGGCTTGTTGACAGCTCCTGTCTCTGAGGGAGCGGTGGACCAGTTGAGGGAAATATCCATACCGAGGGAGGAAGTGTTAGAACTTCTAAGTAGCATTAAAACTGATAAATCTCCAGGACCTGATGGCATTTATCACAGACTGCTTAGAGAGGTGCGAGGTGAAATTGCTGGGCCTCTGACGCAAATCTTTGTCTCTTCCTTGGACACAGGTGAGCTCCCAGAGGACTGGAGAATAGCTAATGTTGTACCGTTGTTTAAAAAGGGTGGTAGGGATAACCCTGGAAATTATAGGCCGTTGAGTTTGACATCAGTGGTAGGGAAGCTGTTGGAGGGGATTCTTAGAGATAGGATGTATAGGCACTTTGAGCGTTGCGATCTGATTAGGGATACGCAGCATGGATTTGTTAAGGGGAGGTCGTGCCTTACAAATCTGATAGAATTTTTTGAGGAGGTGATGAAAATGGTGGATGAAGGGCGAGCCGTTGATGTCATCTATATGGATTTTAGTAAGGCGTTTGACAAAGTCCCTCATGGGAGGTTAGTTGTGAAGGTCAAGGCAAATGGGATACAAGGACAGGTAGCTAGATGGATAAGTAACTGGCTTGGTAATAGGAGACAGAGAGTAATAGTGGAAGGGTGTTTCTCTAGCTAGAGGTCGGTCACTAGTGGTGTGCCGCAGGGCTTGGTACTGGGACCTCTTCTATTTGTAATATATATAAATAATTTGGAAGAGGGAGTAAATTTAGTGATCAGCAAGTTTGCAGACAATACAAAGATGGCTGGACTTGCGAATAGTGAGGAGCATTGTCAGGCGATGCAACAGGACATAGATAGGCTGGTAGCTTGGGCAGACAGATGGCAGATGGAATTCAATCCTGATAAATGTGAGGTGAAGCATTTCGGGAGAAAAAATGTAGGGGGGAGGTATATGATAAAGGGTAGACCTATTAAGAGTATGGAAACGCAGAGGGACCTGGGGGTGCAGGTGAACAAGTCTCTGAAGTTGGCAGAGCAAGTGGAGAAGGTTGTGAAGAAAGCATAGAGTATGTTAGCCTTTATAGGAAGGGGTATGGAGTACAAGAGTTGGCCTTTAATGTTGCAGTTGTATAAAACGTTGGTTAGACCTTATTTGGAATACTGCGTCCAGTTCTGGTCGCCCTACTACCGGAAGAACGTGGAGACTCTGGAGAGAGTGCAGAGGAGGTTTATCAGGATGCTGCCTGGTATGGAAGGTCTGAGTTACGAGGAGAGATTAGGCAAATTGGGACTGTTTTCCTTAGAAAGACGTAGACTTAGAGGATATCTGATAGAGGTGTACAAGATTTTGAAGGGGATAGATAGAGTAAACAGGGCTAAGCTTTTTCCTAGGTTGGACTCAAATAGCACGAGGGGTCACGGGCTTAGGGTGAGGAGGGTAAGGTATAATTTGGATGCTAGAGGGAGTTTTTTCACACAGAGGGTGGTGGGGGTATGGAATGCGCTAACAAGTAAAGTGGTGGAGGCAGGTACTCTGGAGTTATTTAAGAAATACTTAGATGGGCACATGAACAGAATGGGAATGGAGGGGTATAGAAAACTGATTTAAAATAGGGATCATGAGCCTTGGGAGTCCCTGGGAAGTCTGTAAATAGATGATGATATTGATGTACTTGTTTTTATCCTACAGGTGCTTTGGTCCACCTTGTTGTCTAACGAGGGGCATATATGCGATGGGTCATGAGAGGACTGCTCTTGGACCTTTATCGAGAGTATCCTACTGCTTCATATTGTTACTGTATGCTTGACCTGGACCATCTGATAGGCAACACGACAGCTCAGTGACTGTCGCCGTGCTGTGCAGATACATGGATTTGGGCCTGTGTCTGTGGGAGTTTGCGCATTCTCCCCGTGCTTGTGTGGGTTTTCTCCGGGAGCTCCGGTTTCCTCCCACATCCCAGGGATGTGCTCTTGGGCTGATTGGCAGGACAAGTTCTCCCTAAATTGTCTCAGGTTTGGTTTTTAATCCATGGATCTGTAAACATGGACAGGGATTGCTTGTAGAAGTAGGAACATCGAGGTGGTGGCGCAGGCTCGTTGGGCCGAAGGGCCTGTTTCCCATGCTGTTTTGTTCTTTGTTCTTTGTTCATTTTCAGGACCTCTTCTGCTTGTTCAGTTCACTGGCAAAGGCAAGTTCTAATGATTGAACTACAGAAGCCATCGCATTTGCTAGACTAAGTCTCAGGTTTCAACCTCTTCACATCGTAAGAAAGAGTTCAAGCAATGGGCCTGCAATGATAACTCAAACAGGTTAATTTAAAATCTCCTTAAGTATCTCTATACTTTAATTTTAACCATTGTATCTTGATTTTAGATAATAACTTTATCAGTTTTTTCTGAAGCAAATCTCAGTTGTAATTTTTGTAGTAAACTAACCTTCTATCTTGTTTAAGATTAAAGCTTATCTGCTGTGTTTATTTCAATTGAATTGTTCACAGAATAAAAGGAGCCTACATACTCACATACAATTTCTTGGCTTCACAGTCCTTTTACAGAATCATGTCTTGAATGTTTGAATTCAAATGATCGTGTTTATGATGGTATGAAGACAAAGTTGGCTAAAGTGAAATAGAAAACTATGTTAATAGACGCAATAAGAAGTTAAAGACCACACGTTTATTTGGTAGCATAAGTCACTAGCTTTTGGAGCACTGCTCCTTCATCAGGTGAGTGAGAGTTCTGTTCACAAACAGGGCATATACACAACTCAATTTACAAGCTAATGGTTGAAATGTGAGCCTCCACAGGCCATCAAGTCTTAAAAGGTACAAAGGGTTAAGCAGATGTGTATGGTCTCCAGCCATGACAGTTAGTGAGATTTTGCAAACCCAGATAAGTCGTGGGGGTTACAGATATTGTGACGTGAACCCAAGATCCCGGTTGAGGCCATCCTCTTGTGTGCAGAACTTGGCTATCAGCCTCTGCTCAGTGACTCCACGCTGTTGTATGTTGTGAAGGCTGCCTTGGAGAATGCTGAACTGAAGATTAGAGGCTGAATGCTCGTGACTGCTGAAGTGTTCCCCAACAGGAAGAGAACACTCTTGCCTTGTGATAGTTGAGCGGTGTTCTTTCAACCACTGTTGTAGCATCTGCATGATCTCCCCAATGTACCATGCCTTGGAACATCCTTTCCTGCAGTGCACCAAGTAGACAACGAGTTGCAAGTGTATGCACTGTGTACCCGGTGGATGGTGTTCTCATGTGAGATGGTGGCATCCGTGTTGATGATCCAGCGCATCCTGCAGAGGTCCCTGGATGGCCTAATTCTGCTCCTATGATCTAATGACCATTCAATATGATCAATGATAAATGAAAATGACAGAAACGTTGAACAGATTTTTCATAGAAACTCTGTAATTCAGAAGGAGACCATTCACCCCATCGAGCTTTGACCACAATCCCACTCAAGCCCTAGCCCCAAAACTCCATGCTTGTATCTAGCTAGATCCTCTGACACTAAGAGGCAATTTAGCATGGCCAATCCACACACCTTTGGAGTGTTGGAGGAAAACCCAGGCAGACACAGGGAGAATGTGCAAACTCCACACAGATAGTGACCCAAGTCGGGAATCAAACCCAGGTTCCTGGCATTGTGAAGCAGCAGTGCTAACCACTGTGCTGCTGTGCCACCCATTTTTGTGTCTGTCATCTGTGCAGAAGATTTAGAAAACTTCCCAGAGCTACTTGAAAACCAGTTGAAGCTAGCTACCTAATAGATGAGCTGCAACTGCTCCCAGAGAGTTTGTTTATCCCTGTTTAATGGAGCAAGATTACAAATCGCTGCAGTAACGTACATGAAAACAAAGATAGAGATGCAGAGAAACTATTTCCTGTCAGAGGGTCATTAGTCAATGAAGTTTGATTCCCCAGGGAGGATTGGAGGCTGGGTCAGTGAACTTATTCAAGGCTGTGTTGGATGGATTTTTGATTGACAACAAGATTGTCAATGGGAATGGGAACAGACAGGAGCTGAGACCAGAATCTAATCAGCCATTATCATATTGAAAAGCCATAGGACATAGGAGCAGAATTAGGCCATTCAGCCTACTGTGTCTTCTACACCATTTAATCATGGCTGATAAATTTCTCAGCCCCATTCTCCCATTATTTCCCCGCAATCTTTGATCTCTTTACCAATCAAGAACCTCAAGAATGAGTTGGGTCAATAAGCCAGACGGCCTACGCCTCCTTCTAAATCCTGCTTTCCTATGGATTACTTTTGCAATGTTATCACTCTTGCATGAGTGACTACAGCAGAAATTTGCAGTCTACCCCAAGAGGTTCAATACCTTCGTTTCTTTCTCAGCAAAAATTGCAATTTACAAACAAGGTGGATATGGAGATAAAGTATAGCATATAGAAGAATGTTCCCTCCGATTGTACTGGTGTTCAAAGCACAAAATGCCTCATTTTATACCTTCTACATATAGCAGCCTTTAATCTGCCCCCTTTCACTTGATTGGCTTCCTTCTGCTACCTGACTGTATGTAATAGTGACTAATTTTCCACGTCCAGACTGACCCTGTATTATTCTGCACGCGGCCTTATCCTCTTATTGGTTCACGCTCATCCCCTATCGAATCTTCATGTGAAAATTGCAAAGAGAAAGTTTCATCTTTAATAACTTGGGGCAGCACAGTGCTTAGCCCTGCTGCCTCACAGCTCCAAGGACCCAGGTTCCATGCTGGTCTTGGCTGACTGGTCTTTGCGGAGTTTGTAGAGTTCGTACGTTCTGCCCGTATCTGCGTGGGTTTCCTTCAAATGCTTCAGTTACTTCCCACACTCTAAAGTTTTGCAGGTTAGGTGGATTGTCCATGCTAAAGCTGTCCTTAGTGTTAGCAGGGTAAATATATCAGCAGGGTAAATATATGGGGTTATGGGAGATAGGGCCTGGGTGGGATTATTGTTAGTGTAGGCTCGATGGGCCGAATGGCCTCCTTCTGCATTGTGGGGATTTTGTGATTCTATGATTCTTCAGTCATTCAAATTTCTGGCAGAATTTTCAAGGTCCAGTCACAAAGCCCAATTCACAATATTATGGCTCAATTGATAAGCATCTTACCTTGCAGTATTTTTTAGTTCTCTATTCTAAGCTAGCTTTCCAACTAACTTTCTGTTAAGCTGAAATTTTTTATCTTCCTTTCTCAATTAGGCTGATTTTCTAATTTTGCCGCTGCCTCTCTGTTTCTCCCTTAACCCCATTCTTCAATGGGAGCATTGGAAAGCTAGTTCCAATCCACTGACTTCTGGACTTTACTGAGGTGGGAACACAACGTGTGTTTGTTTTTAATGCCATGGAGACATGCAGAGATGATACACAAGAGATGATATATCAGTTTCTATGTCTGCAAAGCTTCATTTGCAGTGCTTTTGTCTGCAATCAACCTCAACTGAGTGTCCCTCTTTCTCTCTCAGAACCACGCCCAGTCTTAGCCAATCAAATTATGTGCAGTCAACAGATACGAATAATCAAACACCAAACAATTGAACAATACATTCAAGTGTAGGATCAAGCCCAAGGTCAAGTGTAATGCCTACTCTTGTCAGCTGCAATCCAATATGTCTCTCTTGTGAGACCATGTATGCGGAAGTTATCAAATCAGAAGAAAAGATACAGATGTGAAATGCTATTCAATCCGCCCGAGTTAACTCATCTGGAAAGACCTTGTATTCGTATCAGCATGTGTTCCAAACTGTTTGTAAAATGAGTTGAGAGCTTTGCCGTCACTGTTCTGCAATGAAAATCCATTCTGTTTGTTGGTTGCTCTTTGTATTAAGGACTTGTTGATACTGATTTTAAACTTGCCACTTTCCAGTTTGAATCCTGTCTGATTGTTCTGCTGGAAGGGTTTCATTTGAACATAGAACATAGAACATAGAACAATACAGCACAAACAGGCCCTTCGGCCCATGAGTTGCGCCGATCACATCTACTAATCCACAGACCTATCTATAACCCTCTATCCTATTCTTTTCCATATACTCATCCAGAAGTCTCTTAAAAGACCCCAGTGAGTTTGCCTCAACAACCTCCGATGGCAGTCGGTTCCATTCACTCACCACCCTCTGAGTGAAAAACCTATCCCTGACATCTCCTTTGTATTTGCTTCCCTGCACCTTAAATCTGTGTCCTCTCGTAGTGACCATTTCAGCTCGGGGAAATAGTCTCTGAGAGTCCACTCTATCTATTCCTCTCAACTTTTTATAAACCTCTATCAGGTCGCCTCTCAACTTACGTCTCTCCAGTGAGAGGAGTCCCAGCTCCCTCAACCTATCTTCATAAGGCCTGCCTTCCAATCCAGGCAGCATCCTTGTAAATCTCCCCTGAACTCTCTCAATAGCCTCTACACCCTTCCTATAATGAGGCAACCAGAACTGCACACAATACTCCAACTGGGGTCTGACAAGAGTCTTATAGAGCTGCATCATTACCTCCTGACTCCTAAACTCCATTCCTCGATTAATGAAGGCCAGTACACCGTACGCCTTCTTGACCACTTCCTCCACCTGCGAGGCCGATTTAAGAGTCCTATGGACCTGGACCCCGAGATCCTTCTGCTCTACAAACTCTATTCTGCTCTATTTGAAGTAATATTGTGCGTCTACTTGTTTATAGAGCTCCTTAAACTCCATCACTGAATAGCTATTTGATCACCTTTCCTAATGGCTCCTTCTTTGGAGGTATGTCAATTTTCTCCAATTAAATTCGAATGACTCACCTTGGGAATGTTGCCAATAATGTGATCAAGTCTATTGGTGCTTGCCATTATTTATGGGTAAATGCTACAGCCACTTCAGGCAAGGAGAAAACACACAGTTAGAAATAAATATTCCCAAGTTGCAACATAGGACATCCACCAGCTGGAGAGTCTGCGGGGGAGATCACTGTCACCATGTTTAAATACACAGCAATGTTACTTTGTTTTGCTCCCCCAGTTCACCTCCTAATACCAATCACAGTCTTGAGAACTGACCTTTAATGCGTGAGACATTAAATGAACACTTGTTCAGCCATTTGAAGGTTATCACCTCGGTATGGTTTTTCATCATCTATACTTTGTTTTATTTACAGTCTAGTCCCAAGATATAACCTGATCTTCAAGTTTTTAAATTCCACATAAATCAAAGCTGTCATAGCAGTGTAATAACATCTAAAATGATTCTTCTGTTCACATTTCAGGGTGGCTTTCAGCTGTATGGTGGCACCGTGGTTAACACTGCTGCCTCACAGCGCCAGGGACCCGGGTTCAAATCCAGACTCGGGTCACTGACTGTGTGGAGTTTGTACATTATCTCCGTGTCTGCATGGGTTTCTTCCAAGTGCGCTGAAGATGCGCGGGTTATCATAGAACCCTACAATGCAGAAAGAGGCTCTTCGGCCCATCGAATCTGCACCGACCACAATCCCACCCAGCCCTCGCTCCCATATCCCTACACATTTACCCACTAATCCCTCTAACCTACGCATCCCAAGACACCAAGGGCAATTTAGCATGGCCAATCAACCTAACCTGCACATCTTTGGACTGTGGGAGGAAACCGGAGCACCCGGAGGAAACCCACACTGACATGAGGAGAATGTGCAAACTCCACACAGATGGGGACCCAAGCTGGGAATCAAACTCAGGTCCCTGGAGCTGTGAAGCAGTAGCGCTAAACATTGTGCTACCATGCCGGTTGATTGGTCATGCTAAATTATCCCTTAGTGGTGGGGGGAATTAGAAGGGTAAATGGTTGGGGAAAAGGATGGCTGTCAATGCAGAATTAATGGGCCAAATGGTTTCCTTCTGCACTGTAGGAATTCTATGATTCACCTCACCTTGTACAAAACAGAGCAGTTTAAAATATCATTCTGTTAATACTAGGCTACCTAATAACTATGGGTAGGAATGCATCACTGTGTTCAAAAGTCACAAATGAGATTAATCATTCCTTTCCCAAGCTTTCAGTAAATTATACATTGCTAATTGAAATTGAAAATTAACTATGAATTGAATGCTGGTGGGAAAGGATTGAGTTGGATGCCTGGTGAAGACTAAAACAATGACAATCTCATGTAAGCCTTTCATACTTAGAATGGATTTACAAGTTACAACAGCCTCTCCTGATTAGAATAATTGAACACAAATAAATACTGATAAAAACATAACTAGTTTGCCACACAGTATTAGGCTCCAATGAGGAATTTGCTTTGGATCAGGATTTCTGGATAATGGGAGTGAATGGAAATGGTAAATTGGAATGTTTCGCTTGGCTAACAATTGTATTGGACAGGTATGCATTTACCAAGGGGAAGATAATTTATATTGTATGTATTCTGTCGTAATTTTGTTCTTTTATAACATTGTACTGAGTTCAGGTTCTGGCTCAGTGAACCAGGATAGTAGAACAGCTGTAATCCACTAACAATTGCATCCTGCATCAAGACACTGGGGCAGATTTTTCTGCTATTATATCTGTGTGTTCGAGAGCCTGCTGCACATAGAAGAGAAATGCATTTCTAGAGTGGAGTCTGTGAATATTTAATATATAAAGAATCAGATGGGCTCTCTTTCTGGGAGAATATACTTCCGAATTTTCGTTTAGATTATACAAGGCACCAGAACCAGAAAGAAAACAGAAAATGCTGGAAAATCTCAGCTGGTCTGACAGCATCGACAGAGAAGGAATAGAGCCAATGTTTCATGGATGAGAGGGGTGTGGAGGGATATGGTCCAAGTGCAGGTCAATGGGACTAAGCAAAAAATGGTTCACCACAGAGAAGAAGGGCCAAAAGGCCTGCTTCTGAGCTGTAATTTTCTATGGTTTATAAGGTCTTGGATCTGCAATTTTCCAACATTTTCTATTTTTGTTTCAGGTTCCAGCATCCGCATTATTTTGCTTTTACCAGATACAAGAAGTTTTGCCCCATCGTTTTTAAGTATGTATAACTTAGAGTGGCGATGCCGATAACAAGATAACAGATGTAAAGAGAGATTGGATAGATTTGGATTGTTTGCTCTGAAGCAGAGAAGGCCGAGGGGTGACCTGTTGAGGTGTTGAAGATTATGTGGGGTGGAGAGGGAGCAACTGTTCCTCTTTGTTGAAAGCTTAGTTAAGAGGGGACACAAGTTAAAAGTGAGTGTGGGAGGTGTAGGGGAGATTTGAGAAAAAATGTTTTTATTCAGAGGGTGGTGATGCTCTGGAATGCATTGTCTGGGAAGGTGATGGAGACGGGATGCCTCACATCCTTTAAAAAGTGCTTGGATGAATCTTTGGCACGTCGTAACATTCAAGGCTATGGGCCAATTGCTGGCAAGTAGGATTAGGTGGGCAGGTCAGGGCCTTTCATGTATCAGTGCAGACTTCATGGGCTGAAGGGCCTCTTCTGCACTGTGGGATTCTGTGATTCTGTAAGATTTGTTTTTCTGACTGGCAGGAATGCTCTTGCTGACTTATCTCAGGCGTGCAAGAAATTGGGCAAGAGATCCATTTGGATAGATCTCTGAACCTTGCTAAGATGAAGTTTCTGATTGGTCATTTGAAAAGAACTGAGGTATCTTTACAGAGCTTGATTTAAATGTAGCATTAATTTTGATGGAGAAGGAAATTAGAACATGTAGCACTTCTGATTTTTTTTCAATTGTGATACATTGCATACTCCATTCTCACATGTAAATTTGGCAAGAGCTCTGGCAATGTTTCAGGAAGTGAACCCAAAGATGTATTTCTGATTGTGATCAACTACCATAGAACTCCGACAGTGCAGAAAGAGGCTTTTTGGCCCACCAAGTTTGCACCAATTCTCTGAAAGTGCAACTGACCCTGACCCATCCCACAGCCCTATTCTTGTTAACTCTTTAGGCATTTACCATGGCTAAAAGCCAATGGACAAAAGGCTGGGGTTTGCTTGATGGACTGGACTATGTCATGAAGATGCTGTCTCTGACAGAGCAGCCCTCCTCTTGGTACTGCACAAAAACATTGATCTAGGTTGCATGCTTAGGCCTAGGGATTAGTTTATGAGAACGGTTCCAGCTTTGAGGGGCTGACGTTCATGTGGATAGTGGGGAGAAGCTGGGAGTTCTTCCTGGAGGAGAGAAGCTTAAGAAGAGGTTTGCTAGAGGTGATTAAAATCATGAGGGGATTAAATAGAGCAGACAGAGAGAGACCGTTCGCATTGTGGAAGAATTGAGAATTACAGAACACTGACTGAAGATGATTAGCAGAAAAACCAAAGGCAACATGAGAAAATCCTTTCAATGCAGTGAGTGGTTAGGACCTGAGATGTGCACTGTGTAGTGCAAATGGATTGAACTATGACTTTCTAAGGGAACTGGATAAGTACCCAAGCAGAATACAAATTGCAGGATCTCCTGGAAAGGACAGGAGAATGGGACTAGCTGAGTTGATCTGTAGAATGGCCTCCTCCTGTTCTACTACCATTCTATATGGAGTTTGCATGTTCTCCCTGTGTCTGAATGGCTTTCCTCTGGGTGCTCTGCTTTCCTCTCACACTCTAAAGATGTGTGTGTGTGTTAGATTGATTGGCCATGCTAAATTGCTGCTTAGTGTTGAGGGAACTAAATAGAGTAAAAACATAGCGTTCTGGAGATAGAATGGGATTGTTGTCAGTGCAGGGTTTGATAGGCCAAATGGCCTCCTTCTGCATTGTAGGGATTCTATGATCCTATGACTCTGATTTATAAATGTAATATAAATATAAATTTTTTCTCTCAGTGTATAGTGAATCTTTGGAACTGTCTTCTACCAAATACAGTGGAAGCAGAGTCTTTGATGCATGTTTCGAGATGGAGCTAGATAGATTCCTAATCAACAATGATGGAGGGTTATTGGGATAGATGAGTGGTTACAATTAGTTCAATCATGATCTTATTCAATAGTGGTCAGGCTTGAAGGTGTGCATGGCCTACTCTTGCTCCAAACTTGTATGTTTGTAGTTAAATGACCAAAAGGGATGGGAGTACGAGGCAAAAGTGATTAATAATGGGGCAAGAAAAGCATTAGTGTTTATTAACAGGGAATTTGAGTTTAAGAGCTGTAGGGATATGCTACAATGATATGGGACATTGGTGAGACCACATTTGGAATATTGTGTGCAGTTCTGGTCACCTCACTATAAGAAGGATGTGGAAGCATTGGAGAAAGTACAGAGGACATTTATCAGGATGCTGCCTGGTTTGGAGGGTGGGCCTTATGAGGAAAGGTTGAGGGAACTAGGGTTTTTCTCTTTAAAGTAAAGGAGGATGAGAGGTGACTTAATAGAAGTTTATAAGATGATGAGGGGGATAGATAGAATGGACATTCAGAGACTATTTCCTCAGGTGGATGTAACTGTTACTAGGGGGCATAACTATAAAGTTCATGATGGGAGATGTAGGAGGGATGTCCAAGGTACGTTCTTTACTCAGCGAGTGGTTGGAGTATGGAATGCACTGCTTGCTGTGATAGTGAAGTCGGACACTTTAGGAATTTCCAAGCGGTTATTAGATAGGCACATAGAGCACACCAGAATGATAGGGAGTGGGATAACTTGATCTTGGTTTCGGACAAAGCTCGGCACAACATCGAGGCTAAAGGGCTTGTACTGTGCTCTACTGCTCTACGTCCTGTGTTCTATGTTCTAAGAAAAGAATCAGAGGGTTCCAGGGGAGAAGAAAATGATAAAACAAAATCATTGCCAGAACTGATATTTGAGAAAATGGAAGCGTAAGTTATGGTCTGAACTTGTTGAACACAATGTTGTGTCCAAAAGGTTGTGAAGTATCCAACTGCAGGATAAGGTGTTGTTCCTTGACCTTTGTACAACTTCATTTGTAGGAGGACGAGGTTAGAGTGAGCGTGGCAGAGAATTATGTGGACATTCTTGGAGGCAGCACGTCTCCCGAAAGCCCACATATGCACAAAGTGTTTGGAATTGCAACGATTGAGGGCTCGGGTGAGGCAGTTAGAGCTGAGACTGGAGGATATGTTTATAGTCAGAGAGAACGAGGGGCTAATGAACAGGGACCACAGTCCAGAAGGGACCCCAGGGCCTATGAGGAGGGATGGGTGGGTAACAGGTAGGAAGTTGAAAAAGAAAAGGAGTCACGGCACTAAGATCACCCCAGAGGAGGCATCCCAGAACATCAAGGGTAGGGCAACAGCTGAGGTAGAGAGGGCAAGGGAGGGGGATCTGAATGCCCCGAAGGACAGTAGGAGTGAGGGATGTGAGATAGTGGTGGGGGATGAGAAGGTCAAGGGGATCGACAGGCGGTTCTGTGGGCAAAAGCAGGACTCCAGGATGGTAGTCTGCCTCCCTGGAGCAGGGGTTCAGGATGTTACGGAGAGGGTAGAGGGAATTTTGAAGGGTGGAGGGGCTAAGGCTAATGTAATAGTCCACGTGGGAGAGAAGGATGTAGGAACAAAGTGCAGGGGGGACATACGTAGGCAGTTCAGGGAGTTGGGGGCTCGGCTGAAGTGTAGGGCCTCCAGGGTGGCATTCTCTGGGCTGCTGCCGATGCCTGGGACTGACAGGGTTAGGAACAACGAAGTGCTCCAACTGAATGCGTGGTTGAGGGATTGGTGTGGGGTGGAGGGATTCAGATTCTTAGACCATTGGGAAGTCTTCAGGAGGGAGGGGCATCTATACAAGAGGGACGGGGAACAGTTGTCTGGGAAGGGCACCCATATTTTAGCTGGGAGGTTAGCGGGAGTGTTTCGGCAGGGTTTAAACTAATATGGAGGGGGGGTGGGGAGATAGAGGGAACTGGGAGTGGGAGAGAGATGGGTGACAGGGTAATTCCGGAGAGTAGGAGGGAGGATCAGAGAGTGCCTGAGGGCCTTCAGTGCATGTATTTTAATGCGAGGAGTGTGACTGGCAAAACAGATGAACTGAAGGCAATAATGTTCGAGAGGAAGTTAGAAGTGGTGGCGGTGACTGAAACGTGGCTAAAGGAAGGGCAGGACTGGCAATTGAATATTCTGGGGTATAAGTGTTTTAGGCATGACAGGTGGTTTGAGGAGAAGAGGGGGAGTGGCGTTATTAGTTAAGGATCACATCATAGCAGTGCAGAAGGAGGGTGGTATGTCTGAGTTAGGAATTGAGTCGCTATGGGTGGAGTTGAGGAATAGGAAGGGAGAGGTTACTATGTTGGGTGTGTACTACAGACCGCCCAACAGTCGGCGGGCTGAGGAAGAAGGGATATGTAGGGAAATTTTAGATAAGTGTAGGAAGAATAGGGTAGTTGTAATGTGAGATTTCAATTTCCCTGGGGTAGATTGGAAGGTGCCCAGAGCGGAAGGTGCGGACGGGGAGGAATTTGTACAATGTGTTTTAGAAGGGTCCTTGGAGCAGTATGTGGATAGCCCGACTAGAGAGGGGACTATACTGGATCTGGTTCTGGGGAATGAGCCAGGGCAGGTGGTTGACGTTGTAGTAGGGGAACATGTGTCTAATAGTGACCACAACTCTGTCTGCTTTAGGGTATTAATGGAAAAAGATGAAGCCTGCCCTAAGGGGAGGGTGTTAAACTGGGGGATGGTTAGATATAGCCAGATTAGGCAGGATCTTAGGGATACCGACTGGGATAAGCTGTTCGAGGGTAGTGTTCGACACTGCACAGTCTTTCAAGGGAAAACTAAAATGTTTGCAGGAAAGACACGTGCCGGTAAGGAGGAAGGATGGGAAAGGTAGGATTAGAGAACCATGGGTTACTAGGGATGTTGAGGACTTGGTCAGGAAGAAGCGGGAGGCGTACGTTAGATCCAGGCAACTGGGGACAGAGGCAGCGCTGGAAAAATATAGAGAGTGTAGATGGGATCTTAAAAGGGGTGTCAGAAAGGCAAAAAGGGGCCATGAAATGGATTTGGCAGGTAGGATTAAGGAAAATCCTAAGGCATTTTACTCCTATGTAAGGAGCAAAAGGATGGTTAGAGGGAAGATTGGACCTCTCAGGGACAGAGGAGGGGAACTATGCTTAGAGCCTGAGGGAATGGGGGAGATCCTGAATGAATACTTTGCATCGGTATTCACACGGGAGAGGGGCCTGATGTCTGATGCTGGCTTTGAGGAATTTGAGGACCCGTTAAAGGAAATAATCATTACGAGGGATGAAGTCTTGGGGCTTTTAGGTAGCATAAAGACTTATAAATCTCCGAGGCCTGATGGTATTTATCCCAGGCTGCTAAGGTAGGTGAAAGATGACATTGCTGGGCCTCTAACGCAAATCTTTGTCTCCTCTTTGGACACAGGGGAGGTCCCAGAGGACTGGAGGATTGCAAATGTAGTACCGTTGTTTAAAAAGGGTCAGAGGGATAACCCAGGAAACTATAGGCCGGTGAGCTTGACTTCAGTTATAGGTAAGCTAATGGAGAGGATTCTCAGGGACAGGATGTATGAGCATCTGGAGCGCTGCGATCTGATCAGGGATACGCAGCATGGCTTCGTTAAGAGGAGGTCGTGCCTTACGAATCTAGTGGAATTTTTTGAAGAGGTGACAAAAACGGTTGATGAAGGACAAGCCGTTGATGTCGTCCATATGGATTTCAGTAAGGCATTTGATAAGTCCCTCATGGTAGGCTCATAGAAAAGGTGAAGGTGCATGGTATACAGGGCCAGGTATGTAGATGGGTTGAGAACTGGCTTGGGAGGAGGAGACAGCGGGTAGTAGTGGAAGGCTGTTTTTCCAACTGGAGGTCTGTCACTAGTGGTGTGCCACAGGGCTCTGTACTAGGACCCCTTCTATTTGTGGTGTATATAAATGACTTGGAAGAGGGGGTAGGTGGGGTGATCAGCAAATTTGCTGATGACACTAAGATGATTGGATTGGCGGGTACTGAGGAGCAGTGCCTGGCAATACAACATGACATAGATAGGCTGGTAGATTGGGCAGATAGATGGCAAATGGAATTTAATCCGGATAAATGCGAGTTGATGCATTTTGGCCGGAATAATGTAGAGGGGAGTTATAGGATAAAAGGTAAAACTATCCGGAGTATAGAGATGCAGAGAGACCTGGGGGTGCAGGTTCTCAAGTCTCTGAAGGTGTCAGTACAGGTGGAGAATGTGGTAAAAAAAGAGTATGGTATGTTAGCCTTCATAGGAAGGGGTATAGAATACAAGAGGAGGAGTCTGATGTTGCAGGTGTATAGAACGTTGGTTAGGCCTCATCTGGAGTACTGTGTCCAGTTCTGGTCGCCGTACTACAGGAAGAATGTAGAGGCCCTGGAGAGAGTGCAGAGGAGATTTACCAGGATGCTGCCTGGTATGGAAGGGCTGTCTTACGAGGAAAGATTGAAAACACTATAGTTGTTTTCCCTTGAAAGACATCAGCTGAGAGGGGATCTTTTAGAGGTATATAAGATTATGAGGGGTATAGATAGAGTAAATGGTGGTAAGCTTTTTCCACCATTAGAAATGGATAGAACGAGGGGTCACGGGCTCAGGGTGAGGGGGGCTATGTATAAGATGAATATTAGAGGCCAGTTTTTCACACAAAGGATAGTGGGGGTGTGGAATGCACTGCCGAGTAAGGTGGTGGGAGCAGGCATGCTAGGGTTGTTTAAGGGTCTCTTGGACAGCCACATGAGCAGTCTGCAGATAGTGGGATATAGCAGGACTGTTTGAATATCAGGAGGACCAAATAGTAGTAGACTATCTTTTAGTTTCGTCTCGGGAATGTCTTAGTTTTTTTTTAAGCATGTTTAATTAAGTCTTATTTGTTTCCGCAGGCAATTCGGTCCACCTTGTTGACCAATAAGGGGCGTGCATGCGGCATGTCGTGCGAGAGCTGCTCTTGGAGGTTGCTTCAGGAGTTGCCTAGTGCTTCACGTCGTCAGTGTATGCTTAAACTGGACCATCTGATGGGTGACATGACAGCTCAGAGACTATCGCTGTTGCTGTGCTGACACATGGATTTGGGCCAGTGTCTGCGGGAGTTTGCACGTTCTCCCCGTGGTTGCGTGGGTTTCCTCCGGATGCTCCGGTTTCCTCCCACATCCCAAAAATGTGCTCTTAGTCTGATTGGGTAACAAATTGTCCCTATATTGGTCCCTATATGGGAATCTTCAACAATAGGCATAGCCTCAAGACAAGGATATGTCATTAGGACGTTAGGACGGCAGCGTGGGCTCGTTGGGCCGAAGGGCCTGTTTCCTGTGCTGTTGTTGCTCTTTGTTGTTCTTTGTTCTAATTAACATGATAAGCAACCCCAACATTCAGGGTCAGGCTCAGAGACTGAACAGAGATGCTCAGCAAAGCATTGGCTCATAACGACCTCATGACAAGATATCAGGTGACTGCAGATCCAACTATGTATGGGGAGGCGATGGCCTAGTGGTGTTATTGCAAAACTATTAATCCAAAAACTCGGCTAATGCTCTGGGGACGCAGGTTCGAATCCTGCCATAGCAGATGATGGAATTTGAATTCCACAAAAAAATCTGGAATTAAGAATCTATTGATGACCATGAAACCATCGTCAATTTTTGGAAAAACCCATCTGGTTCACTGATGCCTTCTAGGGAAGGAAATCTGTCGTCCTGACTTGATCTGGTCTACATATTACTCCAGAGCCACAGCAACATGGTTGGCTCTCAATTGCCCTTGGGCAACCAGGGATGGGCAATAAATGCTGGTCAGCCAATGATGCCTATGCCCCACCAATGACTAAGAAAATAATGGTTATTTGTGGGGTACCACTTAGAAGTGCCTGCGCATGAGGGGGTGGCCAATGCATTTCAATTCCAATAATAAGAACAATTTATTTCAGTCTTGCTGAAAAAAAGGGCATTGATTGAGTTAGCAGCATTTTTTAATCGAGGCAAAATGAAAATAAAGATTGTGATAAAGATCAACATGGATTTTTCTAAAAGGGTAACTAGTTTTAGAATGAAAGCAAAGATGGTGCTGAAGGTCAGAACAGATTCTTTGAAGCCTAATTGCAGAAATTCCTAACACAGATGAAACGCCTTCCTTTGACTTGAGCTGAAATTATATTTCCGACTAATACGTATTAGTTTTAACAGCCGAAAGAGAATTAGCATTGTAATTAAGTTCTGCAGTTTTGAAGCTTTGGCACAATTAACAAGGCTTTGATACACATCTGGGCTCAGACTGGACCCCCGCCATTTAAAATCTCCATCTTGGGAATGTCAGCATTGACATCTATTATTGTGATTGCCAGCAACATTTATTAACACTAACAGCTGTCATGTTAATTCATCAGTGGAGACACACGTCTTAAAGCTTTAGCGTAGAGAAAGTTGGAAGTTAGTAATACAGCCCCGCCATAGAAAGAAAAGAAAGCAAACATCTGCAAAAATTTGCTTTTCATTGGTCTGTCCTCACAGCACAATGATTAGCACTGCTGTCACACAGCGCCAGGGACCAGGGTTCAATTCTGGCCTCAGGGCATTTGCACATTCTCCCCATATCGACATGGGTTTTCTTTGGGTGCTCCTGTTTCCTCGCACAGTCCAAAGATGTATGGGTTCAGGTGATTGACCATGCTAAATTCCCCTTAGTATCAAGGGGTTTTAGGGATAGGATTAGAGAGAGATTGTGGTTAGTGTGGGCTTAATGGGCCAAATGCTCTCCTTCTGCACTATTAGAATTCTATGGATTCTATGATCATAGAACCGCTGGATGATAAAATAGAATGAATTTTATGGGTCCTTTTTATTGGAACTGTTCAATTGTCCTAATCCGCTCTTAATTCCCCATTTTCTTTTTCAAGCATGTATTCGTTTTCCTTTCAAAGATTTCTATTGAATCTATTTCCCTAGCCCTACCCCACTTGCCTCTTCAGATTGACCAGATAGCTTTTGCAATGCTGATCTTCCTGTTCTTTTAGTTGCTGCTGGAGCTGAAGAGGAGGAGCAGGAGGATGAATTAATGGTAGACGGCTGCTGGAGGCAGGATGTGGGGCTCAGTAATGTTGCGGAGACAGGGGGGGGGGTTTCTTTAATGTTCATGGGAGGGGAGGGAAAGGCTAAATCTGGCCTGGAGTTTTTTTGTCAGCAGAGCTTCTTCTTTACAGTTTGTGGCTCCAATGTGAGCTGCAGGCTACCTGGCAAAATAAGCCTCGCCCACTGCCTCTAACAGCTAGAAATGGTTGAATCCATAGTTTCAAAAATGAAGTGCATAAAATTCGGCACAAAAACACACCCGAAAAACAGGAACTTGCCAGTTTTCCTAGCTGTTCAGTTTGAAAATAATCTTGTCAAATTCCACCCATAAAGTTTCTGAACAACTAAATTTGGAGGAATTATAGACAGTGAGGGTGGATGTTACCGTTTGCAGAGGGATATAGATAAGCTGCAGAGCTGGGTTGAGAGGTGGCAAATGGAGTTTAATGCAGAAAAGTGTGAGGTGATTCACTTTGGAAAGAGTAACAGAATTATAGAATATAGGGCTAATGGAATATAAGGCTTGGTAGTGTCGACAAGCAGAGAGATTTCGGCATTCATGTGCATAGATCCCTGAAGGTTGGCAACCAGGTTGATAAGGTTGTTAAG
The DNA here is from genome assembly GCA_024679065.1 of Sphyrna mokarran. Taxonomy (NCBI): domain Eukaryota; kingdom Metazoa; phylum Chordata; class Chondrichthyes; order Carcharhiniformes; family Carcharhinidae; genus Sphyrna; species Sphyrna mokarran. The sequence goes on along the minus strand of JAGIQG010000020.1, from coordinate 15,413,649 downwards.
AAGCCGTATGGTGTGTTAGCTTTTATTGTTACAGGGATTGAATTTCGAAGCTGTGAGATCATGTTGAGCTGTACAAAACTCTGGTGCGGCCGCACTTGGAGTATTGCATACAGTTCTGGTCACCGCATTATAAGAAAGATGTGGAAGCATTGGAAAGAGTGTAGAGGAGGTTTACCAGGATGTTGCCTGGTATGGTGGGAAGGTCTTATGAGGAAAGGCTGAGGGACTTGAGGTTATTTTCGTTAGAGAGAAGAAGGTTAAGAGGTGACCTAATTGAGGCATACAAGATGATCAGAGGGTTAGATAGGATGGACAGTGAGAGCCTTTTTCCTCGGATGGTGATGGCTAATATGAGGGGACATAACTTTAAATTGGGGGGTGATAATTATAGGACGAATGCCAAAGATGGGTTCTTTACTCAGAGGGTCATAAGGGCGTGGAATGCCCTGCCTACAGCAGTTGTGGATTTGCCAATTTTAAGGGTGTTCAAATGGTCGGTGGATAGGTATATGGATAGCGTTGGAATAGTTTAGGTTAGAGGGTCATTAGATTGGTTCCACTGGTCGGTGCAACATCAAGGGCTGAAGAGACTGTACTGCGCTGTAATGTCCTATGTTCTATGTTTAACATTTTAATTAATGTAGAGTATGTATAAATACTTGGTTGTAGTTATGCAAATGTTAAGCATTGCTGGTGGTTATTTGTGAATGGCTAGCGCCAGTTCTGGGATGGCATGGTAGCACAGTGGTTAGCACTGCTGCTTCACAGCTCCAAGGACCTAGGTTCGATTCCTGGCTTGGGTCACTGTCTGTATGGAGTTTGCACATTCTCCTTGTGTTTGCGTGGGTTTGCTTCGGGCACTCCGATTTCCTTCCACAGTCCAAAGATGTGCGAGTTAGGTTGATTGGCCATGCTAAAATTGCCCCTTAGTGTCCTGAGATGCGTAGGTTAGAGGGAGTAGCAATTAAAATATGTAGGGATATGGGGGTAGGGATATGAGGGTAGGGCCTGGGTGGGATTGTGGTCAGTGCAGACTTGATGGCCGAATGGCCTCATTCTGCACTGTAAAGTTCAATGATTCTAAGTTAAGGGCTTCTGTCTCCTGGAAAGGAAGAATTTATAAATCATTGAGTGCTTCCTCTTTGAGGTGATCCATCTTACCCACTGCCCAGTGGCAGCTGTTACCTCTATAAACTGTGCACTTGTGAAAAGGAGTGATCCAGTCATGTGCGATCTGGTTTTATTTTTGGCTTATTGTTTAATCTGTGGTCATGTTTCATCTAATCTTATAAAGGAGTATGTTTTTGAGACTCAAATTCCTGCACGGTGCCAGCACCTGGCAACCCAATAATCTGAAATGATTTTGACGTTATAGGTATTGCTTTAAGGGATCAAACCATTAACAAGGGCCCGAATGATATAAACTCTATAAAGGCCATTGCATCTTCTTACACGCACTTCAGAAAGTTGAGTTTGCATATTAATGTTTTAGAATAAAAAAACTCTATCTTGATCATTGGATTCATCTTTCTGCTCATTTTGCTATTCAAAGACAGGAGCAGAGGTTGTACCTAAACAAAACAAAAACAGAACAAGTCCTCCAAACTCTGCAAAGATGCTTGTGTTACTTTGCAACGAGAAATGAATCATTCATTCTTGAAAAAAAACCCTGACGCAAGTCACAATTACATTTCATCTTCTTTAATTTCCATTCCTTTCCTGCGGGCAGTTCAGTGATAGTGGGATAATACTTCTTATCTAGTCTGTGAAATGATCTCGACTACCTTGCAATGGACAGGTTTGGATTCCTACATTAAAAGAACTGTCAATCTCTTTGACGCTGTACACTGAATGTAGATGTGACTTGCCAGCCTATTAATATTCCAAAGACCTGCCACTATCTCTGATCTTAAGAGGCTATAAAGCACATGAAAAAAATCTCTTAAAATTTATGTTGCCACTCTTTACTTGTCAGAATCCACAGAATGGTGAACTCTCCTTCAGCCGTAACTCAATTTTCAATTTTAGAAATTTGAATCTGTCCTTTACAGCAAATTATTTGCACTCATTACTCATGTAGGATATACCAAGGGGGGCTTCTCAGATATACCCTGAAAATAGGCATGGGGGTTGTGTTATACAATTGGCCATTGCCTCCTGATTGCGATGCAGACAGCGTGTAAAGTTCACACAGTGTGTAAAGTTCACACTAGCTGCTTACTTAAATGATCACTCCCTCCAACTGGTGCTAACCGTGCCGTTTGTTGCCAGGATACAGAGGGCCAATATCATGTCTGCCTAGTGCAACTTAAAAGTTAGCTGACTGTCATGCCCAGTGAAGGCACGTTCTATTCATAACTTGAAACATGCATTGGGTGAATCATAGAATCACAGAATCCCTACAATGCAGAAAAAAGCTATTTGGCCCATTGAGCCTGCACTAGCAACAATCCCACCCAGATTCTATCCCTGTAACCCCACTTTAAAGTTTAATGTTTATTTATTAGTCACAAGGAAGGCTTACATTAACATTGCAATGAAGTTACTGTGGTTGTCACACAGTCCAGCACCTGTTCGGGTCAATGCACCGAACCAGCACGTCTTTCAGAATGTGGGAGGAAACTGGAGCACCTAGAGGAAACCCACACAAACATAGGGAGAATGTACAAACTCTACACAGACAGTGGCCCAAGCCGGGAATCGAGCCCGGGACCCAGGCACTATGAGGCAGTAGTGCTAACCATTGTGCTACCCACCTATTCATCCTTCTAATTCCCCTACGCTAAGGGATAATTTAGCATGGCCAATTCCCCTAACCCGCACATCTTTGGACCACAGGAGGAAACCTGAGTACCCGGAGAAAACTCATGCAGACATGGGGAGAATGTGCAAATTCCACACAGATAGTCACCGGAGGCCAGAATCGAAATTGGGACCCTAGCGCTGTGAGGCAGCAGTGCTAACTACTGTGCTACCGTGATGTGTGTATATAATTTTTCAGAATTATTTTTCATTTAAAAATGGACACTGACGAGACTGTTTCGGGGGCTGCTGAGTTCAGGTGACTTTTGCAATTTCAGCCTCAAACTTTCTGGAAAGTTCTTTCTTGAATGTCCATTGAATCAACACACCCAAGTGGAACCTATTGGCAGGATTTCAATCTGATAATTATTGTCCAAAGTCAACAGCCCTCCAAATTCTTTGGGTGAATTTTCCTGTTCTGCCCACCACGGGAATCGTAGCGAGTGACGGGTGAACCATGGAAATTTATCGGGGCAGGATTTTCCAGTTTCGGGGCAAAAGCAGCCTGAAAACCCACCCCCTGTCTCCAAGTCTACGTATAACAAAAGAGAGCTGACAAGACCCAAAGGGTGGTTAGGGAGTGGAATGCCCTGCCTGCAGCGGTTGTAGATGCGCCAAGTTTGGTGGCGTTTAAGAGGTTAGTTGATAAGTATATGGAAGAGAAGGGAATGGTTTAGTTTGGAGGGGCATTGCTTTTTATATTGGTCGGCGCAACATCGAAGGCCGAAGGGCCTGTTCTGTGCTGTAATGTTCTATGTTTCTATGTAAGACCAGTTATCCACAAATTAAATGTGAAAGACAACCAAGTATCTCCTATTACGCAATACTTTAGATTCCAAACTATGCTGTTTATACAATAACAATATTGATCATAGAAATGATAGAAACCCTACAGTGCAGAAAGAGGCTATTTGGCCCATAGAGTCTGCACTGACCACAATCCCATTCAGGCCCTACTCCCATATCCATACATATTTTATCCACTAATCCTCTAACCTATGCATCTACGGTCAATTTAGCATGGCCAATCAACCTAACCTGCACATCTTTGGACTTTGAATCATGTGACTGAAACTGGTTAGAGATAATAGGTCTGTATTTCTGTGCAGGGGCAATCAGAGTCAGGTTCTCATTCCACTCCTAATTTCCTGCAGTGAAATCTATCTTGTGGGGGATGTTGGAGTCACTGGGCTGGGTTTCATGCAGTCAGTTGATGTTCAAGGTGTTGGACAGTTAGTGAGGAACCGTCACTCGGTTTGTGGGGTAACATCAGGATTCATCATGGGGTTTGGTTGGTGAATGGTTCAGTGGCTGGTGGGATGTGTGTCTGGTAGTCAGGGAGGGGGTTCGGTTCGGGGGTGTGGCCTGAGATTTTGGTGGTTGGCGGTTGGCCACTGGGGGTGGATTGGGTGGTTAGGAGTTAGGGGCGGGTTGTTGGTAGTGCTGATATAGTCAGTTGGGGAGGGTGGTCATTTGGTTGAGGATGCCCTGAGGTAAGTTTGGGAGTGATAGTGTGGGGTCAGTACTATAATTTCCCTGGGGTGGGGGTGGGTGGGGGTGGGGGTGGGGGTGTGTGTGGTCAGGGTCAGGGTCAGGGTTATAATTGCCCTGGAGTTTGGAGTTTTATTTCCTTTAACTTTTCTAATGATTAAGGAAGTTAGTTGGAATCATCCAAAATTGGCAATTTAAATTGTACTCTCATGTTTGTGATTGCTGGACAATTACCCAATGGAAGCTTGGCTTCCCTGGGCAATTACAAGGCAATCCTTACCTGGGGAGCTTTTTGGCAGGGGGGGGGGGGGGGGGGGGGGGGGGACTGGGGGGTGGATCCTCCAGTCTGTCTTTGCACTAATCCCTAGTTACAATCCTCCAGAACCCAGAAATTACAGAAATGAGTTTTTAATCTAAAGATCCAGAAAAACCTTGTCTGTCTTCAGGATGTGCAAAGAGATGAAATAGAAAATGTCATCTTTGCCTTTAAGTGAAGGAGGATGTAAAATCTAAGAGCTTCCCAGTCTGGTTCTTTTTTCTCAAAAGTCCAGAATTTGATCTCCTGGTAAGACAATTAAAAGGGACCTGACTTTGTGATCTGCTGAACAGCCACCTTTTCACAGGAATCCTGCAATGTGGGATTCTCCCCCCGCACTTGCCTATAAACTGGAGATTCCCACATGACTTTAATGAAACATGGTCTGCCTTCATCCGCTAGAATTCCGGTGGGAGAATTCTGGCCCTGATATCTGACTCCTGAGTTTTGAACACAGATAAGCTACAACTCAAAGTCTCCTTTCATTACTGGGTATTAATGACAGTTCTCTTACATTAAGTCAGACATGTGAACTCTTTTTTCATCTGTCACTTATGAGCATGCACTATTTACTATAACTATACTGAAATGTGAGTGAGTGACATAGTAACTAGACTTTCAGAGTGCATTTGTGAATAACTCACCCTCTTCATTTAAACCCACAAAGGTACGCTGCTGGTTCTTTAAACTGACCATACATTAAAGGGGGTTCATAAATATGAGCACCTACCTTTTCAAACTAACCACACTGATAAGAGGCTGTAAGGGAACAGAATTGGGGATTTCAGCATACCTCTCCTCCTCTGTGTATTAAACTGAATGACAGGGCACTGCTAAGCTGAATTGAAAAGGGAATTGTGGTGTGGGTAGAGCAGGAGCAGGAAGTCATGACTGAAGAAAATCTGGCCTGGGAAAGAGTAAGGATTAACAAACCAGGGAGGAGGGGGGAATGTTGTGTGCGGCGGGGAGAGAGCATGTTCCCAGGCTTATGGGCACCACATTGGAAAATTTAGTGACAAGGTTGAAACGGAGGAGAAATAATCCTTATCAGCAGAGGAGGTGCTCCACGCATAAACTCAGAAGACAGTGGGAGCAGCTAGCTGTGGAGAGCAATGCCCAGGGTTCAAGCCCCAAGGACCTGGATTCAGTGCTATAAAAAGCTCAACAACTTTCACAGGAATATTGTCAAAGATGCCTTGTTGAGTTGCAGTGCATCTTATCAATGATACACTGTGATAGATAGCCTGTGATGGTACTGTGATAGTCTTCATCACCATGGGGAAGCCTGCAATCCAAGTGATGCCATGTGCTCACTCTGCCTGCTTACCTCCATGCAGAGACAATAACATTTTGTTCTCTTTTACCAAACACTCTCAGTGACTATCCTTGCGCAATAATGGGCAGCAAACTGCAGAATGTTGCTACTATCTCTAACTTCAACCTAAAAATAGATGCATTAAGTTCATCGATATAGTCATCATCTTGGACATTGTCAATAAGGGACATACCCTACTCTGATGTTACACTTATGGCTGCCTCAAGGTGACAGTTGAGGACATCTTTGCCAAGGTGCAAATATCTCCTACACTGTTCCGAGCTGAGGTTCAGGTGGGAGAAAGCTCATTCAACGGCTTGGCTGGATGTGACCTCTGTTTTGCAGTCCTTCTCTCCGTCATTCTTTTACACCCTCTTTGACCATAAGACCATATGGGGTTGGGAAGGAGTCGGGGGGAGGCTGGGAAAAGGTCGGGGGGGAGATTGGTAGAGGGGTGAGAAGTTGGGGATGAGCTTACCTGTGCTCAGGAAGCTATCCTCACAGATATTTAAGGATCATTGCTTCTTTCATTGGCTTTGAGGCAGACCATGCATTCCAGAAATCCAAGCTGTCAGCCAATCAGATTGTTGGCATCTCTTCCGTTCCAGCAGCACCATCCTGTGATGTCAGTGTACCTTTAAGAAGGTTTTTAAATCATAGTCACAGCTGTGGGTGATATCATTGCTGGAAGGAGAAAAAAGAAACTGTGGGAGGATAGATGACCAAAGTTTTTCACCTTTCAGTTTTGTCTTGGCTGCAGTGTTAGAGGTAGTCCCAGAAGTAAGCTGGAAAAGAAGTCTCTTTTTCTCTCTGTTTTGCTTCAATAATTTTAGCAGTTAGCTGAAGGAAAGGCATGCTGCAGTAATTAATCTGTGCTTTGGTCTTTTGGGGAGCGGATACAACTGCAGGCTGCTCTGAGTTTTCAAGATCATTTGAAATCAGCATTCAACCGAAGGAATTGGATTCCAGTGTCATGTGAGCTTTAGCCGGAACAGTGATAAATCAGTGATAAATCTGTTTGAAGAGTTTTGTTTATTGGTTTTGGTTTTGATTGGAACATCATTAGATGTATTCATTGGTGTATTTGTTTTGTTTTTGTTTGTAATTGATAAATATCTTTGCTTATTTTCTTACTATACATGTTAACTATATTCTTAAATGAACTTTGTTTGATAAAAGCTCCCTAGTGGGTCTTTTGAATCACATTTGAAGTGAAGTTTATCCTAGCCAAATTCAAAACGTAAAACTTATGGTTCAGGTGGGCTTCATAAAACACTTTGAAGTTTCTAATCTGAACAATAACAACACTAACAGTGGCCACTGCTGGGACTGTGAGTAGTTCTCTGAACACAAGGAGCCGTGGACCCTGGATGAAGGTAAGTCCAGCCTCTTGCCAAGCCATGTTAGCAGGCCATGCCCCTCTGTCAGCCATTCTGCTGATTGTATATTGGAACTAATTATTCATGGTAATGGTTAAGGGTGATTGGCAAATATAAGCGGTTAATTGTACTTTCAGTGGCAGTGGACAGAGAATGGTGAGTGGTCAGCTGATCACATTTCTTTTTATTAGCTATGTGCCCAATCTGACACTAAGGTTCCTAATGACCAGGAGCTACGATTGCACTGTAACTATTTCCACTAGGTATTGATGCTGCCATTTTCATAGTAAATTTTGATGTGGAATTTTGACCAAAGGTTCTGACAACAGGAAGCAAGATTGTAATCAGGGAATGTAGGGAAGTCTATGATATGATACCGACATTGGATCATTTAAGATAAAATTGGATAACATTTTTAATCAGCTGATCATAAATATGCAGTAATGTATGCTTTCATATGTAGTCAGCTAAGTTAATCAAAAAAGAATTTAGTGTCAAGGTCCATGTTTTGAGTGAATGTGTTTTGAGGGAAGCAGGAACAGATGCAATGGGACAAATGGCCTTCAGCTTTGCCATTAATTTCTATGATTCTGTGAAAATACTTGGATCCTCAGGGCCCAATTTTATGATCTTGATCTGCCCACTTTTTGGCAAGGTGGGTTGGTAAGATCGGGTGAAAGGTGAAAAATGAGAAACTCACCTGGTTTCTTGCTTCTCTCCCAATCGTACCAGCCTTGTTTTGCCAGTGAAATTGGCTTAGTGCCCAGAAAGGTGGTAAGGCAGATTTTAATATTAATAACATCATTTACATGCTATTAGTGAGTCCTGGGCATTATTGTCTAGTTTCATTTGTACTTCCTGTCTCGCCGGGTCAAACTTCTCACTGGGGAGAATCACAGGTAGTTTCCACCAGAGGCGATGGCTTTGCCAGGGAATCGGGGGCCTGGTGGTAGGGACATGGCTGGGCAGTGTCGATGGGTAATACCAATCTGGCAGTGCCTCTCTGGCACTCTGGCACTGCTCACCAGCTGTGACAGAGGCAGTGTCTAGGGGGTGGGACTTGAGTGGAGGGAGCCTGAATTGGGGAATTCTGGAGCGGTGGCAACTGGGACTGGAAGGGTGGAATTCAGCAGATAGGGAGGATAGGAGGAGACCCTGAACACAGGGGCAATTGGTAGGGGAAGGTGGAACTCTGCAGAGGGGGGTGATTGGCAGTAGGTGGCAACGTGCATGGGAAGGGCGTGAGGATGAGGGGGGGAGCGCGGCAGGCATGGATTTCCTCCTGGTTTTCCAGTTTCCTCCTACAGACAAAAGATATGCGGGTTAGGTTGATTGGCCATGGTAAGAAATTGCCCCTTAGTGTCTAGGGATGTGTAGGCTTAGAGGGATTAGTGGGTATAATGTGAAGGAGAGGGGTAGAGCCTGGGTAGGATTGTGTTTGGTGCAGGCTTGATGGGCTGAAGAGCCTCTTTCTGCACTGTAGGGTTCTATGATTCTTTGATCTCCCAGTGCACTGAGAGATTGGGGCACTTGTACATTGGAATCCCAGAGCTTAGCAGCTGGCTCCACCAGTGAGCTCAGGTTCTGTCCCCCATCCGTGGCCGATCGTGGGCAGAGCATTTACCCTCATCCCAATTGGCCTTCATCCATAAATACAGGAGGAATCATCAGACCACCATGAGGTCATGATCAACTGCTATCCTGATGAACTTTCCGTGCTGTTCGAAATGAGGAACGCAGTCAACTACTGTGTAGTAGCAAAGCCCCAGGAGCTCGAGATAAACCAGCCAAAGTCTACACAGCTGTGGGTCAATGCCAGGTCAGGAAGCTTACTGAGCTCTGTTAGTCTCTGTCAGAGAAAAGAATTGTTCCACAGGAACACAAAGATGCCTCCATTGTTCCTTTGCACAAACACAAAGGACCTCAGCAGTCAGAGAGGAATATCACTTCCCCCCATCACCGTTAACGGCATCTTCTGGATGATGGTGAGTCTTCTGACTCTTGCTCAACCATCAATGAAGTTAAACAGGGTTCTGTGATAGCAATAACCCACTCCAACATGCTTTCATCTACCATGCTCTCCATCTTCCTCTATATTCTGGTATCTGAGTCAGATGTTGTATGGATAGGAAGCTGGTGAATCTGAGAACAAGCCAGGCCAACGGCATCCTTCAGGATTAACGTATTTGCCAATTCTTGTAGTAGCTGCTGATTCTGAGCTGGACATGCAATCTAAGATGATCTTGTTCTCTAGTACATTGAAGAAGTTCAGTTTTGTGACCAGCATAAAAAGAGATTGTAGTTACGCGCCAACCCATTCTTGGGAAAATCTTATCCCAAACCAAAGGTTTCAGTCCGTGACCAGAACATGTCGGCAGTGGAAAAGTTCACTTATCTCAGCAGCACACTCTCCCTCGAGCTGCCTAATTGACATTAGACTTGTGAGTCAATGTGACGTGGAAGGCATTTGATGCTTTTCAACATTTAAGCTGTATTTGCTCTGGATATACATAAATATAGGCAAAATGAGTAATCTAAGGGCATTATATTAATGAACTGAATGCTTTAACTATTCAACCAGTGGAGGGATTGACAAATATTGACTTAATACAAAAAAAGCTACCAGTGTTGGCTGGAGTGTAATCACTTGTAGACAGACATTTTGGAGTGTAGTCACTTGTAGACAAGTATTTTGTTCTGGAATAGTTGCTTGTTCCATTACCCAAAAATAAAATCAGTACACATGGGTAAGCTAGCCTTCAATTTCCAGCATGTGGCTTTTTCAATATGTTGACTTCACAGGAACAAATGAACCTATGAATTAGGAGCAGAAATAGGCAAATTCAGCCCTTCGAGCCTGCTTCACTATTCAACCAAATCATGGCTGACCGCTTCCTGGTCTCAAATCCATCTCTCCACTTATTCCCAATCTCCCTCTTTCTTTTTTTTTATTAGAAATGTGTCTATCTCCCTCTTGAAACCATTCAAAGATTTAGATTTCATTGCGCTGCGAGCCAGCGAGGTCCAGAAATTCACCACCCTCTGTGAGAAATAGTTTCTGCATATCTCAGTTTTCAATCTACATCCTGGTAACTTATACCTGTGACTCTTGTCCTCGATTGCCCCAGAAGAGAAAACTTTTGGGCAATGTTTATATTGTCAATCCCAGGTTAGGTTAATTAGCCATGCTAAATTACCCTTTAGTGTTCCGGGATCATAGAATCCCTACAGTTCACAAGGAGGCCATTTGGCCCATCAAGTCTGCACTGATCACAATCTCTCCCAGGCCCTGTCCCCATAACCCCATGCATTTACCCTGTCTAGTCCCGCTGACACTAAGGGGCAATTTAGCAGGGCCAATCCACCCAACCCGCACATCTTTGGACTGGGAGAGGATACCAGAACAGCTGGAGGAAACCCACGCAGACATGGGGAGAATGCACAGACTCTACACAGGCCCAAGTCAGGAATTGAACCTGGGTTTCTCGCACTGTCAGGCAGCAGTGCTAACCACTGTGCCACCATGGGATGTGTAGATTAGCGGGGTAAATGTGTGGGATTGCAGGATACGGCCTGGGTAGGATTATTGTCAGTACACACGCAGTGGGCCAAATTGCATCCTACTGCACTGTTGGGATTCTATGATTGTATGATACCTCGATTAGATGCTCTTTCATCCTTCTAAACTCCAGCGAGTATGAGCCCAAATTGTTTAATCTCTCCTCATATGTCAACCCCTTCATCCCCGGAATCAGGAATGAACATGGGTCAGCCATCACGCTGCAATGTGCACGTTTCATTGCAATCAGAATCCTCGCTTTCTTGTCACTTGTGTTGGTGAAAGCCACGGGGCTGCAGACTACGGAATTGCAAGGCTGAGTATAACTCACCAATTTATTTGCAGGTTGAGATTGAAATTCATCCAACGTGTGCTATTGCTGTCTAAAGTTGGCCACATAACCACCCCCAATTCTCATTATTAACCTGAGCTAAGGATCATTGTTCAAAATTGCTTTGCATGGTCCAATTTCAGGTGACTGAAGGTACGATAAGTAAAACACACTCAGACACACACACACACACAATATGATTGAGAGCTACAATGATTTTCAGCTTACTAAGTGGTGGCAGTTTCCATCTAATGCTAACCAGTAATGGAGCTGTGTCTTTGTATGTATGAATACATTATCTTCTGAGAGAGTTGTGTAACAACGCTCTGAGTAAACATGAAAAGAATAGATATAATTAGAATTCCTCAGCTTTTCCTTTACGTGTCTTTGACTTTAAACTGGCACTGGGTACCACAAGGAAACTTACCTTGTTGACAGGAATGTAAATCGAGTTATTCACAGATATGCTCCAACAACTGTATCTTTTTTTATCAAGGAGCTGACAGATTTTACTCTTGTTGTTTAAGAACAAAATGATGTTACAGCACTTGCCTCAGCTTAAAGGCAGCAGAGGGTGTTGGGAACTTTTGTACTGCTGTATATAATTTTAATTATAAACTGATTTGCATGCATAATTAATGTGGAGTTTGTGCTTGGCGAACAGATGCCAATTGCTAATTTGATTATTCTGTGTCTGATGCGATGCAACTCCAGTGCCTCAAAGGTATAACTTGGAAAGCAATAAAAGAAAATTGACCAATATCAAGCAAAATTAGCTTGGACTAAAAGCAAAAATGAGGGGGAGAAAAAAGGCTTGCATTTATGTAGTGCCTTTCATGACCACTAGGTGTCCCAAAGCACTTTAGAATCAATGAAGCACTTGTGAAGTGAATCAGAGAATCCCTATAGTCCAACAGGAGGCCATTCGGCCTACACTGACAACAATCCCATCCAGGCCCTATTCCTGTAACCCTATGCGTTTACCCTATCTAGTCCCCCTGATACTAAGGGGCAATTTAGCATGGCCAATCAACCTAAGCAGCACATTTTTGGTGTCTGGTGTCTAAAGGAAACCCATGCAGACATGGGGGTAATGTGCAAACATCACACAAAGAGTGAACCGAGGCCAGAATTGAAGCCGGATCCCTGGCGCTGTGAGGCAGCAGTGTTAACCACTGTGTCACCCTGCTGCCCATAAATTTGCTGTTGTAATATTGGAAGCATGGCTGCCACAAACAGTAATGTTATAATGGATCTGATGATCTTTTCGTGGTGTTGTTTGATGGATTAACATTAACAAGACAGCAGAGAGGACTTCCAATCTCTTAGAATCATAGAATCTCTGCAATGCAGAAGGAGGCCATTCAGCCCATCAAGTCTGCACTGACCACAACCCTATTCAGCCCCTATTCCCATAGCCTCACATATTTATCACACAAGTCCCCCTGACACTAGGGAGCAACTTAGCATAGCCAATCAATCTAACCCACACACCTTTAGACTGTGGGAGGAAACTGGAGCATCAGAGGAAACCCATGCAGACATGGGGAGAATGAGCAAACTCCACACATACAGTCATCCGAAGCTGGAATTGAACCCTGATCTCTGGTGCTATGAGACAGCAGTGCCAACCACTGTGCCATCCATGGTGCAATCTTCTTCTTGAAAATAATATCATGGGATCTTTCACATGCACCCAAGACAGCGCCTGGGATTGAGATCAGGTCCAAAAGGCAACTCCCCCAGCACAGCAGCACTCCTTCAGCACTGCACTGAAATGTCAGCAGTTTTGGAGTTATATTTGAGCATGGGATCTTGCGATTTGGAGACAAGAGTGCCAACAAGTCTGTCATGGCTGACTAGAATTGCAGTTGCCAGCCAGGTTAAGCATCTGTGACTGTGTTTAGCAGATTCTGTTTGCCTCTGGCACTGGACCATGAATCCAAACCAGAGAGGAAGACGGCTGTGAAGGAATCAGCGCACGAGCAAATCTCACTGAATGCAAGTGAAGAGGCAAAGTGACACAGTGATTAGCACGGTTGCCTCACAGCGCCAGGGATCCAGGTTTGTATTCATGGCTTGGGTCACTGTCAGTGTTCGTGTTAACTCCCTGGGTGCTTTGGTTTTTCTCCCATAGTCCAAACATGTGCATGGTTGGCCATGCTAAATTGTCCCTTAAATGTATAGATTTAAGGGATTTGCGGGCTAATTTTGAGGGATTACAGGGATAAGGTACGTTGTGAACCTAGGTATGATGCTCTGTTAAGAGGTGGTGCAGACTTGATGGGCTGAATGTCCTCCATCTGCACTGTAGGTATTCCAATCATGCTAAATTTTGTTCAGAAGGTGCAAATTGTGGATTATGGAAATACTAAACTGCTTCAGCTGAAGTTGAACTGAACTATTTTGTTGGTGTGCCATGAGTCTGATTCAGAAGTTGTGTTCACTTCAAGCCAGGTTTTACTGGCACGGCTGCCTGAGGTTCAGAAGATCACACCCCAGGGCCGTGGGGAATGCCATTCTGCAAGCCTCACAGGACCTGATTTTGGGATAGCCTTGCCGGTAAAAGGGCCCAAGAATCCAAAGTGGGAAGACCATGAATGCCTTTGGTTAACCTGCCCTGTTTCAGGAATGTGTCAGACTACCACTGTAAAATAAGCAGGTTCAACTATAGCCATTTGTCAGATCATTTCATCCACAAGAAACTGTCCTTTCTTTGACAGACTTTAACTTCACCTGAAATATAATAGATGCCCTTTTCTGCTAATGTGCACCTATCTTGTGCGAACTAACCACCAGCACAATGTGAAACAAGATCCTGCAAATTGTTTTGCTGTTTAAGTGCAAACAGAAATGTCATAATCAAATGGAAACACCTGATTAGATTACTGTAGTTTATTTTGTTTCAGAGAAATACATGATTTTCATCTGGCTTTGAGTTAATCTCCTTGAGTACCGTAGAGGGAGTTGCAGAGTGAGTTACAGAGCTGCATATATTTAATTGAATCATCTAACCACGCCAGAATAAAAATGCTTGATTCAAGCAAGGACATTTTATGAAGGCTAGTTCTCTGAATGTGTGCTTTCTTGCAAGGAGAACTTGCATGGGTGGCATGGTGGCACAGGGGTTAGCATTGCTGCTTCACAGTGCCATGGATCCAGGTTCGATTCCTAGTCTGGGTCACCGTCTGTGCAGAGTCTGCATGTTCTCCCTTTGGGTGTCCTCTGGATGCTCTGGTTTCCTCCCACAGTATGAAAGACGTGCTGGTTAGGTGCATTGGCCATGTTAAATTCTCACGCAATGTACATGAACAGGCGCCGGAGTGTGGCGACCACGCGATTTTCACAGTAACTTCATTGCGGTGTTAACGTAAGCTTACTTGTGACACTAATAAATAAATATCTGCCAGGAATACAATGGGGCATCTTTGGGAAGGAGACACTGAAACTTCAGCCAAATGTTCCCAATGGACATATAGGAAGTGGTTGATCATAAATTAAGGCACAGTATGTGGCGCTTGAAGTTAGATGATTACTAAGTTTTTTCTTGATGTAAATAAAGTATAGATGGACCTGCAATCAGTCATATGAGAGGAATAAAATATCTCTACTTTAGGAATCCGATTTAGTTCCTTCGTTCAGGAGGTCTCACTTTAAACAGATTGCACATGTTCCAGGCTGCTCGGGGCTGAGAGCTCAGTAAGGACGACTCTGTGCTACTTTCTCCCTTCTTAATCAGTTAAATGGTTTCCTGGACCAATATTTACAAGAAAAGATTACTGCTACCGTGACATTTATAGTCAATGTGGCTTAGCATTTCTTTTAAAGCAGTCAATTCGGTTGTTAGACTCTGAAATAGCAAAAAGGATTTTTTAACTATACATAATTCAATAGCCTCAAGCTTTTCCACCAAAATGCAATTGCTACTGCTCCGGTGAACACGAGGCAATTTTGTCTTAATATCAAGAACCATGAGATGCCATTATTTTAATGAAATTGTTCCCACTATATGCTTTTCCTTGGTACGTGAAATAAAAGTGAAATGAAAAGCAAATGTTTGGAGACCAATTTACGTACGTGAGAAAGGTATAAATATTTATTTGTTCACATTGTTGCTTGGTGATACAGGACCCTGTTTCAATTCTGGCCTTGGGTCACTGTCTGTGTGGAATTTGTATGCTCTCCCCATGATTGCCTGGGTTTCCTCAGGGTCCCCGGATTTCTTCCCACAGCCCAAAGATGTGTTGGTTAGGTGGATTGGCCATGCTAAATTGCTTCTTAGTGTCAGGTGTAAACTGACAGTTTACACCTGTATAAATATGACAGTATAAATATGTGGGGATATGGGGATAGCGCCTGGTGTGGGGGGTGGGAAATTATTGTTGGTGCA
Source organism: Sphyrna mokarran (assembly GCA_024679065.1). Lineage (NCBI taxonomy): Eukaryota > Metazoa > Chordata > Chondrichthyes > Carcharhiniformes > Carcharhinidae > Sphyrna > Sphyrna mokarran. The sequence goes on along the minus strand of JAGIQG010000020.1, from coordinate 15,398,066 downwards.
GGCTTGATGGGTCGTATGGCCTCCTTCTGCACTGTAGGGATTCTAAGGCAGAGATTGTACCTGTTTTACTCAGACCATACCTGGGTAAACTCTCGGCTGGAAAAGTTAAAATGGGACAAATGCTCTTCACTCAAAGGAGCAGTACAGTAGTTAGCACTGCTGTCCCACAGCACTAAGGACTTGGATTCAATTCCTGGCTTGGGCCACTGTCTTTTTGGACTTTGCATGTTCTCCCTGTGTCTTTCTGGGTTTCCTCTGCATGTTCTGCTTTCCTCCCACAGTCTAAAGATGTGCAGGTTAGGTGGATTGACCATGCTAAATTGCCTTTTGGTATCAGGGGTCTGAGCTGGGTAAGTGAATGAGCTCACAGGGATAGGGCACGGATGGGTTTGTGCTCAGTGCAGGCTCAATAAACCAAATGGCTTCCTTCTGCACTGTAAGTTTCTATGATTCTATAACTAGGGAATGTTGGTGGAGTAACTGAGGTAACCGGTGCTGTTTCAAGTTTAGACAATACAAGACTCATGAGGCAGGTTTTTCTGGATAAAGACGTAACTTTATTTAAACCAGCAGCTGTCAGGAGACCATCAAAGGGTCAGGGCAGCTCTGAGAGAGTTGCCAGATCTCGCAGATGAAATCTAATGTATACAATTCAAAACAGATCAATTATAGGTTTTCTCAATTATTTCCATCTTTTAATAAGTTTAAATCAATTGTCATCAGGACACACAACTCAACAATAATACCTGTCAAACAATTGGATTGGCGGGTACAGAGGAGCAGTGCCAGGCAATACAACAGGACATAGACAGGTTGGTAGACTGGGCAGATAGATGGCAAATGGAATTTAATCTGGATAAATGCGAGGTGATGCATTTTGGCCGGAAAAATGTAGAAGAGAGTTATAGGATAAAAGGTAAAACTATTTGGAGTATAGAGATGCAGAGAGACTTGGGGGTGCAGGTTCACAAGTCTCTGAAGGTGTCTTTACAGGTGGAGAAGGTGATAAAGAAAGCGTATAGTATGTTAGCTTTCATAGAAAAGGGTATAGAATACAAGAGTAGGAGTTTGATGTTGCAGTTGTATAGAACGTTGGTTAGGCCTCACTTGGAATACTGCGTCCAGTTCTGGTCGCCGTACTATCGGAAGGATGTGGAGTCCTTGGAGAGAGTGCAGAGGAGGTTTACCAGGATGCTGCCTGGTATGGAAGGACTGTCTTATGAGGAACGATTGAATAGACTGGGGTTGTTTTCCCTTGAAAGACGTCGGCATAGAGGGGATCTAATAGAGGTGTATAAGATTATAAGGGGTATAGATAGAGTAAATGGTGGTAAACTTTTTCCACCTTCAGAAATGGATAGGACGAGGGGTCATGGCCTTAGGGTGAGGGGGGCTAGGTATAAGACAAATATTAGAGGGCAGTTTTTCACACAAAGGGTAGTGGGGATGTGGAATGCACTGCCGAGTAAGGTGGTGGGAGCAGGCACGCTACGGCTGTTTAAGGGTCTCTTGGACAGCCACATGAGCGGTATGCAGATAGAGGGATATAGTAGGACTGTTTAACTATGACTTTTTTTTTTCCACAGGTAATTCAGTCCATACTTGACCAACAAGGAGCATGCATTCGGCAGGTGGTGCGAGGACAGCTCTTGGATGTTGATTCATGGGTTGCCTGGTGCTTCATGTCGTAAATGAGTGCTTTATCTGGACCATCTGAAGGGCACCATGACAACTCAGTGACTATCACTGTAGCTGTGCAGACACTTGGAATTGGGCCGGTGTCTGCGGGAGTTTGCGCGTTCTCCGCGTGGTTGCGTGTGTTTTCTCCGGGCGCTCCAGTTTCCTCCCACTTCCCAAAAATTCACTCTTAGGCTGATTGGGAAACAAATTGTCCCTATATTGAGATTCTTCCATATTAGGAATAACCTAAAATTAGAATAGGAAAATGGAATTGTTACTATAAAGTTATGATGGCGGTGCGGGCTCGTTGGGCCGAAGGGCCTGTTTCGCGTGCTGTGTTGCTCTAAAAAAAAATTCAGCCGATTACATCCCACTTCCCAATGTAATAGTATTTGATTAGTCAGTGAAACTCCTGTCTTGGCTGACCCCACTTCCCGGTTGTCACATAGCCTAAGATGCTCAGCCCAGAGTTCAAATAAATGTTCTCGTAGGTTCCTTTAAAGGTCACTGTTGAACCAGACTAACTTGTGACACCAGATCTGGGCACCAGTCCATCTCATCTGGGCAGTGAATAAACTCTATTCATGAAACATGACTAAGTGTGCTAAACATTCTTTTCAACCAAAACTTTAAAAGATAAATCTTGCATATTCCTGAGGTTCAATTATTCTCTCAAAATATGGTTTCATCTGAATGCCTTTATACTGTGATGCCTGGCATTAAACTTTATTTAAACCAGCAGCTGCTAGGAGACCAGAGTGAACAATATTCCTTAAAGTCAATAATAATACATTCAAAGTATCAGCATTTGTGTTTTACAATCATAATCAATCATTTGAATCAATTGATGCATCTCATGTGTAAATTCCTTCTTGTTAGCTCCAAAGCTTTTTAAAAAATCATTTAACTGCACAATGCTAGTTCTGTCAGTGCCTTAATATCTAAAGGTTATTTCTGAAAAAAGAGACTTTTTTTGTGGAAGCTTTTCATCTTGCAGTTATTAGGACATTTGCAACAACACAATGTAAGAGGAATCAATATTATCCTGTACGAGAAGAGAGTGCTGATTGGGTGGCAAGTGGATTCTGATTGGTTGAGGCATTGCAGAGAGAATTGACCAGTTGATGGTGACTGACAGTTAACTGCCAAGCATTGATTGAAATTTAAACCAAGCAGGTTGACTCCGATTGGTCAAGGCATTGTCCTGAGGAATGAGCTACCCAGTGATTGTCATTTTGTTTAGTTGAAAGGGGAGCAATCTGTGGACAAGATATTTCTATCTGTGAAGAATAGGGAACTGTGTATTAATATATGTAACAAATCTGTGAGTATCCTGATAAATAAATGATGGACAGTAGTTTCAACAAAAATGATGCTTTTTTTCAGCAATAGTTAGGTTTATAAATTCATTTATTATCAAACCTGCAAGGTTGCTCACTACACTGGGTAACTTGCAAGGGCAAAAATTTCACCTCTCTGTGTTGTTATGTTGTTAAGGGGGTGGGAAGTTGGTGGGGGCAGTGGATGGGGAGGACTAATTTCAACAGTCCTGTTTACTCCTCTCGTTACCCATCCATTAACAGAAAGATTAAAAAAAAATTTTGATTTATTCCTTTGAGTGGCTAGCGCTTCTCCCCAACCCTTAAACTTGGAGTGTTCCATTAACCAATGAATAACATGAACAGCAAACTCAAGAAAAAATATGATAAGAGGCGTTGGTTTATTTCACATACAGACCAAAACACGGGAGATGGGTTTTTTTAATGCCTGCCCTTTTGCAATCGTACAATACAAAAAGGGATAAAGGAAAGGAAGGAGGTGCATGGCAGATCACAATAAAATGCAAGAGTGGCATGGTGGCACAGTGGTTAGCACTGCTGCCTCACAGCACCAGGGACTGAGGTTCGATTCCCGGCTTGAGTGACTGACTGTCTGTGTGGAGTTTTTATATTCTCTCCATATCTGTGTGAGTTTTCCTCTGGATGCTCCTGTTCCCTCCCACAGTCCAAAGGTGTGCAAGTTAGATTGAGTGGCTATGTTAAATTCTCCCTCAATATCCTGGGATGTGTATGTTAAAGGGATTAGCAGGGTAAATATGTGGAATTTCTGGGGTAGGGCCTGGGTGAGATGGTTGCCGGCACAGATTTGATGGGCTGAATGCCCTCTGTGTTGTAGAGTTTCTGTGGAGTTAGGGTTTTTACGTCTCCAGAGTCCACAATCAAAAGTTGAATCGAATGTTCCTTCAGAGCGGAGGCTGATTGTTGCACAGTGATCGTTTTCCTGAAACAAGATCCCCCACGAGGGGAGAAGGCATGTAGAGTGAGTTAATTTTGAAGCCACAAATTCCAATGTTCCAGTAGTTTTGCTGAGGGAAAGAGTCCTTTCACCTGCCACCAGCTTGATGGTAAGGTGGTTGGCACCTTAGCAGCATAGGCTGCTTGCCTGGAGTTACTGTTTCTTTCCAAAGTCAAGCAGCGAAAGGGCATATTATAACTTTCAGCAGCTTAGGGAAAGTCATGTGGCATACCTCCCACCACTCCTCCTCAATGTTGGACAAAGGATATATTTTCCTTGGGCTGGGATCTCAAGGGGTTTAATTAGAGCCACGATTCCTTATGTTCCTGCAGACAATCAAGTTTTTGATTTTGATTTATTATTGTCAGATGTATTACAATACAGATCAAGCATATTGTTCATAGAGAAGGAAAGGAGAGAGTGCAGAATTGAACATTACTATCATAGCTAGGGTGTGGAGAAAGGTGCAAAGTAGGTCCATTCAGAAGTCTGCTGGCAGCAAGGAAGAAGCTGTCAGCTGGTACGTAACCTTGGACTTTTGCATCTTTTTTCCCGATGGAAGAAGATGGAAGAGAGAAGGTTTGAGGTGTGTGGGGTCCTTAATTATGCTCGCTGCTTTGCTGAGATGGTGGGAAGTGTGGACAGAGTCAATGAATGGAAGGCTGGGTTGCTGGATTGGGCTACATTCATGACCTTTTGTAGTTCCTCATGGTCTTGGACAGAGCAAGAACCATTCCAAGCTGTGATACAACCAGAAAGAATGCTTTTTATGATGCATCTGTAAAAGCTGGTAGGAATTGTAGCTGATATGCCAAAGTTGACTAAATAAGGCCCCTGGTTGAGTGTTGGAATAGGTGACACTTTGGTCATTAGCACCAGATTGGAGATTAGGAGCTGTAAACAGCTGCCTTTGATTATAGCTGGCTGGAGCAGACATCTCATTGGTGAGACCATTGCATTGACTTGGCTGGAATGCTTACACAGGGAGCACTATGTTCCAGGAAGTTTAAGGTTAGCCTTGACTCTCTTTCAAACGGCTCAGAAACTTCCAGAAGCTAGCATGTGATCAGCTTGAGCCATTCTATCAGCACAGCAAGTGTCCATTTTGAAAAATGGGAAAAAAAATTATAAAGTAATCCGGCTGGCAGGCATATAGAACATAGAACATTACAGCGTAGAACAGGCCCTTCGGCCTTCGATGTTGCACCAACCAATTAAGAAAAAGCAATGACTCTCTAACCTAAACTATTCCCTCTTCATCCATAAACTTATCCACTAACCTCTTAAACGCCGCCAAACTTGGCGCATCTACAACTGCAGCAGGCAGGGCATTCTATACCCTTACCACCCTCTGGGTAAAGAACCTACCTCTGACATTCGTCCTATAACTACCACCCCTTAATTTAAAGCTATGTCCCCTTGTGCTAGCTTTCTCCATCCTAGGAAAAAGGCTGTCACTGTCCACCCTATCTAAACCTCTAATCATCTTATATGTTTCAATAAGGTCTCCTCTTAGTCGCCTTCTTTCCAATGAAAACAACCTCAAATCCCTCAGCCTCTCTTCATAAGACCTGCCCTCCATACCAGGCAACATCCTGGTAAACCTCCTCTGTACCCTCTCCAATGCCTCCACATCTTTCTTATAATGCGGGGACCAGAACTGCACACAATACTCCAAGTGCGGCCGCACTAGAGTTTTGTACAGTTGCAACATGACGTTACGGCTCCGAAATTCAATCCCCCTACCAATAAAAGCTAAGACTCCATATGCCTTCTTAACAACCTTATCGACTTGATTGCCAGCTTTCAGGGATCTATGCACATATACACCAAGATCCCTCTGTTCATCAACACTATTAAGAATCCTACCATTAGCCCTATACTCTACACATTTTTATTCCTGCCAAAGTGCATTACCTCACACTTTTCCACATTAAACTCCATTTGCCACCTCTCGGCCCAGCTCTGCAACTTGTCCAAGTCTCTCTGCAAGCTATAACACCCCTCTTCACTATCTACCACTCCACCGACTTTAGTGTCATCTGCAAATTTACTAATCCATCCTTCAATACCCTCATCCAGATCATTTATAAAAATTACAAACAGCAGGGGCCCCAAAACAGACCCCTGAGGTACACCACTTGTCACCGAACTCCACGATGAATATCTCCCATCAACCACCACCCTCTGTCTTCTATCTGCCAGCCAATTCCTAATCCAATTAGCTAAATCACCCTCTATTCCACACATCTGCATTTTCTGTAGAAGTCTTCCATGGGCCACCTTATCAAACGCCTTACTAAAGTCCGTATATACCACATCAACCGCCTTACCCCCATCCACCTCTTTGGTCACTTTTTCAAAAAACTCAATAAGGTTAGTAAGGCACGACCTACCCTTCACAAAACCATGCTGACTATCCCCAATCAATTCATTTCTCTCTAAATAACTATAAATCCTATCCCTAATAATTCTTTCCAATACTTTGCCCACAACAGAAGTAAGACTCACCGGTCTATAATTCCCAGGAAAGTCTCTATTCCCCTTCTTGAACAATGGGACCACATTTGCTATCCTCCAGTCTTCCGGCACTATACCTGTAACCAACGGCGACCTGAAGATCAGAGCCAGAGGCTCTGCAATCACCTCTCTTGCCTCCCAGAGAATCCTAAGGTAAATCCTGTCCAGCCCAGGGGACTTATCTAACTTCAAACCCTCAAGAATATCTAGCACATTCTCCTTATCTACTTCAATACTTTCCAGTTTACAACCCTGTATCCCAGTGTTCTCCGCAACTACATTTACATCTTCCTGCGTGAATACCGAAGAGAAATATTTGTTCAGTGCCTCTCCAATCTTCAGGCTCCATGCACAACTTCCCACTGCTGTCTCTGACTGGCCCTAATCTTGCCCTAACCAATCTTCTATTCTTAACATATCTAAGGAAAGCTTTAGGATTCTCCTTAATCCTATCAGCCAAAGTCTTCTCGTGTCCTCTTTTAGCTCTTCTCAACTCACTCTTTAGCTCCCTCCTGGCTAATCTGTAGCTTTCCAGTGCACTAACTGAGCCTTCAAGCCTCATCCTGACATAAGCCTCCTTTTTTCCTTTTAACCAGCGAATTAACTTTTTTAGTACACCATGGTTCCCTTACTCGATCATTTCCTACTTGTCTGACAGGGACATACTTATCAAGGACTCGCAGTAGCTGCTCTTTGAATAAGCTCCACATTTCAGATGTTCCCAGTCCCTGTAGTTTCCTAGTCCAACCTATGCACCCTAATTCTCTCCTAATAGCCTCATAATTACCCTTCCTCCAACTATAACTACTGCCCCTAGGTTCATGCCTATCCCTATCCATCACTAAGGTGAAAGTAACTGAATTGTGGTCACTATCACCAAAACGTTTACCAACTTCCAAGTCTAACACCTGGTCTGGCTCATTGCCCAGTACCAAATCCAATGTAGCCTCACCTCTAGTTGGCCTAGCTACACACTGAGTCAAAAAATCTTCCTGCACACTTTGTACGAAAACTGACCCCTCTAACGAGCTAGAGCTATAGCTATTCCAATCAATATTAGTAAAGTTAAAGTCCCCCATAACAATTACCCTAATACTTTCACTCCTGTCCAGGATCGACTTTGCAATCCTTTCCTCTACCTCTCTAGAACTTTTAGGAGGTCTATAAAAGACTCCCAACAGGGTGACCTCTCCTCTCCTGTTTCTAATCTCAGCCCATACTACCTCAACAGACAAGTCCTCATCAAACTTCCTTTCTGTCACTGTGATATAGTCTTTGACTAATAATGCCACTCCTCCCCCCCTTCTACCTCCTTCTCTACTCTGACTGAAGCAATTGAATCCCGGAACCTGCAACAACCATTCCTGTCTCTGCTCTATCCATGTCTCTGAAATGGCCAGAACATCAAAGTTCCAGGTACTGATCCAAGCTGCAAGTTCCTCCACCTTATTGCGAATACTTCTTGCATTAAAGTATACGCGTTTCAAACCGTGCTCTACTCCATCTGTACGCTGCTGAGCTTTACAGTCCTCGTCTATGACCCCCCTATTCTTGTCCCTCTTAACATCCAAGCTATTCAGGATCCCACCCTGCCTCTGAATCAGTTTAAACCACCCTGCATAGCCTTTGCAAATTTTCCCCCCAAGATATTGGTTCCCCTCTGCTTCAGGTGTAGACCATCTCTCTTGTAGAGGTCCCACCTACCCCAGAATGAGCCCCAGTTGTTCAAGAACTTGAACCCCTCCCTCCTGCACCATCCTCGTAGCCACGAGTTCAAACATTCCCTCTCTCTGTTTTTCTCTAAACTATCCCGTGGCACAGGCAAGAGTCTAGAGATAACCACTCTGTTTGTTTTGGCCCTAAGTTTCCACCCCAACTCCATAAGTTTCTGTTTAATATCCCCTTCCCTTGTCCTACCTACATCATGTGTCCCTACATGAACTACGACTTGGGGCTGACTCCCCTCTCTCTTAAGAATCTTGAACACCCGCTCTGAGACGTCCCGGACCCCGGCCCCTGGAAGGCAACATGCCAGCCCTGAGTCCCGTTCATTACTATTTACTCTCCTATCTGTCCTCCTAACTATGGAGTCTCCAATTACCAGGCCCAATCTCTTATTTCCCCTACCCACCTGAGCATTCACAGCAGGCTCACCCCCAGATACCTGCTCCCTTTGGCCATCTCCAGTTGATTCTTCCTCAACTGTAGCCTCCAGGACAGAAAACTTATTTTGGAGGGGAACAGCCCTGGGGGGTTGTCTCCCCGATTGCTTCTTACCACTCTTCCTAATAGTTACCCAAGAATCTCTTTTAGGAGTGACTATCTCTTTGTAACTCCTGTCAATATCCGCCCTCAACCTCCCGAATTATCCAGAGTTCCTCTAATTCCAGCTCCAGCTCCTTAACACGATCCTCAAGGAGCTGTAAATGGGCACACTTTCTGCAGGTATAATCAGCAGGAACACTACTGGTGTCCCTCACCTCGTACATACCGCAGGAGGTGCAATGTACTGCCTGCACTGCCATCTCTGATACTTTAATTTCCAAGAGAGAGAGAAAAAAAAACTTCCCACTCACTTTTATTATTAGGTTAGAGGAGGGGGGAGGGTGGGATACTCTACCTGTGTAGAGTATCGGGTTTCCTCTCTGTACCAATTTATAGACTCAGTAAAGTTTTACAACACCAATTTTAAATCCAACCGATTTATTTGATGGTAAATTTGCGAGCTTTCGACTCTATAGCCTTCGTCAGGCAAATGCAGTGTTCTGGTCTGCAATAGCACTCATCAGCACAGACCGTCATAGATTGCTGATTAGAATGTGAATCCTTACATCTAACCTGCTATTCAAGTGTTAAAGTGGCTAACAATGTGTGTGAAGGGAATCCTGAGCATTGGTTAGAGAATTGAGTATTTTCTCCAGACAGCACAGTAAGTGAGGTTTTTTGCTAACCCAGGCAAGTTACGGGGGTTACAGATAGTGTGTCATGAAGCCAAGATCCCTATTAAGATCTTAATATCAATTTATAGAGTCAGAGAGAAAAACTACAACTACCGGTAAGCCTCCTTATGACGGCTTCCAATTTCCAGTTAATTTAAAAAAATGGCAAAAAACTACCACCGCTTGCTACTTTAACCAAAAAGAAAATGTTAAAAATTACCTTAAACTCGAACTTTATACTTGCCCAAATCGCTGCCTCTCCGTGCTGCTCCACAGGAACAATATGCAATATATTGTATATATATTTATTTACAATTCCATTTGACTGAGACAATGTGGATAACATTGGACAGGATTTTGTGGGTTTGCTCAATCCAAGATTGGAAAATTCTGCTAAAGATCAACAACATTTCCATTGTCCGCTCCTTGCCCATTCTGATTCTGTGGTGGATGAGGTGGTAGAATTCTGGGGATTATTCCTCACAGACAAATTGTGACTGTACTGGGATTGACTACAACAGGGACTCAACTTGCATTTGAACATTTCTGACCCATAGCATGAGAATCCTACTCTTGGACAATGTTGTTTTTCAATCAGCACAAATCCACCCATCCTGGTTTCACTGTCTGGTTTGGATGCCACAGTTTTGGGCTGTGGGAGGAAACCTGCGCAGAATGTGCAGACTCTGCACAGTCACCCAGGGTTGGAATCAAACCTGGGTCCCCAGTGCTGTGAGGCAGCAGTGCTAACCACTGTGCCACCATGCCACCACATAGGAACATGTTGGATGGGCCAGCAAATCTTTTCCCATCAGTCACTTTCTACATAATGGATGTCAAAGGGCATGGAGGATCATTGAGTGTCTGATATCACAACTGTGAAATGATGGAAAAATAATTCTCATGTTCTGATGTATGGAAGCTTGCTTTGCAGGGATATCACGTTCACCGAATACTGGAAGATCTACTATCTTTACAATATTTAGACCTCACTGGAGTGTCATATTGCACAGCATTTCTCTGTGCACTAGCTGCTGTCCTCTAAGACCTTCCCAGTCAGAGTCCCTTGCAGTAAATAAATCACTGGGCTCCGAGGGCTATATATTATTCAAATCCTTATAGACTCCACAGTGATATATATTGCATTAACTTATGTTTTATTTATTAGGTGTAAATGTGACTTCGGCTTAAATCAGGTCGTGTTAAAACCTATATTGTTGCCGGGATTTGCTCTGAGTAAAGCAAGATCTACTATAATTTATGTTAATAATCCACTCTGTGTGTATTTTGTGAAATTGGTACCTTTAAGGCTTCGTAATTACGTTAATCTATAATGCATTATTACAATCATTTATCTGCTGTTTGTAAATGTGAAAGAAAACTTTCCATGATGAATTTGGAATTGTTTTACAATGTTGCAATGTGTACAGCCAGCTGACTTGATTGCTTCTAAAAGGCTAATGCACTATAATAATTTGTCAGCAAAGATCACATTAGACCGTGAAGTAATTCAGTTAGTACGTTCATTGTTTAACGGCAAGCTTAAAGAAAAACCCCTGGGATTTTAAAGTAGGGAATACAAAAGGCGTTTTTCTTTGTTCAAATTACTCGGTCTTTTAGTTAAATGAAGAAGAATTGGGGGAAATTTAGGCGTATAGAATCACTGAACCTTGCAATACAGTTGGCGAATGTGTCAGCACTAACTGTCCAAATAGTTTCACCTTCCCACACTTTCATTATAGCCTCACAAAGCTTTTTCCTTTTCGAGTTTATTTTGAATTCTATTTTTGAATTTATTATTGAATCTTTTACTCATTCTTTACCACCCCCTTTTGCCTTGACTCATCAGCCCCTTTGTCAGTTAAATGCTGATGTGGAGAGGTGAATCCATTTGATATTAAAGCTTATATTTAGATGTGCATTTCACAGCTTTGCAAATACACAAATGCAAGTTGAATAGTAATAGTTTAAAGTTAGACATGAGATTTTTTCAGGCGTGACGGGTAAACTGTAGCACAGTGTGTTTGTGCTTCAACTAATTTAGTTAACTTTTTAAATTGTATTTGCAAGACAATGGGTAGAGCAGGGGGAGATGGGAGATCTTGCCAAAAAGAGTCTAATGCCAAACGAGTGTGAAAACAGCAGAAAATCGTGCCGTATTTTTGGGCGACATAAAAATTGAATCTTATCTGACCCCGTGAAAAGAATGAGGCCAAGCTCGTTTCTCACCAACTGTGGAGAAGTGGGTGTAGCCAAGATCACCCGAAAGCCAACTAACAGCAGCAAAGGGCACCATTGTGCATATGCAGATTTCCGTGTTCATAGAGAACAGTGATCTGTCACTGCCCTACCCACTTATTGGTGGTCTTTGCAATCAGCCATTCACCCCTCTCATCCATACCCCCATACTACCTCTACTGACCGCGGTCAATTCTCCCCACTGTGTTCATGTTTTTACTGAACACAGTACTGGGTTAACTTTGCGATATAAGTTGAGTTGCAAACTCTTTTACTGGACAATAGATCTTCAGAAGGGCAGCAGAGGATTGCTCTCCCAACATATGTTGTATAAAAGGAATTTTAGTCACTAGAACTCCCACACTCGAGGGACAGACACTACAACAGATGCTTTCCTCCACATCACAAATCTTTTTGTCCCTTCATTCATTCCCTCCCTTAGCTTTCTCCATCACTGTGCTTGTTTTTTAAGCCTGCTGCGTTGCTGATATTGGGTGGATTTTTATGCCTCCTGTCCCACCCACCTGGTATGGGGCTGGGAAGCTGTAAAATCAGGTGCTGTGGCAGTGCTGGTGCTGTGCCCATTACCTACCCAGCTCTGCTGATATTTTATGAGTGGCAGAGGAAACATCAGGTGGTGCACTGGCCCTCGTTGAGGACCTTAAATGGACGAATATTAGCTATTTAATGGTCACCTCCTATCAGGTCTGATATCATATCAGTGGGGGGAGATGTCCAAGCACAATGGTAAGCTCATCAGGTGAAACTGCTTGGGTTATTTTATGGATTTAAATGGGGATTACTCTTGTTTGGATACCCTGAGCTTGTTAGGCCCAACTCTCATTGATGGTACTTTTCACCCAAGTATTTCACCTCCTGCCCTCAGGAACCCAAGTCTCCATTCCCTCACTGCCAATCTTACCTCAGTGTCTGGCTTCTTGGCACTTCTTTGTTGGGGACTGCCTGTAGGTCAACAGTGACTATTGCTCCTGGCACTAATGTTGGCCTTGGAGAGCTACTGGCCATTTGGTTGGGATTTACTCCCAGAAACACAGCAGAAGCCTCATGCTAAGCTAATTAAGACATAAAATTGAACGAAAGTCTGGGGGCTTTATGGTGGAAGCCACCATTATAGTGTAAAATTCCAACCATTAACTTTATTCCACTCTAAAAGATGCTGTCTAACCTACAGTGTAGTTCCAGCATTTCCTGTTTTCAATTCCAACTCCCACCCATTACAATTTTGCTCACACTTCTAAGTTCTATTCTAGTAAATCACTATGGATTTCACATCTTTCCTTAAGTTTGGTGCTGAGAATTGGACACAATGCTTCAATTAAGGCCTACCGATGCTTCAGGAAGCTTTAGTGTAACTCTCCTGCTTACAGAAACTGCTCATCAGAAAGATCATAAAATCATACAGTGCAGAAGGAGGCCATTTGGCCCATTGAGCTTGCACCGACAACAATCCCACCCATCCCCATAACCTCACATATTTACCCTCTTAATCTCCCTGACACTAAGGGCCAATTTAGCATGGCCAATCAACCTACCCCGCACATCTTTCTACGGTGGGAGAAAACTAGAGCACCCGGAGGAAACCCATGCTGACATGGAAAGAATGTGCAAACACCACACAGACAGTCACCTAAGGCCAGAATTGAACCCGGGTCCCTGGCGCTGTGAGGCAGCAGTGCTAACCACTGTGTCACCCAAAGATAAGTGATTTGAAAATGAAGAATGGAATGCCAGTGAAAAATATTAAGGAATGTTATATAATAGAAATTCCTAGAAATAGGAATACGTTTCCGAATCAGTGGCTGGAATTACTACACTTGCCGGCCTCAAAGATTGGAGTGTACACTGATTTGCAAAGCCTGATGCAAAAAATCTCTATAGTTGCCTTTCCAAGAAATTAAAGAATGAATCATTCTTTCTGAAAACCAGAGAATGGTTTGTTTTGCCAAACATTGCAATGTATTATGTTTGATGCAATTGGTGTATATAAAACAAATAAATTACGTATGGGGGGAGTTAAATGGAAGCTATAACACTATTTGCTATTTCCAATTTTTTTTTGCAAAGCTCCGTTCTATATACCTGCTTTTTTTTCCAGATTGTCGAATTTTTAATAAGCACTTCAGAATCAAACAGCTATCAGTTCACGCTGATGCACGACACCCTGCTGCTTACATTGATGCAGCTATTAATAATATATATCAGTAAACCAGCCAGGTTTAAATTCAAAGGCGTCCCAATCAACTTGTTAATATTGCAGGAAACATCTATTATTTCACCGATGTGGAGACTTAACAAGTGAAATCTGTGAACCGTGTTCATCTAGGTTTCAAAGATGCATCAGTCTCTCTCATGAGAAGAAAAAGAAATAAACAAGGTCAAAATCCAAATTTGCAATTATCTACCAATATTGTGAGCTGTGCAGTGAGACAAATCCTTTTCTTTATCTAGTCCTGGTGATCAATCAGACTATATTGGAAGGTAGAATGAGGACAGGCATTCTGCCCACTGACTCTATACCAACTTCCCCCTTTCTCTAAGTGAGTTACAAGACCAAAAGAGGCCATTTGACCCAATGACTCCTCTAAAACCATAGTGTTTATCTGGCTAATGCAGTTCAGTTTCTGGTCAGTGATTGCCCCAGGGTGTTGAAAATGGGACATTCAGTGTTGGGAATGCCATTGAATGTCAAAAGACGATGGTTAGATCTTCTCTTGTTGGAGATGATCATTGCCCGACACTTGTGTAGTGTGAATGTCACTTGGTACTTGTCAGCACAAGCCTGGATATTATCCATGTCTTGCTACATTTGGATATGGACTGCATGAACATTGTGCAGACGTCTGCAAATATCTTATGATGGAAGGAAGGTCATTGATGAAGCAGCTGAAGATGTTTGGGCCTAGAACACTACCCTGAGGAACCCTGCTGCGATTTCCTGGAACTGAGATGATTGACCTCCAACATCCATAGCCATCTTCTTTTGTGCCAGGTGTGATTCCAATTGGTGGAGTGTTTCCCCCCAACTCCCATTGACTCCAGTTTGCTGGGGCTCCATGTTTCCATGTTTGGTCAAATGCCATCTCGATGTCGAGGGCACTCAATCTTACCTCATCTCTGGCATTGAAGTCTTTGTCCATGTTTGAACCAAGGCTGTAATGTGGTCAGAGGCTGAGACGTGCTGGTAGAACCCAAACTGAGCATCCATGAGCAAGTTATTGCTAAGAAATTGCCATTTGATAGCTGTGTTGATGACTCCTTCCATTACTTTGCTGACTGTTAGGATAACAATTGGCCACATTGGATTGGTCTTGTTTTTTGTGTATAGGATGTATCTAGGCAATTTTTCACATTGTTGAGTGTTATAGTTGTATTGGAATAGCTTGGCTAGGGGATGGCAAGTTTTGGAAATCAAGTCTTCAGTTCTATTGCTGGAGTATTGTCAGGGCCTTTGCAATATCCAGTGCCTAACAACCATTTCCTGATGTCGTGTGAATTGAATTGAATTGGCTGAACACTGACATTGATGATACTGGGAACCTCCAGGGAGGCCGAGATGGATTATCCACTTGGCACTTTTAGCTGAAAATTACTATGAATGCCTCACCCTTGTCCATTGCATTGGTGTGCTGGATTCCTCATCATTGAAGATGGGGATGTTTGTGGAGCTTCCTCTTCCAGTGAGTTGTTTAATTGTCCACCACCATTCACTGCTAGATGTGGCAGAATTGTAGAGCTTAGATCTTAATCCACTAGTTGTGGGATTGCTTAGCTCTACTCCTCGCTCTTCATGCTTTTTGGTTTGAAAGCAGTCCATATAAAATGTTGTTATGTGTTCAGAAGTGGGATTTCTGTAGTTTATCCTCCTTCACTCATTTTATAACTATAGTGGCCTCCTCAACCATTGACTGAGTTTCCAACCCCATCATACCTCTGTCAAAAGGATTTCCGTATCTTTAATTGCCTTCACCACTCCCCCAGTTTAACAGCTGCAAAAACTCTCATCTGCCAAATTCGACAAGTGTAATGTCCTCCTGGTTGACCTTTGACCCTTTATCTACCATAAAATTCGGCTTATTTAAAACTCCCTGGCCTGTCCCGTTCCAGGCTAGGTTCCGTTAGCCCTGTCCTTCCTAATTTATATTGCCTCCAGGTTGCACAATATTTCAAACTTCAAATTCTCATTTGTGGCTTAAAGCCACATCGTGGCCTCACCCCTTCCTAACTCTGTAACCTCCCCTCGACCCTAAACTCTCACTTCACGATTCCTCAAATGGGCTTCCTGTACGTCTCTGAAGATTGTACAAAGATCCCTTTGCCTTACCACTGACAATTGTGTCTTCAGCTGCCCATGAACCCATGCACTGAAATTCCTTCCTGAAAGTCTTCCACTTCTCTACATATACCTTAGAACCCGATTTAAACCCTTCGTTTTGACCAAGCATTTTGGAAGCTTCTCCTATCATCTTTCGCTCGGCGTTTATCCTTTTCATTACAACTTTGCAAAGCATCTTGGGCATTTTAGTTTCACCATTAAGAGCTCTCTATAAGTGCTGAAACTTGATGGTTTGATTATGTTAATATAATTAAATATCCATGCTAACAATTCATACTTACTAACTAACAGGTGTTCGATGGGAGATAGGAGATTTGAGGCCGACACATGGCAGTGTTTAATGATATGGAACTAAGAGCGAATATACAAACACAAAAAGCAGAAGACGCGAATAGAACAGCTAGACCATTGAAACTGTCTTATTCAGGTGGGGAAACCACACCAACAAGGGCAACTAGCGATAGGCAATAAATGCTGACCTAGCCAGCAATGCCCACAGCCCATAAAATGAATTAAAAAAAAAAATCAGAAAACCTGACACCACCAAATAATCGAGGATCTGTGGGAGATCGCCAGAAGAAATAGAGACTACTTTTGCAACAAAATGTAAATTTCAGGTTTGAATGTGACTTTAAAAATCATGTTTAGAAATTATTTTGAAACAATACTTCACAACATTTACAAAAGAACGGGACACATTAATTTGATGATCATAGAATCCTTACAGTGCAGAAGGAGGCCCACTCGGCCCATCGAGCCGGCACCAACAACAATCCCACCTGGACCCTATCCCAGCAGCCCCATCTATCCTGTTAATCCCCCTGAGGCTAAGGGGAAGTTTCACGTGGTCAATGCTGTTGGGGTCAGAATCCCAGGATTTTAACCCAGTGTCAGTAAAGGAACAGTGACATATTTCCAAGTCAGGATGGTGAGCGGACTTGGAGGGGAAACTCCAGGTGGTGGTATTCCCTCGTATCTGCTGCTTTTGTGGTAATGGTTGTGGGTTTGTAAAGTGCTGCTCAAGGAATCAGAACGAGTTCCTTCAGTGCATCTTATAGATGGCACACATGTCTTTTTGTCTGTGGTGGAGACTTTGAATGTTTGTGGAAGGGGTAGCAATCAAATGGAGGCTGCTTTGTTCTGAATACTGTTGAGCTTTCTGAGTGTAGCATAAATATTACTTGCCAAGCCTGGATATTATCCCGGTCTTGCTGCATTTGGACATGGACTGAATTAAATAACGATCTGCAAAGATTAGGGAAAAGGGTTTGGCTGTTAAGGAAGATCATGAGTCAAAATGACCATTTTAATAATCCAATACCAGGCCTGAGAATGTACTCAGAATAATTCCAATTTAATTTTGGATAAAAGTTATTAAATGTGTTTTTTGGGCTGCAGTGTAATTGCTTCGTCTGTAGTATGGAATTAACCCATCATCAAACCAAATTGAGTTTTTGATAATTTTATAGCTTTATAGCAAAATAATATAATTGGAACAATCTTTAAAGAGTCTAAGTTCCAATTTCCTGCAGTGCAACATTATTCATCAATATAGAATTTTACTTTTCTGAGTGCAAAAGGGGCATATTTTTGCAGTTATATGCTTTCAAGAAGCTATTGCACATTATTAATGTCACGATGTATGGCCATTTTTCTCATCTCCTCAATCCATCAAATGGGTATTGTTGACATTGAACTGTTGTATGAATATTTATGTGGACAAAGCTGGGAAGGCACCAATGCTGGAGTTCTACTCGTCAATACTTCACAGTGTGCCTTCAACAAAAGCAGAACAGAAATTCTGGCCATGATTCTCCCACTGCGGTCTATAACTTCTCTATCAGGTTGGGATGGGAGACGTGTTTCTCTGGCCTTGAACAGGGATTTGTACGTGTGCTGGGAACGCATGCACATCTCCCAGAGCCGGTGAACAGTCGGAGTCCAGGCACGCTAGAAACTGGCGGGAAAGCAGGCATTTAAATCTTTTTAAAATATGTTTTAAATATGTATATATCCCCATTGAATCTCCCACCATGCCAGGAATACTTCATTCCAGCAAGGTTGAAACTAACTCCCCATGATCAGAGAGCTAGCAGGAGACCCCGCTGAAATGAAGGGGGGCAATCGGGGCCTCCCAGAGGGTCAGACAGTAGAAGGTGGCACCCCCTTGGCATGGATACCCTGGCAGTGCCAGCCTATGACCCTGGCACTGCCCAATGGGCAAAGTGCCCATGTCCAGGGGGTGGCCTGGCACTGTCCATTGGGCAGTGTCAAGGGGATAGGGCCTATTGTGAACCGGCCTAGAGGTGATCAGTAGGGGTGGGTCCCTGCTGTGACTCTGTAGACAGATCAGTCTGGGATGAAGGGAGGACAATGATTGGGATGGGTGGGGTAGGCGGTCTGATGGGGTCTTTTCTCAGGAGGGGTGGGTTTGCCTTCCGAAGGGTCTGACACCAGGGGTGGGTCAGTGGGGGTGGAACATCTGCTGGGCTGAGTGGAGTGGGGCCTGGACATTGGGGTGCTCCAGGTAGGGGAGAGTGGCAGGCAGGGCAGGCCTGGGAATTGCGAAGGGAGTCGTGATCGGGCTGTGGAGGAGGGGGGCTGGAGGGGTAGCACTGCGGGGTTCCTGGGCTGGCCAGTGATCGAGTTGGCCAGCAAACGGGATGTCTGACAGATAGGGACCACTGTGCATGCACAGAGATCCAGCGCGAATAGGCTCCACCTGCCCGGGTTTTTAATGAGATTCATGACTGAGACCTCTGCAGCGCACAGAGTGCGGAGATTCATGTGAGAAGCTGAACTGATGGAAGAATCGGGATTTAGAACAGTTCGCCCTACCAATTCAGCACTTTTGGAAGAATCCCAAAGAACCCATCTTTGCGATTCCCAAGAATAAAGGTGGATTTATCTTGTTTGATCTGCATAGCTCTATCGTTCTAAGGGTTAGTTTGCTTCTTAATGAGGTACTGCCAAAGTTGAAACGCTCCACCTGAGTGGCACGTCACATTTCCCTTTGTTTCCTATTTCACTCTGACGTTGGGATCCCATCCCCAAAACCAAAATCTTGTCTATTGTCACTCCCATATCACAGAATAAAACAGAATCATATCAACCCTCCAGTGCAGAAGGAGGCCATTCGGCTCATCGAGTCAGCACCGATCACAAGCCTATCCAGACCCTACACTCATAACAACACATATTTACCCTGCTAATCCCCTGGCAGTAGAGTCAATTAGCATGGCCAATCAACCTATTCTGCACATCTTTGGACTATGGGAAAAAATCGGAGCGCCCGGAGGAAATCCACGCAGCCAAGGGGAGAACATGCAAACTCCACACAGACAGTGACTCAAGTCTGGAATTGAACACGGGTCATAGAATCATAGAATCCCTACAGTATAGAAGGAGGCCATTTGACCAATTGAGTCTGTAGTAACCACAATCCCACCCTGACTCTATCCTCTCAACCCCACATATTTACCCTATCTAGTCCCTCTGACACTAAGGGGCAATTTAGCATGACCAATCCATCTAATCCACACATTTTTGGACTGTGGAAGGAAACCAGAACACCCAGAGTAACCCACGCAGACATGGGGAGAATGTACAAACTCCACACTGACAGTGACCTAAACTGGGAATTGAACCCGGGTCCCTGGCACCATGAGACAACAGTGCTAATCACTCTGCCACCCAAATTATTAAATATGGAATCCCACAGGTCTTGCTTCCCAGGTGTATGTGGTAGAATTGATCTTTGGTTCACCTCTTCCCATCCACCAAAAAAAAAATTCCGCCTTTTGAAAATTAATGCTATTATTCACAAGAATGACTTCACCATTTTGTGCCTAATAGTTTCATGGATCACTTTGAGCTATCCGATTCAGATCTCAGTGTGATGTATAACAGCGTGAACAATTCATTGCATATGAGTTTATTTATCCAGTCAAGGAAAAAAAAATTCCTGGTTTTGGTGCTTGCCAGCATGTGAACAAATGAATTGTTTTTGTCAGAGTTTCCCCTCTGAAACTTGCACTTCTGTGAAATTCTCTGGGATGTTTTTGTGAAAACTCATTTGTGTTTATTCGGATTTATTTGTAACAGTAACTTCATTGCAGTGTTAATGAAAGCCTATTTGTGACAAATAAATAAACTCATTTAACCTAAAAAACACAGGCACACGCACACAGCATTGACTTACATCTCTTACACAAACGCACACACACATAGCATTAACTTAGGTTTCTCTCTCTCTCTCTCTCACATGCACACGCATACACGCACAATTGATTTAGATTTCTCACACACACAACATTGACTTACGTTTCTAATTGTGTGTATGTGTAACCCAAGTTAATGTGTGTGTGCTTGTATGAGGAATGTAAGTCAATGCTCTGTACGTGTATGTGTCCCTGTGTTTTTTAAGTAAGTTTATTTATTAGTCACAAATAGGCTTACAGTAATACTGAAATGAAGTTACTGTGAAAATCTCCTAGTTGCCACACTCCAGCGCTTGTTTAGGTATACTGAGGGAGAACTTAGCATGGCCGATCCAACTAATCAGCATGCCTTTCGAACTGTGGGAGGAAACCGGAGCACCTGGAGGAGACCCATGCAGACACAGGAAGAGTGTGCAAACTCCGCAAGACGCTGACCCAGACCGGGAATTGAATCGATCCCTGGTGTTGTGAGGTAGCAGTGCTAACCACTGTGCCAATTGAGACAAATTATATGTGTGTATGTGTGTGTGAGAAACTCAACTCAACAATGTCTACGTGTGTGTGTGTGTGCGTGTGTGTGTATAGGTGTGCAAGAAACCCACGTCAATGGTGTGTCTGTGTGTGTAAAATGTAATGGTTGAGTGAACAGGAAACCTTTGTCTCCTCACATCCAACGTTTCCCAAGAGTCACACAAATGACTTTGTTGATTCATTATTTTGTTGCAAACTATTTTCATTGCAGATAACCATGTTCTGTCCTACTGATACCTTTGGGCTTTTTTACAGTATGGAGAAAACATGTTAGTTTTACATGAGTTTTCAAAAGCTAGTAGAACATTTTTAAATCTGATAAACTCACATTCTGGGGTACAATTTAATTGAAGCATATGCTTCGATTTGCATATTGTTTCATTTATACTGTGACTATAATTTTTTTACTAAAGGTTATTGATGCACTTTAGTAATTACTAAATTACTTTAGTAATTACTTTACTTTAGTAATTTGAAATATCTGTTGGTTTCCTTATACGTTCTGTTAATGTAAATGCATGAATAGTACATTTTCTAGAGATTATTTTTGAGTTGTAGATGCTGAAAGCTTGAGATAAGATTCAACCTAATGCAAAGTTTGTATCAATCCAAATTGAAACCATTTAGATTTAATGGAGAAAGTCAGTGCTTTGTTTAATTCAGAACATTGAGTGAGAAATGGCTGTTTCACTCATCACATCGAACCATTTTGCCAATATTGTCTAGTCTACTTTGTCATAGTCTGTACCTATTTGTCAAGAGAAAGTTGACACAAATGTTCTTCAGTTCCCAAAGGTGATGGGGAATAAAGCCAGAATATTAATAGAGTGAATGAATTCTGTGCTCAGGAATCTGGACTGCTTCTGTCCCATTAATATGCAAAATAAGGTTGATTTGCTGTAATGCCTAAGTGGGCCGGTGCTGAAATTGGCAGCCCATGTACTGTTTATAAGAAAAGATGTAATAAGCTGAAAACTTATCAACAAGGCTATTGACCACAATTTTATGTTGACGACACCGTAATGCAATGAGTGTATGGGAAACACAGTCAGTGGGAATCAGGAAATAAGCACAGCACGGTGACACAGTGGTTAGCACAGCTTCAGGCATCAATTCTGGCCTCGTGGAGTTTGCATGTTCTCCCTGTGTCTGCGTGGGTTTCCTTCGGGAGCTCTGTTTTCATCTCTCACTCCTAAGATGTGCAAGTTAGATTGATTGGCCCTGCTAAATTGCTCCTTACTGTCAGGGAAAGTAGCAAATTTAATATGTAGGGTTAAAGGCCTGGGTGGGATCAATGGGCTGAATGGCCGCCTTCTGCACTATAGGGATTCTATGAATCTATGAAATGTAGCAAAGGCAAAAATATAATCTGAAGTGGGACTATGGACAACTTCACCAGAATGGGGCTAGGAGATCTTATCCGTGCTGATTTGGCATTTTGTTCATTTCAACAGCTTTTCCTGTTTTTAAAAATTCATTCATGGGACGTGGGTATCACTGGCTAGCCAGCAGTTATTGCCCATCGCTACTTGCCTGAGGACAGTTGGGGGTCAACCACATTGCTGTGGCTTTGGAGTCACGTGTAGGCAAGGACGGTAGATTTCATTCCCTAAGATACGCTGGTGAACCAGGTGGGTTATTCTGACAATTGACAACGGCTTCATGGATATCAGTAGATTCTTAATTCTAGACTTTTAAAAATTGAATTCAAATTCCATCATCTGTCACGGCAGGATTCGAACCCAGGTTCCCAGAACATTAGCTGAGTTTCTGGACTAACAGTCTAGCGACTATACCACTAGGCCATTGCTGAGAAAGGATTGATTGGGAGGTGCCGGAATCAACATTTTGCAGTACGGTATTTGCATTGAATATTGCTGCTCCCATGTGGGAATCATACATTTAGAGGGAGTGTTCTATTCCAGAGAGGAGGAGGGCAGGTGGCCAGAGAAAAGTGTGTCCTCTTGTCCGACAAGGTGGTTGACCTTGTGAAGAGTAAGAGCCCGTGGAAGGGAAGCAGCAGCAACAGCAGGCACTCAGAGTGAGGAGAAGGCCAATAAAGCCCACTCGGCAAGGCTGCCGTACTTACAAATGACCGTGTGCCAGTGCCTCTGAAGACCCTGGCGGTTCAAGGAGACAGTCACATCAATCTGTAGGGTTCTGGCTGCTGACATTGCATCTGATTGGGTGTCTCCCTACCCAATGCTTGTGGTCTTGAAGGTAACAATAACTCAGGATCACAGGATCCTTCCAGATCTTATCAAAGACCAATGGGGGATTTCACATCACTGCATCAAGATGATGACAGATGTCCTTCTCAGGCATGTCCACACATTAATTTCATTCACTGCTGACAATGTCCTTCTGGTGGGATTGTGGTTGATGTAGACTTGATGGGCTGAAGAGAGCCTGAGGCTTTGATAGTAATTGCTGGCTTTCCATCATAGACTGCATGTTTGTGGTCATTAAAGTGCCTTTATGACAACTAGTGGCTTCCATAAACAGGAAGGGATATCATTCCCTTAACGTGGAGCTGGTATACAGCCACAAGCAATACATCATGTAGATTGGCACAACACCCAGGCAGGGGCCAGGATGTCTTCCCAGCAGCCAGCAACAGTTGGATGGCTGGATTCTGGAAACCAGAGGATACCCTTGTCGGAGATGTTTGGTGGTGCTTGTATCATAAAATCATAGAATGCTATAATGCAGATGGAGGCCATTCAGCCTATCGAGTCTGCACTGACCTCAATCCCACCCAATGTCCGTCCCCATAACCCCATCTACTTTCTCCATCTAGTCCTCTTACACTAAGGGGCAATTTAGCATGGCCAATCCATTTAGCTGCACATCTTTGGTCAGGGAGGGGGGGAGATATCAGAGCATTGTGGGAGGAAACCCACATGGATAATGTACAGGCTCTGTACAGAGATGAGAGCCCAGGTCAGAGGCTGAGAGGAAGATAGAACAAGAGCCACTTATTCACCAGGGCTCTCCATGAGCGACGATTTGTGTGCTCAAAATGCGATTCCATTATCTGGACTGATCAGGTGGCGCTCTGCAATGTGCACTTGGAATTGTCACTAATGGTCATGGTGTGCTGATGGTCGCACAACCTTGTGTAAGGTCAGTTTGTGTAAGGTCAGCCAAGCCTTGCAGTCGCAACTAACACGTTACAGATGAAATGTAATTTTTAAATTAGTTAAGTGGCTTTTTGTTTACCATTATTATCACTCTTGTCCTTTTCCTAACTGTCTTTGCTCAAAAAAAAATCTCGAACATCAAAATGTTTGGAGTGTCAGAGAACACAGTGGGCAGCACGCTGGCATAGTGGTTACCACTGCCGTCTCATTGAGCCAAGGACGCGGGTTCGATTCCCGGCTTGGATCACTCTGTGTGGAGTTTGCACGTTCCCCGGCTGTCTGCTTGTGTTTCCTCTGGGTGCTCTCGTTCCCTTCCACATTCCAAAGAATTGCAAGTTAGGTAGATTGGCCATGCTAAACTGCGTCTTAGTGTGAGGGGGATTAACTAGGATAAATACATGGGTTATGGGGATAGGATTTGGGTGGAGTTGGGGTCAATGCAGACTTGATGGGCTGGATGGCCTCCATTTGCACTGTAGGATTCTATGATTCCAACAATTCTCATATTATCCCAACACACTACATCATGATAATAAAATAACTAACCTGTATTAGAGGTACTGAGGATTACTGATCACTGGGTTAGTAATATAATTGATTTAAAATTTTATGGAATGATTGCCTTTTGCATCCTATAGAGTGTAAGTAATATTTCACAATTTTGTACATTTCTGGAGAAAGATGCCTGAATCCATTAAACCACAAATATAATTGCTGCAGTATAATTAAAAATGTTTGTAGCTCATCTGTCATTGTTTACTCTTATTACATCTCTGTTGCCTTAAAAAATCTGCTCTAATAATCATTTTCATTCAGAACAGCCAGCACTGCAAGTCCAGATTGCCAACCATCCATTTATCATTTACCCAAAGTCAGCAGGCTTGTAGCCTTGATCACTTTGTGGCTAACCCTAGTCTCATCGTTTCCCTTCCCTCTGCCTTTATAGAATGATAGTCTAACAATCTGAAAGTACCTGTATTCCTATCATTAGGAATGACCACCTTGCATTCCCTGTGCAAACCTGCTGCTAGGCTCAGAAATCTAGTCATGCAGTGGGCCTCTTAGTCCTGCAGTGGTGGTAATAGCCTTAGGCCCTTCAGGCTGTTCTCCGGTGAAAGACCTGCTTAAGTCTCTCTTAAATTGAACTCAATGCAACTAAAACTCCACTTTTCAACACTGGTAAAATGACCATAGTTTTAAAAAAAATTGTTTTCAGGATATGGGTGGCACGGTGGCACAGTGGTTAGCACTGCTGCGTCACAGTGCCAAGGACCTGGGTTCAATTCTGGCCTTGGGTGATGGTGTGGAATTTGCACATTCTCCCGGTGTCTGCATGGGTTTCCTTCAGGATGCTTTGGTTTCCTCCCACAGTCCAAAAATGTGCAGATTGGCCATGCTAAATTTACCCTTAATGTTTGGGGATGTGTAGGTTTGGAGGATTGGTGAGGTATATGCGTGGGGTACGAGGTTAGGGCCTAGGTGGAATGCTCTGTCAGAGAGTTGAAGGGCCAAATGGCCTCCTCCTGCACTGTAGGGATTCTATGATTTATTACCCACATCTACTTGTCATTGAGAGGGTGGTGGTGAGCTGCCATCTCGTACCTCTACAAGCTCTGTGGTGCAGGTATACTCACAATGCTGTTAGGGAGAGAGTTCCAGGGTATTTACCCAGTGACAGTGAAGGTAAGTCAGGAAGGTGCTGCCCAAGGAGCCTTGCTGAGACCCTACAATGCATCTTGTAGATATTGCTGCCACTGTTCTTTGCTGGTGGAAGAAATGAATGTTTTTGAAAGGATAACCTAAAACAAAGAAAAGTACAGTACAGGAACAGGCCCACTCCTGAGCCAATCATGATGCTCTAGCTTAAAAAAAGCTTCTGCCCTTAAGTCTGTATCCCTTTATTTCCTCCCTATCCATATACCCCAAGAGATCCCTCTTAAATGTTGCTAATGTGCCTGCTTCCACCACATCCTTCTGATCATGTGGTGATCAAGTGGATTGCTTTATCTTGAATGTTGTTGAGCTTCTTGAGTGCTGTTGGAACTGCACTCATCCAGGCAAGTGAAGAGTATCCCATCACACTCCTGATTTGTGCCTTGTGGATGTTGGACAGGATTCAGGGAGCCAGGAGGTAAGCCATAGGATTCCCAGCTGCTGACCTGCTCTCATAGCCACGGTATTTATATGGCTAGTCCAGTTCAATTTCTGATTTAGCGATAAGCCCCAGAATGTTGATAGTTCAGTGGTGGTAATGCTATTGAATGTTTGATGTTTAGATTCTCTTTTGATGGAGGAGGTCATTGCCTGGCACTTGTGTGGCTCAAATGTTTCTTGCCAGTTGACAGGTCAAGCCTGGATATTATCCAGGCCGTGCTGCCTTTGAATATGGACTGCTTCATTGTCTGAGGAGTTGCGAATAATGCCGAACATTGTGCACCCACCAGCAAACATCCCTATATCTGACCTTATGATACAGAGAAAGTCATTGATGAAGCAGTCAAAGATGAAAAGAGAAAACATTGGAAAAATCTCAGCAGGTCTGGCAGCATTTGTAAAGAGAAAAAAGAGCTGATGTTTCGAGTCCAGATGACCCTTGATCAAAACCTTTATCAGTACTTTGTCATTTGGACTTGAAATGTCAGCTCTTTTCTCTGCTTACAGATGCCGCCAGACCTGCTGAAACCTTTCCAGCATTTTCTCTTTTGATTTCAGATTCCAGCATTCTCAGTAATTTGCTTTTATTTAAATAGCTGAAGATGGTTGAGCCCAGGACGTCACCCTGATGAATTCCTGCAGAGATGTCCTGGAACTGAAATGATTAATCATCAAGAACAACCATCTTCCTTTGTGCCAGCGATGACTCCAACCCACTGACTCCAGTTTTGCTAAGATTCCATAATGTCATACTGTGTCAAATACTGTCTTGATGACAAGGCATTCACTTCAATTTTACCTGTAGAATCAACTCTTTTGCCCATATTTGGTCCAAGAGTATAATGAGTTCAGGAGCTGAGTGACCCTGGTGGAACTTAAATTGAGTGTCAATGGTTAGGTTATTGCTGAGCAAGTGCTGCTTGATTGCATCGTTGATGACCCTTTTCATCACTTTATTGATGACCGAGAATAGATTGATGGGGTGATGATTAGCTGTTTGGATCTGTCCTGTTTTTTTTTGTGTACAAGACATATATAGGCAATTTTCCACATTGCTGGGTAGATGCCAGTGTTGTAGCTGTACTGGAACAACTTGGCCAGTGCCCTGGCAAATTCTACAGCATAAGTCTTCAGTATTATTGGCAGAATATAATCAGAGTCATGGCCTTTGAAGCATTGAATGATTTTAGTCATTTCTTGACACCATGTGGAGTGAATCGAGTTGGCTGAAGGTCTGTAAAGCTGGGGACCTCTGTAGGAATGAATCATCCACTTGGCACTTCTTTCTGAAGATTCTTGCGAATGTTTTAGTCTCATTTTCCTGATGCATTTCTTGTGAATATTCTCGAAGAATCATTTAAGTTTATTTATTTATTTCATGATTTTACCAGACTGCATGTAAGACAACCGGGGCCTTTAACCTTGAAGATTTTTCCCTTGATCTGCAAGAGTGGACATCTCATATTTGCTGGACCGAAATATAGGAAGCACTTATCATATTATGTACTCAGTACGAGTTCTTTACGTTGTAATGGTGACTCTGCTGACCAGCTTTACAGAATTTTTCTGCATCTGTCTTTCTGCTCCTTTAATGCACTGAATCTCCTGGATGGCCATCTAGTCTACAATGTAAGCAACAGGTTCCTTTCTGTAATTCACTTACTCTTATGGATCCTGACCAGGTATCTTGCCATGTTCTTTCCGTTATTCATCCATCTTGTAACTGTCCATTTTATTTGACTGCATTACTTAGGCTCTGGCAATATCTTTCTTAGGTGCAGCAGCTGTGGAGAGAGGGAAAAATCCCCTACTGAGATAATGATAGCTTATGAAAATGGTCCTGCTGAGTTGCGTTTTCCTCATGTGTGAGTCATACTGGGGAAAATGGTGTCTAAGGGGAATAGAGGTCTTCCAGATCGAAGTCTTGAACACCATTTTTAAAAGGTCTGTGGAATCTCCATTACTCCATGGAAATCTGTACCAACAAAGAGTGTTTTAGGTGCCTCTGAATTTATTTTCATCATTTTGCATCAGCACAGGTATGTGATGGTGCTTCTATCTGAGGTTGTACAAAATCTAAGCGAAAGTTTCATGACTTAGACAATGCTGGAGTGAAAGCCCAGCAGAATGTGTGTTTGCTCTCCTTTGATTTTCATCTTGGAATTCAGTGTTGCCTGGGTGTAAAGATAAAGAAACTCTCCTCATATGAGATGGAATTTTAATTAGTGCCACACGGACCCCGGTGGCACTTGGAGCAGAAGCAGGCTGGCCAATTAACACTCTCCGTGTGTGGGGGGACCACTGACTTGTGAGTGGGGACGGGCTAGAAAGGGGCAAGGTAACATGTGCAGCTGTTGCCATCATGTAGTCTGCTGCCGTGTTTAAATTTTAAATATCAGCCAGATCCGCCTTCTGTGATTGCTGTGTATCTGGCATTTGGAAAGCACGCAACATCAGCTGCAGTATTTACAATAGCATCAGCCTTCAGCTGCAAAGTAAATATTTCTGAAAGGTGAGACAGTGGTCCTTCAGCGAGAACTGCCCGAAGTCAAAGCATGAAGCATGGCGGCACAGCGGATAGAATTGCTGCCTCACAGAACCAGGAACCCGGGTTCAATTCTCGGCTTGGGTCACTGTCTGTGTAGAATCTGCACTTTCTCCCCGTGTCTGTGTGGGTTTCCTCTGGGCACTCAGGTTTCCTCCCACAGTCTGAAGAAATGCTGGTTGGTGCATTGGTCGTACTAAATTTTCCCTTATTGTACCCAAACAGGCACCGGAGTGTGGCAACTACACAGTAACTTCATTGCAGTGTTAATGTAAGTCTACTTGTAACAAATAACTATATTTTAAAGCCATACGGGAAGATTCTGAGACCAGAGTCATTGAGCTTGAGACTGGCAGAGGTTTGAAAGAGAATGGCCCATGCTTCAGTGATGCCTCTCCTGCAGGCAGCCCGGGAACAGCAATGTGAATTGGTAAGATTAGGCCATCTTTGATCACTAAGGATGTCTAGATGGAACTTGCTGAGGAGGCCTGTAGCCTACAAACACAACTGGGCCCAATTCCACAAAGTGGCCAATAACCTCCTCCACACAACAAGATTGAGTCTGAATGCAAGAGTGTATGATGCAGTTTCCAGATGATGAAGATGTAAGGGCTCTGGATGGAGAGAGGAATCAGACAGGTGGGAAAAACATAGAATCATCACAGAATCCCGACAGTGCAGAGGAAGGCCATTCGGCCCATTGAACCTGCATCAATCAGAGTCCCACCAGGCCCTATCCCCGTAAACACATGTATTTACCCTACTAATCCCCCAACACTATTGGGCAGTTTAGCACAGCCAATCAACGAAACCCACACATCTTTGGACTGTGGGAGGAAACCAAACACCCGAAGCAAACCCGGGGAGAGTGTACAAACTCCACGCAGTCAGTTACCCGAACCCGAAATTGAACCCGAATCCCTGGATCTGTGAGGCAGCAGTGCAAACCACTGTGCTACAGCATCATGATTAGAAGGAAAGGAATATTCCAGCAGCAGTGACCTCTTGGAGGAATAGCTGCATATGGCGTTGAAATATTTGCCTCTCGTTGATAGGATGTTCCTTGGCTGTTGAGAATGGTGCTTCTGATACCAGCAAGAAGAGAAAAAGTAAGGTCCAGAGTCCCACTTTACCCTGTGCTTGCAGGGAGAAAGACCTCATAATGCCGATCAAGAACTGGCTAAAATCAGGGGAGCTGTGAGATCATGGGGAGAGAACAGAGTGGTAACTGATTAGATTGACACTTGAAAGTGATATCCCTCTGGGCACAACAAACATGAACGAGAGCAGCGATTGCAAGAGGCTTTTAAACAAATTGTTTGCATTTCTCCCTGCCCCAGAAGGACATGTTACTGCCCCAGCTGAAGCTCTGCATTCCATCCAGTGCCTGAGGATGCAATGTTACAGCTTTTCCCCTCACGCCATCAGCCAGAGCAGATACACAGAGCTTGGTGAGATTCATTCACAATACCTTCTGGGATTACAAATTGGTGAACACATACATCCCTGCAGCCGACAGTTGAGGGCCCTGACAGTTTGCGAGGCTTGTGCCAAACTGATGATAGGTCGCTAATGCCCGTCGTGCTGAACCTGGTGGAGTTGCAGGGAAGAACAGAGAAGTGCCTGGTGGAGTTACTATAGGCATAGTGAAGACAGTGGAGTGGTCCATCCAGGACCTGAGTTCTGTCATGTCTCAGGCTTGTGGTTTCCACCGTGGGGATGCAGGTCTAGAAGACCACTCAGCTGCTGCTTGCGCGCCCTTCGATTTGCATACCATCACCTTTGCCACAGGTTCAGTGCGGCAGTAGTCAGATAAACAGGTCAAAGAACTTGGAGTCCAGGTCAACTCTACACTGATATACCAGGCAGATGTCACGCACCTCGAGAGAGAGGAGGACATCTGAGAGCTTCTCTCATGGCACTCCAATGTAGGATAAGTGCACCTTTCCCCCTCTGCCAATAACCCCAGCATCTTGGATGGATGAGGCCAAGGCGGACACTTCTGCTCTGCTTAGAGAGATCCTTAGCCTGCCAGGGTTATTAAGGATACCTCAAAATATCTTGAGCCTCCAGCTCAGCTGCAGAGGCTCCATATTATCGTAACCAGCGGAAGCAACTTCAGAAGGTCACTTACTTGCAGCATGATGGCACAAATGCAATTATGCCTTTCATGTTAGCACTTAGCAATCAAGTCATGATGGTGATTATCTTTCTGCATTATTTATTTACCTTCTTGGGGCCTTTAATTGCAGACAACATGTCTTGTTCCTTTAAGCATAATTCTGTGGTGGTGACATCTCTGGATGGCAGAATGGGCATGGAGAGCCTGTGTGATAGACAGCAGAATCTCAGGAGATGTGGTGGGGGAGGTCTCCGGTGGTTGATATGTGCCTAACATTTCAGAAACCTCAAGAATGGAACAACTGACCCTAAATAAGGTGATCACGAACCTCCCTCATACTCTGTTCCAGGGCTTAGACTTCATAGAATCATAGAATGGAGTCTGCGCCGACAAAAGTCCCACCCAGCTCCCATCCCCACAATCCATGCATCCATCTAACTAGTCCCCCTGATACTAAGGGACAATTTATCATAGCTAATTCGCCTAACCCACGCATCTTTGGATGTGGGAGGAAGCCTGAACACCTGGAGGAAACCCACACAGACATGGGAGAATGTGCAGACTCTACACTGACTGTCACCCAAGCTGGGAATTGAACCTGGATCGCTGGCGTTGAGAGGCAGCTGTGTTAACCCCTCTGCCATCGTGCTGCCCTGCCTAGGGATGCAGGTGCCAGATAATGATGCCTTGCTTCATCAGTTGACTCACTTGCATTCTTCTGGTCTTATGTATTTAGTCTGGATTTAAAGCTCCCCCTTCTTTTTGTGCAAAATTGTGAAAAGTCGATAAAGTAACAATGACCATGGGAGATCCTGGCTGGATTGTATAGCAGTGCTCCCCTGGAATGGCCAAGGACGAGCTTATCTAACCTTTCCATTTCAGGGCGTGGCACATCTCAATTTTTATTCACTCAAGGGGTGGATGAGAATATTTTGGAGAGGTAAGATTTGGAACAACATTAAACATGAATTTAAAAAAGAGAGGAATGATGATAAGAAACAACTTGCTGAGCAAAAACAAAGCAATATCCAAACAATAAATTGATCATTTAAAAAAATGGTATTAATAATGGTGAACATTAGAGTGTGAGAGGGTGTGTGTCCAGCTCATTCTCAACCTCAGAGTGTTATTTAACCTCATCCACTGTGTGTGTGTACACTTAAACTGGGTGTGAATCAGACATACAATCAGACTCAGTCTCATATATATATTCACTTACACTCACTCTCATTCTCTATATACATATATATCACCCCAACCCCCCCCCCCCCCCCACACACACACACAGGAGAAATTTTCCTGTCCTGCTTGCCATGGGAAGAGTAGTGGGGGGGGGGGGGGGGGGGGTGGAGGAAGGGCAGAACATGCAAAGCTCCATTGACTTCAGGTGAGATTTTCTGGTTTTGGTGTGAGTGCGGCTACAAAATCCCACCCACACACCCACCAGCAGTCAGCTCCAAGTGAATATATATATGTATATATAGACTCAGAAGTTTCCTCTCCAGCTCCTGGCAATGCCTCTCACACCCAGCAGCCAGTCTCTCTGTCTCTTCCCAACTCCTTAAAAAACCTTTCTTTCTTCCAAGATTCGCTCAAAAGGCTGATGAGATAATCTGAGGATGAGAAAATTGTGAGACTTCTTACTGTGCCTACCCCAGTCCAACGCTGGCTTCTCCACATCAAAATTCACTGGTGTTTGGATCAGGATAAAGATGCATAGTGGCTTGGGCCTTGCCTGTGGGCCTATGTTTGAACAAGGTTGATTTATAAATCTCATTTTCAGAATGTTAATTGTTTGCATTGTTGTCGCTCATTTGGATCCTTGGCAGACATTGCATCTTTGAGGGTTAATCCCTGTCATCAAGGACCTATCCATAGAGTTGTGTGGGAGGGATGAACAACTGTGACAGGGAGAATCGCTGGAGCAGAAATGCACTATGAATATTTCCTGAGGAATAGGATCTGCCTCACGTTATCACATACTGAGCATTCTTGTTGATGAAGGCTGCTGGCTTATCTATTGGATCTTTGATGGCTGTACATGCACAATCTATCACTCCCTGAAGAATGTGGGAAGTCTGTGATGGGCCTGAAGCCTGTAGGCCCCTCAGCCTAGCTCTCACGATCAGTCCAAGAATGCACAAACTCTCCATCCCTGTTAACCAGCGCATGGATGACCTTCCTGATGCAGTGGTGTGTGGCTGCATGTGATATCCTGCACACAATCCCAGTGGATCCTTGAAAAATTCTAGAGGCATCAAAATCTAATGCCATGGGAATCTTTAGTCTTACTGGCATCAGGTGCCTATCTTCATCTTGTTTTCCAATCCTTCCATGCCTTTGCCTCTTCCTCTGTGACAATCTCCAATCCAGTAAGAAGTCTGACAACACCAGGTTTAAGTCCAACCGATTGCATCTCTGTAAAAACTTGATGTCTGTGTCGATATGCGTAATCTTCTTGGAGATCCTATCCACTTGAATCTGGCGGTTTGCGGTATCGATAGTAGTCATAATGTGGAGACGCAAGAAAGCAGACAAAATACCAAAAGAACTTGCATTCTAATCAGTAAGCTGTAAAATGTCTGTTCTGTTATATACTCTGTCCCAGGCCAGAACTCTCCATTCACCTGATGAAGGGGCAAACCCCAAAAGCTTGTGAGTTTACTATCAAATAAATTGGTTGGACTTAAACCTGGTGTTGTCAGATCTCTTACTGTGTGTATTCCAGGCCAACGTCAGCATCTCCACATCATTGCCTTCTCCAATCTCACAGCCCCTCCTCGCTCCCCATTGCTGCCCACTCAGCAAGATATCTATGCTCCTCTAATTCCGGCATCTTCAGCTTTCTGTGGTTCTTGTTGCTCTACCGTAGGAGACTGTGCCTTCAGCTGCCTAGGCTGCAAACCCTGGAATTCCCACCCTAAACCTCTCCAACTTCCTTTCTTCTTTTGATGCTTCATAATCTTTAGTTACCTAATCTGGTGTCAAATTTTATTCTCTAACTCTTGCAGGGTGCCTCGCGGCATTTATTTATGTTCGAGATGCAATATAAATGCACGAATATCGACGATGTTCCTACAGCATTAATCAAAGAACGTGAATCAAAGAACGTGGCACTTTCCTGGTGCCATGTCCAAAAAATCCTTCTGTCAAAATTGAGGTGAACTGGCCTTTCACGCTCAGATTCTGCTTGTGGGATCTTTGCACAGAAAGACCAAACAATCCTCCCGAATGCAATAGTGAAGGCATTTCACCAATTATTTCATTAGATTTGCAACACTTTGGAGATTCAATAAAATGCAATAAGGCACCCCACACACAGACAGAGACAGACAGACAGACAGACAGACAGACACACACACACACACACACACACATACACATGTGCACATATGCACACACGTGTTCATGCCTGTACATGTACATATACACAGACATACTTACACGTGTATGCACATACACACATGCACATATACACAGACGCATACTTACACGTGCATGCACAAACACACATGCACATATACACCCACACATGTGTGCATGCTTACGCACGCACACACACACACACACACACACACACACACACACAAAATGCATTTATGTAGCACCTTTCATGACTTCAGCACATCCCAAAGCACCTTGCAGGCAATGAAATATTTACAGAATAGATACATTGTTGTATTGCAGGGAACAAGGCAGCCAATTTGCACACAGCAAGGTTCCACAAACTGGAATGCGATAATGACCAGATAAGCTGCTTTAACAGTGTTGATGTTTTTCCTTCAATACTGTAATTAAGCTGTCTGTTTCACAGCATTTAATTGCTGTATTTTTTTTTAACTTTCTACTCATTGAGATGATTGATGTTAGTTCTGGCATTTACTCTCCTAACGCGTGAATATTATTCACTGGGAACCTGAGCTGAGCACAAAGTGCAAGGTATCGTTTGAGCAGGATGTTGTGCAATTTAATCATGGGTTTCTCCAAATGGTAAACGACTCTATCGTCAATGATTGGGGCACCCTCACACTGCAGTCACCCCTGCTCTGCAGTACCACCACCCCTCCCCGTCTATCCCCGTGCCTCATCAGGCCCTGATTACAGAGGTGAGTAAAATAAATTAAAAATGTGTCCTAATTCTCTTGTTAGAGGTGGAAGGCCTATATTTATGTGGGAGGGGAGGGAGGCGAAAGCTTGCTTTGAAACTCAGAATTTTGATCACTTTGTACGGACAGCACCATCTTCTTTTGGGGATTGGAGTCTTTGATGCTCCTATAGCAAAATTGGCCGAACTATCTACTTAAAGGAGAAGGTAGATCTGTAGCTAACTGCTTTGCTTGTCAACTTATCCTCAGGTATGTTTCCCTCATTATTTAATTTTTGCTTCTCCTAAAATAATTACCTCATTGAGTCATGGCCGTGCTTTCAGTTCTCTAGCACCAAGTTCTGGAATTCCTTTCCTGCACCGTTCTGCCTCTCTCTCTTGATCTCCTTCCTTAAGATGTTTGTTTTTGGCCAAACTTGCGTCATCAGATCTAATATTGGCTTCTTGTCATAATTTGTTTGAACAACATTCCTGCGATGCATCCTGGGGGACTTCATTACATTAAAGATGTTAAATAAATAGAAGTTATTGTTGTAAGATGAGATTAGCACAAAAATACACCACACCCATTGATATCAGTCGCAGGGATCTCAAAGAGTAAGAATAAGTACAGCACAGGGTCAGACTTCCAAACCCATGTCGATCATGATGTCCTGACTAAACTAAAAGAATCTCCATCTGTATCCCTCTATTCCCTCCCTATTCGTGTACCCATCCAGATGCCTCTTAAATGTGAAATGTGGTTAAGGTGCCCGTTTCCTCCCCCTTCTCTGTGGCAGGCACTCACCACTCCCTGCATGACAAACCTCCCCCATACATCTCCCCTAAACTTTCTCCCTCTCACCTTAAACCTGTGCCCCCTTGTAATTGACTCTTCCACCCTGGGAAAAAGCCTCTGACCACCCATCCTGTCCGAGCCTCTCATAAATTTGTAGACTTCGAACAGGTCTCTCCTCAGTCTCTGTCTTTCCAGTGAAAACAACCCTAGTTTATTCAACCTCTCCTCATAGCCAACACCCTCGAGACAACATGCTGGTGAATCTTCTCTGCACTTTTGCTAAAGCTTCTGCGTCCTTCTTTGAATTAACATTGTCAACCCTCCCGATGCTGTTACTCTGGATCAAATTATGGAAAGTTTACTTCAGGTACCCTTTTTAAACCTCTTGTTATTTACTTCATTTTCTCTTAGCCTCACTGCCACGGAGAACTCCTGTAAATAACCTTGCTCTACTGACAAACTGGAATATATCTGTACTTGTTCAATATCTAAATAATGTGATGAGTGTAGGGGATTGGAGATTTCTGGCCATTGTCTTTTGATTTACTGGATATGTATGCATTACTTAACTTGCAAAGGCAGAAAATGTATAATCTATTCGTCTATGCCTGAGGCTATAAACTGCTAGATAGATTTATTGAACATGGTGGCAAAGAAAGAACTTGCATTTATATAATTTGTTCATGTCTTCAAGTTGTCTTAATGTGCCTCTTAGCCAATGTATTTCTTTTGAAGCCAAGTCAAGTTATGTCAGAAAGCACAGTGTGACATTAGTGTCCCTTTAAAAGATGTTTTTTTTAAAATCATGATCTCTGCGGCTCAGACATAGGTGATGTCATCATGGGAGGAGAAAACCTGTATGGAGCTCAGGTGACAAGGGTTGTTTTTAGTTTTAGTTTGTGAGATTGAGTGTTAGAGGTGTCAAGTCCCTTGCTCTCCCTGTTTTTTTTTTGAATTTCTGTTGCTTAGCTGAAAACAAGATCTTGCTTTCTTGAAGGATAGAAGCCTGCTGCTCTGGACAGCGGACCAGAGTCTCTAAGGTGTTTTGGAAACCTGACCTGTTTTCAAACTGCTCTGAATCACAGGAATATTTCACTGCAGCCTCATAAGGAAAAGAATCGATCCCATTATCCAGTGAGCATTAGTCTTCGCTGTGTTAAACCCGTGTAGTGGGTTTTTTTTGTTGTCTATGGGTTTTGGAACACATTAGACATATTCATTAAGAGTTATACATTTAGAGGTTGTTTTGATTCTTGTTTGTAATAGATAAAAGTTCTTGCTAATTTTCTTACTATACATGTTAACTATATTCTTCAGAAAACTTTGATAAAAGCTCCCTACTGGGTCATTTGAATCATACCTGAAGTGAAATATCTCATGCTACCCTAGCCAAATTCAAGATGCAAATCTTATGATTCAGGCAGGCTTCATAAAACACTGAAGTTTCTAACCTGAAACATAACAATAGCAATCAATTTGTGCACAGCAAGATCACATGAACTGTCGATATGATAAGCACAAGTTGAGCTGTGGTAAAGGCAAAAAGCTGCAGATACTGGAAATCTGAAATGAAAACAGAAAGCAGTAGAAATGCTTAGCAGGTCAGGTAACATCTGTCGAGGCAGGATCAGAGTTAGGGTGAAATTTTCCAGCCGTGCTCACTCCAAGGTCAAAAATCCCACCCAAGGTCAATAGAACTTTGCATGGTCTTTGTCCCATCTGCTACGATTCCTGTGGTGAGCAGGATGGGAAAATTCTGCCCTTTGTGTTTCAAGACCAATATAACTCTTCAGAATTGAAAGAGGTTAGAAATGTGATGGGTTTTATGCCCCAACAGTGGGAAATGAGGAAGAAGAGCAAAAGGGAATGTCTGGGATTGGTTGGGGGGGGGTTAAGTGTTGGTGGCAGAGGTTAAATGACAAAGATGTCATGGAACTAAAGGCAAAGGGTGTGGCAATGATTGCAGTAACAAAACAAAGCATTCAATCCAGTCTGAGTGTGAATGGCAGAATAGCGGACAACTCTTGTTTTTGCTTTGGGCTTGCCAGCATTATTTAAGGCCTCCAGTTGGGCAGGAAGGCCATTAACGTACCTTCCAATCATGCACTTAATCAGAGCAGAGGCAAGAATGAAGCAGAGTGCCCACCTACCACCCTCCCACCTAATTAAATGCTCCCACTACCAAACAAGTCACTGGCGAGGACTTTGAATTCCACTGATGGGGTTAGAAGTTCATGTGATACAGCTCACCTGATATTAACTTCCAGTCACTTCAAAGGAGGGTGAAGTGGATGGAGTATAAATCAGAGAGAGCTCCCTAACTCCTGAGCTTCCCACCCAACAGATTTGGTTCAAATTGTCCTGCAAGAGACCAGAGTAAAAGGAACTGTTTTATACGCAATAAAACAACATTATGAGGGACATGGCCAGAGTGGATAAAGAATAGTTGTTTCCTTTAGTTGAAAAGTCTATCACAAGGGAGCGTAGGTTGAAGACGAGAAGCAGGAGGTTAAAGGGGAATGTGAGGAAAATCTGTTTTACGTAGAGGGTGGTGATGGTCTGGAGTGCGCTGCCTGGGAGGGTGGTGGAAGCAGGTTGCCTTACATTCTTTAAAAAAGTACCTGGATGAACACTTGGAACATCATAACATTCTAGGCTGTTGGCCAAGTGCTTGTAGATGGGATTAGGTGGGAGTTCAGGTGTTTCTCGCATGTCAGTGCAAACCCAATGGGCTGAAGGGCCTGTTATATACAGTATGAGTGAATGATTCTATGAATGAACAGTCTGAAGCAGAGCAGATGATCTTAAAAGTATATTTCCTCCTGCATGATTACTACTCCTTCTCCAGCAGGTGTCAAAAATATTGCAGATTGTAATATTGTAGTTCCGAAATACCTTGAAAAATCTGTGTGAACAAGGTGAATTGGCTGCGGAGCATGCTTGGGAATTCATGCCCAGATAAAAGTGTTTTTATAGACACTCGTGTTAATGATTAATGGAAACTGTTGCTCTTTTTCTTCCTGTCTGTCATCTCATAAAATTGATGAAGTGTTACAATAATCTCCTCTTAAAAAAGTCTTGCAGGGATAGAGGCAGCAATTCGCGCAAATCTCCTTGCCGCTGGGAGAATCACATCGCTTCTGAGAAAGTTGTTTTCCATGCTGTTACTCCTGGGTGCGCTG
Source organism: Sphyrna mokarran (assembly GCA_024679065.1). Classification (NCBI taxonomy): domain Eukaryota; kingdom Metazoa; phylum Chordata; class Chondrichthyes; order Carcharhiniformes; family Carcharhinidae; genus Sphyrna; species Sphyrna mokarran. Next base: position 15,359,260 of record JAGIQG010000020.1, on the reverse strand, counting down.
CCTGCTTTAGCAGCACTTTTGGCAATCGTATCAAATGATAGGTTTAAGGCGTGAGGGACAAGGTTTAAAGGGGATTTGGGAGGCAAGTATTTTACACAGAGGGTGGTGGGTGCTTGGAACTTGCTGCCGGGGGAGGTAGTGGAAGCAGATACAACAGAAATTTTTAAGGGGCATCTTGATAACTACATGAATAGGATGGAAATAGATGGATATGGTCCCCAGAAGGGTAGGGTTTTAGTTCAGTTGGGCAGCATGGCCAGTGCAGGCTTGGAGGGCCGAAGGGCCTGTTCCTGTGCTGTAATTTTTTTTGTTCTTTGTTTATGGAAGTTAGACAGATGAAAACATGCAAACTATTTGACCAGTGAGCAAAGTCTTGAAAATGTGAAAGCATGCACTATATTTGCTAATGTTGATCATAAATAATCCGGAAATGTCTACACTGAAGTTAAGTACCGTGTTGGCTAATAAAAATAGGTGCTTTCTCCTTACGTTTTAATTAGCTCAAGGTTGCCTGTCTTATCACAGAGTCAGTTGAATTACTCGTTACATTAATAAAACACACCATCGCCTCAACCCACCCCCGTCCTTCTATCTCATCAACAGGAAATCTAGCCCCCTCACTCAGGATGTTCTGTCGCGATAAAATCTCTTTATATAACAAATTAACTGACCGCAGAGGTTTCTCCCACCACAATTCTAATTAAAATTTTAAATCCATTTGAAATATCAGCACCCCTTCAAGGGCAACAAATGCTTGTCTTGCCAGTGACACTCACATCCCAAGAGTGAAGAGGAGAAAAAGAAAAAGAAGACTTCCAACTTTATCTGGTCTAGCCTACATGTGGGTAAACACAGTAAGAAGTCTCACAATACCCACTGTATATGGGTGGCAGGTGGCACAGTGGTTAGTGCTGCTGCCTCACAGTGCCAGGGATCGAGGTTTGATTCCCAGCTTAAATCACTGTCTGTGTGGAATCAGCACATTCTCCCCGTGTCAGCGTGGGTTTCCTCTGAGTGTGGGTTTCATCCCACAGTCTGACAGACTTGCTGGTTTGGGGCATTGACCCAGACAGGCACTGGAGTGCAGTGAAAAGGGGGATTTCATAGTAACTTCATTGCAGTGTTACTTGTGACTGATTAACTTTGACGTTATGTGATTCCAGACCCACAAGAACATGGGGCAGGATTTTCCAGCCACACTCTGTTGTGTGCAGTTCTGGTCACCTCACTATAAGAAGAATGTGAAGCATTGGAGAGAGTGCAGAGGAGATTTACCAGGATGCTGCCTGGTCTTATGAGCAAAAGTTGAGGGAGCTGGAGCTTTCCTCTTTAAAGCGGAGGAGGATGAGAGGCAACTTAATAGAGGTTTATAAGATGATGAGAGGGATAGATAGAGAGTGGACATTCAGAGACTATTTCCTCGGGTGGCTGTAGCTGTTACTAGGAAGCATTACTATAAGGGTTATGGTGGGAGATATAGATTCTTTACTCAGAGAGCGGTTGGGTGTGGAATGCACTACCTGCTGTAATAGTGGAGTCGGACACTTTAGGAACTTTCAAGCGGTTATTGGATAAACACACAGAATGAAAGGGAATGGAACAGCTTGATCTTGGATTTGGACATAGCTTGGCACAATATTGAGGGCCGAAGGGCCTGTACTGTGCTGTACTGTTCTATATTTTGGGTTCACCACAAAACCAGAAAATCCCACCCAAAGTCAATGAACATCTGCGTGGTTTGCCCCTCCCCCACCTGCTATGATTCCTGTGGCTAGTGGGATGGGAAAATTCCCCCCATGCTATCCCCTCTGAAATGGTGCAGCAAGCCGCAAAGTTATATCAAACTCGTACAAAGCAGAATAATTAACAATCAAACTGGATGGGCCACTCGACATGGATGTTGACATTACATTGGGATACAGCAAAGATGTAACAAGCCCAATTGATTCTGCTTGGAGGAAACCCATGCACAAATGGGAAGAATGTGCAAAATCCACACAGTGACCCAAGCTGGGAATCAAACTTGGGATCCTTGGCTACTGTGCTAACCATGTGCTAGCGTGCTGCCCATATCAATGGATTAGATCAAATTTTCACAGTCCTGCCATGTCCAATTGTGAATAGAACATAGAACACTACAGCACAAACAGGCCCTTCGGCCCACAAGTTGTGCCGAACACATCAAAACCTACCCAGCCATAGACCTATCTATAACCCCCAATCCCATTGGATCCCATATACTCATCCAGGAGTCTTTTAAAAGACCCCAGCGAGTTCGCCTCGACCACCACCGACGGCAGCCGATTCCATTCACTCACCACCCTCTGAGTGAAAAACTTTCCCCTAGCATCCCCTCTGTACTTGCTTCCCTGCACCTTAAATCTGTGCCCTCTCGTCGCGACCATTTCAGCCCTGGGAAATAGTCTCTGAGAGTCCACCCTATCTATTCCTCTCAACATCTTGTAAACCTCTATCAGGTCGCCTCTCAACCTTCGTCTCTCCAGGGAGAACAGTCCCAGCTCCCTCAACCTGTCTTCATAAGGCATGCCTCCCAATCCAGGCAACATCCTTGTAAATCTCCTCTGCACCCTTTCAATAGCTTCCACGTCCTTCCTATAGTGAGGCGACCAGAACTGCGCACAGTACTCCAAGTGTGGTCTGACAAGGGTCCTATAAAGCTGCAGCATTACCTCCTGACTCCTGAACTCAATCCCTCGATGAATGAAGGCCAGTACACCGTAAGCTTTCTTAACCACATCCTCCACCTGGGAGGCCGATTTGAGAGTCTTATGGACCCGGACCCCAAGATCCCTCTGCTCTTCCACACAGCTAAGACTCCTACCTTTGATAGTGTACTCATTCATCCCGTTGGATCTGCCAAAATGGACCACAACACATTTATCCGCGTTGAAGTCCATCTGCCACTTCTCCGCCCAGTCTTGCATCCTGTCGATGTCATGCTGCAACTTCTGACATCCCTCCAGACCATCCACAACACCACCGACCTTCGTGTCATCGGCGAACTTACTCGCCCATCCCTCCACTTCCTCATCCAGGTCATTTATGAAAATAATGGTGGAAGGCAATTAAATAACTGGAGGAGGAGGTCCCACAGACTTCAGTGTAAAAGTCAAGGTTGACGGGTTTGGACCAGAAGTGTTGAATGTACCTCCTCTTGAGGTCCCCATTAAGAGGTTAAACTCAGCAGGGGTGACAGTAAGTAACACACTGTGAGAGGGAGTGGACCTGGGAGTCTTCCACTTTCATTCCAAAAACCCTTGAAGTCTGCCTCACAGCACCAGAGACTTGGGTTCAATTCTGGCCTCAGGTCACTCTCTGTGTGATGTTTGCACATTCTCCCAGTGCTTGCATGGTTTTTGTCTGGGTGCTCCAGTTTCCTCCCATAGCCCAAACATGTGTGGGTTGATTGGCCATGCTAAATTGACCATAGTGTCGGGGGATAAGGAGGGTAAATGTATGAGGGTAAGGGAAGAGGGTCTGGATGGGATTGTGGTCAGTACAGACTTGATGGACTGAATGGCCTCCTTCTGCACTATAGGGATTATATGATTCTGTGAAGTCTCCCAGCAGCAGATGAATATGGTCAAGGGAAACCTTCCCTCAACTGATGAAAAATAGTGCCTCAGTAATGCTGCTATTGACTGAGTTGGTTGAATTCAGAAGGAAATATATGTGAGGGTGAGTTTGTGGCAGATGGTGACAGAACCATCAGAAGAACACCCTGCTTGCCCTCATCTGCACCAGTCTACTCCTATTAGTAAGAATGCCCACTGCATAGACTTTGTGGGGACAAAGTCCCACCTTCAACCTGGGGACACCCTTCATTATGTTGTGTGGCACTGCCACTCTGCCAAATGGGATAGATTCAGAGAGATGGGGTGCACTCCAAACTAGGATCCTGCTGTGGGCCATGAGCAGCAGCAGAATTAGACGCGATCACACGTCGTAAAAACATCCTCTGGCACTGCCAACCATTGCCATCAAGTCAACCAATCCTGTTTCAATGAGGATTGTAGAAGAACATGCCAGGAATGATGTCAGGTGTACCTTAAAGAGGGGTCAACCTTATGAAACTACAACTCAGGGTGGCGTGCATTCTAAGCAATAGAATGGAGCTAAGTGATTTATGCTAAGTATAATAGAGTGGAGGGAGGTGGCGAGGGGAGTTGACCCATCCATGGATGAGAGTTCAGGGTGGGAAGAGGGATGGAATGTCAGCAGCATCGTCACTGCATCAATGGTATGGGAGGGATAGAGCATCGACACTCTTTCACTACGACAGAGGTGAGGCATTGGGTCAGCGCGGTTGTTCCCCTGAGCTGGGAGGGTGCAGGCTCTGTTACTGAGCAAAGTGAAATTTAATGTCAAACATTCAGTACAAAATGGTGATCTACCTACACGAGTGTGTAAATTCACTCATGCCCACTAAGTGCCAACACTTTTAAAATCTTTCTCACACTTAACTTCCAGATGTATGATGTATCCCCTGAGGTTGAGGCAGCCTGCTGTCTCCCAAGCCTCTTAGCCTGAGATTACCTTGGTGGGTGTCTCCTGGGGGCCAGGACCTTGAGGACCCAGACCTGCTTTTAGGCAGCATGGATATTTGACTGCTTCGCTCTTCGGTATCGGAGCTGTAGGTGTGACACTCGCATGGAGAGGAGATATCTGATGGGCTGGAGATACCCAGGGTCGCCTAGGTGGAGGGTTGCCAGCTGTAATCCTGCTGATCTTATTCCCTTGGGGTTCTTGGGGACCTCCTCCGTGGGATGGAGGGCCAGCTGAAGTGAGATCCAGAAGCTCCGTTGTTCCTCTGGAGCTGACCCTTATGAATTCCCACAGTGCTTGCACCATGCAGTCAAAGCTCTGTATTATGGTACGGACATCTCCCGCCATGGAGTGTACATCCTGCACTAAGGTCTGCACTGCGGACAGCAACCTCGCAGTATTGGCCTTGTTGCACTGCAGTGACAGTACTATCTCGTTGGATAGAAGATGGGAATCCTTCAATCAGCCTTGCACTCTGAGGAGCGCTGCTGTCATTCCCTCCTGATACTGGCGACGCTGTCTTTGCAACCCCAGCAGTTCCAGGGATGACTGGGCCCAGGGAACCATCATTAGCCAGGGACTCAGCAAAGTCTGATAAGGTCCCACATGCAAGGCTTCTGGAGAAGGTGAGAGGGCATGGGATCCAAGGGGCTTTGGCCTCGTGGATCCAGAACTGGCTTGCTGGCAGAAGGCAGAGAATGGTTGTGGATGGGTCTTGTTCTGCATGGAGGTCGGTAATCAGTGGATCTGTTCTGGGACCCCTGCTGTTTGTCATTTTCATAAATGACCTGGATGAGGAAGTGGAGGTATGGGTTAGCAAGTTTGCCGACGATACAAAGATCGGTGGTGTTGTGGATGGTCTGGAGGGATGCCAAAAGTTGCAACAGGATGCAAGACTGGGCGGAGAAGTGGCAGATGGACTTCAACGCAGATAAATGTGTAGTGGTCCATTTTGGCAGGAATAATGGGATGAAGGAGTACAATATAAGGGGTAGGAGTCTTAGCTGTGTTGTAGAGCAGAAGGATCTCGGGGTCCGGGTCCATAGGACTCTTAAATCGGCCTCGCAGGTGGAGGAAGTGGTCAAGAAGGCGTACGGTGTACTGGCCTTCATTAATCGAGGAATAGAGTTCAGGAGTCAGGAGGTAATGATGCAGCTCTATAAGACTCTTGTTAGACCCCAGTTGGAGTATTGTGCGCAGTTCTGGTCGCCTCATTATAGGAAGGATGTAGAGGCTATTGAGAGGGTTCAGAGGAGATTTACAAGGATGCTGCCTGGATTGGGAGGCAGGCCTTATGAAGATAGGTTGAGGGAGCTGGGACTCTTCTCACTGGAGAGACGTAGGTTGAGAGGCGACCTGATAGAGGTTTATAAAATGTTGAGAGGGATAAATAGGGTGGACTCTCAGAGACTATTTCCCCGAGCTGAAATGGTCACTACGAGAGGACACAGATTTAAGGTGCAGGGAAGCAAATACAAAGGAGATGTCAGGGATAGGTTTTTCACTCAGAGGGTGGTGAGTGAATGGAACCGACTGCCGTCGGAGGTTGTTGAGGCAAACTCACTGGGGTCTTTTAAGAGACTTCTGGATGAGTATATGGAAATGAATAGGATAGGGAGTTATAGATAGGTCTGTGGATTGGTACATGTGATTGGCACAACTTGTGGGCCAAAGGGCCTGTTTGTGCTGTATTGTTCTATGTTCTATGTACGTCCTGGGTCTGGCATCGCTCCTAATGCTGGTTCTCTGGGACGTCCCAGCCTTTGCCTACTGTGAATCTTCAGCTGTGAGGTGTTCACTAGTGAATGACCCAGATGCCTGCCGACCTATTGAACCCACTGGGGTGTGAGTATCTGCACTGGTGCCAGATTGGGAGTGGGGGGGCATAGTGACAGCTGTGATGCATCTTCAGTGGTAGGGTTGGAGAAGTCCCCCTCTGAGCTGCTAGAGTTTGGTGGGTCCATGAGGTGTGAGGATGATCTGGTCTCTTCCACAGGTTGGCCTGCAAGAGAAAGGAGATAGTAATAGTGCATTACAGGGGATATGGAGGGAACATTGATTACTCACTTCACACTTGAGGAATAATAGCTTTTATGTTGAGGATTCTCACGTTTCTGCCCTGCACCCACTTCACCAGCGGTGCAGGCACGCTCTTGTGGAACAAGTGCTGAGGAACCATTTATATGGCGCGCCCCAGTGCTTGCAGCAGTTCAATCCTTATGGAGCAAGCGTATCATCAGGGACAGGGCAGCGTGATACAGCTGAGCTTGATGAAGGAGCAGCGTTCCGAAAGCTCGTGATTCCAAATAAACCTGTTGGACTTTAACCTGGTGTGATGAGACTTCTTATTGAGCCCACCCCAGTCCAACACTGGCATCTCCACATCTTTGGCTAATTGGCTAATATTATAAGAAAGCAATCCTATTATTTGATTTGTTTTCGTGCTGTAACATTTATATTCATCATGGGGTGTGAGGTGAAAATGAGAAACAAACAGCTGCCTCAGGTGGACTGAAATGTCCCTGCTGGAAATCGGAGGGCAGTGGCTATATCGCAACACACACTGACTGAACAAAAAAAGACCCTATTCACTAAACTGAGAACAAATCTGCTTTCATTGTCATTGTCTGCTGCATTTTAATTACAACATGTATTGTTCCAAAGATCAAAATGCTTTCTTTCATTGGTTAATTGGTGGGGCTTCTTAATGATGATTAAGTGTTCCTATTCATAAACATCCTTCAGCATAATAGACTTATCCCTATATTTGTATGTAACACTTTTAATGTAACAATTAGTGAAATATTATTAAATTTGTGTGAAAATTTCACTTCAAAGGAAACAGCAGGGTACTGTGGTTAGAGCTTTAAGATTTAAAAAGCACTGTTTGGAGTAAAGCTCTCTTCTCCGCACATCACCTAAACCTACATAATATAGACCCCAGGCCTGAGAATCTACAAACTGTGTCAATATCTCAAGGTAAGTCGTCAGCCATTCAGGACGGAGATGAGAAGAATTCTCTTCAATCCTTTATGAACCTTTGGAAGCCTCCACCCCAAAGTGGGGGGGGGGGGGCAGCTCAGTTGCTGAGTATGTTCAGGATTGAAATCAATGGATTATTTAGCATTTTTGCAGCTTTATAGAGCCTTAGTTCAGTCGCAGAAAAGATTTACAGGGTAAATTAGGATACAGAAAAGATTTACCAGGATGTTGCCAGGCATTGAGGGCATTAGCTATGAAGGGAGGTTGGAAAAACTTGGTTTGTTCTCACTGGTTGAGGGGCAACTTAATAAAAGTCTACAAGATTATGAGAGGCATGGACAGAGTGAATAGTTAGGAGCATTTTCCCCAGGGTGGAAGAGTCAATTACTAGAGGGAGTAGGTTTAAGGTGTGAGGGGCAAGGTTTGATCTACGAGGCAAGTTTTTTACACAGGGAGGTAGTGGAAGCAGATACGATAGTGACTTTTAAGGGACATCTTGATAAATACATGAATAGAAGAGGAATAAAGAGCCCTGGAAGAGTAGGTTTGGAGGGCTGAAGGGCCTGTTCCTGTGCTGTAATTTTCTTTCTTTTTTGTTCTTTGTAAACGAATCAAGTATACAGAGATGGGAAAATAGAGTTGCTGCAGAGGTTTGACGATGATTGTAATGAATGGCAGAGTAGGCTTGAGATGCTGTTTGGCCTCTTCCTTTGCCATTGTTGCTTGGACCCCGAATTGCATTGGTTCAAATCAGGAAAGATAGCAATTAGAAGGCCAGATAGACCATTTAAGGGTGACTTTCCTCTTATACATGTACTTCCACATTGCTGGTGTTATTATTATCCACCTGGAACAAATTTTAGAAAGGCAGCAACCTGTCTGTGAAACTGGTCTTAGTCAGTTGCACAGATTAGCTGATGGTGAATTAGTATCCCATTTTGTACCTGGTCCATTTTCTTTTAACATTAATTCAATGCTATGATATTTGTTTTACCCTATTGCTGATAACTAGATTCACTTCTTATCTTCAAGTTTCCGAGCATTGTTTTCAAGTCTGGGACTGATCCAGCAGTCAAGTTTTTGTTGAAAGGTTGGGAAGGTTGAGTCAGAAACTTCCTGACCCAGCAAACCTGTCTCCTACCATATTTTCATTCTGGGAGGAGGGAACAGGGTGGAGGTGGGGTCCCCTGTCTCTAGTGCAGACCAGAAGCAGCAACAGAGGCAGACAGATGGTAAAGATGGCAGGCTAGAAAGCCTACTTCTATTTACTCACCGCATTTTAATGATGAATGTCAGACTCTGAAAATCTCACCCCTCACAACCCACCTCACAACCCACATGCTCTCATATCCACATTAACGCCTTCAGTCCCCGATAACCCAGGCCACCTCCACACTTTTCCATGCCCCTCAAACTCCTTTGCCTCATCCATATCCATCTGCCTTGTCATGTATCCTCCATAACTACTCACTAAGAATTCATTATTGGCAGAATATAGGATATCCTTAAATCTCAACATTAAAAAAAGCTTTTCAATGTGAATTTAATTGAACTGCCACATATAAGATCATTTCATACTTAAAAAAAATCGAGAAATCCATTCAAAAAATGTAAATCTCAGTTATAAAAACAGACACTAATCCACTTACGACATCAGAGAGAGATAATCCTTTAATAGCTTCTTAAAACTATATACTAAAATGTGAATACAATTCCCTGCTGAAATATATGATTCTTGGAGGTTTTGAAACCTACCTAAGCATTCATAATAGCCCCAGTATCAAAACATATCCTGGGAAATGTCAGCAATGGAGAAGGATCTTTTTTTGAGTTGCATCTTGGGTTCCATTTCAAAGCAGATTGTCAATCAATGGAATGTAGCTCATGTTTTGATGTTTTTAAATATTCAATAGCAGGGCCAGATTTTTTTCAAAGCTAAAGATTGGCAAACGTTAGAATTACAATTCAGTACATAACAGAAACATTTCTCAGCATATTTCTTTATGGTTCTGAATGCAATTTCTCCATTAGGAAAGCTATTGTCTATAGAGGGTCAACAGTGATTATATTGAATATGGAGCAGGCTTGAGGGGCTGAATGGCCCACTCCTGCTCCTATTTCCTATGTTTCTAAGATTATTTCTACTTTATTCTGTGCATTGTTTCTTAGTCCTTATTTTGTATATTCAGAAATTTATATCACTGAATTATCTGCTCATCATACTGCAAGATTTCAATCTGAATGGAACTGAGTGCTTTTCAATTTTGATCAGCTCCTTTTCCTTTCAACCGTTGCCCAAGTTAGAGTTCAGTTCTTTGATGTCTATAGGTCAAGGCTCTTGTCAGGTCAGATTTCATGCCTAGAGGTGGGTTTAATTAGGTGGGAGAGTGTGTTGTGGTGACCCCAATGCCTCCCTGCTTCAACGCTGTAATGACCTCAACAAGATCCATGGGTTTGGTCTCCTGGGGTATAAGCTCCCTGAGTGAAATCATATTTGCTTGCCCAATCAGGGAGCAACACCTGTATTTAAAAATGGAAGCGTCAGGTTTTCTGATACTCCAGATTCTGTCTGTGTATCTGAAGTATTCTTCGGAGTTGAATTGAGTTTGTAAATAAAGGGATTCTGGTGAAGGGACACCAGTCTCTGAGGAATTATTTCACACTTGATTAAGTCTAGGGTAGGAAGACAGGTGGGTGATCACTTAAGGGCCTCCTTCTGATGCCAACTGTGGGATTCAAATAGCAGTAGGTGGGGGGTTTGCCACATGGGAATCCCAATAAACGAACCTAATTGGAATTGCTTCTGGGCCTTGGGAGTGGAGGTGTGTCCCTCATTCAAAGACTCTCACTGTCCGATTCAGGGCCCAGGCATTGGGAAGTTGTTGGGAGTGAGCTTGCTTGCTGATAGCCAAACCCCCGTGCTCTACTCTCTCTGCCCAGCCAATGACCCTATGTGCATGACCCTTATCTTAACTTGGCTCACATTTGTCTGTATCCACGGTAAAATTAGGCCTCTACTTGGTGCATTGCCGGCAGCTGCCACCACTCTCCGGATGGCACTAAGTGGCAGTGGAGTGCTGCCAGTCTCTGGTGACTGACTAGGTTTTCCATCCCCTCCTTCCAGGTCCTACATCCCATTGCTGACCAATGAAACCCCTGATGGATCTTTAATTTGGGTGGGCTTTCACCAATGGTGTGGGCCTCCTGTTAGTTATTCCATCGCTGACATTAACTTCTATCAAGTCTTCCTTAGGTACTTTTGTCATTCTTGGTTTGGAAGATGAAATTACATGAAATTTTCTACTTAAATAAAAATACAAAATGCCAGAAATCTTCAGCAGGCCTTGCAGCATCTGTGGAGAGAAAAACAGTTAACATTTCACATCAATCGCTATTCATTGAGATCTAATGAAAAATCATTAATCTGACAATTTAAAAAAAAAGTTGAAAAAATCACAGTGGGTCTGACAGCATCTGTGGAGAGAGAGTAGAGCCAATGTTTCGAGTGTGGATAACCCTTCATCAGGAGACTAACTCTGTGTTTCTCGCACTACAAATGATAGCTGGCAGATGGGAGGGATTTTATGGCCTCGCTCATCCCGAAATCATAAAATCCTGCCCAAGGTCAACTGACCTTTTCACGGTCTGTTCCTCATCCTCTCTGATTTCCTTGGTGGGCGAGACTGTAAAATTTTGGCTGACGTGTATTTCCAGCATTTGCTTTCAGGATTCCAGTACCTGCAGTATCATGAGTCCCGTTTTTATCTACCTTGCTGCTTGCAAGGCTGCTGGTAAATCTCTGACGACTCATCTTGAATATCAGAGCGTGCTGAAGCATAATGCTTTATCTTTCATCACTGTCACACGATTTGGGCTTTGTTAAATCTTAATCGTGAAGCTTTTGAAGCCTTTGATATGCCCGATTATTTACCTCAAGCAGTCATCAGTTTTGATCGGCCATCAAGATACTTTTAAAGTCAATCAGATTTATGTTGTTGTGGCAATATAACAACACTGATACACATCTTCAAATTCTTCTAAATAAGGAAAACCAGATTTTCTTTTCTGATGGCTTCTTTTGCTATTTGTTTTTTTTAATACTGATTTACGCTGTCTTTCAGTCTTTAGATTTTTTTTAAGAACATTTAAGTTTTACATGCAGTAATGTTTTAGTCCTACTCTTGCTGGCTATTTCAGTGTTTCCTTTCCTCTAATATGTACATACTTTTGGCCATTTATGAAACTGCATTCATTGATCCTGTGCAACTGGAGCTAGCGGAGATGGGCCAACAAGAAACAATGTGAGACAGCCGCATGTCATCTGTGTTGTATAAGTCCCACACCTCTGTAAACAGCGGATCATCTCTACATAACTATTTGCTGCAGGTGGAGATATTGGAGAAAGTACCAAAAGGGGCTGAGGTTCTTCAGGGATGCCTAAGTATAAGTTAATTTTATTACCGTCACAAGTAGGTTTACATTAACACTGCAGTGAAGTTACTATGAAAATCCCCCAGTTGCCACACTCCAGCACCTGTTCAGGGTTACTGAGGGAGAATTCAGCATGGCCAGTGCACCTAACCAGCATGACTTTGGCACTGTGGAAGGAAACTGGGGCACCCGGACGAAACCCATGCAGACATGGGGAAGATGTGCAGATTCCGCACAGGCAGTGACCCAAGCTGGGAATCGAACCCAGGTCCCTGGAGCTGTGAAGCTGCAGTGCTAACCACCGTGCCACTGTGCTGCCCAACATAAAACGGGGTTGTTGCTTCATTTCATGCTTCCCCTAGCCCATTTAAACTGCAAAACTTGTGGGCCAGGCTGATTTCATAAAATACCTTGGAATTTCTGACCTGGATTATATCAAAGCCAATGCAATTCATTGACGATAGCCCAGCCTTTAACACCATTATTCCTACAAGACTCATCTCCAAACTTTGTGATCTGTGGCTCAACTCCTCATTCTGCAACTGGATCCTAGATATTCCTAACCCACAGACACAGTTAGTAAGGTTAGGCAACAGCACCTCTTCCATGATCACCCTGGTGTCCTACAAGGCTATGTCCTCGGCCCCTTACTATACTCCTTATACACCTTTGACTATATGGCCAAATTCCCCTCCAACTCGATTTTCAAGTTTGCTGAAGACACCACTGTTGTGGGTCAGATCTCAAACAATGACAGGACACAGTACAGGGAAGAGATAGAGAATCTGGTGAACTGAGGTGACAATAATCTTTCCCTCAATGTCAACAAAACAAAGGAGGTTGTCATCGACTTCAGAAGTGTAGTGGGGGGGGGGCATGCCCCTGTCTATATCAACAGGGACAAAGTAGAAATAGTCGAGAGTTTCAAGTTTTTAGTTGTCCAGATCACCAACATCCTGTACTGGTCTCTCCATGCTGACACTATGGTTAAAAAAGCCCATCAATGCCTCTACTTTCTCAAAAGACTAAGGAAATTTGGCATATCTCCTGCAACTCTCACCAATTCCTACAGTTGCACCCCCTTAGAAAGCACTCTTTCTGATTGTATCATAGTTTGGTATGGCTTCTGCTCTGCCCAAGACTGCAAAAAACTACAAAGGGTCATGAATGAAGCCCAGTCCATCACGCAAACCAACCTTCCATTATTGACTCTGTTTACACTTTCTGATGCCTCAGAAAAGCAACTAACATAATCACAGATCCCACGCAGCCTGGACATACCCTCTTCCATCTTCTTCTATCAGAAAAAGATACAAAAGTCTGAGATCAAGTACCAAACAACTCAAAAATAGTTTCTTTCCTGCTGTTGTCAAGCTTTTGAGTGGACCTGCTTCACACTAAGTTGATCTTTCTCTACATCCTAGCTATGATTGTAACACTACATTGTGCACTCTCTCCTTTCCTCCTCTATGTACGATATGCTTTGTCTGTATGGTGCACAAGAAACAATATTTTTCACTGTATACTAATGCATGGGATGATAATAAATTGAATCAAATGCTACATTTAACAGAGAGTGTCCTTTCATCCCTTCACTCCAAAGGAAGAGTGTTGTTCTCTCCTGGACCTTCTAAAACAAAAGTTTTGAAGTTACACCCTGTTGTTTGTCATCCTATTGCTGGGCCTATTTTCACTCCTTGGCTGCACAGTTTGGAGGTGACCAACAGCATATTCATTGCGGTAAGATGGTAGGTGCAAGTTGGCCCTCTGTTTAACAAATACATAGAATCATAGAATCCCTACAGTTCAGAGAAGGCCATTTGGCCCATTGAGTTTGCATCGATGACAATCTCACGTGAAACTATAATGTGTCCAGTGAAGATATCACTTAATGTAAGGATAACTCCAAACTTGAGATGCTGCAGCTGACAAAGTTACAAAGAGCTGGAAACAGGGATTAGTACGGAGAGTTCTCCTTCAGTTGAGGCAGACACAGTCGCTAAATGGTATCTCTCGTACTGTAAATTTCCCCGATGCCGCGACAAATTGTTAATCTCACAGTATGTGTACCAAAGGATGGATTATCAGTAAGTTACACCTTACAGATCTTAAAGGATAAGTTCCACTTACATGAATCACTGTTGTTGAACGGGGGAAAGAAAAAGTGTTTCCATAAAAAATACAAAATTGTAATGGACAGCCGTGAAATGATAAAAGACAGAGGAGAGATTTTATAATCGCAAGAGCTGTCAAATGTGCATTACGGAACATAAAATCAAGAGGGTGACAGCTGGAAAACAAATATTTCTCACGTAATTCTGTTTAGTAGCAGAAATCCATCAAACACAGAGGAAAGTAGTTTTTGAATGCCTGCGTACTAAAACAGTTTAACTGCAAAACCATCTCTGTAGGTGGTACTTATACTATGGAAATGCTTCGATGGTATCACTTTACACACGCAACAGACTTGCTGCCTTTCTAGACTATTTCATCGATCACTGTTAACTCCTGTTTAAAATTCCAGTCCTCTTGAATGTCTGGGAAACAACACTGTTTTACTAATGCTCATTTCTGCCTTGCTGTTTACTTGTGAATCCAGAAGCTTTCATCCCCTTCTGATCAACATAATCTACTGGTAAGATACTCGCATGTTAAACGTAATTGTGTCATATATTAATGAATGTTTTGTGCCTCCATATTCACCGTGACCTTTACCTACCAGGTTGCTGCTGCACATTGAGTTTAGAGTGTATTTATTAGTATAACAAGTAGGTTTACATTAACAGTGCAATGATGTTATTGTGAAAATCCCCTAGTCGCCACACATAGGTGCCGGTTTGGGTACACTGAGGGAGAATTTAGCATGGCCAATGCACCTAACCAGCACATCTTTTGGACTGTGGGAGGAAACCAGAGCACCCAGAGGAAACACGTGCAGACACGGGGAGAATGTGCAGACTCTGCAGAGACAGTGACCCAAGCTAGGAATTGAACCCAAGCCCCTGACACTGTGAGGCAACAGTGCTAACCACTGCGCCACCGTCTAACTGTACAATAATCTGCTCAGTAGGACACTCCCGTGTCATACATCTGCAATCTGATTATCGTCCTTGATTTTGATGTAGGAGCTACAGAGTCAGGTGTATTACTAGTTGGCCCTTTGAGCTTATTCAATATGATCATGGCTGATCTGGTGGTGGTCTCAATTCCAATTTTCCTGTCTGACCCCCAATTCCTTCATCTACCAAAAATCAGCCTTGGAAAAAAAGCTTCTACTGCTTTCCAGGGAAGGGGATTCCACATACTAACGATTCTCAAAGAAATATTTATACATATCTCAGTCCTATTCTTAAATGTGTTCCAGAATTCCAGTCTTCCACATAAGTGGAAACATCCTCCTAGGACCCATCATATGTTTCCTCTTACGGGACAATCTAGAACAAGAGGTCACAGGTATAGGTTGAGTGGTGGCAGATTTAAAATTGAAATGAGGAGGAACTACTTCTCGCAGAAGATGGTGAATTTATGGAACCAGCTACCCCATGGCATGGTGGCATTAGAGTCATTGAATGGTTTCAAGAATGAGATAGATGTATTTCTGATTTTAAAAATGTGTTAAAGTTGGGGAGGTGGATTTGAGACTAGGGGGACGTCAGTCATGATCTGGTGGAATGGTGGAGCAGGCTCAAAGGGCTGAATTTGCCTACTTCTGCTTTTAATTCCTATATCAAATTCCTTTAGGATCTTATAAGTTTCAGCAAGATCACTTCTCATTCTTCCAAACTCCAATGGGAAAAGGCCCAACCTGTCTAACCTTTCTTCACAAGATAAGACCTTCATCCCAGGAATAAGCTGACTGAATCCTTTCTGAATTGCTTCCAATGCAATTCTATATCTTTTTTTGAAACAAGGAGGCTGAAACTGTACACTCCATTTCAGGTGTGGTCTCACCAATGCCCTGTAGAAGTGCAGTAAAACTTGCCTACTTATTATATTCTATTCCCCTTGTGATAAATGCTAACAATCCACTTTCCTAGATCGCTTGCTGTATCTGCAAACAGCAATCATCTCCAAATCAAGCAATTAATGAGGTCTGGTGTATTTCAGCTTCAGGCTTTATGCAAGTGGATGAAAGCTTTCACAGATGCTTTTAAAAGCTCTTCTTGTTCTGTGTCTTGTATCTCACTGCATCAATCAGAGTATGTGATGCATGATGATGGATCCTCCAAGATACACTTCAGCAGAATCTGAATCCCACCTGTTTTTGCTTAGCTAAAATTTGTATTCCTTCCAGCATCATTCAGATATTTTTAAAGTTTCCCCTTTGTTTCTGTTTGTGATTCCGATTCAACTCCATTCAACGCTCTTTTCCAGCATTGCCTGAGAGAGAGTTAATTAAGCAAAACCAGCTAAGATATCATGCCTGGAGGTTCCTGCACATCTTTCTTGGCATATGGATGTAGCATACGTTAAAGAGCTGAGACTCTCATATTAATGACAATATCAACAATAACGCGAGATTGACATCTGTTTTTATAAATTTTTAGTGTGGTTCTTGTGGTACTTCTAAAAGCTGACATTGAGTCCCATTTTGAATGATGTTTACACTATTACGCTAACTTTTAATGTGAAAATATTTTCAAAGGAGTTCCAGAATTGTTTTGTGGTAGGTCAACTGGGTCACAAACAATGTCAAAGAATTCTGCAGGGAATGGAAACCGCATAGTTTGAAATACACTTCATTCAATTTTAATTGCCAGAAGGAATGGACAGTTGTTATTAAAATATTTTCCATTCTGTAATAATTGTTTTTTCTTCATTCATAGGACACAGGCGTTGCAATCTAGCCAACATTTATTACCTATTCCTAGTTGCCCAAAGACAGTTGAGAGTCAACCGTATTGCTGTGGCTCTAGAGTCACAGGTAAGCCAGACCAGGTAAGAACAGCAGATTTGCTTCCCACTTAGCGAACCAGATGGAGTTTTCCAGCAATTGTCTCATGACATCAATAGATTCCTAATTCCAGATATTTGTTACTGAGTTCAAATTCCACCATCTGCCATGGCAGGATTTGAACCTAGGTCCCCAGAATATTAACTAAATTTCTGAATTTATAGACTAATGATAATAGCTCTAGACTATCATTGAAACATAGAAAATAGGTGCAGGAATAGGCCATTTGGCAGTTGAGCCTGCAACACCATTCAATATGATCATGGCTGATCGTGCACTTTCAATATCCCACTCCCGCTTTCTCTTCATATCCTGTGATCCCTTTAGCCGCAGGGGCCATATCCAGCTCCCTCTTGAATATAGCTAAAGAACTGGCTCCAACACCTTTCTGTGATAGAGAATTCCACAGGTTCACAACTCACTGAGTGAAGAAATTCTTCCTTATCTCAGTCCTGAATAGGTTACTCCTTATTCTTGAACTATGACACCTAGTTCTGAACTTCTCCAACATTGAGAACATTCTTCCCGCATCTAGCCAGTCCAGTCCCATCACGATTTTATATGTTTCTTTGAGATCCCCTCTCATTCTTCTATATTCCAGTGAGTATAAGCACAGTCAATCCAGTCTCTCTTCAAATGTCAGTCCTGCCACTGTGAGAATCAGTCTGATGAACTTATGCTGGACTCCTCAATACCAAGAATGTCCTTCCTCAGACTAGGAAACTAAAACTGCACAGAATACTCAAAGTGTGGTCTCACCAAAGTCTGTATAAAAGCAGCAAAACATCCTTACTCCTACACTCAAATCCTTTTCCTATGTAGGCCAGTGTGCCATTAGCCATTAGGGTAGCACAGTGACACAGTGGTTAGCACTGCTGCCTCGCAACACTAGGGACCCAGGTTTGATTCCTGACTTAGATCACTCTCTGCATGGAGTTTATATATTCGCCCCTCATCTGCATGGGTTTCTTCCAGGTTCTCTGGTTTCCTCCCACAGTCCAAAGATGTGTGGGTTAGATGGATTGGCCATGACAAATTATCTATTAGTGTCAGGGAGATTAGCAGAGTAAATATACAGGGTTAGGGGGATAGGACCTGGTGGGAACATTGTCGGTACAAGTTCAAATGGCTGAGTGGCCTCCTTCTGCGCTGTAGCGATTCTACGATTAGTTTTCCTCACTGCCTGCTGTACCCTGCATATGGAGATGCTGGCATTGGACTGGGGTAAACACAGTAAGAAGTCTTACAGGACCAGGTTAAAATCCAACAGGTTTATTTGGTAGTAAACGTCACTAGCTTTCAGAGCACTGCTCCTTCATCAGGTGAGTGGGAGATCTGATAATAAATGGGGCATTTGAGACATACACTCAATTTATAGATTCAGTAAATTCAGTAAATTGAATTTGTGTCTTTATATGACCAGTTTGTGAACAGAGATCCCACTCACCTGACAAAGGAGCAGGACTCTGAAAGCTAGTGGATTTTGCTACCAAATAAACCTGTTGGACTTTAACCTGGTGTTGTGAGACTTCTTATTGTGTTGTCCCTGCATGCCAGTCTTCAGCGACTGTTCCATTCACGTTGCACTTTCTCTATTCTGAAATGTCACCATTCAGATAATGATCTTCCTTCCTGTTTTTGCCACCAAAGTGGATAACCTCACAGTTATCCACATTATATTGCCAAGTATTTGCCCACTTAGTCAGCCTGTCCAAGTCACTCTGTAGCCCTTTAACATCCTCCTCACAGCACACACTCCCACCCAACTTTGTGTCATCTGCAAATTTGGAGATACTGCCTTTAATTCCTTTGTCCAAATCATTAATGTATATTGTGAATAGCTGAAATCCCAGCACTGAACCCTGTGGTACCCTACTAGTCACTGCCTGCCACTCTGAAAAGGACCCAATACGGTGAGCTTTAATTTTGCTCACCGACCTCTTGTGTGGGACTTTATCATCACCCTTTTGAAAATCCAGATACACAGCATCCACTGGTTTACACTTGTCCACTCTACTGGTCACATCCTCAAAAAATTCCAGATTTGTCAAGCAAGATTTACCTTTAGTGAATCCATGCTGACTTGGACCAATCCTGTCACTGCTTTCCAAATGCTCGGTTATTGCATTTTTAATAATTGACTCCAGCATTTTTCCCACAGCTGATGTCAGGTTAACTGATCTATATTTCTTGTTTTCTCTCTCCCTTCTTTTTTTAAAAAGTACTACCCCCCAATCCATGAGGACTCTGTAGAAGTCTATAGATTGCTGGAAAATGATCACCAATGCACCCAATATTTCTAGGGACACTTCCTTAAGTATCTGAGGTACAGAATGTTAGACCCTGGGGAGTTTAAATCCCAGCAATTTCCTCAATATAATTTCCTAACTAATAAGAATTTCCTTCATTTCTTCCTTCGTGCTAGACCCTCTGTCCGCTAGTATTTCTGGAAAGTTTTTGCGTTCTCCTTAGTGAAGACAAATCCAAAGTGTTTGTTCAGCTGAGTCTACCATCTCTGTGTAACCCGTTATGAATTCAGCTGATTCTAACTGTAAGGGATCTACATTTGTCTTCACCAGTCTTTTTCTCTTCACATATCTATAGAAGGTTTTGCAGTCAGTTTTTATGTTTTCTGCAAGCTTACCCTCATCTTCTATTTTCTCCTTCTGAATTAAACCCTTTGTCCTCCTTTGCTAGATTTTACATTCCTCCCAGTCTTCAGGTTTGCTGCTTTTTCTGGTCAATTTATGTATCTCCTCTTTGGTTTTAACACTTTCCCTGATTTCCCTTGTTAGCCATGGTTGTGCCACCTTCCCTGTTTAACTCTTACACCAGTCAGGGATGTGCAGTTGTTGAAGTTCATCCATGTGTTTTTTAAATATATACCATTGCCTATCCACTGTCAACCCATCAAGTATTCTTTGCCACCTTATCCTAGTCAATGCATGTCTCATACCATCAAAGTTAGCTTTCCTTAAGTTAACCCTAGTCTCAGAGTTAACTGCATCACCCGCCATCTTAATAAAGAATTCTACCACATATGGTCACTCTTCCCCAAAGGATCTCATGCCACAAGATTGCTAATTAATCCTCTCTCATTACACACTACCCTGACTAGGATGGCTTGCTCTCCAGTTGGTTCCTCGACATATTGGTCGAGGAAACCATCCCTTATACATTGCAAGAAACCCTCGTCCATCACATTGCTGCCAGTTTGGTGAGCCTAATCAATATGCAGATTGAAGTCACTCATAATAACTACTGTGCCCTTGCTGCACACACTTCTAATTCCCTGCTTGATAACATCCCCAACTGTTTGGTGGGCTATACACAACTCCCACTAAAGTTTTTTGTCCTTTGAGTGTTCTGCAACTCCACCCGTACTGATTCCACATCATCCAGGCTAATGTCCTTCCTACGATTCCATTAATCTCCCAGTTAACCAACAATGCTACCCCACCCTCCTTTCCTTTCTATATTTCCATTGCCTTCCTCATGACAGGTAGATTTGAATTATTGGGCTAGACCTACTCCTTCCTGCCTGTGGGGTGTCGTAGTCTCACAGGTATGTCTGCCATTATAGATATCTCTCAATTCTTATTTCCATTGGGAAAAGGCAAATTTTTTTTTTGTCAACAATTCCAAATGTTTCACCTCTTCTTTGGTTCATCTGTTTTTCTTTGTCATTTAAGCTTTCAGAGAAAGAAAAGACATTACATTTTAGAAAGATAACCAAAGACTGGGAATATACATTTGATGGAAAGATGTGGAAGGGTTTATAGGGACAGAGATCTTGAAGTACAAACACATACGAATTCACGTGATTAAAATCATAAAGTGGCCAATAGTTTTTTGAGTTTTATAAATAGAGTGAAAGATTCAAGACACTGTGATGTATTTCTTTGAAATAAAGCTAAGGCTACAGTTTGATTGCTCTGAGCATTTATGGATCCTTCCCCAACTCTTAAGCCTTAGAGAGCACAGAGTGTAGATTCATCATAATGACACCATTGATTGTTTCTGTAGGAGTAGACAAGGCTAAGAGAAGACTTTATAGATATTTTAAAACCACAAAGGCTTTTAATAGAAATGGCATGATGGTACGATGGTACAGTGGTGCCTCACAGCACCAGGGATTTGGGTTCAATTCCCAGCTTGGTTCACTGTCTGTGAAGAGTCTGCATGTCCTCTCTACGTCTGTGTGGGTTTCCTTTGGATTCCACCCACAGTTCGAAGGACGTGCTGGTTGGGTGCATTGGCCATGCTAAATTTTCCCTCAATGCACCCGAACAAGTGCTGGAGTGTAGTGACTAGGGGATTTTCACAGTAATTTCATTGCAATGTTAATGCAAGCCTACTTGTGACACTAATAAATAAACTATAATAGAATGAAAAAGAAAATAAAAATTATTTCATGAGGTAGCTAGTAATATGACTTGCTTGATTTAAAAATTGTCATTAAGAAAGTGAGAAAAGAGATTAAGATAATTTTTTTTAATGTCACATAGAATGTTGCATCTTTTAGGAGAGGCATATATAAACATAGAGAAGATAGAGTGGATATTTATGGGGAGAGTGGATTTATTTTAGTCTGCTCTGACCAAGAATCCATGGGATCACAGAAAATATTTAAGAAATGTGCTGGACATGATACGTTGAAACAACATCCTTCTGTGCATTAATTTTTTCTTGCTCCATTTTTAGTTTCACTCAGAATGGAAAAGTTTTGTTGCATCAATACACTGTACCATTTATTTAGTGTTTGTGATTGTGATATAGTTCCTTTAATGGCTGCATGTTGGCACAGTGATTACCACTGCTGCCTCAATTCTTCACTCACCTGAAGAAGAAGCGACACTCCGAAAGCTTGTACTACCAAATAAAGCTGTTGGACTTTAATCTGGTGTTGTGAGACTTAGTGTGCTTACTCAATCCAGTGCCAGCATCACCACATTGTGCTTCATAGAGCCAGGGACCCAAGTTCGATTCACAGCTTGGGTCACCGTTTGCACGTTATCCCCTGTCTCTATGTGGATTTCCTCCATGTGCTCCAGTTTCCTTCCACAGTCTGAAAGGTGAGCTAAATTCTCTCTCAGTGCACCCAAACAAGCACCAGAGTGAGGCTACTAGGGGATTTTCACCATAACTTCTTTACAATGTTAATGTAAACCTACTTGTGACACGAATAAATCAACCTTAAACTCTTTTGTGCACGGTGCGGAAAGTCTGTTCTTGATGTCGCTTTTACTTTAGCCTCCTGGAATGTAGATCTACACCGCAAACTGGTTCAATTCACATGTTTTTCACTAATCTATTTAAATCCTGTTACTATTTCATTGAACAACTAATCCATCTTCCTTCAGTAACTTTTGTTTTTTATTGCACCTTTTTATAAATCTATTTTGTGACCTCTCCTTGGTGACAATGTTTCCACACAGGTCCACAGATACTATTGACCTTTTGTGTCCATGTTTGCCCGTGACATAAACTACACTGTTCTGTTTTCACTTGGTCCAGTAGTTATTTATTTAAATCAGGGACGCAAAATATGCAAAGTTTTAAGGGAGGTCACCTGCTCTCCCAACCTATTTTGTAACGTAGTTGGCAATATTTATTTTACAGTTTCCTTCAGCTGAAACTGGATGGAATTTACCAGCCTCCCTGCGGCATGTTTTCTGGTAGTGGAGGTGTCTCACTGTTGGCCACCAGCAGGATCTTGTGGTCTTGCCAATTCTACCATGTTTGCATGGCTTGTCTACCCCACCATCAAGGAACCTCTCGGATGGAGGACGGAGTGGGTGGGGTAGAGTCACTTTCAGCAAGGAAGGAAGACCTGGCCAGTGAGAAGGGCAAGAAAATCCCACTCTCTCTGTCGCCCAATTTTCGAATATATATGGACCATGCGATTCATTCTATTATAGAATGTGACGGATTGTAACTTCTGAATGTGCTGGCAATTAGAAATTAGTTCTGAGGTTTGACTTAGTTACAAAAAGGAATGTGCTTTAAACAGTCCTGAATGTAGTTGAATGAGGTGAATAGTTTGTAGGGTGAGGTAAGACCTATCTTGGTAAAACTTCTTACCTCAACTTAAAACTTCCCAAGAGGGAAGATTTGTATGTAACAGTTTATAAAGGTTGAAATTAACTTTTAAGTTTGTGACCTTTAACTCATTTCCCAGGTGTGGAGATAGGCGGAGATTGTGTCATAAATAAGTTGTACTATTGGCTTACTCGTTGTTCAGGAAGTACATTTTGTTCAGGCTAAATCAGAACAAAGGCTATTGTAATGGGTTTTCACTTATGAGAATTGGGAAGTAAAACTTGTGGAGGCTTAATAATAATTCCCCTGGTTCAAATATAACTGAAAAAACAGGATTTTCTACTCATCATACTGGGCATATTCCCAAATATTTTAGCCAAGTGATGAAGTCACTGCAGAAGACTAACACAGTTGGGACTTGTGAGGAGATCTGAGTCCACAATGTCTTGATTTTCCTGAATGGATTCCCACCTGAATTTGGTAAGAGGCTTGTGACTGATTGCCTCAAAACAAAGAGGTTGTCCTTATTTTCCTTTGTCAACCTGCCATATTGAGAGTCCAAGTGATCTCACACTGTTTTCACCTGTTTTCTGCCCCCAAGTACCCCTGCTCCCATGTCTTTGTCAGGGCATTGAGTACGAGAGTCAGAATGTCAAGTTGCAGTTTTATAAAACAGCACTTAGGCTGGACAGTGGTTAGGCTGCACTTAGAGTATTGTGTTCAATATATCACCGGTCCTTCACTATCGCTGGGTCAAAATCCGAGAATTCCCTCCCTAATGGCATTGTGGGTCAACCCACAGCACGTGGACTGTGGTGATTCAAGAAGGCAGCTCACCACCACCTTCTCAAGGGCAACTAGGGATGGGCAATAAATGCTGGCCAGCCAGCCATGCCCATGTCCCACAAATGAATTAAAAAAAAAACTCTGGTTACCACATTGCAGGAAGGATGTGGATGTTGTGGAGAGGGTGCAGAAGAAATTTACCAAGATGCTGCCTGGATTAGAAGGCATGAGCCATAAGGAGAGCTGCACAAACTAAGGTTGTTTTCTCTGAAGTGGTGGACAGGAGAGTTGGTGGAAATCTGTAAAATTACGAGAGGCATAGATAGTGTTGACAGTCAAAATCTTTTTCCAGAATTGAAATGTTTAATACTAGAGAGTATGCACTTAAAGTGACAGGAGGAAAGTTTAAAGTAGTGTGAGGGACAAGGTTTTTATGCACAGAGTGGTAAGTGTCTGGAACGTGCTTCTGGGGGTGGTGGTGCAGGTAGATACGATAGGGGTGTTCAAGGAGCTTTTAGATAAGCACATGAGTATGCAAGGAATAGAGGGATATGGACCAAAGGCAAAGGAATTAGTTTAATTTGGTGTCATGTCTGGCACAACATCGTGGGCCGTACGGCCTGTTCCTGTGCTGTGCTGCTCCTTGTTCTATGTCCTCTACTTGCTTCCTCTGCTTCCTCTTCAAGGTAAAATCATCCCACCATTTCTTTGGCCTTCAGCAATCCCAGTAAGGACCACTGATTTGGCCCATTGCAGAGACTGAAAAAATTAATGGGAGCCTCGTGGCACATTCTCCAATTTGTGATGAACCTCCTCAATATGGCACCAATGGGGAAGAAATAGTTGAGAGCTTCAAGCTTTTCGGTGTTCAGATCCCCCCAAGCTGACACTATAGTTAAGAAAGCCCACCTCTACTTTCTCAGAAGACTAAGGAAATTCGACAAGTCAGCGACAACTCTCACCAACATTTACATATGCACCATAGTAAGATTTCTTTCTGGTTGTGCCATAACTTGGTACGGCTCCTGCTCTGCCTAAGACTGCAAGAAATTACAAAGGGCCATGAATGAAGCCCAGTCTGTCATTCAAACCAGCCTCCCATCCATTGAACTTTGTCCACACTTCCCGCTGCCTCGGAAAAGCAACCAGCATAATCAAGGACCCCACGCACCCCAGACATTCTCTCTTCCACCTTTTTCTGTTGGGAAAAAGATACAAAAGTCTGAGGTCACGTACCAACTGACTCAAAAACAGTTTTTTCCCTCCTGCTATCAGAATTTTGAATGGACCTGCCTCATACTAATTTGATCTTTCTCTCACCCTAGCTATGACTGTAACACTACATTTTGCACGCTCTTCTTTCCTTCTGTATGTCTGGCATGCTTTGTCTGTGTAGTGTACAAGAAACAATACTTATTGTACACCTATATATGACAATAATGAAGCAGATCAAATCAAGTTCAATACTGCAATGAAGCCTGTATTCCTTTCAGTCGGGAGCCAGTACTGACTGAAAGAAGGCCCTTGTGATGTTACACAGCAGCCTAAACATTTGTCAGCATTGGGAAGGGGTCCAGACTCTGCTAGCTCTGTTATTTGTCCTATTTGTTCCACGCTTATAGAATTGGAACAATTTTGTTGAATTTCGGTCTCTCAGTTCATTCTGGTTGAGTGATAAATAACAAGAGGTTCTCCTGGTTACGTATGGAAATGTTAAGCTTTCATTTCTGTTCTGACTCTCCACCACTTGCTAAGTACATTTCCACCCATTATTCAAATCTTTGCTGTTTTCAATAAGATTACCAATGACCCAGGGGTTAACTTGTAATTGAAGCTTATCAACTTTTCATATCATTTTTTATTCCACCAGGTTATCTTTTGTTTCAGTTACCTACAATAATTTCCACTTCCACCTCTATCTTCTTCATCTCGCACCATTTGTACACTTTATATAAAGTTCCAGGATCAAAAGGCAGCATTTATTTTGGCTCAAAGCAGAATTATAATCAGACAACAATCAACAATTCAATATTTGCTTAATAGTTCATACCTTGCAAACATGTATCCCTAGTCATATTCTAGGCAACTGCTTTCTTGAAACACTGCAGCTGATTTATCATCACAATATTTGCAATCTATTGTCTATAGCAAATTCAGAAAATGCTGGAAAAACTCAGCACCATCTGTGGAGGGGAAATGGAGTTGAAGGCCTAAGTTTGCTGGTCCCACTGACACATTGGTGAAAGGTCTGTTAATTCTGGATGGGAATTTAATTCCTGTCCAGTATTTTAGGTCTGCAATCTTTTCGCAGAACGGTGGCACAGTGGTTAGCATTGTTGCCTCACAGTAGCGGCGACCTAGGTTCATTTCCGACCTTGGGTCACTGTCTGTGAGGAGTCCCCCTGCCTGCGTGGTGGTGCTCCAGTTTCCTTCCACACTCCAAAGATGTGCAGTTTAGGTTGATGGGCTGTGCTAAATTGCCCTTATAGTCAGGGGGATTAGCAGGGTAAATATGTGGAGTCATGGGGATAACACCTGGGTAGGATTGTTGTCAGTGCAGACTCGATGGGCCGAATGACTTCCTTCTGCCATTGTGGGGTTCTATGGTTCTATGATAAGAGTTAGAGAGCAAAGGATAGTTGAGATTATAAGTTGGCTGTAAAGGGAACAGTGCTTTTATTGCACAAAATAAAGTAAAATAAAAACAACAAGCCTGTGGTGAACACAACTGATCCCATGCAGTAATGGACCCTGCTTTATACAGGGTGCAACTCCACCTGGTTAGTTAATTATCAATTGCCAGGGAGATTGTATTCTACAAGTCGGACAGGGAGATCGATCAATGATTCTCTGGCAAGACCTGTGGGGGTTATTACAGAATCCTAGAATAGAATCTCTACAGTGCAGTAGGAGGCCATTCAATCTATTGAGTCTGTTCCGACCACATTCCCACCCAGGCCCTATTCCTGTAACCTCACATATTTACCCTGTTCATCCCCTGACACTTGAATCAATTTAGCATGGCCAATCCACCTAACTCACACATCTTTGGACAGTGGGAGAAAACCGGAGCACCTGGAGGAAACCCACGCAGACATGGGGAGAACATGTAAATGCCACACAAACAGTGACCTAAGCCAAGAAACGAACCCATGTCCCTGGCACTGTGAGGCAGTAGTGCTAACAACTGTGCCACACATGCCACTTCACAGGGACAAGAACAAAAGGAAATACTGAACAATAGAAGAGATGAGGCAAGAAAAGAAACGAATGATGTGCGCGAAGCACTTGTGCTACTGGCAGCAAGGAAAAAATAAGAGAAATATGGAAAATAGCAAAGGACGGGAAGCAAAATGGAGCACAGATTATGGTCTGAATCTGTGGACCTCAGTGTTGAGTCTGGAAGATTGTAAATTGTCTATTCAAAGGACACGACACTGTTCCTCAAACTTACGCTGAGCTTTACTGGGATAGTGCAGCTGGCTGAGGGAGAAAATGTAGGTGTCAGAGCAAAATAAGAAAGGACTGGCATCTGGAAGCTTGGGGTGGACGGAATGGAGGTCACCCAATCTGTGTTTGATCTCCCCGGTGCAGAGGACAGGATTGAATACAGTAAATTAGATTGGAAAATGTGCACTCAAACATGTTTTGCCTGGAAGGAGCGTTTGGGGCTTTGAATGTTGAGGAGACAAGAGATAAAAAAGTAGGTGCGACAACTTCTGCATTTGCCTGCAGCAATGCCGTGGAAAGGAAATGGAGTGCTGAGGGGTTGCTGAAGAGTGAATCAGATCCTTTGGCGGCACAGTGGTTAGCACTCGTGCCTCACTGCGCTAGAGACTTAGGTTCGATTCTCAGCTTGGGTCACTCTCTGTGTGGAGTTGGCAAGTTCTCCCCCATATCTGTAGTGTTAATGTAAGCCTATTTGTGACACCAATAAACAAAAATGAACAACAGTAGAATTCATTAACCACATGGAGCTTGAAAGAGGAGGGAAGAGGTCGATATTGTCATCTGGAAGATGAATGCAGCCTCGATCATGCAGGGAAGAAGAGGAGTGAAAAGGATAAAAAGCTGCCCAGAACAGTGCAATGAAGTGAAATATAGAAACATTAAAACCTTTGGACATTCCTCATCCTGACACATTCAGGACCATTCTCCAAATCACCACCATCTTACAAAGGGTGCAGAGGAGATTTATAAGGATTGTTGTCTGGATTGGGTGGCATGCCTTATGAGGATAGGTTGAGAGAGCTCGATCTTTTCTCCTTAGAGAGATGAAGGATGAGAGGTGACCTGATAGAGGTGTAAAAAATGTTGAGAAGTGTTGATAGGGTGGATTCTCAGGAGCTTTTCCCCAGGGCTGAAATGGTTGCCACAAGAGGACACAAGTTTAAGGTGCTGGGGAGTAGGTACAGAGGAGATGTCAGGGGTAAGTTTTTCACTCAGAGGGTGGCGGGCGTGTGGAATTGGCTGCCATCGGTGGTGGTGGAGGCAAATTCATTAGGGTCTTTTAAGAGACTTCTGGATGAGTACATGGGACTTAATAGGATTGAGGGTTGTGGGTAAGCCTAGTAGGTAGAGACAAGATTGGCGCAACTTGTGGGCCAAAGGGCCTATTTGTGCTGTAGTTTTTCGATGATTCTATGACTCTATCTCCTTAGAAGTTATAACTACCTGAAACAATACTCCCTCACGTTGATTACTCTCCTTCTGAAAGCTATAACTGAGCAAAACAAAAAGCATTCAGTGCATTGGCAGCAAAGAGTTAGTTATTTGCCCATTCTGCGATGCAATCTACAAAGTCCAAGGTACTTTTTATTTAAAATTACATGTCATTTATTTGATATAAGCCATCTTCAGTAACACTTAGGATAATTGGCTTGCAACTGCGTCCCTGGAAATGACGAGTAGAAAATGCATTGACAAACCTATACAAAATATGATGAAACACATTAGTATTCAGTGAATTGTAATCTTCACATTCTACGTGTTTCGGAATTGTTTCCAGGCATGGTAGTTTGGGAAAGTAATGGACTGCATTAGCAGATCTGCAGATTTTAACATTAATCAACGTACGTTGCTTGTGGCTTGTTTTGTGAAAATGTCACAGTTAGCAGAATGAATAAGTTTCGCAGAGCTGGAGGACAATTTTTGTGTGTGTATTGATTAGGCCATTCCGCGTGTTGGCTTACATACTAACAGGTTTAAGGATGCATTCGGCCAACATGTCAATCTGGGCCATTCGTGGGATCATGTCGCCTCCAGTTTATACCAACAAGATGATGTGGGGTTCAGAATAAGAGGAATAAAGATGTTTGCAAAAGCATCGATGATTAAATAGCCAGGCGATTGCATGATGGTCTTTACTGCAATGGAGCTGCCTTGTACTGCCTTGGCATAATAAGCTTGTTTGCAGCACAGGCAGCAACCCTGACCATTTGAAATGTGCATTGTCAGTCGTTACACCACTGGCATACAGAAAACCATCATTCAAATGGGAAAGCAAGATTACAGGCTCTTGCGACTGTTTGCATCCACGGGATACTTTCCATCTTACGTGCTCGGAGAATGTGATGAAGAAAATCCTATTGAAATTACTTTCGACAAGCAAGAACCAATTTCAAATAACCCTCAAAGTAACTTGGCACCTGCTTTATTTCTTGCCTTGAGGAAGAGCAATCAATTTGGATTTGGCTCCCCCCCCTTCAAGGAGCTTCAGCTTTGATGTGATGTCTTTGAAATTTCCTTCCAACTTTTAATAAAATCAGTAGCACTAAGTGAATGCATTTTGCAGTAGCTTCATCTGTTTTTTCTCAATGCATAATGTTTTGCCTTCGATTATATGCCTACACATCGGCAATATCTTTCTCTTTACATGGAACAGCAGAACCGTAATTCCTTGCAAGAAAATGAAATCTTATGTAACAGCACTAGTTCCACTATTATATTTGGTTTCTTACTGTGTTGCTACAGGCAGCACAGTGGTGCAGTGGTTAGTATTGCTGATTCACAGCGTCTGGGTTCAAATCCAGCCTCATCAGACTGCTTGTGTGGAATTTGCACATTTTCCCTGTGTCTGCGTGTGCTCTGGTTTCCTCCTACGCTTCAAAAATGGGCAGGCTGGGTGGATTGGCCATGCTAAATTGTCCTGTAGCATCGGGGGAGTAGAAAGGTGAATGCTTGCGGGTTACGGAGATAGGCCCTGCGTGGGATTGTTTTCAGTATGGGCTTAATGGACTGAATGGCCTCCTTGTGCACTGTAGGGTTTCTAGAATTCTACAATTCTGCAATTCTACAATTCGAGTATCTCATCAATTGTTCTCATTTGAGAAAATCAAATGAGATTGACCTTGAGTCAAAATCATCAATTAATTCCGTTGGGAGATCTCCTAGCTCCTGCCGTGATGGGTGATTGAGAGATTTCCTATAAGATAACAGGGCCTGGCGGGGGTGAAACCATGATCAGGTAGGGGAGGAGGCTAATCCATTGCACTGGGGTTGTGCTGACACCTGTGACCGTGATTCTCTGAGCTAGGGTAGCCAATGAGGTTAAACCGAGGCTTTACTTGATGCAATTTTCCAAAGCCATCTCGGCCTTTTGATGATAAGCTGAAGTGTTAGATTGAGCCCAGGAGGGGGTGCAATGCTTCCTTGGATCTATCAGCTTGGATCTTGTTTGATTGAGCCCAATATGGGATGTAATGTCTTGTCTTGGAGCTTGGATCTGGTTTGTCCCTCATGTGGGGAGCTTGGTTGGACCTAATTTGAATTGGCTTTTTTGATTAGAAAGAAAGTACCAAAAGGTACCAATAATAAAAAAAATAGGAGCTGCAACTTTTGGTGGGATAGCAATAGAGTGGTCAAAGTTTTAGTTTTGGGTTTATGGACTGCATAGATCCTTAGTTTCAATCCAAGCTCCAGTTAATTTACTCATACGCTAGCATGCTATAACAAACATATCATGAGATGGTGATTCAGAGTCTTTCAGTAAGGAAACAGCTCTTCCTAAATGTCCAGGACATTGAAATTCAAACAGGATAAACTAATGAATAAGAAATATAACCTCAAAGGCTGTGGTTCAGAGGCTGTGTCTCTGTTCATCGCTAACAGTAAACACGATAAAGAATGGAGTGCATAAATGTAAATATCAAAGAGTGTATTGGATTTATCACGATGATAATGACTCCAAACTTTATGAGTATGAATTTTCATACATTTTATTCCCTTTATAATCAGGAAACAGTGTTGTTGTGTATGGGAGATGTGATTGACATTGTTAAAAAATTCTATTTAAAAACTCTATTTAAAAGAGTTCTATTAATGGTGCATTTCTTTCAATGGCTGCTTCCTAAGGAACATTAACATACAGAAGGATCTGGGTGTGTAGATCCACAATTCCTGAAAAGTGGCCAAGGTGATTAAGAAGATATATGGCATGCTTGCCTTTGCCAGCCAGGATACTGAATACAAGAGTTGGCATATCATATATATATAAAACCTCAGTTAGGCTATATTTGGACTATTGCATGCATTTCTGGTTGCCACACTACCAGAAGGGTGTGGAAGTTTTGGAAATAGTGCATAGGTGGTTCACCAGAATGTTGCCTGGTCTTGAGGGTGTTGGCTATGAGGAAAAGTTGAGTAAATTAGGATTGTTTTCACTGGAAAAACAGAGACTGAGAGGACACCTGATAGATGTCTATAAAATTATGAAAGGCATAGACAGGGTGGATAGTCAGAAGCTTTTTCCCAGTGTGAAAGTGTCAATTGCAAGAGGGCACAGGTTTAAAGTGAGAAGGGGAAAGTTTAAGGGAAATATAATATTTACTTTATTTGAAAATGCAATCTGTAAGTCACTGAAAATCAATATGAATGTGCTGTACTACTCTGTACTTTGCAATAAAGAAACTACATTTTTTTAACCACTTTCAATAAATTCCTTTAATTATCTTTAATGTTGGAAAATTAATGATCAATAATTAAGAATGGAACCATAAGATGTTGTGAGACGATCACAAGTGTTGAATTTTCATATTCCAGAACATTTGATGGACATGTCTTTCATTACTTTATTTATAGTATGTCTATAGGATATATTTGTCATTGATAGGTAGCACAAAACAATACTTCAATCAAGTTTTTAAGTTTATTTATCAGTGTCACAGATAAACTTACATTAACACTACAATTAAGTTACTGTGGAAATCCCCTAATAGCTACATTCCAGGACCTGTTCGGGAGGAAATGGGAGCACCTGTACGAAACCCATGTACACACAGGGAGAACGTGCAGTCTCCGCACAAATAGTGACCGAAGCTGAGAATTGAACCCCTGTCCCTGGCACTGTGAGGCAGCAGTGCTAATCACTGTCCCGCACTGTATCTAGTACTATTTGCTATGGTTTGTTACAATACCTTGATGAAAAACATGCAATAAATATCTAATATGATTACACAGTATAAAGTCAAGCATCTCAAAAAAATGTTACAGTTTGCCAAAGATTTACAAATTTAAATTCTCACACCTCTTAATCATAGCATATAGCATCTAACTTCTGGGTAGACTTTTAATAGAGAGAGAGCTATTAAATTCTAATTTGAGTATGCCTATGGTGTACACATTGGATAAAATGATTATTGATATAGGGTGGTCAGGCTAATCTGCTAATACCAGCTTATTCAGGTGTTTTAGTTAATATCTGGTCACGCAGTTACGACTGTGTTCAATTAACCAGAGATTATGCCAATCTGCAGTAATTTTGCCAAATGGTAACACCAAATAACCATAATCCTTTTAGTAATAACGACCGGAATTCTGCCCCAAAAATTTTAAGTGTTGAATTCAAGCGAAATCTGGAGTAATTCATTTTTGTTGTTTTTCATGGGAGTTCAGATTAGAATCTCCCACACTCTGTGCAATGATGAAGCCGCCAGCATTAATATCATTATAAATCAGTGGGTGGGGTCTATTCCTGCCTGGGAGGCTGAAAACAGCTGAAAACACTGTCAACCTCCCAATTGCTGGCTGGTCCTGCGACTCCCACAGTGCTACTCCTCCAACCCCCTCATGACCTGATTGTGCGGCTCCCTGGACCATTTCCAGGTCAGCCTCGACCCTCTCCCCCCACCCTGTCCTGGACCACTCCAGTCTCCAGCCCTCCTCTTTCCTCTCACAGTGCCAATCCCTTCCCCACCCTACCCCCACAGTGCAGACGCCCCCACAGGCAGATCCCCACCTCCCGGCAGAACTTCTCACTCCCCCAAGCAGACCCCTTCCCTAATTTGTCCCGTTGGATTCTCTCCTGCCACCATTGATCCTCGTAGCAGTGGGACTCCCCCCCCACCCCTAAGTTACATTGTATGCCCCCAAGCCTGCCCCATACACCCACCCCCTTGACATTGGCACTTTGCCCCTTGGGCAGTTCCAGTGGCCACAGGCTAGCACTGCCAGTGTGTCCATGCCTGGGAGCATCAAACCACCCCCCCCACCCCCCAATGCCCAATTCCCACCTTGGGGGCCCCAAATGCCCCCTTTAACTCCAGCGAGGTCGAGCTACTAGCTCCTTGAAAGTGGGGTCTGCTGTAATCCCTGCTGGAGTGAGACGTTCTGGCGGGGTGGGAGATGCTAGCTGGCTGGGAGAATTCAATCCTAGGCCTGCTAATAGAACTTAAATAGTATGCTAAATACTACTTAAATGCGGACGCTGCCTCCCAGCTGATTTCCGGCACTACGCAGACCCCGTCAGAAACCCTGGGAGACACAAGCGCAGCCAGAACACTTGCAGGAACCCTGCGAATTGCCCTCTATAGGATGGGAAAATCGTGGCCAGCATTTATCGACACTGGTCCATTTCAGCACCAGTAAAGATACAATAAGGATTTATTCCACGTGACCTCATGCATCCTGTCTCTCGAAACAAACACTACTCTCGTTGGTGACTTAGAATCAAAGTGCTGAAGATCACATTGTAGCCTTTTGTCGGGTCCTCTGAAGTTCTTACTGCGCTATAACCTTGCAGCACAATCTTAGCTACATATTAGCATTTGCGAACATAATGAGCCATAACCTCCCTGAATTGGCAATCACTGCCGATTGCCACTCTGTGCCCACTTATCCATGCCAAGTTTCTTCCACGCCTGTGTCGCTTGACCTTCCTGCACAGGCTGGCTGAGGTCCAGGCAGTGCTGCAGTCTCTGAAGCCCAGAGTCGCAGACCAGCAGTGTCGGGCTCTTTTCTTCCTGCCGGCAGGTATGTTTAATCGTCTAATTCATAACCGACAGACCCAGGGAGAAGGTAGGTGCACAAGGTAGGTTTTTTAAAATTACTTACAGGATGTGGGCATCATTGATTAATCCAGTATTTATTGCCCATATCTAGTTGTCCTTGAGAAGGTGATGGTAAGCTATCTTCTGGAACTGCTGCAGTCCTCTGCTGTTAAGGAGGGAATTGTATAATTTTAACCCAGCGACAATGAAGGAACATCGATACATTTCTAAATTAGGATGCTGAGCGGCTTGAAAGGGAACCTCTCCAAGTGAGTGATTTTCTCAGATATCTGCTACCCCTGTCCTTCTAGATAGTGGTGGTTGTGAGTTTGGAAGGTGCGTTAGAACGATTATTGGTAAGTTCCTGCAGTGCATCTTGCAGATGGCACATGGCTGCCACTGTGCATCACTGATGGAGGGAGTGGATGCTTGTAAATAGGATTTAAATGGTGGGAAAGGGGTAATCTGAGTTTGGAGCAGGGGATGACCAGTGGAATGGGAGGGTTCAGCTGGAATGAAGGTAAGAGTTGGTTTTATGTTGGGTAGGGGGGTGCTTGGTGGAGGGAGGTGGTTCATCAGTGGAGGTTGAGGTCTGGGTCTATAAAATATTTACCCAGAAGTTAGAAGAGGGTTTAATCCTTTGACCTTTTTCTGAGCAACTGTTGGTGTAATCCTGGCAGAAGCATTTGAAGTTTGCGATTTAAAATGGCACTTTTGGGTGGTTAACAGTGTAACTCAATTGCCTGGAGGAAGCTAGCATTGTCTGGGCAATTGCCCTGCAGAATTTTGACCTGTGAAGTTCAAAGAAGTATTCATCCACACCTCGCTGCTTCTGATATCGGACCGTGGGGAGCCCAGAATTTGCAGCCCAGTATAGATTGTGTGGCGTTTAAGTTGAGTTCTGCATTATGCCATAAAGCAAAACAACGAATTTTACTGAACAATCTCCAAATGAAGGAATTACCAAAAAGTTTCACTTTTTGTAACTTTTGCTTTAACACAAATCAGAATCGATGTAAAACATGAGCTAAAAGACAAATGGTGATTGATACAAACTATAATTGCACAAGGAATAGCAGATACTGCAAAGATTATCACACAGAATTACAAACATATGTATCGCTTCTTGCTTAAATGGCATCTATGTTCAATCTCACAGTTTTCCCATCTAAGCCAACAGAAAGTTGGATCACTCACTTTTGTCACTCAAAGGGTTTGGTCTTGAAGTCACCTGCAATAATAGCTCCATTCCATTTGAGTCCTCCAGAGACAACTGTCACCCAAATGGCACACTCGTTCAGAACCTCATTAATAGGTTCAAGACAGCCTTAAAGGCACAATTTTTCGACAGGCGCCTTTAAGAACCTTATTAAACTATCTGGTCATCTCTGGCAAAACTGCTTCATTGCTGCAGAATTGTCCAATTCACCAGGTTTACCCCAACCTTATCTTCAGATTTCTTTAACCACATAGCTCATCGCAAATGTGTCCACTATGTTGTAACACTCCTTTGTTCTTTACAGCAGTCATTTATTTGTCTGGCCACATAGCTTTTTTTTGTATCTTAACTCACTTCTCGGCTTTCTGGCTAAGTGTCAAGTGTCAGATCTAGACCAAGATGGGGTGCAACGTCTCATCTTATCAGCTTGGATCTTGTTTGTCTCTCATATGGGGACCATGGGCAGGATTTTACCAACTTGTTGGAATGAGACTGAAATTCCCGTTTGAAGTCAATGGACATTTCCGCTGTTGGACCCTCGCCCTTTCCAATTCCATGGTAGAGTCCCGATGGATGAATCGGATTCAATTGTCTTTGAATTTGGTTTTTGGAGCAGGAAGGAGTAGATTTGGGCTTGCCTGTTCATAACTTTAAGGATGGAGTGAAACATCAAAAACACTTCCTTCCTATTGGTAGTACTTCTAGATCAAGGATCACCAGGTCACCGGGACTAGTATTTCTTATTATGTAAAAAAATTACAAGTGATCCCTTTACAGCTATACAAATTCTTGAAAGCTCTTTTTAAACATTGTAATAAACAATGATAGACTCCACAGAACTTTAAAAGAAATTGCAATTTTTTCTCACAGTGCTGCTTCAGTGTCAAAGGTCATCACAATAAATGTAAATATACAAAAAACAAAGAACAAAGAAAAGTACAGCATAGGAAGCATTTTGGCCCTCCAACCCTGCACCAACCATGCTGGCCAGCTGAACTAAAGCCCCCTACCCTTCCATGGACCTTATCCCTCTATTCCCATCCTATTCACGTATGTGTTCAGATGCCCCTTAAAAGTCATTACTTTACCGGTTTACACTATCTACCCAGCAATGAGTTCCAGGCACCCACTATTCTCTGTATAAAAAAAATCTGCCTTGTACATCTCCTTTTAACCTTGCCCCTTATAGTTTAAACATGTGCCCTTCGTAATTGTCTCTTCCACCCTGGGAAAAAGCTTCTGACTATCCGCTCTCTCCATGCCTCTCATAATCTTGTAGACTTCTATAAGGTCGCCCCCTCAACCTCTGTCGCTCCAGTGGAAACAAACCAAGTTCCTCCAACCTCTCCTCATAGCTAATGCCCTCCACACCAGGCAACATTCTGGTGAATCTTTTCTGTACCTTTCCAAAGGCTCCACATCTTCTTGGTAATGTGACGACCAGAATTGAACACTATATTCCAAGTGTGGCCTAACTAAGGTTCTATAAAACTGCAACATGACTTGCCAATTTTTAAAGCCAATATCCCGGCCAATGAAGGCAAGCATATCTTCTGCATACGTTTCTGTTTTTACAATAATATTTGGTTTCAGCTGTTACCAGCCCACCCTTATATTTTCTATCTGGGTCCAAATGTTTTCCCTGCTTGCCAAGTTTTATGTTAGACCACAGAACAGTTTATTGGAAAGACAGTTTATCATTCAAGCAAAAAAGCTCATGTCACCGAATGATTCTTTAGCCTCTTCTTCTCTTTTTCTTCTTCAACAGCAGCAGCTGCAGCTGGAGCAGCTTCACTTGTAGCACCAACAGCTTCAACATCTGCAGGAAGGCCGCTGGCAAGCTTGGCATTTCCAGCAGAGCTAACATCACCCACATTGCCTTTCAGCTCACAGGTAACTTTATTCAGCTGCTCATCATTCAATGCCAACACTGTTAAGAACTTTCTTGATGTCGTTTGAAGATGATAGAACCATTGAATCCCTGCAGTGCAGAAGGACACCATTCGGCCCATCAAATCTGCACCAAACACCATTCCCTATCCCCATAATCCCATGCATTTACCCAGCTACTCCCCCTGACACTAAGGGGCAATTTCAAATGGCCAATCCAAGTAAGCAACACGTTTTTGAAATGTGGGAGGAAAATAGTACATTCAGAGGAAACCCACCAGACATGGGTAGAATGTACAAACTCTGTATGGACAGTCACCCAAGCCTGAAATCGAATCCTGGTCCCTGGAGCTATGAGGCAGCAATGCTACCCACTGTGCCGCCCAGTACAGCATGGAGGTAAGCTGTTACCCTGATGAGTTTTGTGAAGTGAGCCAGGCTCCGCTGCTGCTGTTTCCTCTCACACTCACTCGGAGTGGGAAAGAACCACCTTTATCCTGATTCTCAGACATTGGGGGCCAGCGAGAACAGGGGATTTGGGTGCTCAACCAAATCTCCGTTCACTGCAGCGGGACTGGAGGATCCCAGCTGGGGGCAAGACCAGAGAATCAGGTTTGTTATTTTTAAGTGTCTGATGTGCCTATTAGAAGCAGCTGTGAATTTTGCAAGAACCTGCAAAATTGTAACCCAATAATATGAGATCCTCAAAATTGGATGTCAGACTGGAAGCCTGAAAGATCCTGGATCCTCTCAATGAAAACAAATGGAAATGGTTTCAGAGAGTTATTAGAAGCAGCATCTGAAGTTATATCCACTTTCAAGCATTCAGATTATAGAGATCTGACTTGATTTGATTTATTATTGTCACATGTATTAACAGACAGTGAAAAATATTGTTTCTTGTGTGTTATACAGACAAAGCATCCAGTTTATAGGGAAGGAAGCAAGAAAGTGCAAAACGTAGTGTTACAGTCATAGCTAGGGTGTTGAGAAAGATCAACTTAATGCAAGGTAGATCCATTCAAAAGTCTGATGGCAGCAGGGAAGAAGCTGTTCTTGAGTAGGTGGGTAGATGCCCTCAAACTTTTTGTATCTTTTTCCCAGCAGAAGAAGGTGGAAGAGAGAATGTCCAGGGTGCATGGGGTCCTTAATTATGCTGGCTGCTTTTCTGACAAGTGGGAAGTATAGGTAGAGCCAATAGATAGAAGGTTGGTTTGTGTAATGAGTTGGGCTACATTCATACTTTTTGTAATTCCTTGCGATCTTGGGCAGAGCAGGAGCCATACCAAGCTGCGATGCAACCAGGAAGAATGCTTTC
The DNA here is from genome assembly GCA_024679065.1 of Sphyrna mokarran. Classification (NCBI taxonomy): domain Eukaryota; kingdom Metazoa; phylum Chordata; class Chondrichthyes; order Carcharhiniformes; family Carcharhinidae; genus Sphyrna; species Sphyrna mokarran. Next base: position 15,320,807 of record JAGIQG010000020.1, on the reverse strand, counting down.
TATGGTCCATCTGTAAAAGTTGGTGAGAGTCGCAGTTGACACATCAAATTTTTGTTTATGCGATTGAGCTGTTCTGCAAGTTGACAGCAGGATTTGCCTAGAGATTGTGCGTTTTTTTTGGGTTTTGATTCTCCTCTGATTCACCTGATGAAGAGGAGAACCTCGAAAGCTTGTGAGTTTACTATCAAATAAATCGATTGGATTTAAACCTGATGTTGTCAGACTTCTTACAGCACAGATCTCTACAGATTTCTGCTATAAGATTTTTATTCTTTGCCCTATATATAATGATGCTTTGCCTGTGGCCCACACTAGAATGCTGAAACTCTTTGCCTCAGGATCTTCTCTGGTGCAGTTTGAGCTTACACCAGAGCTGCACACAGTTAACATTTCACGTCTACATGACCAATATGCACAAGCAAATACTCACTGTTTCTACTCTAACACGGAGGTTACAAAAGGTTGAATGTGCCAGCATTTTCATGTACACATATCTTTCCTTCAGTCTGGTTTCATCATGAACACTTTTGATCTCTAAAGTGTAAATTAATAGAAAGTTAATTTACAACTGCTTAAAGGATAGTGATTCAAAGTTATTTTTCTAAGTTATTGTCATTGAAGCAGCCTCTGGTTAGAACCCTTTTCATGTCAATAAGTTTTATCTGAAACTTGTGATGGGGGTTGATTCCTGCACCCCTGAGCTGTGCAGGGGATGCAGAGATGCTTCAGCGTGATTTAAACAGGCTGAGTGAGTGGGTATCTGGAAGCAGATGCAGTATAATGAAGATAAATGTGAGGTTATCCACTTTGGTCACAATAATAAGATGACAGGTTATTCCTTGAATTGAGAGAGGTGGATACTCAGTGAGACCTTGGTGTCCTCATGCATCAGTGATTGAAAATAAGCACGCAGTATAGCAGACAGCAAAGAAGGCCAATGGTATGTTGGCCTTCATAGCGAGAGGATTTGAGGATAGAGATAGGAATGTTTTACTGCAATTTTATAGGGCATTGGTGAGACCACATTTGGAGTATTGTGTGCAGTTTTGTTGTCCTTGTCTGAGGAAGGATGTCCTTGCTATAAGGGAAATACAGCGAAGGTTTACCCAGGCTGATTCCTGGGATGATAGGTCCATCATATGAAGAGAGACTAAGTTGGTTAGGATTATATTCACCGGAGTTTAGGAGAGTGAGAGTGGATTGCATAGAAAATTATAAAATTCTAACAAAGTTAGGCAGGATAGATTCAGAAAGAATGTTCCCAATGGGGGGCTGAGTCCAGAACTAGTGGTCACAGTTCGAGGATAAGGAGTAAACCTTTTAGAACTAAGGTGAAGAGAAATGTCTTCACCCAGAGAATATGTGGAATTCACTACTACAAAAAGCCAAATGTTGTCTAATTTGAAGAAAAAATTAGATATAGCTCTTGGGGCTAAAGAGATCAAGGATCAAGGTGGGGTAGTGTCAGGATATTGAATCCAATAATCAGCCATGATCAAAATGAATGGTAGGGCAGGGTCAAAGGGCCGAACAGCCTACTCCTGCTTCTCGTTGCTATGGAAATTCTCCATAGACTCCCAAGAAGCTGCCTAACTCAGTTGAGAACCACAATGGTCTCACAGGACAACATTGAGCAGGCTGAGTGCGTGGCTTTGAACTGCAATGCCTTCACATGGGAGGCAGCAGTGTGGACTAGTTGACTGACAGTAGAGCCAGCATTGGTGTTGTGGCAGTGGCTGTAGTCTATAACTGTTCAGGACAAAAAAGGATGGTTTTGGGATGGCAAAATGGATTACTACACTGTCTTTTTGAATCAAACTAAGCGGATGAATTTCTACCCAATGTTTTCGCACTTCCCCTAACTCTAACAAACTACACAAAAGATATTTCACATTACCCCCCCTTTAGTTACAACTGACAAATCTGTAATTGAGACAAATAGTGAGTACATTCCATGAATCACGGTATTGATATTTCTCTCACCACAATGACACCATAATAAAATGATTGATTCCTAAACACCCACTGGATCTTTTCACAGCAATTTTGGATAGACCATATCTCATCTTTTCCTGCTTCCAGTTGTCTCAGATGAATTTAAGTCGTTCTTATCCAGATCTTATTTAATGTCTGACCTTTCTCCCTAGTCTTCTGTTTGCTTTCTGTTTCTGCTGTTGGGGGAAATGAATGGATTTAGTAAAACACAACTTAGAGTAAAATCACATAGTTGTCAAATGCTTATGTCTTGAGTGAACTTTACACACTTGTCCCTTTATGAAATGCATTTTAATCATGTTTCTCTGCAAGTTTTTCAAGTAGTTCCTAGCATTTTATTGGTGCTGCAATGCCTATAACCAGTATCCTCTAATTGTTGCTGAAGCAAGAAAATTGACATCATATTGATATTAATCTGGCCTAATGTAGTGTTCTGGGGTTTTAACGATCCTTCGGGGATTGCTGAGTGGAACTTCATTTTGGGATGATTGATGGGTCAGGTGATATGCCTGGGCACAGTTTCTTGGGGAGAACGCGCAAACTCCCGCAGACACAGGCCCAAATCCATGTGTCTGCACAGCAACAGCGATAGTCTCTGAGCTGTCATGTTGCCCATCTGATGGTCCAGTTTAAGCATACACTAACGACATGAAGCACTAGGCCACTCCTGAAGTAACATCCAGGAGCAGCCCTCGCACGACCTGCCGAATGCATGCACCTTGTTGGTCAACAAGGTGGACCGAACAGCCTGTGGAAACAATTAAAGTATTTAAACAGTCCTCCTATATCCCTCTATCTGCAGACCGCTCATGTGGCTGTCCAAGAGACCCTTAAACAACCCTAGCGTGCCTGCTCCCACCACCTTACTCGGTAGTGCATTCCACACCCCCACTACCCTTTGTGTGAAAAAATGCCCTCTAATATTAGTCTTATACATAGCCCCCCTCACCCTAAGGCCTCGTTCTATCTGAATCTAATGGTGGAAAAAGCTTACCACCATTTACTCTATCTATACCCCTCATAATCTTATATACCTCTAATAGATCCCCTCTCAGCCGACGTCTTTCAAGGGAAAACAACCCCAGTGCGTTCAACCTTTCCTCGTAAGACAGCCCTTCCATACCAGGCAGCATCCTGGTAAATCTCCTCTGCACTCTCTCCAGGGACCCCACATCCTTCTGGTAGTACGGCAACCGTGCAATCAAAGTGCAAAACTTAGCGTATGGGCTAACTTAATAAAACACATTGGAGTTTCTGGCCTGTGTTTTAACATATTCTAAGAATCTGAGATTAGCAAGGTTGTTTACTGTTAGAAGGACATTGAGTCATGAGGAGATAGTGGCCCTGATGTGGATCGTGGTTTAATAGTAAACCTATGTAGACAATATTGGAAATTAAACAATGTTCTGTGTACTGATTAAAAGTGTATCTATGCCTTAGAAGAATTAGATATTAGATAAAACAGTAATCGAGGAAAGTACTGTTTCTCTAAGGTAGTGCTCCCCATGCATGAATCTTGAATAAACTATTGTAAAACTATACCTGAATCTCTAGTGGTCAGTTTGCAGAAGTCCACTGCCAAGCATTGTTGAGTTAAGCATTTCCAGACAATGGGTTAAAACTTGGATTGCATTGACCTGGGGAGAGCTGGTGGCTCAAAGAACACAAAGCTGCAGTCCTGTCTCTCAGGGTTTGTGCTCCCACCATTGCCACTCCACAGGTGCTGTTATCTTCAACCCAGCCCAAGCTACTGCTCCTACGTTGAGGTGTTGCAGTTTGAAGTCAGGCACTCAATATGTTTGAGGTCATCCTGCAGGACCACCTGCAGCCGTTGTTCTCAAACTGGGATTGGAGGATTCCTGGGCATCCATGGAGAACAGGAACCAAAGTGCCACCCTCACAAGTTTCAGACGAAATGTATTGCTATGGAAAGATTCAATCCAGAGATCACTTCAATAGCAATAAATTCAATGTCATTAACACTTGGAAAAATACCTTTCCCTTGTAGAATCCTACAGTGCAGAAAGAGGCCATTCGGTTCATCGAGTCTGCACTGCCCACAATCCCACCCAAACCCTACACCCATATCCCTATATATTTCACCCGCTAATTCCTCTAACCTACACATCTTAGGACACTAAAGGGCATTTTGTTATGGTCAATCAACCTAACCTGCACATCTTTGGGCTGTGAGAGGAAATTGGAGCACTTGGAGGAAACATACACAGACACAAGGAGAATATGCAAACTCCACACAGACAGTGACTTGAGTCGGGAATTGAACCCAGGATTCTGGAGCTATGAAGCAGCAGTGTTAACAACTGTGCTACCTTCATTGCTACTTGATCTTTCTGAATGGTGGAGCAGGCTCGAAGGGCCAAAAGGCCCACTTTGGCTCCGATTTCCTGTATCCATATCTTTAATGGAAACAGTTCCGAAGTGCATCTCTCTATAATTCATGTTTCATTGTAGTAATCAAGAAACCCCAGACAGGCATACATGTCGATCATTTGGTGTGTGTTTCCCTTTTAAAAAAAGCACATAAAAGAGTTCCCTGATTTTCTGATTGATCGGAGGCCGATTGTTGGAGGGCGTTGATTGTAAATTGGAGCCCTCGATCATTTATGTGTCACTGTCAAACAGCATAGCAAGAATGGACAGACTCTGCAGTGAACTACAAGCACACCCACTTCTCTGATATCTATAAATAATTCACTGCTTTCTTCAAATCATTAATAAAACTCTTCTTATTGACAGCAGTTTTACATACTGAATGTTGCATAGTATTTAGGTATAGGGGTGATGGCTGTGATCGGAGGATCTTCAGTGGAGGAAAAGAATGATCGACTATCTCCGGCCAATGAAAATCAACAGTCTTCATGCTGTCCTGGTGAAACTATTGGAGTAGCACCGAATAGGAGCAATAGCACCCACAGTAAGAAATCTCACAACACCAGATTAAAGTCCAACAGATTTATTTGGCAGCAAAAGCCACTAGCTTTCGGAGTGCTGCTCTTTGTTAGGTAACTGGGAGTCCATATCATAGCACCCACTAGACAGAAGCTCAGGAGATGCATTAGAGTGAGTAGCAATGATTTATACTGATGCATTTTTGCTTTATTGGACATGCTGCTGGATATTATTGGCATATAAAAGTTTTTGTTGATGGCTTTGACTGCAGGAATTTGGCTGTGGGAGAGCTGTGATGAGGCCTGATGGATGATTGGAAGGTGGAGAATTGTGGAACATTGGTGGTATTGAGGTGAGACCCAATAGGAAATAGAGTCTCAGAGGGAGCTCATGGACAAACGGCCTAGAATATAAAGACCCATTTCCTTCCTTCCTCCTCCTGCGTGATGTGCTCAAGGCAAGGGCTGTGCCCTCCTAACAGTGAAGTAGAGGTAGACCAACTGGAGTTTGGCAGCATGCTCCGGTGGATGTGGTAAGGATCCCCTTGAGTGTTTCAGCCCATTCTGCTTGAGAATACCAATGATCTGTTCCAAAGACATTACTGTCGGTGAATTGTCCTCACAAGGTTGGGTTGCTAAGTTAGCTGTAGGGATTGATGTGGTGGCGGGGGTGTTGGGGGTGGGGAGAGTGGTGGTGGGGATGGGGGTGATCTTTGTCACTGAGAGCCAGCCTCTAGTTCTTTGTAATGGCCTGAATGTGTCAGAACCAACAAACTGCCTCAGGATGAAGGCATTGTGGAAGTTTTGAGAGTAATGAGTATTCGCCAACATGCTGGTGTGGATTTGCCTGCACTCCAACTGCATATTGATGGAATGGTGAACCTTTTGTGGTTCCTGTAAAACTGCCTGTGTATATGCAGTGCCCGCAGAGTCAAGGAGAAACTGTCAATGGCTCCCTGTATCAATGGAATCCCATTACCATGACACTTCTCCAGCTCCTTCCGAGCTACAGAGGTCCCTCCAGATGTCCAGGATCTCAGTGACTTCTTCAGTGTAGCAATGAACAGTAAACAGGGATGATATTGGAAAAGGCACCTTAAAGAACCCAGTTGAAAGCAATAATTAGGTGGGGGTTATCCATCCATTCCCACTGGCGGAGTGGCCAGTCCCACTGATGATGACCCCAGCATGGAATTCCTGGCAGTGGAGGATATGAACAATGAGAAATCCTGTGAATAGCAGTGGAACTGGAAGATCGCGTTGTTGGCTAATGGCAGGCTGCTTCAAAACAGAGCACGGGATATGTGGAAAATCCAGCTCCATGACATTGCTAATGCCAGTCTCAGCTGGTGAAGTGCTGTGGAATTGAAGGAGGTGGCAGAGTTGCATGAGCACCTCCTTCAGTGAGTCTCAGGTATAACAGGCATTCATCTTGGTTGAGGGGTCAGGCAACATGCTCTCTCCCAAGATTGGGCCCGCTGCTGTGGGTGAACCATTCTTCTCCTCCTCCCTCTCTGTGCAGTTACCTTCTCTGCAGTCTGTGTTCCAACAGGGACGGCAAATATAATGCGCCAATGGGCAACCTTTCTGCTGAGCTGTTGCAAAATGCCTCTGATCACCCCACCAGAATGCAACAACACTTTCTTTAAAACAAAAAGAATCGTAAAAACAGTCCCAAGAATGCAACCACAGCAGCTCCACACAATTTACAATTGGAGAAAATAAGTCAGAAGGACCTTATCTGCACGTTCAATGCTTGTGCCTTTAAATAAATCAGATAATATGGTCATTATCACTTTGCAGTTTGTGGGAGTTTGCTGTGTGCTAATTGGCAGCCATGACAAATTAAAAAGTGATTCTGAGATTGCTACCCAATGCATAGTGAAAGTTTTCTCTTTCACCAAGTTGCAACAAGAATTTACTTCAAATAGGATGGAAGTTGAGGGATAAATGTAGATCAGAATACCAAGAAGAACTCTCTTGCTCTTCAAAGAGTGCAATATGGTATCTTTTCTATCTTCCTGGGAGGAGAGATTGGGCCTGGCTTTCATGCTTCATCAACAGAGATCACTTCTGACAGTGCAGCACTCCCACAGTATTGCACTGGAATTTCAGCCTACATAATGTGCTTAAATCTCTAGAATGGAATTTTAACTAATGCCCAATGATTCAGAGCTGGAGTGTCACCGAGGAGTTCATGATGACTCCTTATCCAAACACCTTGATGATCTTCCCATGCTGCTGCAACACTTCTGAGGCAGAACCTGGTATATTTCCTGTTTAATGGAAAGATGGTGTTTATTAAGTATTATATATTTAAGTGGTTCCATGATTGCTTTGAGATGCAGCCGCATGATTTTGTTGAGATGTCATTGGGATGTTCACTGGCTCCTGTTTTAGTTTCATTTTATATTCTGTACTGGCAACATCTCCTACAAATCCATTGTTGTTATTTTGAATCTAAGTATGCAAGCTGCATCTTTTTCTTTTGGTTTAAAACCCAGAACATCTAACATACATTATCTCTTAATGTAACAACCTGTAACAAACACAGTCAGGTTGTTACATTAAGAGATAATTTTACCAAGTGCTTCTGAGTTAGATCTATGTGGTAGTTATCACATTATCTGGTTATTAACACCTTAATAAAAGGGCTGTCTACTCAGCTTAATTCCACTTTCTAGCTCATGGTCTCTATCCATTTGGTGGGACAGTGAGCTGTGCGGTTGCAGAGATGCTTCAGTGTGATTTGGACAGGTTGTGATGCAGTATAATATGCCACTTTGGTGGCAATAATAGGAAGACAAATGATTACTTGCATGAGTGTAAATAGAGAGAGGTGGATACTCAATGAGACCATGGAGTCCTCATGTACCAGTCACTGAAAGTAAGCGTGCAAGTACAGCAGAGAATAAATAGGTGAATGATATATTGGCCTTCATGGTGAGTTGATTTGAGTAGAAGAATAGGGATGTTTTGCTGCAATTGTATAGGGAACATCTAGAGTATTGTGTGCAGTTTTGGTGTCCTTACCTGAAGAAGGATGTCCTTGCTATAGAGGAAGTGCAGCAAAGATTTAGCAGGCTGATTCCTGGGATGGCATAGCTTTCACATTAAGAAAGACTAAGTCAGTTGGGATTGTAGTCACTGGGGCTTAAAAAATAAGAGGGGCTTTCATAGAAACTTATAAGATTCTAATAGGGTTAAACAGAGTCAACTCAGAAAGAATGTTCCCAATGGTGGGGGTGTCCAGAACTGGGTGGTCATAGTTTGAGGATAAAGGGTAAAACTTTTGGAACTGAAGTGAGAAGAGGTTTCTTCACCTGGAGGGTGGTGAATGTGTGGAATTCACTACCACTGAACGTGGTTGAGGCCAAAATGATTTAAGAAGAAATTAGATATTGCTCTTGGGGCTAAAGGGATCAAGGGATATGGAGGGAAGGGGGATCAGGTTATTGAATTTGATCAAAATGAATGGCAGGATAAGCTTGAAGGACCAAATGGCCTATTCCTGCTTCTAGTTTCTATATTTAAATTGCATTTAGACTACATTGCAATTTTCAGAGACATGGGAGGCAATGTTCCCATCCAGCCTGCTACGGGAATCACAGTGGGTGGGAGGGGCAAACCATGTAAAGGTCCGCTGATCTCGAGGGGGTTTTCCAGTATTGGGGCGAGCGTAGCCAGAAAATCCCATCTGTGATCAAATTCACTTTTTCCTCTCCCACGAATAGACAGCAGGGCCACATTTTCAGGTGTTTATCATCTTCAGTGACCATTAGAAAACCAAACGATATAGATTGTGGCATTTCAAGTAAATATTTCATTGATTTGTTAAACGCAATGAGACTTTTACTTCCACTACCTTTTTTTCAGGCAGTGAGTTCCAGACCCATGCTGCCACCTGGGTGGTAACATCGCTTCTCCATTCCCATCTAATTCATCCAACCAAGTGTCCTGTAGTTACTGATTTTGCCACCAAGGAAAATATGCCCTTCCTACCCACTCTATCTTGATTCCTCATAATTTTATACACCTCCATTTAATCTCCTCTCAGCCTCCTGTGAGAATCAATCCCCGCCTATCTAAGTTGTTAAAGCTAAAATTCCCCACATCTGGCAACATCCTCATAAATCTTCTTTGTTATCCTTTCCAGTGTGACCACAGCTTTCTGTATTATGATGATTAGAACTCTTGTTCTGGTCCAAATAGTGTTAATACAATTCTAACCTGATATCTCTGCTATTATATTTTCTATATCAACTAATAACTAATAAGCCTTCGCAATCACCTCACATACTTGTCCTGATGATATGCTGTGGACATGAACTCCAAGCTATCAATGGTCCTCTACAGTTCTCAGTGTCTCCCTCAGTGTATCTGTTCACACGGGGAGTGTGATTTTCTACATTGTAATGACATTGCAGTGTTAATGTAAACCTACTTGTGACACCAATCAATAAAATACAAAAACCTTTTTTATTAAAATAGGAGTGAAATACTGCAGCTGTTGGAAACCTGAAATAAAAACAGAAAATGCTGGAAAAACTCAGCAGGCTTGGCAGTGTCTGTGGAGAGAGAGAGAAACAGAGTTAACCATTTTAGATCTAAATGATCCTTCTGCAAAACTATCTTTTCTTCTCAGTTTACAGTGAGGATTTTTTCTATCGTTTGGTTTTCTAATGGTCACTGAAGGTGATAAACACCTGAAAATGTGGCCCTGCTGTCTATTCGTGGGAGAGGAAAAAGTGAATTTGATCACAGATGGGATTTTCTGGCTACGCTCGCCCCAATACTGGAAAACCCCCTCGAGATCAGCGGACCTTTACATGGTTTGCCCCTCCCACCCACTGTGATTCCCGTAGCAGGCTGGATGGGAACACTGCCTCCCATGTCTCTGAAAATTGCAATGCAGTCTAAATGCAATTTAAATCCATATTTAGAAAAGTCTTGATGAATAACTCATTTCACCCTTTCAAGCAGCATTCCAGAACCCTTTATTGTCCAGTGCATTATTTCTGGACAATGGAACAGAATCTAAGTGGCTCTAATTGTTTGACATTTTGTGCAGAATGAGTTTTGGATTTGACTTTAAGTTTAATGTAGGCCAACATCAATTATCGAGAGTGGATCACCTTCCTTTTCATCTCCTCAGCAAATTGATTCACATCAGGCTCCCATCCCCAGCCTCTCACTGAACAACCTGGAGCACTTCTTGCTCATTTCCAGTCACTTTCAAACTCGATAAGGTTATCGGGCATTGTAGCATGATGCTTGCACTTGACAGACGGATGAAGTGCTCCTGGAAACTAATTATCCACCTATCAAGTGTGCTTTATCTACTTTATTTAAAGGTCATTTCTGTAACTCCTCACACATCAGTCTTTGTATTATCGAACAAATGTACCAAGCACAGTTTGTCAGGACTCCTTATTTAATAACCCGCTTAATTATGAAAGTTCACTGGCCGGAACTTTAACATTGTAGAGTGCTGAGTTTAGGTGGGAAGAAATTTGGTGAAAAATCCAACATGTGCATAGTCCAAATCAAACACAGCGACTTCCACGTTAACTCAGCTGAACGCGTGTAACTTTCTCCAGAGAGGTGCATTATGAATTAAAATATTTAAATGCATGTACGCATTCTATCAATATTTTAACCAGCATTTAAATTAACTGCATGAGTTTCCTGGTTTCACCGTGGAAACCAAGGCGAGGACCATGGAAGACATTTCATGGGACTCATTAAAGTCAGCATGTCAACGATGAATTCTCAATGCTGCTGACTCCTCAGCCATCTCCTGCTAAGGCTACCTTTGTTACAGCAGCCGGTATCTTCCTCCTATTGCTGAGGAAGGATATTCCCCTCTAACTCTTCACTACCTCCATAATTTAAAAGAAAATCTCCCAACATCGATCAACAATCCTTGAGCAATCTGAATCAATCTAGAAACTTTCATCCTCTTTTTGGGCAAACTCCAATCTCTTCCAAATCCTTTCTTTGAGTTGGATCTTTAAATTGTCCAGATGTGTCACATCGGTCTGCAATAAACTTACTGCTGCAGGCCCAATCTGAAAGTAATATTACAATGAGGTGGCACTATCAAGATACCACAGCCAGATATATTGAAGGTTTTCCTAAATTCCCCACCCAATATATCACTGCCAACTCCACCCAACTCCAGGAGTTCACCTCTGTTATCCTGACAGCAGTTTATGTCGGACCTCATGCAGACTTGAACACAGCGCTGAGCAAAATATACACCACCACAAATAGCCTTGAGACAAAACATCCCGAAGCCTTATTCATCGTGGTCAGGACTTCAACCAGGCCAAGCTGAAGAATGTCTTATCAAGATATAATCAACACATCTCCTGTTCCACCAGAGGCCCAAACATCTGAGACCACTGCTACACAAATATCAAACATGCCGACCTCTCTGTCGCCCACCCACACTTTGGCAAATCAGATCTCAAAGGTGTGCTCCTGCGCCCGGCTAATGATCAAAAACTGAAATGGGAGAATCCAATGAAGAAAGTTGTGCAATGTTGGTCTGCAGAATCGGATGATCTCCTACGGGGCTTGGACTCAAATAGCACAAGGGGTCACGGACTTAGGATGAGGGGGGTAAGGTATAATTTGGATGCTAGAGGGAGTTTCTTCACACAGAGGGTAGTGGAGGTATGGAACGTGCTGCCAAGTAAAGTGGTGGAGGCAGGCACTCTGGAATTATTTAAGAGATACTTAGATGGGCACATGAACAGAATGGGGATGGAGGGATATAGAAAACTGATTTAAGGTAGGGATCATGAGCCTTGGGAGTTCCCTGGGAAGTGTGTAAATAGTTGATGATATTGATGTATTTCTGTTTTATCCTACCGGTACTTTGGTCCACCTTGTTGTCTAACAAGGGCATGAGAAGGTTGGTCTTGGATTTTTTTTTGAGAGTATTCTAATGCTTCATGTCGTTAGAATGTGAAGGGTGTGTGGTGTCCTTAGTTACGCTTGACCTGGACCACTTGATGGGCTTGACCTGGAACATTTGATGGGCAATACTACAGCTCTGTGACTATCGCTGTGCTATGCAGATACATGGATTTGGGCCTGTGTCTGTGGGAGTTTGCGCATTCTTCCCGTGCTTGCGTGGGTTTTCTCCGGGTGCTCCGGTTTCCTCCCACATCCCAAAGATGTGCTCTTAAGCTAATTGGCAGAACAAATTCTCCCTAAATTGTCTCAAATTTGGTTCCAGTGCATAGATCTATAAACATAGATAGAGATCACGAGTAGAAGTGGGAACATTGAAGTGGTGGCGCAGGCTTGTTGGGCTGATGGGCCTGTTTCCCGTGCTGTTTTGTTCTTTGTTCTTTGTTCAAGTCAGTTGACTGGTCAGAATGTAAAAACTCTGTGAACAGCCTGAACTAGCACGTCACTACAGTAACTGACTTCATTCCTAAGTGTGGAGAAGACTGTGTGCCAAAGAAGAAACTCTGTGTCTTTCCCAATTGGAAACCATCGATGAACAGGGATATCCATTGCTTGCTGAAATCCAGTTCTGAGATGTTCAAGTCAGGTGACCCAGACTGATACAAGAAACCCAGGTATGATGTATGGAGAAGTATGAAAGATGCCAAGAGACAATAACAGACCAAGCTAGAATCCAAGGCTAGCCACATGGACTTCCACTTACTATGGCAAGGTCTGCAAGACAGAACAGGCTACAAGATGAAGGCGTATAGTACTGTTGGCATCATTGCACTCTCGCTGATGAGCTCAGTCATTCTATGCTCATTGTGAGCAAGAGGTCAGTGAGAGCATGCCCTCCATCCTGGAAGCCTCAGCTGAACTGATATACAAAGTCACCATTGCAGACTCAGATCAGCCTTCTCGAATATCAACCCCCGGGAAGGGACTGGCCCAGATGGGCTATCCAGATCAGCATTCAGATCCTGAGTGGGGATATTCACAGACATCTTCAACCTCTCTTTACAGCAATCTGAGGTCCCTATCTGCTTCAAGACGACGACCATTATCCTTGTACCTGAGAAAAACCAGGCCGTGTGCCTTAATGATTATCAGCTGGTGGTTCTGACATCCATCATTGTACAGTGCTTCGAAAGGTTAGTCATGGCACAAATCAATTCCAGCATCACCGGACTGCCTGGATCCACTACAGTTCACCTTTCACTGCAACAGGTCCGCAGCAGATGTCATCTCCCTGGCCCGACACTCAACCCTGGAACACCTGGATAACAAAGGCACTTAAGTCAGACTCCTATTTATTGACTCCAGCTCAGCCTTTAGCACCATTATAACACCTCTGTGGCCCAGGGCTTGGCTCTTCCCTCTGTGACTGGATCTTAAACTTCCTAACCCACAGAATGCTATCAGTAAGGATAGGCAACAACACCTCCTCCAAATTCATCCTCAAAACCAGTGTCCCACAAGGCCATGTCCTCAGACCTTTACTATACTCCTTATATACCAATGATTATGTGGCCAAATACCCCTCCAACTTGATTTATAAGTTTACTGATGACACCACTATGGATGAAGTGGAAATAGTCAGGGGTTTCAAGTTTCTAGATATCCAGATCACCAATAACCTGTCCTGGTCCCTCCACACCAGAAAGACCACCTTTCTCAGGGGGCTAAGGAAATTTGGCATGTTTGCTATGACTCTCAGCAACTTTGACAGATGCACAATAGCTAGCATCCTTTTTGGTTGCATCACAGCTTGGTATGCTTCCTGCTCTGTTCAAGACTGCAGAAAACTACAAAGTGTCGTGAACAAAGCCCAATCCATCACACAAATCAGCCTCTCCTCAATTGACTCTGTCCATGCTTCCCGATGCTTCGGAGAAGCAGCCGGCATAACTAAGAACACCATACACCCTGGATATTCTCTCTTTCACCTTCTTCCCTTGGAAAAAAGATATAAATTTCCGAGGTCACGTGTCCACCAACATTATCTTATCAAAGAATTCAATCAAACTAGTCAGATGTGATTTGCCTTTAACACATCTATACTGGATATCCTTGATTAACACACATCTTTTTGAATGAAAGTTTACTTTGCCCCAATAATATTTTCCAATATTTCTTACACACACTGATCTATAATTTCATGGTCTATCCCCTTCCCCTTTTTTGTATAGTACTTTAACATTCACAACTCTCCAGACTTCTGGCACTATTCCTGTATTCAGTGAGGATATAAAGATTGTGATATGTCTGTCTTATATTGATCTTAATTTTCACAACAATCTAGGATGCATCCCTTCTGGAAGAGGAGATTTGCCAACATTTGATAATGCTAAATGTTTTTTACATTTTATTTATCCTGTGCCTAACTTATCTCTCCTCTTTTATTCTAACTTTTATATCATTTGCTTCTTTTATGATATTTTAGTATTTGCCAAGTTCTCTGCCTCTACATGAAGATTTCCCTGTGTCTTTAAAAGATCCAACCTTTTATTTCATGAATTGTACACATATTTATAAGTGTTTTAAAGTATGGGTTAATGCTGCCTGCTGATCTTTTCTTGTAACCTCTCTTTAACCAGCATTAATGTTGCCAATTGTGCAATCTTTCTTGATATTAGCTAAATCTTGATTTTACATTGATCATCAGCAACACCCATGCCCCATGAATGAATAAAAAATCTTTCAGTCTCATTAATTTCTTTAGATCTATGGTTTTATAATTTCTTCCAGATCCTTAATCTCACTATCCCTTAGGCTCCCCGGTGTTTCACTTCTTCTGTGTGTGTATGTGTGTATCTGTTTCCGTATCTGTGTGGGTGTTTCTGTGTGGTGTGTTTCTGTGTGTGTGTGTTTTTCTGTGTTTGTGTGCTCTAAGCCTGAAAGAATGACGGTATTCACAATCTCCTCCAAATCCATGACATCTGTCTTGCTACTTCTGCTTTATGGCGTTTACCTCATCTTGACTTTGAAGTGATGTCAGGAATTTGATAGCTTCTACCCCGATCAACAAACATATCGAACCACTCAGAACACATTGGACTGCTGCCAACATCACCAACCTCGAAAGTCATCCTATCTCTACATACAGTTGATTGCCGGTAAAACTCGATGCTTAAAAATTGCAAAAAATCAATTGCTAAAAAGAAAATATAATATGCGAAACATCTCGATTATTTTGAAGACAATTTCAAAACCTGATGCAGCTGTACACTCTGCTAACATAAGCTTTCAACAGTGTCAGACAGTAATATAACCTTGACCATCTTTTGCCATCCAGCGTTACAATAGTCATGGCACCTCATTGTGTCCTCCTTTGAAAATGCTGTTATTGTGTTTCATGTGATCATTTGAGCGCTTCTCTCCCTATTTCTCATTGTCAAGTTAATCTGTCACATTGGAAAACCCTCACTCTTAGTCATCCAAAGCTGAGAATGCTGCGCTTTCAAAGATCAATCAATTACTCAACAAGAGAAAGGTTGAAAACAGCACTTTGTTGACATGTGGTATGCACCAAGTTCCCTAATTCCTGGCTGCCTGTGCCTTCGCAACTATACATTTAACTTACTGCAAACGATTTGGAAAAGTGACTTGTAATGATGGGTAGAATTATAGAATCGTATGGTGCAGAAGAGGCACTTCAGCCCATCGAGTCTGCTCTGGCATGTGAGAAACACCTGACATTCCACCTAATCCCATCTATCAGCACTTGGCCCATAGCATTGAATGTTATGATGTGGCAAATGCTCATCCAGATGTTTTTTAAAGGATGCAACCTACCTCCACCACTCTCCCAGGAAGCACATTCCAGACCATCACCATCCTTTGGGTAAAAAAGCTTTTCCTCACATTCCCCCTGAGCCTCCTGCTCCTCACTTTGAACCCATGTCCCCTTGTGACCGACCCTTCAACTAAAGGGAACAACTGCTCCTTCCTCATTCTGTCCATGTCCCTCATTATCTAGTACACCTTAATCAGGTCACCCCTCAATCTTCCCTGCTCCAACAAAGACAACCCAAGCCTGTCTAACCTCTCTTTATAACATAAATGCTCCATCCCAGGCAGCATCCTGGTGAATCACCTCTGCACTCCCTCTATTGCAATCAGATCCTTCCGATAATGTGGCGGTCAGAACTGCACACAATACTCCAGCTGTGGCCTCACTACAGTTCTATCCAATTCCAACATGTCTTCCCTGCTTTTATAATCTATGTTTCAATTGATAAAGCCAAGTGCCCCATTTGCCTTTCTCTCCATCTTACTAACATGCTCTCCCACCTTCAGACATCAGTGGACAAACATGCCAAAGTCTCTTTATTCCACAGAAATTCCTAGTGTCATGCCGTACTTTGAATGCTTCCTTGTCAAATCATAGAAATAGAAATCATAAAAACCCAACAGTGCAGAAAGAGGCCATTCAGCCCATCAAGTCTGTACCTACCACAATCCCACCCAGGCCCTCCCTCTCATTCCTATATATTTATCCACTAATCCCTTTAATCTATGCATCTCAGGACACTAAGGGCAATTTTTAGCATGGCCACGTAACCCATGTATCTTTGGACTGTGAGAAGAAACCAGAGCAGCTAGAGGAAACCCAGCAGATACAGGGAGAACATGCAAACTCCACACAGACAATGACCCAAGCCGGGAATTGAACCCAGGTCCCTGGTGCTAACCACTGTGCTACTGTGCTGCTCAAATTACTCCTTTCATAGTGTATCAAAGTGTCTCTCCATAACGTTAAAAGTCTAGGAATGCAAAAGAAGCATGAAGCTTTTATTTAAGGACATTAGGGAACCAGTTGGGTTTTTGCAACAAGTGACAATGGTCTCATGGTCATCTTAATTCCAGAATGTTATTGAATTTAAATTTCACCAATTGTGGTGGAAAAATAAAACACGGACCTCAGACAAACTTCTTATCATTATTCTTGCAGAGCGAACCAACACAGGATATTTTGTAACAATTTACTGAACATTTGTATGCATGCAAATCTAAGGAAAAATATTAGTAAAAAAATGTAAAAACTGGTTTGCTGCAGAGGACACCTTTCCCCCTGCCCTTCAGTATTGTAGAAAGAGAGATTGATTTGATTTGATTCCCCAGTATGACTCAGTCAGGGAGAGATAGAGGCAAACATGCAGGCAAATCTCTTTGAATTGTGAGAATAACAGTTTAAGTTCTAAGTTTATGTTATTAGTGTTACGAGAAGGCTTACATTAACACTGCAATGAAGTTACTGTGAAAATTCACTAGTCGTCACATCGTGGTGCCTGTTAAGGTACACTGTGGAATAACTTAGCATGGCCAATTCACTTAACCAGCACGTCTTTCAGATTGGGGAGGAAACTGGAACATCTGGAGGAAACCAACACAGATATGGGATGGATATGCAAAGACAGTGACTCAAGCTGGGAATAAAACCCAGATCCTTGGTGCTGTGAGGCAGCAGCACTAACCACTGCACTAGCAAACCTGCCTCCCCCGACACTAAGGAGCAATTTAGCTGGCCAATCCGCTTAACTCACACATCTTTGGACTGTGGGAGGAAACAGGAGCACCTGGAGGAAACCCACATAGACATGGGGAGAACATGCAAACTCCATACACACAGTGACCCAAGCTGGGATTCGAATTCAGTAAAAGTCTCACAGCACCAGGTTGAAGTCCAACAGGTTTATCTGGTAGCTCATACTTTTGGAGTCTCGCTCCTTCTTCAGGTGAGTGAGGAGTTCACAAACAGGGCATATATTGACACAAACCCAATTTGCAAGATAATGGTTGGAATGTGAGTCTTTACAAATAATCAAGTCTTAAAGGCACAGACACTGTGAGTGGAGAGAGGTTAAGCACAGATTAAAAAGATGTGTATTGTGTCCAACCAGGACAGTTAGTGAGATTTTGCAAGGTCAGGCAAATCATGGGGTTATAGATAGTGTGACATGAACCCAAGATCCGGGTTGAAGCCGTCCTCATTTGTGCAGAACTTGGCTATCAGTTTCTGCTCAGCGATTCTGCATTGTGAAGACTGCCTTGGAGAACACTTACCTGAAGATCAGAGGCTGAATGCCCATGACTGGTGTTCACTGACAAGAAGAGAACAGTCCTGCCTGGTGATTGTTGAGCAATGTTCACTCATCTATTGTCGTAGCATCTACATAGTTTCCCCAATGTACCATGCCTCGATACTCCCCATAAAGGACAGTCACCGCAGTACTTCATTGTACTGCAAGTCCATGAATAATCTCACGATGCTCCACTTCTCCAGCTTCCACTCTAAACACGTTAAAGAAGCCATCCCCTATGGACAAGCCCTCCATATATGCAGGATATGCTCAGATGAGGATCACAACAGACGCCTACAGACGTTGAAAGATGCCTTTATAAAAGAGGATATGGCGCTTGACTCATTGATCGACAGTTCCAACATGACATAGTGAAAAACCACACCGATCTCCTCAGAAGGCAATCATGAGACGAGGCGGACAGAGTACCTTTCGTCATCCAGTACTTCCCCCGAATACAGAAGCTACTACATCTTTTCTGGAGTCTTCAATATATCATCGATGAAGACGTACATCTTGCCAAGTGCATCCCCACAACCCCATTTCTTGTCTTCAAACAACCGTACAATCTCAAAAAAACTGTTGTTCTCAGCAAACTACCCAGCCTTTAGGAGAACAGTGACCACAACACCAAACAACCCTGCCACAGCAACCTCTGCAAGACGCGCCAGATCATCGACATGGATGACATCATCTCATGTGAGAACACCATCCATCAGGTACACGGTACATACTCTTGCAACTCGACCAACCTTGTCTATCTGATACACTGCAGGGAAGGATGTACCGATGCATGGTACATTGAGGAGATTATGCAGACGCCATGACAACGGATGAATGAACACTGTTCGACAATCACCAGGCAGGAGTATTCTCTTCCAGTTGGGGAAACTTCAGCAGTGATGGGCATTCACCTTCTGCTCATTGGGTAAGCATTCTCCAAGGCAGTCTTCATGACACAAGACAATACAGAACTGTTGAGTAGAAACTAATAGCCAAGTTCCGCATACATGAGACCAGCCTTAATCAGGATCTTGGGTTCATGTCACACTATCTATAACCATCACCACTTGCCTGGGCTTGCGAAATCTCACTAACTGTCCTGGCTGGACACAATACACATCTCTTTAACCTGTGCTTAGCACTCTCTCTACTCACAGTGTCTGTCTATGCTTTTAAGACTTGATTACCTGTAAAGATTCGTATTCCAACCATTATCTTTTAAATTGAGTTTGTGTCTATATATGCCTTGTTTGTGAACACAAGTCCTCACTCACCTGAAAAAGGAGTGAGACTCAGAAAATTGTGCTACCAAATAACCCTGTTGGACTTTAATCTGGTGTTGTGAGGCTTCTTACTGTGCTTACCCCGTCCAATGGTGACATCTTCACATCATGGCTATGAGTCAGCAGTGCTGAGTGCTGTGTCACCGTGCTGCCCTACTTGACACTTGTCTTTACTCTATTATTTTTCATCCTTTTTAACTTACGTACCTTCACGTATTCTTCTTTAACTAATAGACCAAACTGATCTGTGGACCCCACATCGGCACAGTGGCAAGAAGCATGAATTAAGCAGATGTTGGCGTACAGGACTCATTCCCTCCTCAGGCTGAGAGCTCATGAATCTCATTAATCTTCAATAAGCAAATTTAAGTGACACACAGACCAGGGAACTCAGCCTCCCCACCTCGGTGTTTGGAGTAAATTGCTCAATTGCTTAAGCTGGACAAGCAACCTTGGTGATTAAACTCTTGACCTTGCAGTTGGGAGTCAGATGCTGAACTGCTTGAGCCAACGTTCTGCAAGATGTGATTTCCTATATTGGTTATTA
This sequence comes from Sphyrna mokarran, assembly GCA_024679065.1. Classification (NCBI taxonomy): domain Eukaryota; kingdom Metazoa; phylum Chordata; class Chondrichthyes; order Carcharhiniformes; family Carcharhinidae; genus Sphyrna; species Sphyrna mokarran. The sequence continues at coordinate 15,301,021 of JAGIQG010000020.1, read as the reverse complement.
TGAGCACATCATGAATCAACCTGCCAGAAAGCTTGTCAGTGACAAAGTAGGTAAGTGAGACTGAATACCCATATTAAAGGGGGGAAAAGAAACTCCAGTGTCTATCTGATTCAAAGACAATTTCCAAACAGTAATTTTTAAATATATCTTATCATAGAGAAAGATGAAAAATTTGATGCATATGTTTTAAATACGGCACAAATGTTCTGCAAAAGCTGTTCGACCTGATTTCAAAAGTGTCTATGTGTTGCAAAGTCAGAACAGGAAAAGAGCAAATGAAAGAAAGCACAGCTCACTGCAGTTCTTTCATTGGAAACTGTACATTGTAAAATTGATCCATCATTGTTGTGTCTTTATTGTTTTTCATTTATTTATGAGACCTGCCTGTTGCTGGCTGGTCTATCACTTTTTGCCCATCCCATATTGCCCTGAAGGCAGAGTTTAAGACTCAACTGTGGATTGAGAGTCACACGTAGGCCTGCAGATTTTCCTTCCCTAAAGGGTATTAATGAATTAGATGTTTATTTTAACCACAATTGTTTCACAGTTACCATTAGACTTTTGATTCCAGGTTTTTATTTGATTCGAATTTCGCCATCAGTAGCGATGGGATTCGAATCCGGGACCCCATAACATTGCCCTGCGTCCCTGGATTACTAGTCCAGTGACAATACCACTAGGACACTGCCTCCCTACAATCTTTGTTTTTAAGAGCTGGGAACAAGGGAAGTATCCCCCAAAAACCTTCCTCAGTTAAATTACAAGGGATGTGCTGAGTTCTTCTGCAAGTGTACAATACCCAATTACTTAGTGTCTGCCAAGCAGTGGCATCCAGAGCACCATGTTTTTTTTATTCATTCATGGGATGTGGGCGGCACTGGCTGGGCCAGCATTTATTGCCCATCCCATTGAGTCAGCCACATTGCTGTGGCACTGGAGTCACACATAGAGCAGACCAGGGGTAAGGGCAGCAGATTTCCTTCCCTGAAGGACATTAGTGAACCAGATGGGTTTTTATGACAATCGATTCATGGTCATCATTAGACTTTTATTGAATTCAAATTTCACCATCTGCCATGGTGGGATTCAAACCTAGGTCGCCAGAGCATTACCCTGGATCTCTGGATGCCTATCCCAGTGGCAATGCCAATATGCCATTGCCTCCCCAAGTTTAAAGTTCATTTATTAGTGTCACAAATAGGCTCACGTGAACACTGCAATGAAGTTACTGTGAAAATTCCCGTAGTTGTCACACTCTGGCACCTGTTTGGGTACTCTGAGGGAGAATTTAGCATGGCCAATGCATCTAACCATTATCTGTTTCAGACCGTGGGAGGAAACCGAAGCACCCAGAGGAAACCCATGCAGACATGGGGAGAACGTGTAGACTCCGCACTAACAGTGACCCATGTCGGGAATCGAACCTGGGTCCTTGAAGCTATGAGGCAGCAGTGCTAATCACTGTGCCACTGTACCATCCCTATTGAGGATGATGCCATTTTACTGCCTCATGCTGCATTTCAGCACACCACTCACTTTATCTAGCCTTAGGCATGCAAGCAAGCTATTAATGATGTGACTGCTCCACTCCATCCCTTACCATCACACGTACCTTCCCATTCTGCGTTGCTGCTCTCAAATACTCAAGGACTGTTACCTGTCCATCTACAAACCTCCTTGAGAGGGCGAGGGGAAGGAAAGATAACAACAGCACAGTGCCGATGAAGAGGCCTTCTCACTTGCTCTGGTCCTCTCCAGATGCCAGCTCAGATACTGCTGTTCTTGGTGAGCTTAGATTAATATCAGCATGTAGTGAGTCATCTGGGTAGTGATGGCCAGCAAGAAAAACATGGTTTATGTGCCATCTCAGTGGAGTGCAACAACAGAATACTGCTACAGAGAACCCTGATGAATTCTTAGTGGGGTGTCATAAGGGGGGGTCATTGGGAGGTCAAGCACACTGAGATGTTGGATGCTTCAATAGGCCTGCTCAGCAGCTTTCTGTCCCTGTCAAAGCTGTCCTGCTCCAAACTGCCAGAAGGCATTGTATATATACAATGTAGCCCTTTCTGTAGCCGCTGCTTCATTTCCTTGTGGTGTTGCCAGACCCAGAGGCACTGTCACTGCTTTCCCATATCTGTTGCAGCCTTTGTAGGGACAGGTCAACTTCTCCTCTTGCGTACTGGCTCCAGGATGTGGCTACATTCACCGGCCAATGCAGGAACTCACCGCAACACCTCCAAATACATTCCCGTAACACGCTGAAAACATTCCAAAAAATAAAACCCAGATTACATGCAATCAGGATTTTGAATCAAGTTTATTTATTATTGTCACAAATAGGCTTACATTAACACTGCAATGAAGTTACTGTGAAAATCCCCTAGTCACCACACTCCAGTGCCTGTTTGGGTACACAGAGGGAGAATTCAGCATGGCCAATGCACTTAACCAGCACATTTTTCAGACTGTGTGAGGAAATCGGAGTACCTGGAAAGAACTCTTGCAGATATGGGGGGAACATGCAGACTTTGCACAGACAGTGACCCCAGCTAGGAATCAAACCTGGGTTCCTGGAGCAGTAAGGCAGCAGTGCCAACCATTGTGCCACCATGCTGCCTCTTACTGAGGATGATGTCATCTTACTGCCTCATGCTCCTTCTCAACACCCAACTCATTCTCATGCTAACCACCATGCTGCTCCGACGCCTACTGCAGGGGCCAGCTTGCAACTTTGTCTTTTTTTTTGTTCAGTAAATAGGGGCCTGGACTATTTGTCATCCAGATTTGAAAGCCTGGCTTCACATCAGACAGTTAGGTTGTGTGACGTCAGGACAATATTGAATCAGAAACTTTTGGCACCACAGGTGACATTGTAGCTGTGGCACGCTTATCTGTGTAGAGCTCCCTGTGGACCACACAGGAACCATGGCTGCCTGAGGGACGCACGTAGAGACCTGCGAAGCTACTGCAGCATGGTTAATAGCAGCACCGCAAAAATCAAATTTAGCTCTGGGTCTTCGAGCAGTTTTTAAACCAAGTCCACTCGATCATTATTGCAAGAATCATTAAGTTCTGCTGGCTTGAAGTACACAAGTAATCAAAACAAAAGTGGGTCTTTTACTCTTGACTGATCCAGCCTGCGCCGTGTGCATAGTATAGGTCAGGTTTTCTGCCTAATATTACCCACAGATTCCACCATCTGTCTCCAGAGATAAAATCCTTGTTGTCTAAATGCACTTGGCATGAAAAATTATCATTTATGTTGATAGAGTGGATGAGTTTCATTAATGTGCAAATGCAGAACTTCAACAGAATTTTTATAATCTGCAGACAACCTTGCCTTTCTCGGGTCTTAGCTGCTCGAAAGTTGCATCTGGACAAATATTTATGGTCCTAAGTCGCTCACAATTAGAGACAAGTGTCACAAATTGTGCATTTGAATAATACTGCCTGCAATCCCAGCAACTTGGAACAATAATAATCAACTCAAAAATCAACAGTCCTCGGGCAGAGGTGGTGTGGCAGTCAGTAAGAATATGGGAGGCAGAACTCAAGGCTATCAAAGCCAGCAGAGATTGTATGGGAGGTGGCAAAAGATGGCGTGGGAATGAAAACTTGAAAAATATGGCATCAGAATCAAGAGAGATTTTGGGAGTTGTTGAAATGGTGTGGGAGTTGGCAGAGATGGTGTGGGAGTTGGCAGAGATGGTGTGAGAATTGCAGACATAGTGTCAGAGTTGGCAGAGATGGCATCAGAGTTGGCATGATAGTGTAGGCATTGGTAGAGATGGTGTGGGAGTTGCAGAGATGGCATGGGGGTTGGCAGAGGGTGTAGAATTTGGCAGAAATGGTTTTAGAATTGGCATTGTTGGCAGGGATGACAGCGGAGTTGACAGATGATGGTGCCCGGGATTTTCTAGCTGTGGATCTTGCTACTTTGGAGGACATTAACCATTGGCTGATAGTTTCTCCAGCAGCACAGACAGCGAGCATTGCAAATGACCATTGACTTTAAATATCATTTAAGCATCATGAATTCTTATCAAGAAAAGCAGCTCACCAGCCCCACTCCAGCATTCTGGTGGTGTGGTTCGTGACCAGGTATAAGAAACATGCACCTGGTGAACACCACTTCACTTATGACTTTGAGATATGGTTGTTCATCTTCCATTCACAATTGCTCTGACTCTTGCCTGGGTTGTGCGGGCAAAATCATCAGGGAGGCTTGAGGATCTCTGAGTTGAGGCTTGCCATTCCAGACCAGTGGGAAGGCTGGGGGAAGATGGGGCAAGAGGAAGGAGAGATGGGGAAAGAGATAGAGGGATAAAGACTTGACTGCAGGGTGTGGAAGATTGGGGAGGAGTGCTCACAGACACATGGCCTGGGGGAGAGGGGATGGGGCCTGAAAGCTTAGGTAGGCCTGTAGATCCAACCACAATGTGGAGAGTTGCAATTGGTATGTGTGTCCTGGTCCCAGGCCAGGGAAGGGGAAAAACTGTTAGTCCTGTGTCAGCCGTATCCGTTACGATGTGGTCATTCCCTCATGTTGGCCCTAGGGATGGGGAAGAGGTAATGTCGGGGCAGGCACTCTGTAGTCTCATTGTTGGTGGCAGGGATGGGGATGGGTCTCTCTAAGGAGGGGTCAGGTCCACATGGAGCATCGGGACACCAACAACAAGTGGTTCAGAGGGGTACAGCAGGGATATCAACTCCAATCTCAATGGGATGAAGTATGAGAGGGTGAGGAAGGAAAGGGATTAGACAGAAGGAAACCTGAACATGATACTCCACTAGCATGATGGCGGGTTTCTGATACTTGCAGAGAATGGGTTGAAGCTGTCCTGGTCGTTAAACTTCAGCACCGCTGTTTTGCGCGCTGATGCAATGATGCAGTTGAAAAGGAATGCTGGGGAGGGCTTGTGGGGGCAGTCGACCACTGCACTCATACACCAATTGGAGGGGCACACACTTGTGGGGAAGACATGGCTAAGAAATACTCAAAAGCCAACTTCGAGAATGTAGCCCCCTAATTCCTGGAGCGCATCCATGCAAGAATACAATCCTGATTGGGGATTGACTTGCATTAGCAGGGTAAATATGTGGGCTTACGACGATAGGTGGGATTGTTGTCAGTGCAAGCTCGATGGGCCGAATGGCCTTCTTCTGCACTGCAGGGATTCTATGATTTAATTTGTGATGATTTGGACTCTCCAGCTGCCACTGACAGATTTTAAAAATAACTCAAACCCGGCTCTGTTGACTCGAGAAAAATAGATAAATCATCAGCATATTTAAACTATCCCAACGACAAAAGCAACAGGATCACCAAGTTCAACCTGATGCCAACAGAATCATTAACATTCAAGAATCATATATCGCCTTCGGTTTTACTGGAATCTAAATTGTTTAATCTATCCTCCCACTCTAGTGTGTGTGTGTGTGTGTGTTGTGTGTGTGTGTGTGTGTTGTGTGTGTGATGTGTGTGTTGTGTGTGTGTGTGTGTGTGTGTGTGTGTGTGTGTGTGTGTGTGTGTGTGTGTGTGTGTGTGTACTTCGAGTGTTTGTGTGAAAGTGAGAAGTTTTTCCTTTGCTATTTCACTGAGATGAGGTTAAGTACAATAAAAACTATTCTCTTCTTTTTTAAAGTAATCAATAAAACCTGTCTCTGAGTGTCTTTTACAGCCAAGGCACACAAACACGCACTGAATTGCCAAAAACCTGCTGCAGTGGATTGAAGGCTGAAATTTTCCAGCCCTTCACGCTGATGGGATCTTCCAGCCCCGCCGATGTGAATGGAAATTTCAATACCTCATAGGCCTGTCCGTGGAAAATTAAGGCCAAATGGTAGGAATAGAGGGAGAGACATTCGATTTGTCTTATCTGATTGAACAACAGTTCAACCAACTGTACACAATTTACGACTTTGACATAGTTTTACAGTTATTCAGTTTAATAATACCCAATTCTCTGAACATTATCATTCCTTCATCAATGGGCATAATTTCTCCAAATGTAGTCGTGACAGAAATATTTTGCCTTTATGCAGCATGCCAATTCAGTAATATGGTATTATGTATCACATATTGATGGGATCTAATCGTATGTACCGTCTGAAGAGAAAGCAGTTTGAAGAAATGACTCAATGCCGACAGAAAGTTGTTGACTTGCATTTCCAATTAGTTCTGCATTTCCCGTAAACACTTTCAGCTTCCAGTATCTCGCAAACTTTGCAGCAAATCCAGTGACCCTGAGGACCTCGAACAGGACAACAGTCTGCTGCTGGCCTCCAGCTGCTCCTGTTTCAATGACCGTAAAAGTTTCTTCTGAGTTTGATTAATTTGTATATTGAGTTGTGAATTCCTGTTGAGGGAATGCAGATATAACAGAATGATGTGGGAATTCAAAGCTGGAGAGGCGGATTAAAGCTGGTGCAGGTACGAGATTGAGGGAATGGTCATTGGACTCTGGAGTAACTAATCATCCTTTACCCTGATGCCACTCTCAAATAATACACCTTTGTGTCTCAGATCTAGACTTCATGCTGATGCCTCTATTTGGATCCTTGAAGGATTCAGGTCCTTTTTTTTGATTCCTCAAGGCACCCTCTCTAGCCCCACCCCGCCCTATATGCTTTGGTCTCTTGAGCCACATGAGTAACATCTAACTCCTTTTTGCAATCACACAATGTTTTGGCCTCCATAGATTCACCACTCTCTGGGTGGAGAAATTTCTCCTCATCTCTGTCCTAACTGATTCTTCTGTATTTTCAGACTATGACCAGGCCAAAGTGTTAGATTTGTTTGTGGGAGAGTGCTTTGGAGATAATGGCCACAATTTGGTGTCTTTCATTATTGCAATGGAGGGGGATAGGACCATACGGCAGGGCAAGCTTTATAATTGGGGAGGGGGGGGCGTAATTATGATGCGATTAGACAAAAAATAGGGGGCACAAGATGGGAACAGAAACTGCCAAAGAAAGGCACAACTGAAAAGTGGAGCTTGTTCAAGGAACAAAAACTGTGTGTCCTTGATAAGTATATCCCTGTCAGGCAGAGAGGAAATGGCTGAGAGAGGGAACCATGGTTCACAAAAGAGGTTGAATGTCTTGTCAAGAGGAAAAATGAAGTGAATGTAAAGATGTGAAAACAAGGTTCAGTTGGGTCACTTGAGAATTATAAGATGACAAGGCATGGGCTGAAAAAAAAGAGCTTAGGAGAGCTAGAAGGGGGCATGACATGTCCTTGGAAGGTTGGATCAAAGAAAATCCCAAGGCTTTTTACTCTTATATGAGAAATAAAAGAATGACCAGGGTGAAGTTAGGCCTGTCAAGGATACTAGTGGAAACTTGTGCCTGGAATCAGAAGAGATAGGAGAGGCGATGAATTAATACTTTTCTTCAGTGTTCACCAAGGAGAGGGGCCATGTTTTTGAGGATGAGAGTGTGATACAGGCTGATAGGCTGGAGGAGATAGATATTCTAAGGGAAGATGCATCAGCAATTTTGAAAAACCCAAGGGTCGATAAGTACTCTGGGCCAGATGGGATATACCCTAGGATTCTTTGAGAGGCAAGGGAGAAGATAGCAGAGCCTTTGGTTTTGATCTTTGGGTCCCCACTGTCCATGGGGATAGTGCCAGAGGATTGGAAAGTGGCAAGTGTTGTACCTTTGTTCAAGAAAGGAAATAGGAGTGACCCTGGTAATTATGGTCAGTCTTACTTCGATGGTTGGTAATTTAATGGAAAAGGTCCTGACTGATAGGATTTATGACCATTTGGAAAGATGCGGCTTAATCTAGGATAGTCAACATACTTAGATGAAGGATAAATCTTGCCTTACAAATTTGATTGAATTCTTTTAAGAGGTAACGAAATATGTGGATGAAGGTAAAGTAGTTGATGTTGTATACATGGATTTTAGTAAGGCATTTGATAAGATTCCCCATGATAGCTCATGAAGAAAGTTAGGAGGTGTGGAATCAAGGGAAATTTGGCCAATTGGATAAGTAACTGGCTATCTCATAGAAGACAGAGGGTGGTGGTGGATGGAAGATTTTCAGACTGGAGACCAGTTACCAGCAGTGTACACAGGGGTCAGTGCTGGGTCCTCTGCTATTTATGATTTTTATCAATGACTTTGAGGAGGGGGCTGAAAGGTGGATTAGTAAACTTGCTGATGACACCAAGATTGGTGGGGCAGTGGATGAGGTTGAGGGCTGTCGTAGACTGCAAAGAGACATTGATAGGATGTAGAGCTGGGCTGAAAAATAACAGAAGGAGTTTGACCCTGATAAGTGCGAGGTGATTCATTTGGTAGGACAAACTTGAATACGGATTACAGGGTCAATGTCAAGGTTCTGAAAAATTGGAGGAACAGAGAGATCTTGGGGTTCATATCCACAGATCTCTGAAGGTTGCTACTCAAGTGGATAAAGCTGCGAAGAAGGCCTCTGCTGTGTTAACGTTTATTAACAGGGAATTTGAATTTAAGAGCTGTGGGATTATGCTGCAACTATATAGGGCATTGATGAGTCCACATTTAGAATATTGTGTTCAGTTCTGGCCACCTCACTATAAGAAGGCTGTGGAAGTATTAGAGAGAGTGTAGAGGAGATTTACCAGAATGTTGCTTGGTTTGGAGGGTAGGTCTTATGAGGAAAGTTTGAGTGAGAAAGGGCTTTTCTCTTCAGAGCAGAGGAGGATGAGAGGTGACCTAATAGAGGTTTATAAGACAATGAGGAGGATAAATAGAGTGGACGTTCAGAGACTATTTCCTCAAGTAGATGTAGCTGTTACTAGGGGGCATCACTATAAGGTTCATGGTGGGAGATATAAGATGTCTGAGGTAGATTCTTTACTCAGAGAGTGGTTGGGATATGGAATGGACTGCTTGCTGTGATAGTGGAGTTGGACACTTTAGGAACTTTATTGGATAGGCACATGGAACCCACCAGAATGATAGGGAGTGGGATAGCTTGATCTTGGCTTCGGACAAAGCTTGGCACAACATTGAGGCCCGAAGGATCTGTACTGTGCTGTACTGTTCTATGTTTCTATGTATTGACATACAGTGAAAACTATTGTTTCTTGCGTCCTGTACAGACAAAGCATACTGTTCATAGAGTAGGAAAGGAGAGAGTGCAAAATGTAGTGTTGAAATCATAACTTGGGTGTAGAGAAAAATCAGCCTACTGCGAGGAAGATTCAGGAGGGAAGGAGCTGTTCTTGAGACAGTTGGTGCGTGACCTCAGACTTTTCTGTCCTTTTCCTGAAAGAAAAGATATGCTTCGGTCAGCATTTCCAGAGGCATGCTTGGAGGGAGATTAGAGCTGTCAATCCAATCCATCCTCTAACTACATGACCACACAACCACATAACAGTACAGCAGTCTGAATGACCTCATGTAGCCTGTGCATATGTTGGCCACTTTAATGACCAGCTAATAACATCGCTTCAATGCCTTTTAGCTAAGATCAAGTGTTGGATCAAACCCAAGATGGAGAGTAATGCCTTACCTTGTCAGCTTGGGTCTTGTCTGTTGCTCTTGTAGGGATTGAGTTCGATTTGAATTTTTGGAGCAAGGAAGGAGATAGATTTGGGTTTGCCCAATCCACTCTGTGCGTTGGCTTTGTAACTTGAAGAACGGAGTAAAAATTAAAAAAAAAATAACATTTAAAGGGGCTATAAAGTTAAACAAATCACCCACTCACTCCATCAAAAGCAGTTGAAGAGAACATTGAATTAGTCACTGACTTGAATTCCATGCAAGCCTTTGCACTGTGTAATGTTCATGAAAAGAGAGCCCAACTGCATGGAGAATCAGGCAACTGAGTGCTTGTTGGTCCTCACCAATGCGTACATACTCAGCCTTAAATAGCAGAGAGGAACATCTTCTCTGACTCTTCAGACTCATTGAACTGCTGCAAAGCACTCTTCATCTCTTTACTGATAGTGAAGTGGGTCACTCGAGGGAAGGTGGAGAAAGGAGAGCATTCTGCTGAAAGTATACATAGGTGGCGCAGTGACATGTTGGTTAGCATCGTTGCCTCACAGTGCCAGGGACCTGGGTTCAATTCGGCTTCTGGTCACTGAGTGTACGGAGCTTGCACATTCTCCCCATGTCTGTAAGGGTTTCTTCCAGGCGCTCCGGTTTCCTCTCACACTGCAAAGATGTGCAGATTAGGTGGATTGATTGTGCTAAATTGCTCCTTAGTGTCCAAAGATGTGTAGATTGAATGGATTGGCCATGCTAAATGTGTGGGGCTGCAGGATTTGGTGGGGGGAATGCTGGTTCAGGTGACACAGATTCAGTGCAGACTCAATGGGCCGAACGGCCTCCTTCTGCACTATAGAGCTTCTATGACGCAAGAATATTTCTAGACACAATATTACCAAAGAGGGTGGATATCCCAATTTTTTTTTTAGAAGCAAAATTAGGCATTTTATTTTTGGAATGTAACTATAGGGATCATACAGAATGTAAAACGAATCTAAGATAATTTCTACTGATATCTAATTAGTGTGTTCCTCAGTAAACAACCCTTCCAGCCTGTATTAACAGGGAAACACTCACGGTCTACCTTATCAATGCTGAAAAACTTCCAGGTACGAGATTTTCTGCTGAATAGGGTCTACCTGAGGCACTGACTCATGCTAAAAACAGAAATATGACTAAACAAAACAGGATGCATCAGCACACAAGCTCCAGGGGTTTCCTTCTCTCTTTTTCTGCCCTATTCTTTCCACTGAGCCTTCGTAAAATCTCATTATGTGCCTTCTTTTCCGTTCTGCATTTTCCTTGCTGTTCTTAATCTGCGAATTTCATTCCTGTGAGTTTTCCGAGTGTTTTGCCGAACATTCCCCCGCTGGGAAATGAGAGAAAACAGGAGACTGTGTGCCAACTCGACAGAACCAAAGGTTTAGCTACAGCTGTGTCAGAAATCAATAGAAATGCTGGGAATTGGCAGCTCTTTCAAAACAGTCATGCTTCACAATATTAGAAAAACCCACCAATGCCTCTACTTTTTCAGAAGGCAAAGGAAATTTGGCATGTCAGCTACAACTCTCACCGACTTTTATAGGTACACCATAGAAAGCATTCTTTCTGGTTGTATCAGAGGTTTGGCTCTTGCTCTGCACAAGACCGCAAGAAGCTACAGAAGATTGTGAATGTAGCCCAATCCATCACACAAACCAGCCCCCCATCCATTGATTCTGTCTACATGTCTCGCTACCTCAGCAAAGCAGCCAGCATAATTAAGGACTCCACACATCCCAGACATACTCCCTTCCACCATCTTCCTTTGGGTAAAAGATACAAAAGTCTGCGGTCACGTACCAACCGACTCAAGAACAGCCTCTTCCTTGCTGCCATTAGAATTTTGAATGAACCTACCTCACATTAAGTTGATCTTTCTCTACACCCTAGCCAAGACTGTAACACCACATTCTGCACTCTCTCATTCCCTTCTCTATGAAAGGTATGCTTTGTCTGAATAGTGCGCAAGAAACAATACTTTTCACTGTATACTAATACATGTAATAATGATAAATTAAATCAAAACCAGGTTGAATGTGGGAAAGCTGTTAGAATAGACGCTGTTAAGAGTCTTTGATATTGCAGGCACAATGCAATAAAATTATCTTAAATGTCTCCTCATATTAAAGTCCATAACAACACTATGAATACTCTCATGAGGGAGAATTATAACTAAAATAACCCATCAATGGTACAGAGCCGTTGGTATCTGTGTAGGAGATAAGATAACAACTCTCGAACAATTGCAAATTGTGCCACGGTTCTGCCCCATAAAGTGGCTAAGAAGTTAATGCTGTAATTTTTGCAACTTGACTTTCGAGTTGTTTAATATCCTCAGGTGCACTGAAGTCATTATGTGAGTAATTGACCAAAGAACATAGTGAACTTTCCAAAATAAGTGCATCTTCCCCCCATTAGTCACTTGAATTGAAGAGGTATTTTTGAAAAGGTTAGTTAATTTATAGCTACCAACTCAGACACTGCCACAGGACGCATCTTTGAACCTATTGTAACTTCAGGATTTGCACATGGTGGGTCATGGAATCACTGGGCCCTATTTTACCATTTTGATCCTAAGTGCTGGGCGGGCTTGAAACTGGGAGTGTTCTTTACAACTCCTCACCTTGTTATCATGTTGTTGATAAAACGTAGTCCAATGTTGGGCCCAGAGGACCCCGATTTGTTTGCAGGTGTATCATACCATGTGCAGCCTGTTTGAGTTGAAAGTCAGCAGCCTCCCACCAGCCATGCTGCAGCCGCTGTGGTAACAGTGCACAGGAGCACTGGGGCTGGCAAAGGCACTGCAAAACAGGCACTAAGGGAATGCACAATGGCGAATAGTTCATGTTTGCTTGTATCAGTGAATGTGTTGCTGGGTAAAGATGTTATGACAAGAGTTTTGTTGGTGGATCTTATCGCAGGATCTTACCCAAGAAGATGCTGTTCTACAATAAGCAAAGTAACCACCGGGCTACAGCCAGCGCCAATGTTGCGGCTAAATGGGAATTAGTCAAGCGATTGAGATGTTGCCTTAAGGGGAGAAGGGTTTGAGCAGCTGCTCAAGAGTTGCCTGTCTGGAGTGTAGGTGCCCAAAAGCTTTCTCTCTGCCTCCTTCGGTCTTTCCTTCTCCTGTCTTTGGGCTGGGCTTCTGTCCTCTATAACTCCTCACTTTGTTATCATGTTGTTGATTCCGGTATACTGTAACCCCCATTCTGAACTCAGATATTGTGTAGCCAGCTCCCAATCTCTTCTGATGTCTTGTGAGAATGCAGCCACACAGCAGTAATATGGTCACCTCTTAACCATCCTCTGAAATGGGCTAACAAGCCGCTCAGTTGTATCAAATTGCTACAGAGAACATTATGGTACCATGCCACAGGGACCAAAGCAGTTAATACAGGTGACTGGCCAGTTAAGAGTTAACCACATTGCTCTATGTTTCTGCTTTATCAACACCACTGGGGATAAACAATGACCTTGGCAGTGATGCTCACATCCCATAAAATAACACCTCCGGCCACATCCGGATACTCAGCACAACATCTCCTGAATCACTGCACAGTATTTCCACAGAGTTTGCATTAGTCCAAGTCATCTCCCCTGCAATTGTTTGGCTGCTCCTTTATATAACCCAAGTGGTGAGTGACAGTCCGAATGCACAGTCCGAGTTCGGAATAGATGTATCAAATCAATGTTTGATGTCACTAAGGGGCCAATTGGGAGGTTGCTGCCTCACACGTGGCACAATCTCATGTCTGCTCTTCCCAGCATGTGGGTACCTTCTGGGCACCACATGGACCACCTCACATACAGCCACAAGCACTGCCCACTCTGCTTGGTAGACCTGCAGTGGCAACGAAGAGCTGAGATTTCCAACTATATACTTCATCCAGTAAGTAATTAAACTGATAACTTGATATAATCCTAAATGAACCTCAGCACTTAATATCAATCAGAATTTCTGTTGTCTTTCCCTTTAGTTTTGTTAGTTAATCCTATCTACTACTTATTTGCATTTCCATTGTGAGTAGATGGGGCAGCACAGTGGCACAGTGATTAGCACTGTTACCTCACAGCACCAGGGACCTGGGTTTGATTCTCGAGTTGGGTCACTGGCTGAGCGAAGTCTGCACATTCTTCCTGTGTCTGCATGGGTTTCCTCCAGGTGCTCTGGTTTCCTCCCATATGTCAAAAGATGTGCTGGTTAGGTGCATTGGCCATGCTAAATTCTCTTTCAGTATATCAGAACAGATGCCAGAGTGTGGTGACTAAGGGATTTTCACAATAACTTCATTGCAGCATTAATATAAGCCTACTTGTGACACTAGTAAATAAACTTTTAACTTTAATTTTTGAATTGTCTGCCTTCTGCGATGATTTAGCAAAAAGGAATCCACTCATTCACCCAACAGTTTATGAGAATCTTAATTGGGATTATTAGTGTCATTGCGATTACAATCGAATCTAGCTGATGGAAGACAGTTGAGTGAGCTGAACTCAGGGATCATTCACTCTAAGGCATAACCAGGGTAATAAACCCAGGATGAAGGGATTGGAATTTTTCTAAATTAATGCCTTGATTAATATTGGGCTAATGATTACAGCCTTACAATATATCTGGACATGGTCCTGGGCAGATTGAAAGATAAGCATGAAGAAGCCCTCCCACTCGCTCCCACTCACACACACACACAAGCACTGTAAACACAATAAGGAGACTTCAACCTTTGCAGTGTCACATGCCCACCACAACAACTGGAAACTGGGTTAAAATTCACACTTTCAGGCAGAGAACTATTCTCCAGAATCATTCAATGATCTGCCTGTAAATGTACCTGCAAAGTGATGAGTTCCTTCATGGGCTGTATTTTGCTACCATGCATCATTGTGAAGATGCAGCAGAAACTGATATGCTTGTTCAGCATATGTACATTCCCATTAATAAAAGCATCCTGGTAACCACTGACTGGAACATGGCAATTGCACGCTGCTGATGCCATTACAGTTTCTCGCTAAAACAAATTGATTGATGGCTGTGCTTAAAGTCCAATTTTTCTGCTGTATCTTAAAGTCTGCGAGAAATGGAGCTTTGCAATAGCTCAGGAGTGTTGGTCAGAAACAGTTTTACAGCACACTATTTTTATCTTTGTCTTCCTGAAAGGTGTTGACTCGTGCTGGAGTACCATGTTCAAATACATTCTTTGCATCTCAGCCCGTGCACGGGGCAAGGTGGGAGGGCTTCATGGATACCAACTGCATGCCAGTATCTCGCCTTAGTGATCTTCCTTTCACAGATAATCATCTTTGGAGGGGGGGGGGGGGGGGGGGGCCTGTAGTTAGAGACCAAAGGATTCATTTCAATATAGATTAACAGACAGGAAATCAGGGGTTTGGGTCATGAAGAGGGTGGCACAATGGTTATCACTGCTGCCTTACAGTGACAGGGATTCGAGTGTGATTTCCGACTTAGGTCACTGTCCTCCTGTGTGGAGTTTGCACATTCTCCCCAAGTCTGCGTGGGTTTCCTGTAGATGTTCCGGTTTCCTCCCAAATATAGTGAGTCCACTTTTTTTGGCTTTGTCCCTTTTACTTGGGCTTGCCACAATTTTGGTTCATCACCCTTCACTATCTCCCTGTCAGTCATTCCATTCTCTTACTATTCCACAGTGTTTAAGTTTCTTGCCAGCCAGTCACTCCATTTGATCTTAGACCTTCTTCTTTTGCTTCTTCCTGGCAATTACATTTCCATCACTCCTTCACCATATTTCTCTCTCCTCAACCGGTCACCGTTTGGATCTCACCTTATCGAATTTGGTCAATGCTCCCACAATCTTCCCAATGTGACCCTCCCCAATGTGTTCCTGATCTTGTCCTTTCTCCTCACTCCACACATCAGTCTCAGGATTTTCACCTCATGGGTGTTGGGTTGTTGTGCCTCTCTCCCTGATGTTGCCTGAGTTTCTGCACTATATCACAAGGCTGGTCTCATAACTGGCTTCTTGATTCTTCTTTCCATTTTCAGTGATACTTTTCTATCATATAAAATACCACCGTATTCTGTCCAATCATTCCAACCTGAGTTAATCCATCGTTTAACATTTCCATTTCCATATTTCATCTTCTGCCCTCAGTGGAACCTACTCACTTAGAAGTTTACATTGAGGTTTACAGCACGGAAACAGGCTCTTTGACCCAATGCCTATGCCGCCTAGCTTTTACCACTAAGCTGGTCCCAATTGCCCACATTGGGCAATGGTCTTCATCCATATTTGTTGTACTTTTGCTCTGATCCTATCCCCGAGGTTTAAACTGGCAATCCATATATTGGGTCTACTTTGGTTTTTGGTCTACTGGTACTCATACCCCTATCTTCCAGAGTTTTCCTCCAGTGTTTCAGATACTCAGTCATATTCTCATCATTTCCCACCACATAGCTCAATACAATCTGCAAACCTCATTGACCATGGTGCGTTCTGCCTCGCTTGCTCAGTTTAGAAGATCCAATCACAATCAGGAAGAGGATGGGGCTCAGGGCTGATCCTTGGTGCAATCCAATTTTGGCTTTGAAACTCTCATTCTTCCCCCATACTGATTCTTATTCTTATCTGGCACAACTTGACATATCCTGTGATAATTGCACATACTTCTGATGGATTCCTTGAAATCTACCACCTTTCTAGACTTCCTCCCTTGGTAACCAGTAATGGGACTTTTCTAGATTTATGAATGAAATTTTTGTGTTGCATTGGCCTTCCAGATACTTCATCACTTGTATAAAAATGACACAAATGGCGTTTCTACTGAGCATGAATGTGATTGGACCATCACACTACTTTCCTCAGTCTATGGTCCACATCTTGTATGTGTGTGGTAGGAGTTTAAGTCCTTGGTTGTTTTTTTCACAAATTAAGATTGATATGAATGTTTAAATTAGTCACTGATAAATCCAATCAGAATTCAGGGGAAACTTCTTTATACAGATTATGGATCTATGTTAAAATGCTGAAAAGTATAGAGGTAACTTACAGTCTGCTTTTGTGCCATATTGTACATTGTTCACATTTAGATTTACCTTCTCATGCTGCAGGAAAGCCTTATTAATCTGAATATCAAAGTTTCATATACAACTTCAGGATTTATCAGGCCTAAGGACCGATTGGGACCAAAACTGGATATGGGGTTATGGAGATGCCAACGCGATTGTGCAGCAAGAAGTAATATAACTGCTGTAAACTTGTAGCCAGAGGTTGGGAGATGAAGAAAGCTAACATTGGATGGTTGGATAGAACTAGAATACAATCCCTACATTGCAAAAAAAGGCCATTCGGCCCATCAAATCTGCACCACAACAACTCCACCCAGGCCCTATCCCTGTAACCCCACATATTCGCCCTGCTAATCCCTCTGACATTAAGGGGCAATTTAGCATCGCCAATTGACCAAACCTGTAACTCTTTGGAGTGTAGGAGGAAACCAGAGCATCTGGAGAAAACCCGTGCAGACACAAGGAGAATGTGTAATCTACCCACAGACAGTCAGCCGAGGCTGGTATTGAATCTGGGTCCCTGGCGCTGTGAGGCGCAGTGCTAACCATTGTGCCACCATGCCACTCATTACAGCTGGTCGTAATATGTGTCCATGACCACACCCAATATAGTCTTGGTGTTGGCTGTTATGTAAATTATGCTTCATTTAACCTTTCATAAAGTGTCAAGTGTTTGCCTGAGTTTTGAATTCATTCTCAGTACGCAGGCAGAGAATTGCAATCTTTCTTTATGATGTTAGCAAATTCACATTCCTGACAGCATGGTAGCCAGAACCAAAGCCCACATGCATGCACTCTCAAGGTAACTGTGATCAATTAGGGATTAGTGAAGGATCTTCTCTCCAAGCTCAGAGGCTTCGGGAGGCATTATAGAACCAGTTCTGTCCACCCAGCTCACAATTTAGAGAAAGGAAGATTTGCTTTCATGTAATGCTTTTCATGACCACTGGACACCACAAAGCACTTTACAGGCAATCGAGAACTTTTGTGAGCAGTATGGTAATATAGGACACATGTCAGTTCCCATAAACGTCAAAGTGATAAATAACTGTATAAATGATTTTACTGACATCTAGTGAGGACGCCACGCACCGCGGACATTCCCTCTTCTGCCTTCTTCCAATGGGAAAATGATACAAAAGTCTGAGCTCACATGCCGACTGACTCAAGAATAACTTCTTCTCTGCTGCCAGCAGACTTTTGAATGGATCTACCTCGCATGAAGCTGATCTTTCTCTGCACCCTTGCTATGACTGTAATACTACATTCTGCACTTTCATTTCCTTCTCTATGAACAGTATTCTTTGCCTATATAACACACAAGGAGCAATACTTTTCACTGCATACTAATACGTGTGGCGATAATAAATCAAATCAAAGAACAACTATTGGGCTGGGCATCAGAGATTACTCACCTTTGATTTTTTTACATCCACCTGCGATTGTAGTTGGAACCAACTGGTTTAACTACTCATTCAAAAATACCTCCTGGAGAGCAATTCATGTTCAAATATATACTGGAGATCAAATCTGGTATCCTCCTAATTTACAGGGCCAAGACACATAATGATCAGTGCAAACCATGTGAGCATAGAAAAGCTTTCTCTGGACTGTGAGATAGTACTTGGTGTGTACATAATTGGAGGCAAAATTTTCTTTGTAACTCATTGCATTATATCGTCATGGAAGTATTGGACTCATAAGATTAAAGGCAAAGACTCAGCAATTCAATGTTTTCAGTGCAGAAGCCACATAAGGCATATATATTTTAGTGAGCTGAAGTCATTTGGGATGTGTTAATGAAGATGCCTGAATTCACAAAGTTCCCTGCCTTGAATACTAATTTGGGAAGCCTAGCTTTGGGAAAGGTAAGATTATTCACCTTCGAATTTATTTCTCTTCATTCTAAGGGGGGTAGTATTATCAATATGTTTGATAAAAGCCACCAAACCCATCAAAGAAAGCTCAAAGAAACGGTTGCATCTCTGCAGGGATGAAGCTGTGTGACTATCCACTTCCTGCGTCGCAGAAGGCATTCAAATCAGCCATCTGTTGCCAGTAGTGTCAACATTAGGTTAGCAAATTATCTCAGTCGTACCTTCACACTGTCTTTGACACTCCGGTATCACTTAAGAGAAGTGGTGGATTAGGTTTAAAAATTCATCTATCCCTGGCACTAAGGGAAAGTAGTAAGATGTGATGATGGCACTAAAGTTGGGCGCATGCAGACATTGGTTGGCCTTTTCTGGAATCTTGGCACATCCTTGGAGAAATGGGAGTTGTGCCTGGTGCAAGGGTGCTCCCAAAACCTGGTTAATTATCCACGATCAGCATTAATTTGTCAATATGTTCTCTGGCTATAAGGGAGAAGGTGAAGTAGTGGTGTTGTCACTGGACTAGTAATCCAGAGATTTGGCATAATGCTCCGGGACACAGGTTCGAATCCCATTGTGGTAGATGGTGAAATTTGAATTCACACAAACCTGGAATTAAAAGTCTAACGATGACCATGAAACCATTGTCAATTGCTGTAAAAACCCATCTGGTTCACTAATGCCCTTTTGGGAAGGAAATCTGCCATTCTCTTCTTCAAGATTTGGGAGTTCAGAACTAGAGGGCATAGCTTTAAGGTGAGAGTGGAATGATTTAAAAGGGGCCTGAGGCGCAACCTTTTCTCAAAGAGGGTGGTGCATATATAGAGCTGCCAGAGGGGTGGTAGTGGCGGGTACAAATACATTTAAAAGACATTTGACAGGTACATGGATAGGAAAAGCTTAAAGGGATATGGGTCAAACACAGGCAAATGGGACTAATTCAGGTTTGGAAAGCTGGTTGATATGGACAAGTTGGACTGGAGGGCCTGTTTCCATGCTGTATATCTCTATCCTTACCTGGTCTGAACTGAATGTAACTCCAGATTCCTAGCAATGAGTTTGATTCTTAAACATGCCCACAGAAATGACCTAGCCAGTCACCCAATTCAAGGGCATTTAAGGATGAGCAATAAATGCTGTCTCAGCGAGTGATCTCCACATCCCACGAATGAATAATGGAAAAGGAAAAGTGTGCATTTATACAATGCTCCATGATCAAAGCACTTCACAGCCATTGAAGTAAGTTTCTGAAGTGTAGGCATTGTTGTCTGGGACTATGGCCACTTTACCTTTATCTTGATGCAGGAAACGTGACAGCACATTTGAACTCAGCAAATTTCAGTAGCTGCAGCAAGGTGATACTGATCATTGAAGCCATTTTAATAATGCTGATTGAGGAACAAATATTGTCCAGAGTATTGGAACTAACTCTTCTTCCCACGCAGAGAGATGGAGACCCAGTTTTGACAGCCCATCCAAGGGGCAACATCTCTGACAGTGCAGTCACTGCTCCCTCAGATCTGCATTGGAGTGTCAGCCTTGAATTTTGGGCTCCAGCCCTGGAGTGGAATTTGAATCCAGAACCTTGTGATCAGAGGTGACTGTGCTATTAATTGAAGGTTAATAGTTGTCAATCTTGGAAACTGCTACAGCTTGGAGGATGACGAAGGAGGCTGGTTCTGCTGAACTCTGCTGGTTAAAGGAATTTCTGTGTAATCTTTTATCAAGGACAATTTAGCCTGTGCAATCAATGACCCCCTGTTGTAGACTCTCCTCTAAGATGGGAAATACATCATAAGAGGTTATATATAATTCAAAGTATCTTCCCATATTTGGGCAGATATATTAATTGGTTGATAAAAGCAAAACACTATGGATGCTGGAATCTGAACCAAAAACAGAAAATGCTGAGAAGTCTCAGCAGGTCTGACAGTGTCTGTGGAAAGAGATTAGAGCCAATGTTTCAAGTCAGGACCCACACTTGAAACATTGGCTGTATTCTTTCAGATGCTGTCAAACCTGCGGAGATATTTCAGCATTTCTTTTTTCTGCACTAGTTGGTTGACATCACTTTCAATGTAAAATGGGGAGCGCGGTGGCACAGTAGTTGGCACTGTTGCCTCACAGCGCCAGGGACCTGGATTTGATTCCCGACTTGAGTTGTTGTCTGGGCGGAGTTTGCACATTCTTCCCGTATCTGTGTGGGTTTCCTCTGGGTGCTCTGGTTTCCTCCCACAGTCCAAAAGACGTGCTGGTTAAATGCACTGAACATGCTAAATTGTCCCTCAGAGTACTCGAACAGTAGTGTGGCAACTATTGGATTTTCATTGTAACTTCACTGCAATGTTTGACCCTACTTGTGAATAATAAATAAACATTTTAAAGTAAAGTAATTAAACCTGATGAAGGTAGAGGCAGTACCCCAGCAATGATTCAGAAGAGGTCCTTGCTGAAATTCCTTTAGTACCAGGAAGTTCCATCCATCAAGTTTTCATTGCACATTCACCTCAGGTAGGCTAAAATGTATTTCAAAAACTGATTTTCAACCAATGAAGGCTTGGAAAATTGAAGTTTAAAATGGCCAGATTGAGGCAGTAAGCAGGCTCCCATGGTGGGAGGGAAAAGGGTGGCACAATGGTTAGCATTGTTGCCTCACAGCTCCAAGGACCCGGATTCAGATCCGGAGTTTGTACATCCTTCCTGTGTCTGCATGGGTTTTCTCCGAGTGCTCCGGCTTCCTCCCACATTCCAGAAACGTATAGGTTATTTTGATTGGCCATGCGACATTGCCCTCAGTGTCAGGGAAATTAGCAGGGGAGATACATGGTGTCACAGGGATGGGGCCTGCATTGGATTGTTGTCGGTGCAGGCTTGATGGGCTGAATAGCCTCCTTCTGCACTGTAGGGATTCTATGATGATGATTTTATACTTGTCATTTCATAGAAGACAGAAGGAGGCCGTTCTGCTCATCATTTCTGTGTGGGCTGTTTGAAAGAGCTCTTGAATTAGTTCCAATCCCCCGTTTTTTTCCTGCAAACATGATTTTTTTCCCCTTTTTATTGATGTGTACAATTCTCTTTTGAAAGTTACTATTAAATGTACTTCCACCACGCTTTCAGGCAATATATTCGAGGTCATAACCAATCATTAAATGAAGTAATTTCTCCTCTTATGCCCCTTGGCTTATTTTGGCAATTATTTTAAACCTGTGACCATTGGTTTCTGTCTCTCTTGGCTGTGGAAACTCAGCATTTCATTGAAACACCTCATCATTTTGATAGAGTATTACATTTCCCCCATAAACTTTCTCGCTATAAGGAAGAACAACCTTGGCTTCTCAGGTCTTGGCATGTAATTGAAAATCCTCATCTCTGGTACCATAGAATGTAGAATGCCTACAGCACAGGAGGAGGCTATTTGGCCCATCAAGTGTGCACTGACCGCAACTCCATCCAGGCCCTATCCCCGCAATTCCATGTATTTACCCTGCTAATGTCCTGACGCTAGGGTCAATATAGCATGGCCAATCAACCTAACTCAAACATCTTTGGAGTATAGGAGGAAACTGGAGCACCTGGAGGAAACCCATGCAGACATGGGGAGAATGTGCAAACTCCATACAGCCTGTGACCCCAAGCCTGGAATCGAACTCGGGTCCCTGGTGCCGTGAGATGGCAGTTCTAACCACTGTGCCACTGTACCATCCTGGTAAATCATGTCTACAACCACTCAAAAGGTCTTGATGAGTTTCCTAGTGCAGTGCCCAGAATCAGACATCATGCTATCAAAGTAGCCTATCCAATGATCTGTAATAGTTAATGAGATTTTTTTTGGGACTAAGGAAAGATGGTGATGCAATATTTTTTGATTTGATTTGATTTATTATTGTTGCATGTATTGGGATACAGTGAAAAGTATTGTTTCCTGCAAGTTATACAGATAAAGCATACCATTCATAGAAAAGGAAAGGAGAGGGTGCAGAATGTGGTGTTACAGTCTTAGCTAGGGTGTAGAGAAAGATCAGCTTAATATATGTATTGGTTAATCATGAGATCAGCCCATCTACATGCTGTTAAGGATCATATTTGATTTGATTGATTTGATTTATAATTGTGGAATGTATTAGCATACAGTGAAAAATATTGTTTCTTGCATGCTATATAGGCAAAGCATACCATTCATATAGAAGGAGAGGAGAGGATGCAGAATGTAGTGTTACAGTTGGACTAGGACGTACAGAAAGATCAACTTAGTTTGAGGTAAGTCCATTCAAAAGTCTGATGGCAGCAGAGTAGCTGTTATGTCCCCACCAAAATGCTTTGTTCCAAAAGCCTGAACTGAAACTATCTAAGTTTTGCATGTTTATTGATGTCTTTTCTTCACGTCGTTACTATACGCTTAAACTGGACCATCTGACAGGTAACACGACAGCTCAATGACTATCACTGTTTGCCGTGTAGATACATAGATTTGGGCCTGTGTCTGAGGGAGTTTGCACATTCCACCCGTGATTGCGTGAGTTTTCTCCGGGAGCTCCGGTTTCCTCCCACATCCCAAAAACGTGCTCTTAGGCTGATTGGTATAACAAATTATACCTAAATTAGGCTTCCCTCAATCTTCTCCAATAGGGATAGACAAAGGTCATGGGTAGAGGAGGGCACTCATTATGTTAAAATGGTGGTGCGGGCTCGTCGGGCCAAAGGGCCTGTTTCCCATGCTGTATTTTTTTTGTTCTTTGAAATTTCTAGCTCCATTCTATGCAGGACCAGACGAGAGTTCGTCACTTTGAAATACTTTTCATGTGCAGGAAGAGAGAGCAAGCAACTCACCAGTTTAAAAATAAAAACAGCCATCAAATGTCACATTGTTTTCCACAGGCCCACATATGGTGTGACTTTTCTCCAGCGAGCTGCTTTTCCTGTGAGAAAAACTCTTTTCAGACCCATGCGCGCAAGAGAGATTGGCAGAGGAATGCAGAAGCATGATCCATCTATGCTTGCGTATGTGCGCAGCAATAAAAATAGAGATGAGAAGAAGGAGAATGAACGTAAGTTTCCGTGACAGAAATTCAACTCAAAAGTATTGGTGTTCTGTAGCTTGACTGCTTCTCACGCACGTGTCAGAAATCATCACCAACTCCGTACAAGTCTCTGAAAGGGTTTGACATATAGGTTATGGATTGCAGACAGTGCTAGTAACAGCTACACAAGAATTTCCTGAGGAAGAGGGTCAGCACAAAAAGCCGCTTGCCATAAGACCATAAAACATAGGAGCAGAATTAGGCCACTCAGCCCATTAAGTTTGCTCCACCATTCAATCATGGCTAATATTTTTCTCATCCCCATTCTCCTGCCTTTCCCCCATAACCTCTATCCCATTATTAATCAACCTCTGTCTTAAAGACACTCAAGGGTCTGGTCTCTACAGCCTTCTGCAGCAAAAAGCTCCACAGATTCAACACTCTCGGGCTTCAAAAATTCCTTCTCATTCTCTATTTTAAAGGATTATTCCTTTAGTCTGAGGTTGTGCCTTCTGGTTCCAGCTTTTCCTACTAGTGGAAATATCCTCTCCAAATCCATTCTTTCCAGGCCCCACAGTATCCTGTAAGTTTCAATAAGATACCTCCTCATCCTTTTAATTTCCATTGAGTACAGACAGAGAGTTCTCAACCATTGGTGATGAGGTGAAAGAGAAAAGATGTGCAGAGTACAGAGTGGCACAGTGGAGTTAGCACTGCTGCCTCACAGCACCAAGGACCAGGTTCGATTCCAATCTAAATTGATCCTTGGTGCACCAAGATGTGTAGATTAGGGGTAATAGCGAAGTAAGTGCATAGATTACAGGAAATGCATTGAGTTACAGATGGCACAGTGGCACAGAGGTTAGCACTGTTGCCTCACAGTGCCAGGGACATAGGTTCGATTCCCTGTTTGGGTTATTGTCTGTGTGGAGTCTGCAAGTCTCCTCATTTCTGCATGAGTTTCCTCTGGGTTCTCCAGTTTCATCCTGCAGTCCAAAAGATAAGCTGGTTAGATGCATTGGCCATGCTAAATTCTCCCTCAGTGTACCCAAACAGGTGCTGGAAAGTGATGACTAGGGGATTTTCACAAGAACTCCATTGCAGTGTTATTGTAAGCCTTCAAGCGACACTAATAAATACATAAATAAGGAAGAGCCTAGGTGGGATTCTCTGCCAGAGAATTGGCACAGACTCGATGGACCGAATTGACTCCTTCTACCCTGTGGAGATTTTGTGATATACCTTTGGCCATGTTACGAATCACTGCAGATAACTTTCTCCTCAAGCTTTCATGTGGCTGAGAGGGATTTCCTAATTCTGAAATTGATTTGAATGTTTCGACATTTCAAATGTTTCCACCTGCTCCCTCAAAGTATCTTCAGGTCTACAGGGGGAAGGGTGGGGGGGTTCTTTCCCGGGCAGGAGCCAGGAAGTGAATGGAATTGGCGCTGCCAATCTTAGATCAGCGGCAGAATTGACAGGCATCCTGAGGTCACAAAGACACAGAGATTTGAAAACACTTGAACATGGTAATGTATAAAAGCAAATTACTGTGGATGCTGGAATCTGAAACCAAAGGGGAAAATGCTGGAAAATCTCATTTTCTTTTTTGTTTGAATATGGTAATATACTTTAAACAGGAGAATTGCTAATCCAGCCTGCCCAGCTAATTATCGCCTTTCCTCCCTGAAGTAGTATACCATTTATAAATAATAACAAACATTATTTTCTTTCAAGTGCTAAGAACTTATCTATTCCCATTTTCAATCCACCTATGTGTGGTTGGCCAACTTCACTGAAAATTAATTTCAATTGTTTTTGTGAATAATATTTTGCCTGCAACACAACTTCAGTATGATAACTCCCCACCACCTCTCCACACTGCCACCTCCCCCCAACCCGCCACCCCCAACAAGGTCCATGGGGAATCACTGATTGACCTCCTTCTGGAGTTCACTGAGTACGAGTTCCCCTGGTAACAGGCACTGGTCTGCCCAGCTGGGATAATAACCACGATAGTGGTTTTACTTTGCTTTCTGTAATAAACTCGGTTCCTTTACTGTTGGGCTTCCTGAGACATCATATTAGCGACAAGGAACAACAAAAGTTTCGGACAGCCTGCCTTTCAAAGAGCCTGTCAAGACAATGATGAGGAGAAATTGAAAATGCCCCTTTTTGGAAATTAGAAACTTATGTGCCGAAATTTTACAATCTTGCCCACCCATGGCTTGTAAGAGCCTGCTCGTGGCCAATGGAAAATGATGTTCTGCGAGCCTTGCTTGTCCCAGAATCAAGGCAGTAAAATTCTGGCTATGATATGGGTGTGGAGAACTGGCCCCAATAAGCTAAGAATTATATATTTCTTTCCGGCAAATGGGATAGAAGAGCCGATGGGCAAAAAGTCATTTTCCTGATCGCTTGTGGGAGTCTGACTTTCATCATAAAAAGTTTAACCTACTCATCAGTCCCAGATTTGAAACCTTTTGACAAATTGGTCGATCTGGAAACTATATCCCATTAAACCACCTGTTATATTGCAACTCAACTGTTTTAACACAGCAAACAGAATCCCCGGGGATCTGAATTCTTGAAAGGACCGTGGAAATTGGCGGAACACTGAGCATGGGTCAGCAGTTCCGGAATATTGTTTAGGATATGGAATCAATAGTATTGTGATCCAAAGGAAGCTACTTACTGAACCAACCTGGGACATCAAGAAGCTCAGAAAAGGGGTCAGGGAAGTTTGGGTGGCACAATAGTAAAATAGTTAGCACTGCTGCTTCACAGCACCAGGAACCAGGATTCCTGGGATTGGGTCACAGTCTGTGTGGGTTTGCATTTTCTCCCTGTGTCTGCATGGGTTTCCTCCCACATTCTGAAAGACGTGCTGGTTAGTTGCATTGACCAGAACAGGCACCAGAGTATAGGAGAATTTCACAATAAATTCATTGCAGTGTTAATGTAAGCCTTACTTCTGATTAATAAATAAACTTATAAATTTTTAAGACTGGATAGAGACTTCAAATCTGGAGATATGGTCCACATGAGAAATTTGACAATGGCTGTCTGTGGATTCCGGGAGTTATCCTTGAGCAAAGAGAATCTGTGTCTTATAAAGTAAAAACCAGAGAGAAGAGCTTGATGGATCACCTCCATCGCACGGAACCTTCGGTAGAGACAACTGTTTCTACGAACATGCCACTATCGTCATCCTTTACAGCGACCTGTGAATGGGAAACTCCTGTTTCTAAAAAAGCTGCAAGTATCTGTTGCCTGGAATTTAAAGATTCAGGCTTGGACATGGAGAGAGAGGAGGCAGACATCCAGTCAGAGGTCACCACAGAGGACCCGTGTAACGGCTCTTTGACATTCTTCATTTAAGAGACGTTCACCTATCTGCTACACATCCCCCAGCTAAACCCTACAAACAATGGAGATGAGGGCACGGACAGAGAGACGGAGAAGGTCCCCTCATCAATGGAGCAAGGAGAACCTTTGGACTTGATGTGGCAGGAAGAGGTGGCGGTGGGGAGAGGTGGAGTTGGTGTGATAATCCCACGAAGTCTGCTGTACTGTTATCTCGGACAGGGACTAGTGTGTGCATACCACAATAATGATTTTATTTTGCATTCTGTAATAAACTAGGTTCCTTTCCATCGGGGTTCCTGAGTCATTACACTTGGCCTAAGCCTATAGCCTAGCTCATAATTATAATGACAGAGGAACGTGCTTCTGGCTCCAATTTATCAAACGCCGTCATTAGCTTAGGAACTCAAGCTAAGACCCTCTTTAATCTTTTCTCAAGTGTCCCTCTATGCGCAATTGCAGTTCATTGCTCATTCCTCTCCGTTTCGGCACTAATCGTGCAAGCCCTCCTTCTAACCCTCTCCAATCAGCTTTCATCTATTTTGAAGTGGAGCTAGATAATTAACTCCTTGGAAAAGCAGCTGCCTGACTTTATGAAATCGGAAGATCGGATTGATTTGGGATCATCAAGCTCATTGTGCACTGCTGTTGTGAAGTGGAGGGGGAGGAGCTGGGGGCCAATGCTGTCTGGAAGACACCAAGTTAAGACTGCATGGTGGGAAGGGAGGGAGGGATGGAGGGCCGCATCAGAATTGATTCATGTCCTGAATTGTCACTCGATCATTTTAGAACTTTATCATTGATGTTACACGTCCCCAGCTCTGAACTGACAGAAGAGAATATATTGTAATCCTCTCTGGCCAGACAGAAGGGCTTTATCATTTCACTTGGTGATTGTTTGGTGAATTGATTGACGAATCTTAAAAGGGGAAAAAATATATTCACAATTGAAGAGAGAGGTTATATTAGGGGAGTGGATGGGGTGAAGTGGGGAGGAGGGCAGGAATTAGGGGCATGGAAACTGGACCCATGATTTCTCTCCCTGATCCTGGTGGGAGATATCAGTGCCCTTCCAGTCCTGGCCTTTTGAACATTTTAAATTTCATAACTCCATATTGACACCAGCCCACTGGACTCGAATCTTTAGAATTCCTTCTCCAAAGCTCTCTGCCTTTCTACCTCACTCTGCTTCTTTCAGAAGCCTTACCTCTCTGACCCAGCTTTTGCCCAGGTATCTCCTTATGGGGCTTGGTGTAAAAGTTTTGTTTTCTAATGTTTCCCCGAAATGCCTTAGTGTGTTCATTGCATCACACCATGGGTTGGATTTTACATCAAACCCCGCCCACCCCACCCCAGCACCCCCTCCCCTAACATGATGTGTTTTGTGGCGGTGGAGGGAGCCCGCATTGGCTAGTGACAACATTTCGGGGATGCCGCTGTGAAGAGGGTTCCTGGTGCCTCCTCCATGGTGGGAGATCACAGTCAACGCAGGGTTGGAAGATCCAGCTGGCTGGAAGATCTGGAAAATCCCACTCAATGAGTGTGATTTTCAAGCCCCAAAGCCACTTGAAATCCATGGACCTTTGCATGGTTCATATCCCGCTTGCTACAATTCCCGTGGCGGGCAGGATGGGAAAATTCTGTCAAATAATTGTTACTGATACCATTAGGAAATTTGGGGTCAAAAAAAGCAAGTTAACGCAAGAAGTGAACACTAAATTGTGTGGCACTGTAGAATAAACTATTGTAGTAATGAGATGTGAAATGTATTTAGTGAGTGTAATTTTTGCAATCGATTGACAGTCCTATCGTTTCGGGATTATTGCTATCTTTCCCAGTGGAGTAATGATTTTGCACCGGCTGATAGTGATCACATCACTTCTGTTTGCAGTGCGATATGCCAGCAGGGTAGCTGGGATTACCCTCACCTAACCGCCCTGTCCTCTCCTCCTTCTGTTTCCCGGCAGTTCAAGGTGAAACTGGTTTTATCTAGCCTGCTCACATTGCCCGACAAATGGAAATTGTGAATCGGATCAATCGAGGCCAATATTAATAAAGCTTAGCACTTTTGATATCTGACGTATCTGCTAATAATGAGTGAGCAGCACAGACTCACAAGTAATTATTGCAGCACAAGTGCCAAAAACATTTGTAAAAGTCCTGTGGAATCTTCAATAAATTCAGAAACACCGGTGGAAAATAATATCATCCAGGACTTCAATATTTGACTATTTAGTAGTTTATTTCTCGGGAAAAAAAATGTGAATAATCATATCATAGGATCATATAGTGCAGAAGAGGCCCTTCAGCCCAACAGGTCTGCACTGACACATTAGAAACATCTGAACTCTTGCTTAATCCCATTTGCCAACACTTGGCCCGTAGCCCTGAATGTTATAATGTACCAACTATTCATCCAAATACTTTTTAAAGGATGTCAGGCAACCCATCTCTACTATCGTCCCAGGTGGTGCATTCAAGAATGTCATCACCCTCTGGGTAAAAAAGCTTTTCCTCACATCCCTTTAAACCCCTCGCCTTAAACCTATGCCTTTTGTAACCAACTCTTCAACTGAGGGTCAGTCACGCTCCTTAAGTTGCTCCTTGTCCACTCTGCTCATGTCCCTCATAATCTTGTACACCTCGATCAGGTCGCCCCCCCCTCTCCCGCTCCAGCAAAAACCACACAAGGCTATCCAACCTCTCTTCATAACATTAATGTTCCATCCCAGACAGCATCTCGGTGAATCTCCTCTGCATCCCCTCCAGTGTGATCACATCCATAATGAAAGTTACGTTTTTAGATATTATGGGTGGAATTTTACAAGCCTGAGGTTTCAAACAGAGAATCTGGTGCAGGATCCCACTATTATGGCAGGCAGGGCAGGTGGCAGCAGAGATGCTCACCATTGTGCCACTATAGGGCCTCACAGCGTCAAGTACCTGGACTTGATTCCTGGCTTGGGTAACCGTCTGATGGAGTCTGCACATTTTCCCTGCGTCTGCATGGGTTTCCTCCAGGTGCTCCAGTTTCCTCCCACAGTCTGAAAGATGTGCCGGTTAGGTGCATTGGCCATGCTAAATTCTCCCTCGGTGTACCTGAACAGGTGCCGGAGTGTGACGACTAAGGGATTTTCACAGTAATTTCATTGCAGCGTTAATGTAAACCTACTTGTGACAATAAATTAACTTTCACCACACTCTCACAAAATGGAAGAATTCTGCCTGAAGAGGCACCATGTATGTTCTCCCCATGTCTGCGTTAGTTTCCTCTGGGTGCTTCGGTTTCCTCCCACAATCCGAAAGTGCATGGGTTAGGTTCATTGACCATGATAAAATTGCCCCTTAGTGTCAGGGGAATTATAGGGTTATATGGAGGTAAGGCCTGAGTGGGACTCTTGTTGGTGCAGATACGATGGGCTGAATGGCCTCCTTCTGCACTATAGCGATTCCATGAAGAAGATGAATTACTTACAATCTTCATGATTCTATTTGGAAGGTTTTGTTTCAGCATTGGCATTGTTTCAGTCCCAAATGGGGGTGAGCCTAATTTTAATATATTTCCATAAATTTAAATATAATTATACACTACTTCACCAAATTATCCCCCCACCATTAAATTTTCATACCTTGCTGATGTTCTCAGTAAGCTAACCCCATCATAAACCTGTCAAAGGGATCCCTCTGGGGGCACCATTGTCAATCTAGTCCCTGGGGGAGAAGGACTTGGTCCCTGAGGGTCAGGGACAAGGGGGGAAGGGGCGAGGGGGATTTCCCCCTTGGTATTCCTAGCCTGACACTGCCAGCCTGGGCCCTCGGCACTGCCCAAGGGACAAAGTGCCAATACCCAGGGGGCATCATGGAACTGCCTACTGGCATTGGGCGATGCCAAGGGAGCACAGCCTACTAGGGGGAGGCCTGATGGGAAAGGCAGGGCCTCTGGAGGGAGAATGATGGGAGACCTGGTGCCATTTGCAATTGGGCTGAATGACAGAAGGAGAAGACCAGCTATTGGGGCTGGGCAGAAGATGGGGGACAGGTTCACCGGGGATGGGGGGTCAGGCCTGCAGGAGGACTGGCGGGGCTGCAGGTGAGGGAAGATCAGGGGATCGGGGCTGTGGGGGCGGTGGGAGGAGGGATGGGAAATGAGACATAGAGATAGGCTGGGGCCAGGTGGGGTCTGGACATGTTTGGGAGGCCAGCGATTGGGCCATGGGAAGTCAGAAGGGCAGCAATGAGAGGTCACGGGGCTGGCCAACGATCGAGCTGGTTGGCAATCGAGAGTCAGCAGTGCGGGGTCCATTGCGTACATGCCGATCTCGTGCTGATAGATCAGTGCATGTGCAGTGGCCCACTCAGCGCTCTGCTGCCGGCTTCTCCAGCGGGAATAGGCCCCGCCTACTGAATTTCAGCAAGATTTATTCTGAGGCACTCTGCAGAACACAGAGTGTGGGAGATTCATTTTGAAGCTCCTGCTGAAGAAAACAGAATAATTTACTCCAGTTTTTACGCAAATTTGACGCTTAGAATCTTTTGAGCGAACCGCACCCATTTTTTTTTTTCCCTTCAATGGCTGAACAAGAATTATTACAGCTGCACAATGAATTTAGTGGCTGGAAATTCACTTTCATTAATCAAGACAAATCAGAAGAAAAAAAATGTCTTCAGCCAGAAGGAATCTGCAATAGCTTGTTGGGAGATAGCCTTTGTCTTATTTAATAGACAGTCCCAAATTTTTGTGTTACTTTGTCACTAGAATTGGGTAACTGTTCATCAAGGTCTCCACATCCACCAACAGTCCTAATCCAATTTTACTCTCTGATGATTTACCCCAAGTTCTTAGTTTCTGTCAGTTTTCTAAACGTCCACTTGGGAACGAGAAAGGAGATAAATCAAAGATTTTGATTTGATTTAATTTGATTTGATTCTTATTGATATTTGTATTATTATACAGTGAAAGCTATTATTCCTTGTGCACTATACGGACAAGGCATACTGTTCATGGGGAAGGAAAGTAGACAATGCAGAATGTAGCGGTATAGTTATAGCTAGGGTGTAGAGAAAGATCAACTTAATGCAAGGTAAGTCCATTCAAAAGTCTGATGGGAAGGAGTAATTCTTGAGTTGGTTGGTACGTGACCTCAGACTTTTGTATCTTTTTCCTGATGGAAGAAGGTGGAAGAGGGATCCTTGATTATGCTGGCCGCTTTTCCGAGGCAGGGGGAAGTGTAGTCAGTATCAATAGATAGGAGGCTAGTTTGAGTGATGGGCTGGGCTTTATTCATGATCTTTTGTAGTTTCTTGTAGGCTTGGGCAGATCAGGAGCCACCTGTTTGGTGAGATGGTGTCAATAATCTGTTGGTGGGAGTTGAGTGAGAGAGAAGGGAGCAGGTGTGGTGGGGTGGGTGCAGTGGATGGGGGCAGTCATATGTACTCACGAGTTAGTGCTTTCTTGGGACCAAATGATATTTAGTGAGATTTGACATTCTCGGTGGAAATATCAGGGGTATAATTGCCAGGTTCATTGCTTGCGTTTCTGAGCATAATCCCCAGCCTGGGAGCTAAATTATATTGCAAGATGACATTCATTTTGTCATTTTTTTCTTAGAAAAGGTCAGACTCTTCAAAGAGGTATTAATTTTTGAAGTGGTTAAAAGTCAAAGTCTTCTGTTAGTCAAATCCTGCAGTTTTATATATTTAAATGATGCCAATAATTTAGAATCCTTTGTTTGGAGTTAACACCATAAAATTTTATTCCCCTCAGTTGATTTCTAAAGTCTCCTTTCTGTCACATTGTGTCTGCTGACCAACAACAATTTTCAGCAACAAATGGGCCTGAAGTTTCTGAGATTGCAGGAGGATATAAAAGCAACTTTCATGTCCCAACCAATCTCCACTGGGGCTCAGGTCATCCATTTTGTTGATCTTCTAAGCATGTTGAAGATGATGCCCGTATAAATAATTTTTACCTCTCTCTGACTCATCTCCCTCTCCCCTTATATCTGCCCCCTTTCATCTGTCACAGCTTACCCTCTGATTTCAGCTTCTCTGCCATTTAGACATTCACATCTTCTAGTCTATGTGCTGCCATTAGCAGCCTTTCCCCTTGTTTTTGTGGCTATGATTCATCTTTCATTCCATCACCCAGAAAGTTAAAATTAAAGTTAAAGTTTTTTTAATTAGTCACAAGTAAGGCTTACATTAACATTGCTATTAAGTTACTGTGAAATTCCTCTAGCAGCCACAGTCTGGCACCTGTTCGGGTCAATGCACCTAACCAGTATATCTTTCGGACTGTGGGAGGAAACTGGAATACCCGGAGGAAACCCACATAGACATGGGGAGAATATGCAAACTTTGCACAGACAGTGACCCAAGCTGGGAATTGAACTTGGGTCCTTGGTGCTGTGAAGCAGCAGTGCTAACCGCTGTGTTACTGCGCACATACACAGTATATACAGTATAAATATCTCTCGCGTTCTGTGCCTTTTAGCTTTGACAAAGAGTCATCTGGACTTGAAACATCAACTCTTTTTCTCCTTACTGAGCTGTCAGACCTGCCAAGATATTCCAACATTTAATCTTTTGGGTGGAAGAAAATGCCAACCTTCCACTGTCAATCCATCGAAGGTTTAATTAAACATTCATATTATTGTGGCTAAAACAGAAAAATGCTGGAAAATCTCAGCTGGTCTGACAGCATCTATGGAGAGAGAGTAGAGACAATGTTTTGAGTCTAGATAACCCTTTGTCAGAGCACTCTTTTCTGTTTTTGTTTTGGATTCTAGCACCCGCAGTTTTACGTATTAATCTTTATTATTGTTATAATCTTAACTTTCAGCTTTTCCTTGTGAAGTGAGCTTCTGTTGGAAGTAGACAATAAGACTGATTTTGTGATTGACATTTCCAGTTGAGATGTGAGATGCTCAGAGGCTTTGTATTATTTGGACAGATTTTGTATGTGGGCAAGATCATGGCAAATGGAATATAGTATGAAAAAAAATGTGAGGTAATCCACATTGGTAGATATGCAGATTATTTCCTAACTGGTAAGAAATTAGACCATGTAGATGTACAAATGAACTTGGGTGTCCTTGTCCATAAATCATTGAAGGTGAGCATGCAGGGGCAGCAAGCTGTTGGGAAGGTTAATGGAATGTTAGCCTTCATCACAAGAGGATTTGAGTACAGGAATAGTGAAGTTTTGTTTCAATTATTTAGGAGCTTGGTCAGACAGCATCTGGAGTACTGTTTGTAGTTTTAGTCCCCTGACCTCAGAAAGGATGTTATTGCCATAGAAGGAGTGTAATGAATGTTCACCAGGCTTGCTCCGGGGATGGTGGGACTGTCTTATGTTGTGCAAACTGGGTATATATTCTCCAGAGTTTCGAAGAACAAGAGGTGATCTCATTGAAACCTACAAGCTACATAGAGCAATAGACAGGGTAGATGCATGAAAAATAATCTCATTGAATCCCTACAATGCAGAAAGAGGTCTTTCAGCTATTTGAGCAGTTGGCAATAATCCCATCCAGGTCCTATCCCCACAATCCTTTGTATTTACCCTGCTAATATCCCTGACATTAAGGTACAATTGAGATTGACCAATCAACCTAAACCACACACCTTTGGATTTCCTTTGGGAGGAAACTGGAGCACCCGGAGGAAACCCACACAGACATGGGGGAAATGCACAAACTCCACACGGACAGTGACCCGAGGCCCAAATTGAATGCGGGACCTTGAAGCTGTGAGGCAGCAGTGCTAACCATTGTGCCATCGTGCCATCCTTGGTTGGGAAGTCTAGAACGAGGGGGCAGAACTTCAAAATAAGAGGATGCCATTTAACATATAGAACATAGAACATAGAACATTACAGCGCAGTACAGGCCCTTCGGCCCTCGATGTTGCGCCGGCCAGTGGACCCTCTAACCTAGACTATTCCAATATCATCCATATGCCTATCCACCGAACATTTGAATGCCCCCAAAGTAGGCGAGTCCACAACTGCTGCAGGCAGGGCATTCCACGCCCTCACCACCCTCTGTGTAAAGAACCTGCCTCTGACATCCGTCCTATAACTACCACCTCTTAATTTAAAGTTATGTCCCTCGTGTTGGTCATCACCATCCGAGGAAAAAGGCTCTCACTATCCACCCTATCCAGTCCTTTGATCATCTTATACGCCTCAATTAGGTCACCGCGTAACCTTCTTCTCTCTAATGAAAATAACCTCAGGTCCCTCAGCCTTTCCTCATAAGGCCTTCCCACCATACCAGGCAACATCCTGGTAAACCTCCTCTGCACCTTTCCAATGCTTCCACATCTTTCTTATAATGCGGCGACCAGAACCATACGCAATACTCCAAGTGCGGCCGCACCAGAGTTTTGTGCAGTTGTAACATAACCTCACGGCTCCTAAATTCAATCCCTCTACCCAATAAAAGCTAACACACAGTACGCCTTCTTAACAACTTTATCAACCTGGGTGCCAACTTTCAAAGAGCTATGTACTTGTACCCCAAGATCCCTCTGCTCGACAACACTATTGAGGGTCCTTCCATTAGCCCTATATTTCATATGCCTGTTATTCCTACCAAAGTGAATCACCTCACACTTATCCGTATTGAATTCCATTTGCCACCTCAGGGCCCAGCTCTGCAACCTATCTATGTCTCTCTGCAAACTGTAACATTCATCCTCGCTGTCTACAACTCCCCCCACTTTGGTATCGTCAGCAAATTTACTAATCCAACCATCTACACCCTCATCTAGGTCATTTATAAAAATGACAAACAGCAGTGGCCTAAAACAGATCCTTGAGGTACACCACTTGTAACTGCACTCCAGGTTGAATATTTCCCATCAACCACCACCCTCTGTCTTCTATCAGCTAGACAATTCCTAATCCAAACTGCTAAATCACCTTCAATCCCATGCATCTGCACTTTCTGCAGTAGCCTACCATGGGGAACCTTATCAAACGCTTTGCTAAAAGCCATATACACTACATCAACTGCCTTACCCTTATCTACCTCTTTGGTCACCTCCTCAAAAAACTCAATAAGGTTTGTGAGGCACGACCTACCCTTCACAAAACCGTGATGACTATCCCTAATCAATTTATTTCTCTCTAGATGCTTATAAATCCTATCCCTTATAATTCTTTCCAAGACTTTGCCCACAACAGAAGTCAGGCTCATCGGTCTATAATTTCCAGGATGGTCCCTACTCCCCTTTTTGAACAAAGGGACAACATTTGCCATCCTCCAGTCTTCCGGCACTATACCTGTAGCCAACGACGACATGAAGATCAAAGTCAAAGGCTCTGCAATCTCCTCTCTAGCCTCCCAGAGAATCCTAGGGTAAATCCCATCTGGCCCAGGGGACTTATCAATTTTCATACCCTCAAGATTCGCTAACACCTCCTCCTTATGAACCTCAATCCGACCCAGTCTACAACCTGGTATCGCAGTATTCTCCCCGACAACACTGTCTTTCTCCTGCGTGAATACTGATGAAAAATACTCATTCAGTGTCTCTCCTATCTCCTCAGGCTCTACGCACAATTTCCCACTGCTATCTCTGACTGGCCCTAATCTTGCCCTAACCAATCTTTTATTATTTATATACCTGTAAAAAGCTTTAGGATTCTCCTTAATCCTATCCGCCAAAGACTTCTCGTGTCCTCTTCTAGCTCTTCTCAACTCCCTCTTTAGCTCCTTCTTGGCTGATTTATAGCTCTCCATTGCCCTAACTGAGCCTTCACGTCTCATCATTATATAAGCCTCCTTCTTCCTCTTCACCAGAGATTCAACTTCCCTAGTTCACCATGGTTCCCTCACTCGACCACTTCGTCCCTGCCTGGCAGGTACATATTCATTAAGGACATGCAGAAGCTGTTCCTTAAATATGCTCACATTTCAGATGTCCCCAGCCCCTGCAATTTCCTGCTCCACCCTATGCATCCTAAATCTCTCCTAATAGCCTCATAATTACCTTTCCCCCAGCTATAACTACTGTTATTCGGTATGTGCCCATCCATTTCCATCACTAAGGTAAATGTAACCGAATTGTGGTCATTATCACCAAAGTGCACACCCACCTCCAAGTCTAACACCTGGTCTGGTTCATTACCCAGTACCAAATCCAATATAGCCTCACCTCTTGTTGGCCTATCCACATACTGAGTCATGAAACCTTCCTGCACACATTGAACAAAAACTGACCCCTCTAACGTACTTGAACTATAGCTTATCCAATCGATATTAGAAAAGTTAAAGTCCCCCATTACAACTACCCTGTTACTTTCACACCTATCCAGGATCAACTTTGCAATCCCTTCCTCTACTTCTCTGGAACCTTTTGGAGGCCTATAAAAAACTCCCAACAGTGTGACCTCTCCTTTCTTGTTTCTAATCTCAGCCCACACTACCTCAGCAGACAAGTCCACATCAAACATCTTTTCTGCCACCGTAATGCTGTCCTTAACTAACAATGCCACTCCTCCCTCTCTTCTACCACCACCTCTGCTCTGACTGAAACATCTGAACCCCGGAACCTGCAACAACCATTCCTGCCCCTGCTCTATCCACGTCTCTGAAATGGCCACAACATCGAAGTCCCAAGCACCAATCCAGGCTGCAAGTTCATACACCTTATTGCATATGCTCCTCGCATTAAAGTATACACACTTCAAACCACCCTCCCGTTTGCCACTATACTGCTGCGACCTAGAAACCTTATCCGTGACCTCCCTATTCACATCCTCCTGTATACTGGCACAACAATTCAGGTTCCCATTCCCCCCCCGAATAGCACTGGTAAATTTACCCCCCAAGATATTGGTACCTCTCCGGTTCAGGTGCAGACCATCCCTCTTGTAGAGATCCCACCTTCCCCAGAATGAGCCCCAATTGTCCAAATACCTGAACCCTTCCCTCCTGCACCATCCCTTCAGCCACGAGTTCAAATGTTCTCTCTCCCTATTCTTTTCTATGCTATCCTGCGGCACAGGTAACAAACCAGAGATAACCACTCCGTTAGTTTTAGCCCTAAGTTTCCACCCTAACTCTCTGAATTCCTGCTTTATATCCCCATCCCTTTTCCTACCTACACCATGGGTACCTACATGCACCACAACTTGGGGCTGGTTCCCCTCCCCCTTAAGGATCCCGAACACTCGGTCAGAGATATCACTGACCCCAGCGCCCGGGAGGCAACATACCAACCGCGAGTCCCGCTCCTTCCCACAGCCCCTCCTATCTATCCCCTTAACTAGGGAGTCCCCAATCACTAATCCAGATCTTTTCTTCCCCCTTCCCACCTGAGCATCAAGGACAGGCTCAACTCCCGAGACCTGTACTCCATGGCTTACCCCGGTTGTTTCTACATCCCCAACAGCATCCAAAGCAGAGTACTTATTGCGTAGAGGAACAGCCTCAGGGGAACTCTGCACTGACAGCTTCTTACCACTTCTAACAGTCACCCATGTATCACATTTAGGAGTAACTATCTCCCTGTAGCTTTTATCAACAGCCATCTCTGCTTCCCTAATAATTCTTAATTCCTCCAGTTCCAGCTCCAGGTCCCTAACACGGTCCTCAAGGAGGTGAAACTGGATGCACCTCTGGCAGGTGTAATCAGCTGGGACACTACCAGTGTCCCTCACCTCAAACATCCCACAGGAGGTACATCGCACTGCCTGCACTGCCATCACTATTACTTCCTTTACCCAGAAACAAATATAAACTTAAACTTACCTACTCACACTCCTAGTCTCCTTTTTTTATTAGGTTAGAGGAGGGGGGAGGGTTGGGATACTCTACATGTGTAGAGTATCGGGATTCTTCACCTTCCCAATTTATGGAGGTCCAGGTGAAAAAAAACTCCTGCACAGGCCTCCCTGTGACTACTTCCTGTTTCCGGTTTTAAGAGTTAAAAAAAACCAGACACGATTTTGGAAAAAAAAACACAGAAATTTACTCACAGCTCTCCTCACACCAGCCGTCCCAAGGAACAATAAGGCAATTTAGGATTGAGATGAGGAGGAATTCCTTTGCACAGAGGGTTGTGAATCTTTGGAATTCTCTATCTTGGGGAAGTTCAGTCATTGAGTACGTGTAATGATTGATTGATGGATTTCTGATTAACAATAATGTAATGAGTTGAAGGGATGGTGAGTGTATAAGACACTGAAGTGTCCGATCAGCCATGATGGCATTGAGTAGTGGAGTAGACTCAGAGGGCTGAATAGCTACAATTTCCAAACATGCACCTTGTGAATTTTCCTCCTTTGAACTCCCTCAGTTAGAGGATAAATCCTCCCACCTGAGCCTCCTGATGTTAATGGCAGGAAGAAGAATTGCTGTGGAGCGGGTTGTCAAATCTCGAAGGCACAGCCTCTCATGCAAGTAAAAGAAGAAAAGGAATGGGTTTGGATGAACAAAATTAGATGCTGAAGAAATGGGAAAGAGCGCCCCCTGCTGGCAAGTATGTGGTGGGAAGGAGGAATGTAGGGAAGATAAAGGGTTGGAGGGGGGGTGGGGGTGGGTAACATGATGATGATCTCAAATATTTTGAAAGACTACTATGGCCGGCATGGTGGCACAGCGGTTAGCACTGTTGCCTCACAGCACCAGGGACCCAGTTAAGTTCCAGCCTCGGATCATTGAATGTGAGGAGTCCGCATATTCTCCTCATGTCTGTGTGTGTTCCCTCCGGGTGCTCCAGCTTCTTCCCATACTGCAAAAGATGGGCGGGTTAGATTGATTAGAATCATAGACGCCTACAGTGCAGAAGGAGGCCATTCGGCCCTGTCATGTCTGCACTGACCACAATCCCACCCAGGCCCAATCCCCATGACATTATGCACTTACTTTAGCTAGTCCCCATGATACAAAGGGGCAACTTAGTATGGCCGATCCCTCTAACCATTGGCCATGCTAAATTTCCCCACAGCATCAGGGGGACTAGCAGGATAAAAACCTGGTGTTATGGGGATAGGGCCTGGGTGGGATTGTTGTTGGTGCAGGCTCGATGGGCCGAATGGCCTCTTTCTGCACAGTAGAGTCTCCATGATTTTATGCATGTCGCAAAGGAAAGAAATTTCTAACACAGCCTGCTTCGATCTTGCTTCCTAGCTGGTTTTAACAGTAAGCAGATCTACTTTCCCAACACCTTTTTCACTCTGAGGGGTTAACGCACTTCGACAGAAAATGTAACGCAATAACATTGAAAATGCCTCCCACCAATTGTTAAGCGGTAATGTAATGATAAAATATGCCATTGGCTTTAATATTGTGATGTTTAATTCAAGCAGAATCCGAACTTCACTTGTGGAGGAAGCTCAATTTCCTTTCCCACCTGATGATAAATAATTAGCCTGTGTATCAGGTTCAAAGACAAAATTCTGCCAAAGTATTTGTCAGCTCTTTTCAAAAGTAATTGGAGAGGAGCTCAGCTATCAGTGATATTTCCTGATAGCAGATCGATGCAGAAGCACATTAACCCGAACAGTTCACAATTTTTTTTTTGTTATGACTGCATAATCAGGCCTCCAAATCAATACATCACTCCTTTTCGCACAAGAGATTGAGTGATAGGCAAGTATATTATCCACCGCTCTCATCTACTTTTCAATTCAGGTTTCAGTCCTTGCCCGTGGTAATGAAATTAGCTGAAAGCGTAGTAATTCCATCCATCAAAGGAATTTCCCCTATGATTCCGACTGGCAATAATAGATCTCTATTTCTTGTTACGCTTGGCAAAGATCATTAGAATTTGTCTGAATAAAATCAGCAGAGATGAAGGCGAACTCCGCCTTTATAAGTTTGGTGAAATGTCTTGAATGACCTCGAAAACTGTCGTTCCATCTGAAGCCCATAAATCAATGTTATAAATCTATTAATCCATTTGGTATTCTCATTGTCAGCCGCAGTTTTAGTCATTTTGAAGTTAAAAGATTGTTTCCTCCCCCCCGCCCTTCACTGTCTATTTTTTTCCCACAGTGTTAGGCTGAACTGCTTCTTCAAGGAGACCAACAGAATGTTTTCTCCAAAGGCAAATTGGAGATCATTGAACCCCTACAGTGCAGATGGAAGCCATTCAGCCCATCAAGGCTGCACTCGCACAAGCCATTTTCCTATTCCCATAACTCCTCCTAACATTGACCCTGTTAATCCTCCTGGCACTAGGGTCA
This sequence comes from Sphyrna mokarran, assembly GCA_024679065.1. Lineage (NCBI taxonomy): Eukaryota > Metazoa > Chordata > Chondrichthyes > Carcharhiniformes > Carcharhinidae > Sphyrna > Sphyrna mokarran. The sequence goes on along the minus strand of JAGIQG010000020.1, from coordinate 15,259,978 downwards.
ATTTAACATGGCAAATCAACCTAACTTGTCCATCTTTGGAGTGTAGGAGGGAATTGGAGCACCCAGAAGAAAACCATGGGGAGAACGTACAAACTTCATACAAACAGTAGCCGGAGGGTGGAATTGAACCCAGGTCCCTGGTGACGTAAGGCAGCAGTGCTAATCACTGTGCCACCAATATTTAAGATCTACTCCAACTGAGGGGGGATCAGAGGCCCAACCAGCCAGGTTGAGTTCTGGTGGGAAACCCTGGTCAGCTTTTCACTGGGGGGCAAGTGGTGGCATGAGTTTGATTCCCCACTTGGGTCAGTGTGTGGAATCTGCACATTCTCCCCGTGTCTGTGTGTGTTATCTCTAGGTGCTCTGGTTTCCTCCCACAGTCTGAAGGATGTGTTGGTTGGGTGCATTGGTCATGCTAAATTTTCCTTAACTTTCCCCAAAAGGTCACCGCAGTGTGGCGAGTCTGGGGATTTTCACAGCAACTCCATTGCAGTGTCAATATATTTCTACTTGTAACATTAATAAATAAACTTTAATTACAAAGTTTGCAGCCATTTACTTGGACAGCGCCGGGCCTCCAACTGTGTAAAGTCTTCTATCCTGATTGTATCTACTCCTACCAGGGGATCTGCTGTCATGGTGTCTGTCCTACACTATCACAGAACCCTACAGTGCAGAAAGAGGCCCTTCAGCCCATCGAGTCTGCACTGTACATAATCCCACCCCGGCCCTATCCTCGTATCCCTACATATTATATCCACTAACTTACTCATCCCTGGACACTAAGGGGCAATTTCTTACCATGGCCAATCAACCTAACTTTGCACATCTTAGGACTGTGGGAGGAAACCGGAACACCCAGAGGAAACCCATGCAGACACGAGGAGAATGTGCAAACTCCACACAGACAGTGACCTGAGCCAAGAATTGAATCCAGGACCCTGGAGCTGTGAAGCAGCAGTGCTAACCACTGTGCTATCCTCACACTTCACTGTGGCTCATCTGCAACCACTCTGTGATGTCTGTCATCTAAATACGTCCATTCTGATCAGTCTTCCTGCTACCCTTCACTTCACCCTCAAGAGGACATCTCTGTATTTTCAGCTCTGATTAAACGGCCAAAATACCAACATTTTTTTTCTGGGTGTTGCTTTTTAGACAAGAATAGAGGAAGCTGGAAAAACTCAGCAAAAATGTCAGCATCTATCAGAAGAGAAGCCCAATAAATATTTTGAGTACTGACCTTTCGTCTGTCAGAACTCTGCTTAGAGTTCTTTCTGCCCTTGCAGTTTTAAGCACTTCTTCATTTCTCTTATGGTCTGTTTAAAATTTTAAGCATGTCTTCACATCCATATTTCAAAAGCCTGTACTTTATTCTTTATTTATTGTCCATATTCAGGGGCATTCAGGAAAGTGGATGGAATGTAACATCTTACGAGTCTCCCTTGTTTCCAGCTTGTGTTTCCTTGTTACTAACACCTTCTCCTTCACAGGATTACTCCTGGCCATCTCTGTCTTCCCTCTGACTTTAGGATCACATCCATCATTGACATCTTGTCTGCATGTTCAGGTGATACCAACCACTACAATCTTCATTTCAGTTCCGCCTAAAATAATTTAATGTCTATTTTATGTGAAACCAGTGCAGCAGAAATTTCTATTTGTGAGAACTGCCAGCCAACCAGAGGTCAACATCTCTCCATCGTTGGCAGTACCACTGGGAGTAGTGGCCACTGCTGGTAATACATGTGGGCTTCACTAAGAATCGGCACTGGATCCCTACAGAGGGGCAAATGGGATGGGATAGGGATTGCGGGGAGAGGGCCACTGGCAAAGATGCAGAGAATTGTTGATAGCAAGGACAGGAGGTTGGCTTTCAGTAGGCCTAAGTCCTTTATTGGGAACTGAATACCTGTATTTATTGGACACCTTTGTAGGGATTTGCTATGTGGTTTTCCAGATGCGTGGGAGTCAATCTTTTTGGCTACAATAAATTAAAGTAAATCAAATTAATTGGGGGACAAACTAAAAGGGGCAACTCCCAAAAAGAAGGGAGCCCCCTGAAATGAAGGAGAAACTTAAAGAAACTTAAAATATCAAAATAAAATTTAGGTAGTTACATAGATACAATGGGTATAGAGAGATAAGGAGCAAATGAAGCCAATTGGGATTAGTTTAGGAATTTAGAAAAAAAGGGCAGCATGAACCAGTTGGGCTGAAGGGCCTGTTTCCATGCTGTAAACCTCTATGTCCCTATATAATAATAAAATGTGATTATAGGATTTGATAATACACCCCATCCCCTGCGGTGTTCAACAGGAATGGAAGGTCATAGTTGCACAGGAGTCACATGCAAGTCTTGTTAAATCTCTGGGCTGCCATTAAATTCCAATGGCCTCAGGAGTAATCAGTTCCAAATAGTTTGTTAATTAACCGAATCACCTTTCTACCACAGCAGGCTGACTTTGTCTCTGGGAAAAGGGATCACCTTGAAATAGTCAACCTCCCTTTTTGAAGGAATGTTTGATTAGACTTTTGACCCAGGACTCTGAAACACACCTAAAGACCCTAGATTGTAGTTTATTGCAGTCTGCTCCAAGCTTTTCCTTCCTTTCCTTTATTCCTTTCTGTAATGTACGAGAGTGGACATTGCAAAACCCTTCTCCTGCGTTCTTGTATGTGTGTGAAACAAGCCGACCCCTTTTATCTTATTTTGTCTTGAGTTTGCTGTGTGAGTTATGCACAGAGAATCCAAAGAGGTTTGAGGTGTTAGCCTTTGTTCATTCAGCTGGTCATGTGCTGTCTCTAGAAGTTCCCCAAAAGCATAGGAGAAGGGTTTTGCAATGTCCACACTCATACAATATAGAAAGGGATAAGGGAAAGGAAGGAGCAAACTACAATAAAACACAAGTTAGGGTCTTTAGATGTGTCTCAGAGTCTGGAGTCAAAAGTCTAATTGAACATTCCTTCAAAAAGGAAGGTTTATTATTTCATGGTAATCTCTTTTTCAGAGATGAAGTCAGCTCACTGATGGTGGAAAGGCTGATTAACAAGCTGTTTGGAACTGATTACCCTGAGCCCATTGGGATTTAATAGCAGCTCAAAGATTTAACAAGACTTGCATGTGATTCATAGAGTCATAGAGGTTTACAGCAGGTAAACAGGCCCTTCGGCCAAACTTGTCCATGCCGCCCTTTTTTCTCATAGATGTCATAGATGCACTCCTGCGGGTCAATGGCCTTCCATGTCTGCTGAGCACTGCAGGGGATGGGGTGTCTTATCAACCCCTTTAATCACAGAATTATCCATTTTGGAAAACAGGGAAAAAAAATTATAAAGTAGTAGGCTGACAGAGATATGTATTTATATTCTGTCCCAGCCCAGCCAGGACAATATCAAAAAGCAGAAATGCAGAAGGGTTGGGGTGAGGACAGTGAGAGACCTTGGTCAAATGGTGACATAGTGGTTAGCCCTGCTATCTCACAGTGCCAGGACACGGGTTCAATTCCTGGCTTGGGTTGCTATCCGTGTGGAGTTTGCACATTCTCCCTATGTCTGCATGGGTTTCCCCAGGTGCCCTGGTTTCCTACTACAGTCCAAAGATGTGCAGGCTTGGTGGATTGGACATGCTAAATTGTCCCTTACTGTCAGGGGGACTAGCTAGGATAAATGCATGGGATTAGGACCTGGGTGGATTGTGATAGGTGTAAACATGATGGGCTGAAAGGCCTCTTTCTGCATTATAGGGTTCTATGATTCTATGAAAACATCTACAGCTTGCAGTTCATGCCAGATAGCAGAATGAGTGTGAAGTGTGACCGGAGAAGGTGCAGAAAGCACAATAACAAATGTTAATATATGTGTTATCCAGAATGTTCTCAATGAAACTGGATAGAATGGTTTCAGACACAGTTGGCCCCATAATATGGAGCACTGTCTCCTCTGAAGGGCACAGGAGTTGCAGGTCTGCCTGTCCCCTGTTGGTTTCCTGTGACTATTTGTGAGCTTGGTTTGCAAAACAGGACAAAGAATGCTGCCTTATGTGTTGCAGTGAGTTTGGTTAATGTGTGAGGACATTAAAATTAACAAGATCCTTGGAGCCGAGATGGAAGTTGAGATTTCTGTTCCTATTCCCTTTCCAGTGTGGAAACATGGCTTCTCTCCTTTTCTTGACCAGGGCTCCTGAGCTCCTTGTGGCCTGTCAATCCATTTGCTGTTCTCTCCCTTCCACTATGTTGAATGCAGTGTCATCCTCGGCAACAACTTGGCCGGATGGTTTGAAGTGAAGATCAGATTGCTGTAGGACTTTAACCTCTCTCCCATTCTATTTCTCGTTACTGTCAACTGCATCCTGTGTCAAACCACTTGTTTGACATAATCATAGATAGAGCCTGTTAAGGATGCTTTTGATGTTGAAAGTCATATTTAATTCCATAATGCTTTGATCAGGAACCTGAATTTGGCCCAGATTCATTTCAACATTTCAATCATTTGGTTGCATTGTTATCTACCTAAATGTTATTTGTCTGAAAGGCTTGAAGTTATCATTGAATCGACTGACTCAGAGGCAAGAGTCCTATTACCATTAAGCCATGTAGTCAAACCTTCACAACACCATCCAAAAGGGTGATGGCATAGTGGTTAGCATAGCTGCCTCATAATGCCAGAACCTGGGTTCAGTTCTTGGCTTGGGTCACTGTCTGTGTGGAGTCTACACGTTCTCTCCGTGTCTGCGTGGGTCTGCTCCGGTTTCCTCCAACAGCCCAAAGATGTGTGGGTTATGTGGATTGACCGTGCTAAATTGACCCTTAATGTCAGGGGATGAACAGGGTGAATGCCGGGGATTATGAGGATAGGGCCTTGGTGGGATTGTGGTTGGTGCAGACTCAATGGTGAATGGCCTTCTTCTGCACTGTAGGATTCTATGACTAGTACAATAGATACAATCGCCTGGAAGATCCCAAATCACTCGTAATCCTGACTTAGAAATATATCGCTGTTCCTTTGCTGTTGCTGGGCCAAAATCCTGAACTCTCTAACTAACTGTGGGTGTTTCTACACCACATAGATTGCCGTGCTTCATGAAGGCAGCTCACAACCACCTTCTCAAGGACAATTAGAGATGCGTAATAAATGCAGGTCTAGCCAACAACACCCACGTCAATTGAATGAATAGAAACAGTTTAATTGAACCTAGACATAAAATCTCAGTGAATAAATGCATTTTACTGACACTTGCCCTGTCCCCTTCATGATATAAATGTACATCTCCAATTGCTTTTGAATTATTGTCATATATTGTTTTTATTGCCCATTACTTTGTTAATATCTATTTGTAATAATTATTTATTATTATCTACTTATTAATAAGTTAATATCTATTCCCATTCCCTGCCAGAGACATATCTGCACAAAGCTGGAAGGCAAGCCTATTGAGTTAGGCCTTGGACCTGGCCTTATATCAGAATATTTCCTCCTAACTCGCATCATTGATTTTTTTTATATATAATGTGTGTGGAACTTTGTGTCTAAACTATGCATTACATATTTATAACCACAGATTCATGAAGGGGGCTAAATTTAGCCATTCAAAAGAGATGTTATGAGAATCACTGTATCAAAGCTGAAAGCATTTAGCTCCCAGGATGCTTTTGCTTTTAAGCTTTGCTATATCAATGCCTAAGGCATTGAGATATTTACATTCTTCCTTTCATGATATTCTGATCTGTCTCACTTCAGAATAGGCTGTCAAACTTTTACAAAGATAAAAAGCAATTTTCAGAGTTCCACAGACTTGTGACTAATGCAGCTTGAGTTACCAGCTTATGATCACTACTTTTTACAGATAAAAGTACGTTTGCTGAAGTATTGGCTTGCGTTCTTCACTTCTTGAAGTTGATGTCTGCATTTCTGGTTTGGTTCTAGAGAAAAGTAAGCATTGTTTTTTAGGAATTCATTTTTGGCATGGGGACATTACTGGCTAGGCCAGTATTTATTGCCCATTGCTACTGCCCTTGAGAAAAAAGTGGTGAGCTGCCTTCTTGAACCATTGCAGTCCATACACTGTATGTACACGTACAGTGCTGTTAGGAAGGGAGTTTCAGAATTTTGACCCAGCAACAGTGAAGGAACAGTAACATATTTCCAGGTTAGGATAGTGAGTATCTTGGAGGGAACTTCTAGATGTTGATGTTCCCCCGTCTCTGATGTCCTTGTGCTTTGAAATGGCTGGTCTTGGAAGGTGTAGTCCAATGAATCTTTGTGAGTTCCTCCAGTGCATCTTGTCAACTGTGCACAATGCTGCTATTGTGTGCCTGTGATTGAGGGAATGTATGATGTATGTTGGTGAATAGGGTGCCAATTAAATAGGCTGCTTTGTCTGGATGGTGTTGAGATTCTTGAGTGCTTTTGGAGCTGTACTTATCCTGGCACATGGGGAGTATTCTATCACATAAAATCTATGAAAGAGCTTTAAATTTAGTTGAAGTATTTTTTAAAAAGTTTATTTATTATGTCAGAAGTAGGTTTATATTAGGACCGCAATGAAGTTACTGTGAAAATTCCCTAGTTGCCACATTACAGTACTTGTTTGAGTACACTGAGGGAGAATTTAGCATGGCAATGCACCTACCCAGCATGTCCTTTGTACTGTGGGAGAAAACCGGGGAACCCAGAGGAAACACATACAAACACAGGGAGAGTGTGCAGACTCCGCACTGATAGTGACCCAAGCCAGGAATCGCACCCAGGTCCTGGTACTGTGAGGCAGCAGCGCTAACCACTGTGCCACCGTGCTGAAAGCTAAACGTGGAGTATTTTTAAAACACTGTGACTAAGACCTGCTGCACAAATATAAACTAGTATCATCTCAGCTTGGATCTGAGACATAAGATATACAACAATACTCTTCCCAGGCAGCAAGTCTTTGTTCATTAGTCTCCTAAAATGGTTCTGGGTTTGAGATAGAGAGAAGCAAGTTCTGTTTTACTGGGCTTTGTTCCATCCACAGCTCTAACTAATGGGCTCACCACCTTTTCCTTAATGATTCACCAGAAGACCCAACATTAAATCTGACCCCTCGGGATGTGGGTTTAAAGAAACATCTGCTCTTGCCAAAATCAAAATAATTGGCTCTCGTGCTTTTGTATTACTCCACTGGTTTGTCTGGCTATAATGCACACCTTGAAATGGTGGGCGTTTCACAAATTAATCGTATATCCTTTGGCCCTGCTCTCATTGCCGCTCTAAGCAATGCTACCAAAGTATAGAAAAATAATAAACATATTTTCTTCTTCTGTGTTGTGAATGGGAGAATGCATAAGCTGATTTTACTCGTGCAACCATTACATGAAGAACCCAATCAAGGAGCCATTTTAATTTAAGCTCTGCTGACTTCAATCCTCAGAAGGGGGTGGAGAGTTCCTCCAGTTAATCTTGCCCCATCTCTTGGATTAAATATTTATTTTGATCTCAAGTTTGTCAGCAGCTTAAAAAGGAATCAATGAATATTTTCACAGAGCAAAGCCTGCAGTTGCGTTAGATCACTCGATGTAATCACCTCATTAAAAGTAAATAGTCGAGAGGCTTTAGACTACCCCACTGTTAGCTGAATATTTTCCACTGATCTTTCAGTCGCTTGCTGCTTTCTTCAAAAGTAGGTTTATGCTAATTGTTTGCCTTGTGTTAGAGCTATTATGGTGGCATAGCTTCCAGTCAGAATTGTCTCTTATTGTTTCTTTTACTTAGTTGATTATTTATTTACATTTAATGTCAGGACTCAGGCAACATATTGGGGGAAAAATATTGAAGTCGCCAGCATATGAATATTAAAGAGAACAACACAAAATCAGTATTCTTATGCTTAATTTGATTTATTATTGTCACATGTATTTGGATACAATTAAAAGTATTGATTCTTGCGCACAACACAAATAAAGCATACCAGTCAAAGAGTACATGGGGAGAAGGAAATGAGAGGGTGCAGAGTAATAGTGAGAGCGTAGAAAAAGATCAATTTAATATAAGGTAGGTCCATTCTGAACAGGGGAGAAACTGTCCTTGAGTTGGTTGGTACATGATCTCAGACTTTGGTATCTTTTTCCGAATGGAAGTAAGTGGAAAAAAATATGTCCCAGGTGCATAAGGTCCCTGATTATGCTGACTGCTTTACTAAGGCAGCATCAGTCTATTTCAGACTCCTATTTATTGACTATAGTTCAGCCTTCAACACTATCATTCTCACAAAACTCATTTCCAAAGTCCATAGTCTGGGCCTTGGCACTTCCTTCTGTAACTGGATTGTGAACTTCCGAACTCACAGACTGCAATCAGTAAGGATAGGCAAACACTCCCTCCGCAATCATCCTCAACACCAGTGCCCCACTTAGCCTCCTATTATACTCCTTATATACCAATCACTGTGCGGCCCAAATTCCCCTCCAATTCAAGTTTGCTGACAACACCACCGTAATGGGTCGGATCTCAAACAATGACAAGACAAAGCACAAGAATGAGATGGGAATCTGGTGAACTGGTGTGGCAACAATAATCTCTCCCTCAATGTCAACAAAATAAAGGAGATTGTCATCAACTTCAAGAAGTCTGAAAGAGAACATGCCCCTGTCTTCATCAAAGAGGACGAAGTAGAAAGAGTCGAGAGCTTCAAGTTTTTAGGTGTCCAAATCATCAGCAATCTATCCTGGTCCTCCCAAGCTGACACCATAATTAAGAAAGCCTACCAACGCCTCTACTTTCTCAGAACACTAAGGAAACTTGGCATGTCAACTATGACTCTCACCAATTTTTACAGATGCACCACAGAAAGCATTCTTCTTTGGTTGTATCACAGCTTGGTATGGCTCCTGCTCTGCCCAAGATGCAAGGAACTACAAAAATGTTTGAATGTAGCCCAATCCATCACGCAAACCAGTCCCCTATTTATTGACTCTGTTTACACTTCCTGCTGCCTCAGCAAAGCAGCTTGCATAATTAAGGATCCCACTTACCCCGGACATTCTCTCTTCCATCTTCTTCCATCGGAAAAAGGTACAAAAGTCTGAGGTCACATACCAATGGGGTCGAGAACAGTTTTTTCCCTGCTGCTGTCTTTTGAATGGTATTAGCTTGCATTAAGTTGAGTTTTCATTACATCCTAGCTATGATTATAACACTACGTTCTGCATTCTCTTGCTTCCTTCTGTATGAACGGTATGTTTTGTTTGTATAGTGTGCAAGTAACAATACTTTCCATGGTATGTTAATACATGAGACAATAATAAATCAAACCAAATCAAATCAAATCAGCGGAGGTGTAGATGGAGTCAATGGGGATGGGAGATTGGTTTGCACTGGGCTATGTTCACAACTCTTGGTAATTTTTTGAGGTCTTGGACAGAGCAGGAGCCATACCAAAATGGAAAGAATGCTTGCTATGGTGCATCAGTAAAAATTAGTCGTAGTGGACATGTCAAATTTCCTTAGCCTTCTGAGGTGTGGGTGGGCTTTTTTAACTATAGTGTCAGTATGGAGGGACTAGGACAGGTTGTTGGTGATCTGGACCACCTAGAAACATGAAGCTATCAACCATTTTATGTACATTCACATGTACCTTTGTAAATGTAAGAATCACAGGATCATACATGCTGCTGTGCAGTTTTTAACAAGGTAAACTTACTGCTGTTTACCAAATTGGCCCTGCAGTCCTCCATGTGAGATTTTGATTAATGGGGCATCACTTTGAAAATAACAAAGACAAATGTTTTCTCAGATTAGGTAAGCAGAAAAAGAACAAGTTAACCAAATGGTGTTTTTTTTTCAAATGTTTCCAAGATTAAATATAAATGATAATGAAGCTGTTGTCTCAAATATAATTATTTCACAATCAGGCAATTCTCCTGATGCTAACATTATCGCTTTTAGTAATCAACAGAACTTGAGCCCTATTCAGCTTGGATTTTTTAATTGGAAAGGTTGAAGAAGACTGTTTTCTCCAGAACTTCAGGAAATCATCCCCTTTCTGCAAACACGACATGTTTGGCAATCTATCTTTTTTGACAATAAAGCAATTAATTAGGCCTTCAAAATGATTCTTCTTATCTTAATGCACAAATAATATCATGTAGTTCATTACCATCTGTTTAGTAATACCATGAGCCACCAGCACATCATTTATATTCAGTTAATTTTCTCTGCATATGAAGTAATTATATCATGTAAAGGCATGGGATTAAGCGCAGAAAATAATCCTCAGGTTTGAATGGGTAGTTCGGTGACTCATTTGATATTAGGATGGATCGTTGGCAGTCAAAACATAGAAATGCTACAGTGGCAGAAGGAGGCCATTTGGCCCATCGAGTCTGCACTGACAACACTCCCACCCAGGCCCATAATCCCACATATTTAGCCCAATAATCTGTCTAACCTATGCATCAAGGACACTAAGGAGCAACTTAGCATAGCTAATGCACCTAACCCACAAAACTTTGGATTGTTGAAGGAAATCGGAGCACCTGGAAGAAACCCACGCAGACACAGGAAGAACGTTCAAACTCCACACAGGCAGTGACCCAAGCCAGGAACTGAACTCAAGTCCCTGCAGTTGTGAGGCATCAGTGCTAACCACTGTGCCACGTTGCCGCTCCTAATGCTGGGTCCACAGAGTTGAGAAAATTCCTGACTCCCTGAATCCGACTCAGAGAAAAATTCTCTTAATTGTTATTATGCCAGTGGGGTGACTGTGGATGCTAAGTGGAGTTAGGCAGCGCTGCTCCAATGGAAGTGGTGTGAAGAAAGCCTGGGGGTTGCTATGGACTTAGGTGAACTGTGTATAAAAGCCCGCTTGATGTTCTGTGATTTGTTTCAATATAATAAAACCACTCAGGCCCTCTAACCCTCACCACTCACAACTCTTTACTCCCCACACACTTACCATGCCTCATCTATGCCAAGGCAGGCCACCTCATGCCTTCTCACCCCCCAAATGTCCCTCATATCCTTCATACAAACCGATGTGGCACTCACCTACCCCCTTGGCCCTTACAGTCCTAATGCTTACATAGTGTCAAATCATGAACTCCTCCCCCCCATCGCTGAGCTTTACCCTTACGGTCTCAATGTCAACATGCCTAGTGTTCACAATTGGAAAAAGGAGCAAACTGAAATGAAAAAATATATAGTTGTAAGTATCAACTAAAGACTTCACTATCTTAAAAAAACGGTTCATTGATAAAAGCCCAATTGATATCTTGATTCAATACATTTAAATCCCTTCAAGTACTTAGTCACTTAAAAAATAAACATTTATATTCATATCCCCATAATCCCTTTATAACTATTTGGAGCTGCCACTCAAACTGCGAACTTTCAAGTAACTCCCCCCACCTGCCCCACATACCCATGTTTGAAATGTTAGATTTGTGAATATAGTCAAACAATACTAATTCAATAATGATAACTCTCATGTTTATGTCAATGAATAACACAATGGCACAATTAGCACTGCTGCCTCACTATGCCTATAACCTCAGTTCAATTCTGGCCTCAGGTCACTGCCTGTGTGGAGTCTACATGTTCTCCCCGTATTTAGAACATAGAACATAGAACACCACAGCACAAACAGGCCCTTCGGCCCACAAGTTATGCCGAACACATCAAAACCTACCCAGCCATAGACCTATCTATTTGTGTGTGTTTCCTCAGGGTGCTGTGGTTTCCTCCCACAGTCTATAAATGAATGGATTAGGCAGATTGGCCATGCTAAATTGACACTCGTGTCAAGAGGATTAACAGGGTAGATGTGTGGGGTTACGGGAATGGGGCCTGAATGGGATTGTGGTTGGTACAGACTCGATGGGTCAAACAGGTTTCTTCTATACTGTATGGATTCTATAACATCTATTGAAATTGGAAATAGTCATATTTTTCAACTACAGGCTGAAACAAGATTGTTTTTTTTAAATTTAAAAGTCAGGGGATTTAAATGACTTGATAGCTTAATAGTTGTACAGACCTTATTGACCATTCGTACACAGTTATAGCGAGTCTTCTAAATTCCAGCGAGATCCCTATTATATCCAAAAGGGTTGCCTGACCTTTCCAAAGAATTCTGGCTGGTTTAGATAATTTCCTCATTTTCATAAAGCCATGAGTAGTGCTTGAGAAACTTTTGTGGTAAATATTGCTTCTGTTTGAAGGCAGCTGCACTTTTAGACATGCTGCTGACTTTGTGAATCATGCATTTGTGAAATACAATATGTCTTCTCTCCCTCCCCAGTGGATAAAGTAAGTGCAGATATGGGGCCCCACTTTTAGATTCTTTTACATGTGTGATCTGAAATGGATGTTTGCTCCTTATTTGCATAAACAAAATATCTAACCAATATTTGGTTAGTGGTTAGCACTGCTACTTCATAGCACCGAGGACTCAGATTTGATTCTCAGCTTCGATCACTGTCTGTGCGGATCTGGATGTTCTTCCCGTGTCTGTGTGGGTTTCCTCCGGGTGCTCTGGTTTCCTCCCACAGTCTGAAAGCCATGCTGGTTAGGTGCATTGGCCATGCTAAATTCCCCCTCAGTGTACCTGAATACGTGCTGTAGCATGGCAACTAGGGGATTTTCATAGTAACTTCATTGCAGTGTTAATGTAAGCCTATCTAGAACTAATAATTAAACTCATCCCTGAATTGGACATGGACACCTTTCTTTCTGATCTCATTCGTATTGCAGGAGACCCAATTTTGATTTATTATTGTCACATGTGTTGGTAAACAGTGAAAAGTATCATTTCTTGTGTGTTTTACAAAGCATACCATTCATAAAGAAGGAAAGGAGAAGGTGCAGAATGTAGTGCTACAGTCAAAGATAGAGTGTAGGGAAATATCAACTTAATATATGGTAGGTCCATTCAAAAGTCTGACGGCAGCAGGGAAGAAGCTGTTCTTGACTTGGTTGGTACATGACCTCAGACTTTTGCATCCCTTTTCCAATGGAAGAGGGCAGAAGAAAGTACGTCTGGGGTCTGTAGGTGTCTTGATTATACTGGCCGCTTTTCTGAGGCAATGGGAGGCACGATAGAATATAATAGTGCCAGAGACCTGGGTTCAATTCTGGCCTTGGGTGACTGTTTGTGAGGAGTTTGCACATTCTGTCTATGTCTGCGTGGGTTTCCTGCAGGTGCCCCGGTTTCCTCCCACAGTCCAACGATATGCCGGTTAGATTGATTGGCCATGCTAGATTGACTCTTAGTGACAGGAGGATTAACAGGGTAAATATGTGGGGTTCTGGGGATAGGACCTGGGTGGGATTGTGGTTGGTGCAGGTTGTGTTGATGACCTCCTTCTGCACTGTAGGGATTCTAAATATAGACGGGGTCAGTGATAGGAGGCTGGTTTGAGTGATGGACTGGGCTTTGCTCACAACCCTTTGCAGTTTCTTCCAGTCTTGGACAGAGCAGAAGCCATCCCAAGCTGCGATACATCTGGAGAGGGAGCTTTCTATATTGCATCTGTAAACATCAGTGAGCGTCATAGAAAACTTGCCAAATTTTCTTCGCTCCCTTGAGGAAGTAGATACGTAAATAGAATACCAACTGAGCATGTACCAAACTGACCATATTGGTTCCTTAGACCCCATCGTGAATCATCTTGGGTGTGACATCATCAAATTTCTGGGCTAGTGCGTTTTTAACACAGAGAAATTGAATTACATTCTGCAACATTTTCAACTGACAATTAATAACCTACTGTGTCAACAGTTATGAATATGTGTACAGATAATGACAATCTGTAAAACTGAGGAAATCAATATCAATGCTCAAGAATCTGCTGGATCCAAAGGAGCTTCCTGAATGAAGAATGTACTAAATATTCTAATCTGTGGATCGTAAACTAGGAATTGTTCCTGAGAAAATAGGTAACAAAGAAATATGAGCTTATTCTTCTGGTGCACTGGCAGAATAAAAATTATTTATTGTTGTATGGGTTGCCTTTCACATGCTGAACAGTTTTTGTTTCAGGGAGATTCCTGGGCAGCAAAATCTGTCTGTTACAGATGACCCGGAAACCTGTCCTGATTCTAAGTTGATATATTAAGAAACAAGACACTGCCTTCACAGAGCTTCTGCCAGAACTCATGGAATCTTATATTCCCCACATTGCAGAAGAGGCTATTTGGCCCAATGAGTTTGCACTGATTCTCTGACACACTCTCTTCTTCCCTATCCTCATAACCCCACACATTTCCCATAGCTAATACATCCAACCTACACATCCTGGACACTCAGGGGCAATATAACACGGCTAATCCACCTAACCTACACGTCTTTTAGAGTGTGAGAGGAAATTGGAACACCCAGAAGAGTCCCACACTGACACGGGGAGGATGTACAAACTCCGCACAGACAATTGCCTAAGGCCGGAATTGGACCCAGGCCCCTGGCAGCAGTGTTCACCATGCCACTGACCGAATTCCTTCATTTCTCTACATCTTGATTTCACTTGAAGGGGAAATGCCTGGTACTCAGAATAAGAACAAAGAACAAAACAGCACTGGAAACAGGCCCTTCGGCCCAATGAGCCCGCGCCGCCACTTCAATGTTCCCACTACCACCCATGGTCCCTGTCTATGTTTATAGAAATCTGCATTGGAACCAAATTTGCGAGACAATTTAGGGAGAATTTGTTTTGCCAATCAGCCTAAGAGCACATCTTTGGGGTGTGGGAGGAAACCGGAGCACCTGGAGGAAACCCATGTGAGCACGGGGAGAACGCGCAAACTCCCACAGACACAGGTCCAAATCCATGTATCTGCACAGCACAGCGATAGTCACTGAGCTGTCGTGTTGCCCATCAACTGGTCCAGGTCAAGTGTACACTGATGATGTGAAGCGCTAGGATACTCTTGAAAAATCAAAGAGCAGCCCTCTCACGACCCATCACGTGTATGCCCCTTGTTAGACAACAAGGCGGACTGAAGTACCTGTAGGATAAAATAGAAATACATCAATATCATTCACAATTTACACAATTCCCAGGAACTCCCAAGGCTCACAATCCCTATTTTAAATCAGTCTTCCATATCCCTCCATCCCCATTCTGTTCATGTGCCCATCTCAGTATCTCTTAAATAATCCAGCGTGCTTGCCTCCACCACCTTACTTGGTAGTGCGTTCCATACCCCCACCACCCACTGTGTGAAAAAACTCCCTCTAGCATCCAAATTATACCTTACCCCCCTCACCCTAAGCTCGTGACCCCTCGTGATATTTGATTCCAACCTAGGAAAAAGCTTACCACTGTTTACTCTATTTATACCCCTCATAATCTTGTTTATCTCTATTAGATCTCCTCTCAGTCTACGTCTTTCTAAAGAAAACAGCCCCAATTTGCCTAACCTCTCCTCATAACTCAGACCTTCCATACCAGGCAGCACCTGATAAACCTCCTCTGCACTCTCTCCAGAGTCTCCACGTCCTTCGGGTAGTAAGGTGACCAGAACTGGACGCAGTATTCCAAATGAGGTCTAACTAACATTCTATACAACTGCAACATTAAAGGCCAGCTCTTGTACTCTATACCCCTTCCTATAAAGGTTCAACATTGCTCCCTTCTTTCAAGATCACAGAATGAACAGATTCCAACTTAATTTAGGGTTAGGCCAGTAGCGCGGTGATCATCTTTGCCTATCAATTCCTGTATCTGAGGATTTTTTTGCAGTGCACTTTAGTAGTTATATATGCTTTATTGAAACTGCAAACTATTTGGGGTTTACCAAGAGAAGTAGAATTCTAATGAGCTTAGATATACCATCTATGGGTCTTCTTGGCACCCTTCTCTAACATTACTCTATGGAGGAGGAAAAGTATGAGCTATTGCAGCACGTAGGTGTCCATCACCTTGGGTACTAAGGAACTGTTCTGAGACAGCCTGTAATAACATGAAGATATTTGAGTACACAGAATGTGATAATTTGCAAGTACTTCCCTTGTCTGTTATCAGCTGCAATGCATAACTGAGCATACTCTGATTTCTCTTGAACCTGCAAATAACTGAGGTAGCACTCCCACACGCATTCCCCAGAAGGACATAACTTGTTTCTCCAGCCCTTCCATGATATATCAGACAAGGGGCAATGAGACCATTCTGATACACATTCTTGCTGTGACCATTTCTTCCTCTCTGCAGGAAGAGTTTTAACACAGGACAATGGCCATGTTAAACAGCGGAAGCAGCGTGTGAACAAATTGATAGCCACAACCAATCATTCAGACTGAAATTCTAAAGTCCCACCACATCAAATTGTGAATGCTGATGGACAATCAACTAATTAAGCACAGTGGGAAGCTCCATAAACATTCCCACTCCCAGTGACGATGGAGCCCAGTGCTTCAGAGCAAAAAACAAGGCATTTGCAGCTACAGTCGGTCAGGAATGATCCATCTCGACTTCCCCCATTACCTTAAATGTTCACTCTCTGCATCACTGAGGGAGCAGTGGCAGCACTGTATATGATCTACAAGGCGCCCTGCAGCAACTCACCAAGATTCCTTTGTCTTCCTTACATTAGATCTCTACCAGCCAGAAAACAAGGGCAGTAGGTGATGGGAACACAGCCATCCATATTTTCCCCTCTGAATTACACACAATCCTGACTTGGAATGATATTGCTGATCTTTCACTATCAATAGGTTAAAATCCTGGAACAGCTTGACAAACAGCACTGTGCGATTGCAGAGAAAGAGGGAAAAGCTTTAAGGGTAATATATATATCTTTAACAGCTGCTGGTACCAGAGAACTCATCTGCAGCACCTACAGTTTATTATGTGCTATGTGTTAATATATTGTGAGGTCAGAGCACTGTGCTCCAAGTGTTATTCCCAAAAGAAGATTGCTCTGCTATCTCTGTACCTTTTTTTATTATTAGTCTTACTGTTGGTCAATTACAAATGACCTAAAACAAAGCAATAAGTTCACAGTTGAAGTTTGCAGCCTGGTTTGTGAATTTGATCTTAGAATCCTTACAGTACAGAAGGAGGCCATTTGGTCCTTCGAGTCTGTACTGACCACAATCCACCCAAGCCCTATTCCCTCAACCTTAGACATTTACCCTGCTAATCCCCCTAACACCAGTGTCAATTTAGTGTGGCAAATCAATCAGCACGTTTTTGGACTGTGAGAGGAAACCAAAGCACCCAGAGAAAAAATAACACAAACACGGGAAAAGTTGCAATCTTCACACAGGCAGTGACCCAAGACTGGAATTGGACCTGAGACCCTGGTGCTGTGAGGCAGCAATGCTAATCACTGTGCCACCATACCATCCTTATGATGTGTTAGAGAGACTTTTAAGTCTCCAATCCTTATGTGAAGAATATTTGATAAGCAATATTGGACATGTAGCAGCACATCTGTAATCTTTAAATGAGAAAAGGGTTTGGGGCCTTCGCCTAGTTTTTTCAGTTAAAAAGCCAACATCCGTTATGTAATTTAAGAAGCGCATTTCCATCAATAAACATTTTGGACAAGTAGTCCAGTAGTCGGAGTAGAGAAGGAGGTAGAAGGGGGGGAAGAGTGGCGTTATTGGTCAAAGACTGTATCACGGTGATAGAAAAGAAGTTTGATGAGGACTTGTCTGTTGAGGTAGTATGGGCTGAGATTAGAAACAGGAGAGGAGAGGTCACCCTGTTGGGAGTCTTTTACAGACCTCCTAATAGCTCTAGAGAGGTGGAGGAAAGGACTGCAAAGTCAATTCTGATTAGGAGTGAAAGTAGTAGGGTAGTTGTGATGGGGGACTTTAACTTTGCTAATATTGATTGGAATAGCTATAGCTCTAGCTCGTTAGAGGGGTCAGTTTTCGTACAGAGTGTGCAGGAAGGTTTTTTGACTCAGTATGTAGATAGGCCAACTAGAGGTGAGGCTACATTGGATTTGGTGCTGGGCAATGAGCCAGACCAGGTGTTAGGCTTGGAAGTTAGTGAACATTTTGGTGATAGTGACCACAATTCGGTACGTTCACCTTAGTGATGGACAGGGATAGGCATGAAGCTGGGGGCAGTAGTTATAGCTGGGGGAAGGGTAATTATGAGGCCATCAGGAGAGAATTAGGGGGCATAGATTGGACTAGGAAACTACAGGGACTGGGAACATCTGGAATGTGGTGCTTATTCAAGGAGCAGCTGCTGCGAGTCCTTGATAAGTATGTCCCTGTCAGGCAGGGAGGAAATGGTCGAGTAAGAGAGCCTTGGTGTACGAAAAAAGTTGATTTGCTGGTTAAGAAGAAAAAGGAGGCTTATGTCAGGATGAGGCTTGAAGGCTCAGATAGTGCAATGGATAGCTATAGATTAGCCAGGAAGGAGGTAAAAAGTGAATTGAGGAGAGCTAAGAGGGGACACGAGAAGATGTTGGCTGATAGGATTAAGGAGAATCCTAAAGCTTTCTTTCGATATGTTAAGAATAGAAGATTGGTTAGGGCAAGATTAGGGCCAGTCATAGACAGCAGTGGAAGTTGTGCGTGGAGCCTGAAGAGATTGGTGAGGCACTGAATAAATATTTCTCTTCGGTATTCACGCAGAGTGCTGGAAATGTAGCTGTGGAGAGCACTGAGGTACAGGGTTGCAAATTGGGGAGTATTGTAGTAGATAGGGAGGATGTGTTAGAAATTCTCGAGGGTTTGAAGTTGGATAAGTCCCCTGGGCCGGACGGGATTTACCCTAGGATTCTCTGGGAGGCAAGAGAGGAGATTGCAGAGCCTCTGGCTCTGATCTTCAGGTCCTCGTTGGGTACGGGGGTGGTTCCGGAGGACTGGAGGATGGCGAATGTGGTCCCATTGTTTAAGAAGGGGAAGAGAGACCTTCCTGGGAATTATAGGCCAGTGAGTCTTACTTCTGTGGTGGGCAAGGTATTGGAGAGAATTATTAGGGATAGGATTTATAGTTATTTAGAGAGAAATGAATTGATTGGGGATAGTCAGCATGGTTTCGTGAAGGGTAGGTCATGCCTTACTAACCTCATTGAGTTTTTTGAGAAAGTGACCAGAGAGGTGGATGGGGGTAAGGCGGTTGATGTAGTATATATGGACTTTAGTAAGGCGTTTGATAAGGTGGCCCATGGAAGACTTCTACAGAAAATGCAGATGTGTGGAATAGAGGGTGATTTAGCTAATTGGATTAGGAATTGGCTGGCAGATAGAAGACAGAGGGTGGTGGTTGATGGGAGATATTCATCGTGGAGTTCGGTGACGAGTGGTGTGCCTCAGGGGTCTGTTTTGGGGCCCCTGCTGTTTGTAATTTTTATAAATGATCTGGATGAGGGTATTGAGGGATGGATCAGTAAATTTGCAGATGATACTAAAGTTGGTGGTGTGGTAGATAGTGAAGAGGGGTGTTTTAGTTGACAGAGTGACTTGGACAAGTTGCAGAGCTGGGCCGAGAGGTGGCAAATGGAGTTTAATGTGGAAAAGTGTGAGGTAATGCACTTTGGCAGGAACAATAAATGTGTAGAGTATAGGGCTAATGGTAGGGCTCTTAATAGTGTTGAGGAACAGAAGGATCTTGGTGTATGTGTCAATAGATCCCTGAAAGTAGGCAGTCAAGTGGATAAAGTTGTTAAGAAGGCTTATGGAGTCTTAGCTTTTATTGGTAGGGGGATTGAATTTAGGAGCCGCAGCATCATGTTGCAACTGTACAAAACTCTAGTGCGGCCGCACTTGGAGTATTGTGTGCAGTTCTGGTCCCCACATTATAAGAAAGATGTGGAGGCATTGGAGAGGGTACAGAGGAGGTTTACCAGGATGTTGCCTGGTATGGAGGGCAGGTCTTATGAAGAGAGGCTGAGGGATTTGAGGTTGTTTTCGTTAGAAAGGAGGCGGCTAAGAGGGGACCTAATCGAAACATATAAGATGATTAGAGGTTTAGATAGGGTGGACAGTGATAGCCTTTTTCCTAGGATGGAGAAAGCTAGCACGAGGGGACACAGCTTTAAATTAAGGGGTATGAGTTATAGGACGGATATCAGAGGTAGGTTCTTTACTCAAAGAGTGATTAGGGAGTGGAATGCACTGCCTGCAGCTGTTGTAGATGCGCCAAGTTTGGTGGCGTTTAAGAGGTTAGTTGATAAGTATATGGATGAGAAGGGAATGGTTTAGTTAGGAGGGGCATTGCTTTTTATTTGGTCGGCACAACATCGAAGGCCGAAGGGCCTGTTCTGTGCTGTATTGTTCTATGTTCTATGTTCTATGTTCTATGTAATCAAGTCAAGTGTTTAATTAATATTCATTGCACCTTATCTCTCTGAACTGTAAAGCTCTCAGCACCAGGTAAATGCATTTTGCATACACAAATATTTGGTTTGGAAGTGTGGATTTAAAACAGAGTAATGGTGATCCACTTTAAACTGTGTAGACACTA
The DNA here is from genome assembly GCA_024679065.1 of Sphyrna mokarran. Taxonomy (NCBI): domain Eukaryota; kingdom Metazoa; phylum Chordata; class Chondrichthyes; order Carcharhiniformes; family Carcharhinidae; genus Sphyrna; species Sphyrna mokarran. Next base: position 15,239,579 of record JAGIQG010000020.1, on the reverse strand, counting down.
TTTAAGAAAGGAGAATACAGAACTACAGACCTGTTAGTTTGACATCAGTACTCAGGAAAATGTTAGAATCTATTATATAGGATGTGAGGCACGGTGGCACAGTGGTCAGCACTGTTGCCTCACAGCATCAGGTTCCCAAGTTCAATTCTGTGACTGTGTGGAGTTTGCATATTCTCTGCGTATCTATGTGGGTTTTCTCTGGGTGGTCCAGTTTCCTCTCACAGTTAGATGGTGTGTAGGTTAGATGGATTGGCCATGCTAAAATGTCCCTCAGTATCAGGGAGATTAGCAGGGTAAACACATAGGGCTAAAAGGATAGGGCCTGGATGGAATTGTTGTTAGTGCAGAATGGATGGGCTCAATGGCCTCTATCTGCACTGTAGAGATTCTATGAACTGAACATTTAGAAAAGAATGATAAAATTGGGAAGAGTGAACATGGATATATGGAAGGAAAATCATATTTGACAAACTTGGAGTTTTTTGATGATAATATTTGTCGGATTGATAAAGGAGAACCAGTGGATATGGTGCATTTGGATTTTCAGGAGTCTTTTGATAATGTCTCACACAGGAGGTTATTAAATAAAATTAAAGCTCATGGGACTGGGGAAAATATACTAGTGTGGATTAAGAATCTGTCAACAGACTGTTAGTATAGAGTAGGAATAAATGGATTATTCTCAGGATGGCAGGCTGTTACTAGTGGGTTACAGCAAGGATCAGTGTTTTGGTTCACAGATAAATGGTATGGGAACCAAGTATAATATTTCCACATTTGCTAATGACACCAAACTGGGTGGGACTTGGACAGGTTAAATGAATAGGCTATAATATGTCAGATGCAATATAATGTAAATAAGTGTTAAATTATTCATTTCAAAAAAAAACATAGGCACAATATTTATGAATGACAGGGCAGATATGATGGGCCAAATGGCCTACTCCTGTTCCTATAGATGTGGATTTGAGCGCAATCTACCATGAGTGTGAACAGCGATGCAGGCACAAAATTGCCTGAGAATTGGACAATGGGATCTTCGTTTTCCAATGTTCCTGACCCCTCGTTGGTGATGTAGCAATGTCTCCGCCCAGGAAGGTCAGATACCTCATTTCAATATATTTTAAACAATTTTAATATGATTAGTGGGCCACCCCCCACCATCCCCACTCGCTACATTCAGAATTCCCCCTTTCCCAATGTGACATTATGTCGGTGAGGTTTACAACAGCTTTTTAAAAATGTGAAGCAGTCAAAGGAACCTGCTGGGGGTGCCTGGTAAGTATTGTCCCTGAAAGGGGACTGGGGTGTCTCAGGGCAGTGCCAGGGCAGGATCTCTGGAGAGGTCCGTGGATGGGGTGCGGTGGGGGGCATGGGTTTCTCCCCTTATGAGTTGGGGTGGTTGCCCTGGTACGTGTGGGGATTTTGGGGGAAGAATACATACGCAGATAAGTTTTAAAAATGGCTCTCCAATCTCTGTGTGCCAGCTCTATCACTATAATGGTGTGGAGCATGCCTCCAGAATTTCTGCGAGCAGTGTGCTGGATTTTCCAAAGAGAAAATCCGGTTGTGACGCTGGAGACCTGCATACCCGTTTTCTCACTTCAACTCAGCGCTCTGAGTGGAAAATTTTACCCAGTGTCCATTCTGAAAGTTATCTTTCCCATGCTGCCTGCCGTGGGAACCATTGCGGGCAGGACAGCCAATTTAACAAAAGGAATTTATGGTTCCCCAGCAGGCAGGAGCCAAAAATCCTGCCCTTACTTCTCATGATGTTTGAACTGTCTCATATATAATCCTAATTGTTCCAGTGTTTGAAGGTATTTGCGTTGATGGGTATGGATAGAGTGAATGCAAGCAGACTTTTTCCACTGAGGCTAGGATTCAAAAAAAACCAGAGGGCATGGGTTAAGAGTGAAAGGAGAAAAGTTTAAAGGGAATATTGGGGGGGTCAGGGGGGCTTCTTCACACAGAGAGTGGTGGGAGTGTGGAATGAACTACTGAATAAAGTGGTAAATGCGGGATCACTTTTAACATTTAAGACAAACTTGGACGGGTTCATGGATGAGAGGGGTGTGGAAGGATATGGTTCAAGTGCAGGTCAGTGGGACTAGGCAAAAAATGGTTCGGCACAGACAAGGAGGGCCAAAAGCCCTGATTCTGATCTGCAATTTTCTATGGTTCGATGGTCCTATGGTTTGCCTTGCACAGTAATGACACTACAGGAGAGAAATTGCAAAATCAACTAATCAATTATTGGTTCAAGTAAGACTGATTGCTTGCTCTTAGGAAGTTAGAATGTGCTGTTCCAGAGTCATCTTCTGTTAATTTACCTGCAGTTTCTGCTGTCTTAGTCTATCTCAATGCAAGTTGATTTAAGACTGCTTTCTAATTATTTAGTACTCTTTACACTGTGACTGAAACAAAGGGAGAACAATGGGTAGCTTGCACAGACCCAACTGCATGGATTCATTAATCGATTTCAACTTGGCTGGAATCTTGGAAGGTTACTTTGTTTCAGTTGCCCAGTGTATAACTGTGAACAGAATATACCGTTCATCTTTGATGTTCAGTGGCCTGTGGGGTTGCCAGAGCACATCTCAATGCATAACTGATATTGTTTGCACATGGCTAGATTGTTTTTGAGAAGATTAGGACAGAGAAAAACATAACTGCACAAACCTGGGGCGCCGTGGCATGGTGCTTAGCACTGCTACCTCACAGCCCCAGGGACATGGGTTCAATTCCTGGCTTGGGTGATTGTGCGGATCCTAAGGGTGGAATTTTACCTGCACGTCTGCCTGAGGCTTGTATGGCCCCATCTGAGGCCAACGAGAAAGCCGTTCTCCAAGCCTTGCCAGCCCCAAGAATCGGGATGGGTTTGCCAATAAAATTTTGGCCTATAGTTCTCTCCCTGCATGCATATGTTCCCTCCAGTTTGCTCCCATAGTCCAAATGATGTGCTGGTTAGTTGTGCTGGCCATTTAAGTTCTCCCTCAGTGTACCCAAACTGGCACTGGATTGTGGCAACTGGGGGATTTTCACAATAACTTCATTGCAATGTTAATATAAGCCTGCTTGTGAGAGTAGTAAGTACATTTTAAATCCAAAGCCCGAACAAATTGTTAAGTTTTCTTTGGGTACCAAGTCATTGTGGTCCTTAGAAATAAATTCCCAATCTGCTCAAAAATACCACTTGAGCATCTCATGAATTGGTTCTTACCTTCACCACGGGCTCGAAAATGTAGTTATTTTTGATGTCATGCTTCATTATTTGCCTCATCTTTCATTTGTTTCCTACATCCAATTGTCTAATGTGCGAAACAATTTAAATGATGTTTAAATATTTGTCAAATATGTCATACTTGTCATCCTTCAGATTGCATTAACTAACTCAAATCACTTGGACTAATGTACCATGTAGAACAATTCATCAAATTTTTGTTCCTGCTTCTGAGAACATTCTGAACCCCTCATTCACATTTTCTTTCTTCAATGTTGATAGCCGTGGAGTAACTTTAAACCTGGTTAGTCCGTTTTGCTTCGACCCGTGTCTCTTTTCTGTGCCAGCCATGTTGCCCTTTATAGTGACAGTATCATACACTGCCAAGAACTTCCATGAAATGTAACCATGCAAGACTTGGTGTTATTTAGAAATATATCAATGTTAATCAGACTAGACAAAGCCAATAGCATCATACCTTTAATGGGTCAACGTGGAATTTCAAATAAACAAGCTTCGGCAATCCCATTTATCTTGTATTCCAGGAAGAATTGGCAAGAAGAGCATGCTTATAGTGTGAATGTAACAGCTTAACCTCAATGTCCTAGTGTTCAAACAAAGAATCCCCATTCTACAACAACACAACGCAAACAGGAAGTACTGGAGAAACTCCGCAGGTCAGATGGCATCTGTGGAGAGAGAATAGAGCCAATGTTTCAAATCAGGATGACTATTTGTCAGAATCCCCATTGATGTTTAAAACTCTAAGCTTCTAACGTGCATGTAACTCAGTCATTGTAAATCAAACTAAATCAAATTTAACCATGGTGTCATTATTTAAATGGCTGAAAACTTCACCAGTTTTGTTAAAGGAAATCACCACATCAGATACAAATATTTGACTTACTAAGCCATTAGTTGAGCAATTTGCTCTGTGATGGATATTTAAGTGTTGAAGGATCTATGAAAAATCTCCACACCTTAAGAGAGGCTGTAGAATACTATTCCAGTGTCAATTCCTGTACCAAATATATTTTTGCCTAATTGTCTTGCTTGGTATTTCAGCAGTCCAAAGATAGTCCACGAACTTGTCCCCCATTAGAGCTCAAAATCCTCCCCAAGCTTTAAAATCAAGCATTTGATCTTGCTATTGAAAAATAAACATTAAACTAAGTGTCTGCCCCTTAAGCAGTCTAGACATGGGAACAGAAAGTGAGGTTACACTTCAGCTTATAATCTTAAATGTCCAGTGCTGTGGTCTTACACAGAAATCTTATAATCCTTTGAACTCACATGGAAGAGCAGAATTATTTTTACTGCACTAGTTATCTGTAAAAATTTTGAGACCTGGGCTTGCCCCCCAATAACATGCTTTATTTGTGGGAAGATTCCCTTACATCAACTCACTGGGATTGTTCCTTGGCTGGGGAATGGCTATTGTATTAATACCACTCTCAAGTTGCAAAGTATTAATGATGTTTGGAAGATTTAGGCCACATGTCCTTCCCATAAAATTGTAGGATGAGAAGACATAGGTGTAGGAGCAGAAGTAGGCCATTTGGCCCATCAAGTCTCCAACATTCTTTTTTTAAATTCATTAATTGAATGTGAGCATTGCTGGCTGGGCCAACATTTATTGTCCATCGCTGAGGATATTTAAGAGTCAACCATATTGATGTGCTGGATCTGAATTCTAGGTCTGATCAGACAAGAATGACAGATTTCCTTTCCTAAAGAGCATTTGTGAACCAGATGACAATCAATGATCATTTCATACTCATCATTAGATCAATAACCAGATTTTAAAAAATTGAATTTTACCATCGACCATGGTGGAATTCAAACCCTAGTCTCAACACATTACTCTGAGTGCCTGGGTTACTAGTCCACTCTGCCACTACCTTCCCAGTGAAGTTCTGACTGATAACCCTCAGCTCCATTTTCCCACCTCCTCCTCATAATCATTGATTCATTTACTGATTAAAAATCTGCCTATCTCAATCTTGAACTTTCTTCATGACCCAAAGTCTACATATAGAATTCCTACAGTTCAGAAGGAAGCCATTGACCCATCGAATATGCACCCATTCTTTCACATATCCTCTCACTCAGGCCACTATCTGGGTAGTTACCCTGCAAATCTCCCTGATCCACACATCCTGGGACACTAATGAACAATTTGACATGGCCAATCAATCTAACTTGCACTGTGGGAGGAAATCGGAGCACCCAGTGGGAACCTACACAGGCACGGGGAGAATGTGGAAACTCCACGCAATCATTCAGGGCAGGAATTGAACCCAGGGCCCTGGTGCTGTAAGGGAGCAGTGCTAACTATTGTGCTGAATTAATGGCCCTCTGTGATAAAGAGGCCCCTAGGCTGGGCTTCTACCGATTCTGAGGAGGGCAAGGCTCACAGAATGGAATTCTCCTTTGGCCTTGGGTGGGATTACGAGCTGCGCTGGGGTGAGATGGTAAAATCCCACACATATATTCATTTTGAATGCTAAACCCTGTGAGAAAGAAAAAAAAATGCCCCTTAAATTTTCTAGATAAATCACAATTTTCTGACAGGGAATATAGTGGTTGTTTAATATTTCACTTGCATTTAGCAAGCAGAGAAAAACATCCCTCTGTGTGAGAAATTTTATCCTAAAATTACTGTTTGTGATACTAAAGGGATGATTGCAGTCATGTGAAGTTCCTTTGCCACTTATTGTAATGCAGGAATTAATCTGTTTATTTTGTCTGCACTAAAATAATAGCTGAAGGGTTGTCATTAAAACATTTTAATGTCTGTCCTCTACTATTGCCAACAGTCATGACTAGGTTCTGTGCTCACTTGATTTTCTCAGTAATTCGATTTTTAACATCTAAAACCTCTGCAGTATATTAGATAAATGGCAATAAAGAACTAACAGTAAAAGATGCTAATATCAGTTCCCACGAGGACTTGGTAAAAACTACTGTCTTCAAATCTGCAGCATCAATTGAGACTGTCGAATTATAAATGCACTGTGCCAACTTGTAACGTTAATGTGAAGCTCCTTCAGTTGCTTGTCACAAGGTGACGTGATGACTTTACATGTTCGGGAAATTGCCTGGTTGTGGTGTGCATAACGGTGTCTTTTCTCGAGTGTTATTTTTGGCAGTGGTTGTGTACATTGAATTAAATTCTGCTGCTATTGGTTCAAAATATTTTTATGCATTGTTGATATACCAAACAGGTTACATTGACAGGATTTCTTCAGATTTAGTTCTTGACTTGCCACTCACAAGGTATTGTCACAATGTAAGCATTAGGAATTGATTGAGGTACCTTGTTATAACTTTAAAGTTTCAAGTTAATCTCAAATAATAACAACTATTGATATTATGTACTGATGTTTCAACTCAGCTAAGCTTTAGCATTCAAAATGATCCTGAGTACCGAATGATTGATGTCTATCTGCCTTTCTCTGGATTTATGTATATAATTTGGAATAGACTTAGAATCCAGCAGTCAGCAAATATGAGCTTCTTAGAATCATAGGATTCCTACTGAGCAGAAGGTGGCCATTTGGCCCATCGAATCTGCGCTGATTCTCCAGCGGATTATCACACTCAGGTCCTATCCTTGTAATTACCCTCCTTATCCCCCTAATCTGCATACCCTGGGAGACTAAGGGGCAATTTAACATGGCCATTCAACATAACCTGCACTGTGGGAGGAAACTGGAACACCCATAGGAAACCCACACAGTCATGGGAAGAAAGTGCAAACTCTACAGTCACTCCAAGCCGGAACTGAATGCAGGTCCTTGGCACTGTAAGGCAGCAGTGCTAACTATTGTGTCAACCTAATGGTTAAAGCTAATAATGTCTATTTATCCACAAATGGTTGAGTGTTTAAATGTAACAATGATGCAAACAGTGACAAGGGTTACTTTCTACTCTTTCTTACTTTTAATTGAGTCTTCTCCCCAATGAAGTACCTCTCTTCCTTCTATCCTTACAGGCCAGAAATTATTATTGTTAAAGATATTTAAGGTCAACAATTTCTGAAAGCTATATTGTCTTATCCTAGTCATTTTGCCTTTTACATATAACTCCTAAAATTTGAATCCCTATCACCAGTAGAGTTTTCAAGTCGATGGCTTGCATTTCATCCCTCTTTCAATCTGAGATGATATATATGCACATTTTTAAACAGCTAAAACAACCAGATGGGAAAATAATCTTCACCAAAATGGGGTAGCAACATTTCCATAGACAATTCATGACCAGAGTTCTCCAACCTCGCCCACAGCTGGGATTCTCCAATCTTGCTGCCCAAATGAAATTTTGGCTGAACATCAAATTCACCTATAAAAGCAAAATGCTGCAGATGCTGGACTCTGAAACAAAAACAGAAAATGCTGGAAAATTTCAGCAGGTCTAGCTGAAGAGAGAATAGAGTCAACGTTTTGAGACTGGATGACCCTTTTTCAGAACTGAGTGTTAAGGGATTAGCCAAGTGGAATAAATACATTTATTGCCCTACTTTCTTGATATGGTCATAGTGGGATAACTCAATCATTGTTTTCCCAAATAGCAACATTAGTATTTTCTGCAAATATTCATTATGTGTTGACCTGGCTTTTAGATAATAATCTGCTTTTTGATTCCTCCCACGAAGTGCCTGGCCTAACACTTTCCTACATTAAAGTCCATTGCCCAGGTTTTTGCCTGGTCACCCAATCTGTCTATATTCCATTGGAGAATCGCAATCCCTTTATCACACCATGCCCTTCCACCTACCTTTGTATTATCTGCAAATTTGGAAACCTTACATTTTGTTGCTTCCTTTGGGTCATTAATGTAAATAGTGAATTGATGCCTGTGGGAGCCCACTAGTTACATACTTCCACTCCAGAACCTACATCACATGGATTACTGTGCTTCAAGTAGATGGTTCATTGTCACTGCCTCCTCAAGGGGAATTAGGGATAGGCAATAAATGCTGGCTGAGTCAATGAAGCTTACATCCTAGGAATGAATAAAAATAATCTTTTATTGTTGTCTGCCTGAAGCCTACTTTGAGTCAGGTGAGTCAGGAACCTGTACTGTTCACTCTTTAGTTCTCTTTATTCCGAGTCTCTGCCAATGTGCTTGATGTGAGAAAGGGAAAACTGTTTCCAAAGGTGGTATTGCTGTTAAAATTGAGCCTTCTTTTGTTGTGACATCTTTTCTTGTCCCCCCCTAACTTCATAATCTCCTACAACCGACTGGAATATCTGCATCCCCCAATGGTCTATTCCCAATTTTAATCACTCCACCTTTGGTGGCCATGCTTTCCATTGAATGGGCCATAATCTGTGGAATTCTAACCATAAACTTCCCTTTTTTTTATTAAACCTCTATTTCTTCCTTTAAAAATCTACTGCTTTGATCAAATTTTGGTCATCTGCCCCACTATAGTCTTACGTGAGTAGGGTGAAATGTTATTCGATAATTCTCCTGTGAAACATCTTGGGAAATTTTACTTCCTTAAAGCTCCTCTATAAATGTATGTTGTGATTTAATGTTCATCAGAATTCATAGAATTCCTACAGTGCAGAAAGAAACCGTTCAGCCCATCAGGTCTACACCAACCCCCTGGCAGAGCATCTTGCTCAGGCCCAAGTCCCGTAACTCCAAGTATTTATCTTGCTAATCCACTTAACCTACTCATCTTTGGACACTAAGGGTAGAATTTTGCTGGCCCGAGGTTCGTACGATCCCACGTGAGGCTAACAGAGAATGCCGTTTTCTAAGCCTTGTCCGCCCCCGGATTTGGGGTGGGTGTGCCGGTAAAATTTCAGCCTAAGGGTCAATTTAGCATGGCCAATCCACCTAGCCTGCACATTTTTGGTCACGAAGGGACAACTTAACATGGCCAATCCATTTAACCCGCATACCTTTAGAACTTTTTTTTGGAGGAAAGAGGAACACCTGGAGGAAACCCATGCAGACATGGGGAGAACGTGCAAACTCCACCCAAGGCTGGAATCAAACCTGGGTTCCTGGCACTCTGAGGTAGCAGTTCTAACCACTGTGCCATTATGTCACCCAAATTGATACGTCCAACACGGCAATGCTCTCCCAGTACAGCTCTTGAGATTTTGTACTCCAGGTCCAAGAATGGCAACTGAACTCATTATTTTCTAACTTGTAGCCAGGATCCAGGCTATGGTATTTTTCAGAAGTTTTCCTTTAACTTACGCTGTGAAACTTCTGCATTGAAGGTTGAAAATGATGTTGGGGTTATTCATAAACAGTGTCATTTTAAATAGAACTTGACTTCCATCATCACATTTGAATGTAACCATAATAGATTTGGCCTGATAAAGACATCTTCATAGTTGAAAATCATATTTAATCCTCTGTGACTTTGTTGTTTTGACTTCCAATTTTGCAGACAGGAAGAAAAATGTCAAATTTCAGGACACTCTAAGGCACTCGGCAAAGTCTCTTAAGATATATTTCATTGAAACATGTACATGTCAAAAAATAACTATTCTTGAATAACTGAATGAAATCTAGTCATTGTAGCACAACAATAACATTTTTTGCAGCTTGCAGAAAGTGTACAATTTTTTAATTGATAAATGAGGAATATGTGACTATTTATAGACATTTTTGCTGCATCTACCTTTCCTATGCAGGAAGAGGACATTTGACCCATTGAGTCTGCACCAGTTCTCCAAAAAGCATGTTACCCTGGCCTACCATCTCCCCTCCCCCTCCCTCCCTCCCTATCATCATAACTCTGTGCATTTAACATGAATATCTGTCTAGTCTACACATCTTTGGACACCAAAGGACAATTTGGAATGGCCAATCCACCCAACCTGCACATTTTTCGAGTGTGGGAGGAAACTGGACCATCCGGAGGAAACCTACACAGACACGGGGAGAATGTTCATGACTCCACACACAGACAGTCACCCAAGGCTGGAACTGAACCCAGGTCTCTGAGGCAGCAGTGCTAACCACTGTATCACTGTGCCACCCCCATATGACAGATATATCAGGAAATTCTTTACTCTTGTGTATTCCTTACTTTCTATTGCCTCTAGGTTGTTTAATATGTAAAAGTAAAAGCTATCTTCAAAGGTGGCTTTACCACTATACTGTGTTAAAAATCTTCTGAAAGTTGACTGTAAATGCTCTTAGTTCTGGGCGGTTCCTTACCTTCTTCCTAACACTGTAATTCATTTTTGATATAAGCACTCTCCATGGTGCTGATTATGTGATTGATGTATGGTTCGTGTAACTGTAAAGCTATTTCCAGTAAATAGAAATGAGTACAATATCTTTAGGGGAATGCTGCACCCTGTCTCATATGAGCTTTCATGCTCTGATATGAAGATAAGTATTTCTCACTGGTTTACTAAACTGAAACATTTTGAATTGGAATTCAGTTCATCCTGTCAGTCAATCACATTCTTTCTAAAATCCTAACAGATTTTGTCATTTGCTTCAATATAAAAAAAAATGTTGTTATATGATAATTGTGTTTTTCTACTTGGATTTTTCCACCTCCTTTTCTTAAAGCAATGACTTACATTAGAGTACCAAGGTCAGATTGTACAAACGATAGCAAGGTATTTTGTATAGCATGAGCAAATATTGGGAATCTAGCTTTTGAGTTATCTGGTTATCAATTGGAGTACTGTGTCCAGTTTGGGCTTACATTTATACTTCTGGAAGATTTGGAAGCAGAAGTGGTTTGTGAGAATGGTTCCAAGGATGGTTCATTCATGGGACATGGGCATTGCTGGCTGGCCAGCATTTATTGCCCATCCCTAGTTGTTCGAGGGCAGTTGAGAGTCAACCCCACATTGTTGTGGCTCTGGAGTAAACTGTAGGTCAGACCAGGTAAGGATGGCAGATTTCCTTCTCTAAAGGACATGGGTTTTTCTGACAATTGACATGTTATCTGTATATTCTTAATTCCAGATATTTCATTGAATTCAAATTCCAGCATCTGCCATAACCAGATTCGAACCTTGGTCCCCAGATCATTAATTGAGTTTCTGGATTAATAGTCTCGCAATAATACCACTCAGTCATCAGAGAAGTTGGAACGGCTTTCCTTGCAGCAGAGAATGTTGAGGGGAGGTTTGATAGATATTCAAAACCATGAGGTCTGTAAAGGGTAGATAGGGAAAGCCCACTCCATTTGTTGAAGGATGAAGAACAAGAGGGCACAGATTTAAGGCAATTGCCAAAAAAAACAATAGTGACATGAAGTAAAACTGGGCAGAATTTTCTATTCGGGGCTAAATCCCATGGCGGGGGTGGAAATGGAAGTGTTTCTCCCATGAGGGCTAGTGGGAATTTACCCTGAATCCATGCCGGACTCATTAATTATGCAGTTGGAGGCTTCCCAATATTTGTTGTGGTGGGGTGGGTTTGATGATGTTCTCCCTGCTGTTACACCTGAATGTCATATTTCAAAGATGCCTGGACATTACACTTATCCACCATTGAAGGAGGAAATGATGCACGAATTATAGGGAGATCTGTCCCTCTGATACAGTCTAACATGCTCGGAGATCCTCCTCAAAAGTATGGAGGCCCAGAGGGTGGCCCTTCACTCAAAGGATGGAAGGGTTAGGCTGAGCCACAGCATCGGAGGTGGAGGTCTCCTTGGAAGTTAGTGCCACGTTTTCCACCAGAGGACTAACCTGCAGTACCAGAAATGAATGACCTCATCCACTCTGCAAAGGTAAATGAATACTCAACTGCCCACACTCATCTTAAAGAATGATATAGGGGCCATGGAGCTCAGTGTGCAGCTCCCTGTCCCTCCCATTCCACTCCCAATTATAAAGTGCACTGCTTCCCATGCCACCATCCAATCCAATTCCCTCCCTCCTGCCTCATTCCACGGCACCACCTGGTGTACAGTGGGCACTGCTGGGGTGCCATGCTGGCAGTGTCAGGGTGCCTGATGGGTGCTCCAGGATGCCTCATTGTTGCAAACTTTAATAAATCTTGGCTCATAATTGTAACTGCTCATGTAATTCGGATCAAGACTTCTAATTTTTCAGTACAAAAATTGCAAAGCATTTTCAGTGAAATTTGCTGGAACTTTCTCTATAAAAATTAAAAATTGCATAACAAAGAAGACAAGATGTGTAGACTGTAATTTGAGACTATTATAAATTAAATCCTTTGAAGTTTGCTCAAAATTTGTTCATTAGATGAGACTTTGATGTTTTGCAATCATATATTCATTGCTTATCTGGAAGGATGTCTGCTGATTTCCAGTAATACTCAGCTTATCTATTTTTATTAATACACGCTGAATATTACAGTAAAGCTGAAGGTAGTTATTACGGTGTATACTTCAATTAAGATCATTTTGAATTCCTGCTTGTGCGTCAAATATGAAACGCAGGCCTGTTGATCCTTCCAAAATTAGATAAGAGCTTTAATAATTTCACAAACATTTCGTCTGCATTTCAATGTGAACTGGAAAGTAATTTTTTTGTCCTTCTTTTCTTTCCTGTGGTGAATGGTAGGGGTCATAGTTCCAGCTGCATCTGTCCTAATCTGAGCAGATGATATGGGACAATATTCTGTTGCAGCTCTGAGGGAGTTCTTCGTTGTTGGAGGTACTTACATTTGGATGAGAAATTTAAACAGGATTTTGTTATGAGGAACAATAAGACAATGGCTCACACCTCCTCAGGTAAACGTCCAGTATGTGCGTGCGTCATTCTGGAGTTGGTTTGCCCTGCCTTTGATTCCCTCCCGAAGGGTTTGCAGCTTTGACTGAGTGAAGTCGCATCTTATTCCATGCTCTGCTATCTGGGCACATATAATAACGTAACAACATAGGAACTCGAGCAGACCACATGGTATAGCTCTGATGAAGAGTCATCCAGACTTGAAGGATTAGCTCTGTTCTCTCTTCACAGGTGCTTGCTTAACTTTTCCAGCATTGTGTGTTTTTGTGGTGTACGGTGCTTCAAGGCTGCTTCATCATTCAATATCATTGTGGTTGATCTTATGCCTCAGCTCCATTTTCCTGCCATATCCATAGATACCCTGACAGATCTCACCCTTTAACACACGCCGGGGGAAAAATTTATGAGATTCACATCTCTCTGAATGAAAGAATCCCTTTTCATCTCAATCATAGGCCCCCTATCTTGAGATTGTACCTCTGTGTTTTAATCTACCCAGCCGGAGGGAGTAACATCTGCCTGTTGCTTCAAGCCCCTTTAGAAGCTTGAATGTTTCAACTCAGGTGTGATATTCCTGACCTGCTGCTCTACTCTGTTGACTGGGAGCCGTCGGCGAGGGCCTATAGCAGGATTTGTGACTGGTATCCAGCCAATTGTGACTCCCCCGGGCTATTTTTTGTAACATAATTATCCTCGCACCGGGAATCAGCGTGAGGCTGATTACAATATGGAAATCTCAATTTCCATCTCATCACTGAGTCTGGGATAGTATCATCCAGGCTGGCTAATGTACCCCCCTCCCTCCAGCCAAGAGAGGTTCCCACCAGCAGGGATTAAAGCTGGTGTCCCAAAATGGAACCAAACATGATCACCTCGCTGGTAGGAACAGAGACCATTGAGCACCCCCCTCCACTCCCACAGGAAGTTGGGGGATTGTCTCTTGAACTGTGCCAATCTGCCAATGCCGACCTGGCACTCCGGTAGTGCCAACTTGATACCCTGTCAAAGCCAGCCGACTATCCTGGCACTGCCCCTCAGGCACCAGACAGTGCCAGGGAGGCAGTGCCTACTGGGGGTGTGATTGGTGATGGTGGCGGTGACGGGAAACTGCTGTATACTGTGTATTAGGGATCGCGAGGAAAGTAAGTAGGGGGCAATTGATGCTGGCCATGGGGAAGGGGTGGAGGGCTGGCCATGGGGAGTGGTTGGAGCTGATCCTGGGGTGTCAGGGAAGCCAGCGATTGGGAGGCAGGTGATGGGGGTTGGGGGGGGTGCAGTGCGCATGTCACCGATCTCCCTACTGACAGGTCAACACATGTACAGCGAGCTGACGCTGGCCTCTAGGGCTGAATTAGGCCCATCCCTCCCTCACTGGCTTGAATTCTCCGGCAGACTCTGCAAAGCACCTAGTATCCAAAGGAATCCCACGCAATCATGGAGAGAAAGTGCAAACAGAAAATGACCCAAGGCTGGAATTGAACATGGATCCCTGGAGCTGTGAGACAGCAGTGTTAACCACTCCAGCTAACCATTCCAGCAATCATTTTCCAAATGCCTCATGTAGGATAACTGGCTATAGTTTTCCATTTTCTCCCTTCTCTCCTGAAAAAAAAATGGTTTAAAATTTGCTAATTCATTTGGGACCACCCCTAGAATCTAAGGAATTTTGGAAAATCAGTGCATCCACTATCACTGCAATTAGAGTCCTAGATTGTAGGCTTTCAGGCCTTCGGGATTTGTCAGACTTTAGTCCTTGAAGTTCCTTTAACACATTTTCTCTGCGGATATTAATTACTTTAAGTTTCTCATTATTAATCAGCCTCTTGGTTACTCTATATTCCTGGCATTTAATGCGTGTCTTTACTGTGAAGACAGGCACAAAGGGCTTGATTTGTACCTCAAAGGTGGGAAAGAGTACCCAGGTTTGATTTTGGATCCTAAACCTGCCTCTGGGGGAAAACTGGTTGGAGTTAAGTTTTTACAAGGCTGCCCATAGTTTACATGAAGATGGATTTCCTGTCAATTTACAGCCAACAACTTGTGTTGATTTGCAACTCATGGTTGTGACTTATCCTTACAAATTACTGGGTTATTTATGCGTACATTGAACACGCTGTTACTTTGACAGTAAATTCTGAACCAAGATGTTAATTAATCTTTGGCGGTTCGTCTGTTGGTATTTCCACTTTCAGCTTGGCCCATTGAAATTTGGACCACTAAAATGTCTGCTCTGCTAAAGATTGCATTCATTTCGGATCTTTAACGCAGAAAAAAAATCCCGAGGCATTTCAAACAGAAACAAAAATGAAGTAAAAATCCCCATCGAACCCAGGAGTTAAATATTAGAAGGGGTAAGTAGAGGTAGCTTTTAAATCGATGGAGGGATGAAGGTGTGGGAGTGGCTCCAAATTGTTTTGAAGGAGAGAAATAGGTCTCGTTGCACCAGGCGTAGGTAATCTGCAGGTCCAATTACATTTGAACCAAGATAGACTCAGAGGGTATGAATCATCGTCCACAGAAAGAGAGGGAGGAGATTTTTCTGGCTAAGGTTCGGCGATGTGTGATCAGCAAACACCCGCACGGGTGGGTGCGGGGGGGGGGGGGATATATACTCCTACCAAAAAATTCTAAGTGCCAAACAAGTGTGAAAACAGGAGGAATTTGTGCCCTCTTTTAGGACTGATTTAAAAATTGAATCATGCCCGACTTTGTCAAATAAATTGAACCAAATTTGGTTTCTGTCAGCAGGGGGACTGGGTGGGGCCAAAATTGCCCAAAAGCTGGCTGATAGCGGCAGAGGGTGCCATTTCTGTACTCTGTGAATAGAGAGATTTGTCGCTGCCTTTCCCACTTAGAGCCGGCTTTCCTGTTCGATACCAACCCCCCCCAACTATCCGGGGTTCTATGGATGATTGCTCCCCACTCGGGCTGTTCGCCAACTGTCACCGCCCCTCCTCCTCCCACCTGCCTCATTTGTAATACTTAAGTGCTATTTAACATAGTGTTTAAATATTGAGATCCAATGCCCGCAAGATTGCAAAAGGCGTGAAATTGGGCGTGAACCTAGTTTCTCAGATGTCTCGTAATCCCACCCGTTGTCCGTCAGCCTACAGGGTGAGAAGGTAACATTGCCCCACCCCCTGTCCTAGCAAACTGAAAAGCTCAATGCAAACTAGGAATTGGGGTGTGGGTCTCATGAGCACACACTGCCAGCATTGGTTGTGCTTCCTCCACAAGCATCTCACGTGGGAGACCAACATCAGCCATTCACCTTTTGGTCATCAGCCTTTAGGCTAATGGAGGGGGAAGCTGATGGGTGGGTGGGGTGGATGGAGAGGGTGGAGTGTGGAGGAGGGATGGGGCAGTGTTACTGGTGGTTGGAGAGGGCAGGGTGTGGGGAGAGCGGTGATTCTGACTATTGTACAGTTCCAACAGCTCCACAGAAAGGTGTTTTTTAATAATCAAAAACTTCCCTTTGGTTGGTTACCATAGGAACGCTTGAAGAATCCTGCGATAGAAATTAATATGTGTTGCATTGTTTTCTCAGATGGAAAGTGAGCATAAAGCAAATCAATTTGGCAATTGCTTAATTTTTGGAGCTGTTGTTCCATTGTTAAGGTTATCAAAGTTATTGCCTCAGGCTGGGATGAGGGGGCAGTGGTATAGAATATTGTTGAGGATTAGCCCAAATAATGCATGGTGTGTACTCAAATCTTTCAAGCTTTTTATTAACCTGCTAGCAAGGAGAATAGACAAAGTGAATCTCACTATGGTGTTGTGTTGATTCATACAGATATTTAACAACTGTAGTTAATTACAGCAAATGAAAAATGAGCAACTTTCTGATCCTTTATTTGCATACATAGTCCACTAATCATAGCATAGCTTTTTGCTCTTTTTTATCCAATGGCTAACCACATCCTCCGTTAGCATCATATCTTGTTATTTGGTAATTGTCCTGATAACTTGGCTTTTGTTTTCATCCTGATTCCTAGCTGGAAGGCAGTCTTTGTGAAACTGACCAAAGTTAGATTAGTCTCATATCCTAAATACGTAAGTGTGGGCCTCACTGAAGGTCTGGTCAGCTAATAATCATTTTCCATTACTTAATAGAATTGTCTGTCATAACGTAATTTAATTTTTGTAACTTAATTTTTCCGTACTAGCATCTGTAGTTTTTAACTGCTTTTAACAATAGTTTCACTATATTTATTGTTTTATTTGAAGTCAGCATCCTAACTCTTGCAGAACAAAATGAATTAAATATTTGGCCATCGCTGGAATTATAACTTAATTTCCACAGTATTGACATGGGCTGGTATTCTAGAAACCCAGGGTATGCTCTGAGGACTTGGGTTCAAATCCCACCATGCTAGTTGGTTAAATTTGAACCCAATAAAAATCTGCAATTAAAAATCTAATGATGACCAGGAAAATGTTGTCGATTGTTGTTGGGTCGATTATCCACCCAGTTCGCTCATGTTCTTCTGGGAAGGAAATCTATTATCCATACCTGATCTGGCGTACATGAGAATCCAGAATTACAACAATGTGGTTTAACTCTTAAATGCCCTCTGAAATAGCCTAATGAGCCTTTGTTCAAGGACAATTAGGGATGGGCAATAAATGTGACACTCACATCCTAAGAATGAATTTAAAAAAGAGATATCGAAAAGATCCCTCAAAGCATCCCATCCATAAATTAGTTGGTAATGAGTGAGGGCAGGGCTTGTTTTCCCATGAACTCTGAAACATGGAGAAATGAGGCTGCCCTGATATAACCGAGCTAGTCCCTCTGACACTAAGGGGCAATTTAATGTGGCCAATCCACTTAATTTGCACATCTTTGGAATGTGGGAGGAAACTGGAGCACCCAAACCCATGTAGATACAGGGAGAATGTGCAGAATCTGCACAGACAGTAACCCAAGCCCGGAATCGAACCCAGGTCTGTGGTGCTGTGAGGCAGCAATGCTAACCACTGTGTTACCTGCCGTCAAACTGTGCCACCGTGCTGCCCACACTCAATTAATGTGACTGACACAAAAATGCATCCTTCCTGCTTTCTGTTTGCTCTGCACTTAGACCAAAATAGGTTCTGCCCTGAATGAATATGATTTACATTGCTGCCTTGTGTGTTTGATTAATGAATGATACAAGATTTACCAGAAATGAAGGCTGTGCCCCTTAAAAGAGGAATCATTAGCGACCTATTCTATAAATATAAACCTTATAAAGAATTATTTCACGGAGTGTATTGCACCTTACGAGAAATGCAACTAAATTAATTATCACTCATTTGTTTAATGTACCCTGTTAAATTTTACAAGGAAGCACATGTTCTCCATGTTGATAAATTTATCCTTATCACATTCATCTTCCTACACTCTCCGTTTCAAAGGCATTCAAGGACACTGGAACTCAGACCTTAGAAATGAGAACATTTGAAGCAGCATATTCTGGAAAAGCAGACTGTTTATTGACGGGATAATCACAGGGCCGGCACACTCAAAGGTGGCTGAAGGATTGCTTTCTGTTTTATAGTTCCACTGTAATGAGACCTTTAGAAATCCTCGTGCTTGTTACACACTGGGCATGCCTGTCGCTCATTAGAAGTGAGCGAAAAAAAAACTCCTGTGGCTGTTGTGTAAAGCACTAATTGGCTGTGTTTTGTTCTGTTAAAAATAATTTTTCAGCTTCTACAGTGAATATAAAAGAAATCTGACTGTCAAACAAATGTGTGTTATTGCACATTATTTAATGTTCAGCAATTAAGCAAATAAAAAGTCAACTTAGTAACAGCTGAATGAACTTTATGAGAAACAGAAAAAGCAGTGAAAGATAGACAGTTGGTCGCGGACACGTGGATCTGGGTTTACATGGAATTCGAGCGACTGCAGGAATGTTTCAAAATGACGGACAGGGTCTGGATCCAAAACAGCCCATCTCAATTTTCAACAGATCCCATTTTTGCCAGTAAGGAACAGGGGCAACACAGGCTGGGCTATTTAAACTCAGTGTACAGGACAATGCTGACTACAGGAATGGCCTCAAACCCACAATATGTGTTCCACAACTTCATGATAGAGATATAAGTGCTCATGAAGGGCAAATAATGAATGGGGAATTGTCAAATTCTTTATTTCCCCTGCCCTTTCAACGTTGAAAATCATATTTGCTTGCCTAAATCTGTTGGAGCAAAAAGAAAAATCTGTGCTTGAGTTTCAATAGCTGTTTGTTGACATAACCATGAGAATTATCAGTACAGCATTTCCCCTTGAGTGCTTCCACAATCTATCATTATAATTGGATGTAGGGTAAAGGGATGCTAGTGGGGGAATTGTATAATTTCACAGATTAATTCATGGCCTCAACAGGTTAGTAAAGGGCTTATTCCCTTTGAAGTAGGGTTATGCATGCAAATGTTTTATAAGGGATTAAGTACTTGATGTGATTTAAATGCACTGAAAGGGCTTTATTGAAATGACAATGTTTTGATATTGTGAAGTCTGCATTAAACACATGTAATTATTTATTTCATCTCAGCATAGCTTCTGAGGTCTAAGCATGGAGAGTGTAAAGACAAAGAATCTTTAGTGGATGGCATGGGCAGACACTAAACTGACATAAGGGCTTAAAAGTTCCTTGGAGATGGGGGAAGTTGGCATAGAGGGTATAAAGGGCTATTGGGAGTTTGTTGTTGTGAAATGTATGAGGAGCCATTGGGCAATGGTGGAGTGACATGGCTGGCAGAGGGCTACGAGGGGCCATTGGGGATGTAGGGAAATGGGTTCTTATGTGTTGGCATGGATGAGGGATGGAGAGAGGATGGGGGTGAGGGGGGTGAGAGGTGAGAGTTAGAGCATCTAGTATTTAACAATGCACTGGGATGGAGTCCCAAAGAATTGAGGTAGTCTGGTTAAAAAGTGTGCATCTGCATTCAACAAACTTGGTGGCCACTTCTTGTCTGTGTCCTAGGCATGACTCCAGCCTGTACCTGCCCATTCCCCATCCCCACAGGAGTAATGCCCCATGTTTGAAATAATTTCTCCCAAGGTAAGTGTGCTAGGCTGGGCGATTTGCTGATTCTGGAGCAAAGAGTCCTGACACTTGTTAAATGAACCTTTGCTGCATGTCCCCAATCTCTTCACAACCAGATTTATTTAGATTTCCATCTTCACCTGATGGCAGGGAAGATCATTCACCCGTGATAGAAATGATCTGATTTTTATACCTTTGCTGTTAATGGAATGGAAATTGCAGAGGGATGCTAGTTTGTATGGATTTTATAACAGATGGGCCACCTGCTTTGCCAGGTTAGAGCCCATGCCCAATGCTGAAGGGGAAATCAGTCCACCAGGTTATGGCCTAGTAGGGTTCAGCAGCAGTTGGGTATACTGCCCAATTTCTTTGTGCCAGTTCACCGCCCAGGTGAGTTCCCCGACTTTTGTGTGACCTACCGGCCAGGTCAGTTACCTTCGTGAGTAACAATCCTTATAATCTTTTTCATAAAAGAGTTTCACAATTTGTCTTGCTTCTTCCTAATTTGCATCCCTTGATGTTTGAAATCTACTTTGCATTCAATAATAATGGTTCAGCTTTAACAACTCTCCCATCTCAGTACAAATAGGTTAATGATTTGACTTTGATGCACAAGGCTGATTTTTAAACAGTAAATTTATTTTTAGGTTAGGGAATTTGAATCTGCAGTTTTATTTTTGCTTTTATTGATGCTATCCATGGTATACATGCAGACATCTGCACTATTCATACCAGGTATCATTTTGACGACAGCATTAACCCGCGCACATGGAGCGTCTGCTGGATGTACGCAGGGTAGACGGATTGTGATACCAGTGCTGCCCATATAACATCAGTGCCATCATGCTGGAGCTCAACAATCTAGTTAACCTTATCTCCTAACATCAAAAGTCAAACATACGTCCATCAACAGGAATGTCGTATCCACCAGCATTTTTCTTTAAGAGTTAATCAACTATTTAGGTGCATTAGGTAAACCTAAATCAGGATTAGGTAGATTGGCCGTGCTAAATTTCCCCTCACTGTACCCGAATAGGCACTGGAGTGTAGCAACTAGGGGATTTTCATTATCTTCATTGGTATGCTAATGCAAGCCTACTTGTGGCACCAATAAATAAACTTTAAACTATTTATGGATTAGTTACTGCTCGATATCAACTGACTGTTTTGCAAATGTGGGAGTATTTTGTGATTTACAGAGCTGCTAAAAGTTGCTAAAAGTCGACAGGGTAAGGTGTGTCACATGTCACATGTCAAAGGGCTTTGTTTCACCTGAAAAACCCTGTAGAAATCACTTGCTGTCAGATTCAGGGTGATGTAGGTTGCCACCCTATCTTGGACTAGAGTATAACAGTGGAGGAAGAAGAGATGTCACAGAACAGGGCAAGTTTTTGGAAGAAGGAGGAGGAGGCGAAGGACTCCCAGTAAGTAGCTATATCTGCTTAGAGTGTTCGGGGAACAATTCTCTAACTTCCTATCCTTTAGGAACAATGTGTTTCTCCTTTACTAAGGAGTGTTCACTGACATCTTCCAATTGCTACAGCTCACCTACAGTCTGGGAACAAAGTGACAACAGCATTGTCAGGGGCTATAAAGGTGACCACAGCCATGGACTTTCAACCTGGCTCCTACCAGGTTGCAGCAGGTTATATTTGCAACACCTGGCAATTTATTGTTCGTTGTTGTATAAGGGAGGTCACTGAGTCTCTATTCCAAGAGAGCTGACTCTGTTTCATTCTCACTTTGCAGAGAGAAGCAGGTAGAGCAAACATGCTGATTCTAAACTTCTCTGACTCTCTGCAGGTCACTTTGTAGACACCATATGACAATATACGATAGCCCACCAATATGTCTATTTTCTTAAGAGACTAAAGAAATTTGGCATGTCTGCTACAACTCTCACCAATTTTTACAGATGCATCATAGAAAGCATTCTTTCTGGTAGTATCACAGCTTCGTATGGCTCCTGCTCTTCTAAGACTGCAAGAAACTACAAAGTTTTGTGAACAAAGCCCAGTCCATTAGTCAAATCAGACTCCCACCCATTAATTCCGTCTACACTTCATGGTGCCTTGGAAAAGTATAATTAGGGATCCCACACACCCCGGGCACATTCCCTTCCACCTTCTTCCTTTGGGAAAAAGATATAAAAGTCTGAGGACACATACCAACAGACTCAAAAACAGTCTCTTCTTCTTCCCTATTGCCATCAGACCTTTGAATGGGCCTATCTTGCATTACGTTGATCTTTCTCTACACCCTAGCTATGAATGTAACACTACATTCTGCACTCTTTCTTTTCTTTCCCTATGCATGGTATCCTTTGTCTGTACAGAGTTCAAGAAACAACAATTTTTACTGTATCCCAACACATTTGATAGTAATAAATCAAATCAAATCAAATGACCCAAAAGCAGTCTAAAACTTTACCTTCCTGAGTCACTGATTGTCCAGTTGGTCAACCTGCTGAAATAAAACGCCACCTGAAAACAAATAGTCAAAACCAATTTTAAAATCAAAACATCAAATTGCTAGTTAACTAATTGCTCTTTTACATTTCTTTAAGACTTGCTTATGTATACTTTTACTTTCTATAGAACCACTACAATGCAGAAGGAGGCCATTCAGCTCAATAAGTCTGCATCAAGTCTCTGAAACAGCATCTTATCCAGGCCCACCCCTGTCTCTAAGATTGAATCTCAGTTTCACCATAAACTGTCAGTTTATAATTTTGGTGAGTGGAAGAATTTAAAGTGTTAATTTTGTTCTTAAAATCTAATCTAGTCTGTAATTAACAGCAATGGAGTAAGTCGACAAAATTCCTTTCTTGCAGGTCAGACAGGATAAACACACTCTGCTGTGTAGTTTATGAGCTCAGTAATAAATTTCACAACACTAGGTTAAAGTCCAACAGGTTTATTTGGTAGCAAATGCCACTAGCTTTCAGAGCTTTGACCCTTTACCAAGTGAGTGGGCAGAACTCCCCACTCATTTGGCGAAGGGGCAAAGCCCAGAAAGCTAGTAGCATTTGCTACCAAATAAACCTGTTGGACTTTAACCTGGTGTTGTGAGACTTCTTACTGTGTTTACCCCAATCCAACGCCGGCATTTCCACATCAGGTTATGAACTAACAGGTTAAATCTGGTTTCGTTAGCTGGCTGGAGGCACGATGCAGGGCGAGAATGGAAATGTGGAAAAATGGAGGTGAGAATTAAGGGTCATATGAATGGATAAATGAGATGAAAAGAAGAAAGGAAATAAAACAGATGGAAATGAGGTGAAGGTGGAGGAGAGAGTTCATGCTTTGAAATTGTTGAACTCAATATTCAGTTCAGAAGACTGCAAAGTGTCCAATCAGAGGATGTGGTGCTGTTGTCTAGTTTGCGTTGGGGTACACTAGGACATTGCAAAAGACCAAGGATGGATATGTGGAAGGAGAACAGGGTGGTGTGTTGAAGTGGCAAGTGACAGGAAGATCCGGGTCCTGCTTACAGACAGACTGAAGGCGTTCTGCCACTCATGTAATCTTCCAAGTTTAAAATTAAAAATATAGGCTGGAATTTTCTGGCCATTCACTTAGCAGGATTCTCTGGTCCCATCACAGTGAACGGAGAGTTGGCTGAGCGCCAAATTCTCATCCTCACTAGGAGCAACGGTGGGGCGTGAACGGTCAAAGAATTCCAGCCATGATCTGCATTCAACAATTATTTGCCACAAAATGGAAAAGAACCAATTAGCTCTTTACACTGCGAGCGCATTAACCTTTAATGCACACTCGAATGAGAAAACCTGGCATGCAGTCAGGTTCTGAAAGGCACTACGGAAATGTAGGTTCACTCTCCAAGTAGCATTGCCAAATAACTCACAAACATGAAATATGCATATTCATGAGTGCGAGGCAGCAGACTAATTACAAGAGTTGAGGTGCCAAACGAGAGTGACATAACACATGGTGCAGCTACTATTTCCTAAAAGCATTTGTTTTATAAGGTGATTTCATGCTGTTTTCAGCCCAGTTTGATTGCTGGCAGTGCTGATTGTAACTGCCTGTTTGCTTTGTGTCTTATTGTGATGACTTGTCACGTTGAGGATTATTGATACAATCACTGAATGTTTACTGAGGCGAGGTGCAAATTTGTTCTGTGTAAAATTATGAGGATTGCACAGAGGAAATAGCGCTTAAAAGCATTGTTGGCCATAATAGCTGGAGACCATCCAGTTAATGTGGGCCGGATGGAATTCCTGTGACAGTTTAACTCAGACACTGGGACATTTATTTTTAATGGGTCAGTAGCTGAGTTAAAATACCATGAGGACAATGTGAGGAACGTTGGATCTTATCTTGGCTTTTTTGCAATAGTGTAAAATAAGAGGTAGCAGGTTGACAGCCTATTTTACAAGTCCCAATTTATAATTCCATCAACTTTAATGGAGTGATGTTGAGCATGTCGCCTACTCACTATGACCTATTCTAAAGTATCACATAAGTCACAAATAACCCTATTAAATGTTAATAGGGATCTAGAAGATCATTCAGGTCTTCAAGTGTGTTCTGTGTTGCAATTAGTTTGTGGCAGTTCTATGTCCCAAATCCACCTTCTTGCTCAGTATCTCAAATCTACTTTCTCACTCAATATTCCTTCATTCCCAACAGAAATCAACTGTTTTCATTTGTGATCATTTCTATTGGCTCAGCATTGGGAGAGACATTCCTTTGTGTGAGTAAGTGCTCCCTGACTTAGAATCATAGAACCCCTACCATGCAAAAGAAGGCCATTTGGCCCATTGAGTGTGTACCGATTGTCTGGCAGATCATTGTACCCAGGCCCATCCCACCGCTCATGTTTATCCCATTAATCCACCAATCTTGGGACACTAAGAGTTGATTTAGCATGGGTCAATCCACCTAACCCGGGAGGAACCTAGAGCACCCAGAGGAAACCCACAAAGACAGAAGGGGGATGTGCAAACTCAGTCACCTGAGGCTGGAATTGCACCTTGGTCCCTGGCACTGTGAGGCAGCAGCACTGTGCCACCATGCCGCCCTTTAATTATCTCTAATTTTAAGATTAGTCCCTTTGTTTTCTGAATTTGCTCATCAGGGAAAAGCTTTCTCTGGTGAGCGTTCATTTCCCCTCACAAACCGCCCCCACTGCCAACTTGCTAAGCTCTGAAGGAAATAAGTTTCCTTCCTTAGACCGAAATTGGATGAGTTACCGATCATCCTCATGGTTCTCTTCCATAATACTTTCTCATCTGTTAATATTGGCAGCAGTGAATGATCAGTTTTGACAGTGATATCAGAAATGACCAGCGATTTCTCCAGAGGCATCTTCATTCACTGCCTACCACGTTGAATAAAGTGTGAAGACAAACAATGGAAAATCGCAGACAATGGGTCGGAATTTTATTGGCACTTCTGCTCCGGAATCAGGATGGGGTGAGGCTCGCAGAACGGCATTCTCCATTGGCCTCGTGTGGGATCTTACGAGTCGGTAAAATTCCACTAACAGTTTTTATCCAATAAACTGACCTGTCAGAGCGTGGTCAGTCATTCTTTTTTGGACATTCACCCTTATCCACCTCTTTCTGCCCACAAGTGAAACACTATCAGCTTTGGATGCATTTCCAACAAACCTACAGAGGCAGTAAGGAAGTAATTCTGAGGAACTACCTGCCAAATATGATTGTTATAATATTTCACTGTCAAATGAAGAACCATAGCAGTTTTGAATGGTTACGGCTTGCATTTTTTTATTCATCCCAGGGCTGGGAGCTTCATTAGCTAGGCCAGCATTCATTGCCCAATGCTAATTGTCCTTCAGAAGGTGGTGATGAGTTGCCTGCTTAAACTGCTGCTGTCCATTAGATGTAGGTCCACTCACAGTACTGTTAGGAAGGGAATTCCAGGATTTTGACCCAGCCACCGTGAAGGAACAGCGATATTGTCCCAAGTCAGGATGGTGAGGGATTTGGAGGAGAACTTCCAGGTGGTGATGTTCCCATGTATCTGCTACTCTTCTCCTTCTAGATGGTCACTGGTGTGGCTTTTGAAGATGCTGTCTAAGGACCACGCACATACTTGTGTCACACAAACATGATTCCATTCATTGAAGATTGTTTGTTTCTTAATGTCGGTGTGCCTCTTTGTGACAGCTTCACCCAGTTTACCTCTTCAGCTGGCACAGTGGTTAGCATTGCAACCTCACAGAGCCAGGGACTTGAGTTCAATCCCTGGCTTGGGTCACTGTCTGTGTGGAATCTGCATGTTCTTCCCGTGTCTTCGTGGGTTTCCTCTGGGTGCTCCGGTTTCCTCCCACAGTCCGAAAGGCATGCTGGTTAGGTGGATTGGCCATGCTAAATTCTCCCTCAATGTATGTGAATAGTGCTGGAATATGATGACTAGTGAATTTCCACAGTAACTTCATTGCAGTGTTGATGTAAACCTACTTATGATAATAATGAAATAAATTTTATTTTCAATGCCCCGGTTTCAAAATCGCTGTAGTTTATTAACAGGGTAGCAAGGATCATATATGGTTTATTTGCGCCTTAATGTGGCGAGAATAATCGAATGCTAAGGTTTTATTTTGGAATGATAGAGGTTTAATCACAATGCAGAATATTTCACACAGTGAATGGTTGATGTCTGGAATGTACTGCCTGAAAGTGTGGTAGAGGCAGGTTCAATTGATGCTTATAAGAGGGACTAAACTGTTATCTCAAAGGAAGAAAGTGCAGAATTATGGGGAGAAGCCAGGCGAATGACATGAAATGAATTACTCATTCCGAGAGCTGTTGCAGACATGATGGGCCAAATAGCCTCTTCTGCACTGTAACACTTCTGTGCCAACATGTGAACCCAGTGTTCTCAATTTTATAGCTTCTTAACCATTGAAGCAATGTAAGTTTTAATTAGAAACTACACCACAATGGACACAGATTTAACTAGCTGATGTCATCACTTCTCATAAAATCCTAATTATAATGTCATACCACATTAAATATTATATACGCTTATTATGATTATTCCAAACAGCTACAGTTTTGTTGTCCTGTGTGATAGGGATGAGAATTTGGACAGTCAGTTGCAAAGCTTGTGTCCAACGCTTGATAATGCCAAGAAATACAGATGAATCCTATCAGTTAACCAGATGGAAACACAGAAACAGAATGATGGCTGTATTAGCATTGAATCAAAATGCAACACGACAGGCTCAATAGAAAACACTGACATCCAGCTCTGAACAAAATATTTCATGGTATGATCATTTTTTGGATGGACAGATACATCACACCATTTAATGCTAGTCTCTGGGCTTTAACTTGAATGAGTTAAGGTTTAGAATTGAGTTTGAAGTTTTAGCCAACTGATATGATGGCGTAGCGGTTAGCACTGCTGCCTCACTGCACCAGCGACCTAAGTTCGATTCCCAGCTTGGGTCACTGTCTGCGCAGTGTCTGCACATTCCCCCCGTGTCTGTGTGGGTTTTCCTCTCACAGTCCGAAAGATGTGCTGGTTAGATGCATTGGCCATGCTAAATTCCCCCTCAGTGAACAGGTGCTGGAATGTGGCGATTAGGGGATTTTGCAGTGTTAAGGTAAGCCTACTGGTAACATTAATAAATAAATAATTGAAATGCTATTAGGCATACCCACAATCCTTTGGCCTGTCACAGTCTTGCTAGCGAATGGCTGATAAAAAGGCAGAGGAAATTTAGTTTTGTTTTGAATTTATTGAGATTTTCAGTCATATTGGAATTAATAAATAAGAAAAATAATATTACAATTTTAGTAATTGTGAGTAAACACCATCTTTACATGTTGTCAAATACTGGAATAGAATCCCTACAGTGCAGAAGGAGACCATTTGACACATCGAGTCTGCACCGATCACAATCCCAGACCCTATTCCCATAATCCCATGTATTTACCCTGCTAATCCCTTGACACTAAGGGGCAATTTAACATGGCCAATCCGCCTAATCCACATATCTTTGGACTGTGAGAGGAAACTGGAGCATCTGGAGGAAACCCGTGCAGATAGGGGAGAATGTGTAAACTCCACACAGGCAGTGACCCAAACTGGGTTTCGAATCCAGGTCCCTGGAATTATGTGGCAGCAGTGCCACCCGAATAAAGAGGCATCGGCTAAAAGGGGCTTTTAGAAAAATCACCCTTATTGTGGCAAATGAGATTAATTTACGCAACAAGGTGAATCATGGTTCTGTTTGAAAATACAAGTGAAATTTGAGTTCTGCTCGACATTTATAATCTTTTAACCTTCCACTGAACCTGCCTCAGATCTTGATCTGAGATCTGGATCAAAGTTTCTCCAAGGCACTGAAAATGACAAAGGCAAAACTAGCCTAGTAAATCTTATAAGCCTCTCCTTCCTTACCCCTGGGGACTGTTGTTAACATTGGGAGAGCTGTCTCACAGACTAGTTGAGTAACAGGCTGACCTGGTCATACTCATCGAATCATTCCTCACAGCCAATGTTACATATTTCCCCATCATCATTCCTTGATATGACCTGTTTCACCAGCAGGGCAGCCCAGCCTGAGGTAACAACACAATGGTATACAGTGAGCCCAGGAGTCCTCAGCTTTGACTCTGCCACCAGCTTAATCATGGACAAATAAACCTTCTGCTGATTTACCATATACTGAGGTCACCCACACATCAGTGCAAATGGCAAAGCATTTGCAACCATCTTCAGAATTGCCCAGTATATTTCAGCTATGACAGTAAGACTACATTCTGCACCCGCTCCTTTCCTTCTCCCCTGTGCACTCGATGAATGATGCGCTTTGTCTCTACAGTGAACAAGAAACAATACTTTTCACTGTAGCCCAATACATACGACTTTAAAAAATCAGATCAAATAATTTCAATCTCATCCTGAGGTTCTCCACATATATCAGCAATGCCATTCTTCCACCACTTGTACTCAATATACATGGTGTATCAAGAACTGATACAGCAAGAGCTATAGACCTTGACAGCTTCTCGACAATAGTGTGAAAGACTTTTGTTTCAGAACTAGCCCAGGTATATCCTGGCTATGAAAGCAGGACAAATCCAATCTGATAAGTGTCCCCAATCTAGTTCAGGTTAGTGTCCTAGGCCCAACCATCCTCCACTACTTCATCAATGACTTTCCCTCTATCATAACAGTCAGAAGTGTGGAAGGAATTGCAAATTGGGGAGTATTGTAGTAGATAGGGAGGATGTGTTAGAAATTCTCGAGGGTTTGAAGTTGGATAAGTCCCCTGGGCCGGACGGGATTTACCCTAGGATTCTCTGGGAGGCAAGAGAGGAGATTGCAGAGCCTCTGGCTCTGATCTTCAGGTCCTCGTTGGTTACGGGTGTGGTTCCGGAGGACTGGAGGATGGCGAATGTGGTCCCATTGTTTAAGAAGGGGAAGAGAGACCTTCCTGGGAATTATAGGCCAGTGAGTCTTACTTCTGTGGTGGGCAAGGTATTGGAGAGAATTATTAGGGATAGGATTTATAGTTATTTAGAGAGAAATGAATTGATTGGGGATAGTCAGCATGGTTTCGTGAAGGGTAGGTCATGCCTTACTAACCTCATTGAGTTTTTTGAGAAAGTGACCAGAGAGGTGGATGGGGTAAGGCGGTTGATGTAGTATATATGGACTTTAGTAAGGCGTTTGATAAGGTGGCCCATGGAAGACTTCTACAGAAATGCAGATGTGTGGAATAGAGGGTGATTTAGCTAATTGGATTAGGAATTGGCTGGCAGATAGAAGACAGAGGGTGGTGGTTGATGGGAGATATTCATCGTGGAGTTCGGTGACAAGTGGTGTGCCTCAGGGGTCTGTTTTGGGGCCCCTGCTGTTTGTAATTTTTATAAATGATCTGGATGAGGGTATTGAGGGATGGATCAGTAAATTTGCAGATGATACTAAAGTTGGTGGTGTGGTAGATAGTGAAGAGGGGTGTTTTAGTTTACAGAGTGACTTGGACAAGTTGCAGAGCTGGGCCGAGAGGTGGCAAATGGAGTTTAATGTGGAAAAGTGTGAGGTAATGCACTTGGCAGGAACAATAAATGTGTAGAGTATAGGGCTAATGGTAGGGCTCTTAATAGTGTTGAGGAACAGAAGGATCTTGGTGTATGTGTCAATAGATCCCTGAGGTAATGCACTTGGCAGGAACAATAAATGTGTAGAGTATAGGGCTAATGGTAGGGCTCTTAATAGTGTTGAGGAACAGAAGGATCTTGGTGTATGTGTCAATAGATCCCTGAAAGTAGGCAGTCAAGTGGATAAGTTGTTAAGAAGGCATATGGAGTCTTAGCTTTTATTGGTAGGGGGATTGAATTTAGGAGCCGCAGCATCATGTTGCAACTGTACAAAACTCTAGTGCGGCCGCACTTGGAGTATTGTGTGCAGTTCTGGTCGCCACATTATAAGAAAGATGTGGAGGCATTGGAGAGGGTACAGAGGAGGTTTACTAGGATGTTGCCTGGTATGGAGGGCAGGTCCTATGAAGAGAGGTTGAAGGATTTGAGGTTGTTTTCGTTAGAAAGGAGGCGGCTAAGGGGGGATCTTATTGAAACATATAAGATGATTAGAGGTTTGGATAGGGTGGACAGTGATAGCCTTTTTCCTAGGATGGAAAAAGCTAGCACGAGGGGACACAACTTTAAATTAAGGGGTATGAGTTATAGGACGGATATCAGAGGTAGGTTCTTTACTCAAAGAGTGATTAGGGAGTGGAATGCCCTGCCTGCAGCTGTTGTAGATGCGCCAAGTTTGGTGGCGTTTAAGAGGTTAGTTGATAAGTATATGGATGAGAAGGGAATGGTTTAGTTAGGAGGGGCATTGCTTTTTATTTTGGTCGGCACAACATCGAAGGCCGAAGGGCCTGTTCTGTGCTGTATTGTTCTATGTTCTATGTTCTATGAATAAATAAGGCTGGACCTAAAGAGCAAGAGATCAACACATTGTGACAATAATGCCTGATAGGGAATGTAGTTTCCAGGGTAGAACCTGGTCTTTGGGGTCTTCTGCATTTTGGGATGCCACATAAGGGGTTCATTATCTGTATTGTTTACTTGTCTGGATGAGTACAGCTCTAACAATATTCCAAAAGCTAGATATAATCCAGGACAAAGCAGCCTATTTGATTGCACTCCATACACCACTCACCAAGACTTCTTCAACGGGACATTCCAAAAACCATGACCTCTGTCACCTAGAAAGACAAAGGCAGCAGCCATCTGGAACCATATTCCTTCACCATCACTTAGTCAAGCTCCTCGCCTTTGCTCCCTAACAGCAATATGGGAGGGCCATCAGCTGAAGAACTGCAATGGTTCAAGAAGGTAACACCTTCTCAAGGAAAATTAGGAATGGGCAATAAATGCTGTCCTTGCCAATGATGCATATCTCTTTTATGAGTGGAAATACAATCATTAAACAATCACTTGTAGTGCTTAAACCACAGACATTCTTAACTAGTCCCGGTATAGTTATTGTAATAAGCTGGAGTATAAGAGTTCCACCACTCTTAAAACCTTAAAAAGTAATAAGTGGTGGAAGTCTTACACTGCAGCTGACCACAATAATACATGGGGATCAGTTGAGAGTGTCTGTGGTTTAAGCACTACAAAGTAGTAAAAAAGTCCAAGGATATTGCTTTGATGTGAATATCATTTCATTCTGTCTTTCACTCTCCAAAGTATTCCCACAACCTGGTTAAGGTCAGGAGGGAAAGCGATCACTGAAACCAGTCAGTGTAGACATGATGGGCTGAATGGCCTCCTACAGCACCATTATAACCCTGTGATTCCAAGAGAAAGGAGCAAAGCAAAGAATGTTGTGGCTATCGTAACCCCTTGCTCGCTGATTTGAAGGCTACCAGATTAGAAACTGAATGGTTATCCTGGACGGTCATACAATAAGGTTGAGTATGATGATAATATCAAAGTAAATCTGCCACGTTTTGACATGGTTTTGGGATAGAACCTGGCAGCTCACCAAACAGAATGGGAAGCAACACAATCTTATTCCATTTTAACTATATAATAACTTAACAAATGTTTTGTATATTTGGGCAGTACGCTGGCACAGTGGTTAGCACTGCTTCTTTACAGTGCCAGAGTCCTAGGTTCAATTCCAGCCTTGGGTATCAGTGTGGAGTTTGCACATTCTCCCCATGCCTGCGTGGGTTTCCTTCAGGTGCACTGGTTTTCTCCCACAGTCCAATGATGTGCAGGTCAGGTTGATTGATCATTGTAAATTGCCCCTTAGATATGTAGTTAGTGGGGATTAGCAGGGTAAATATGTAGGGTTATGGGGATAGGATGGGATTGTTGTTATTGCAACATATGGCCTCCTTCTGCATTGTAGGGATTCTATGATCTATGAAATTAAAGGGCAAAATAAAAAGGCAGCCCCTTAAGCTGATGCAACATTACACAAAAACAAATTCCAAAGGAAACTTAAATCAGTAACACAGAAGGTGATTGAAGGGGCTGATAAAGCATCCAGTCCCAATGATGCACAATTGGCATGGAAGACATTGAAGGAGCTGGCAGACACAGTGTGCTCCCTCTCCATGGCACGAGAATGTAATGCAAAAGTGGGACAGACAATTGGACTTGAGAACCCCCTCACTGCCTGGACCTGTCACTGGCAAGCTCAGCCAAGCCTAGGAGCAGATTCATGAGGAGGTCCTCCTCTCTTGCTGTCCCTCTCCTCACTGGCTGCCCAAGAGCATGGGAGCGACACAGCGATCTTGTGGGACAACAACATTGAACCATGCTATACAAGGGTGGACATCCAACAAGACAGGGAGGAGTCAACTAGAAAGAATGAATGGATCAGGACGGAACGAGAGAGGGGTTCATAACAACATCAGCAGTTGATTATAAAATTTAGTAGAATTTCTCAGATATTGCTGGATCCATCGCCTGTTTGAAAGGAAAGGTAAATCAAGCAAGATACATAATAGCTGACTGATCTGCCATCCCAAATTGACTACGTGTGTGGTGAAAATTCACATTTGTTTCCATCTAGCTTAATTTGTTATTTGAATTTCATCTTCTTTTCTTGGTGAAACCATGTAATATTTCTTTATTGTTATCTGTGCATTCTGTTTTGTCTTCATTCCCACGTCGAGATGATTACTGCACCATTTATCTTGGACTGCAATTTGCCATTCTCACATCTACCAATTTGCATTAGACGGGAAAACTGTCCCCTTCATTTTGGCTGGTAATGAAGATTCCATTGTATGTATGGAATGAATGAAAATAAATAAATAGAAATCAATAACTGTGTAAGCGAAGCAGTTTGGTGAGGGCAAAACTGCATCTGTGATGGTAAGCTTTCTTATTGCAGTAATTTGCTAAGCTCTCAGGTGGTACTTATGAGATCATTGCAGGAATTTATTTGTCAGGTAGTTTGAGAAATCCTGCTTTTATTTTCCTCGTGGGCATTCAGGAAGTCTCTTGTATCATGGAGAAAGTCACTTCCGAATGAAATCCGCAAGAGACATTCAGATCTAATGGCTGCCTGCACTATTTTAGAACAACAAAAGCAGACAAACTACCAGCTGTAAAATTCAGTGGTGGCATTCCAGCTCCAAGGGGACTGATATTCCTTGGAAACGAGAAATCAAGACATCACTTTTTTGATGGTGGGGGTGTGGGGGAGAGTGGGGGGAGGTGGGGGGCGTGAGCAAGACCGTGAATGCAGCAGGTCAAAGGCTGTATTTTGTCTTGCAATCAACATGTATGCTAATATTTACTGTCATGCAGAGAGCAGGATTTTCCAAAATCCCAAAATTGCTTCCAAAATCCAGAAACTCATGCCTGAGATCAACAGACCCTTGCATTGCATGTCCCCCCTCCCCTCAACCCCTGGAACACCCTCGCTTGCTAAGGATCCTGTGGCAGACAGAATGGGAAAATTTGTCCCCCCTCAAAGGTCAACGATTGATTGTCAGATGACAGATTTTTGGTGGCAAGCATCCCCGGCAAAGTTGTGAATGTTAATTGATGGGAAAATGGCCCCGGATCATGTTGCAGGATTGTCATCACAGTTGCTGGATATTCCATAAAGTGAAACCACTGGTAGGAATATGTGTCTAAAAAGGATAGCAGACCCGCTTAGAAAGGATAGCAGAACTAGAGGGCACAGCCTCAAAATAAGGGGGAGGGGGTGCCAGTTTAATTTGGAATTGAGGAGGAACTTCTTCACTCAAAGGGTGGTGAGTCTCTGGAATTCTCTGCCCATTGAAGTGGTGGAGGCTACCTCACTGAATATATTTCAGTCACAGGTAGATAGATTTCTGACAGACAAGGGAATTAGGGGTTATGGGGAGAAAGCGGGAAAGTGGAACTGACCCACTTCAGATCAGCCATGATCTTATTGAATGGCGGGGCAGGCTCAAAGGGCTAGATGGCCTATTCCTGCTCCTATTTCTTATGTTCTTATGTTTAAGGAGCAGATGTAGGCCGCTCAGTCCATGCACTTGCTCCACCGCTTAATAAGATCATGGCTGATCTGACAATCACCTCAAATCTGCTTCCTGTCTTCCCCCTGTTTTACCCCCTTGCTTACCGAGAATCTATGCCCCTCTGCCTTAAAATATTCAGAAATTCTGCTTCTACAATCTTCTGAGGTAGAGAGTTCCAAAGACTTACAACCATCTGAGTAAAAAAGGTTCTCCCTATCTCCATTTTAAATGGGCGATCTTTTATTTTTGAACAATACCCTAGCTCTAGATTCTCTGACAAGAGGAAACATCCTCTTCACATTCACCGTGACAAGACCCCTCGGGTGGTACGGTGTCACAATGGTTAACACTGCTGCCTCACAGCGCCAGGAACCCAGGTTCGATTCCAGGCTTGGGTCACTGTCTATGTGGAGTTTGCATACCCTCTCTGTGTCTGTGTGAGTTCCTCCTGGGTACTCTGGTTTCCTCCCACAGTCCAAGGATGGGTGGGTTAGGTGGATTGGCCATGCTAAATTGCTCCTAAGTATCAGATGGACAAGCTAGGGTAAATGCATGGGATAGGGCCTGGTGGGATCGTGGTTGATGAGCCAAATGTCCTCCATCTGCATTGTAGGGATTCTATGGTCTCATAAGTTTCAATCAAGTCATCTCATGATCTTCTAAGCTTCAGTGGATATCAGCCTAACCTGTCTAAACCTTCCTCAGAAGACAACCGGTCTTTCAGTTTTTTTTAACTAATATCATTAAGAGAAGTGATTGCGTTTGAAGAGAATATTCTGTCAATGCTTGTGTAAAAGTTGATTTCATATAGAACTTGATCCACGATTTTTGGCCTAAGGAGCTATATTGGTTCTTAAACATTGCATAAAAATGGCCTGTATGCTTCAGGAATTAAAGTCCAAATATTTCAGAACTGAAATATAATCTCTACATTCGCATCAAAAATCCCAATTTATTATTCATTTGAAAAGTTACACTTAGTGGGTTTCTTCGAATTGCTACTTATCAACTAAGACAGGAAGAACGGAGATTGATTTTGAATTTGGGGAAAAATAATGTTTTTTTCTTTCACTGTCTGATGCCAACAATTCTGTAATGGCAGCATTGAGAACCGAACATATAACTGTAAGAAGCTGTAATATTTTTTACCAAATTAATCTTATTTTAGAAAAGAGTAATAAACACTGCACATGGAAACAGAGTATAGGTGTCAACTTAGCGAATAAACATTTAAATAAGTAAACACCCAGGCCTTGCATCCTGAACCATCACTCTCAGCCTTCCTGGGGATGGCTGAGGAGGTTTGGGCCTTGTCTGTCAGGCCTTTTCAAGTACCAGATCAGTGCAATCTTCCTGCACTAAGGCCGATAGTTCAAGGACAGGAGCCATCAGTGTGACATTTTGTAATGGCACCCCTCTTCTCTTTCCATTGGTTCCCCTTCACCCATCACCTCCTTCCTAAACAGCACTAAAAATATAAAGTTTATCCTCTTCTGGGGTCAGTAAGAAGTCTCACAACACCAGGTCAAAGTCTAAGAATCTTACTGGAATCACCAGCTTTTGTGGCACTGCTCCTTCATCAGATGAGTGTAACTTCCACAAGCAAGGCATCCAGAGTCACATCTGTGAGCTTGGTGCCCTCTTTAAGTTTATTTATTAGTGTCACAAGTAAGCTTACATTAACACTGCAATAAAGTTTCTGTGAAAATACCTTAGTCGCCACATTCTGGCACCTGTTTGGGTACACTGAGGGAGAATTTAGTCAATGCACCTAACCAGCACATATTCAGACTGCGTGAAAAAACTGGAATACCCATAGGAAACCTATGCAGACGCAGGGAGAAGGAACAGAGTTCCGAAAATTGGTGATTCCAAAAAAGCCTGTTGGATTCTAACGTAAGATTTCTTACTGCGTCCACCCCAGTCCAACGCCGGCACCTTCTTCTGGCGTATGGAGGCTGTGAGATGGAAGTGGGGAGACTCCTAAATAAAAACAGGTAGCCTGTGAGAGAGAGAATATATGACTGGTGTGGACACCACTTGCCTAATTCCCATGTGCATACTTTTGTGAGACACCTTAGGCACATTGGTCTAAGTGCTTCCCCCTCGAAAAAAAATCACCCATCTAAAAAATCAACCCCTTCACTTATTGCTTTAAAAGGTAGTCTCAAAAAGTCGACTTTTAGATGAATATATACGATAGTATTTTGTGAGGGGCCATGCATTCAGCCAAAGTGCTGGAAGCACTTTAATACCGTGATATATCTTTCGTGTGGAATTAATTTTCACAGCTGTGCCGTTCTGCCATAGAGAAACACTCAGGCAGAAAAATAATTTTTTTTTTACCGTTTGCGTCTGATCCACTTATTGGGGAGTAATTGCTCATTCCAATTATATTCCGCCTGTCCCAGATGCAGTTGTAACGATACTGCATCCACAGGGACTCAGAACAGTTTAACAAGCCACTGGAGCCCAATATCCTTTTAATAACACTGAGCATGCTCCTCATGGCACAAACTCAAATTGAGTAATGCCAATTATACGCTTGTCCTAGGACAGGAAGCTGTGGGTTGGCACCCCTGGCAGCACATCTGAGCTGGGGCGGGATGGGCAGATGAATAATTATTTGTCATTCCCATTCTTTTTGCCCTTTCAACTGTCAATTCTGCTCATGCAAAAAAGTCTTTCCAAAGTCGGACAGTGAATGCTGAGTTATTCTGAGAGGCATAGAGAGGATTGACGGTCAGAATCTTGAGTTGAAGTGTCTAACACTAAGGGGGGTGGGGGTGCGCACTTAAGGTGAGAGAGAGAAACTTCCAAGGAGATCGAGGGGCAAGTTTTTTACACAGAGAGTGGCAGGTGGTCTGGAATGTGCTGCCAGTGGGAATGGTGCAGAAAGATACAATAGGAGCCTTTAAGGGGCTTTTGGATAAGCACACAAATATGCAAGAAATAGAGGGGTATTGAGTAGAGTTGGGCAGAAGGGATTAGTTTAGTTTGGTGTCGGCACAACATTGTGGGCCAAAGGGCTTGTCGCTGTGCTGTACTGTTCTATCTTCTATGTTCTATGAATATATTGTTTCTTGTTTCAACACTTTTTCAATTTCCGAAGCTTCTTTTGTTGAATTTTGTGCTTCTTGATTCGAAGGATGTTAATTAACAAACTTACATTCATGTAGCGCCTGCAGAAGGGTGTGCATCTAATAATATGGGGTTAAAAATTCGGGGTTGGGGGTGAAGATGTAGAGTAATAGGTTAACTCCACTGATAGCTACTGAGCATGTGTTGAAGGAGCTAAGTTATAGGGATGTAATTCACTTGAAAGAAGATGGAGTAACATCTCAGACAGGAGCTTTATGAATTAATTTATTATTATCCCATGTATTGGGATACAGTGAAAAATATTGTTCCTTGCATACTGTGTGGACAAAGTATACCGTACAAAGAGTACATGGGGAAAAGCAAAAAGGAGGATGTAGAATATAGTGTTACAGTCATAGCTAGGGTGTAGAGAAAGAGCAATTTAATGTAAGTTAGTCCATTCAAAAGTCTGATGGTGGCAGGGAAGAAGCTGTTCTTGAGTTCGTTGGTACATGACATCAGCCTTTTGTCTGATGGGTTCAGTTAAGAGTATGCATTCATCTATGTCTACATAGCATAGCTGCACAAGTACCAACATGTGACGTGTTCGCAGACTTCTGTATTGTTTTCCCAACAGAAGAAGTGGAGTGCGTGAGATCTTTAACAATGCTGGCTGCTTTTCCGAGGTAGCAGGAAGTGTAAACAGAGTCAATGGATGGGAGGTTGGCTTCAATGACAGACTGGCCTTGTTCACAATACTTTGTAGTTTCTTGTGATCTTGATCAGAGCAGGAGTTATACTGAGCTGTGATACATCGAGAAAGGATGCTTTCTATGATGCATCTGCAAAAGTTGGACTGAATCATAGTGGACAGGAGAATTTAGAACAAAGAACAAAGAATATTACAGCACAGGAACAAACTTTTTGGCCCATCTGTGCTGACACGGATGCCTCTCTAATCCAACATTTTTTTTGCCTGTATATGGTCCATATCCCTCTACTCCCTGCCCATTCATGTATCTATCCAGTTGCCTCTTGAATGTTGTTATAGCATCTAGTTTCACTATCTTGTCTGGCAGTGCTTTCCAGGCACTCACCGCCCTCTGGGCCCAAATTTATCATCAAGCTATGCCTGTTTTTGCATGCGAAAACTTGGTAAAGTTGGGCGTGAGGCAAGTAGCATGATCTGTGACTGCCTATGTGGCCATTCCCCCTTTACCAATGGCTGAAAATGGCGTGATTGGGATCGTGCCTGAAATATGCATGATGGCAATTTAAATGCATTTGAATGCATTTAAATTGAATTAATGGCAGGACAACCAAACTTACCGACACTTTCTCCTTTACCACTGAGTTCGCATGTCCAAATTTGATGCGAAACAGATATGGTCTGCAAAGGTCTGATTCGGGCACTCCAGCTTCTCTGGATGTAAGTTCCGAGCTTCCGCTGCTCTCTAACTCAGATTGTGGTGGGGGGTGGGGAGGGAAGTGGCTCGCTGGTGCGGGGAAAGGAGGAGGGGGGGATCCACTGTCACTCTGCTTGCAATTGGAAGTGGGGAGAGGGGGGCAGGGGGCCACGATAGGTCTGATTAGTGGGGGGAACAGGTGAGGGGATAATGGTGTCAGTAATGCTGTCGGGGTGGGGCAATGTCTGTGGGGGGCCAGTAAGGGGCATTATCCATCTCGGGAGTGATGTGGCAGGGGAATGTTTTTCTATTTTTTTTCATTGTGTGTGCATGGTTGAAGATTCCAATCAGAGTTGCAGGGTTTTGGGTGCGTTACACCCGCTCACAGGCTTCCGCACTGCAATTCAGAATTCCTGCTATTTTTTCAGGCAGAGTGCATATGGCAGCATCTGAGAACGGGTCTAAAATTTGGATCTGAAACTCTCTCAGTTTCAAGTCCGCCATCACTTAGAATCAAAATGATAAAATTGGACCTACACTCCTTAAAACTCCTTTAAACATTCCCCCTCACTTTCAACCTTCGTCCCTGAGTAATTGACACATCGACTCTGAGAAAGGTCTCTGACTATGCAGTCTATCCAAGCCTGTTATAATCTTGTAAACCTCTATCACATCCCCCCTCATCCTCTGATGCTGCAATGAAAACAAACAAAGTTTGTTCAACCTTTCTTCGTAGCCCATATTGTACAAACCAGGCAACTTTTTGGTGACCATTTGATGGGCAACACGACAGCTCAGTGACTATCACTGTGCTGTGCAGATACATGGATTTGGGCCTGTGTCTGTGGGAGTTTTTCCCATTCTCCCCGTGTTTGCATGGGTTTTCTCTGGGCGCTCCGGTTTCTCCTACATCCCAAAGATGTGCTCTTAGGCTAATTGGCAAAACAAATTCTCCCCAAATTGTCTCAAATTTGGTTTTTAATCCATAGATCTATAAACATGGACAGGGATCGCAGGTAGAGGTGGGAACATCGGGGTGGCAGCGCGGGCTCTTTGGGCCGAAGGGCCTGTTTCCCATGCTGTTTTTGCTCTTTGTTCTTTGAATCTCTTCTGCACCCTTTCCAATGCATCAACATCCTTTCAGTAATGTGGCAACCAGAACTGTACACTATGCTCCAAACGCAGCCTAACCAAAGGCTGAGACACTGCAAAAAGTTGAGGAATTGGTGTGTTTTCATAACTATATTGTTGGCATGCAGGGACCAGTTTGTTGGTGATCTGGACACTTATGAACTTGAAACTCTTGACCATTTCCAATTCATCCTCATTGATCTAGACAGGTGCATGTCCTCCATTACGCTTCCTGAAGTCAATGACAATCTTCTTCATTTTACTGACATTGAGGGAGAGATTATTGTCATTGTACCAGCTGACCAGGTTCTCTATATTTTCCCTCTACTCTGTCTTGTCATTATTTGAGATCTGACCCACTACAGTGGTGTTATCAGCAAACTTGAAAATCGAGTTGGAGGGCAATTTGGCCACACAATCACAGGTGTACAAGTAGAATAGTAAGGAGCTGAGGATACAGCCTTGTTGAGGATAATTAGAGAACATAAAACATAAAGCACTACAGCACAAACAGGTCTTTGGCCCACAAGTTGTGCCAAACATATCCCTACCTACCAGGCCTATCTATAATCCTCAATCGCATTAAATCCCATGTACTCATCCAGAAGTCTCTTAAAAGACCCCAACAAGTTCGCCTCCCCACAGATTATGGAGGAAGTGTTGTTGCCTATCCTTACTGATTGTGGTCTGTGGGTTAGGAATTTCAGGGTCTGGTCGCAGAGTGAGGTGCCAAGCCATGAGCCATGAAGTTTGGAGATGAGTTTTGGAGGAAAAGCTGAGCTGTAGTCAATAAATAGCAGTCTGACGTAAGTGTCTTTGTTATCCAGCTGTTAGCCACAGCTATACCTATGTCCCAATTTTCTATAGTCTTGTTAAATCTGGTGATTTACATAAAGATATTTTTAATGAAAGATCATTGCCTCTCGCAAGGTGTTTTCAAGAGTAAGACATCAAGAAATCCTGAGATAAATCCACAAGAATACATAAACTTCCTAATCACAAAACTTTCTTAGCAGCTACTAAGAAGTGTAGTCATTGTTATAATACAAGGAAATAAGGCAGCTATCTTCACACAATAAGTTCCTAAAAGAACAATGAGTTGGATTAGAAGATTTTTGTAAACTGACATAAGAAGAGATAAATATTGACCCCAGGATACAATAAGAATTCCCCATTTGTTTTTTGGACAGTGTCACATGATCTTTTACATCAGATGACAACTGCAGATCGGCCTTAATTTAACATCTTATCTAAAAGAAGGAACCTCTGACGCTTGGAACGCTCCCTCAGGACTGCACAGAAGTATCAGTTTAGATTACTTTCTGAAATCTCTGGAGTGTAGATTCAATTCACAACTTTCTGGCTGTGAATTGAGAATTTTGCCACTGAGTGAAGTGTGACACTGCTGCAATGAATGAGTTCTTAGTCTCTTCACTTACCAGGCCATGATTTTCTATCTATCGAAGCGAACTCAAGGCAGCAGGACCCTTGGCAGCCACTGATGCGAGATTATAAGGTGCAGTAAATTGTGTACAACTAATTGTGAGACCAGCAAGCATCTTGCTAACCTGTTTCTTGATCGATGAGTTAATACAAACTCTTATCAAGCAACAACCTCCAGCTCCTTTTAGCCCTTCATTTCTCGGTGGATGTCCTGCAGCCACTAATAAGGACATACAAACCATGCAGGATCTTCCAAAACCATGTGTTGGGTTAGAGTCTAGTTCAGTTTATTTATTAGTGTCACCAGTGGGCAGTTTTTTATTAACACTGTGATGAAGTTACTGTGAAAATTCCCTTATCGGGTTCGCTAAGGAAATATTTAGCATAGGGTTATAGAGGTTTACAGCATGGAAACAGACCAATTTGTCCATGCTGTCCAGTTTTTATCATTAAGCAAGTCC
The DNA here is from genome assembly GCA_024679065.1 of Sphyrna mokarran. NCBI lineage: Eukaryota > Metazoa > Chordata > Chondrichthyes > Carcharhiniformes > Carcharhinidae > Sphyrna > Sphyrna mokarran. The sequence goes on along the minus strand of JAGIQG010000020.1, from coordinate 15,197,600 downwards.
CAATTGCCCGCGTTTGGCCTATATCCCTCTCTACCCGAATTACCCATGTAACTGTCTAAATGCTTTTAAAGACAAAATTGTACCTGTCTCTACGACTCGTTCCAGACTCTCACCACCTCTGAATGAAAAAATTTCCCCAATGTATCTCTCTTCTCACCTTAAATCTATGCCCTCTAGTTTTAGACTCTTCTATCTTTGGGAAAGGATGTTGACTATCTATCTACCTTATCGATACCCCTCCTTGTTTTATAGGCCTCTATATGATCATCTCTAAGCCTCCTATGCTCCTAAAAAAGTCTCAGTCTATCCAGCCTCTCTTTATAATTCAAACCATCAAGTACAGAGAGCATCCTAGTAAATCTTTTCTGCACTCTCTAGTTTAATAATATTTTTTGTATAATAGGATGATCAGAATTGTACACAGTATCCCAAGTATGGCCTTACTAATGTCTTGTACATCTTCAACAAGACATCCCAATTCCTGTAATATTCTGTCCAATGAACCAAGCATGCTTCTTCACCACCGTGTCCATCTTCAAGTTTTTAGCTTCAGGTTTTCAGGTGTCCAGATGACCAACAACCTGTCCTGGCCTCCCCATATTGGCGCTATAATCAAGAAAACCCACTTAGTCTACTTTCTCAGAAGATTAAGGAAATTTGGCATGTCAGCTACGACTGTCACCAACTTTTACAGGTGCACCATAGAAAGCATTCTTTCTGGTTATATCACAGCTTGGTATGGCTCCTGCTCTGCCCAAGACCACAAGAAACTACAAATGATTGTGAATGTAGCCCAATCCATCACGCAAACCAGCCTCTATCCACTGACTCTGTCTACACTTCCTGCTGCCTTAGCAAAGCAGCCAACATAATTAAGGACCCAACACACCCTGGATGTTCTCTCTTCCACCTTCTTCCTTTGGGAAAAGATACAAAAGCCTGAGGTCACATACCAATTGAATCTTTTTCCCTGCTGCCATCAGACTTTTGAATGGACCTACCTCACATTAAGTTGATCTTTCTCTACACCCTAACTATGATTGTAACACTACATTCTACACACTCTCATTTCCTTCTCTATGAAGGGTATGTTTGCCTGTATAGCATGCAAGAAACAATGCTTTTCACTGTATACTAATACACATAACAAGAATAAATCAAATCAAAACCACTTTCAAGGAGCTATGAACCTGTACTCCTAGATCTCTTTGTTTTATAACTCTCCCCAACACTCTACAATTACATTTGTTAGCCCACTGGCTCCATTGATCAAGATCCCATTGCAATCTTAGATAACCATCTTCACTGTCCACTATACCATCAACCTTGGTGTCATCTGCAAACTTATAACCATACCTCCTAAATTCTCATCCAAATCATTAATCTAAATAACAAATTGCAGTAGAACCCAGCACCAATCCCTGAGGCACACCACTGGTCACAGGCTTCCAGTTTGAAAAACAACCCTCCACAACTAGCTTCTGTCTTCTTTCGTTAAGCCAATTTTGTCTCCAATTGGCTCCCTCACCTTGGATCCTGTGAGATAACCTTATGCAACAGCTTGCCATGTGGTACCTTGTCAAAGGCCTTGCTAAAGTCTATGTGCACAATGCTGAGTGCACTGTCCTCATCTATCTTCTGAGTCACCCATTCAAAAAAGCAATCAAATTTGTGAGACATGATTTTCCACTCACAAAGCCATGCTGACTGTCCCTAATCAGTCCTACCCTCTCCAAATAGTTGATGGACCTAACCAGCACATCTTTTGGACTGTGGGAGAAAACCCACACAGATGCAGGGAGAGTATGCAAACTCCACACAGATAGTGACCCAAGCCAGGAATTGAACCCGTGTCTCTGGCACTGTGAGGCAGCAGCGCTAACCACTGTGCTACCGTGCCAAGTCATTCTTTCTTGTCAATTTGCTGTAGCAATTTCTTCCCCCAGACAGCTTTAAGTACACCCAGCAACCTTTTAAGAGGTGTTGGCGTGAGATGATCTATCTGCGACCAAAGTACATCCTCAGGATGTCATTTGTCTTGTGCCAACACTGCAGTGTTGTCATGTAAATTAACCATGCTTTGTCACAGCTCACCCAACACTACAGGAGCATACAAAGCCCGAGGAAAACCATTACAGCACTAGACCCACGTTATTAACTCATTTGTTTCTTTCTCCCATAGTTACGAGATGTTGTGTTCACTAATGATGAATGCATCACATGACTCTGCGATCCCTTGATATTTCTTCCCATAATATCCCCTGTAATGAATTGTACAGGCTTTGAAATTATTTCTCGAAACGGCAGGCTTCTTTGTTTGCATCTTTTCATTTCCTTTCTAGGCCTTAAAAACAGCTGAAATGTTTTGTAAACCAAAGATATAAAGCCAGCTGCAAATGGGAAACATCCCCTAATTATTCCGTCCTTCATGCTCTGGGAATTAAATACAATCAGCTCATCATTGCAAGTCACCATTTTGCTGCAAAGCACATGCTTCCTGTTCAATCACTGAATGTTTTCCGTTGCCGTGGGTTTAAATTGAGTCATTGACTGAATGATTAAAGGGACTATACTACAAATGCTGGCAAAGTGGCCGCTTCAATCTCTATCTTTTGACAAACTTGATCCAGGCAGAACATTTCCTGATCATCTAATTTATCAGGATTCGGCGTGGGTCTGTTAAATAATAGATGAAACTCCAACAGTAGCGACCATCAGCTGCTCTTTAATGGGAGGCTGTCTTTATGATATAAGAAATGTGCTTAGATAATCCTTCTAGTTTCATTATAACAAGCTTGCATATAATGGTGCAATTATTTCCGATTGTATTTATTTCCACAGTTCCAGATGATGTAATCCACCTCCAAAAAGAGAAGTTTATGCACATAATCTTTACAGCAGTTCACAATTAACAACCCTATTGAAATATTCTAGCAAACAATATGTAGCGAGTATTTTACCATGAATCCAGTGCATCACTAATCCAGTGTACAGTGATTCCAGTGGTGAAAGGGCAGGAAGATTTGAAGATGAGGATGTTAAAATCACTGTGCTGGAGAATAACAAAGGGGTTGATGGATGAACGGATGAAGATATGGATCATCGAATTCTCAATGAGTTTAAGTTTTTAGATGGGGGAACAGATCAACAAAGAGAACATGGAAGAAATTGGGTCTCAAGATAACAAAAAGGTTTTGAGATGATTTTTTGCTGGAAGGGGGTGAGGTGAAATTGGAGGTGGCCTTGGCAATTAATGTGCTGTAGGCTTTGAGACTCAACTTTGAGCTCACAGGATTGGAGGGTTTAGCACAGTCTGATTCAACCTGACTAGATTGGAACAGGATTGAATGTTCAGGGAACAGACTTGGACTTTTTCATGTTCAATCTGGGGAAATTTTCACTCCTCCAGGCCAGCCAATCATTCTGACAGTACACATGTGGCCAGGAGGTTGAAGGGAGTGATTTGGATGTAATGCACCATTAACATGACATCATTGAGGGAAGGGCCAAAATCGAGAGTGCGATAACCCCCAGGACTTGCATGAGGAATCACTGATTGACTTCCAGGTAGGACTTATTGAATATGATCTCAATGTGGACTGACAATTAACTATCCGCATAGACCCCATATACAGAGCTCTATATAAAGCAGGCCCCTGAGTGGGTCCATTACTACATTGTCACAGTTGGGACCTGTTTGTATTCTCCACAGGCTTGTTATTTTGCTTTACTTGATGCAATAAATCACAGTTCCTTTACGGCTGACTCCTGGAGTTATTAGAGAATATATCTTTTGGGAATACTAGATGGAACCTGACAAGAAAAGCACTGTCTAAGACTGTGGGACAAGCAGAAGAACAACACAAGGGCAAGAGCTGGACATTAGCAGTGAGATATTAGAAGTGGATGGCCTGGTCAACTGTACCAAATACCAAAGAGCCTGAGGAATGAGGGTGGGGTGGGCTTGGTATAGCTCCAAGCTTGCTGGTTGTCCTTTAGGACTCTAACAAAGGAGAAGTTTTTTTAAGCAAGCCATGTACAAGGGCTTTGAGTGAATGGAGCATGGATTTGGGAAGTAATGGAAAGGATGAGGAGTCAGAGGAGAAGGTTCTGAGAAGCAGATAATAATAATGGGATTTAATAAGAGTGAGCAAGTTTTATTTTTATTCGTTCATGGGAAGTGGGCATCGCTGACTGGGCCAGCATTTATTGTTCCGGTATCCTCCCACAGTCTCAGTTGTGTGGGTTAGGTGAATCGGCCATGTTAAATTGTGCCTCAATGTCAGGTGGATAGGGCCTTGGTGGGATTGTGAGTGTTGTAGACTCGATGGGTCAAATGGCTTCCTTCTGCACTGTGAGATTTTATGACTCTGCACATGTGTTGGCTGGGAAAGGATCACACGTGCACAGCTGGGGGGGATATTTTCCCACCCTGCCTGCTACGGGAATTGTAGCAGGTAGGGGCAGACAATGCAAATATCCATTAGATCTCAGATGGGATTTCTGATTTTGAGATGAGCCTGGTTGTAAAATCCCTTCCCTGATATCTTTTACATCTTTGGGTCAGGAACTGGCCCTGCGCAGAAGAAATTCCTAAACAAGGGACTGGAACAGATACAAGTCACAGGAGACAGTCCTAAATAAAGGACAAGGATACAAATCAGAATAAATCCTGTTAAACAATGACCAAACTCCCCTGCAACTCAACTCACAAAGTTTGATGAAGTGGTGGGTCAAATCTCAAACAATGGCGAGATAGAGTATAGATAAACTGGTGTGACAACAATAATCTTCTCTCAATATCAGTGCAAATTATCCTTTCTCTCCAGAGTGTTAACCGTGGGTGGCATGGTGGCACAGTGGTTAACACTGCTGCCTTGTAGTGCCAGGGACTTGGGTTTAATTCCAGCCTTGGGAACTGTCTGTGTGGAGTTTGCACATTCTCTCTTTCTCTGCGTGGGTTTCCTTTGGGTGCTCTGGTTTCCTCCCACAATCCAAAGATGTGACATTAGGTGAATTAGTCATATTAGATTGCCCCTCAGTGTTAGAGGGATTAGTGTGGCAAATATGTAGGGATTGGAGCTGGGGTATGATTGTGGTTGGCATGAGCTTAGTGAGCTTAATGGCTTCCTTTGGCACTGTAAGATTCTATGATTTGAAGTGTGTGTTATTATGCCCACATGTGTGTGTGGGAGAAGGCAATGAACTGGGGTTTAGGTTTGGGTGGGATGAGTTGGAAGATTAAATTGGAAATTTCTCATAAGTTTCAAAAGAACAAGATACAAATCCAGATAAATCAAAAAGTAACGATGGGTTAGCACCAAATTAGAACTTTACCTCAGATGGCAAATGGATTTTAAAGTTGAAGCAAAATGAAAGATGCCATGCTTTTGGTATTGTGGTGACTGACCCTTTAAAGGCAACACAGCAGGGAAAGAGGCACTTGGTCTGTGTGACCAGTCGGAACTCAGAATGGGGAATCATCCCAGGGGGAGGAATTTCCCTGAGGTAGATGCATCATCCTAGAATTAGCTGTACACATGCTGCAGCCTTACATGATTTAATAAGTCCCTTGTTCACTCATGAGGTCTCTGAAAATGTATCATGATAGCTGAGTTAGGAGGATTGAGTGAGAGATGATGCAATGAGTTTGCCTTTCGACAGAGAAAAATATGTAGAATGAATTAAGACTCTGAAGTACGATACATTTTAAACTTAAGAAGAACAAGAAGGATAAGGACAATGTTCAGGGGTGCAAAGATGTTCAGAGTATTGATAAAATGTAACCCCTGTCCCGCAACCTCTTTTCAGTGTACCTTTCCCCATGGGAGAATAGGATCACAGGATTATTTCCGGATTACTAAAGGAACTCTGCAAGTATAGATTTAGTTGATGACTGCAACAGTTTTGTCTTGCACTTTAACATTCAAAACATGTAAACTATTATATTGTGGAGAGAAAATTGAAAACAGAAAATCGCATTCACAATAGCTTTTTTTATTGGACCATTAATGTGTGATTTCAGCATTGTGATAGCTTGAATACATTCTGTACTCAGGATGCTATTTTTGCACCTGATAGTTGTGTGATTATCTGACTGCTGAAAGTCATCCAAACAAATGGCGAGTGTGTAACGTTTTCTTAGAGACATTCTAGATTTTACTGATTATCTTCATGAGCTGCTCAATTATGAGTCTGTTTCGAAGCTGTTCCACCCTTCCTTTACCCATTAGTACAGAATAACTTTTCTCAAATACTCCTAGGAAGTTTCCGTTACAGAAAGAGGGTCTGAATGTCTCTTCCAAGTATTTTCAGTTTTGTGACTTTGACATTGAGAATTTCTCAATTTTACAAGCAGCACTGCTTTGGGCAAATTGCACTGGCTTTGGGGCAATTTGAGTCAACTTGAGATCATGAAAACTGCTCCATAAATGCAAGAGGCGGCAGTCTATTTCTGATCTTGTCTTGTGTAATGTGACAGGTCTAATTAGTAACCTGAGAATGCAGGTTCTCCTGGGCAGAAGTGGTAATAATATATGGGGCGATTCTCCCCCCCAAAATTCTAAAGGCCTGATTTTTACCATTGTGTTGCTTAGCTATCATACCATCTCGTCACCTGGGGTGGGTTTCTCCGGCTGTTCACTCTAACGGGATTCTCCTGTCCCGCTGCAGTGAACAGAGAGTTGGCTGAGTAACTAATTCTCCATTCTCAGCAGTGGGACGTCAACAACTAAAGGTTTCCAGCCCTGATTCCCCAATCTACCTTAGCCAACTCATTTCCATCTCCCCTCCAACCATCTTCGCATTCTTATGTAATTGGCTTTATTTAAGTTTAAGACTCTAGATTTAGACTGAAGTATGTCATTCTCAAACCCAATGTGAAATTCTTTATTGGGAGGGTGATTCTCCCATCCCGCTGAGCAGCCATTTTAACACAGCAGGTGGGGAGACTATGGCGGTGGCTGTTTCACTAGCTCCCCAGCCTGAGCTCATTTCCCAGTGCCAGGTACCTGGCACCATCAGCTCCGCACCCCCTAATTTTAATATAATTTAAATTGTGCACCCCTAATTTTAATATAATTTAAATGTCATTAGCGGGCCCAGGACTGAACTCTCCCGACCTGCTAGCATCTCCCCCCGCCTCCCAACCCAGGGAGCGTTTCACTCCAACCTGTTTTCAGACATGAAAACTTGGTAACGTCAGGCGTGAGGCAAGTAACACGATCTGCGCCCATCTCTGCACCCAGTTCTCCCTTTACCAAGGCCTGAAAATGGCAACGATTGGGACTGTGCCCGATATGAGTGCGATGGCCATTTAAGTTCATTTGCATACACTTAAATTGACTTAATGGGCTGTATGCCCAACTTTACCCGCACTTCCCCTTTTACCACTGCGTTCGCCCATCCAGAATTGGCACGAAACAGAACTGCTCCATATAAGTCCAATTCAGGCATCTGGTTAGTGAGGAGGTAAGTGCTGAGAATCCAACAGCTCTCTGTTTGAGATCGGTGGGGTAGGAGGGGGAAAAGAGGGAAGAGACGTCTGCTGCCGCTCTGCCTGAGAGCAGAGGGAGGAGAGGAAGGGGGGGGTGTCTGCTGCACTCTGCCCGAGATTAGTGGGGAGAAAGGGGCAGAGGCGCTTACGATCAGTCTCAGGTGTGGGGGAATAAGAGGGTTAGTAATGTTGTGGAGTTGGGGCTATGTCTATTGAGGCATTATTCAGCCTGGGAGAGATTATAGATTAGCCAGGAGGGAGCTAAAGAGTGAGTTGAGGAGAGCTAAAAGGGGACACGAGAAGACTTTGGCTGATAGGATCAAGGAGAATCATAAAGCTTTCTTTAGATATGTTAAGAATAGAAGATTGGTTAGAGCAAGATTAGGGCCAGTCATAGACAGCAGTGGGAAGTTGTGTGTGGAGCCTGAAGAGATTGGAGAGGCACTGAACAAATATTTCTCTTCAGTATTCATGCAGGGAGATGTAAATGTAGTTGTGGAGAACACTGGGATACAGGGTTGTAAACTGGAAAGTATTGAAGTAGATAAGGAGGATGTGCTAGAAATGCTTGAGGGTTTGAAGTTAGATAAGTCCCCTGGCCGGACAGGATTTACCCTAGGATTCTCTGGGAGGTGAGAGAGGTGATTGCAGAGCCTCTGGCTCTGATCTTCAGGTCGTCGTTGGTTATGGGTATAGTGCCGGAAGACTGGAGGATAGCGAATGTGGTCCCATTGTTCAAGAAGGGGAAGAGAGACTTTCCAGGGAATTATAGGCCGGTGAGTCTTACTTCTGTTGTGGGCAAAGTATTGGAGAGAATTATTAGGGATAGGATTTATAGTTATTTAGAGAGAAATGAATTGATTGGGGATAGTCAGCATGGTTTTGTGAAGGGTAGGTCGTGCCTTACTAACCTTATTGAGTTTTTTGAAAAAGTGACCAAAGAGGTGGATGGGGGTAAGGCAGTTGATGTGGTATATATGGACTTTAGTAAGACGTTCGATAAGGTGCCCCATGGAAGGCTTCTGCAGAAAATGCAGATGTATGGGATTGAGGGTGATTTAGCTAATTGGATTAGGAATTGGCTAGCTGATAGAAGACAGAGGGTGGTGGTTGATGGGAGTTATTCATCGTGGAGTTCGGTTACAAGTGGTGTACCTCAGGGGTCTGTTTTGGGGCCCCTGCTGTTTGTAATTTTTATAAATGATCTGGATGAGGGTATTGAAGGATGGATTAGTAAATTTGCAGATGACACCAAAGTCGGAGGAGTGGTAGATAGTGAAGAGGGGTGTTATAGTTTGCAGAGAGACTTGGACAAGTTGCAGAGCTGGGCCGAGAGGTGGCAAATGGAGTTTAATGTGGAAAAGTGTGAGGTAATTCACTTTGGCAGGAATAACAAATGTGTAGAGTATAGGGCTAATGGTAGGACTCTTAATAGTGTTGATGAACAGAGGGATCTTGGTGTATATGTGCATAGATCCCTGAAAGTTGGCAATCAAGTCGATAAGGTTGTTAAGAAGGCATACGGAGTCTTAGCTTTTATTGGTAGGGGGATTGAATTTCGGAGCCGCAACGTCATGTTGCAACTGTACAAAACTCTAGTGCGGCCGCACTTGGAGTGTTGTGTACAGTTCTGGTCCCCGCATTATAAGAAAGATGTGGAGGCATTGGAGAGGGTACAGAGGAGGTTTACCAGGATGTTGCCTGGTATGGAGGGCAGGTCTTATGAAGAGAGGCTGAGGGATTTGAGGTTGTTTTCGTTAGAAAGAAGGCGGCTAAGAGGAGACCTTATTGAAACATATAAGATGATTAGAGGTTTAGATAGGGTGGACAATGATAGTCTTTTTCCTAGGATGGAGAAAGCTAGCATGAGGGGACATAGCTTTAAATTAAGGGGTGGTAGTTATAGGACGGATGTCAGAGATAGGTTCTTTACCCAGAGGCTGGTAAGAGTATGGAATGCCCTGCCTGCGGCAGTTGTAGATGCGCCAAGTTTGGTGGCATTTAAGAGGTTAGTAGATAATTTTATGGACGAAAAGGGAATGGTTTAGGTTAGAGGGTCATTGCTTTTTTCTAATTGGTTGGCGCAACATCGAAGGCCGAAGGGCCTGTTCTGTGCTGTAATGTTCTATGTTCTATGTTCTATATTCTATTAGATGTGATAGGGGAGCAGCTTTTTATCACTTTTTTTGTACATGCGCAGTTGGTGACACCGATCAGAGCTGCAGGATTTTGGGCACATTATGCTCCACCCACAGGCTTGTGCAGCATGATTCAGACTTGCTGAAATTTTTTCAGTCAGAGTGCGTATGGGGGACACCTGAGAACAGGTCTAAAAATCAGATCTGAAACACACTTAGTCCATCCAACACTTAAAATCAAAATGGCAAAAGAGGGCCCTAAGTGTGGAATTTATGTAGAAACTGGAGTAAATCACATTGTTTTTTTTCAGTGAGAGTTTAGAAAAGAATCTCACACGCCCTAGGCAGTGCAGAGTGCCTCAGCGTAAATCTTGTTGAAAATCAGGTAGCGGGGCTTATTCCTGCTGCAGAGGCCGACAGCAGAGTGCTGAGTGGGCCATTGCGCATGTGCTGATCTGGGTTTTGGTGCACGTGCAGTGCTCTGGAACTATCAGCTTCCTTATTGCTGGCCAGCTCAATTGCCGACCAGTCCTGTGACACCTGCAAACTAACCCTCCCAACCAACCCCCTCACAGCCTGAACATGTTTGGGCCAAACAAGGTACCCCATACTCCATTACTCCTGATCTCTCAATCCCCATGTCGCCCCCTGATTTACCACCCCACCCCCCAGCAATCTGCAGCCCCAATCCCCCAACTCCGATGGCCAGCCCCAATTGCTGGTTTCCTTTGGTCCCCATTGATCCCAACTGCTGAGTGATAGTGGGATCCTCCCATCTGCATCAAACCCCTCACCAGAGGCTCCGCGCATATCAGGCCCTCCTCCCGTTAGGTCTCTCCCCTGTGGTACTGCCCCATACCTGATGGGCAATGTCAAGGTGCCCCCTGGGCATTGGCACTTAGCCCTTTGAGCAATACTAGAGGGCATTGTCAAGGTGCCAATGCCAAGGGAGCACTCCCCCAGCTCCATTGCTCCCCCCCCCCCACTTTGGGCTGCCAGCTCCCTGCAGGTAGAGAGCTACTGTAAATACTGTTGGAGTGAAACACTCCTGGCATGGGTTGGGAAGGGGTGGAGATGCTAGCAGGTCCGGAGAGTTCAGTCCTGCGCCTGCTAATGACATTTAAATTATACTAAAATTAGGGGGTGCATAATTTAAATTATATTAAAATTAGGGGGTGCGGAGCTGATGGTGCCAGGTACCTGGCACTGGGAAATGAGCTCAGGCTGGGGAGCTAGTGAAACAGCCACCGCCAGAATCTCCCCACCTGCTGTGTTAAAATGGCTGTGCAGCGGGATGGGAGAATCACCCTCCCAATAAAGAATTTCACATTGGGTTTGAGAATGACATACTTCAGTCTAAATCTAGAGTCTTAAACTTAAATAAAGCCAATTATATAAGAATGCGAAGATGGTTGGAGGGGAGATGGAAATGAGTTGGCTAAGGTAGATTGGGGAATCAGGGCTGGAAACCTTCAGTTGTTGATGTCCCATTGTTGAGAATGGAGAATTAGGCACTCAGCCAAATCCCTGTTCACTGCAGCGGGACAGGAGAATCCCACCCCAGGTGACAAGGTAGTATGATAGCTAAGCAATGACAACCATTTAAAGAAACATTCCCTCACTCGCAATGTGTTTATATTCCACTGAGAAACATAAACTTTGTGCAGGGTCTGTTACTAACTGAGGAGATTTCAGGTAATAACTTAAAAGATGAGGATGATAATGTTGCTCGGAAGAGTGACAAAGATGTGCAGGTTAGGTGGATAAGGCATGATAAATGTATAGGGTTACGACAATGAGGGGGTGGGAGGAGGCGAGGTGGGCTTGGTAAGATGCTCTTTTGAAGAATCTGGGACCAAATGGCCTCCTTCTACACTGGGAATTCTATTCGATGAACAAACTCAACATTTTTTAAAAAAAGAGGCCGTAGGCTAAAATGGAAAATGAAATTAAACAGACGAGAAAGATAAAAACAGATTGTAAAATCTGGAAAAATGATGAGGGCTGCAACAGAACTTGTGGGTCCCTCAGAAGCTGTGATAAGAGATATATAAACCTGAATAAAGAGCTGGCAGACATTCAAAAAGAAAAGTTTCAGAAGGTGGTTGTTCCCATTCCATCACTGAAAATGAGAGGGGAATGCAATCCCCCGATAACTGACTCACAGCCATTTTATACCTGGTGGAGCATTAATTGGCTGGAAGTGAGGCTTGGGCCTCTATTTTGTGAGGAGGTCATCTCTTTAGGAAATGTTACCTATTCACTGTTTTGTTATATGTCTTACATATCTGATTTATCTCAGAGCAATGCAATGATGATATGAGTTTCAAATCTGTAACTGGCTTATTTACAATACTTTGAAATATCCCAGAACTTTCAGGATTTTCTATACACACACAAATAGGCTCAGCTCATGTCTTCTGGAGAAGCTTCTCTGTTTAATTCTGTCTCAAGCTCCACCCACAAGCTTAAGCAATCAAGTGCAGTCGCATAGATCAGGGAATAGTCCAATACAATCAAACACAGAGCAATCAAGCTATTGGCCATTCCATCTTACCTCCTTTTAACTCAAGACCTTGTTTTGAAATAAATGGTTTCTTAAGTCTGTTTTCTCCAAGTTCAGAAATAGTATTTTAAATAAGAAAATCTGTTAGATCACGATAGATCTACAAAGTTGATGTTGTAGTTCTATGCAATCAGATTAATGAGGCTGATGATTAACATCATTCCCTAGGAAAAGAAGATGTATCCCTGTAATCACGGTCCCCCAAATATCCTGGCCTGCTATCAAGCTTTATGTTATCATCCAACAGACAAGTATAGATACCAAACAACTGATTAACCTGCTTTGGATCTGATAGAAATAATATAAGTTTGAGGTCCTGTTTTGGCCATTTGATTTGAATCTGGTCTTCAACCTCTCTTGTGTCTGTTTCATTGGTCAAACAATGTTTTTGCCTTAGAATATAAAATCTTACAGTGCAGAAGGAGACCATTTGGCCTATTCGAGTCTGCACTGACCATAACCCCACCCAACCTGTATTCCCAAAACTCATGCATTTATCTTAACTAGTACCTCTGACACTAAGGAGCAATTTAGCATGGCCAATCCATGTAACCCACACATATTTCGACTGTGGGAGAAAACAAGAGCACGCCAGGAAACCCAATCAGATACGGGGAGAATATGCAGACTCCGCACAGACAGTGACTCAAGCCCAGAATCAAACCTGGGTCCCTGGAACTGTGAGGCAACGTTAACCACTGTGCCACTTTCCAATTTCACTCTGATTGTCTCGTTAACTGATGGTGATGGCTTTGGAATGGCCAGTGACATACACATGTTACAACTTAACGTGGGTTTGGTTGGTGTGCTCCCAATCAGGAAGTGTGGGGTGCATCAATATGTGCAAAGCAGGATGCAAATGGATTGTTTGAATGTTTTGCCCTCTAACATGCTATCTTTCAGCTGTGATTGATCGCTCTGCTGCAGTGTTTAATGCTGCCACGTGATTGTCGGCTGTTTTCACGACGTCAAATGGTGATGAATTCTGTAATTTTTTCAAAGACTCAGTATACTGACTGGTCAAATGTCTGTACTGATGTCTCCAACAGTTTTGTAAACGACCAGTCTGAAATGTCAATGATGGCAGTGGTGGTTATGGAATAAACTGTAGCGTTTTCTGACCCTTTGCTACGTAGACTATGAACAACAAGCAGAAAGCATTGATGCCTGGGAGCTGCCTGCACTTATCCAAATATATCAACCATATACATTACCATGGATTTGCTGGCAGCGGGGACAGCTCTAGAAGAGTGGAACCCATTTTAAATGATTTCTCTGAGCGTATAAGCTGTGCAGTTTCTAACAAGCCTTTTTATATTGACAGCCACCAATCTGCCTCACAAGATTATGGCTTCAGTTAAATAACATCCGGCCTGTCCTTCCTGGAGAAAAGGGTCATAGTGCTTTTGGGATATCTGCTTGAGCTCCACAAGCGACACGATTATCACTCGACAAATGTGAGTTCATTGCATATGGAATGAATTCATTCCATGCTTGGATAGTCAGAAGCTTTTTCCCAGGGTGGAAGGGTCAATTACTAGGAGGCATAAGTTTAAGGTGCGAGGGGCAGTGCTTAAAGGAGATGTATGAGGCAAGTTTTTTACACAAGAGTGGTGGGTACCTGCAACGCACTGCTGTAAACAAATACAATAGTTGTTTTTAAGGGTCTTCTTGACAAATATATGGGGTGGGAATAGAGGGACATGGTCCCTGGAAGGGTAGGGGGTTTTAGTTCAGTTGGACAGCGGGGTCAGTTCAGGCTTGAAGGGCTGAAGGGCCTATTAATGTGCTGTAATTTTCTTTGCTCTTTGTTCTCTTTGTTCACGAGGCCACTCAGTTTTTAACTATTGAACATCGCTGTAGTGTGCTGTCTGTCAGCCTCCCACTGTCTCCTACTCCTCTTGAGTAACAAGATTCATAGTTGCGCCTGAAATCACTGTGATCGGCAAGCCTTTAATATCATGCATTGCTTCACACTGTCTGTATCAGTCGTGCTGCTCGACACACCAGCTATTGGGATGTGTAACCTGCAAGATATTCAACCTCAAAGTTATACTGACCATTTGCAGATGAGTAGAAGTTAATGATTTGATCGTGACGTAGCCAACAATATGGTCAATGTTTGGTGATCAGTGCAGAGAGTGAATTGTCCATCATAGCCAATTAACAGGCAGTATGGAGTTTGCTGCCTGCCCCAGAACCCAGGCAGTTTAATATACATCATGTGAGGGATTAAACAATAATGTCATCGTCCCTCTCCACTGTCATTCAAACCTAAATCAGGAAATCTAATGCGGACTTTAGCCTGGATAATTCAGATGGTGAGATAAATTCTGCCTCAAAACCATTTCACACTTGCATGTGCATTAATTAGCTGGAGGTGGGACTTCTGTCTCTCACTTGGAAGGAAGTCCTACCTTACAGAACTTCTGGTCAATCAGATTGTCGGGCAGTACTCTCGACCCTGCAGTGACAGGAGCTGCAGTAGGCAAAAGAGAAAGTGCTTCAACATGGGAGTGTCTAAGTGCCAGGACTCAACAGCAAGGCAGGGACTGGGGATCCCAGGGTGGGAAAGGTAGGGATGGTTGGGGATGGTTGGAGACTGAGCATTCAGGGTTTCAGGTTATGCTAGTTAAATTCTACCCCCACCCCCTAAGATTTAAGATTGGGATGTTCAGTGGCAAATAATTGCCAAAACTGCTGGTGGTGAAATTCAGGCTTAGGAGTTGATTCTAGTCAAATTAACCATCCAAAGAGACTTGGGCAAGTTCTGTTGATGTATGAAAAACCCTTTAAGGAAAACATATTTCACTGAGTTTCAAAAATTCCAAGAGAAAAGCGATCCATCCACTGCTGACTAAAGAAGTTAAGAATAGTATGCAATTGGAGTTTGTAATTTTGAGAAGAATAATAAATAATAAGATTGATGATGGGAGAATTTTAGTAAACAGCAGAGTGCTACTAAATAATTGACAAAAAGAAATTGAACAAAAGAGTGAATTAGCCAGAAAACTAAGAGTTGACTGTAAGATCTTTTAAAGTTATGTAAAAAAGCAGACAGCAGCAAAAGTAGGTGCAGGCCTGTGAGAATCTGAGAAAGGGTAAATTCTAATGGCGTGTAAGAAAATGGCAGGGACATCTCTGTTTTCACAATAGAAGACATAAAAAATGTCTAAAGCAACACAGAGCTAAGGGGCTAATGAGTGTGATGAACGTAAAGTAGTTAATATCAGTGCATAAAAGTACAACTGAAACTAATGGGATTCAAAACTGACAAATCTCCTGTGTCTGATGGCTACGTCATAGGAGGCACCTCCAGAGACAGTGATGCATTGGTCCTAGTCTTTCAGATTTCTCTAGATTCAAGAATGGTCTCAGCAGATTGGAAGTTTGCAAATATGACACTGCTTTTCAAGAAGTGAGAAAGAGAGAAAACAAGGAATTACAAGCCTGACAAAAATCATTAAAAGAATGTTGAAATTTATATTGAATGATGGTAACAGGGCACTAACATGGTGAGGTTAAATCAAAATAGTTAATTCAACACAAGGAAAATTGTGTTCAACAGATCTGTTAAGAGTTTTCTGGGGATGCAACTCGCAGGGTAGATATAGAGGAACCAGTAAACATAATATATTTGTATTGTGAAAATGTGTGGCGTAAGATGAGGGCTTGGAGCTTGGAGTAATGTATAAGCTACTTATATAAGCATGGATAGGCAATGGGTTGAAGGACAGAAAGCAGAACAAAAACAAATGTCATTTTCAGGTTGGCAAGCTCTTCCGAGTGCTGCCATCGGGATCAATGTTGGGGCTTTTATTTACAATCTATATTAATGAGTTAGATGAAGGAGCTATGTGTATTGTATTCAAATTTGCTGATGATACATCAAGTCAAAAATGGGAATGGACAACAAATAAGCATTCCCATTGTCAATCGTGATGGAACCAGCATGTGAGTGCAATTGTTCTGAAAAGATGTTGAGTACCATTCTCCTCAAGAACTGATGGCATACTCAGCATTTGCCTGGGTGGTTGGAACTGTAACGACACTCAAAGATCAAAGAGGGCAATTCACTTTCCTTAACACTTGCATGTCCAAACAGTGTCTATACACATCTCCTGTGACATCTTGAAAGGTGCAGGTAGTATAGAGGATAACAGGTAGAGCTGTCCAGGTAAATAATCTTGGTTGCAGAGAAAAATGCTCCAAAACTGTTCTAACACCAAATTTCTAAAACTTGTCCAGGATGCAGGCTCCAAACTAGACCACTTCTGTCAATATCTGATGAAATTCACATGGAATTTTCCCATGTTCCCACCGGTAAGTTGCTTGGTAGATAAAAGTGTGTTGGGAGAAGGGCTGTAGAGTTCAATAGGAGACCCAAAAATTGGTTTTACACTGATGTGAATATTCCACAGGATCTTCCGCTAGTGTCCACCATGGGGGACTGGGGAATCCACTGAAAGCTATCAAACTGCTTTGCACCATGTTGATGGGGTGCAAATGAAGGCCCAGCCACCCAAACCTGATTCTCTGTGATGCAAGAGGAAAACAGGCTGATACAAACATGTCTGGAAAAGCATGGTGTGCAGATGTTGTCACATACCTGAGCAATACCTGGGGCTGCCTCCAGAGTTTGGAATGGAAGCCTGGTGCCTGGAACACCTGATTGGTGGGTCAGGGAAGAATCTGCAGGTGGATCTTCCAGAATCAGTGTCCTGAAGGGGGTCTGTTTTCCAGCCTCAGTATTCCCGAAGATCCATCTTGGTCTCAGATCTATCATCTGCCTTACTGGTAATCTATCTTCATTGGCAGGAAGTCTCTCTTTTTTCTTCCATAGTGGGTCAGTAATATTGAGCGCTGTGTGATTGGGTGGCAGACTATGTGCCATCAGGCCTGTCTTGCCACGGAATATGGAATAAAACACCATTATTGCATAATTAGTGATGTTAGGGCTGGAAGATCTTGTGTGTTTTCCCAGTGGCTTCTGCAGCAGGAAACCTCCATGTTCCTCGGAACTTAGTCCTGGGCGGGGGAAGGATTCCGTCCCAAATATGCCACTTTACTTCCTTTTCATTGTATAATTGCTGCATTGAGATGCATTGAGACGGGCTCTTCTGAACCTATCTTTTTTATTTTAATGTTTTAATGGATTTCTATGACTGTGGAAGACTATTTAGATCAATGCTGAAATGGTAATGCAGTCACACAAAGATTAAAACTTGGTTTAAATAATATCCACCCAATGTGATTGTCTCTGTGAATACAGCTATCATCTCTTCCAAGGGCCAATGTTGAACTTCATTCAGGTATCCAGTCGAACTGAATGCTACGTTTATAATTGAACTGCTCTTATGCTCTAAGTGCTTCCATAGGTTGCTCTTACCTGTGGAGAAGGACCTATATCTGCTTTTCTTCTTGTTTCACTGCTCCCCCAAACAGACTCCATCGCTAAAGGTTGTAAGTGATCAGTTTGGTACAACATAAAGTCTAAGGTTTACTGTCCAGGTATATCACATTCCTTCTGCAGCGAAGTTTGAGAATTTGGCGCCCAGCCGAATCTCTGGCCACTGCAGCGGGATGGGAAAATCCCACTGGTGTGAACGGTTAAAAAATTCCGGCCTAAATTGTTTCATCCGGGTTGCAGATTTTTGCGTTTTAGCTGACATGGAAAACAAAACCACAAATTATTTATTTCAAAGGTAGCCAATGACTATTCAGACAAGGAATTACACAAGGCTTGGAAATGCCACTTATTATTTGGTTGCATCTCACTTTGTTGTCAGGGCCAGAAGATGCAGATTTAAGATGAACAAACTTCAAGTATGACTAGAGGGAAGAAAAAAGGCAACAGTTCGATAAACCCATTACATGGAGCCGATTCTTAGCAAAAGAAGTTTGAATCTAAAATGATTAAGTAATTTAAACGTTGCACTAAGTAATGGAAAGCGGAGACTGGAGGATGGAGGAAAGCTTTTAGTTGATTAGTTTTGAGAATCATGGGGTGTTCATGTAGATATATTAGAGTCAATGATAAGATGGATTGTCAGTGGGGGGAGTGACTTTAAAGATCAAACATGTTTCTTTTGTCCCCACTCTGCCATTTCTCATGTTTGTGCAGTCAGACAGGTATGCTTGATGCTTCCTGTCAGAACAAAGGATGCTCCACTCTCTAGAAGTGTCAAGATTCATCTTCGTACGCACAATAATTCACCAAAAAGAAACACAGTTAAAAATGTGAAGGGGCCCTTTGTGTCTGCTGAATCTAAAGTTATTCGACAACTGACGGTTCTAACAAATCCCAACATGGATTGACGCAAATTGTGTTTACTTCACAAATAAAAATCAATAACTTATTTAGTTTCTCAAGCAGTGCTCTGTCAAAAAGACAGTGATGCGACCCTGCTTTGCAGTCCATCATTGCTAGAAAACGTATTAATACGAGAGAATTGAAGCAGATAATGATTCTGAACCCGAAGCAGATTTAGGGGTTTAGAAAAAAATCATCTGTTAAAGCCACCTGCTATTACAATCAATTTTCGATCGACTGGAGAGGCCTTTCTTTCTTTGACTGTGACATTCCTCTTCGTGTTTGAAGATCAGCAGCAAGGTGCTCCCAAAATACTGGCATGGTTTAATTCTGCAGAGGTGAAAAGTGCTTTCATCAGAAGGAGAAAGCTTTCTCTTGAACATCTATTTTTGCCTTGGATGCACAGTTTTTGCAGGAATCTGTGGTTGTATAAAGTACATCTACATCAATTTGATAGGTGACTAAGCTGCATTTCAGTACCCGGCTTGGGTTACTGTCTGTGCGTAGTTCTCCCCGTGTCTGTGTGGGTTACCTCCGGATGCTCAGGTCTCCATCCACAGTCTGAAAGATGTGCTGGTTAGGTAGATTGGCCGTGTAAAATTCTCCCTTACTGAACCCGAACAGGCGCCGGGGTGTCGCAACTAGGGGATCACTTTAACTTCTTTGCAGTGTTAGCGTAAGTCTACTTACGACACTAACAAGTAAACATAAAACTTAAACTTAGGCCAGAATTTTACCAGCATGCCTGCCCCAGGCGTGTGAGGCTTGGAGAATGACATTTTCCATTAGCCATGGGCGGGATCATACAAAACTTGCGGACATGCTGGTAAAATTCTGCCCTTAATCTACGTTGCATTTCAATTTATAAAATCACTTACTTAACGTCACACGGTTTGATTTGAACCAATGTCAAAAACAAATGTCCATTAATTACAAGGTTTTGAACTCTATATTTCAAATCAACCCAATTGCTCATCTGGACACTGTTGGGGAATGTGGAATTGTGAATTAATTTACATGATTTCTTTTTCCCATCAAAGATTGACCAGGTTGCATTTAAACTGAAAAGGGTTTTGAGGCTGTTCTCAAAAAAAAAATCCCTTCCACTTTTCAAAGTTTACATCGGAGCAAAGGAATCAGTAAGAAACAGGGCTGGGATTTTCCAGCCCTTCCGGCTAGCAGCAGGAATTGCCGAAGGCGGGAAAAGGAAATTTGGAAAGCAGCCAAGTCAGGAAAGTCCCCAAGTAGAAAACACACAAATAAAATGCCTTTCATATCCTCAATTGGTAGATTGGAGTGTGCCCAGGGCTGTAGGAGTGGATGGGGAGGAATTTGTACAGTGTGTTTTGGAAGGGTCCTTGGAGCAGTATGTGGATGGCCCGACTAGAGATGGGGCTATACTGGATTTGGTTCTGGGGAATGAGCCAGGCCAGGTGGTTGTCGTCGAGGTAGGAGAGCAGGTGTCAAACAGTGATCACAACTCTGTCTGCTTTAGGATATTAATGGAAAAGGACGAGACTGTCCCAAAAGGGAGGGTATTTAACTGGGGGAGGGCTAGATACGGCCAGATTAGGCAAGATCTTAAAGATACCGACTGGGATAAGCTTTTTGAGGGCAGGTCGACGAGGTACATGTGGGAGTCTTTCAAGGGAAAACTAAACTCTCTGCAGGAAAGATACGTGCCGGCAAGGAGGAAGGATGGGAAAGGTAGGATTAGAGAACCTTGGCTTACCAGGGAGATTGAGGACTTGATCAAGAAAAAGCGAGAGGCTTACATTAGATCTAGGCAACTAGGGACTGAGACAGCGCTGGAAGCTTATAGAGAGTGTAGACGGGATCTTAAAAGGGGTATTAGAAAGGCAAAAAGGGGCCACGAGGTGGCTCTGGCAGGTAGGATTAAGGAAAATCCAAAGGCATTTTACACCTATGTAAGGAGCAAAAGGATGGTTAGAGGCAAGATTGGACCTCTTAGGGACAGAGGAGGGGATCTATGCTTAGAGCCTGAGGGAATGGGGGAGATCCTGAATGAATACTTTGCGTCGGTATTCACGCAGGAGACTGGACAGATGTCTGTGCCTGATGTTGACAAAGTTGAGGATCGGTTGAGGGAAATAAGGATTACGAGGAAAGAGGTGTTGGGGCTGTTAGGCAGCTTAAAGACATATAAAGCTCCGGGGCCTGATGGCATTTACCCCAGGCTGCTAAGGGAGTTGAGGGAAGACTTGGCTGGGCCTCTGACGCAAATCTTTGTCTCTTCCTTGGACACAGGTGAGGTCCCAGAGGACTGGAGGATAGCAAACGTAGTACCGTTGTTTAAAAAAGGTCAGAGGGATCACCCAGGGAACTATAGGCCGGTGAGCTTGACTTCAGTTATAGGTAAGCTAATGGAGAGGATCCTTAGGGACAGGATGTATGAGCATCTGGAGCGCTGCGATCTGATCAGGGATACGCAGCATGGCTTCGTCAAGGGGAAGTCTTGTCTTACGAATCTGGTGGAATTTTTTGAAGAAGTGACAAAAACAGTTGATGAAGGACAGGCTGTTGATGTCGTCTACATGGATTTCAGTAAGGCGTTTGACAAGGTTCCTCATGGTAGGCTGATAGAGAAGGTGAAGGCGCATGGGATACAGGGTCGGGTATGTAGATGGGTCGAGAACTGGCTCGGGAGGAGGAGACAGAGGGTAGTAGTGGAAGGCTCTTTTTCCGGCTGGAAGCCTGTCACTAGTGGATTGCCACAAGGCTCAGTACTAGGTCCTCTTCTATTTGTGGTCTACATAAACGACTTGGAAGTAGGGGTAGGTGGTGAGATCAGCAAATTTGCTGATGACACCAAGATGCTTGGATTGGCGGGTACAGAAGAGCAGTGTCAGGCAATACAACAGGACATAGACAGGTTGGTAGACTGGGCAGATAGATGGCAAATGGAATTTAATCCGGATAAATGCGAGGTGATGCATTTTGGCCGGAAAAATGTAGAAGAGAGTTATAGGATAAAAGGTAAAACTATACGGAGCATAGAGATGCAGAGAGACTTGGGGGTGCAGGTTCACAAGTCTCTGAAGGTGTCCTCACAGGTGGAGAAGGTGATAAAGAAGGCGTATAGTATGTTAGCTTTCATAGAAAAGGGTATAGAATACAAGAGTAGGAGTTTGATGTTGCAGTTGTATACAACTTTGGTTAGGCCTCACTTGGAATACTGCGCCCAGTTCTGGTCTCCGTACTATCGGAAGGATGTGGAGTCCTTGGAGAGAGTGCAGAGGAGGTTTACCAGGATGCTGCCTGGTATGGAAGGACTGTCCTATGAGGAACGATTAGATAGACTGGGGTTGTTTTCCCTTGAAAGACGTCGGCTTAGAGGGGATCTCATAGAGGTGTATAAGATTATAAGGGGTATAGATAGAGTAAATGGAGGTAAACTTTTTCCGCCTTTAGAAATGGATAGGACGAGGGGTCATGGCCATAGGGTGAGGGGGGCTATGTATAGGACGAATATTAGAGGGCAGTTTTTCACACAAAGGGTAGTGGGGGTGTGGAATGCACTGCCGAGTAAGGTGGTGGGAGCAGGCACGCTGGGGCTGTTTAAGGGTCTCTTGGACAGCCACATGAGCGGTATGCAGATAGAGGGATATATTAGGACTGTTTAACTACGGCTTTTTTCCACAGGTAATTCGGTCCATACTTTGAGCACGCATTCGGCAGGTGGTGCGGGTACAGCTCTTGGATGTTGATTCATGGGTTGCCTGGTACCTCATGTCGTAAATGAGTGCTTTATGTGGACCATCTGAAGGGCACCATGACAGCTCAGAGACTATCGATGTGGCTGTGCAGACACTTGGAATTGGGCCGGTGTCTGCGGGAGTTTGCGCGTTCTCCCCGTGGTTGCGTGGGTTTTCTCCGGGCACTCCGGTTTCCTCCCACAACCCAAAAATTCGCTCTTAGGCTGATTGGGAAACAAATTGTCCCTATGGTGAAAATTTTCCATATTAGGAATAATATATATATTATTATATAGGAATATTAAAATAGGATAATGTATTTGCTACTATATAGTATGACGGCGGCGCGGGCTCGTTGGGCCGAGGGGCCTGTTTCCCGTGCTGTGTTGCTTAAAAATAAAAAAAATAAAAAAAATATGCTACAATGCTTTTTCCATCAGGAAAAAGATACAAAAATCTGACGTCACCTACCAACTGACTCAAGAACAGCTTTTTCCCTGCTGCCAACAAACTCCTGAATGGACCTATCTCACACTAAGTTGATCTTTCTCTACACCCAACTATAGCTATATAGCTATAACAGTTCATTCTGCACTCTTTCATTTTCTCCCCTATGGATGGTATGCTTTTTCTGTATAGTTCACAAGAAACAATATTTTACATTGTATATTAATACATGTGACAAAAAAATCAAATTGAATATAATTAACAGATAGCTTTTCAAATAGCATTCACTATTGTTATGTAGACAAACATGTCAGTTGTTCCTGTTGATTTATATTGGGAATCACATTTACATTAATTTGCATCTAATGAATTTTTATTAAAAGGACAACTAGCTGGCATCTCTCTGAATTACGTGCCCTGCTTGCAGATGATTAGAATGATGTGTTTTATGATTGTACCTGACTGGCATGTAGCTGCCAAGCTTCACTTCAATAATCTCATCCAGATGTGAAATATTGGCTCTGTGCTCTGTCCCCAGATGCTGTCAGACCTGCTGAGATTTTCCAGCATGCCCTGAGTTTTGTTCGAGGTATGTGGACCTTGTTTCATCCTACATTTAAGGGAGTTGCAATTCTGGTGAGTCTAGTGGGGGGGGGGGGGGGGGGGGGGGGGGGGGGGGGGACTGGGAGTTTGTGAAAGGGTGAGGTCGGTGGGGTCATTGGTAGGATTCTGAGAGGTGAACTTAGGCTAAGCAGGAATGGTTGCCAGGCAAAGAGTGACATGTGATGTGGTAGGATGGCTGGATCATTGTGTATGTCTGGTAACAAATGTTGGCTCTGAAGGGTGTTGAAAGACATGTGGGGGTGGGTAATAGGATCCAGAGTAAGGTGGGGTGACAGAAGGGAAAGTAAAGGCAACATTGAGTGGGGTAACAGTAACCGGTGGAAACGGATGGGTGACAGAAAGGGTAGAAGATAGAGAGAGAGTCTGGAAAGTAACACACGTCATTCCTTCAATTGCAGCAATGCATTCAATGTAAAACTTTGATACTTAAAGGTGGTGATGGGGGGTGCTTTTTGTGTGGCTGGAATTCAAAGTCAATACAATTGGCTAACTAATAATCCGGACATCCTAATGATTGTGAGGAAACTGTATGAAAATGATCCTCATGCTATGATGAAGAGCCATCATGAAGAAGGCTGTTTATGATTAGTGAGTCTCATAACCTTTAGACCCCAGCAAGGTTTGGAGCTGCTGTTCATTCTGTGCTATTTACCATTCAGAGATTGGGATGGAAGGACGAAGGGAGGTGGATGCCTTCAAGGACACAGCTGGTGGGGGCAACTTAAGCAAACTTCAAACTTCTATCCTGCCGGGTGCTGGTTATGCCTGACAAGGGATCATTCAGTCGATTTTCTATGATGCCAAGGATTGGGTCTGAGAATGGAGTTCTGAGGGTGATGGAGGCGGAAAGGTGTCTGTGGGACTCTTCCTACAAGCGGCTCTCATTACCCTGTCTCCAAGTACATACATGTATGAATGGGAAGAATACACAACTCTGATCCTCCAGGAAGTTCTTTAACTGGAAGAGCTGGAGTGGGATGTCATGTTTAGAAGAAGGTCAGAGATGATCTTTGAACTTGCCTGCTGGCTTGGAATTGGATGGAAATCTGTAGAAGACACGTACATTAATTTGTCCACACATCCATAAGAACATAAGACACAGGAGCAGAATGAGGCCACTCGACCCACTGAGTCTGCTCTGCCATTCAATCATGGCTGATATTTTTCTCACCCTCATTCTCCTGCCATTTCCCCATAATCACTGATCCTCTTATTAATCAAGAACTACCTGTATTTTAAAAACACTCAATGACCTGGCCCCCACAGAATTCTGCAGCAAAGAGTTCCGCAGATTCACTGTTTTCTAGCTGAAGAAATTCCTCCTCATCTCTGCTTTAAAGGATTGTCCCTTTAGCTTGAGGTTGTGCCCTAAGGCGTTGATGATGCAGGCTGCTGGCAACCTTGTCTTGGTAATGGCTCTGACCCAGTCGAGGAGATGGAGATCCCATTACTGGTTGGCACAGGGCATCAGGAGAAAGGGCCTGAGCAATGGGAGGCAGTAGTATCTCTAAAAGGTCAACAGGTGAACATATGGAAAACTGCCTGATAACGGCTGGATGAGCAAAAGACAAGGCTTGAGGAACTTCCAAATGTCCCAGGCTGTGGCTATCCACATCTGCGAACTTCTCCAGTGTGAGCTGCAGTCACAAGGACTCGGCCGGAGGAATGCAGAGTGCCTGGCCTACATAGAGTGAATATGTATTTTGATGCCCTTTAAAAATGGTGGCAGCACCTTTGACCCCATGAGGTAACGGCCATGAAACTTGCTGCGCTCCTCACGCATTCATCCTAACGAGCTGAAAAACAGAATATCTTCCTCGCTGCCCTTTGGGAAAATCAGCGGGATTTTACAGCATCATCCGCCCTAAGCCACTAAAATCTCAGCTGAAGACCTTCCCATGGTCCACATACTTCAATTTCTATGGCGGGAGGGATGGTAAAATTCTGGCAACCAACTTTCCAACATTGCTATCATACCTAGTCTCCAGAATAGAAAATTCCACCTTCAATGTACGGCTAAAAATGTGCAGTATGGTTGGGGGCGCAGAGGCAGTCTATGTTTAAACCTAAGGTTGTATATTCAGCACAATATATTCAGGGAGTGCGTTGGCCAAAATAATTTAGAGACAGCTAAACTTCTAGACTTCTTTGTTTTGGAAGTCTAATTTATTTTGTTTAAGACACACAGTGAAATTATCCAGTGCAATAATTTAACAGCGGTTATTGCTACAAATTTGAAATGTCCACATTTAATTGTTCCAAGCGCTGATATATTGCCACAGAATGACTAGACAGCAAGGGAGCAAATTATTAAGCAATGGATCTGACAAAGCTTAATTTAAACCTGCAATACTCTACATCCATTTTGCGCACTAAATGTTCAGATGGTAAACACAGCTGAAGCACAAATTAATTGTTTTTGCATATTGAATATTGTTGAAAAGAGAGACACATTGGCAGGCTTACTCGCCTTGTCATCAACTGGACAAACACAAGAAAGCCAAATTTCAAACAGTCGCAACAATTTATAGTATAGGAACAAAAGGGGCAGATTAGTTGGCAAGTTGAGCCTGATTGACTGAGGTATTGCTGAGGTGAAATTTGGCATTCTTCCAACACAAAACAAAAAAATGCTGGAAAAATCTCAGCGGGTCTGACAGCAGCTGTGGAGAGAGAGTTGAGCCAATGTTTTGAGTCTGGATGACCCTTCGTCAGAGTATTAGCCAGCATTTTTCTGCTTTAGTTGCAGATTCTGCAGGATTTAGTGTTTATCTTTGGCATGCTTGCCTTTGGCTAATCAAAGCTTCAGCAATATATTTCTCTTTTGCAGCAATATTCGAGTTTCTGCATTGTTAGATTATCACCTAAATCACACTAAGTTTTGATGACAATGATAGGCAAGAGTGTCTAAGGGATTGCATTAGATATTGGTGTGACTTTATAGCCTCCCCAGCAGTGGGATGTTCCAGTTTTGCTGATGCCTATGATGTTTTGCATGGCTCACCTGCCTCCCTATACGGTTCCAACCTTCTGTGGTAGGACCGAGGATGGGAGTAGACCATTAAGCCATTTAAGTCTGTTCCACCATTCACTAAGATCAAAGTTGATCTGGTTGTAGTCTCAGATCTACTTCGCTTTCTTTGCCCCCCCATGACCCTTGAATCCCTTGTTTAACAAACATTTATCTATCTCAACCTTAAAGAAATCCAATGACCTAGGGCGGGATTTTCCAGCTTTAGGGTGAGCTCAGTTGGAAAATCCCACCCAAAGTCTTTCCTGTGACAATCTCCAAACTTGTATCTAAAAGCAGTGACACTCCAGCCTAAAGCAGCTAAGGAAGCTTATTCAATCAGAATAGCCAGTTCCTTTCTTTCACAGAGACATTGTCTATTAGACTCCAGCTGAAGTAAGAAGTTATGAATGTCTCAGTTCTTTATGAACTAAGGAGAAAGAAGTAATGGATACAAAGGCACTGTAGCAAATGGTGGCAATCTACATGAAGAGCTGTTGGACCGGAATTCCCAAAAGGAAGGGATGCGGAAGAGATCGTTCCATCCGTGAATGATATGGCTGTGATGGAATTCCCTGCAGTTGAAGATGATCCCTTTTCTAAAATTTTTCCCTGCGTGCTTCGAGGGAACAACATGTTCCTCAGAGAGTCCGAAAGTTGATGATGTTCTGTCTTCTCTCTTGGATCAGTCTGTTGTTTAAAGCTTCTCATTCTCCTTACAGTTCAGTCAGTTCAGTGCTGCAAAAGAAAAGAGATGATCTTCAGCTGTCCTATTCCAAAGTCGCCTGTTCTTCACAAGCATCTTGCGCTCACCATTTGTGAGCTGGATTTTCCCCACAGGTTACGGGACCCTGATATTGTGATCAGTTTGGATTCTTGAGGCCAATGTTGACCAGCAGGGCACCCACTGGTGCAACCCATCTTGCTTGCTTTCCAGTCAAGGATGCTGGGCGGGCTCGCAATGCTGCAGGCCCAGTCAGAGCCTCGACAGACCCCCTGAGGGACGTAGATGATGCTGAGATTGTTCCAGGACAGCAAGGATGCCTCAGCATGGTCCCATCAAAGTGGAAGGAAAACCCAGCCCATACTGTGGGTGCTGTCTTTCTCAGCAGCTGCCTCCTCCCGAGGGAACAGAGCCTCTAACCCCAATCATCCCCAATTTGTCTCCCATAGAGAGGTCGTTTCCATGGAGATTGAGTTCAATGATCACCTGCAGCAAGAGTATGTCAACAAGAAGTCTTGGTACATCACCCAGCTACTTTTGTGTAGCCATTGGATTCTCATCCCACCCTCCATGGGAACTGTAGCTGGCGAGGGATGGTCCATTGACCTCGGGCAGGATTTTCCAGTCTCGGGTCAAACCTGACTGGAAAATCCTGCCCATTTCCCCCCAAATTGTCTTTATGCTGTGTCTTCAAAGTTACTTTCTGAAAGGAATCTTTCTCATTTGTAACTGATAGCAGGTGTTTAAAATCAGAAAGTAACTGTTCTTCAGGACTACCATGAGAGGGTCTTCTACTCATCCCGACTGGCACCCAGTCCCACACTGATGAGCTCAAAATTCACACACTAATATTCAGAACTTGCTATCCAAACCTCATAGAGAATAAAAACAAGTGCAAACATATGCCTGATACAAACTGTAGCAAAACATTGTGATTCATTCGCTAGGAAGAAGTTGCTGAGAGCGAAAAAGTCATCGCTTGGATGTCTAAGTTTCTTTTGGAGACATGTTTCAGACGGTTTTATGGGCATGTGGGAAAACAAGGATGCTCAGAGACATTCGCTGCTTGAAGATTTGAATCAGTGATAGCATGTGGCATTTACACTGAGGTGATGCCTTTGTGAGGATCTGCCCTCTCCAGCCATCTCAAGATCTTATATCCTTTAACAAAGGGTCATCTGGACTTGAAACGATAGCTCTTTCTTCTCTTTGCAGATACTGCCAGACCTGCCGAGATTTTCCAGTGTTTTCTCCTTTGGTTTCAATGAGATCCAAACTTCACTGGCTACAGGCCTGACCTGTCCAACATTTCCTCACAAGATAACCACACTCACTCCGTCCCACACTCGCTCCATCCTGCACTCACTCCATCCCGCACTCACCCTATCCCGCACTCACTCCATCCCGCACTCACTCCATTCTGCACTCACTCCATTCTGCACTCACTCCATCCCGCACTCACTCCACCCCGCACTCACTCCATCCCGCACTCACTCCATCCCGCACTCACTCCATTCTGCACTCATCCCACGCACTCACTCACCCCGCACTCACTCCACCCCGCACTCACTCCACCCCGCACTCACTCCATCCCGCACTCACCCACCTGCACTCACTCCCTGCACTCATCCCATCCTGCCACTCACTCCCCCCGCACTCACTCCACCCCGCACTCACTCCACCCCGCACTCACTCCGTCCCGCACTCACTCCGTCCCGCACTCACTCCACCCGCAATTCTGCACTCACTCCACTCCTCCATCCTGCACTCACTCCACCGCACTCACTCCATCCCGCACTCCACCCTGCACTCACTCCACCCGCACTCACTCCACCCCGCACTCCCGACTCACTCCACCCCGCACTCACTCCATCCCGCACTCACTCCACCCCCCCGCACTCACTCCGTCCCGCACTCACTCCACCCCACACTCACTCCTCCCGCACTCACTCCATCCTGCACTCACTCCATCCTGCACTCACTCCATCCCGCACTCCCTCCACCCTGCACTCACTCCACCCGCACTCACCTCATCACTTCCACTCTCACTCCATCCCGCACTCACTCCATTCTGCACTCACTCCACCCGCACTCACTCCATTGCACTCACTCCACGCCCACTCACTCCACCGCACTCACTCCATTCCACACTCACTCATCCCGCACTCACTCATCTGCACTCACTCCATTCTGCACTCACTCCCCGCACTCACTCCCACCCCGCACTCAGCTCCCCACTCACCCTCCCCACTCACTCCCGTCCCGCACTCACTCCGTCCCGCACTCACTCCACACTCACTCCATCACTCACTCCACCCGCACTCACCCCGCACTCCTCATCCCGCACTCACTCCACCCGCACTCACTCCATCCCGCACTCACTCCATCCCGCCTCCTTCCATCCCGCTCTCACTCCACCCACACTCACTCCATCCCGCACTCACTCCGTCCCGCACTCACCGTCCCACACTCACTCCACCCCGCACTCACCGCACTCACCCCGCACTCACTCCATCCCTGCACTCACTCCATTCTGCACACCTCACTCCATCCCGCATCACTCACTCCCCTCCTGACTCACTCCACCCTGCACTCACTCCACCCACACTCCCACCCCCCTGCACTCACTCCACCCGCACTCACTCCATTCCACACTCCAACACTCACTCCATCCCACACTCACTCCACTGCACTCACTCCACTGCACTCCACTCCATCCCGCACCCACTCACTCTGTACTTCACCTCCCATCCACCGCCATCTCACTCCATTCCCACTCACTCCATCCACACTCACTCCATTCTGCACTCACTCCACCTGCACTCACTCCCACCATCCCGCACTCACTCCCGCACTCACTCCATCCCGCACTCCTCATCCGCACTCACTCCACCCCACACTCACTCCATTCCGCACCACTGCACTCACTCCACTCCGCACTCACTCCACTTCCACACTCACTCCATTCCCATACTCACTCCATTCTGCACTCACTCCACCTGCACTCACTCCACCTGCACTCACTCCATTCTGCACTCACTCCACCCCGCACTCACTCTATCCTGCACTGACACCACCCTGCACTCACTCCACCCGCACTCACTCTATCCTGCACTGACACCATTCTGCACTCACTCCATCCTGCACTCACTCCATTCTGCACTCACTCCACCCCATATTCGCTCTACCCTGTATTCACTACACCCCGCACTCATCCCAGGAATCAGTCCCAGGAATCAGCCAAGTGAACCTTTCCTGCATTGCTTCTAATGCAATATACCCTTTTGTTAGTAAGGAAATCAGCACTGTACAGAATACTTCAGGTATGGGCTGGAATTTTCCGACTGTTCACACCAGTGAGATTCTCTGGTCCTGCTGGCAGTGCATCCTTGCCCGTGGATTTCCCACCAGCATGGGGTGATGTCAATGGGAGTTTCCATTGACAGCGGTGGGACCAGGGAATCCCACTGCTAGCAAGCAACACACCACCTCCCATTGGTGAGAATCACACAGCTGGGAGGCTGAAGAATCTCGACCTTGGCCTCACCGGTACACTGTACAACAATAGCAAATCTTCCAAGTTTTTATACTCCGTTTCCCTTCTAATAAATAACAATATTTCATTTGCCTTTCAATCATCTGTTGTGCGCACATTCTAATGTTTTGTGATTCATGTACCATGACACCTAGATCCCTCTGTACCACTGAGTTCCACACTCTCTCTCTCCATTTATATTGCTTTTATATTCTTCTCCAGCCAATTTTTTGCTTACACACGTACTTATCTATGTTTCTTTGCAAATTCATTATGCCCTCCTCTCCATCTACTCTTCTTTGTATCATTAGCATATTCAAAACCATACATTCAATCCTTTCATGCCAGCATAGGGCAGGATTTTCTGTCCATCCTGACTGGGGCGATGTTTTGATCCTGATGGTGAACCCCAGCTACTGGTTCCCTGCCAGCAGAAACTGTTAACAATGGGAATCCATTGACAGTCACAGGATGGGAAGATCCTGCCCGTGAGCCAATGGCAGACAGTCTTCCCTATCGCAGAACACACCCCATGACCATGTGAAAAAGCCCACCCACAGCAAGGAAATAGTTGAGACCCCAACCCTGATCTCCACAGCACTCCACTGAACACAGTTTGTTTGGCATGGTGGCACAGTGTTTAGGACTGTTACTTCATAACACCCGGGACCTGGGCTTGTCAGTGTGGAGTCTGCATATTCTCCCCATGTCTGCGTGGGTTTCCTCTGGGTGCTCCAGTTTCCTCCCACAGTCCAAAAGATATGCTGTTTAGGTGCATTGGCCATGCTAAATTCTCCCTCAGTGAACCCGAACAGGCGCCAGAGTGTGGCAACTAGGGGAGTTTCACAGTGACTTCATTGCAGTGTTAATGTAAACCTGTTTGTGACAATAATAAATAAATTGCCAATTTGAAAAATGACCTATTTATTCCTACTCTCTATTTCCTGTTGTCTAGACAGTTCTTTCTCCTTGCTCACTGCAGTTCAATGTAATTTATTACATTTTACAGTCTCCAGCAGAGCCACATTATTTAACATTGTGATTTATACATTAACGATATGCATGTCAACCAAACATAGCTCTTTAACTATGTTAATAAGGATCCTATCAAAAACATAGTGAGAATGTTACAAAATATGTATCCTTTAGGCAAAATTCAGAGCTTCCCTGGTGACTAAGTCGGTAAAGGCAGCATGTAGCTAAGTCAAACACAGCAGGTGATCACAACTCTGATTCCCGTCCAGATCTTTAATTAGCTGATGTTAGGTTTGTCAGGAACAATGCCTGCAGCAGCTTTCACTGTTGCTACTGTTCATTAATATCTAGCAATGCCTCTGGAAAGTAATCTTGCTTGTAGAGCCACTGAGGACAGACTGAAATGAGGCCAGGGTTCATGCCACTCTTGAATAGTAGACTGGCATTCAGTTCTCACCCAAACCTCTGCCAATCCCATCCTGAAATTTTACCATTCATGCCTGCTGCCATCCCAGGTTTCAGTTGCTCTTGAGTGAGACCCCTGTAGCATCCTTTCTCAGCACTCGCCAAAGGACTGCACTTGCCATTGTCACTGTACAAGCAGCAATCCCAATTTCCTCATGTTCGTTTCTCACTGGCCTTCCCGTCCAGTGAGTCCAACTGGAATCAAAATTCATCTGCTTAAAGGTTGAACAAAACCAGATAAACAATTGAATTTTTGAACTTTAAAGTAGGTAATAATCAATATGACACAAATAGACTAACACTATTATATCTTGCTGCTCTTAACATTAATGACTCACGCTCCATATATATCTGACCCTATTTGTAACTAAATGCCAACAATGGCAGTTATCATTTTACTAGGGCCTTTCTGTGATTGTTTCCTGAATTGATCAGTGAATCTTCAAATGGGAACAACTAGAGTGCATGACTGAGAAGGAGGGATAAAGTGAAGGGAGTGGATAACGGGCTCAGCAAAAGGAGAAGCAACAGATTCCATGATTCCTCTCCCAGACTTTGGAAGATGTGCAGATCACAGGGAGAATGGCACTAGTGAAAGCATCATTTACCAACACAATGGGCTGAATGGCCTCCTTTTGCACCCTAACAGTTCTGTGATTCTGTGAACTCTGGCCTCTTGTACATCCCACAATTACTTCAACCCACCATGGCTCTTTATTGGTCCAGATACTAAACTTTGCAATTCCCTTCCAAAAACACTCCACTTCTCCAATCTTATACGGCCTTCCTTAAAAATCTACCTCATTAATCAAACATTTGGCCACCAGTCCTGATTGTTCATGGACTATGGGCAGGATTTTCTGAGCCCACTCACCCCAAGACCGAGGTGAATGGACCTTTGCGTATGTGCCTCTGCCCACTATGATTCATGTGACAGGTGGGATGGGAGAATTCCGCCCTTGATGTCAGTTTCTTTTGCCTTACTGATTACATCCCTGTGAGCTGTCTAGGGGCTGTTAAAGGTGCTATATAAATACAGGCTGTCATTGCTGAACAGAAAAACTGACTTAACATGGCTTGTCACCTATCTCATGAGTGCTCCCAGAAGAAATGAACATGGAAAACTCTGTTCTGATCCCCTTTGCCTATGTTTCTTAACTGTTAGTGGCTTAACCCTGGAATTATTTTTGTTTCACTTTGCTACTTAAGAACATAGAGTATAGAATATAGAACATTACAGTGCAGTACAGGCCCTTCGGTCCTTGATGTTGCGCCGACTTGTGAAACCAATCTAAAGCCCATCTAATCTACACTATTCCAATATCATCCATATGTTTATCCAGTGACCATTTAAATGCCGTTCATGTTGGTGAATCCATTTCTGTTGCAGGCAGGACATTCTATGCCCTTACTCCTCTTCCTTTACATCTTTGAATGTGTTCAAGAAGCGGCTAGATATAGCATTTGAAGTAGTGAGTTCAAAGGTTATGGGGAGAAAGCAGGATTAGACTACTGAATGGAGGATCAGCCATGATTATGATGAATAACAGAGCAGGCTCAAAGGGCCAAATAGCCACCTCCTGTTTCTATGTTTCGATATATTTTGCTAATTACAAGAACTGTTTCCAGCCAAAACACCTCACATGAGGTCTCATTAATGCAATGCAGAATTAACTCATGTTTAAAAATTCATTCTGCACTGACCTCAAGATTTGTATTTCAGAATAACTGAGACATGAAACGGTTGGCGAATATAAATGTTACACTTTAGGCTTTAAAAAAAATGCATAACCTTTCTTCTGTTCCGCACAGCTGTGTTTAAGCAGCAGTACACTACATGATATAACATTTCTATGTTTATAAAACAGCACGTCTCTCTTGCTCACGGTGAGAAACACGATAGGATATCCTCTTATATCCAAGTATCTCATTCATCGTTATAGCTGCAGTTTTCCACTACTCCCAAATTGATAAGTGGTATAAATAGAAGTCACTCACAGGAACCTAGTAGCTGTCTCGTGAAAATAAAGATATAGAGTTTTGTGCTCTAGGCTTCACCCACGTCAGGGTTTTAGGTATGGAATTCATTGCAACTATACAGTATTAATGGACATAGCAATGCGCTGGTCATGGATTGGGAATGTTGTCATATGCTTGAGTTCCAGACAAGTGCTTCCATTGTACGCCAGGAGCACCGATTCACAAAACTTATCCCCAATAATCCATGCCAAAATCACTTCATCCAACTCAATTTCATCATCGTAGAATCATAGATTCCCATAGTGCAGAAGGAGGCTATTTGGTCCATCTGCACTGATCACAATCCCACCCAGACCCTGTCCCTGTAATCAAATGCATTTACCCTAGCTGGTCTCCCTAACTTTAAGGGGCAATTTAGCATAGCCAATCCACCTAACCCACACATCTTTGTGCTGTGGGAGGAAACCGGAGCACCCAGAGGAAACCCACGCAGACACAGGGAGAATGAGCAAACTTCATACAGACAGTGACCCCCAAGCCAGGAATCGAAACCAAGTCCCTGTGAAGCAGCAGTGCCAACTACTGTGCCAATTCGAAATACCTACTGTACAATCTTCCTCTCTCCATTTTAAGATTAAGTGCATTAATATTTTTTCATTTCTTTAACATCACAGCTCATTTTCATTTTCCATTTTTACTTAGAATTTTTATGTGGGAATATGTGGGCTCACACCCAACCTGGCATCATGTGAAGAGACATTGGGTGCATAAGCACGTGTCATAGTGCACTCGCACAATATTTTGGTCACGGGCACCAATCCAAGTCAGATGTGCACCCTCTACCAATTGAGAAACTGGTTAAATGGGATAAAAGGGAAATTGGCTTGAATTTTATTTCGCCTGTGTGATTTTAGGTTGGCAAATGGGCGAGATAGGCAGATAGGCTTTTTGCCAATTCTTCGTCTCTCACCTTCTCAAGGACAACTAGCGATGGGCAATAAATGCTGGCCTAGCCATCAATGCCCAAAACCCAGAAATGAATTATTAAAAAAAAAGTTTGGTCTGGGGGCTTTAGTTAGAGTTTTGTGACCATATTCAGTGCTTTCTTTTGAGTTTGTTTTTTCATATTTTCTGGACTCTTCAGGACATTTCAGTCTTGTAAGATCTCTCTGAAAATTTCAATCTACTGACACCCACAGTGGATGGATCAGTCCCTTTAGCATCTCAGCAGATGGGTGTTGTGCACTCATCAGGGAGCATCTCCTCTGAGGAGGTAGAGAGGCCTTGGGGAGAAGAGGAGAGAGGATCGCAGGTACCACTTCAGAGGTAAGGTGTAGTAAGCATAGGGTGTTCAAGGCCAGTAGGGAGGGCCAGAAAGATGGGCTGCTCTCCCAATGCCAGTGTCTGCAGGCAGTGATCCAACCATCTTGGGATGACCAAGGTCCAGTGCCACAGGAGAATTGTCGTTCAAGGACAAATATCACTTCTATATATCAGATGATTGGGCAGGAGTAGTTTCCAACCATGTGGCTGGACATCCAATGCCCATGGTTCTCAGGGTCACTTAACATTTAAGATTACAGAGCCTTTCAGAAGTCGGTGAATGCTCTTGGCAGAGTCTCCCAGTCAGCTGTGCAGAACTGCATCAAGCTGGTGTCTGACACTCTGTTCAGTTGAATAACAGCCTTCATATATTTCTGGGTGGACCAAACCAAACAGATTGAGTGAGCCAGAGGTTTCATGGCTATTGCTTCATAGCATCCCTCCACCTCTGGGGTGCCAGCCTGCCAGCCAGGCACCTTTGTCAATAGCAAGATAGTGTGCAATCACAGGATCCAGATTCGGCATGTTTGTGTGGCTTCCCTGGCAACCTCTATGATATCTAGATACTGAGACACTCTTTAATGCCAAGACTTTTCCCAGCGCCAGCTGGTCACAATGGGTGGTTGCTAGTTGATAAGGAGTAGCTTTTGAAAATCTGGCTCATGATGGCATTCAGGCACCCAAGGACAAAGCTGGAGGAAAAGTACGATAGCTGTCATTTCTTTACAATAATGGCAGTGAGAAGACAATAGGTCTGCTTAAATTGAGATTCTGATGATTGGAGCATTCAGTTATTGTGTGCTGCCTAATTTTGCTCTTGCAAGGGAAGAACCATAGGATAAGGCTGAAGAATTTGCAACAATATTCAGCCAAATATGCCAAGTGGCTGAACCGCCTCATCCTCCCCCACAGCTCCCAGTATCACAGATGTCAGTCTCTAGCCAATTTAATTCACTCCACATGTTATCATGAAATGGCTGAAGGAAAGGGATACTACAAAGGCAATTGGCCCTGACAATATTCCAACAATAGTACTGAAGACTTGTGCTACTGAACTTGCTGCGCCCCTAGCCAAACTGTTACAATAATGCTACAACACCAGCATCTGCCAGGCAATGTGAAAAATGTCCTGTGTGTCCTATACACAAGAACAAATCCAACTCAGCCAATTACTGTCCCATCAGTCCACTCTTGATCATCTGTAAAGTGATGGAATGAGTCAATCAACAGTGCAATCAAACAGCACCCACTCAGCAATAACCTGCTCAGCAACGCTCAGTTTGGATTAGACCAGGGTCACTCAGCTCCTGACCTTATTACAGCCTTGGTTCAAACATAGAAAAAAAGAGCTGAACTCCAGAGGTGCGGTGTGAGTGACTGTCCTTGACATCAAGACAACATTTAACTGAGTGTTGCATCAAGGAGCCCTATCAAAACTGGATGCAATGGGAATCAGGCAGAAAACCCTTCGCTGGGGGGAGTTATATCTGTGAAGGAGGAAGATGATTCAAAGTTGGAGGTCAATCATCTTAATTCCAGGACATCACTGCAGGAATCCCTCAGGATAGTGTCCTAGGTCCAATCACTTTCAATGTTTTCATCAGATGACCCTCCTTCCATCATAAGATCTGAAGTGGGGATATTTGCTGCTGATTTCACAATGTTCAACACCATTTGCAACTCTTCAGATACTGAAGCAGTCCATATCCAAATGCAGCAACATCTGGACAATATCTAGGCTTTGACTGACAAGTGGTAAGTAATATTTGCCCCACACAAATGGCAGGTAATAACCACCTCCAACAAGGGAGGATCTAGCCCATTGTCCTTTAACATTCAATGGCATTACAATCATTGAAAACCACCGCAATCAACATTCTAGAATTACCATTGGCCAGAACTAGAACTAGATTGGTAAATAAATACTATGGCTACCAGAGCAGATCAAAAGCTAGGGATGCTGTGGTGAGTAACAAACCTTCTTACTCCTCAGAACCATCTGCAAGGCAAGAATCGGGATGGTCATGTTATTTTCTCCACTTGCCTCGATGAGTGCAGATCCAACAACACACAAGAAGCTCAACATCATCCAGTTCAAAGCAGCCTGCTATCAACATTCACTTCCTCAACCAACAATGCACAGTGACATTAGTCTGTCCCATCTACAAGGTGAACCGCAGGTACTCACTGATATCCTTAGACAGCATCTTTCGAACTCACAATTGCTACCATCTGGAAGAATAAGGGCAGCAGACACATGGGGACACCACCACCTGCAAGTCCCCCTCCAAGTAAGAAGTTCACAACACCAGATTTGGTAGCAAAATCTACTAGCTTTCAGAGCGCTGAAGGAGCATTGTTCCGGAAACTGGTGGATTTTGCTACCAAGTAAACCTGTTGGACTTTAATGTGGAATTGTGAGACTTCTTACTATATTTACCCCAGTAGAACGCTGGCATTTCCACATCATGAATTCCCCTCTAAGCCACTCATTATCCTGATTTGGAAATATCTTCCTGTTCCTTCCAAAATGCCTAATTTATTGACCATTTGTTTATTAACTGAGTGTATTATAAATTTTAATTGTTAATGTTATATTGTACTTCATTGCAGGAAGCTCTGAGAAAAGAGGGAGGAATGTGTTGTATATTCATATTTGTTTCTAGTTGAAATAAGGTCATCTAAAGAGTTGATCACATGACATATGGATGACATCATTGGCCATTTGTGCAGGCAAATGGGCAGTCTATCCGAACAGTTTGCAGAGTAAAATCATTTCTAACAAAGCTCTTGCTTGTTTGTACCTTCATGATCTGCAAACCTATCCTTTAAAAATACCACAATATATCCCTTCTATAGTGGCAAACATACATTTATTCACTTGATAGCATCCATGTACAGTAATTGACAGATAACTGTGACAAATATAGAAGTTGTCACATGCATAACAGGCAATGGAAACTGAGTGGGGGAATAATTGTGATGATTGATTGCTTCCAACTGGGCCTGCTTCTGAGAATGACATCAAATGATCAATGTTAGAATCCCATAAGCGCTAATGCAGTGGAGTTTATTTGATGGATCAGGTTGGTCGATAGGTAGACCATCCCAAAAGAGGAAAACAAAACCTGACACTCTGTATCATCATTTCACTCATCTCAGTCCTTGTCAAATAATTTATGGGTGTTATTGATACTAAAAATGTAGGGTGCTTTTTACACAAATTGAATGGGACTTTTGCTATCTGCATTTCAATTCTCCATCTCCCCAATTATCAGGCCTAATTCCAAAGACTTACCCTCATATGAGCATAGCATGCTAATTTCTTTAAATATTTATATTTCATTTTCTTTTCTCAGTGAATAAAACATTTTTTTTTCATTATTTATATTGAACTGGCTTTTCTGTCAACGAATGGAACCAAAAGCCGCATGGTAGCACAGTGGTTAGCACTGCTGCCTCGTAGTGCTAGGGACCTGGGTTCAATTCAGGCCTTGGGTCATTGTCTGTGTGGAGTTTGCACATCCTCCCTGCATGGATTTCCTTCGGGTGCTCTAGTTTCTTCTCACACTCCAAAGATGTAAGGGTTAGGTTGACTGGCCATAATAAATTGCCCTATACTGTCAGTGGGACTAACGGGGTTATGGGAATAAGACCTGGCTAGAATTATGGTTGATGTAGTCTTGATGGGCCTCATGGGCTTTCCCTTGCACTGTAGGGGTTCTATGAATTCTACACTTGTTAAATAAGTTTGATTTCTCAATTATCACTGAGCTTGCCTCCATTATATGATCAGAATTGGGGAAGTTCACTGATGATTGCACAATGTTCAGCACCATTCGCGAACCCTCTGGTACTCAAGCAATCTATGTCCAAATGCAGCAAGACTTGGATAGCATATAGGCTTGGACTGATAAGTTTAAGTAACATTCCCATCTCACAAGGGCCAGATGTTGACCAACTTCAGCAAGGAAAAACCCATCTCCTCCTGATATTCAATGGCATTACCATCACTGAATCCTCCACTATTAACATCCTGGGAGTTACCATTGACTAAAAAGTGAACTGGACCCACCATATAAACATTATGATAACAGAGGCTGAAAATTCTGCAGTGGGTAATCCAGCACCTCGAATCCATCAAATCTTCAAATCCCTACAATACAGAAGGAGGCCATTTGCTCCATCAGGTCTATGACAAATCATCTTACCCAGGCCCTATCCCTGCAACCCCACATATTTACCCCACTAAACTACACATCTTGAGACAAAAAAGGTCAATTTAGCATGGCCAATCCATCTAACTTGCACATCTTTGGACTGTAGGAGGAAACCAGAGTATGGGAGGAAACCCTTGCAGACACGGGGAGAATTGTTAAGGAAAATATCACAGCTGTACTTTGAGAGGACACTCACAAGTCTCGTATAGCAAGGCAGTATGGTAGAGCTCAGGAATAGGAAGGGTGTAGTCACAATGTGGGATTGACTATTGGCCAGTCAATTGTCATCTGGAGATAGAGGAACAGATATGTCGGCAGATTTTGGCAAGGCGTAGAAGTAACAGTGCTGTTGTGATGGGGGATTTTAACTTTCCCTATATTGACTGGGACTCACTTAGTGCTGGAGGTGTGGATGGGGCAGAGTTTATAAGGAGCATCCAGGAGGGCTTCTTGAAACAGTATGTAGATAGTCCAACTAAGGAATGGGCCATACTGGACCTGGTATTGGGGAATGAGTCCAGCCAGGTGGTCGATGTTTCAGTCAGGAAGCAGTTTGGGAACAGTGAAAAAGAAAGCATTTGATAAAGATTGGAGACTGGGAACACATGGGCATGTGTGGAATATAAGGAAAATAGAAATAAACTTAAGCAAAGAGTATAGAGGGCTAAAAGAGATCATGAAAAAGCATTGACCAGCTGGATTAAGGAAAATCACAAAGCTTTTTATACATGTATAAAAAACAAGAGGATAACTATGGAGAGAGTTGCCTCACTCAAGCCCAGGGAAGGGAACCTATGCATGGAGCCAGAGAAAATGGGTGAGATATTAAATTAGTACTTTGCATTTGTACTCATCAAAGAAAAGGACTTGGTGGATGATGAATCTGGAAAAGGGTATGTAGATAGTTTGAGTCATGTTGAGATCAAAAAGGAGGAGGTATTGGGGTTCTTGAGAAACATCCTTGAACTTCCTCCACCACCAATACTCAGTAGCAGCAGTGTGTACAATCTACAAGATGCACTTCAGCAATTCATCAAGACTCCTTCGACAGCACTTTCCCAACCTGTGACCTCTACCACCTAGAAGGACAAGGGCAGCCAAAGCATGGGGATACCACCATTTGCAAGTCACACAACATCCAGATTTGGAACTATATCTCCCTCACTGTCACTGGGTCAAAATTCTGGAACTCCTTCCCTAACAGCACTGTGGGTCTACCTACATCATGTGAACTGCAGCAGTTCAAACAGGTGGTTCACCACTATCTGCTTGTGGTCTGCGAGGGTTCCTGCGGGTGCTCCGATTTCCTCCCACACTCTGATAGGCTGGTTAGATGTATTGGCCATGCTAACTTCTCCCTCAGTGTCCCCGAACAGGCGCCGAGGGGATTTTCACAGTAACTTCATTGCAGTATAAATGTAAGCCTACTTATGACACTAATAAATAAACTGAAACCTAAACTTAAATAAAGGACGTGCGATGCATGCGATCCCAGCCAGCGACGTCCACTCCCTGTGAAAGAATAAAACTAATCTTGCAACTTTCCTCAGGAAGGAGGAATGGCTATTTCCATACTGGTGAACGGAGCATTTGCAGAGTATCTTCAATCTGGATGAGAACAATTTACCTAGGCTGTTACCTCAAACTGCATTCTGTATACCACTTCACACGCTATAGTCAAACGCAACATTTAATCACCATCGGAAATGATTTAAGTAGAGGAATATTTCTGAAGATCTTCAGCACAAATCAGTAATTCCGTTCAGCCAAATGACACATCGAGAAATAGGTCATGTCTGGTAACCATAGTAGCATTATCATTTTCGACAGGTGAAATGGTTCAATATATACTGATTGGATTTTACAAGGAAGCGCTGAAAAGTATTTATAAATTAGTGACCCTGCTGCTTTACAGTTAGATCTGTGACATAGTTTCATGGCAAAATGCACCAGCCACATTTAGAACGTGCATTTATCACCCCGTTCGGATGAGACACCCACTCTCCTGAGTGTTCACTTTGTCCTTCAGAGGGATTGATATGACATTGAAGTCACCCACTGCATCTCTTTTACAATGGGCAAGGATATTTCCACACACTGTCTGCATTTGAATGCACCATATCGAGCATACGACTGGGAGTTTAACACAGAGCAGACTTTTTAACAGAGCTCAGTCAAAATCTGAATGTCACCCAAGAACTACGTGAGCCACAGACATCCTTCACTGTAAATGCAATCTTCATTTTGCTCTGTGAGACATTGTGAGAATCCGATGTTAGAATTCTAAACTCTCCTACTTCATTTATTCTCAATCCTGTCTCTCCCAATTGGCAATGGAATGCAGCAAAATAAAGCGAGGGGTGGAGAGGGGTGCATTCGATCGTATGATTTACAAGCCATATTTTTAATGCATCGCAATAACCTGATGGAAACAGTTAATAAAAAAAAGAACATACTGATACAGCTCGCCATTCCTGAACTATCCATGATTACAAAGGGCTTTGCATCAATTTTGTCCTCATTAGATACTTCAAGCTGTGGGTAAACACAACCTGTTCACGGGCATCATTTTACTCTGATTCTATGTACAGCTTGCCTGCCAGTCCTCCCTGTCGCCAAGGGATGAATGTACTAGTATGAAACAGGCAGGGAATATTATAAACCTTAATTCTTGCTGATGCTTTATAACACTTCAACATGTAATCAGCACTGTAGGTTAAGTCAACATGGTGGAAAAAAATGCTTTGCTTGCATTGTAAATGCGGACTAT
This sequence comes from Sphyrna mokarran, assembly GCA_024679065.1. Classification (NCBI taxonomy): domain Eukaryota; kingdom Metazoa; phylum Chordata; class Chondrichthyes; order Carcharhiniformes; family Carcharhinidae; genus Sphyrna; species Sphyrna mokarran. Next base: position 15,155,299 of record JAGIQG010000020.1, on the reverse strand, counting down.
GTAAGGTATTAGTTGAGCTATAATATACTGTTTCTGTAAAACACTATGCCGTGGGCACACAAATGTCCTCATTAAAATGCTTCCAAAACATTGTTGAAAGAATCTGCGGTTGGATAAAGATTTTTGTCATTTTGTTGTACTGTATTCACTGTGGGATAGTCGCAGGACACCAGCTGAATTAGTAAGTGGCATGACCCGTCTCTTTGAGTGCTGGTTTTACAAGGGCCCTGATGACAGTTGAGTAATTATTTTTAACGATCCACTAATCATCTTGGAACAGTTTCCTGCTGCGCTGTGGTTTTTGGCCCCTGGAGACCAGCAATTGCAGGCTGTCCACTTGCGCGACCACAGTCCATTGTAGACCCCTGCAACATTCAGGATCAGGCTAATTTACTAATGACCCACAAACAGAGAAATTATCAACATGAGACAAATCGCTCACAATATGTTCCTCAAATTGCTATCGATGACGGCGTGGGTCCCAGAGGAATTCAATTCTGCATTAATAAATTAAGATGAACATTCTGAATGGGGAGATACTGCAGTGATCAGGCCAAATCACAAATGTGCCTGCTCTTGTGAAATGTTTTGTATCGTTGTCAATTCTCCCTTTTTAAATGTTCCCCTTCCAAATTATGACATGTATCAGGCTTTTGAAAGCATTTAAAAGGCCCTCTTCTTAGCACACAGATGATTTTAGTGTCTTCAAGCCATACAAAACAATATTCGGAACTCTTGCCTCCTTGCCCACCATGGAATTGGAGCAGGCAAGGGGCTGATGACGGAAATGTCCATTGACATTGGGCATGAATTTCTGGTCTTGCTCAAATTGAGGACATATTCAAGATATGCCATCTGTATGCTTAAATTGGCAATTCAAAGAATTATCAAGTCCAGTTGTCACTTTCATTGAAACAAAATAAAAATTAAATTTAGTAGTGTTTATATACTAGGTAGAACATAGAACATAGAGCGTTATAGCACAGTACAGGCTTTTTGGCCCTCAGCGTTGTGTCAAGCTATGTTCAATCCCAAGATCAAGCTATCCCCTCCCTATCATTCTGGTGTGCTCCATGTGCCTATCCAATAACCGCTTGAAAGTTCCTAAAGTGTCCAACTCCACTATCACAGCAGGCAGTCTATTTCACATCCCAACCACTCTGAATAAAGAATCTACCTCGGACATCCCTCCTATATCTTCCACCATGAACCTTTCAGTTATACCTCCTAATAACAGCTACATCCACCCGAGGAAATAGCCTCTATCAATCCCTCTCATCATCTTATAAAACTCTTATTAAGTCACCTGTCAGCCTTGTCCACTTTAAAGAGAAAAGCCCCAGCTCCCTCAACTTTTCTGCGTAAGACCTACTCTCCAAACTAGGCAGCATTCTGGTAAATCTCCTCTGCACTCTGTCCAATGCTTCCACATCATTCTTATAGTAAGATGACCAGAACTGAACACAATATTCCAAATGTGTTCTCACCAACATCCGGTATTGTTGCATCATGACCCCACGGCTCTTAAACTCAAACCCCCTGTTAATAAACACTAACACACTATCAGCCTTCTTTACGACTCTATCCACTTGAGTGGCAACCTTCAGAGATCTTTGGATATAAACCCCAAGATCTCTCTGTTCCTCCACATTCTTTAGAACCCTGCTGTTGACCCTGTAATCTGCATTCAAGTTTCTCCTACCAAAATAAATCATCTTACACTTATCAGTGTTAAATTCCATCTGCCACTTTTTGGCCGAGCTCTGCATCCTATCAATGTCTCTTTGCAGCTTGCAAGAGCCCTCCACTTCATCCATTACTCCACCAATCCTGGTGTCATCAGCAAATTTACTAACTACCCTTCAGCCTCCTCTTCCAAGTCATCGATAAAAATGACAAATAACAGAGGACCCAGTGCTGACCCCTGTGGAACACCACTGGTAACTGGTCTCCAGTCTGAAAATTTTCCCTCCACCACCACCCTCTGTCTTCTATGAGACAGCCAGTTACTTACCCAATTGGCCAAATTTCCTTCTATTCCACACATCCTTATCTTCTTCATGAGCTCACCATGGAGAACCTTATCAAACACCTTACTAAAATCCATGTATACGACATCAACTGCTCTACTTTCGTCTACACACTTAGTTACCTCAATTTTGGGGATATTGGTATCACCACATGGTTCCTATAGATGCATTGAAGACCTAAAATAGTTTGGTACATGAAGAACCTTATATAGTTAGGTATGTTTTAGGTACACTTTAGCGCTTTAAGATTGCATGAAACCAACCCTTGATGACTACTACATTTTTCATCAACTTGAAAATGAATACAAAATGATGAGGAAATAATTGTGATTCCTCAAGGCAGATCACAGTGTCAATTGTGCACCCAATTGTGGCTAAGCATATACAGGTGGAACATATTGATTGAGTTGATCTTGAGTATATATAAAGACAGACTTACTGATACGGGTTTGGTTGAGTTAGGAGTTATATAATTGTACTGTTTCACTCTGTGACTAAATCTGAACTGAGTAAAGACTGCTTTCAGTTTCATCCTTTGCTAAGTAGCTACACATTGTTCATTAATCTATTCAGCACTGTCAGCATTGCATTCTCAATGAGCTAGAATGCATGCACAGTTCACTTGCGTAATCAAAAGGTGTTAATAGGGCAGAATCCAGCACTGAAGCCAAAAATCTTGAATGTGCTCACAACATCAAGTATTAGTACTTAGTTTTGCATTTACAAATCATCCCTAATGTGCCGTCCCCTGGGTAACATTAGGTAGATGGTAATAATGCATTTTCCATCAAAAAAATCTAGGATATATTTTTCTTTGGTTGTAAAAGACTAATGCAGGTATCATCAAACCTAGAAAATTAATCTCAGGATAGAAAGAACCATATTAAGCTTATTCTATAAACATTGGTGAATGGCCTCTATAACTTTAGTTAGCTATTAGTCAACAACCATTAATATGACAGACATACAAATATCTGAATTAGGAGCAGGAGTAGGCCACTTGGCCCTTCAAGCCCATTCCACTATTCAGTAAGATTGATTAATCTGCTTGTAGCCTCAATCAGCTTTCACCCACTAGCTTATCATTAATCTATCCATCTTTCAGTGTCTACCCTGTGAAGACCCATCAGAATCTTATATGTTTCGGTGAGGCCATCCCTCATTGTTCTAAACACCAGAGAATATGTACCTTACTCCTATAGGATAAGCATCCCATTCTAGGGACCAAACCAATGAATCTTCGCTGTTCCACATCCAATGCAAGACTTTCGTCTTATAAATATGACGGCCAAAGTTATGTTCAGCATTCAAGATGTGGTCTCATCAAAACCCTGTTCAATTGAAGCAATGATGTAGAGATGCCGGCGTTGGACTGGGGTAAACTCAGTAAAGTTTTACAACACCAACCAATTTATTTGATAGTAAATCCGCGAGCTTTCGATGCTATGCGCCTTCGTCAGGCAAATGCAGTGTTCTGATCTGCAGAGGCACTCATATCCACACAGACAGTTACAGATTGCTGATTAGAATGCGAATCCTTACATCTAACCTGCTATTCAAGTGTTAAAGTGGCTAACAATGTGTGTGAAGGGAATCCTGAGCATTGGTTAGAGAATTGTGTATTTTCTCCAGACAGCACAGTAAGTGAGGTTTTTTGCTAATCCAGGCAAGTTAAGGGGGTTACAGATAGTGTGACATGAAGCCAAGATCCCTGTTAAGACCGTCCTCATGTGTGCGGAACTTGGCTATCAGTCTCTGCTCAGCAACTCTGCGCTGTCGTGTGTCACGAAGGCCCCCTTGAAGAACATTTACCCGCAGGTCGGAGGCCGAATGCCCATGACTGCTGAAGTGTTCGCCCACAGGAAGGGAACTGTTTTGCCTGGTGATTGATGAGCGATGCTCATTCATCCGCTGTCGTAGTGTCTGCATGGTCTCCCCAATATACCATGCTTTGGGACATCCTTTCTTGCAACGTATTAGGTCGACAACGTTGGCTGAGTTGCAAGAGTATGTACCGTGTACCTGGTGAATGGTATCCTCACGTTTGATGATGTCGTCCATGTCTATGATCTGGCGTGTCTTGCAGAGGTTGCTGTGGCAGGGTTGTGTGGTATTGTGGTCACTGTTCTCCTGAAGGTTGGGTAGTTTTCTTGCAAAGGTCTCGGTATAAAGTGGACCTTGAAATCCCCCACCCTTTCCCCAGGTGTGAAATACCATGCAACACCTCACAGAAGGTCTGCAGGGCAATCTATATTGGGACTTTTCAGAAAAGTGATCAGCTTCACAGTATCAGACACCAGGTGACTGCTGGCACCCATCTTTGGTCAGTGTCTTTACTTGAAAATAGAAACAAGTCTTCTTTAAACAGTTAAACATGTCTGTGGTTAACTGATGAAGTTGTAGGTAGCTCTCTGTCACAATTTTTATGTCATTGTAATACAAATTAACAGAAAAAAAATAGAAGAAATGTCTCCTTATTGTAAGAAAGTCCTGGTGGAACAGATATTATAGAACCTTCTTGTTTTCAGCAAAGTAAAAACTAGGCGGATGCATGCTTCTTTTTTGAGATTACAGCTACGATGAACTCATATAGAAACTGTAACCTGTCCCCCACTGCCTCCCCTCCACCTCCACCACCCTTACATTAAAATAAGCTGTGAAGACACCAACAATTCTCAGGAACTTAATATTACTCTTGTTAATATGTCTTTTATAATTACTGGGAGATGGAAAAGCTATTTCCAAGGAATACTTGTAAAAATGACCTTTTACTGCAATTCAAAGCACTTATTAACAATGACATTTTTGCACTGGAAACCATAATAGAGTTAGTGTGAAATTAGGTCAGTTGGTACATTTGATTTTTTTCAACGTTTAGACAAAGATGAAGCAGTACCATACTCAGAACGTGCATTAATGAGAGAAGGCAGCAAAAATGTTAGTTAGATTCACCTATTTTACTAATTATACAGGACTGGCACAGTACCTCAAAAGGCAACTGCAAACTTAACCTTCGACAATTGTAAGGTACTTATATAATTAAGGGCTTCTGATTTCCTCATAAACTATGAGCTTGCACCACATGAAGGCTTGTTATTTTACAAATTATGCGTTTGGATGTGATATTCAACTGTAATGATAGAGAATATTAATGGTACTATCATTAAAATGACTTTGTTATAAGAAGAGACGGTGGCACAGTGATATTTTCATTGGACTAGTAATCCAGAGGCAAAACAGAAAACACAGGAAAATCTCAGCAGGACTGACAGCATCTGTGAAGAGAGAATAGAACCAATGTTTCGACTCTGGATGACCCTTCATCAGAGCTCTTTTTTTCTCCCTTGGACACCCAAATCCCTCTGCAATCTCTCGCAAAGAACAAAGAACAAAGAACAACACAGCACGGGAAACAGGCCCTTCGGCCCAATGAGCCCGCGCCGCCATCCTAACGTCTTAATGACATATAGAGACCAATATAGGGACAATTTGTTACCCAATCAGCCTAAGAGCACATTTTTGGGATGTGGGAGGAAACCGGAGCACCCGGAGAAAACCCACGCAACCATGGGGAGAACGCGCAAACTCCCGCAGACACAGGCCCAAATCCATTTGTCTGCACAGCAACAGCGATAGTCTCTGATGGTCCAGTTTAAGCATACACTAACGACATGAAGCACTAGGCCACTCCTGAAGTAACATCCAGGAGCAGCCCTCGCACGACCTGCCGAATGCATGAACCTTGTTGGTCAACAAGGTGGACCGAACAGCCTGTGGAAACAATTAAAGTATTTAAACAGTCCTCCTATATCCCTCTATCTGCAGACTGCTCATGTGGCTGTCCAAGAGACCCTTAAACAACCCTAGCGTGCCTGCTCCCACCACCTTACTCGGCAGTGCATTCCACACCCCCACTACCCTTTGTGTGAAAAATGCCCTCTAATATTAGTCTTATACATAGCCCCCCTCACCCTAAGGTCGTGACCCCTCGTTCTATCCGAATCTAATGGTGGAAAAAGCTTACCACCATTTACTCTATCTATACCCCTCATAAACTTATATACCTCCAATAGATCCCCTCTCAGCCAACGTCTTTCAAGGGAAAACAACCCCAATGCGTTCAATCTTTCCTCGTAAGACAGCCCTTCCATACCAGGCAGCATCCTGGTAAATCTCCTCTGCACTCTCTCCAGGGACTCCACATCCTTCCGGTAGTACGGCGACCAGAACTGGACGCAGTACTCCAAGTGAGGCCTAACCAACGTTCTACACACTTGCAACATCAAACTCCTACTCTTGTATTCTATACCCCTTCCTATGAAGGCTAACATACCATACGCTTTCTTTATCACTTTTTCCACCTGTACTGACACCTTCAGAGACTTGTGAACTTGCACCCCCAGGTCTCTTTGCGTCTCTATACTCCGGATAGTTTTACCTTTTATCCTATAACTCCCCTCTACATTATTCCGGCCAAAATGCATCACCTCGCATTTATCCGGATTAAATTCCATTTGCCATCTATCTGCCCAATCTACCAGCCTATCTATGTCCTGTTGTATTGCCTGGCACTGCTCCTCAGTCCCCGCCAATCCAAGTATCTTAGTGTCATCAGCAAATTTGCTGCTCACACCACCTACCCCCTCTTCCAAGTCATTTATATAAATCACAAATAGAAGAGGTCCTAGTACTGAGCCCTGTGGCACACCACTAGTGACTGACCTCCAGTTGGAAAAAGAGCCTTCCACTAATACCCGCTGTCTCCTCCTCCCAAGCCAGTTCTCAACCCATCTACATACCTGGCCCTGTATCCCATGCGCCTTCACCTTTTTTATCAGCCTACCATGGGGAACCTTGTCAAACGCCTTACTGAAATCCATGTAGACGACATCAACGGCTTGTCCTTCATCAACCGTTTTTGTCACCTCTTCAAAAAATTCCACTAGGTTTGTAAGGCACGACCTCCCCTTAACGAAGCCATGCTGCGTATCCCTGATCAGATCGCAGCGCTCCAGATGCTCATACATCCTGTCCCTGAGGATCCTCTCCATTAGCTTACCTATAACTGAAGTCAAGCTCACCGGCCTATAGTTCCCTGGGTTATCCCTCTGACCCTTTTTAAACAACGGTACTACATTTGCAATCCTCCAGTCCTCTGGGACCTCCCCTGTGTCCAAAGAAGAGACAAAGATTTGCGTCAGAGGCCCAGCAATGTCATCTCTCACCTCCCTTAGCAGCCTGGGATAAATACCATCAGGCCCCGGAGCTTTATAAGTCTTTATGCTACCTAAAAGCCCCAACACTTCGTCCCTCGTAATGATTATTTCCTTTAACGGGTCCTCAAAATCCTTAAAGCCAGCATCAGACATCAGGTCCCTCTCCCGCGTGAATACTGACACAAAGTATTCATTCAGGATCTCCCCCATCCCCTCAGGCTCTAAGCATAGTTCCCCTCCTCTGTCCCTGAGAGGTCCAATCTTCCCTCTAACCATCCTTTTGCTCCTTACATAGGAGTAAAATGCCTTAGGATTTTCCTTAATCCTACCTGCCAAATCCATTTCGTGGCCCCTTTTTGCCTTTCTGACACCCCTTTTAAGATCCCGTCTACACTCTCTATATTTTCCAGTGCTGCCTCTGTCCCCAGTTGCCTGGATCTAACGTACGCCTCCCGCTTCTTCCTGACCAAGTCCTCAACATCCCTAGTAACCCATGGTTCTCTAATCCTACCCTTCCCATCCTTTCTCCTTACCGGCACGTGTCTATCCTGTAAAAATTTTAGTTTTCTCTTGAAAGATTCCCACATGTGCAGCGTCGACCTACCCTCGAACAGCTTATCCCAGTCGGTATCCTTAAGATCCTGCCTAATCGGGCTATATCTAGCCATCCCCCAGTTTAACACCCTCCCCTTAGGGCAGGCTTCATCTTTTTCCATTAATACCCTAAAGCAGACAGAGTTGTGGTCACTATTAGACACATGCTCTCCTACTACAACGTCAACCACCTGCCCTGGCTCATTCCCCAGAACCAGATCCAGTATAGCCCCCTCTCTAGTCGGGCTATCCACATACTGCTCCAAGGACCCTTCTAAAACACACTGTACAAATTCCTCCCCGGCCGCACCTTCCGCTCTGGGCACCTTCCAATCTACCCCAGGGAAATTGAAATCTCCCATTACAACTACCCTATTCTTCCTGCACTTATCTAAAATTTCCTTACATATCCCTTCTTCCACGGCACGCGGACTGTTGGGCGGTCTATAGTACACACCATTGAGACAATAATCTTGTTTTCATACTTTCTGCTAAAATGGCCAATTTCACATTTTCCCACATTATATTCCATCTGCCAGATCTGATGAAGGGTCACCTTGACTCAACCCTTTAGTTTTGCTATCAGATCTGCTGAGCTTTTCCAGATTTCCTGTTTTTGTTTCAGATTCCAGCATTTCACTTTTATCTGAGGGATAATTTCCAGGAACCTATGGTAATTCTCTGGGTACATGGGCTCGAATACCACCTTGGCAGATGGTGAAGTTTGAATTTAAAATAAAATCTGGAGTTAAAAGTCCAATGAAACTAATGCCCTTTAGGGAAGGAAATCTCGTGCTGTTACCTGGTCTGTCTTAGATGGCCCATAGTAATGTGCTTGACTCTTTAATGTTCTTTGAACAAGAGTAAAGAGGAATGGGCAATACATGCTGGTTTAACCTGTGATACACATGATCAAATATAAAAAATTTTCAAGTTGAAATGTTGTACTGCATGGTGGAGAATGTTCTAGATGTAATGACTGGATTTTGTCTCTTTCTGTCTAATTGTTGCCAGTGAGCTATTTTTTTCAGACAATTTAAATTAATTTGTCAGGATTGTCACGGTTCATGTAATTTGATGTTTTTAAAGTTTGAAGTTAATTTATTAGTGTCACAATTATGCTTTCGTTAGCATTGCAATGAAGTTACTGTGAAAACACCCTAATCGCCACACTCTGGTGCCTGTTCAGGTACACTGAGGGTGAACTTAGCATGGCCAATGCACTTTGGACTGTGGGAGGAAACCGGAACACCCAGAGGAAATTCACACATATACTGGGGCGAACGTGTGGATTTCACACTGACAGTGACCCAAGCCAGGAATCGAACCTGGGTCCCTGGTGCTGTGAGGCAACAGTGCTAACCACTGCACTGCTATGCTGCCCTTCTTCTCTAAGTTACAGAGATGTTGATGTATAATGGAATATCAGGCAATACTTGTGGCTGCATAAAATGGAATGGAAATAGTCCCATATTTTCTTAGGTTACTTGCTTTTGGGGCATGTTTTGCTGTGTAGCTGATGGATAAAGAAGTGTGACTGTGAACTTCTAAAATTTAAATGGATTATTCCTCCAAAACAATGCTGGGCATCAGGAGATATCTCTTGCAGCCAGAGTACATATTCATGAACTATATTATTTGATGTTGCTTCAGATTTTCCATGTCTCCGTATTTTATGCGTGATCCCATTAGTGGGCCCACCTCCAGAAGGAAAATGAGGTAGCAACTTGCTTTTCTCAAACAAAATCAGGACTTACTGTAAACTTCCACCATGTAGTTGGCGGCTCAAATTTGACTATTGGAAAAAGCATGAAACAAATATATCAATGGCTTAGAATCAAACCTGAAACAGTTGTAGATGCGCCAAGTTTGGTGGCGTTTAAGAGATTAGTTGATAATTATATGGAAGAGAAGGGAATGGTTTACTTTGGAGGGGCATTGCTTTTTATATTGGTCGGTGCAATATCGAAGGCCGAAGGGCCTGTTCTGTGCTGTAATGTTCTATGTTCTATGTTCTATGAAACTGGATCGGGGTATGTTACTGGGATGACACAGTGGTTAGCACTGCTGCCTCATAGCTCCAGGGTTCAATTCCTGGCTTGGGTCACTGTCTGTGTGGAGTTTGCACATTCTCCCTGTGTCTGCATGGGTTTTCTCCAGGTATTCTGATTTCCTCTCACAGTCCAAAGATGTATGGGTTAGGTTTGCTAAATTTTCCCTTAATATCCTGGGATGCCTAGGTTAGGGGGAATAGTGGGGCAAATAAATGGGGGGTTATGGGAATAGGGCCTGGGCGGGATTGTTATCAATGCAGACTCGATGTGCCAAATGTTCTCCATCTGCACTGTAGGGTTTCTATGATAAGTGGAGGAGTTTTTCTTTATTCGTTCACAGGACAGGGACGCCACTGGCTGGCCAGCATTTATTGCCCATCCCTAGTTGCCCTTGAGAAGGAGGTGGTGAGCTGCCTTTTTGACAACTGATTGTCTTACCAGGCCATTTCAGAGAGCAAATGTTGTTCTGGAGTCACATGTAAACCAGACCAGATAAGGAAGGCAGATTCTGTTCCCTAAAGGATATTAGTGAACCAGGTGTGTTTTTTCTGACAATCGACAATGGTTTCATGATCATCAGTAGATTCTTAATTCCAGATACTTTTTATTGAATTCAAATTCCACGGCGGTATTTGAACCTGGGTCTCCAGAACATTAGCTGAGTTTCTGGATTAATAGTCTAGTGATAATACCACGAGGCCATCACCTCCTCATCGAGTTTCGAAATGAGTTTCACACAGTTTCCCAGGATGCTAAATATAGTGTAATATATAAAATGCAGTCCAATTGAACAAAGCTCTATCACTGGTGCAATTGAATCTTTAAAACAGTGCTGTTAGATTTACATGAACCAAGGCAGCTTTGAGTAATGGATTTAAATTACCTGAAAAAGAAACCTTCTCGCTGGCACACATCACGCCAGCAGTTCGAAGAAAGATAAAATCAAGACTGAAATAGTTAAGTTTTGCTAGTCTAATCTCGGAATTTCACTAACATCCTCCAGTTCCTGTACAAACTTTAACTTAATTATGTATCGAGGGAAATAATACCCATACTCATAATTATGCAGGAGAATAGTAGCAATATTAATAACTGTGTCCAGCGAAAGGGTTCAATCACAAAAAAGCCTGCTCAAAGTTCAACAGCAGAAACATGAATGTCAGGATAGTAAGCACATTACAAAGAATGGCTGTCCAAGTTAGAGGCCTTTCAAAAGGGAAAGGTGGTTCAGTTTGGAATGCCATTAAATCAGGCATTGGCATCATCTGTGTTCAAACATTCAGACACCGCTGGGATGTCCAAAAATAGTTGGACAATAACCTACCAATGCAATTAAAATGTCACATTGATTGGATATTATAATTAAGCTAGCATAAGATGATTGTGATTGGTTTTAATATCTGTATCTTATGCATCTTGTAAACTTAATCAATAACTGTGAGTGAATAGAGATAACTCCTATACCTTGATTGGTATATGCTAATTATTTGTAATCAAATTTGAAGCTATAATTGCTTTTGTACTTCTGAATTCTATAATCTGCCTGGCTTTAATAGATTAGGATTCTTCAGCTACAGTCTTCAATAAATCATTTTGAATCACTTGTGTCTTCAGCTCCTTGAGGGAAACAGTAGTTATAATTACATTATCAAACGAAGCATCAGAGAAGAACTGCAACGTGTATAACAAAATCATTTTACTGTTAATATCCTCTGTGATTACAATTGGATATCACATCCAAACACATAATTTGTAAAACAATAGGCATATACGAGGTTCGAGCTTAGAGTTCGTAAGGCAATCAGAATTTAATTATCTAAATTCCGGCCTTGTCCATTCTAAATCGAACTTTATTATGCCACAATAATTAAAGGTATCTGGCTCCGATTTGTTTATTGAAGAGGGAATATGTGAAAATTAAGAAGTTCCAACTGTTGCAGTGAATTGACCAATTGTTTACTGATGCTTGCCATGTAGAAACATTTATAGTTCAGGCAGTATCTCTTGAAATAAATCTTGGCAATGCATTATTCAGTACAATTTTATAAAAATCTATCCATTCTTATTGTCACACATTGCTCATCAACGCAATTGAAAACAAACTCTTTGCACATTTCTAAGTGTTGAAGATATACAGCAACTACGAAAAGATTTTCAATGATACACTGCTTTTCGAAACCTCAGGGTGACTGTTTCACAGCCAATTAGATACTTAAGACGTCACTGCTATCATGTCAAGAAATATAGCAGTCAAGTTGCGCAAAGCAAAAGCTCCTGCAAACTGCAATGATGAAATACATGATATTTTAAATGATTTCAAAGTAAATGATAGATAGATTTTGGCTACAATGCTTGTGAATGTCCAAAATCGCTTTACAGTCACAAGAATGCTGTCACTTTTGGAAAATAGAGAAATAGAATTGGGGAAATAAGTTAATAGGCTTGGAGATTTGACCAAAAGTTGCCCTGTTTTCAGGGGAAGGAAAGCCTATTTATTCTTTGCAACTTCCATCATTTTAATTTGGTCTGGCTCCTTTCTCCTCTCAAGCAGAAATAAGCTTTGCCAAACATCATAGAATCCTAACATCGAGTCTTTTGAGTTTGCACTGACTCTCCAGCGGAGCATCTTTCCTAGATCTACCTTCTGCTATATGTTGGGGGTTTGGGGTGCATATTACCCCTTTAAGAGTCTGGGTCAGGTGACCCCTGGGGGTTTAGCTTTTCCCCGTGTGGAACCCAATTAGGAAGTTTAGGATTTGACTGTGGACAGTGCACTTTTTAAGTTTATCAGGCCGACTTTGTGATTCTTCTCGCGCAATACTTGGCTAAAATTTATGTAACATAATCCCATGCGTATACCGCTAATCTCCCTAACCTACATATTTTGGGAAACAAAGGGACACGTTAGCATGGTCGCATATCTTTGTAAGAATTTAGCAACACCAATTATTAATCCAACCGATTTATTTGATAGTAAAAAAGTGAGCTTTCAACACTCTTGTGTCTTCCTCAGGCAAGTGCAGTGTTCCTGCACTTGCCTGAGGAAGACACAAGAGTGTTGAAAGCTCACTTTTTTACTATCAAATAAATCGGTTGGATTAATAATTGGTGTTGCTAAATTCTTACTGAGTTCTTACCACCCCAATCCAACGCCGGCATCTTTACATCACGCATATCTTTAGACAGTGGGGGGAAACTGGAGCATCTGGAGGAAACTCATGCAAATAGTGAAAGAATATGCAAAGTCCATACAGACAATCACCCAAGGATGGAATCAAACCCAGGTTCCTGGCACTGTGAGACAGTAATCCAAACCACTGTGCCATCATGTAAGTAGAGCCCCTTTAGCAATTGCAACAAAAAGCTCGATAACCTTACGCCCAGACACTTTTGCGATGATCTTAAATATGAATATAGTAAGAAGTCTCACAACACCATATTAAAGTCCAACAAGTTTTACTTGGAATCACGAGCTTTTGGAGTTCTGCTCCTTCATCTCACTTGATGAAGGAGCAGTGCTCTGAAAGCTCGTGATTCCAAGTAAACCTGTTGGACTTTAATCTAATGTTGTGAGACTTCTTGCTGTGCCCACCCCAGTCCAAGACCGGCATCTCCACATTGTGGTTAAATATGAGGGATAGATAGTAGCTCTGGGGTGAGGTGAAGTGGGAATGGGGTGGGAGTGGAGTAGATGGAGAGTGAGCCATCTAATAATATATTTCACACAAGATTTCTCAGCAAACTGAATCCAGCTCATGAAAATGTAGCTCAAATTTACAAAGCTCCATCGTTGATGCTGAGTTCCTTCTTATTCTGCACAGCCAGTAATGAGCAGATAAAATTTTAACGTTTTTGTGAAATGGAAGCATACTTCAACAGAATGGCTTCCCTTGACTCTGATCATCATTTCAACTCAGAGGTTATGAGGTAAGTTCATGATTATTTGGGATTTCATCTGAATTTTTCTATCTTTTTCACTACAATATGTGTTGCAAGTACTTAGACGGAAAAAAGGCTCACCATTCATAACAAACCATCACTCATATCTCGACACTTGCACTATTAGGAAATGATCCAGTGCTCTATTACGGGTCTGTGTGGATTAGAGAGATTCTGGTGACTTCAGTAATGTGGCAGATCTGTGGGCTTTCCAATGCAGGTTGGGGGTTCACTGCTGTTTGGGGGTTTACTGGCATTGAGTGTTTGGGAAAGGAGACCGTGGAGGGGGGAGGAGATGCCAGCTTTGTGTGGTGGGAGTGGAGCAAAGCCCCTGCGACATCTACGGTAGGGTGGGAGGGAGGGTGTTTTTGCTCTGATTTAAAAATGGCACCCTGATCTCACTGTGGACTGGTTTTCCTGGCGTGTTTAGGCACTGCCTCCCACATGATTGCATGAAACTTGCCCCCGAGTGTTTTTTTTCCCTAAAAGTGTCAGGAGATCTGGAGAGAAATACACTACACTGGCTCTGTGGTAAGATTCCGCCCAACCATTCACACCAGTGGGATTCTCCTGTCTCGCTGCAGTGAACAGAGACTTGGCTGAGGGCTAAATTCTCAGTCCTCGCTTGCAGCAGCAGTGGGGCATGGCAGTTGGAAAAGATTGGCCAATGTCTTATGATGTGCAGTACACTTTTGCTACCCAATGAAATTAGAATGTGACATGGGGATTAGGACAGAAATTCCTTTACACGATATTCAGGTTACTGAAGGCACCCTGTCACACTTGCTGTTTTTCTAAAAAAAGCAATATTTATTTATTTGTCACAAGCAGGCTTACACTAACACTGCAATGAAGTTACAGTGAAAATCCCCTGGTTGCCACACTCCAGTTACATTGAGGGAGAATGCAATGGCCAATGCATCTAACCAGCACATCTTTCGAACAGAGTACCCGGAGGAAACCCACGCAGACATGGGGAGAATATGCAAACTCCACACAGACAGTGACTCAAGCCAAGAATCAAACTCAGGTCCTTGGTGCTATGAGGCAGTAGTGCTAACCACTAGTTCTTCTTTGCCTGCAATCGGGGGTGGGGGGGTTACACAAAATATTTCTAAATGATTCCAACTAAGTACAAAAACTAGTTTAAAAAAAATCAAACTCTGAAGGAGGAAGAAAACCAGAGGGAGAAATAAATAGATACAGATTCCAAAAAATGGCTACCTGCTAATTTGCATCAAGGAGTCCAACATCCAGAAAAGCCCCAAATCTGTAGTTTAAATAAAAGGAACATATCTAATTATTATTTAAAACATTGCATTACTCATGTGTATCAGAGAACCATTAAAAAATAATTAGGGCCAACCACAGCACTGTGTTGTAAATGAATACTGGATATTCATTTCTTTTCAACCAAGGGCCAAGAGCTATTATTTAATTATGTTGCAAGAAATGGGAACATTAGGAGAGACATTATTATATCAAAGGGGCTTTGGGCTTCTTTCCTCTTCATCTCGTTTTATTTCTGTAATACATCCATACAAACTGAAGCGAAAAACAAATGTTCTACACCTCAAAGTTTTCAGAAACATTGCATGGAATTTTATGGTCACTTTATGCCTGTTTTGTGGAGGAAAAATGTCATAAAATTGAATGTAAAGTGGCTAGAGCAATCGGCATCGATTTTTGTAACTGGCGATGATCTTACAACACCTGGATCTCTGGCGCGGTCAGCTTCTCGGTGGAAATGAGTGAGAAGCTGAATAATTTATTTAAATTTATTAAAATAGTAATTTGCATATGCTCAATTGTCCATCCTCACTTGTTTTTATGGCCTTGTTGGAGGGGGTTGGCGGGGGGGTGGGGTGTGGAATTACTCTGGTGAAGAAAGGACCTGCTCCCCATGAACCAGAAACAGTCTTTGCCAATGGAACTGGGAGACATTGAAGCCCCCTTACGGAGGCTGAGTGCAAGATGGGTGTCCCTTGGGCAGTGCCAGACTGGTAGTACCACCGTGGCACCTGGACAAAGCCAAATGAGCAGTGCTGGGGAGGGGGCCAGTGGAGGAGGGGGTTGATAGGGGCATTGCCAGGCCAGTGGGGGGGGGGGGCAATGACAGAGGAGGGGCTAATGGAGGCAGGGCGAGGGGATCACTGTCACTTTGCATGCCATCAGTAGGGGAGGGTAGTGGCTCGTGATTGGTGGGGGAGGATGGCAGGGCTGCGACCAGTGGGGGTGGGAGGCAGTCCACAATCAGTTTAGGAAGCAGGGTCATGTTTGGTCTGGCAGTTAGGGGCTGGTGGGCCTGTATCTTGGACCCTGTGCCCCCACAATTGCAGTAGCAGGGGCCTGATAGCTCTCTCCCTGCCTGTCAGACTCATGCTATGGTTATTGCGCATGTGCAATGTCTGCACATGCGCAATACCTCCCTTTATAGACTGTCTGGCCTTACCCACAGCCTTTCTGGCGAAAAACCCATCTCTTTAGAGACAGAATGTGTAAAATTAGTTGTGAAAACACATCCAGAAAATAGATCTAGAACTCTATCATTTTCAGATTAGTTGGACACTTAGAAAACATCTCATGAAATTCCATCCTTTGGACTTTGAACCTGCAGTTATGGTGATTGGTATGGTGGTGGTACAGTGTATTATACCACTCCTAAATGATCTGGGAGCTTTGTTACTGAATCTGCTTTTTCTCTGATTTGATTTATGCATTCAATCTCAATCCATCTGAGCTGTGGCATTATTTTCATTCAATGCAGTTTCCACATTACTGTAACAGATTTACAACCATGAGTATTTGAATCCTTTAACATTAACATAACCTTTAACACTAGGTTATTTAGTGGGTGAAGAAGTGGCTTTTTAAAGGAATAACGAAATAGGTCTGTTAAAATTATTTGGCTACCAAGGTGTCTAAATAAATGTCTTATTTATGGTGGCATAGTAGTTAGCACTGCCACCTCACAGTGCCGGGGACTCAGGTTTGATTATGGCCTTGGGTGACTGTCTATGTGTAGTTTGCATGTTCTCTCCATGTCTACGTGGGTTTCCTCCGAGTGTTCAGGTTTCCTCCCACACTCCAAAGATTTGCAGGTTAGGTGGATTGGACATGCTCAATTGCTTCATGTCAATGGGATTAGTGGAGTAAATTCCGAGGGTTATGGAAATAGGGCCAAGGTGGGATTGTTGTCAGTACACGCTCGATGGGCTGAATGGCCTCCTTCAGCATTGTAGTGATTCCATCATTCTATACTTCTGTATCAAGGAGTATTCCCCCAAAAATTGGACAATAATTTATATGAGGAATCATTGGGAAGTATGAAAGATGATTGAGATGGGTAGGTTTACAAGTGGAATTTGAGAGCTTTGGGCTTGGGTAGCTGAAGGCATGGCCAGAAACGGTGGAGAAATGTAAAGTATGAAAGCCAGGATTGAAAGAGATCTTAAAAGGTTGTTGATCAGAGCTGTTGGAGGGGCCAGATCACTGAAGGATTTGTAAGCAATCATGAGAATTTCAAAAGTAAAAAAAAAAAGTACTGGAAATACTCAACCATCAGTCAGGTGGCATCAGAGGAGAGAAGCAGAGTTAAGGTTTCAGATCAATATGACTTATCATCAGCATCAGAAAGAGAAAGACTGCAGAATGAATGTTATGTTATAAATGGAGCTGAGTGCCCTTGTATGTGAAACACAAGACAGGCACAGGATTAATTAGGAAGATAAATGGGACATTGACCTTCATTGCAAAGGGGGATGGAGAATTGCTACATCTGCACAGGGAATTGATGAGATTAGGCTAGGACTTTCCTGCTCTGTCATTGCGGGGCTATTGCAAGATATTTGGCGGCCCAACCCAAAGTCCAGCAGGATCCCGGCGATGGGCGGGGCCATAAAATCCCACCCCACACCTAGAATACAGCTTACAGTTTTGGTGTCTTTATTTAAGGAGGGAGTCAAGGACATTGGAAGCAATTCCCAGGACGTTCACTAGGTTGATTCCTGGCAAGATTCTTAGTCTCAAACTTAACCTGACAAATAAAAAAAATGATGTGGAGATGCCGGTGTTGGATTGAGGTAAAAATGGAAAGAAGTCTCACAACATCAGCTTAAAGTCCGTTTGTAGCAAATGCCATGAGCTTTCGGAACACGTTGTTCTTTTGTCGGGTGGTAGGACTTTTCACCCACCTAACGAAGGAACAGTGTGTTCCAAAAGCTTGTGGCATTTGCTACAAATAAACCTGTTGGACTTTAAGCTGGTGTTATAAAAAAAAGATTCAGAGCGTGACATTCTTGTGTGGTATGAGTCAAAATTAGACAATAGGAGCATGAAAAAAATGACAGCAACTGTGTAATTCAGGAGTAATGAAAGCAATAAGTGACTTGCGGGTGGGGGCATGTGTAGAAATATCAAGAACATACTTGTCTCATGTGTTTAAATGTATTATGTTTTTGATATAGACTTAATAGAAAAGAAACAATTTCAACAAAAGCATCTATACATTACTACACAGAGCGGTCAGAGGAGTTTTTTACCATTAGCATAAATTAAAGTTCAAAATTTATTTATTAGTGTCACGAGTAGGCTTACATTAACACTGCAATGAAGTTACTGTGAAAATACCCTAGTCGTCACACTTGGGTGCCTGTTTGGGTACACTGAGGGAGAATTTAGCACCTAATCAGCACTTTTTTCGGACTGTGGGAGGAAACCAGAGCACCCTGAGGAAACCCATGCAGACACAGAGAGAAGGTGCAGACTCTGTACAAGCAATGACCCAAGCGAACCCTGGGTCCCTGGTGCTGTGTGTCAGCAGTGCTACCCGCTGTGCCCCTCCTATGGCTCAGACCCTATGTACTAATGATCCCTGACATGTATTTTGTTCACACAATAAGAACATAAGAACATAAGAAATAGGAGCAGGAGTAGGCCATCTAGCCCCTTGAGCCTGCCCCGCCATTCAACAAGATCATGGCTGATCTGTAGTTCCACTTTCCCACTTTCTCCCCGTAACCCTTAATTCCTTTGTCAATCAAAAACCTATTCACCCTTGACTTAAATATGTTCAGCGAGGAAGCCTCCACCACTTCAACAGGCAGAGAATTCCAAAGATTCACCACCCTTTGAGTGAAGAAATTCTTCCTCAACTCTGATCTGAACCGCAACTCCCCCCCAGTCTTGAGGCTGTGCCCTCTAGTCCTGCTATCTTTGCTAAGTGGAAAGAATCTCTCAACCTCTACTTTATCCAAGCCCTTCATTATCTTATACATCTCAGTAAGATCCACTCTCAGCCTTCTAAACTCCAATGAATAAAAACCTAGCCTATTTAGTTTCTCCTCATGATCCAACGCCCTCATCTCTGGTATCTTCTCTGCACTCCTTCCAAGGCCAATATGTCCTTCCTCAAATGCGGCGACCAAAACTGCACACAGTACTCCAACTGTGGCCTCACCAGTACCCTATACAGCTGCAGAAGTACCTCCCTACTTTTATATTCTATCCTCCTAGCTATAAAGGCCAACATTGCATTCGCCTTCTTGATTACCTGCTGCACCTGCAGACTTTGTTTTGGCGATTCGTGCACAAGGACAAATCTCTTCAGAGGCTGTGTTTATTATTTGGTGATACATGATTAGTAGTTGTATCAAACTTAATTCACCTCTCACATTTGAGAATGGACCAATGGTTGACGTGGAAACCCAATGGGATAACTCCGGTAATTAATTGATAAACGTGCATCAGATTATAATTATCAGCTAAAGTGTTCTTGCCAGGCACGTTTTTCAAAAGCATTGCCGGATCCAGCTGAATTCACATTGAGTTTTATTGCAATAAAGCCTGAAGGAAAGTGGGAAATGAGTATGAATCCTGTAGGAGTTAGCAAGCTTACAGGACAGCCATTGGACAATCTTCAGTACTAATGGGGCAATACACAGAACAATAATCTCACAGAGTTGCTTTTCCAATGTGGCCATTGTTTCACAAATATATACTTTCCATCACAGGAGGAATTTGTTGCTGCTTTAGCTGAAAAAGGAAGATGTGGCACTTATGTACCACAATAGAAATTGCTCCATCTGAAAGCTTATCCTATTACCATGTATTGCTGTTATGAGCTCCCCCGGCTGATCTTGTATCATTCATTCTTCCTTTCAGATTTGATCATTCTAATCTCTCAAGCTGCATTTATCTTCCTGTTCCGTCCAAGAGCTTCGTTTTCTCCAGATTATTTTGTTCTCAGATCAATTTCATTCAAAAGGACACATTTATCTCTGTTATCTCGCCAGTTGTGTCCCCGTGCCTTCTAACTTTACCGCCGCCTCTAACCATACTGACTCTCCTGGGTTTTCCACAGCGTGGACAAGGCAAACTTCAAACAATTGCACCTTCACTCCATTCCCCTGTCTACCATCTGGATCCTTGTGCTGACCTGAGCCACGCTGAATAGTTAAAAGCATGCACAACAAAGTATCAGCTGCTTCTTGGAAATGGCAGGGTGGTAGTGTGGTTGGCACTGCTACCTCACAGAGCCAGGGACCCGTGTTGTCTGTGTGGTGTCTGCACATTCTCCTTGTGTCTATGTGGGTTTCCTCTGGGTGCTCCATAATCTGAAGACATGCTGGTTAGATACATTTGCCGTGCTAAATTCTCCCTCAGTGTACCTGAACAGGCACCAGAGTGTGGCGACCAGGGGATTTTCACAGTAACTTCGTTGCAGTGTTAACATACTTGTGACACTAACAAAATAAACTTGAAACTTAATATAATGTCTGAAAGAGAGAACTGACCTAATGGATGATGTGACATTAGATGGCAGTTCTCATGCTCGAGCTATGCTTGAATATTAGTGTTTATTCAGATGATAGATCTTTGCCACTGAATAAATAGTGGAGTTTTAATAAGAGATGGATACCTATTTCAATTCTTCAGTGAGATGCATAAACAATAACAGGTGCATTCATTTTCTTTAATATATTGAAGCTTCAGCATGACCTTCAAAATGGTAAAACATACATTTATTCAAAGGAAAGGTTAAAAATAGACCATATCACCAGTCGGAAAAAAATTATTTTCCATCCCTTTACTGCTTCAGCAGGTTTATTTGTTTTAAGGAGTAAAATGGAACCGGTCAGTTACAATGCTCTCTCTCTGTGTTTGCCACTGAAATTTCTCAGTGAATGTATTCAAGGGGTGGCTGGATATAACACTTGGGGTGACTGGGATCAAAGGTTATGGGGAGAAAGCAGGATTAGGCCATTGAGTTGGATGGTCAACCGTACTGTGATGAATGGCTCAAAGAAGTTCTTCCTCCTCCTATCTTCTATGTTTTCAACTTCCTATATTTTCCAGTCAGCAAAATGCATTCAGATCTTTATTCTTAATATGAGCATTATTGAGGATATCACCTCCTAACTGAGTGGCTTGCTAGGTCATTTCAGAAGGCAGTTAGGAGTCAACCACATCGCTGTGGGTCCTGAGTCACATGTAGGCCAGACCAGATAAAGATGGCAGAGTTTCTTCCCTAAAGGACATTAGGGAACAATATTTTTTTTCAACAATTGGTGATAGTTGTCGCGGTCACTGCCATTAAGACAATTATATTCCAGATTTCTTCATTTATTGAATTTAAATTTCACCAGTTGTCATGGTGGGATTTGGATGAATATCTCTAAAGCATTAGTCTGGGCCTTTAGATTTTCAATACCCCGATATTGCCACAATCACATCATTGAACATAGATACCAGGAATCACTTTCATGGAGCTTATACAGTAGTCATACCATGCCCTTGCAACTTAGGCAAGCTATTGTAAGAGATGTGTGAGAGCTAAATTAAGCCCAATCTGAAGTAGACTGCAGCTGTTCATAAAGGTGGGCTCACCACCACCTTCACAAAGGAGCAGCACGATGGCACAGTGGTCAACACTGCTGCCTCACAGCGCCAGGGACCCAGGTTCAATTCCGGCCTTGGGTCTTTGTGGAGTTTGCACATTCTCCCCCCATCTGTGTGGGTTTCCTCTGGGTGCTCCAGTTTTCTCCCACAGTCCAAAGATATGTGGTTTAGGTTGACTGACCATACTAAATTGCCCCTAATGTCAGGGGAATTAGTGGGATAGATATGTGGAGTTATGGGAATAGGACCTCTGTGGAATTGTGGTAAGTGCCTCCTTCTGCACTAGGGATTCCATGATTCTAAGGGTAATTAGGGATGGGCAACAAATGCTGGCCTTGCCAGTGATGCCCTCATCCCATTAAAGAAGGCAAAAAGGTATTAAACAACAGCAACAATTTGTCCCTTTGAGATAAAACTAATTTGTAAAAACTGAAGTCAAGAAATGGAGGGAAGATTTAGTGACTAAAAGTCAGATTGTGATAGGGTCTGAGGAAGCTTTTGGTGGGCAGAATGGTAATGAGGCTAAGAGGTTCTGGGTTCCAAAATGGTTGAAAGTTTGACAGCCAGAGTCAGGTGCGAGTGGGCAAGTTGCAAAGGAGGCTACAGTTAGAAGCATGGAGATCATAACAGCAATAAAAGAGCCAAATTAATTTATAGAGGTGAATAGGAGCAATGGAGGATTTGTAGGAGAGGAAAAAAAATCTTTTAATGAATGCTCATAAGGATGCAGTGAAAATTCTCACACGCACAAGAGTAAAAGCAAAAAAGGACTTTGTGATGAAATAGCAATGTTGACGGCAACATTTTGGATGGGTTTCAAGTTATATAGTACAGAACTCAGGAACCTAGCTGAGAAGTCATGAGAGTAATTGATGCTGATGGATATAAAATGCACTGATATGCATTGCAAGAGAGATAGAGAGATAAGGTCTGTAGATGCAAAATGACCATCAGCATCTCTGTCTCCATTAGTAAGAGAGACAATTGGTTATATATGTCCTGAGGGGCATGATGCTACAAGCATAGAATTACAGAGAAGCATAGAATCTTACAAACCAGGAAGAGGCCATTCAGCCCACTGAGTCCGCACCGACCACAATCCAATCCTGGCCCTATCCCCAATAACTCTATGTATTTACCCCAGATATTCCTCCCCACCACCCGACTCTAAGGAGAAATTTAGCATAGTCAATCCACCTAACCCACACATCTTTGGGCTGTGGGAGGAAACTAGAGACTTAGAGGAAACCTACGCAAACATGGGGAGAACATGCAAACACCACACAGACAGTGACTCAAGCCGGGAAATGAACCTGAGTCACTGGCACTGTGAGACAGCAGTGCTAACCACTGTGCCACCCTAACCACTGTGCCACTATGCCACTTGGGTGCATCAGTTTTCTTCCACTCTCGTAGCAGACTACCATAGAACATAGAACATAGAACATTACAGCGCAGTACAGGCCCTTCGGCCCTCGATATTGCGCCGGCCAGTGGACCCTCTAACCTAAACTATTCCAATATCATCCATATGCCTATCCACCGAACATTTGAATGCCCCCAAAGTAGGCGAGTCCACAACTGCTGCAGGCAGGGCATTCCACGCCCTCACCACCCTCTGTGTGAAGAACCTGCCTCTGACATCCGTCCTATAACTACCACCTCTTAATTTAAAGTTATGTCCCCTCGTGTTGGTCATCACCATCCGAGGAAAAAGGCTCTCACTATCCACCCTATCCAATCCCTTGATCATCTTATACGCCTCAATTAGGTCACCGCGTAACCTTCTTCTCTCTAATGAAAATAACCTCAGGTCCCTCAGCCTTTCCTCATAAGGCCTTCCCACCATACCAGGCAACATCCTGGTAAACCTCCTCTGCACCCTTTCCAATGCTTCCACATCTTTCTTATAATGCGGCGACCAGAACTGTACGCAATACTCCAAGTGCGGCCGCACCAGAGTTTTGTACAGTTGTAACATAACCTCACGGCTCCTAAATTCAATCCCTCTACCAATAAAAGCTAACACACCGTACGCCTTCTTAACAACTTTATCAACCTGGGTGCCAACTTTCAAAGAGCTATGTACTTGTACCCCAAGATCCCTCTGCTCGACAACACTATTAAGGGTCCTTCCATTAGCCCTATATTTCATATGCCTGTTATTCCTACCAAAGTGAATCACCTCACACTTATCCGTATTGAATTCCATTTGCCACCTCACGGCCCAGCTCTGCAACCTATCTATGTCCCTCTGCAAACTGTAACATCCATCCTCATTGTCTACAACTCCCCCCATTTTGGTATCGTCAGCAAATTTACTAATCCAACCCTCTACACCCTCATCTAGGTCATTTATAAAAATGACAAACAGCAGTGGCCCTAAAACAGATCCTTGAGGTACACCACTTGTAACTGCACTCCAGGTTGAATATTTCCCATCAACCACCACCCTCTGTCTTCTATCAGCTAGCCAATTCCTAATCCAAACTGCTAAATCACCTTCAATCCCATACATCTGCACTTTCTGCAGTAGCCTACCATGGGGAACCTTATCAAACGCTTTGCTAAAATCCATATACACTACATCAACTGCCTTACCCTTATCTACCTCTTTGGTCACCTCCTCAAAAAACTCAATAAGGTTTGTGAGGCACGACCTACCCTTCACAAAACCGTGCTGACTATCCCTAATCAATTTACCTTCCGTGAGTGACTGAGTGTGAAGATTGCAGGCAAGTTGTTGGCCTCATCCTGGATTCCCATCTAACTATCTAAGCTAATTGACACCATAACTGGCAGTCAGAGCACATGGCTTCTGCGAAATGTCTCCTCTCTCCTATTTTTTGCATTGCAAAAGAGGACAACTCGATATCCATTTGCTGCAGGAATTTCTCTGTGGTAGCATGGTCCTGTTCAGCGTGTGATTCCTGAAGGCCATGTGATGGGCTATACCCAATGGAGTGTTGAGGCCGGAAGCTAAGCCAATTGAATGCCAGGGTGCGTACCCTAAGTTGGAGCCAGTAAGGAGTTGCACAGAGTCTCATCATTTTTCTGTCTAAACCTATTTATATATCCAGTTAATCAATGCTTTAGCAATAAAGCCTTTTTTTCTTCACCCTCATTGATTTGTTCCAATTCCCATTTTGGTTGGCTTCTTCTCTAAGGTTTTCAAAGCATTGACAGTGAAGCTGTGCCTCTTTCTGCTTCTTGTTGACACTGCTAAAAACCAATTTAGGGAAGAGAGTCATCTGTCACATAGCGTTGGGCTAGTTTGAAAAAGTAGTCAGAACATTTGATTCTTTATTAAATGCAGCCCACAAAACAATTTATTTGTGTCTGCAACCAAGAACAATGTTGTTTTGTAACTTTGGAGAAAATATCACCCACTGATTAAGGTGCATATTGACTGGATTTCAGGAATTTGGGGTGGCACGGCGGCTCACAACATCAGAACACAACGTCACAACATTGACTTGGGTTCAATTCCAGCCTTAGGTAAATGTCTGTGTGGGGTCTGCACATTATCCCAGTGTCTGCGTGGATTTTCTCCAGGTTCTGCGGTTTCCTCCCACAGTCCAAAGATGACTGGGTTAGGTGGATTGGCCGTGCTAAATTCATCGGTTTTACACTGATGCATTATGTTATTATTTCCTTTAATTATCACCACTAACGAGACATGTCCAATTAGACAGTGATTGGTGCATCTATTTTCTTATTAACAGGTTCTTTCCTCTTAGCACTTTATCTTTGTTTCCAATCTCATTTTGATGAATGTGAACACTGTAGTGTTGGAATGCTGAAATCTTCGCCCTGTCTGATTACCAACAATGTCAGTTCGACATTCCCAAGTAGAATATTCAGAAGGTTAGCCGAACCATAAGACAACAATGTATAGGAGCAAAATTAAGCCATTCAGCCCATCAAGTCTGCTCCGTAACTCAATCATGGCTGATAGTTTTCTCAACATCGTTCTCTCACCTTTTTCCCATAGTCTTTGATTCCCTTACCAATCAAGAACCAATCTTTGTCCTTAAATGACCTGGCCTTCATCTGGGGAAGCCCAGGATATTACAGGCACCAAAGTAGGCCCATGCCATAACGTAAAAGATTTCTTCACCATGCATCACATGCCCTGATCCCCCCAGTGATGATCAAAATCTGCATTCATCTGTCCAAAATTAGACCAAGGATAAATTCAGCTACTGCTGAATTCAGATGAAAGCTATGATTCAGATGAAGGTAACATTTTGTTGCTTGATCAAATTTTCTGCCAGAAAATCGATAGATTCACCAATCTATACCGGGAGAAATGCTTCCTCATTAAGAGTTTAGTAGTAAGAGTTTAGAGTAACTTTAAAGAGTTGTCCCTTTACTCTGAGGCTGTGTTCTCAGGTCCTGGCCTCTCCTACTAATGGAAACATCTTCCCCATGTCCACTATACCCAGGCCTTTCAGTATTCTGTAAGTTTCAATGAGATTCCCTTCTCATCCTTCCAAATTCTATCGAGTACAGGCCCAGATTCTTCAAACGCTTCTCATACATCAAGCTTTCCATTCCTGGGATCATTCTCATGAACCTCCTGTGGACCCATTCCAAGGTCAGCACATCCTTCCTTGGAGACAGAGTCCAAAATTGCTCGCAATATTCCACATGTGGTCTGGCCAGAGCCTTACAGAGACTTAGCAGTACATCTTTGCAATTATACTCTAGTTCTCTTGAAATTAGTACCAATGTTGCATTTGCCTTGTGAAATACCAAGTCAACCAAATGCAAGTGAATCTTAAGAGAATCCTAAAAATCTTCAAACCTCACTGGAGTCTGACTAGTTTGCCATGTATAGGCTTGTTGGCATCTTTGTCAACATCCTGGTTTTCTATTGATCAAGCAACAAAATGTTATCTTCATCTGAATCATAGCTATTGATAGCAGTAGCTGAATTTATTCTTGGTCTAATTTTGGCCAAATGAGGGCAGATTTTGATCATCACTGGGGGGATCAGGGCATGTGAGACATGGTGAAGAAATCTTTTACATTATGGCACAGACCTACTTTGGTGCCTACAATATCCTGAGCTTCTCCGGATAAATATTCACCAGAAACAGTTAAAAGAGCAAACTGAGATAGCAGGGGAAATTCTTTGCACCCCTCCTTCATTTTTTCATGCATTCAGATCTTCTTTTCCTTATTTTTTTAAAAAAGGAATTAAATACGTGATGAGGCTCACTATTTTGAAGCCATTCCTGAAAATTGCCCAAGATTTTATGTGAGAAAAAGATTCCCTTTAACCTTCATCCAGAATGCACCTGTTTCATTTAAGGGAGAGTGAGTGGACATGACCAGAATTGTACTCCATTCCTCCCAACTTTTACTGCAAAGTTCACTCAAATTCAGATGAAATTTGGGTGAATTCCAAAGTAGTCAGCAGATCAGCCGAGTTACTTCCCAGTTACTTGAGTTAACTCTCTAAAATCAACTTCACATCTTCCAGAGTGGAATCGTACAGACTATTTTCTCCACAGTATTGGTTCCTTCACTCTGCCGTAAAAAGATATCCCATACTTCGATGTCAGAAAAATGACCCAAGCAGCAACATGGCAAAATTCTCCATTTTGTAAACTTTTTCAGTGCATTAAAAGTGACTGATAATAAATAAATTTACTTTGCATGGTTTACCCTATTGAAAGGTTTTAATATGTAAATAACTAAACAGTAATCAGTAGTTGGGGTAACTTAAAGACCTCTCATTTAATTCTCCATATTAAAATCCAACAGGACAATACTACTTCAATGTATGCTGCACTTTTTCCAAGACCAGTATACCCCTTCAATGGTGTGGTGCCCAGATCTGCTCATAGTAGATAAATGGGGTCTATCCAGTGTTTTGTATAGCTGCAACATATTTAGCTGGATTTTATGGTCTCATTCAGGTGAGACCGGAAATACCTGCCCAAGGTCAATGGAAGTTTCTGTTAGCGGACCCTTGCCCGCACCAATTCCGTAGCAGATGAGATGGTAGAGTTCCGACCATAACTTCTGCATCTTTATATTTCAGTCTTCCAGATATAAAGACCAGCAATCCATTAGCATTCTTGATTGTTTTCTGCACCAGAACATCACATCTTAAAGATCTATGGGCCTGGACTCCCAAATCTCTTTGAACAGTTGCTGTATTTAACTTCATACCGTCTAGAAAGTACTCTGATCTATCCTTTCTCAGTTCAAAATTAATAACTTCACACTTGCTTAGATTGAAATCCATCTGCCACTGTGTTTCCATTCACCTAGCCTATCAATATCCCTTTGTAAGTTCATGCTTTCATCGAACACTGTCTACAATGCTGCCTAACTTTGTGTCATCAGCAAATTTAGATGTATGTCTTTCTATGAAATGGTCATGGTAATTTTTTAACATTAATATTGAGATGGCTGCAGATCTTTACCACTGCAGAAGATACTTTTACTAAAATATAGCTTGCACTCTGGGCAGAATTGGTGATGGAGAAGTATTCTGAAAATTGTATTTTTGAGGCAAATCAACCAATTTGCTGAATTCAGTTTCAGATGTTTTCCTGTCCCCTTTTATTACTCCTTGTCAGTCACAGCTACAGTGTTGGACGGGCTGATTGATGAGAATTCCTGGTTGTTTGTTACAGTTTACTCCTCCTAATTCGAAGTCGCTTAATTTGAGTTATCTATCAATTTAAACAGTTTACCCACAAAGATCTCTTTTTGTGCCATTAATTTTCAGCTGTTTGATTTGCATTGCCAGGTAATTTCATTTCTTTTCCCAAGCACAAACTGTCTTCGAATTAGCAGAAGTAAGCCTTGTTCTTAATGTGACAGCGCAGAGTCCAGCTCAGTAATTGTGCACCAGTCTGCCATTTACCACATGAAAGGGTGCAAAGCCCACATCTCAAACACCATGCAACTCACGCACATGTTGAAATTATTTAATTATATTTTAACTGACTTAAAATGATAAAGTTTCCTCAAACTTTATCATTGCCAACCCCTAAAAAAAGATTGCACTCTGGATTGCAATTTAATTTAATGATGTAAAATCAGATCAGCAGTCCATTTTTGATTTGACTTGATTTAATATTGTCACATGTATTAATATATGGCGAAAGGTATTGTTTCTTGAGCTATACAGACAAAGCTGTTTTTTAAAATTAATTTGTGGGACATGGACGTCGCTGGCTGACCAGCATTTATCACACATCCCTTGTTGCCCTTGAAACCAAATGGCTTGCTAGGCCATTTCACAGGGCAGCAGAGAGTCAACCATATTGCTATGGCTCTGGAGTCACATATAAGCCAGACCAGGTTAGAATGGCAGATTTCCATGGGTTTTTCTGACAACGGTTTCATAGCGTGCAAGAAATGTTTGTAGAATACATAGGGGAGAAGGAAAGGAGATGGTACAGTATGTAGTGTTAAAAGAATTAGAGTACAGTCTCAAAAGCATGGAACGAGAGTCAAAGATATAATTAGAGGGCATGCTGGGGCAGCTCGCAAGAAATCATCTTTCTCCAATGCCACTTATGATGAGTCTTATGTCATTCCCCAGTGCCATCAACAGAAAGAAAAATCTGGAGATATGTAAAACTGAGTCTTGACTCACTAACAACCATCCTGCACTATCACACAAAGTCAAGATAGGAAAGAAATGGAAGAAGTTCTCTGGCTGCTCTTCACCATGACGTCAAATTGCAACTATTGCTACATCTAAGAAATGTGTTTCCAAGGCTACGGTGCTTGTGGTCAAGCTAATCCATCACTAGCACAATTTGAAAAGTCACAGGCAACATGTGAGCAATTTCCAGATAGTTCCAGGCTATGGTCGATGTTAATTGCTGCCGGTTTGTTTAATTTATGTTCTAATTACTGGTGCGGTACTTGCTCCCCAATGAGGCATTTGAACATAGAAGATAGAACAGGACAGCACAGGAACAGCCCTTTGGCCCACAATGTTGTGCTGAACATGACACCAAATTAAACTAACCTCTTCTGCCTGCCCTTGGTCCATATCCCTCTACCCTTTGCATATTCAAATGCTTATCTAAAAGCCCCTTAAACACCCCATTATATCTCACTGCACCACCAGCCTTGGCAGTGTGTTCCAGATACTTACCACTCTCTGTGTAAAAAAAAATTGCCTCTCACATCTCCTTTGAACTTTCCCTCTCTCACCTTAAGCGCACATTCCCTAATATTAGACATTTTAACTCTGGGGAAAAAACCCTGGCTGTCAATCCTATCTCTACTTCTCATAATTTTATAGATTTTCATCATCCTTCCCCCTCAGCCTCTGCTACTCCAGAGAAAACAATCGTCATTTGTCCAGCCTCTCCTTATAGCTCATACTCTTTAATCCAGGCAGCATCCTGGTAAACCTCTTCTGTACCCTTTCCAAAGCTTCTATATCTTTCCTGTAACGTAGTGACCAGAACTTAATTACAACATTCTAAGTATGGCCTGACCGAAGTTTTACAAAGCTGCAACATGACATCCTGACTTTTATACGCAGTGCCCCAACCAATAAAGCCAAGCATGCCATATGCCTTTTTTACCACCCTATCTACTTGTGTGGCCACTTTCAGGGAGCTATGGAGTTGAACCCTAAAATCCCTCTATACCTCAATGCCACTAACTATATACTTACCCTTAACATTTGATCTCCAAAAGTACAGCATCTCTCACTTGCCCAGATTAAATTTCATTCTGAAGTGGTCACCATCAAGTGCTCTGGCCGAAGGCAGGCCCCTGACTCACAGATTTCCCCATGACTCTCTGTCCTGTGTCATTTCCTGGCAACATTCCTTCGATTTTCAAGCCATCTGGCACTTGTATTCCCTTCCTTCCTCTTTCTCTGTTTTCTTGAAATCCTCTGTCCATAATGTCATTTACTAGTCCGTCTCCTCTTGAGCTGTGCCCTGCCCCAGTCTCTCCATTTGTTTCTAATTATGTTCAGCAAATTTCTTAGTTCGTTCACTCTCCTCAGGACTTTATCACTTGTGACATTTTCTTGATAGCTGATCTCTTCCCTTCTCCTCCAAACCCACATTTCAAAGCTTCTTGTTCTTCCTTTTCTGCAAGATCCAAGTCTTTCATTCATACAAGTTAACACTCCAATCTGGCTCTTTGCAAGCTGCTTCATGAGTTGTTTATTTGAATTTCCAGCTTGCAACGGTCTCTTACAAAATACCATCTTTCTCATTGCTATCCTTCTTCTTGTTTCCTTGATGCACTTTCCATCCAAGCTATTATGCTTCCTAAGTACTTAAATTCTTGCAGCTGTTCTAATTCTTTTCCTTCTCTGAATATATGAATATTTTTTGGTAATTTTAAGACATGTTTTATGATGTTCACTAAACTTTATGAGTGGCATGAATAGGCTTACATTGCAATGAAGTTACTCTGAAAATCCCCCAATCGCCTTTGGTACCCATTCCAGTTCACTGAGACGTACAGGCACACATAAATTCACAGATAAACACACACAGACACACACAGACATATACATGCAGGCACACAGAAATATATAGAGACACATAGATGTGCAGATACACACATACACACACACACACACACATACACAAACACGTACACAAACATACAGACAGACAGACACACACGTAGACATACAGACACGCATAGATCCACAGACAAACACACACAGACACACACATAGGCATGCAGACACACACAGACATACACACGCAGGCACACATGGATATTCAGAGACACACACATGTGTAGATACACACACACGTATACATACAGACATATAGACAGACACACACATGTAGGCACATGTAGATACACACACACACATGCAGATACACCCACACACATAAACGCACACACACACATGTAGGCATACAGACATAAACATGTAGACATACAGACATTCATACACACACATAGACATAGAGACATACACAGAGACACAAATACACGATTTTGATGTGAGGAGATGTAACCTCTCACCGCTCCTACTTGAAAAGCAGTTCCCTCCAAAAATCTGAGTGCTGCAATGGAAATTCAGGTAGATGTTACTGTGGCTCAGCATATCAATACTCTAAGGGACCTACAGTGTGTTATATTAATCCAGCAAATTCTAACCCAGAATATGAGAGTCACTCGGAGTGGCAGTGGCTCAGTGGAATATGTGTTTGATATCTCTTTTGCTAGCATTCATTCTGTTACTCCTCTTACTCTGACAATGCCCTTGTTGTTGTCAGAGAGCCAGCTTAGACAATGCCACCCATGCCAGGGCCACTTGAGCTCACCCTCCAAGACCATCGACTGTTCCTCTGCTGACAGTCATCAGTCTCCTGCCAGAATTCTGCAGCAACTGGATTTGTTTTTCTTTGTGGCCAGTTGGGAGACACAGGATAGAATCACAAAAACCCTGCAGTGCAGAAGGAGGTCATTCGGCCCATCAAGTCTGCACCAATTCTCCAACAGAGCATCTAACCCAGGCCCACACCCCACC
The DNA here is from genome assembly GCA_024679065.1 of Sphyrna mokarran. Taxonomy (NCBI): domain Eukaryota; kingdom Metazoa; phylum Chordata; class Chondrichthyes; order Carcharhiniformes; family Carcharhinidae; genus Sphyrna; species Sphyrna mokarran. Next base: position 15,123,063 of record JAGIQG010000020.1, on the reverse strand, counting down.
CCACCCCATCCCTATAACTCTGCATATTTACTCGCTAATCCCCCTAATCTTGGGACACTGAGGAATAATTTAGCATGGCCAACCCACTTCACCTGCACGTCTTTGGACTATGGGATAAAATTGAAGCACGTGGAGGAAACCCATGCAGACATGGGGAGAACGTGCAAACTCCACACAGACAGTGACCCAAGCTGGGAATTGAATGCGAGTTCTTGGCGCTGTGAGGGAGAAATGCTAACCGCTATGCTATTGTGCCACCCATAGATCTGCAATGGAGGGTGGAAGAAGATTCAACAGGATCTTTATGAGGGGTTTGAATCTCTCTTTAAAAAGAAAAAGAATTGCAGGGTGGCACAATGGTTAGCAATGTTGCCTCATAGCACCAGGGACCTGGGTTCAATTCCAGCTTGGGTCACTGTTTGAGTGGAGTTTGCACATCCTCCCTGTGAGTTCAGGGGTTCCCTCCTGGTGCTCCGGTTTCACCCCACAGTCCAATATCTGTGGGTTAGGCTGATTGGCTGGGCTAAATTGCCTCTTAGTATCAGGAGGATTAGAAGGGTAAATACATGGGGCAACAGGAATAAAGGTTGGGTGGGATTGTGGTTGATGAAGACATGATGGGCCAAACTGCCTCTTTTGCACTATAGGGATTCTTTGATTCTAATGGAGAAATTGCGAATTGGTATCTCTTTCAGAGGGCTGAAATAGCCATGAAGGGCCGAATGACCTCGGTGGTGAATGATACTTTGAAGTGTGAGAGTAGCCAGCAATGGAATTGTTTGAACAGCCTTCCTGTGCTGATTTGCCATCTGGAATGGCAGACACTCATAACCCAGGATTTGGCCATGCTAAAGTGAAAATATTGTTCTGCAATTGCTGTTTGAAATAAGATTTCTTTTTGAAGTTGTCCTTCAAGCACAATTTACATTAACAATTTAATTTTCTCTGTTTTACTTCTTTCTGCTGCTTATTCTATTTTGCAATATCTCCCTGCCAATATTTTTCTACATCAGTCCTGGCTCCCAGTTAAGCAGGATCACAGGATTCCTCAGAGAATGTCCGATCGCACTGCATGATTCAGATAAGGAAGATAATTCCAGGAGGGGACTAAACATCTTCAATGGAACATTTATTTGACAAATGTATCAGTGAAAACAAAATGTAAGATGTGAAGTAAGGTTCCTGAGAGGAGAGGACAGTGTGTTAATGAGAGATGAGTAGAAATTGGCAAGGGTATTAAACACGCATTTCAATTCTGTGTTCACAAAAGACAAGGGCATCTACATACATTCTAGCATTCCTTCTAGTGATGTGTCACAGACATGACAGCAGAACTGAAGCAGATGGAGTGACATATCTAAATGCATCTCCTATATGCATCCAAAGATGGGAGGGTGCGGTGGCACACTGGTTATCACTGCTGCCTCACAGCGCCAGGGATCCAGGTTCAATTTCAGCCTTGGGTCACTGTCTGTGTGCAATTTGCACATTCTCCCCATGTCTGCGTGGGTTTCCTCCAGGCACTTGGGTATCCTCTCACACTCCAAAGATGTGCGGGTTAGGCTGATTGGGCAAGCTAAATAGACACTTAGGTCAGGGTTTTCCCATCCTGCCCACTAAGGGCATTGTGGGATTAATGGATGGGGGCAGAGGGGCAGACCCTCCGCAAAAGTCCATTGACCCTGGGTGGGATTTTTCAGTCTTGGGGTGGGCATGGCCAGAAATTCCCATTCTTATCATAGAATTCTTACAGTATAGAAGGAGGCATTTGGCCCATCGAGTCTGCACCAACCACAATCCCATCTGGGCCCTATAGTTAATGTCAGGGGGATTAGCGAGGTAAAGTGTTTGGGCATTGGGCCTGGGTAAGATTGTTGTCGGTGCAAACTCAACGGGCCAAATGGCCTCTTCTGCAATATAGGATTCTATGGTTAAGAGGTTGAACAAGTGAGGTCATGGTGTCACAGTGCTGCAGTAGGCCAACAGTAAAATTGATAATGGCTGTAAGGGGAATGCTTTCCTCCTTTACTCCTGAAAGACAAGTATTAGGAAGCAAATGGGCCCTTTCCTGGAGCCACTCAACATGTTGCAGCTAAGTTGCTTTTAACTCTTTTGTGCTCTGTTGGTGGGAGCATTGTGGCGTGATGCTGGAAGAGTTTGAAAATCTCTGTTGATCACAGAGAGGCAGAAAATGACATTAACATGTCGTTGTGGGGACGATAATTGCAATGTCACTTGCTCTGAAGCATGATCAAGAAATGTAGAGGAAATGACAGAATAAAAGATCAGTATATTATTTAAGGAAGAATTGAAAAGCAGAATATATTATTTAAATAGGGAGAGGCTGCCAAACTCTATAGTGCAGAGGGATCTGGATATCGTGGTACACAAATCTCAAAGAGTTAGTGTGTTGGCACAGCAAGTGGTGCCAGAAGGCGAATGAAATGTTGGAATTTATTACAATTGTAAATAAAGTAGGCAAGTGACACTGTAGCTATACAGGATATTAATGAGAGAACACCTGGATTGATTGTGTCAAATAGCTATTTATCTATTGGCATTTCCACGTCCTTCAGTGATATCCAGGGTAATTTGTGTGCAACTTGGACAACACTTCCTATGTAGCTGGGCACATCAGGGAAAATCTATCTTCATCATTTAGCTTCACTTGGCTTCACAAGAATGGTTGTCACAGCTGCTCCACTGCTGCAGAATAAGGTGCAGACAGCTTTCCAAACTTGACTGGTCCTTCCTATAAGTATGAAGGTTACTGTAGCATTGAAGCTTTTTGTTTTGGGATATTTCCAAGCCACTGCAGAGCACATCTGGAACATCAGGCAATCAACAGTGCATAATACATTGAGCACATGACAAGCAGCTTGTTTGCAAGGGCAATGCCCTTGTCATTTTCCCTTCGGAAAGGAAGCATCAGTTAGATAGGGCACGGGGTTTTCAATGAGTTGCAGACAATGTTCCCTGCAAAATTCTGTTGTGCATTTTCAATGCTTGGTGCCTTCAAATATTTTTTCCATTGTTGTACATGTGTGGTATTTAACACAAGGTGATTTGCACGATGCCTTCCAGTCTGCTGTATGGTCACACATGCAATTTAGTGGGGACATTGCAGAGTTTATGTATAAGGTAACTTTCATGTGAGCTTTTGTCATGTCAGCTCCATATCTTACATAAACAGAAAATAGTCTGTACTTGTTACTGTTTAGGATGGTTCATGTGGTACTTAACCACTAAAACATAAGCGCTTAGTTAGCACTGCTGTCTCACAGCACCAGGGATCTGGGTTTGATTCCCGACTTGGGTGACTGTCTGTGTGGAGTTTGCACTTTCTCCCCATGTCTGCATGGATTTCCTCCGGCTACTCTAATTTCCTCCCACACTGCAAAGACATGCCGGTTAGGTGCATTGGCTATGCCAAATTCTCCCTCAGTTACCCGAATATGTGCTGGAGTGTGGCAACTAGGGGATTTTTCAAAGTAACTTCATTGCAGTGTTAATATAAGCCTACTTGTGACTAATAAATAAACTTTAACTTGCCACATTCACCTGCAAGGAGAAGCTATGAAACAATGAAAGTGTGCATACAAAAGATCAATGGTTGTGCACAGAGTTTTAAATTGTACTTTACTGAAGATGCAAAAGTTCTTGGTTTGTGCTACTTTGGATTGACTCGGTGGAAAAAAAACGAGCAAAGGTTTCCAGCTCAAACCAAAGAAAACATCTTTATTTTCAAGAAGAAACTTGAATGACTGCATTGATTCAGTTGGTGACAAAGTCTGCGTATGAAAAAGGGGCAAAGTCTTGCCCCTTCAAAGGTGTTTGCAGGTCCCTCCTTGCACATGTGGAGTGACCTTGCCCTCTGTACAATTTGGGTTACATCAACTATCTTTTGCCATTTTCCCAAAATTGCCTCATATCATGGTCTCACTTGTTCTGACCACTCTCTAAGCTGGACTTATATAGTCCCTATTTATGTGCATAAAATTGTTACACATGACATAGACTGGCAATCTCATTTCACAATCTCAATATAATTTAAGCCCTGGATTCGGAGCTAAAAGAAAGATATATGGGGTGACTCACTCAATCTGCCAGGAAGCATAAGTGGAACCACGGCTCCAAACATCTCCAGGACCAAGATTTCCTGCGCGGAAATTTGTATTTGCATTTCATTAATGTCTCCCTCCCATCCCCTCTGCCCCCTCACCCTCTCCCTCCCCACCCCCAGCCCACGACTAGGAGTGTTTCACTCCCATGGGGTCTGCAACGGCTACCCACCAGCAGGAGCTGGCAGCCTGACCCTGCTGGAGTGAAGGGGACCATGGAGGCCCCCAGGAAGTTGGGAGTAAGGGAACTGCCTTCTGGACATTGCCAGTTGGCAGTGTCAACCTAGCCCCCCGGCACAGTTCAAGGGGCAAAATGGCAATGCCCAAAGGGCATCTTGACACTGCCCACTGGGCACTGGGCAGTGTCAAGGGGGTGGGGCCTAATTTTCCAGCCTATCTATATCCTGCTGTAATTTCTGACAACGTTCATCACTATCCGCAACTCCAGCAATCTTTGTGTTGTCAGCAAACTTATTAATCAGACATCTTCTTCCAAATCATTTATATATACTACAAGCATGAGGAAAAATATTTTTACGTAAGGCCTTGTAGGTGGAATTCTCTGTCCAAGTTGGTGGTGGAAACAGAGACACTGGTCCCTAGATCTGCACCTTAAGTGCTATAAGCTACAGGGCTATGGGTCGGATGCAGGAAGATGGGATTAGAAATGACACCTGGGCGTCTTTGGGCCGGTATGGAAAAGATGGGCCAAGTGGCCTCCTTGTGTGCTATAACATTTCTATGGTTCGATGGAGCTGGCTGCAGCATCTGACCTGTTTCTGTGTGACATTTCCTATGCATGTATTAAAAGATTAATCAGAAGGCAAAAACATTTTCCCTATTTTGGAATATTCCTATCAGAATTAGAGAGATGAAGATGTCCTCAGTGATGTTTCAGCGACTGAATTATTACACTTTTATGAGATTCCCCTGCAAGCAACGCTGAGACATTTGTTTATCCATTTAGTTTAAACGGGTTAATAAAAGCTTTAAACAGTGTTCAAACAGCACAGACACATCTTACATGAGCTTGAGGATTGCTGACAGCGATTTTGTCTCATTAGTTCCTTAGCAACAACATCTCAGTGGTCCGTCATTGTGGACAAGGTAATGGCCCAAACAGTTTAGTTCTTGCTGTTTACGTTTCTTGAAGTAATGAGTGCCTTTCAAACCAATGCAGCTTTTTTTTTTAGGTGAAGTTAATCAATTTTGTGCTGTCAACGCCTCCTGAACATGCTTTGTGGTACACTTTGCGCAATTACATGTGTTCAGCACCAACTAGGGGCTGAAGATCTCGAGCAGGAGGAAGCAGTTTTGCTGTCAATGTAGGTGTCCTTTCTCACAACAAAGAGAACCCATCTCAATGGTGCTGCAGTAAAACAGAACACAATTTACCAAGATGAGCTTCAAAGCTTGCAACAACCCGGATTAGTCTGAGCCACAGCATCCCTTTAAAAAAAAACTAGCTGTTTTCAGAAATTCAGACGTTAATTGGGTCTCTCAGCACCATGTCCACAGTTGGATTCGAGCCTAATTTTCTAGCTGTCAGCATCTTGCACACTGCACACAGTAGGGCAGAGAATTAATGTGCCTGTAAACATTTTATACTGTGTCCCTGCATTACTTCACTTTCCGCAAAGAGGAAAGGTTCTTTACAGCAAGCGGAATAAACACATTTTAGTTACAAGACCAATTTTTCTATAGATGTTCGACAATTTTTGACAAAAACAGACTATTACATCTTCATTCATTTTCTTTTTAAACACCCCCTACTCCTTTCAGGATGGGTGACATGGTGGCACAGTGGTTAGCACTGGCTGCCTCACTACACCAGCGACCTGGGTTCAATTCCAGACTCGGGTGGCTGTCTGTGCGGAGTTGCACTTTCTCCCCGTGTTGGCATGGGTTTTCTTCGGGTGCTCTGGTTTCTTCCTACAGTTCAAAGGTATGCGGGTTAGGTTGATTGGCCATGCTCAACTGACTCTTCAGATGGGGTTCCTGTCCCACCCACAGGGCAGACTATTCAAATGTCTATTGCGCATGGACTTTTTTGGGGCGAGCGCAGCTGAAAGATCCTGTTCTTAGTGTCAAAAGCATTAGTGGGGTAAATACATTGGATTATGGGGATAGAACCAGAGTGAAATTGTTGTTGGTACAGGTTGGATGGGCTGAATGGTCTTCTTCTGCACAGTAGGGATTCTGTGAATTCCACAAAGATATCTTGGACATCTAGTAGGCTTCAGTTGATCTTGTATCTCCTGAATATCCTGATATGTGATTGTCAAATCATAAAAGATGTGGATGAGCAACGGCTAAATCATTGTTCTATATTTGATGTTGGCAAGGTAGCAAAAATAAAAAAAAGACTGCAGTAACTTGCATTGCACTTTCTTCAGCAATCACCAGAAATCTTAGCCAGCTAGCTTTCTGAACTAGAGATAATGCTTGTGTAGATGTAGCACTGAGTCATTCTTAATAACACTCAACAAAGCGCCAGCTGTCAAATTTGATCACCATTCAAGGTCTATCTATCCAAGTGGCTTTTCACTCGGTATCCTGAAAGAAATATCCAGCACCAAATTTAGATGCACGACCAGCCTAATTGGGTAAGTCTTGAACAAAATTGCTTGATTTGGGCTGCTGGCCCAGTCACTAATCATCGGCTCCAGAATTCATCTGGGTCGAGATTAAGATGATAACCAGTGCTGCAGTGTGTCACCCCACTTCCAAACAACTACACAGCAACCTCATCTGTGTAGATCAATGAATGGAATGTTTTGCAGGCCAAATAAGGGAAAGAATTTCATTGATTGTAGAAAGGCAGCATCGTACAGTACAGACACAGCCTTTTGGTTCACACAGCCGGTACAGGCTCTTTGAAAGATCTGCCAATCAGTCTGACTCTCCATCCCTTTTCAGAAAACTCTGCGCATTTCTTCTCTTCAGGTATTGATCCAATCTATTTTTCACAGTTTCCATAGAACCGACTTCCATCATTTCCCAACGGTGTGGAATGATGACCGATTCCCTTGTCTTTGAAAGCAGCACTTGGAGCCAGAATTCTAAGATTTTCATTTTTCATCAGAAGGACAGCAAGAAAGAACATCATGAAAAATGGAGAGAAAGAGAGAGAGAGAAAACTCCATCACGGGGATGGGTCCATTAGAGGGACTGCTCCATTTCAGGGACAGCTCTATCAGGGGGACAACTCCATCAGGAAGAGCCTCCATCAGGGGAACAGCTCCATCAGAGGGACAGCTCCATCGAGGGGACAGCTCTATCGGGAGGAGGGGCAGGTCTAGCAGGGGACAGCTCCTTTGGAGGACAGCCCCATTATGGGGGACAGCTCCATCTGAGGGACTGTTCCATTCAAGGGACAGCTCCATCCAAGGGACAGCTCCATCTGAGGGACCGTTCCATCCGAGGGACAGCTCCATTCAAAGGACAGCTCTACTCTGCAATCCTTACATAATACATATGTGCCACACTGCAATCATAGCTAGCCTGACAGCTGCAGTAAGTTAGTTAAGAGAGGAAGCAGTAAGTCACTGTGCATAAGTGAGGATGAACATGGTGCTTACAGAATGTGCAAGCATGCCTAATGCTGATTTGGTGAAAATGGCATATCAATAAATTGGATCTTTGCCCCTTTTGATCTGCCTCAATATGATTGCAAGTGGAAATCCTCTTTATAGTCTCATTGTCAACTCCTTTAACATAAAATGATTAAATGTTAAATTGGTCATGCTGAGCTTTTATTTATCTCAGGACTGGTAAATGATTGGTGGTACAGTGATGCCTCACAGCATCGAAGACCTGGGTTCAATTCCTGGCTTGGTCGCTGTTTGTGTGGAGTTTGCACATTCTCCCCATGTCTGTGTAGGTTTCCTCTGGGTGTTCCCATTTCCTCCCACAGTTCATAAATGTACAGGTTTGGTTTGATTGGCCATGCTAAAATTGTCCCTTAGTGTCCTGAAGTGCGTAAGATTGAGGGATTAGTGGGTAAAATATGTAGGGATATGGGGATAGGGCCTGGGTGGGATTGTGGTCAGTGCAGACTTGATGGGCCGAATGGCCTATTTCTGTACTGAATGGTTTCTATGAATTCTAATTTTACTGGAGCAGTTAGCATGTCCTATTCACTGCCTGAAAACCTGGTGCCAGATATATTGCCTTCTGATTCTGTGCATCTTGTTAACCTTTAGTCCTCTTTGCTCCATGTACATCGGCTTTGTTTGCATCTGCCATGAATTCCATTACTAAAATCTCCCAATATTTGTATAGTCAGGTAGCGAAATTGACCTGGGCAGTGTGATGGCACAGTGGTTGGCACTGTTATCTCATAATGCCAGGGACCAGGATTTGATTCCCGGCTTGCATCAATATCTATGTGGATTCTGCATGTTCTCCCCATGTCTGCGTTCCTCTAGGCACTCTGGTTTCCTCTCACAGTCCGAAAGACATGCTTGTTAAATGCATGGGCCACGCTGAAATCTCCCTCCATGTAGCGGAACAGGCGCCGAAGAGTGGCGACTAGGGGATTTTCACAACAACTTCATTGCAGTATTAATGTAAGCCTACTTGAAACATTAATAAATCAACTTTAACCAATTGGCTGGTGATGCGGAGAGATGCCAACAGTATGGGTTCAACTTCCGTACTGGCTGATGACAATTCTGGGGGCCCTGCCTTCTCAACTTTGCTCCTCGTATGGCGATCCTCAGGTTAAACCACCACTAGTCAGCTCTCCCCCTTAAAAGGGGCAGCAACCTATGGTCACCTGGGACTATGTCAACATTACCGTTATAAAAACATAACTCATTTTACACGATTTCAACCTGCTTAATCTCATAGACTTTCTCTTCACAGTCCACAATATCTTTCTGCTGAATTTACCTCTATCAGCCCTTGCTAAATCTCCTTTAAATACTTGTTGAAGTCATCTATCAGGCTACTTTTTGTTAGCTTCTGTTAGCCTATGACACTACACAGCCTCAGAGAACATTTTCTTGCTTGTTATCTCGATTTTCTTTATCCCAACTACCTTCAGATTCCAAATCTGCCAGTTGTCAATCCACTTGGGAACAGTTCTTGAAACACTTCTTCATCTCAATAACCCTACTGGATATCTTCTTTCCAATATATGAATAATGTTGTTCCAAAAAGCTTCACTTTATGGCCGCAATTCTCCCATCCCAACCTACAACTTTTCTGTCGGAACACATGTCGCTGGCCTCATTTCAAAATTTGTGTATGTGCTGGGAACACATCACATCTCCCAGAGCCGGCAAACAGTCACCAGTCAGATCACGCTGGAAGCCAGTGGGAAGACAGATAAGTCATTTGAATCCATTTTAAATGTATTTTAAATATGCTTTCAATCTAATTATTGGGAACTTTCCAGTCCCAATTGAATTTCCCACTCCTCCAGGAGTACTTCATTCCAGCGGGATTCTGGCAGGGTTCAGACTAGCTCCTCACATTTGGGGAATTAGCGGGAGACCCCACCAGAATGAAGGGTGAGGGGGGCAGTAATCAGGCACCCTATGGTCAGAGAGAGGGCAGTGGTGATCCCTGGGCATGGGCACCTGGCAGTGCCAGCCTGTGCCCCTGAAACTGCCCAAGGGACAAACTGCACATGCCCATGGAGCATCTTGGCACTGTCCACTGGGCACTGGGGGCAGTGCCAAGGGGATGGGGCTATTGTGGGTGGGGCCTGTGGGTGTTTGAAGGGGGTGGAACTAGGGATCTCATTGCTACTCTACATGGCAAACAGTCTGGGCTAGAGAGAGGCCAACGATTTCAGTGGGGGTTCCCCAGGAGAGCCTCCCTCAGGAGGGGGGAGTGTCTGACCGGTGAGAGAGGTGGGAATTGCCACTGTTGGAGGTGGTGGTCCGTACAACGGGGCATTCAGGACAGGAGAGGTCAGGGCTGGCAAGCGAATTGTTCTGGGGTGTACTGGAGGGACAGCACTGTGGGGGTCCAGAGCTGGCCAGTGATCAAGCTGGTTAGCAAACAGGGTGTCTGACAGATTGGAGGCTCTGCACATGCGCAGGGTTCTGGAGCTGTTAGACTCCAGTGCAAATAGGCCTCGGCCCCTTGGGTTTTTAATGAGATTCACCACTGGAACCTCTGCAGTGCACAGAATGCAGAGATTCGGGTGAGAAACTGAACTGACAGAACAGTCAGGATTTAGAACAGTTTTGCTGCCAAGTCAGGGCTTTTGGGAGGCCTACACTTCTTATTTTGAAATCTTATATTAAGAAAGTCCTCATTAACGATAGAACCACAGGTTCTTGACAAGGAGGTCGTTGGGCCAATCAATTCTCCAAAAGAACATCTTATCCAGGCTCATCCCCTCCCCTGTATAATCCTGCACATTTACCCTGGCAAATCCACCTCATCTGCACAACTTTATAATGTAGGAGGAAACCACACTTCCGCACTCGGCAGAAATTTATACAGACACAGGGAGAATGTGCAGATTGCACACAACTGTAAATTAAGTTGGGAGTTGAACCAGGGTCCCCGGTGCTGTAAGGCAGCAGTGCTAACCATTGTGCCGCTGTACTGCCCAACTTCACTTGCACTGCCATTGTTGCTCTCCCTTACACATTCTTCTTCAGCATCAAGGCTTCTTTCCTATTCCCAAAATGAATTGTGATTCGGCATAGTTTGCTTTGTCTTCTTGTTGTCTCTCTAAAATGGAATCACTGACCTCCCATCAAGTTTGCCATAATCACCTTTGCCATTTACAGTGCATTTCCTGTCCTGTTGCATACACACCATGGGACATCTGAGCACCAGGTTCCTGATAAGCAAAGGGGTGAAAGGATATCCCTGGAGCTCACTTCCTCCCCAGATCACCAAATTTCCCCTTTAATGACTGAAGGATATTTTAGCTGAGCAGTTAACCAGTTTACTTCAAAATATATTGAATTATATTCAAGATTTATGGAATAAATTTAAATTTTACCAGCTGCCATGATGGGTTTTGAACCCATTCTTCCACAGCATTAGCCTGGGCCTCTAGATTACCTGTTCAGTGATAATACCATTATGTCAGCAGCACCATCCAACCAATCTGAGTTCCACAGACACTTTCTCCACCAAACTAACATATTTTCAGAATTTCTTAACTCTGCTCATGGTGGTCTTTATGGTGGAGATCCACCAATGCTTTCTTCAAGTATTAGGAAAGGTGTAGCAAATGTGTATTTTCCTATTCCCGACTTCAGGATCTCGCCCCTGTCTTCTTCAGCCTGGTTGCACTTTACCACTGGTATATCTCAGGTCAAATGGCGTTATGCCTCTTTATCTGGTTTCAACCACCTTCAGTTTCCACAGCAACCTGAAGTTTCCATTTCTATTTCAATCTTTGTTTTAGTTTTTCTAAAAATCCTGCAGGCTCACTTTTGCTTTCAGTTCGCTGAAGTTTCCATTTCTGTTCCAGTGAGGGTTTATCCAAAAGGAAAATACCAGCTCGACACCATAGGCAAAGCCTTGGAAACGACAGATTTCATTACAATAGAAATTATTGAGAGAAAAAATCGGAGTTATTTCGGTCATTCGATAAGCTGTGATATTAGAGCATTGCTTGAAGGCCACATCAATGCCACAATGAGCCAATGAAGGCCAAGAGTTTCTTGGACAAGCAATATAAAGGAATGGACCAACATGAACTGTCAGGACAGCTTGAGTAAGAGTGATTGGCACAACATTGCATCCAACCACTGACAAGAAGGACGAACCTGGAAAAAATAACGGCCCTAATATCAGTCTCCAAGCTGGAACATCTTTTCTTTGTCTAATGTATCTGAACACAAATGGGTTACAAGTAATATAATAAATGTTCATTATTAATATTCTCATTAAACCTGAAAAAGACTTGAAAAACATGTGTGGTTAAGTTAGTTTCTTTGTTGTAACTGTACTTCTTTAGTTATTTCTGGTATTGTGAGACCATGCTTTGGATCAAAAGATGCTCTGTGAATTTATTGGCAGGAAACCCCTCCTTCAAGGCAAATTCCAGTGATTTAGGATTGGACTGGAAGAGGACAGCTCATTTGCATCACTGTACCTTCTACATTCCAAAAACCATTGGAATGGAGACGACCTGTGTGAAAAGTGCCCCAATGGTTTTGGGAAAAGATAAATAGGGTCTATCTCCTATCTTATTAGCAATGCAGTCAACCTTTCACCTGGTACTCAATCAGTTGAAAACCAAACACTGGACATTACTTAGATAATGGGACTCTGATTAAGTGAGGCATTCTCAGCCATGATCTAATCAAATCCCAATTGGAATACATTAGCCATCATCTTGTTTGGATTACTGGGAGGTGAGAGAATGTCATGTGACAAGCAAACTCTTGTGTGTTTTTAAACACTTGCTTACATTGCATAACAAATAACTGAAATACTGGAAGAACAAGACTCTGAATGGATTCCTTCTCTCTCTCTCTTTCTCTCCATCCATCTTGGAATTTTTGACTGTCTAAGTGCCACAGAGACTTTATAGATGGTTCTATAAATACAGCTCTTTGAGCTAAAGGGATCAAGGAATATGGGGAGAAAGGCGGGGGTTTAAGGATATTGAATTTGATGATCAGCCATGATCAAAATGAATGGTGGAGCAGGATGAAAGGGCTGAATGGCCTTCTCCTGCTTCTAATTTCTATGTCTAGAAAGAATTCAATCTATCTCCTGAAAAACAGATGAATCATACATCATCTACGGTTTTACACATGGGATCACTCAGTCAAGACAGCATGATCATAGAATTCAGCCTGATACCAAGCAGATCACCATCCCTTATTTTGTTGGACCCTGAATTATTGTGTGCCTGTGTATGTGTCAGAACACTTCATAATATCCCTAGACTATAAAAGTATAATTAGGAGCTGTTGCTCCCCACCAGGTTCCAAATGGATGTTTATTGCTGACAGTTTCAATATTATTCATGGAATAAGCATTCTATGTCCTTGAAAGTTCTGTGGTTTCACCATTGAACATTAAAGAAAACAACTCCCAAATTCCCAACCTTGTTCCCTGACAAAGTCCTTGTTTAGGAGTCAAACTTCTTAGAAATATTAGAACTGTTCCTTTATTCTACATCTGTGTACTGATTTCTGTAGAGAAGCTCTTGACAGGGATCTCATCTTCATTGTCATAGGAATCAATGCTTATGTATCCTTTTAATTCATTGGACAGCTTTTCAAAAATGTTTTCATTTAAATCCAGGGAATTTTCATCTTTAGCACAAAAACAGCTTTTGAATAATAAGTTACATTGAATAATTGTCAGCACTGCACAAATACTGATCTGTCAATGGTTGAGGGCTCTGCGTCAATACTCGGAGTTTAGAAGGATGAGGGGGGATCTTATTGAAACTTACAGGTTATTGTGAGATTTGGATAGAGTAAATATGGAGGATATTTCCACTATTAGGAAAAAATAGAATCAGAGGGCACAACCTCAGGCTAAAGGGACGCTCCTTTAAAACAGAGATGAGGAGGAATTTCTTCAGCCAGAGAGTGGTGAATTTGTGGAATTCTGCCACAGAAGGCTGTGGAGGTCAGATCATTGTGTGTCTTTAAGATAGAGATAGATAAGTTCTTGATTGATAAGGGGATCAGGGGTTATGGCGAAAAGGCAGATGAATAGAAATGAGAAAAATACCAGCCATGATTGAATGGCAGAACAGACTCAATGGGCCGAGTGGCCTAATTCTGCTCCTATGGTCTTATGGTCTCCCATGAACCCTGCTCATGCCAACCCCTGCCTCCCATCTCCATTCCATGCCATTCCATCCTTTCAATGTCATTAAACTTTGCCATCTGCATCCTTCCCTTGTCATCACCAGCCCTTCCTTCAGCCACATCTTAGCCATTGCGGATATGATCTCTCGAATTAGGGTGAGTTTGTAGTTTGATTGCTACCTTTTTTGTTCAATTTATCTTCTTCAATTTATCAATTTATGTCTGTCTTAAAGACACACAATGACCTGGCTTCCACAGCCTTCTGCGGCAAAGATTTCCACAGATTCACCACTCTCCACTGAAGAAATTCCTCCTCATCTCTGTTTTAAAGATCGTTCCTTTAGCCTGAGGTTGTGCCGTCTGGTTCTAGCTTTTCCTACTAGTGGAAATATCTTCTCCATGTTTACTCTATCCAAAGCTACAGTATCCACTGCAGCCACTAACTTAAGATAAAAGCAAAATACTGTGTGGATGCTGGAATCTGAAACAAGAACAGAAAATGCTGGAAAATTTTAGCAGGTCTGACAGCATCTGTGAGGAGAGAACTAACAGTTGGCAGTTAAACTTGTGTCATATGCTCCAGTCTGTCACACATCCCGAGTGTCTCTGTCTGTACCAGGCTTTGCCCAACAAATCAACCCACCAACAGTTACATCCCTTAAACTGACCGCCCAAAGCACTAAACTGACCACCCAAGGCAGATATAACAGACAAAAACCCATGTTTGTTGTTATAAGTTCACACCCTCATAAATTTTACTATTTGCAAATGCAAATTTATGTGAAATTGAATATCTATATTCAAAAATATGCTTGAGGTTATGTTTTTTTCCCGACATGTGCAAATTGATTCTAATCCGCTGAGATTGAAATGCATTAATGATTCATCGCCACTACATATATTGCTTTGATGTAATGTGTTTCGCTCATTGCACTGACACATAATGGAGCATGAAGTCACCAACTTGACAGTGAATCAGATTTTGACAAGCACAGGGAGATCATTTGAAGGAATTTGTAACAGACAAATCCGGCTTCACCTGCAGTAGAACTGTAACAAATGCGATTGGAAATGCCTGCATGGAGGGAGTCCTTTTTCCTGACCAGCTGACTGGAACATGTGGGGTTCAGATCATGAATTGACTATGTACACCAGGCACGTTCAAATCAGTCAGCCCTTGTCTCTGGCAGTGACTGTCCCTGAGAAACCTGCAGATCACCTGCTTTGGGATTGTCCCCCTGTTCTCCAAAGCACCTCTAAGCCTTGCCTGCTACCCTGTAAAAAAATAACCAGACTATCCTTCTGGAACTGCCCCTTTCTGATCATCCTCCCAGATTCCTTTCACATGGGCCATACTAAGAAGACTAGGGAATAAAAATGTGCTCTTTACTGTCCTGGTAGTTTCAATTGCTTCACTTATTCTGGGGGGGAGCATGTTTTAAATAACCTGGCAAAATAATTTCTCTTTGCACTTGTGAACGGATCATTCTGCGATCATTTGACTCCCCCATGGCATTTTTAAATATTGAATTTAAAGTATTATAGAATAGATATTCTGATTCTAGGTAATTGCAAGCCAGGATCAGAATATCTTGTGATATAAGCACATGGAATCAACCTCCCACATTATTCCACTAATTTGTCTAATTATCCTTGACTTCCAGTAGAGATGAATTTTGAGCGAGGATTGGGTGATCTGGTCACAGGGATAGGATATAAAACTGCTCTTATTTAAAGGAGTTCTGCAGCTGTAGGAGGCAGTTTCTTCAGTTGAGAAACCTGGGGTGCAGGCAGTAAACTCAAAATTATAAATAATTTCTACCGACAGGGCAAATGGTTTGGTGGAAGATTGAGGTGGGCGTATTCTCCCTCCAAAAATTCTCAGTGTTAAATTTGTGTAAAAGCTGGAGTAAATCACGCTGGCTTTTCAGCAGGGATTTCAAAATGTATGCAGACTGCCTCGGCGTGAATCAGTCCAAAAATCTCTAGGTGGGGTCTGTTCCTGCTGGAGAGGCCAGCAGCATAGCGTAGAGCGGAGCACTACATATGTGCCGATCTGTCAATAGTCATTGGCCAGCCTCCTGTCCCCTGCATCGCTGGCCATGTAACCCCTCCTTCCAATAGACTGATCGCTGGCTCCCCCCCCAGATGTGTCCAAGCTTAGCCCTGATAGCACCACCCCCACCATCCCCCACCCCTGGCACCACCCCCCCCCCCACTCCTGCCCACCTCAATTCCCACCACGCCCCTCCCTGCAGCCATGATTTTGTAATCTCCTCCCCCGGATCATCACTCTCCCCCCCCCCCCGCACAGCCTCAACGTCCATTGCCCCCATCCCAGTGATCAGCCCCGATCACTGGCCTCCCCACCTCTATCACTCAGCCCAAATGCAGAATGGCAGTGGGACCTCCCACCTCCTCAGATTGACCCCGGAGGCCCTTCCCCATCGGGTCCCATCCCTTTGGCACTGCCCAATGCCCGGTAGAGCCCAGACTGGCACGGGTAAGCTGCCAATGCTCCTAGTGGACATCCCCTGGTGCCTGACCCTCTGTAGGGGTCTTGATTGCCCCCCTCTCCGCTTCAATGGAGTCAGGATTCCAGCTCCTCAGAACTGGAGTTTAGTAAACTCCGCTGGAGTGAATGACTCCTGGCTCAGGGGCGGGTGGGTGAGAGAGTTGGGGGGGGTGGTTTGTGAGGGGAGAGGCTAGCGGGCCTGGAGATTTTATTTCTGGGCCAAATCAGTGCTTGTATATATTATGCGAATATATTATAGCTGATGGAGCTGGAAATTCGAATGCACGGACACCATGTTTCCTTCAAAATGGCCTCTGCTGTGAAAGCAGTGCAGCACGGTGGAAAACCATCCCCTGAATTCTTACACTGAAATGATACATAGCTAGGGACCAGTCTCACCATTGATAAATTCCTAACATATACTTTAACAACAGAGAAGAAAAGACCAATGGATTTTATTCAACAGAACAACCAGTCGATCCACAGTGACTGACCTCCATTCGTAGAAGCAGCATCCAACATGGGTCCCCCAACCTTCCTTATCATCCAACCTGGTTCACAAAGATCCCATCTTCTCAGCATACCCGTCCTTGGTACAGCTCCTACTGGGTGGCTCGAACTATATAAGGAAGGATGTACTGCCCTGGGAAAGGGTCCAGAGGGGGTTCATGAGATTGATCCCAGAAAAGAAAGGCTTGATGTATGAGGAGCATTTGAGCACTCTTGGCCTAGGCTTGATGGAGTTGAGAAGGATCAGGAGGAATCTCACTGAAACTTACAGAATAACTGAAAAGTCTAGATCGAGTGTATGTGGGGAAGATGTTTCCATTTGTAGGCAAGACCTTGCAAAGGTCCATTGACCTATGTCGGGATTTTCCAGTCTTGGGGCAAGGGCAACCAGAAAATCCCACCTAAAATGTTAACTCTGTTTCTCTCTCCACACATGTCCAGCATTTTCTGTTTTCTTTTATATCTGCTCTTCTCCTTCAGTATGACACTCCCTTCTCCTGGGTTTATTCAATCCCGCACTCTCTTCCTCCTTCAATTTAACCTGGCACTCTTTGCTTCCTTTACTTTAACTTTGCTTCCTTTCAATGCCAATCTAAACTACAAAGGATCACGAATGAAGTCCATCACTCAAACCAGCCTCCCATCCATTGACTTTGTCTACAATTCCGGCTGCCTTGGAAAAGTCACCAGCATGATCAAGGACCCCACACACCTTGGACATTCTCTCTTCCACCTTCTTCCATCAGGGAAAAGATACAAAAGGCTGACGTCACGTACCAACTAACTCAAAAATAGTTTCTTCCCTGCTGCCATCAGACTTTTGAATGGACCTAAGTTGATATTTTTCTACACCCTAGCTATGACTGTAACACTACATTCTTCACTCTCTTTTTTATGTATGATATGCTTTGTCTTATTGTGTGCGAGAAACAATACTTTTCACTGTATACTAATATACATGGCAATAATAAATGAAATCAATTCACCTGTAAGTGCTGCAATGGAATAGATTGCCACTGATATCCTTGGGACACAAGTGCCTATTTGTGGGCTAACTCCCATCCACTGCAAATCAGTGATGGAGCCTCTTCCATAACCAGTCCTGGTGGAGGGGGAGCTGTTCTGAGAGAGGCCGAGTTCACGGTGGCTTTTGACACGATGGTTAGAGTCCAAATCATGCTGAATGTTGTTTGAGACAGTTCGCATGCGAGCGTATGTACCTGGCTGCCTGATGATTCTGCCAAAGATGCACATTAGAAAAATTAACGTGATATTTTTGCTTGTCTGAGCATTAGGAACAGAACCATTAAGATTCATATTTTGCAAGTAAACAACCAAATTTACTTGTGTTGAACATTCCTCGATCACGTTGTGCTGGTTGAAAAGGAAAATTTGTTACCAAAATAGTGGCATTTATCAAGACAAAAACACACGCTCAGACAGGTTAGATTATAGCTTTTCCATTCAAAATATACTTAAAGGATGACAAGTCTGCAGCAGCAGAACTAAAATAAGAAAAATGAGCAATTGCCAATTTAATTTTCATTCTAGTCAAATACCACTTGTGTACTGATTTTCAAATTGTGTGGCCTTTTGTTTATTTAAAAAAAACTGCTGACATTAACGGAGAAATAAGTTCTTCAATTATGATTCTGCTGATGATTCTGTTGTGAGCAGTCACACTTACAAGTCCCAGCTTCGCACGATACAATCTGCTGCATTAGGATGAAATGATTTATTTCTCAGTTGGATGTTGACCTGGGGGGGAGGCAATCTGGAGCAGAATAATACACACCATCTCGCCAAACCACACCTCAAGGGAATAGCTCTTTGCTTTCAAGGCTGCATTTTTAAAAAATAAAAATTTTGTGGGGATGCGGGCATTGCTGGCTTGACCAACTTTTTTATTGCCCATCTTTAGTTGCCCTTGAGAAGGTGGTGGTGAGCTGCCTTCTTGAACAGCTGCCATCCCCGAAGCGTAGGTTCACCCAGAGCGTTGTTAGGGAGGAAGTTTCAGGATTTTGACCCACTGATGGTGAAGGAATGGTGATATATTTCCAAGTCAAGATGGTGAGTGACTTGGAGGGGAACCTCTAGATGTTGATGTTCCCAGGTACCTGCTCCCCCTTGTCCTTCTAGATGGTAGTTGTTGTGGGTTTGGAAGGTGCTGCCTAAGGAATCTTGGTAAGTTCCTGCTGTACGCAGCTGCCAGTGTTCATCGGAGTGGAGGGAATGAATGTTTGTGGAAGGCTGCCAGTCAAGTGGGCTGCTTTGTCTTGATAGTGTCAAGTTACTCAAATGTTGTTGGTGATGCACCCATCCAGGCAAGTGCAGGGCATTCCATCACACTCCTGACTTGTGTCTTGTATATAGTGGGTAGGCTCTGGGGAAACAAGAGGTGAGTTACTAGCCTTTGACCTGTTCTGATAGCCACAGTATTTTTATGACCAGTCCAGTTCAGTTTCTGGTAAATGATAACCCCAAAGAATTCTCCTCCATCAAATTCTGTGATGGAAATGTTATTAAATGTCAAGGGATGTTGGAGATGGTTCATTACCTAGCACTTGTATGGTGTGAATGTTAATTGCCACTTGCTGCCCAAGCTTTGATAGTATTAGCGAGCCACTAGTTTCAATGGCCTCCAGCGTCTCTGATAAGGCCATCACGAGGACCTCCACTAGTGAGGTGATTAAGGCAGGTGAGCCCAGACATTAGTGTCCCAAGAGCACTAATAATATTTCAAATTATAAAGTGAATATTTAAATTAGCCTCATATTCTTCCCAGGTTTGAGATGATTATGCTGATTATGAGTGTGAGAGGAGAGAAACAAGGTGCAAACCCGATTTTCCATCACTCTCATGGCCTTATTGGTTAGCCACACCAATAGACCAGTGTGGCGAGCTGGTAAGATCATCTCCCCTCCCCTTACCTTTTCTGAGGAAAGAGAAGACTCTAAGGAATGGTGAGCATGGAAAAAAAACTAAATCCAATTGTGGATGAGTTCAGGAAAAAGTGACCATAAATATGAATGAGACCAAATAAAGAATTTGATTTGAATGGGGTGTAAACCCAATTCAGGCTGATGGAATGGAAATCAATGTTAAACCTACAGCAGAGAGCACTGATTCATTTAAGGGATTGATTGAAGGATACAGAAGCAAGGCAGAAAGAGGTAACCAGAATAGGAGAAAGATTGTATGGAATATAAATATCAGAAGAAACTAATTGCTCAAAAGGCTTGCTTCTGTCTTTGTGTAGTACATGTTAACATCGTCACAAAGGCATATTGTCAACAAGCCTATGTTTGTATCTGTTTCATAATATTCTAGACATGACAGGTTTGATACATCAGCAGAAGTGAAGTGAGAGTGACTGCCCTTCACATCTTTGACTGAGTGTGGCATCAAGAAGTCCTGGCAAAACTGGAGTCAATGGGAATCAGAGGAAACTTTCCGTTGGTTTGCTGATGATTGCACAATGTTCAGCACTATCCAGATACTAAAGCAATTCTTGCCCAAATGTTACAAGATCTTGGACAATATTCAGGTTAAAGTTGACAATTGACAAGTAACGTTCGCTCCATACAAGTCCAGACAATGCCTACCTCCAACAAGGCATTTCTCCATTGACACTTACTCAGAGACCCCCAACATCTTTGGGTTACTGTTAAACAGAAACTCAACAGGAATAGCAATATAAACATTGTGACTGCAAAAGCAGGTCAAGGAGCAGGTGTTCTGGGTTGAATAACTAATCTGCTGACTTCCCAAAGCCTTTTCATATCTGTGAAGCATAAGTTGGGAGTCTGATGGAATACTCTTCACTTATCGGGATAAGTGCAGCTCCAACAACACTCAAGAAGTTTGACATCCATTTAGGATAAAACAATCCATTTGATTCGCATTCAATCAAACATTCACTCCCTACATAACTGACACACAATGATAACATCCACTTTTCAAACCTCCTTTGACAGCACCTTGCAAATTTGATACTGCTAGTGTCTAAAAGGACAAGGCCAGCAGATACATGGGAACATCACCACCTCCAAGTTCCCTCCAAGCCACTCACCATCCTGACTTGGAATAAGTTGCCATTCCGTCACTGAAGTTAGGTCATAATCCTGGAATTCTCTCCCTAACAGCACTGTGCTTGAATAATTACCACAAAGACTGCAATAATTCAAAAGGCAGCTCACCATCTCTTTTACAAAGAGCCATTTGGAATGGGAATAAATGCTGACATAGTCAGTAACACCCATACCCCATGAAAAAAAGATAGTCTAGGGAATTTAGCCAACAGATGGGTAATGATGCTATACAAAAACTGTTATCCCGTTTTCCACAAGGGGATATTTTCCAGATATGGGATGCCTTTGGTTTCGGTGTAGCTTCACATAGTCTTAACAATTACAGTCTATTGCTCCCTAGACTCTGAGCAAACCTGCTGAGGCATAATATTTTAAAATTTATGTTGCTACTGCATTGCTTTGGGAAAACAACTATGAGGGGATTCTTTATCTTATCTTGCCTAAAGTTGCTGTTTGATACCTGCACAGACATAACAGTGGCAGCAACACGTCAGATAAGAACCATTCTTTCCAAAGCTACTGCATTCATTACATTTGTTTCAAATTTATGGCGAATTTATGATAGGGCTGGTGAGTTATATAAATTGATAAAAAAAAGCATTTGTCTCTGGTATCCTTAGTGACTTGAAAGAATGCATAATGGGGAAACTAATGGGGTTGGTTTTTAATTTTCTACCTGGGTGTAAGTTAACAGTAAAGTGGCCACAGTCCCAGATGGCCATAGGTTGCTGTCCCCTTTGGGGGAGAGTGCTGACCAGTGATGGTGATGGTTAACCTGACAGTCACCACAACTCAGGCGAGGAACAAGATCGAGAAGACAGGGCCTTCACGAATGCTCTCAATCGGTATGGGAATTGAATCCACATTGTTGGCATCACTCTGCATCATTAACCAGCTGTCCAGACAAGTGAGCTAAACCAACTCCCAACCTGCATGTAAACTGGTGCTGTGAATGGGCCACCTATTACCGAAACAGCTTAAACTGCCAGATAATCCGCATTGCCAGTGTCTTGTTCAGATGTTAAGTGCTAATAAATATGCGGAAGATGTATTTTCCTCTATGATTTAGCAGAGGTGCCCTTGCCTTCAACCCTCCAAGTGTGCAAGCTGTGTTTGAAAGAAGTATCTTAGACCTAAAAATAGAATTAAGTAAAACAAAAACTGCTAGAAAGACTCAGCAGATCTGGCAGTATCCGTGGAGAGACAAATAGAGTTCCGGGTTCAATGAGTCTCTTCTTCAGAACTGATGAAAGCCAGGAAGCTGATGGGTTTTATGCTATTGAAAAAGTTTAAAGTTTATTTATTAGTGTCATAAGTAGGCTTAGATTAACCCTGCAATGAAAATCCCCTAATCGCCACACTCTGGCAGCTGTTAGGTTCACTGAGGGAGAATTGAGCACGGCCAGTCTTTCATTCTGTGGGAGAAAACCAGAGTAAACCCACAGAGAGATGGAGTGAACATGCAAACTCCATGCAGACAATGGCCCTAGCCAAGTACTGAACCCAGGACCTTGGCACTGTGAGACAGCAGTGCTGACCTCTACACCACCAAGGGGTACAGGTAAAGCAAAAGAGATCAAGGAGATGTGAGAAGGAATTAAATGACAGAAGTGTCATCAGATCAAGGGACTGATTTTACCATTTTAATTGTAAATACTGGGGTAGACTTGATACTGCGAATATTTGAGATCCAATTTTCAAACCTGTTCTCAGGTGCTCCCACACGCACTCTGCCTGATAAAAGATCAGTGATTTCGAATTGAGCTTCAGAAGCCTATAGGTGGGGCTTAATGTGCCCAAAATCCTCCAGCTCCGATCGGAATTGTCAACTGCGCATGTGCAATAGTAAAATTGAAAAACGCTCCCCACCACATCACTCCTGAGCCACGTAATGCCTCCTCCTGGTCCCCAGAGACATTATTCCACCCGCATAACATAACTGACCCCCTTAACTCCCCTACACCCGCTACCCAGACTCATCTGTGGCTCCCAGACCCCTTCTCCCCCATTGATTGTATACAGTATGGTAGTGGACCCCCACTTTAATCCAACCGATTGCACGCAGTGTGGTGCAGACCCCCACTCTTCCCTCCCACCGATTGCTCGCAGAGTGGCAGCAGACTCTCCTCTTCCCTCCACTGATTGCATGCAGATCGGTCGGAGATGTCTCCTGCCCCTGAACACTCCGCCACCCCCCACAAGAAAGCCATCTGACCCACTTCCCTACCCACACTCCACCCACCTACAACAGAGTCAGAGAGCTTCCAGAAGCTCGCAACCTGCTCCCTCAGAAAGGCCCAAATTGGACCTTTGCAGAACATCACATCTGGACAGCGAACGTGTTGGTAAAGGGGGAAGCACTGTTAAGTTTGGGTATGCAGCCTATTAAGTCAATTTAAATGCATGCAAATGCATTTAAATGGACGTTGTGACTGTTCCAGGCACGGTCCCGATAGTAGCCATTTTAAGTTCTTGGTAAAGTTGGGCATGAGGCGAATTGCATGATCCGCGACTGTCTCCTTTACAAAGTTATGGTGCCTGAAAATGGGCTCAATTTGATGGTAAAATTGGGGCCAAAGGTAAAAGGATTGGTAATAATAGTGCTGAGAAAACAAACCATTGGTCCGGAGTAGATGTGAAGATAGATCAGCGCTGTCTAAAAACCAAAAAAACATGTAAACAAGATCTATATTTGGGGGCAGGTGAAAGAAATGAAAAATGGAGGAGAGAGTTCATGGTATTCCATTTTTGAATGCAGTGTCAAGTGCCTAATGGAAGATGGGATGTTGTTTGCTACACTGGAACACTGCAGTGGATTGAAGACAGAAATGCAAAATAGTGAATTCACAAAATCACCAAATCCCTAAACTGCAGAAGGAAGCCATTCAGCCCATTGAGCCTGCCCCAACCACAATCCCAGTCAGACCCTATTCCTGTAACCCCACATATTTATCCTGCTAGTCCCCCTGACACTAGAGTCAATTTAACACGGCCAATCCACCTAACCTGCACATCTTTGGATTGTGAGAGGAAACTGGAGCACCTAGAGGAAACCCACGCAGACATGGGGAGAATGTGCATACTTACACAGGCAGCGACCTGAAGCTGGAATCGAACCTGGATCTTGGCAGTGTGAGGCACCCAGTGTTAACCACTGTGCCACCATGTCGCCCCAAAATTGAAATAGTAATAGGAAAATCGGGGTCATGCTTGTGAACTAAACAAAGATGTTCTGCAATGCAGTCACCCAGTCTGCGTTTAGTCTCCCCAGTGTAGGGGAGCATTGTGAACAAATGCAGAATACAAAATTGAGTGAAGCACACACAGATCACTGCTTCACCCAAGAGGAGTCTTTGGGGCCTTGGATGGTGAGGAGCAAAGGAGGTAAAGTGCCACGCAACCACAGGTATTACACCACCTGTAGTTGCGTGGGAAGGTGCGGTAGGAAGAGAATGTGTTGAGATCATAGAGGAGTGAACAGATTGTCACAGAGAGAAAAGTCCTTTTGGAAAGTTAACAGGGAGGAGACTGCAAAATGCATTTGGTGGAGGTATCATGCTGGAATTGGTGAAAGTAGTGGAGAATGATTCTTTGAATACTGGGGCTAATAGGGTAGAAAGTGAGGACATGGGGAATCCTATAGTATTTCTGGGATGTAGAGGAAGGAATGAGGGCAAAAGTGCAGGAAATGAGTTGGATATGGATGAGAATCCTATCGGTGTGTAGAGAGAGAGGGGTGGAGGGGAGATGGGGAATCTATGCTTCAGAAGTACTGTGGTGAAAAGTGGCATCATCAGAACAGGTGTGATGGAGAATGGGAGAATGGAATTTGCATGGGAAGCAGAGTGTGAGGAAGTGTAATTAAGGTAGCTGCAGCTTGTAATGAATATTAATACATGGTCTATACCCAGGAATGAAAACAGAGGAGACAAGGAAATGAAGGGAATTAATAGAGATGGACTATGCAAAGTAAGAGGGGTAGAAATTGAAAGCAAAATTGATGCATTTCCAATCCTGGATGAACACAAAGCAGCAACTGATACAGTTATATATGAACATATGGAAAAGGAGTAGGTCATTAGGCTCCTCATATATACCATTATGTTTGATATCATTGCAAGTTCAACTCCACATTCCTACCTACCCCAATAATCTTTCATCCGCCCCACAGTTTCTTATCAATAATCTATCTATCTTTGCCTTCAAAATATTCAAAGGCTGCTTTCACCGCTTTTGAGGATGAGAGTAAAGATTCATGTCCCTTTGAGAGAAAAAATTTCTCCTCATTTCCGTCCTAAATGATTGACTTTTTATTCTTAAACAGTGACCCCCTAGTACCAGATGTTCCACAGGAGGAAACATCCTTTCCATAGTGACCCTGCTAAGGTCCGGTGATATGGTTCCTGTTAAATTATTCACGTAATGGAATTGAGATGTGGGAATGGAAATGAGCTGAGTAGGACTGCAAAAAGAAATAGACCACGTAACTTCATAAAAACACAAATGCTGAGGGCAGGAGGGGATGAAGTTAAACAGCCCCGATTTCTCTTCCCATTACCCATTGGTGACCAGAAAGGAAAAACAGAATGTGCTGGAAAATCTCAGCAGGTCTGATAGCATTTGTGGAGAGAGAATAGAGCCGATGTTTCAAGTTTGGATAACCTTCATCAGAGCCCTCTGAATGTTGTTTCAGATTCTGCCCTGCCAAAGAGGGCAAATCTCATTTACGTCAAAATTTGGACACTTCCAAACTCTACGCACAAATGGGAGCCTTTGGAAGTGGGAAGATCAGTGCAGTAGATAATATCTATAGTTGAGGCGCGTTTCCTTTCTGGCGGGATTTTACGATCTTGTCTGAGCGAGGCAGTAAATCCCCTCCAATGTGTTTTATAAATCTCTGTAAACACATTAATATCCTGTGTTGATCAAACAGTAGCAAGGTTATCATTTTCACTTCAGCCCGGAATGGATCAGGACGAGGAAAGTGACGGCTTATTGGTATTATCGTTGGACTATTTATTCAGAAACTCAACTAATGTTTTGGGGACCCGGGTTCGAATCCCAGCACAGCAGACGGTGGGATTTGAATTCGGTGAAAAATATCTGGAATTAAAAATCTAATAATGATCACAAAACCATTGTCGATTGTTGCAAAAAATCCCCATTTGGTTCACTAATGTCCTTTAGGGAAGGAAATCTGTCGCCCTTACGTGGTCTGGCTTCCAGAGCCACAGCAATGTAGTTGACTCTCAACTGCCTCTGATATGGCTCAGCAAGTCACTCAGTTCAAGGGCGAGGACAATAACTGCTGACTAGCTGGGGTCTCCCATGTCCTACAAATGAATAAAAAACAATTATTATTTGTTGCTGAACACAACATCGTGAATGAATTTTTCAACAAATGTTCAGAAGGAAGATTTATCAGACAATTTCTCCTTCTCTTTGCTCTTACCCATCTGAGATTCTGATGTTCCCTGTGCCCAAGACAGACCCATCACGGAATTCTCCTCTTTAACATCTTGCATCTGTCTGTCTCTGCTTCAGTATAACAATTACTGTTTCACAGCTTTTATACTTTCACTGTCATACTCCTGCCAGCACACTTAGCCCGTCACACTTTCCCTGTCATAATTTTCCCATTACATTTTCTTCATTGTCTCAGACTCAAACAGCATCCACTTTAATTCTCGTATTAAATGCCCAAAACACAAAGTGAGTAAGTGGCTGGAAAATGCCAATACAAAACCGCTGAGAGCTTTTGAAAGCAAACAAGCCTAAATGGGGCTGCTGGAAAAAAAACCTATCAATTAAAGGAAGAAAGTGATGAACACATTATATCACATAAAACACTTCTAAATGATTTTTCTCTCGTGAATGGTCTCTACATCAAGTGAAATATTTAATGCCCAAAATACAGATGAGGCCACACTTGGAGTATTCTGTACAGCTTTAGTCTCCTTACCTGAGGAAGGATGTCCTTGCTAACGAGGGAGTACAGCAAAGGTTTACCAGGCTTATCCCCTGGAATGGCATGTCTGTCATAATGAGGAGAGACTAAGTCGGTTGGGATTATATTCACTGGAGTTTAGAAGAGTGACAGCGGATCTCACTGACACTTACAAAATTCTAAGTTTTTTTTGTTTTTATTCCAATTCAATCAAATCAAATCCAATTCAGAGTCTCAACAAGTCGAGATATTCCTGATTCAAACTGACAAGATATGGCTCTCACCTCTTGTCTTGGGTTTGATCAATGTGATCCAAGCTGATTGGAGTAGATGTAGCCCCTCCTCCAAGGCTTGATCTCATTTGCATCTTATCTGAAAGCTGAGACGCCACTTTTAAAAATTGCTTCAAATTAAGCTAAAATGTAACCTAATGACTTCAACCAAGAGTAGCATGTCGATACTACACAGGGTAGATTCAGAAAGAATGTTCCCGATGATGGGACTGTCCCAAACCAGGAGTCATAGTTTGAGGATAATGGGTAAACATTTCAGGACATGGAAATTCAGAAGTGTACAACAACTAGGATGATTTCCAGTCCCACAACTCTTAGCTGTTCAGTACATCATGCAGAACAATGTCCTTGCAACAGTTAATGGTACCATCATGCTTTGTATCATCAGCATTTGAGCTACCATTGAAGAGAGACCAAAGGGTGGCTAATGAGTGACAAGACTCATGAGTAGATAGCACACAAATACATGAGGCTTATAGAAAAAGCGTCTTGTCATATGGAATGTCATCCAGCAGATCTTCGGAGGAACTAAAGCAGCATTCTAACTGCTTAAACTGTCCTGGCAGAGACCTGCACTACCTTCCAGAGCACATGTCATCCTGCACAGATCTTTTGGGCGGGCAGCTGAAGAGGAGATGGAGGAGGAGGAACCCGAGTGGAAGGAACGTGAATTAGATGAAGATAGGAGGAGGCAACTTAAAGACTTCATTTCTGACTGCTACTCCAAATCCTCTCTGACTGAGGGATCACACCTTATCCTAAACAATGCTTTCTATGATGCATCTGTAAAAGTTAGTGAGAGTTGTAGCTGACATGACAAATTTCCTGCAAAACCCCTTTGAACGCTGGCATCCACACCATGGTAATAACAAAGTGTGATTGCAAGACAAGCTGAGCTTGCACAACTTCAGTCTGGGTGCCTACTGCAGCACTCAGATGGTGTGTATCTACTGCTTGTGCTGCAATGGAAGCTGAGATATTGACCATCAGATGTACATCATGGTTGGGGCCAGTTAACGTTCTCATGAGGTTGGCTATAGCTCCCACACTGCAGATAGATCCATGTGAGGTTGATGCTGAACACTCTTTACTCTGTGACAGTGTAAGGCTTTCAGGGGAGTGTTTAACCGCTCAATCCCTGAATCTGCTCGTCATGATTACTGCAGGGTGGTGATGGCCGAGTGGCATTATCACTAGAATATTAGTCCAGAAACTCAGTTCATGCGCTGGGAACCCGGGTTCAATTCCCATCACGGCAGAAGGTGGAATTTGAATTCAATAAAAATTATCTGGAATTAAGAATCTACCAATGATCATGAAACCATTGTGGATTGTGAGAAAAACCGATCTAGTTCATGAATATACTTTAGGGAAGGAAATCTGCCGTTCTTACCCGGTCTGGCCTACATGTGACTCCAGAGACACAGCAGTGTGGTTGACTTTTAGCTGCCCTCAGCGAATGAGGGATGGGCAATAAATGCTGGCCAGCCAGCGATGTCCCACATTCCATCAGTGAATAAAAAATAAATAAATATGTACTCTTGAGTCTTTAACCATTAAGACATAGGAATAAACTACTGTTTAACTCAAGAATGATTTATTGAGCAAGGAAAATAAGACTTAACAAAGTTAGGCAGTATCATCACTGGCTCAATGCAATTCTTGTTTTCTGATTCAGCCAAGGGCATGAGGTGACATATGAAGTGGAATTTTACCAGCATGTCCACCCAAGGTTTGTATGACCCTGTCCAAGGCCAACGGAGAATGCCGTTCTCCGAGCCTTGCCTACCCCCAAAATCGGGCCAGGCATGTTGGTAAAATTTCAGCCACGGTCTTTCACTGTTTCCCTCAAATGGTGGCACAGTGGTTAGCACTGCAGCCTTACAGCACCAGGGACTAAGGTTCAATTCTAGCCACATAGTCACAGTCTGTGTGGAATTTGCATGTTCTCCCAGTGTTTGCTTGGGTTTCCTCCAGGTGCTCTGGTTAGATTGATTGGCCATGAAAATTGACTCGAGTGGCAGGGGATTAGCAGGGTAAATATGTGGGGTTATAGGGATAAGGCCTGGGTGGGAGTGTGGTCAGTGTAGACTCGATGGGCCAAATGGCCTCCTTCTGCACTGTAAGGGTTCAATGATTCTCTCCCTCTGTCTTTCTCTCTGCCTGTCAGTTCTGTGCTCTTCTGCTCTGAGCTGGAAAGCAGCCTGTTTTCTTCAGTTTCATATTAGTGTCACAAAGAGCTCAGATCTGCTGCTTTCTGACTCTCTTCACGTGCATGATCAACCATTGTCCTGAATTCTAACTGGCTGGGACAGCACATAATCAGTCCCTGATTGATTTAGGGGGTGCATGAGTAGTTTCTGATTGGTTTCTCGGAGGTGATGGTCATCTATTGATTTCATTTCCTGTTGCCCACTGACTGGCCCACTAATGTGTCAGTGACTTGTGGGTTCATCCCCCTCATTATACATTTTCCTGCTATTTTATTAATTGTTATGGCTTTCTGCAGGGATAACAGGGGGGGTGGGGTGGGGAGTGGGGACGGAGGCCTTGAGATATTTGCTATATTCACTGAGATAAGTGAGTGCACAACGTCGAATTCTAATGGCTCATTATCCCAAATGTATAGGTATCCTGTAGAATTCTCATTAGGGCAAGTGTTCTATCAGTATGTATGTTTTGGCTGTAATATGTTAGCTAATTAACACACGCCAATGCTTGCTACAAGTTAGTGAAAAATAGTATCAGGGTACAAATAGCGCATAACCTTAAATGACTGCAGAAAATACAAAGTTACTGTAACAAGGAAGTATGCATAAAAATCCATACATAAAGGTAACCTGAAGTAATAGGATATACATATAAGATATAGCATAATATTTTGTTGCAGGGGACTTTTCAGTCCTTCCCACTGGCAATCTTCCAGTCCCACTGAAGGCGACCCCTTCCCTGCATTGGGTTCCCTGGTGGCGGGAGAGGCAAATCACGCAAAATAGTGTAGACATTGGCAGGGTGGGAAGATAAAGTTTATCTTTTATTGGTGTCACAAGTAGGCTTACATTAACACTGCAACAAACATCCCTTAGTCACCACACTCTGATACCTGTTCAGGTATACCGATGGAGAATTTCAGATAGAAGCTATAAAAGAAAAGGCCAATGCACCTAACCAGCATGTCTTTGGGACTGTGGGAGGAAACGGAGCACCCGAAGGAAAGCTATGTGTAGGGGAGAACGTGCAGACTCTGCACAGACAGTGACCCAAGCCAGGAATTGAAAATAGGTCCCTGGTGCTGTGAGGCAGCAGTGCTAACCATTTGCCACCGTGCTATCTCTAAGATCCTGCCGGTGGTTAATGGTGAATAGCCTCCACCATTGTCCAACGTGCTGTGGGTAGCCAGAACAATCACACCCTACATGTCCACAAAGAATAAAAGTGAAAAAAAATCTACAAAGCTACAAAAATTGATTACTAAACTTAATTCTAAGTCTACAGAACTAAAGAATAGTGCATATTGTCAAGGAAAGTGACTGCTTGTCTTTTTACACTACTATAAATAAAAAGACTAAACTAATTTTCACGAAATAAGACGAACTATTTAGAGCCTTGCAGCTGTTTTATTTCACACAATAGGTTTTTCAATCTTAGAGAGTACAAACTGATAATTGGTAGGGAGTGTAACAGCTCTGTACTCGGATTAGATCAACCTTGACTGACTTACTTGCTCTGTAATTAGATCATGAAAATATAACTATGTGTCTTGGGGCCAGCTGATGTTTCTCACTTGTCAAATGGGGATGTGAATGCTAATAGTGAGCTAGTCACAGACGTGCTAGTGTCCCTGTATTGACTGCAATGAAGCAGAATATCATCTGTGGAGAGAGAACAGAGCTACCATTTCAGGTTATCCAGACCAGTGGAAGCCAAGCCATTGAGTATTGTTAAGACAGAGATAGATAGTTTCTTGATGTGCAAAGGGATCAGAGTTTAGGGGGATAAAGCAGAAGAATGGGGTTGAGAAACTTATCAGCCATGTTTGAATGGCAGAGCTGACTCAATGGGCCGAATGGCCTCATTCTGCCCCTGCTGAGATTTTCCAGCACTTTCTGTTTTTGTTTCGGATCCCAGCCTCCAGGATTTGCATTTTGGTGGATCCAGTTCAGGTAGGAGCTATAAAAGAAATGGCAAAACCATCAGGAGCATAGAGAGAGAGCTGGGAGTGCAGGTCCACAGACCCTTAAAAGTGGCAGCACAATTGGAAAAGGTGGTGAAGAAGGCATATGACATGCTTGCTTTCATCAGCCGGGGCATCAAGTATGTAAGTTGGCAAATGATATTACAGTTATAAATAACATTGGTTAGGACACATTTGGAATAGTGTCCAATTCTGATCACCACACTACCAGAAAGACATGGAGACTTTGGAAGGAATACAGAAATGGTTTACCAAGGTGTTGCCTGGTACAGAGGGTATTAGCTATGAGGAGAGCTTGAATAAACTGTGTTTGTTCTCCCTGGAAAGACAGAGGTTAAGGCATGACCTGCTGGAAGTTTATAAAATTATGAGGGATAGGGATACGGTGAACAGTTGGATGCTTTGTCCCAGGGCAGAAATGACAATTACAAGGAGGCACAAGTTCAAGATGGAAGTGGGGAGAGATGAGGGGAAGGTTCAGTGGAGATGCGCAAAGAGAGTTTTTTTAGAGGGTGGTGGGGGCCTGGAATGCTCTACCAAATGAGATGGCTGAGGCAGACACATTACTGACATTTGAATCTTCTCTGGATAGATACGAAAACAGGTGGGTAATAGAGAAATACAGTAGGTTAGTCTAGGTAGCACAGGCACAGCACAGGTTTGGTGGGCCAAAGGGCCTGTTCCTGTACTGTACTGTTCTTTGTTCATCTGCAGTATTTTGCTTTTACTTAAGCAGAATATTATGGTGGGTTAATTGGTAAATATAGATACAACTTTCGATAACAGGAATAGTCGGTTTTCTGACTAGCCTGCTCGAACGCTGAGCAAATCAATCTGCCTGCCCCACTTCCTGCCTTCTCCACCAGTGCCTGGCCAATTCTGGTTATCTGAGAGAAGAAAGTCACAATGACAGGATTACACTGAGTTAAGGGGATAAAAGCAAGAGGTGCATGCTTTCACCAGCTACGGCTCAGGAAGAGTGTGAGGTGATAAGTGTTAAACCTCTGAATACTGACATGTCTTCTCAAGAACTGCTCCACAGCCAGGTGTCAGAGATCTTAATTCAATCTACTCGCTCCACACACCAAACATTGACTGCTCACTCAGGGCAGTTCCTAACTAGCCCCCAACCCATACCCAAGGTCATATGACCCGTTTCCTTAAAGGTGTTATGCTCCACTATGCAGAACCATTAAGTAAAATAAAGTTTATTTACTGTCACAAATAAGGCTTACATTAATGCTGCAATGAAGTTAGTTTGAAAATCCCCGAGTTGTCACACTCTGGTTCCTGTTTGGGTACACTGAGGGAGAATTTAGCACGGCAATGCCCCTAATTAGTATGTCTTTTGGACTGTGGGATGAAACCAGAGCACCCAGAGGAAGCTCAAACAGACATAAGGAGAACATGCAAATTCTGCACAGACAGTGACTCAAGCTGGGTATGTGGTGCTGTGAGGTAGCGGTGTTAACCACTGCGCCTCTGTGCCACCTATAAGAAAGTGCGATGTGGAATTATGTATGAGGCTACGATCGTCTTTGATGGTTTATGTCCTGTTACTGTCACAGTCACAGCCACAGCTGCTCCATTATTGGAAAAGACCATCTCCCCATGGGGTGAGAAAATGCAGTCACATCTCTTCCCTACTGGGTAGCTGCTGCTACCTTGTCTTGTATGAGAGAGGGAGGTGTGGGTGATTGTGCTGCAATCTATTGAGTAACGTAGCCACCCTGAATGAATAGCTGGAACATATTCAGTGAGGTGTAGGTATGGGGCTTGCAACATTGCTGATTTTGTGAAAATGTATTGAAGCAATGAATATTAAGAATGAGTAGTGATGGATAGATTATTTGTATTTAAGTGAAGGATGTTGTAGAGCAATGTCTGACACTTCAGATGCAGTCAGTGGAATATAGCACTTGAAGATCCAGTTGCTGACTTCACCAGATGACCATAAGATATAGAAGCAGAATGAGGCCATTCGGCCCATTGAGTCAGCTCTGCCATTCAAACATGGCTGATAAGTTTCTCAACCCCATTCTTCTGCTTTTTCCCCCTAAACTCTGATCCCTTTGCACATCAAGAAACTATCTATCTCTGTCTTAACAATACTCAATGGCTTGGCTTCCACAGCCTTCTGTGGCAATGATTCTATGATACCACACCAAAGTTCCAGTTCCCATCAGGTATCCTTAGAGCATGCTCTCTGTCACGCTGTGCAATTCTTGTGTCTGCTCCAGGTCAAAATCACTTTTCAAAGTCCCAGCTTCAACCCCAGCTTCAAGAGGTGCAAGCTGGCTTTATGTATAGTGCAGGCTGGCTTGCGCTTGTGCTAACTGTTGTGCTTCATGCTGAGGTGTGCAGCACCACATCAATATACTTCATAGAATTGTAGAATCCCCTCAGCACAGAAGAAGGCCATTCAGCCCATCAAATCTGCACTGGCCACAATCCCACCCAGGCCCTATCTATAACTCTGTGCATTTATCCTAGCTAATCCCTCTGACACTAAGGGCAAATAGCACGGCCAATTCATCTAACCTGCACACCTTTAGATTGTAGGAGGAAGCCCACACAGACATGGGAAGGATGTGCAAGACCAGAAATAAACCCAGGTCTCTGACGCTGTGAGGGTAACCACAGTGCCACTGTGCCACCTATGCAGGATTTAGTGCTAAATGCATATTGTCATCATGTAAAGGAGGAGAAAGCACAAAGTTTACATGATAGTGTTTAGTTTAGTGCAGGTTAATCGTGCGATAGCGATCGCAGCACCTATTTTTTTTAACCACATTTTTCTCCTTTTGCACACTTAAGCTAAAATGAAACTCTCAAAATTGCATTTCAGGCAAATCTTTGTCTTTGAAATTTAAATAATGCCTTTTCCAATTCTGAATACTCAATTTTTATTTTGCACAGCTAGACAAACACTTAAGATTAACAGCATCTGCAGTTCATTTCACTGTTCAAAATGTTAAAGTGAAATGCACATCGAGAACGTTCTCCGTGGAAAGGCAAATGGAATTTCAATCTCTTCCAATTGACTTAAACATCACTGAAAGATTTACTTGAGTTATTGTGTCAATTTTCCTCAGTGCTCAGAGTATGTTATTTCCTCAGCACCGAGATCAAGGAAAAGAGGGTGGAGATCGATTTGCCAGATCTTTGTTGCTTGAAATCCCTCCCAGAATATTCCAAGCTTCCACGAAGGGTCAGAGCAACCAGTGCAGGCCAAATGGAAATGAGGCAATTGTGACCAATTTGCCTCAATTTCAACTGATTTCCTGTATCGTCTCAGGTTGTGCCTTGGAAGACTTCAAAACAGAACCGGGATAGGGCCAGGGTGGGATTGTTGTTAGTGCACACTAGATGGACCCAATGACCTCCTTCTGTACTGTAGAGATTCTATGATGCTATGATAAAAGCAAGTCTAAGAGGACAGATGGAAAGGGAAGGGCGACCTTCAATTATTTCCTTTCTTTTGCTGTCTCTTTGAAGTTGGAAATCTTCTACTGTTCTTCTTCAACAGCAACCAATATGTCCCTGTTGAGGTTTACAAATTATCCTCTTGGCGGCACGGTAGCACAATGGTTAGCACTGCTGCTTCACAGTTTCAGGGACCTGGGTTCAATTCCCGGCCTGGTTCTCTATCTGTGTGGAGCTTACACATTCTTCCTGTGTCTGCGTAGGTTTCCTCCGTGTGTACCGGTTTCCTCCCACAGTCCAAAGATGTGCGGGTTAGAGTGATTTGGCCATGTTAAAATTGCCCTTAGTGTCCTGAGATGCATGGGTTAGAGCGATGAGTGGGTACATATATAGGGATGTGGAGATAGGGTCTGGGTGGGGTTGTGGTTGGTGCAGGCTCAGTGGGCTGAATGGCCTCTTTCCGTACTGTAGGATTCTAAGTCTAAGTCCCTGTTTCCATGCACAATGCTGTGCCAGGGGATTAGGATAATCAACTGAGCCTTTCTGATTGTCTGGCCCATCAAATCGTGTTACATAAAAAATTGGCAATCAAATGTTCACACTATCTGTATGATCCCCAGAGGAAGAGCAGGAAAATTATTCGCATTAAGTTACTCTTAAGAACACAGGAAGAAGCAGAGGCCATTTGCCCGCTTGAGCTTGTAACAATATCTGCCACCTGACTGCACGTCTGTGCCTTTGTCCAAGATCCTGTAACATTCTCAGCTAACAAACATTGATCAACCTCAATTTTAAAATTCACCTTTGATCTAGCATCATTTGCCTTTTGTGGAAGAAAATTCCAAACATCCACCGCTCTTTGTGTGAAGAAACATTTCCTAACTTCGTTCCCGAAATGTCTGATTCTAATTTTTTAGATCGTACCACATAATCCTAGACTTCCCAATTTGTGGTTATAGTTTTTTTCTAATCTAACTTCCCTGTTCCCCTCACTACCTTAAACTTTGGTCAAATTTTACTTTGAATACAGCCCTTATTTGTTTAATCTCTCCTCATGGTTTAACCCTGAGGCCCCGATTTTACCATTGCCTTGCGCCTATTTTCAGATGTGAAAACTTGGTAAAGTTGGGCATGAAGCGAATAATGCGATCCACGCCTGCCTCCACGCCCATTCCCCCTTTATCAAGCGGCTAAAATAGTCACGATCAGCACAGTGCCCAAAATGGTTGTAATGTCAATTTAAATGCATTTGCATGCATTTAAATTGACTTAATAGCCTGGACACCCAAACTTACCAGCACTTTCCCCTTTATCACTGCATTCACCTATCCAGATTCAGCGCAAAACAGATATGGTCCACAAAAATCCGATTCTGCCTCTCCAGCTTCTGAAAAGGTAAGTTTAAAGCTTCCGATGGCTCTCTGATTCAGATCAGGAGGTGGGGGGAGGAGTGTTGGGAAGGGAGGCAGGTCAGATGGATCTCTAGTGTTGGGGGAGGAGAGAGACCAGTTCGTTCTCTGCTGGGAAGGGAGGAGGAGGAGCAAGGTGGGTCAGATAGTTCACTGGTGGGGGCAGGGAGGAGGAGGGAGGCCAGTTTATTCTCTGGTTGGGAGTTGAGAGGGGGTGGGGGGGGAGGCTAGATCGTTCTCTGGTAGGGATGGAAGGATGGAGGCCAGATCATTCTCTGGTGGGGGTGAGGGGATAGGGGGCCAGATTGTTCTTGGTGGAGATGGGGGGAAGGAAGCTGGATCGTTCTCTGGTGGGGGTAGGGGGAGGAGGGAGGTCAGATTGTTCACTGTTAGGGTGAGGGGAGGAGGACAAAGACGGGTCAGAGCATTCTCTGGTAGGAGGGCCGAAGAGGAGAAGCGAGGCAGACTCGATGGATCTCTGGTTGAGGTAGGGTGGTGGGGGGGCAGGGACAGGAGAGGTCCGCTGCTGTTCTACGTACAATCAATGAGGAGGAAGTAGGATGGGGTGTCATAATTGGTCTGGGTTGTGGGGAGGGGGAATGAGTGGATAAAGGGGACAGTTATGTTGTAGGGGTGGGGCAATGACTGGAGGGGCAGAGATATTGTCAGGCGCTTGAGTGATGTGGCAGAGGAGCATTTTTCTATTTCTTTTATGACGCATGTGCAGTTGAAGGCCCCACCCACAGGCTTGATTCAGAATCGCTGCTTTTTTTCAGGCTGTGTGTGTATGGTGGTGCCTGAGAACAAGGTTTACAAGTCAGATCTGGAGCTCTCCCAGATTCGGCACTTAGAATCAAAATGATAAAATCGCTCCCTGAGTGTCCAGTTTAATCTGCACTCCCTCCAAGTTCAATATCTCCTTCCTAAGGTGTAGTGCATAGAACAGCTCTCAATGCTCCAGGTGTTCTCTAAGGCTTTGTATATCTGAAACATGACTTTAAATTCCTTGTAATCTGTTACTCTAAAGAGAAAAGGTCATCATTTGATTATCTATTTGATTGACTATTTTCTTTACTGCCCATATCCCGAACCCTCAAATCTCTTTGGGCTTCCACTGCTTCTTGCTTTTCCCCATGTAGAAAGTACTCTGTTTGATTTTTTTCAGTCCAATACGGATCTTATATTTACCTATACTGAAATCCATTTAGCACAATTTCCCCCTTCACATGTCTATTAATAACTCTTCGTAATGTTATGTTTCCATTTATGCTGTCAGCAATACCCTAATCTCTGTGTCACTGCCAACTTCAGCAATGATCTAAGCTGTTGATGGATAATAAAAATTGAAGACCTCAACACACAACCTTGCAGGCCATTACCAACTAGGTTTTCTATCCATTATCCTTACTCTATAACATTCACTCAACCAATTTCTTAAGCAGGTCAATAATTTGCCTTAAATTACATGAGCATCAACTTCAGTTAACAGTCTCTTATGAAGAACTTTATTAAATGCCTCCTGGAAATCCATTTATGTAACATCCATATATATTTCTTTCTTCACTACATTAGACACTGCTTCAAAAATTCCAACAGCTTCACCAGGCATGATCCTCCCTTTACAAAGCCGTATTGTCTCTCTCTCTCTCTCAACAGCTGAAAATGTTGAAGATGTTCATTCATGACGTCCTTAATTATGGACTCCAGTAATTTCTAAACAACAAATGTTAGATCTGTAATTCCCCGTTTTCCTGCTCTCACCTTTCTCAAGTAATAGAATGCCATTTTCTAATCCAAAAAAAATGGTTTGTGAGCAAATAACTTTGAATTATTATTATTCGAACATCTTTAATCTTTTCCTCTATCTTTTTAGATACACTGAGATGGAAACTATCTGATCCTGGGGATTGTTGTGGGGAAATTTTACAAGGTGGCCAATTGTGTCTTCACTAAGACAATTCGAAATTCGAGATCTCTGTGCCAAGACGTAACAAAATTTATTTAACAAGTAAGACATTGAACAAACAAACAAATGTACAGCCAATTAGAGATTCATGAAGAGTTAAAATAGCTCTGGGAATAGAGCGACACAACATTTCTGAAAGATTTGAAGCACCTAGTCAAGTATAGATCAATTATAGCTTTCTCTAATCAATAATTCTGCCTTTCATTAGCTTCAAATCAATTTCATTTAACAGTTATATATCAATACAAATCTTTGTCAAGTACCTCAGCCAACCGTATGATACTTAATAGCATGGCAATGCTTTATTCATCCAATTTAATCCAGACGTTCTCCCTTTTTTGATTCTGACTATTTCTCCATTGCCTGGTAACGGCAAACGCTACCATCAGGTCAAAGTGGACTTTCTCACTGGCTCACTGCCAAGTTGAATAGACATGTGTTCCTGTGTCTGGGGGTATATACATCCTTGTGTCTGGGCAGTGAATGCCTATATTCATTAATGTTACCTCACAGAGATCCTTCAGATAATACTGCTGCTGGCTAACAGATTCCCTGACCTCTAATGACATTTATTAATGATATTTATCACTATGCCTTTTGGTAACTTTGCTTGGTGTAAATTTTAAAATATCATAGAATATCATAAACTATCAGCGTATTTGTTTTGAAATCATAACTACGTGTTTTGCATTCACAGATGTGTAAGCTGTTTGTGTTAGCTTGTCTTGAGAATTATCTAACTCCTTACAGATCTCTTAGAGTCATAGACTCAAACAGGTTTACAGCATGGAAATAGGCCCTTTGGCTCAACTTGTTCATGCTGCCCTTTTCTTAAAACCCCTAAGCTAATCCCATATCCCTCTATACCCATCATACCCATGTAACTATCTAAATGCTTTTTAAAAGATAAAACTATATCCACCTCTACTACTACATCTGGCAGCTTGTTCCAGACACTCACCACCCTCTGTGTGAAAAAAAATTGCCTCTCTGGACACTTTTGTATCTCTCCCCTCTCACTTTAAACTTATGCCCTCTAGTTTTAGACTCCCCTACCTTTGGGAAAAGATATTGACTAATTACATCTATTACTATTTACCTCTATTGGTTATTTACCCCTCATTATTTTATAGGCCTTTCTTGTCCTCTGGAAGATCGCATTCTACATATAAATCCTATTAACTGGTTAGGAATCCCCTTCCATAGGAATCAGTCACATGTTAGGCCCTGAATTCCTTTGATAATATTATTTTGCTTAAACTAGAGTCACAGGCCATAGTCATAGAGTCGTACAGCACAGAAAGAACATTCGGCCTATCAAATCTGCTCTGCCAATAATTACCACTAAAGTCACGCTAATCCCATCTTCCAGAACTTGTCCTATACCTTTGAATGTTGTGATGTTCCAAGTACTCATCCAAAAATTCTTCAAGGTTATAAGGTTTCCTACCTCCACTGCCTTCTCAGGCAGTGCATTCCAGATTCCCACCACCCTCTCAGTGATTTATTTTGTCTCAAGTCCCCTCTGAATCTGCTGCCCCTTATCTTAAAACTATACCACCTCATGACTGACTCCTCAACCAAGGGGAACAGCTACTTTCTATTCACTCTGTCCATACCTTTCATAATCTTATAAACCTCAATCATGTCCTCCCTAGTTGTTGAGTCTCTGTCACTGTTTTTCTGTGAGATCACTGGCATCTTTCCCTCTAACTGGGACAGCACGGTGGCACAGTGATTAGCACTGCTACCCCACAGCGCCAGGAATCCAGGTTCGATTCCTAGCTTGGGTCACTGTATCTCTGGTGTTTGCACATTCTCCCCATGTCTGCATGGGTTTCCTCTAGGTACTCCAGTTCCCTCCTGAAGTCTGAGGGAGATGCTGGTTATGTGCATTGAGCTGAACAGGCGCCAGAGTGTGGCGACCAAGGGAATTTCACAGTAACTTTATTGTGGCATTAATGTAAGTCTTACTTGTGACTAATAGATGGACTTTAACTTAATGGTGAATACTGTCAAAATGAAACGATTCTGCGTGTCCTCAATTTCTGTATTTCCATCAACAATATCACCACCATCAGTCTGCAAGGAGACTGGATTACTTCTGACCATCCTTTTTCCTGATGTAAATGTTTTCTTGTGCTGATTTTTGACATCTTCTGCAAAATACTTTTCATGGTCCTTTTGCTGTTCTTTGCATCACTCCCATATTCCAGGCTTTGCTTTTTTGATTTTTGTATGCTTTTTCTTTTAACTTTACAGTCGTCTTTGTTTAGCTGTCCTTGCTGGTATTTGTTATGGACAAAAATTGGTTCTGTATAACATTTCATTATCTTTTCAATACCTTCTGTCATTCTTCACATTAACAGGTTTTCCAGTTCAATGTAGACAGTCTCTGTCTCATCCCATTGAAGTCACCTTTACATAAATCTGGAACCTTATTAGTGGCTTCACGCTTTTCCCTTTCAAACACCATGGGTGGGCAAACTCATACTAGAATTTGGCAAAATGTCTGTTGCGGTGCAAAGGACAGTGATTCCCACTGACATCATTGACATGATTTCTGATTGAAACTTTTGCCTCATTAACCCAAACAGTCTTTCTGACTCTTTCTTCCTAACCTCACCCCACTCTTACTCCCAGACCCCAGGATCCATTTCACTGCTCACAGACCCCCCAGCCCCAGAAAGCATTCTCAGATCCTGGAGGCTCCAGTGGGCTCAGCCTGATCAGGGTTAAAATGTGCCGTTTGTGTTTATGTTAGAGTGCTTAACATAAAGTCTTCTTTATTCATCTGTGATACATAGGCATCGCTGCCTGGCCAGCATTTATTGTCCTTCCATTTATTGCCCTTGAGAAAGTGCTGGTGAGCTGCCTTCTTGAATCGTTGCAGTCTATGTTCTGTGGGTTACGCTACTAGGGAAGGAATTCCAGGACTTTGACCCTACAGCTGTAATGGAATGGTGATATATTTCAAGTCAAGCTGTTGAGTGACTTGGAGGGAAATTGCAGGTGGTGGTGTTCCCATTTATCTGCTGCTCTTATCCTTCGACATGGAAATGGTCGTGGGTTTGGACGGTGCAGTTTAAAGATCTTTAGTGAGTTGTTGCAGTCCATCTTGTAGATAATACACATTGCTGCTACTGAGTGTCAGTGTGAGGGGAGTGAATGTTTATGGATGTGGTACCAATCAACCGGCTGCTTTGATTTGGATGGTGCAAAGCTTCTTGAATTGTTGGAGTTGCACCCATCTAGGCAAGCGGGGAGTATTCCATCAGATTCCTGACTTGTACCTTGTAGATGGTGGACAGGCTTTGGGGAGTCAGGAGATGAGTTATTTGCTGCAATATTCCTAGTTTCTGACCTGCTCTTGTAGCCACTGTGTTGATGTGGTGAGTCCAGTTGAGTTTCTGGTCAATGGTAACCCTAGTGATGCTGATAGTGGGAGATTCAATGATGGTAACATCATTGCTTTATAATTAACTTTATATCAATCGGATAATTGAATATTTTGGATTTCTCTACTGGAAAATAAAAACGTGATGATCTGTACCAGCTCCCTGTTTCAGCTTTTCTGGTAAGAGCAATTCCTAAAACTGAATTATGTGTGACAGATGAAATTAAAAACATTAGCTTTGAGCTAAACTGAAGACAGTAAAGACAGATGATAAAAACGGTAAGACTCTCCTGACCAGCAGAGACAGGGAATTGCACACTAATGCTGTAGCAGTACTGATTTCCTAAGTTTGATGAATTCAGACAGTGTAACATCAGCACCTGGATCTGAACTCAGACCGTGGTCTGTAACTGGGTAGACAGTTTTGTAAATAATGATACGAGGTCAGTCCCAGACTTAGAGTTGAAATCACCAGTCCTATTAAGAAGCTCCACACAGGGACATGTTGGAAAAGTAGCATCAATGGCATTTCTAATTTGAATGAAAAGGTTTGAATCAAGGCTCTGCACAGCACACACCAGGGAATGATCTGTATTACAGTCAGGTACCTGTGTGTGTTGAGAATGCTGATCTGACTGACTGTTAGAATAGAACCATAAAATTCCTACAATGCAGAAGGAGGCCATCCGGCCCATCGAGTCTCCCAAAGAAGCATCCCACCCCAGACCCTACCTCTGTAACCCTACACATTTACCATGGCCAATCCATAGTAATGGATAAGTTAATGGATAAATGGTAATGGATAAATGGATTTAGTTGATAAGTTTAAGGAAGAGAAGGGAATGGTTTAGTTTGGAGGTTCATTGCTTTTTTCATAATTGGTCGGCGCAACATCGAAGGCCGAAGGGCCTGTTCTGCGCTGTAATGTTCTATGTTCTATGTTCTATGTAATCCATCTAACCTACACATCTTTGGATCTAAGGGCCAATTTAGCAAGTCCAATCATCATAACTACACATTTCTGGAAACTAAGAGGAAATTTAGCATGGCCAATCAACCTAATCCACACATCTTTGGACTGCAGGAAGAGAGTGGAGCCCCTGAAGGAAACCCATGCAGACAACGGGGGGAATATACTAACTCCACACAAATAGTGGCCCGAGAATTGAACCTGAAGATAGCAATGCTAACCATTGTGCCATCTTGCCGCCACAATGATTTGACTAATCTGATCTCAGTGTCCTGATCTTGGATGTTCCAGGACACCTTGTGGTATGGTTTGTCCTGAAATAAGGTATTAACTACGCAAAAGTAGCAGCAGAGCTCCTGTACTCTCTGTCAGTATGCATTAATTTTTCCTGGCTATGATGCCTGAGACAGGAGTGCCAGGCCTCAGGTGCGCACCCATTCTTGCGTTAGAA
This sequence comes from Sphyrna mokarran, assembly GCA_024679065.1. Lineage (NCBI taxonomy): Eukaryota > Metazoa > Chordata > Chondrichthyes > Carcharhiniformes > Carcharhinidae > Sphyrna > Sphyrna mokarran. Next base: position 15,080,011 of record JAGIQG010000020.1, on the reverse strand, counting down.
TCCACCCCCAGGCAACGCTGCTCTGTTTTTGGGATTCTGTTGATAGCGGTTTCAATCTCCTCATTGAATTGCTCTTTGCCTTTATAGTGGAGCAGAGCATTAGAGCATGAATTTCTGTTCCTATTACTGAATGCTATGTAGCATATCCATATTACTCTCATTATCTTTCTCACAGGACTGTTATAGAGTCTGGCAGCACTCTGGTACTGTGAGCTACTTCAAAGATTTAGAAGCAGTGTGATGACCTTGATACCAAGCTCAGCATGTTGTATTAAGCTTGTATTAGATTCATCTTTAGCTTTTCCTTTTCTGAAGACTACCCCTCCTCCCACTCCCCTAAAAACATCTCACTGCACATTCCCTCTTTGGCATTGCAGCAATACTTGACCCCTTTTCAATTTGATATTTAAAATGGTTTTTCTCCTTTCCCTGAATGAGGGAAGCAGGGAGGCACTCGTGGCTAACCTGAGGTCGCATTTCGTACACCTGGGAAGCAAATATTACCACCTTCTAAATGAACGAATGCGCATCATGACCTTTGGCCCAGTATCAGGCACAATTCCAGCAAGCTGCCTTGATAATTAGAACATAGAACACAGAACATTACAGCACAGAACAGGCCCTTCGGCCCTCGATGTTGTGCCGACCAATTAGGAACAAGCAGTGACCCTCTAACCTAAACCATTCCCCTTTCATCCATAAACTTATCTACTAACCTCTTAAATGCCACCAAACTTGGCGCATCTACAACTGACACAGGCAAGGCATTCCATACCCTTACCACCCTCTGGGTAAAGAACCTACCTCTGACATCTGTCCTAAAACCACCACCCCTTAATTTAAAGCTATGTCCCTTATTACAATTAGCATTTGTAATATTCTAATACATTCAGATAATCTTCCCAACTTGGCTCCATGTGATCCGAGATTAAATTTATTTATTCATGTCACAAATAGGCTTACATTAATGCCACAATGAAGTTACTGTGAAAATCTCCTAGTCGCCACACTCCGATGCTGTTTGGGTACACCGAGGGAGGATTTAGCATGGCCAATGTATTTAACCAACACATCTTTCAGACTGTGAGAGGAAATCGGCAATCATAATTTGGACAGTGATAGCCTTTTTCCTAGGATGGAGAATGCTAGCACGAGGGGACACAGCTTTAAATTAAGGGGTATGAGTTATAGGACGGATATCAGAGGTAGGTTCTTTACTCAAAGAGTGATTAGGGAGTGGAATGCCCTGCCTGCAGCTGTTGTAGATGCGCCAAGTTTGGTGGCGTTTAAGAGGTTAATTGATAAGTATATGGAAGAGAAGGGAATGGTTTAGTTTGGAGGGGCATTGCTTTTTATTTTGGTCGGCACAACATCGAAGGCCGAAGGGCCTGTTCTGTGCTGTATTGTTCTATGTTCTATGTTCTATAACCTGCTCTCCCACTGAAGAAATTGGCATTTTGCCTTCCACAATTTTATACCTCCCCAGCCACCATGATGCCTACCTCTGAGTGCAGGAAAGCCCGACTTATAATATCGACACTCCAATAGTATCCATTCCTGAGACCGGCACCTTTTTTAGCTTTTCCTTCTTCAGCTTCATTGATGATCTTTGATTTTGTTTGCTTCTGGTTTCGTTTTTATGTTCGGAGTTTGTTGCTGTGACATACTGATCAGGTGGCACGGTGGGACAGTGGTTAGTACCGTGCCTCACAGCATCAGAGAACCAGGTTCAATTCCCGGCTTGGGTCACTGTCTGTGTGGAGTTTGTACGTTCTCCTCGTGTCTGCGTGGGCTTCTTCCAGGTGCTCCGGTTTCCTTTCAAGGGCGAGAGATGTGATGTTTGGTTGATTGGCCGTGCCAGAACGCGCCTTAGAGTTAGCAGAATTATACATAGGAACAACAAGGACAGGGCCTGGATGGGATTGTTGTCAGGTGCAGATTGTGATGGGCCAACTGGCCTCTTTTGTTAATGTAGCGATTCTATGATTTTAGCCTGTTAAATTGACCTCTCTTCTTGCAGGAAATACATCCTGCATTTTTTGGTGGAGCATTCTTTGCACCGATGCAGCCTTTTCCCGCCACAACGAGAATGTTGAAAAGCCCTTTTCATTTTTTCTGTGTTTTGGTTTAAGTATCCTTTTATTTAGACGTACTACAAACTGCACTGTCTCGCCAATTCTTTCCATGAGACTTATTTTGTGCCTCAAATAAAGATTGAATTTTGTTTTCTAATTTTGGTCTGTCTTGTTAACTGCACAGTTATCGCTAAGGTCAAATCTTTCCTTGACTGCAGAAAAATGGACACAGTCACTTCTAAAATACCTACGATGATACAATCCAGAATTAGGTCATCTTTCATACTCATAATTCTCACCTGATGAAGAAGCAGTGCTCTGAAAGCTTGTGATTCCAAAAGAACCTGTTGGACATTAGCCTGGTGCTGTGAGATGTCTTACTGTCTCCACCCCAGTCCAATACTGGCATCTCCACATCTTTGAAATAATGCAATGGGATCTTATTCATGAGCCTGAATGGATAGACAGGCCTTCAGGTTAAATTACACCTGAAAAGTGGCTTTTCCAAAGTGTGGGACTAGACGCATATCAGTTACTGCATCCAACTTGTTTGCCCAGTTCAATAGCAAGCAGAATAAGATGAAAACGTAGGCATTTCCAATAATATTCACAATAATTCCATCACCTAAACCATCAAATACACCATCTGAAAGAAGTTTCAGTTGGAAGGTACATAATCAAAACCATGTTTGTCCAAATACTTTTCAAACAATGCAGGAGTTAAAACATTTACGCTAAATAATTGTTTATTTGTGTGTTTAAATCCTCATGGGTTTTCATGAGGATACTAATGTGGTTAACAGAAACAAATATCTCACTAACAAAAAAGGGTTTTAGAAGCATATAATTAGCTGTAACCTAATTTTCATTTCTGAAGTGATAGTGTGATTGTTTACAACCCATTTCCACATGACTGCATGTTAATTATTGTGCTTTAATTACAGTTCACATCATGTATTTAGTCACGCTGCATTACTATACACGCTGTATATCGCTGCTTAATTAACTACATGCTAAATGTCAGCTGCCAGTTTCCAAACTTGCTTGTTGAAATAATCGCCACGTTGCAGTGAAACAAAGTCCAAGCCAATGGCGCACCAGAATCTCTGAAATGCTTTGAGACATCTGCTAGCTGCAGAAAGCAATAATTGCCAGCCAATCCCTACTTTCGGAAGAGACATGGATAAGAAATAAGGCTTCATGTTGATCCTCTTGCAACAATCAGTCAATATAATATGAAGACAATGTCAGTAAAATGAGGGGAGATCGTCATCGACTTCAGGAAGCTTGGTGGAGGACATGCTCCTGTCTGTATCAATGGTGATGAAGTGGAAATGGTCAAGAGTTACAAGTGTCTAGGTGTCCAGATCACCAACAACCTGTCCTGGTACCTCCATGCTAACATTACAGTTAAGAAAGCCCACCAAGGCTAAGGAAATTCAGCATGTCTGCTTTGGCACACACCAATTTTTACAGATGCACCATAGAAAGCATTCTTTCTGGTAGCATCACAGCTTGGTATGCTTCCTCCTCTGCCCAAGACTGCAAAAAGTTACAAAGAGCCATGAATGAAGTCCAGTTCTTCACGCAAACCAGCCTGCATTTATTGACTGTCTGCACTTCCGGCTGCCTCGGAAAAGCAGCCAGCATAATTGAAGATCCCATGCACCTCAGCCATAATCTCTTCCACCTTCTATTCATCAGGAAAAAGAATCTGCAGTCTAAGATCATGTACCAACCAACTCAAGGACTCATATTAAGTCAGTCTTTCTCTGCAATCTAGCTATGATTGTAATATTACATTCTGCATCCTCTTCTTTCCTTTTCTATGGTATGATTTGTTTTGTCTGTATATTGTACAAAAAAGATTACTTTTCATTATATACTAATACATGTGATAATAATGGGTGGGATTTTACAGCCTCACTCGATCGAAGACCAAAAAATCTGTTCAACTGACCTTCCTGTTATCCGCTCCTTGTCTGCTCCAATTCCTGGGATGGAAAAATTCTGGCAAATAAATCATATCAAATCAAAATCAGTGACTTCCGTCCTTGGACCCATATCCACTACACCTAGAAACATAGAATCCTTATAGTACAGAAGGAAGTCATTTGGCCCATCAAATTTGTACTGACTACATTCCGTACAGACTCTATTCCCGTAACCTTACACATTTACCATGCTAACCCTCCTGATACTTGGGTCAATTTAGCATGGCCAATCAACTTAACCAGCACATCTTTGGACTGTGAGAGGAAACAGGAGCACCTGGAGGAAATGCACACAGACACAAGGAGACTATGCAAACTCCACATGGACAGTGACCCAAGGCTGGAATTGAACCTGGATGGCTGGTGCTGAGTGGTAGCAGTGCTAATCACTGTGCCACCCCCAGGGTTTGTAATTTTCCATGCAGTGAGCTTCTACTTTCCTCTTCCTGCTAAAAGCCTTTTTTTTAGGTTTCACAAATGAAATTCATCTATGTATTCATAGTCAGACTTGTGACTTAGTAATGGGAAAGACAGAAATGGTGTCTGTCAAAGTTAAACAGAGTACAGCAGAGGTTTCAGCTCCACAGTACCGAATAATCAAGTTGCTGTAGCTCTGGGGATCTGTGTGGGAGGATATCTTTCCACAGAAATTCTAATACACTTTGCAATGAATATCCAGAAAATAAATGTATAGGCAGAGAAATGCAATTTGCTTCACCTGTTCTCATGGTTCAGGTCAGAAACTCCACAGTGTTTTATGAAGTCTGTCTGCATCGCAAGTTTTATACCTTGATTTTGGCTAGGATAAGCTTGATATGATTCAAATGACCCACTAGGGAATTTTTATTAAATTAAGTTTATTTAAGAATATATTAACATGTATAGAAAGATAATTAGCAATAACTTTTATCAGCTACAAACAAAAACATAACAACCACATTCATTTTTAGTCCTTAACAAAGATATCTAAGATGTTCCAATCAAACAAAAAGTTCTTTTCGACAAAACCCTCCACAGATTTAACACAGCAAAGACTAATGCTCACATGATACAGGAACTAAGTCCTTTGGATGAATACTGCAGTTATCCTGATACACCCAGAACAGTTTGGAATCAGAACAGCTTCCCAGAACCCCAGGGGGGACACTCTGATCAAGCCACCAACAGTAAATTCTGTACTCCAGGAAAGTTTTCAATGAACCAGCAGAATTTTCCAAAATCAGGGACAGAGAGAGAGAGGGAAAGAGAGAGGGAGAGAGAGAGAGAAAAAGAGAGAGAGAGAGAGAGAGAGACTCTTCTTTCCAGTTTGATGTCCCTTCTAAAACTAAAACCTTCAGCTCAGAACTGAGAATGAAAGAATTCCTCTTGCCTGACCTGCAAGCATTCTTCTTTCTAAGAATGCAGGGTCATAAAACTAATTCCCAAACAATTCTAAAAAACAAACAACCCTCTTTTAAGCCACTGAAGGAACAATAAAAGGAGTCCTCCCAGACTGCTCAGCAACAATGACATCAGCTAAGGATGTGAGCTACAGGAACACAATCTTAAAAAAACTCGTAAATGTACACTAACGTCACACTGTTTATCTATCCATGTAAATATAGAATTTAAAGACACCACACTGAAATGTAATGCTGGATAATACATGATATTACAGTGCACATTCTCAAAATGTTTAAAATAGCTAACCAAGAATAGAACTTTGTCCATCCACAAAAACCAAGACAAATCAAATCTGGCCAATAACTGCCCTATTAGTCTACTCTAAATCATATAATTCTTACAGTGCAGAAGGAGGCTTTTTGGCCCATCGAGTCTGCATCAATCACAATCCCACCCAGGCCCTATCCACTTAACTCCATGTATTTAGCCTGCTAATCCTCCCTGTTAATAAAAGGCAATTTAGCAAGGCCAATCAACCTAACCTGCACATCTATAGACTGTGGGAGGAAACCGGAGCACCCGGAAGACATCCATAGAGACACGGGGAGAACGTGCAGACTCCGCACAGAGAGTCATCTGAGGCCAGAATTGAACCCGGGTCCCTGGCGCTGTGAGGAAGCAGTGCTAACCACATTGTCACTGTGCCTCCCATAAAATTCCCAGCAACGTGATGGAATGTGTCAGAAACAGTGCTATCAAGTAAAGCTTATATAGCAATAACCTGTTTACTGATACCAATTTGGGTTCCATCACTTTGGCTCCAATTTCATTACAGCCGTAGTCCAAACATGGGCAAAATCTGTGAATCCCAGACATGAGATGAGAGTGAATGCACTTGACATCAAGACAACATTTAGCAAGTGTGGTACCAAGAAGCCTGATTAAAAACTTTAAAAAAACTTTAAAAAAAATCTCATGGATGTGAGCATCCCAGGCAAGGCTGATCACTAACTGCCAGAGTACGGCTGCAATCCTGATGATATAGGGACTTTCGGGAAGGGAGTTTTGGAATATTGACCCACTGACAATGAAGCAATGGTGATATATTTCCAAGTCAGGATTGTGACTAACTTGGAGGGGAACTTGCAGGTGGTAGTCTTTCCATGCATGTTTTTTACCAGCAGGTAAATGGCTTGGAAGGTGCTGTTAAAAGAGTCCTGGCAAGTTTCAGCAATGCATCTTGCAGCCAGTACACAGCTGTCACTTGGACAGTGATAGCCTTTTTCCTAGGATGGAGAAAGCTAGCACGAGGGGACACAGCTTTAAATTAAGGGGTGATAGTTATAGGACGGATATCAGAGGCAGGTTCTTTACCCACAGGGTGGTTCGGGAGTGGAATGCCCTGCCTACAGCGGTTGTAGATGCGCCAAGTTTGGTGGCGTTTAAGAGGTTAGTTGATAAGTATATGGAAGAGAAGGGAATGGTTTAGTTTGGAGGGGCATTGCTTTTTATATTGGTCGGCGCAACGTCGAAGGCCGAAGGGCCTGTTCTGTGCTGTAATGTTCTATGTTCTATGTTCTATGTATGTCAGTGGTAGAAGGAGTGAATGCTTAAGGCAGGAGGTGGGGCTAAGCAAGTGGGCTGATTTTTCCTGAATGGTGTTGAGCTTCTTGAGTGTCGTCAGCACTCATCCAGACAAATGGACAGTATTCTGTCACACTACACACTTGTAGATGGTAGGCAGGCTTCAGGGAGTCAGGATGGGCATTACATGCTGTACAATAATCAGATTCTTGTTTAGTTTTGCATTTACTGTTTCTATGGTTGGTCCAACTAAGTTTCTGGTTAATGGTAACCCCAGGATGTTGATAGTGGGATAATGGATTATAATATTGGCCATTGAATGTCAAAAAAGGATAGATCCTCTCTTGTTGGAGATGGACATTGGCTGGCACTTGTGTGGCATCAATATTTCTTGCCATTTATTAGTCCAATCATAGATATTGTCCATGCCTTGTTGTATGCATAGCTGCTTCAATAGCTTCAGAGTTGTAAATGGTGTCTAATCATTGGCAAACATTGTCACCTTTCACCTTATGATGGAAAGAAAGTCCTTGATGAAGCAGCTGAACATAGTTAAGCCTAGGGTACTACCCTGAGGAAATCACGCAATGAAGTGCAGAAATGAGTGGCCTCTAACAAGTACAACATCTTCCAGGTATAACTCTAATCATTGGAGAGCATTGTTATTCACTTCAATATTAATCAGGCTTCTTGGTACCACACTTGCTAAATGTTGTCTTGATGTCAAGTGCATTCACTCTCATCTCATGTCTGGGATTCACAGATTTTGCCCATGTTTGGACTACGGCTGTAATGAAATTGGAGCCAAAGTGATGGAACCCAAATTGGTATCAGTAAACAGGTTATTGCTATATAAGCTTTACTTGATAGCACTGTTTCTGACACATTCCATCACGTTGCTGGGAATTTTATGGGAGGCACAGTGACAATGTGGTTAGCACTGCTTCCTCACAGCGCCAGGGACCCGGGTTCAATTCTGGCCTCAGATGACTCTCTGTGCGGAGTCTGCACGTTCTCCCCGTGTCTCTATGGATGTCTTCCGGGTGCTCCGGTTTCCTCCCACAGTCTATAGATGTGCAGGTTAGGTTGATTGGCCTTGCTAAATTGCCTTTTATTAACAGGGAGGATTAGCAGGCTAAATACATGGAGTTAAGTGGATAGGGCCTGGGTGGGATTGTGATTGATGCAGACTCGATGGGCCAAAAAGCCTCCTTCTGCACTGTAAGAATTATATGATTTAGAGTAGACTAATAGGGCAGTTATTGGCCAGATTTGATTTGTCTTGGTTTTTGTGGATGGACAGAGTTGGACAATTTTCCACATTGTCAGGTATATGCCAGCAGGAATAGCTTGCTGAGGGGTGCCACTAAATCCAGAGCAGAGTCCTTCAACACTGCTGCTGTCGATGTTCACAACCTTTGCTTACCCAGTGCCATTGTCCGCTTGTTATTATCACTTGGTGCGAGTTGAAAACTAGTAACGGTGAGGGAAATAGGGATTCTCAGGAAGAGGCGGTTTGGGTGGCCACTTAATTCTTCTAATTGAAGATGATGGCAAATGTCTTTTGAACTGAAGTCCACAATTATTAAAAACGGCAATTCTCATTGAATCTCCTCCTCCTGTTAGTTATTTAATTTTCCATCACCATCGAAAACTGGATATGGGAGGAATTTTAACCACAGAGTCGTTACAATTCAGGAGGCCATCCAGCCCATCGAGTCTGCACTGACTCTCCAAAAGACTATCGTACCTAGTTACTCTCCCCACTCTATCCCTGTAATCTTGCACATTTACCATGGCTAAATCTATACATCTTTGGGTGCTCAGGGGCAACTTAGCAAGGCGAATTCACCTAGCTGCACATCTTTGGATTGTGGGAGGAAACTAGAGCATTCCGAAGGAAACCCACGCAGACACTGGGAGAATGCGCAAACTCTACACACACAGTCACCCAAAAACAGAATTGAACCCGGGGTCTCTGGCACTGTGAGACAGCAGTGCTAACCATCATGCCATTGTGTGGGCTGTAGGGTGTGTCTATAGTTTACCAATAGCATTTATCACAATCTCAAAGCATGCAAAAATCTTTCACAGCCGATTAAATAGATTGTAATGTAGCAAGCATGATAGTCACTTTGCACACAGCAAGCTCCCAGAAGAACATGATCAGGACCAGATAGTCTGTTTAGCATTGTTTGTTGAGAGATAAATACTGACCAGGATAGCATACTTTAAAGTTACCCTTGGATATCTTGAGTGACATGATGGCATTGAACCTGGGTTCAATTCTGGTCTCAGGTCACTGTCTGTGTGGAGTCTGCATGTTCTCCTCGTGTCTGCGTGAGTTTCCTCTGGATGCTCCGGTTTCCTCCCACAGTCCAAAGATGTGTGAATTAGGTTGATTGGTCATGCCAAATTGACCTAGTATCAGAGGATTAACAGAGTAAATATATGGGATGACGGTAATAAGGCCTGGGTGGGATTGCGGTGGGTGCAGACTCGATGGGTCGAATGGTCTCCTTCTACACTGTAGGGTTTCTATGATTTCATATTGTATTCTCCCCTAATAAACTCCCCCTTGGCTGGGTTGAGGAGTCTTGGGGTTGCCTATGATTCAGTTGGTCAAGTCTCTATTTCAAGAATATGTATCCATTAGCTTTGGAGTGCAATGTACAGTTGGCTTTGGGAGACATTTTTTGATGCCTCTTTGCAATATGTGGAAAATACCTTGCAGAATTGTTTGACAAGTGTTCATTTAAATTGCAGCTGACAGGCCCACACAGCCAAAAACAGTGGCCAGAAATGTATGTTCTGAATATCGGTTTGCAGTTATGTTTTCGGGCATCAGGGAAATTTGTTCTGGCAGGGGAGACTGAGCTTTGGAGATGGAGGAGGTTTGAAGTCACTGAAATTCGCAGGCTCAAATCGACCAATTTAATCCTTAAACTGCAGCACATTAGAGTCTGTGTGAGCAGAACTCTCTCAGGAAAGGTGGGCTGTCAATTTCAATATATTAATAGTGCATTAACAGTGATATTAACATGACCTTTGGATTTAACTGTAGGTGCACAAGTTTCCAAGGTTTCCTGGGACCACTGAAAGCAAAGTGCAGAACTCATTTATGAGCACTGATGAACTGATAGGCTTTCTTGAAGTTAAAACTTCTACTCCTCCCGATTCACAGGGAGTGCTGTGCATACACTTGACTTCTCTCTGAGGCTATGCTCACTTCACTGCAACTTTCAGGCATCTTGAAATCCAGGAACCCCAACCATTGATGGTTAAGGCTGAAGATTAAATCCAATTTCTGTAGGGTTTGATGATTGTACAGGCACGGTATAGCCAGAGAGAGGCAACATGATGGCTTGCAGCACCTCATGGTTGCCCAGTCTTGAGTTGCTGGGTCTGTTTGAAGCCTGTCCCATTCAGCTCAGGGAGGACAGGAACCTCCCATGGAACAGAAGGGCGAGAGTTCTCTTGATCTTGATTTGCAGTATGAATACAGACCAGGAAAGCAGAGCCTCATGATCCTTCTCACCTTTTGGGTTTTAGCAGGAGGGGTAGCTGGCGTGTGGTGGCCAAGAGTTCACAGGTGAAGATGGTTGGGCCTGGGACATTAATCTGAGGAACTCCTAGACTGATATCCTAGAAATGAGATGAGTGATCTCCAACCATTTTCCTTTGTGCTGGGCATGACTCCCCCCCACTAACGCCCCTCCACCACCACCACCACCACCACCACTACCACCACCACTGATTTCCATTGATTTCAGTTTTGTTAGAGCTCTTTGATGCCACATTCAGTTAAAAACTGCCCTGAGTAATTCTTAGCTCACCTCTGGAGCTCCTGAGAAGAAAGGGAAGTGCACTTATATCAACAAGAGGACCATTAATGGAATAGGCTAATTACCCCCCACAATCAGGAAGACAAACTGAACAGGCAAACGTTAATCCCTAGGAGTTTGATCCAGAGTGTGAAAGTGTATGCAACTTCAAAGGGGAGAGCTGAGAACATGATCCTGGGGATTGGTGAAGCCACCATGACACTTATCATTTTGCATCATAGATGAAGATTGAGACTTTTGAGGAGATGTAGAATAACATAAGTAGTGGGTGCAATTCTGCATGTCCATTCGCCATTGGCACAAATCCCATTATGCCAACTACAAAGAACGGAGAGAGACACTTCTTTGTAGAACCTCATGCTAACTATGTATTGTGCGCCATTAGTATCCTGTTCAGTACAAAGGTAGAACGGGGTTTCAAACCCAGACGCTCTGTGTGCAGGAATGGCAGTGCCGACTCAAAATGGGGACAGTGTGGAGAAATATGAATCTCACTGGCGAGATTGCGTTTTCGACTTGTGACCAGCTTTGATGATTGCATTCTCACACTTTCTGGGAAAGATCTTTCCCAGTTGTCCTAACCACTGTACCGCCGTGCCACCTGTAATGGGGAGCTTCCCTACATATGAGGCATAAGGGTTCTCTTACTTGGGGAGGGTGACTAGTGTGAAACCTAAAAGCCTCATTCTGTCAGGATTACTGGAAAGAAAATTTAAATCCACTTTTCTTTTAGTGCTGACTGTAAGGTAGAACAAGAAATGGTGTATATTGCAAGGCTGTTTCAATCATTAGCATTAAGGACATGGAAGAATGAGGCTGCGTTCCATGGAATTGCTTACAATGCTAATTCCATATGATACAGCAGTGTCAAGATGATGGTTGTTGCCAGAGCAATCAAGTTACCCTTTCTTGAAGTGTCAAGCATGCCAGTTTAAAAGGCTTTTTTTTTAATAAGCAGATTCTTGAGTAGGCCGTGCAGTTTCACAGGTAAGGAGAGTGTAGGTGGGGGTGTTGTGATGAGGTGTGGCGGGCATAGGTCTTGAGTTGGAGCTGGAGTATGAGGAACATAGCAACGAGTAGAGGGGAACATGACAACTGGGGGAAGAGAGTCTTCTTCCAGGTATTGGCAGAGGCTGAAGTGGGTGGGTGAGAGATGAAGGCAGAGGAGGGAGGAGTATGCAAGGCGGGGGGGGGGCGTCCAAAGAAAAACTTTGTGAGTCTTTCTTATCCTGGATGAACGTACAAGATCCTTCATTTTCTTGTGGCACTGTTGCACCATCCCATTCTGCAGTGAGCTGACCATTTCCATTAACTTAAATAAATTAATCAGCCTCTCACCCATTTCAGGAGAATGCACCAAAAATCCGGGTGTCGTAATATCGTAACGGGCGTGAAAAGTGGTGCAAGTCGGGTTAGCCGCTTAATGACCAATTTTACGACATTTTCCTGCCACAAAATGGGTGTCAAGCAGCTGTAAAATTCTGCCCATTAACACTACAATGAAGTTACTGTGAAAATCCCCTAGTTGCCATACTCTGGCACCTGTTCATATACACTGAGGGAGACTTGAGATCATAGAACCTTACAGTGTAGAAAGAGGCCCTTCGGCCCATCGAGTCTGCACCGAACACAATCCCACCCGGGCCTACCCCTATATCCCAACACATTATACCCACTAATCCCTCTAACCTACGCATCCCTGGAAATTAAGGGACAATTTCTTAGCATGGGCAATCAACCTAACCCACACATCTTTGAACTGTTGGAGGAAACCGGAGCACCCGGAGGAAACCCACGCAGACACAAGGAGAATGTGCAAACTCCATACAGACAGTGACCCGAGCTGGGAATCAAACCTAGGTCCCTGGAGCTGTGGAGCAGCAGTGCTAACCACTGTGCTACCGTGCTGCCCAATTTAGCATGGCCAACGCACCTAACCAGCACATCTTTCAGATTGTGGGAGGAAACCGGAGCATCTAAGGAAATCCAGGCTGACATGGGGGAGGGAACATACAAACTCCATACAGACAACAGTGACCCAAGCTGGGAATCAAACAGGGGTCCCTGGTGCTGTGAGGCAGCAGTGCTAACCACTATTTACCATGAATTTACCAACAGCCATGCCTCCATCTATAAATGCAGACTACGAACATCCCAATCTATGATCTACAATGATGATAACAGAGATAGGAAATCAAACACGATATTACTGCATAAAAACAAGCTTGATAAAATGCTTCCAGTTTGCCTGAACAACTGATTCATGGCTGCAACATAGAATAAACTCACTTAGACAACTTTACTTATTTAGTGCCGTATCATTTAATAGTATCAGGAGTATCACAGCAATTTTTCATATCCGACTTGGCAATGCCTGCTTGACAAATACCAGTCTGATCAGGCACAAGCTGCACTAATGGATAAAAGGAACAAAGTTTGGTCAAATAAGATCATTTAGTCCAGTATCAGATAGGGTTTCAATGAGAGTTTTGACTTTTCTTCAACAGAAAGTCACACGTTGTGATCGAGAAGCTCACAGTATAAGAAAACAAGAAGTTGATCAGAAAATGGTGTTGGAACAATCTGATTGTTTCAGATCGAGGTTGAAATTATTTTCTAAGTGACAATTTTCCTTCAGCTTTGCTTCCATTACGGCAGATTATTTGCTTTCAAGTGCAGGAGGTAGATGAGCATTGCAAAGTATTTCCCAGCTTCAGGGACAAATGTGCAGAAAATCCTGTAAGCCCTAGCTTTAGTCGAAAAAAAAACTGGATAGAAATCTCCTTTTTATCTTCTTGCTTAAGGGCTTTATGTAAAATGAGTTGGCCACCTTCAGTCCAGGATCAGAAATGGTATAGCGAACACTTGCATTTATACAGCACAACAGCCAATGGAGTATTTCTGAAGTTGGCAGGACAAGGGACAGCAGTTAATAAAGCATACAGTATTCTGGGCTTCATAAATGGCAGCATTGAGTACAAGGGCAAGGAGGTTATTTTGAACTTGTACTGCACTTGATGGACCTCAGCTGAAGCATTTTGTACAGTTGTAGGTGTCTCACTATAGGATTGATGTGGAGATGCTGGCATTGGACAGGAGTGGGCACACTAAGAAGCCCAACAGGTTTATTTGCTATCACGAGCTTTTGGAGAACTTCTCCTTCAGCAGGTGAGTCTTCATGAAGCAGCAGCACTCCAAAAGCTCATGACTCCAGATAAACTCCAAACTCCATGATTCCAAATATAGGGTAGAGGTAGAGAGATTCTTTCACTTAAAAAGGAAACTAGAGGGCACAGCCTCAAAATAAAACCAGAGCAGTTTAGAACAGAGTTGGAGAGGAACTTCTTCTCTCAGAGGGTGGTGAATTTCTGGAATTCTCTGCCCATTGAAGTAGTGGAGGCTACCTTGTTGAATATATTTAAGTCACGGTAGATAGATTTCTGATCGATAAGGGAATTAAGGATTATGGGGAGCAGGTAGGTAAGTGGAACTGATCTACTTCAAGCTCGAGGGGCTAGATGGCCTATTCCTGCTCCTATTCCTTATGTTCTTATGTAAACCTCTTAGACTTTAACCTGGTGTTGTGACTTCTTACTGTGCTCATTATAGGAAGGACGTGAATGCATTAGAGAGAGAGTGCAGAAGAGGTTTACAAGAATTGTTCCAGAGATGAGAAACTTCAGTTCTGAGGATAGATTGGAGAGCTTGGGACTGTTACCCTTGGAGGGAAGAAGGTTGAAAGGAAATTTATTAGAGGTGTTCAAAATCATGAAAGGGGCTGGGCAGACTAGATAGGGAGAAACTGTTCCTGCTCGTAAAAGGTCAAGAATGAGAGGACACAGATTTAAAGTGATTTGCAAAAGAAGCAAATGTGATGTGAGAAAGAATGATTTCACACAGCGAGCGGTTTGGGTCTGGAATGTACTGCCTAGAAGTGCAGGGAGGCCGATTCAACTGAGGCATTCAAGAGGGCATTAGATGATTTCTTGAATGGAAACAATATGTGTGTACTTGATAAAGGTAGGGGAATGGCACTATGTCATAACGCTTGTTTGGAGAACTTGTGTAGAGACAATGGGCCTCCCTTTACACAGGAATAATTCTGTGATCCTGCTTTAGTCATTGCAGTAACAAAAGGAATCATGGAATATTGTGTACAGTTCTGGTTACCCTCTACTAGAAAAGATTTACTGGGATGCTACCAGGGCTTATGGTTTGAGATATAAAGAGAGGCTGGATAGACTGGGACTTTTTTCTGGAGGGTAGGAGGCTGAGGGATGATCTTATAGAGGTCTATAAAATAGAGGGGCACAGATTAGTTAGATAGTCAATATCTTTTCCCAAAGCTAGGGGAGTCTAAAACTAGAGGGCATAGGTTTAAGGTGAGAGAGGAAAGATACAAAGGTGTCCAGAAGAGCAATTTTTTTTTCACACAGAGGGTAGTGTGTTTGGAAGAAGCTGCCAGAAGTAGTAGTAGAAGTGGGTACAATGTTGTCTTTTAAAAAGTATTTAAAATGTTATATGGGTAAGATGGGTATAGAGGGATATGGACCAAATGTGGGCAATTGGAATTAGCTGAGGTGATCTAAAAAAAGAGCAACATGGACAAGTTGGGCTGAAGAGCCTGTTTCCATGCTGTAAACCTCTGACTCTGACCACAGCTATCTTGTGTTTAGCAAAACCCCACAAATAGTCAGGAGTTGATCAAGTAATCTCTTTCCAGCGGCTGTCGTTGAAGGATAAATTCAGAACTATTCCCTTAATTGTCATCAAACAGATCTTTTAAATCCACCTGAGAGAGTAAACAAGGGCTATAACATAACATTTGATCTGAGTTATGGCACCTTCAAACGCTCTGTACTGCACTCAGGCGATGTGTGTTCAAATCTTTGGAGCATTTATAATCTACAAACTGAGTTAGAGATAATGGGAGTTACTAACTGAACCATTTTAGTGCAGATCCTATGAGGCACCATTTGTCAAGCTAAGGCTGGTAATGGACAGAGCTATCAGGGAGGATACGCTGGTTTAATGCAAAGGTGTGCTTGGATAGCCTTCTCTCTCTGCAATGCTTTACCATGCTGCATCTTTGCTGTATTTAACCTTGGCATGCCTCAGGCAAAAAACTAACGGAAGTAAGGTTCAGTTTGCTACCTTCTTTTTCAGTTCTTCATTAGACGAGGTCAATATGATTTGATTTGTTATTGTCACACGTATTGGGATACAGCGAAAAGAATTATTTCTTGCAAACTATATAGAAAAAGCATACTGTTCATAAGGTATTTAGAGGAGGAGGAAAGGAGAGGGTGCAGAATATAGTGTTATATAGAATCCCTACAGTACAGAAGGAGGCCATTTGGCCCATTGTGTCTGTTCAGACCACAATTCCACCCAGAACCTATTCTCGTAACCCTCATTTACTCTGCTAATCCTCCTGACATTAGGGTCAATTTAGCATGGCTGATCAACCTAACTGCACATCTTTGGATTGTGGGAGGAAACCGGAGCACTTGGAGGAAACCATGTGGAGAAAGTACAAATTCCAAACAGACAGTGACCTGTGGCCGGAATTGAACGCAGGTGTATGGTGTTGTGAGGCAGCAGTGCTCAACATTATGCCTCAGTCACCCAGTTACAATCACAACTAGCGCGTGGAGAAAGATCAACTTAATTCAAAAATAAAGTTTATTTATTAGTGTCATAAGTAGGCTTACATTAACACTGCAATGAAGTTACTGTGAAAATCTCCTGGTCGCCACACTCTGGTGCCTGTTCAGATACACTGAAGGAGAATTTAGCAATGCATCTAACCAGCACGTCTTTGGACTGTGGGAGGAAACCGGAGCACCCAGATGGAACCCACCCAGCCATGGGGAGAACATGCAGACTCTGTCCAGACAGTGACCCAAGTCGGGAATTGAACCCAGGTCCTTGGCACTGTGAGGCAGCAGTGCTAACCACTGTGCCACCCATTCTGATGTCTGCAGGGAAGAAGTTGCTCTTGAGTCGGTTGGTACGAAATATCTGCGCCTCAGCAAAATATCTTCTGATAAATGGAGGAAAGCACCAACATTGAACTTTGCTTGGGTAAAATTAAAACAAAATGGGATGCGTGGTTTGGTCAAAGATAAGTGTATTCAGCCTGAAAAATGAATAGGTTATGTTGTGGTGCTTCGGACCTTTGTTGACAGGAATCACATTCCCATGGAGTAAAGTAACACTTGTGTTCTCCAGCTTAGCTGCCACGGTCAAACATTCAGCTGCAGTTTGACACATCCCCTCCTCTGTACAGTTGGTGACATGGAGTGATAATCAGCCAAAGAGGCGAATCCTATCAGAGGGAACAATAACTTAAATGGCACCAATCTGCTGACATTTGTTTCAAAAGTAAAAATGCACGTGTTAGTCATTTTCTTTTATTCCATACAATCTCCTAGCACTCTTCTCAATGATCTGTCTGTTATTTTTCATTTTAAATTAGTTTTTTGCTTAAGAGTCCCACAGAAAATCAATGCGTGACCACATGAAGTTGCATGTTATTTTGACCCAGCTAATGTGGAGTTTTGTTTACATTTTGTGAACGAAAGCACAATGATGTTCATATTGTCAGAGAGTCAATCCTTCTCCAATTAGTGACTGTATTCAAACGTACTGAGGTGAAGGCCAAAGACCAAGCAAAGAATAATATCAAAGGTGAACCATATTGGCTGGGATTCTCCCCAAAACAATCCAAGTGTCCAACGTGTGGGAAAATTGGAGAATTTCCCTCTCGTTTTCTGGGTGTAAATATCAGAATAAATGTCTGACACTGTGCGTCACAGAGTGCCTCATATTGATTCACGCTGAAAGGTGGGGTCAGCAGCATAGCGCTGAGTGGGCCACTGCTCATGTGATGATCTGTCGATGTGGA
The DNA here is from genome assembly GCA_024679065.1 of Sphyrna mokarran. Classification (NCBI taxonomy): domain Eukaryota; kingdom Metazoa; phylum Chordata; class Chondrichthyes; order Carcharhiniformes; family Carcharhinidae; genus Sphyrna; species Sphyrna mokarran. The sequence goes on along the minus strand of JAGIQG010000020.1, from coordinate 15,062,220 downwards.
GATTGGCGCATGCGCATTGGCCTCTCTATTGCCAGCCTCACCATCACTGGCCTTGCCCGATTCCTTCCCCAGAAACCCCATGTTTTTTGGCCTTTCCCAGAAACCGCCTGATCACTGTCTTTCCCAACACTCCTCCTGATTGTTGACATACAGGACTGCGAGGGTCAGCCCGATCTACTGCATCCCCCCACCCCACCCATGATGGCCAGCCTCAAATGCCCCCTCCTTGGTATGTCCTGCCCCCTTTCAGCCCACTCCTAGGCATTGCCTAGTGCCTGGTGGCAATGCCAAGATACCCAGTGGACATTGCCATTGTGCCCCTTAGACAGAGTCAGGATGCCAGAATAGCACCTCCCTCTTGCTCCCTCAATGGTCTCTGTCCCATCAGCAGGGTGAGGATACTGTTCCCTGTTAGTGGGAAGCAGTTGCAAACCTCACTGGTGGGAACTACTCTCGGCAGTGGAGGGGGTTGGAGGAGTCTGGAGTGCTGATGGACTCAGACACTACTGTCCCAGTATCATCCAAAGTGAAGGTAATAAAGAGGGAGAAAAAGACAAGGAACATAATGGACATAATATTCTGTCAAATGGTATTGTTTGTGAATTTTCTATCCAATTCTGCAGCAGCCAGGAGATTTTCCGACATGCGATCCTACCTAGATATTTGCTGGAATTGCTATGCCAAAATTAGTGTGGGAGCCTTTTCAGAATTCCTTGGCCCTGGGTTTGTATTTTATCTTTACTCGGCTAAGTTTCTTTGTTTTGTTTTTTTGTTTTGTATCCCAATGCATGTATCTGAAAAACCTCTCAGATAATTGAAGTAATCACAGGAAAATAGTAACAGGGTTGCTTCCCCCATGTAGGTGAGTCTGGGACCAGAGGGCACACTCGCAGAGTAAGGGCTTGCTCACTTTAGAAGGAGATGAGGAGAAATTTCTTCTCTCAGATGGCAGTGAATCTGTGGAATTCTTTACTGCTGAGAACTGGGTTGTTAATTATGTTTTAAGCTGAGATTGACAAGTTTTTAATCAGTAAGGGAAAGTGAAGTCACAGAATCATAGGATCCCTGCAGTACAGAAGGAGATTATTCAGCCCATCGAGTCTGTACAGACCACAACTCTACCCAGACCCTATTCCCGTAACTCTCGTTTACCTTGCTAATTGTCTTGACACGAAGGTCAATTTGGCATGGCCAATTAACCGAACCCATACATCTTTGGGCTGTGAGAGGAAACCTACGCAGACGCAGGGAGAATGTGCAAACACCACACAGTGACCCGAGGCTGGAATTGAACTCGGATCCATGGCGCTGTGAGGCAGCAGTGCTAACCACTGTGTCACCGTGCCTCTTCCAGTCAGTCATGATCTCATCGAATGGTGACACAAGCTCAAAGGGCCGAATGGCCTACTTCTGCTCTTGTGTCTTATATCTTATGGTCTAACAGAAATATGAAAAATGGTACATTTATGATAGCATGTCAGCTATCTGCAAATGCCAGAGGACATGACTCCCTCTGATAACGCAGTGATTTTCCTCCAGGTAGGCTGTTAAAATTGATCAACATCCCTTTGAAAGTTGCTGGCCTTCTATATTTCACCTCACACTCTTTGACAAGCTTCCAGAGCCAGACCCAAAGATGGCCAGGAGCAATAATTCATTTGGATTGATCCCAGAAAATCCTGGACAGTCAGCCACTGGGATGCTGACAAAAAGCAAGTTTGCAAGTTCTGGACCCTATGCTTTACAATCAGGGCTCCTGGAAAATTAACCACTAGTTTTGTATACAGCTCAAAAAAATTGCTCTTTTTTGAGCTCTTTCTAGTTAGATTAAGTCACTATTGTCATACTGGGGCTCTTTTTCCAATCTGTTTTCTGTGAAAATCTCTGGATGTGTTTCGAGTGTAATTATGTTAGCTTAATGCAAGCATATTCATTGACAAGGCTGACACAGTTCCAGGAACTTCCATATGCTTTCTAGTTTTAATTTTATTTATTAGTGTCACAAATAGACTTACATTAACACTGCAATGAAGTTACTGTGAACATCCCCTAGTCACCACACTTTGGCACCTTTTTGGGTACACTGAGGGAGAATTTAGCATGGGCAATGCACCTAACCAGCATGTCTTCTGGACTGTGGGAAAAAATCAGAGCGCTCGGAGAAAACCCACACAGACACGGGGAGAACATATAAACTGCACACAGACAGTGCCCCAAACCGAGAATTGAACCCAGGTTCCTGACACTGTGAGGCAGCAGTACTAACCACTGTGCTATCCACTGGCTGTGAAAATATTTGGCAGGATGCGATCTTGTTAAGTGCAGAAAATCAGGCATTTGCTGAAATTAGCTGCCGTTCTATTTTTGCAATTGCTGCAAGTATTCATTCACCTGCCCCATCAATACCCTAACTAGACAGAGATACAGAGCTTCTGGGACTCAGACAATGAGTCCCTTCACCTTCTCCTCCCTCTTGAGACTTGTCCGCACAGTGGAAAAGATGCACTTCTGCGATTCTGATCACGTGAGACCTTTTCTTCGATATAATGGTTGGGAAAATGAATATTTTGCTGTCCCTCATTTTGCACAGAAACACACAAAGAAACATGTAGCGTGCATCCATGGAGACTCCCAGCAGCTGTCACACAGAATTTATTTGGGTTCCTAAGAGCGTGGCAATATTAACTGAGAATTTCATTAATAAGGTCACAAGTATTGCAAGAAAAATTGAGACAATATTTATCTCTGGAGATGCACTTCTTCCTTCAAACATGAATACTTGGACATATCAGAAAACGTTGCCTGCCTGCTCTTTCAGTCTTCTATCTTCTGATACCAAGTGCCTGTATATCTCATAGAATCCCCACTGTGCAAAAGGAGGCCATTCAGCCCACCAAGCCTGCACCGACAACAATCCCACCTGGAGCCCTATCTCAGTAACCCCATGTGTTTACCCCACTAATTCTCCACAAGTTCCTGCTGCACCACTGTGCGTGACAAATGATGTGTTTATGGGTGACACGGTGGCACAGCGGTTAGCACTGTTGCCTCACAGCGTCAGGACCAAGCTTTGATTCTTGGCTTGGGTTGCTGTCTGTGTGGAATCGACACGTTCCCCCCGTGTCTGCGTGGCTTTCCTTCAGATGCTCCAGTTTCCTCCCACAGTCCAAAAGACTTGCTGGTTAGGTACATTAGTCATGCTAAATTTTCTCTCAGTGTACGCAAACAGGCTGGAATGTGGCGACCAGGGGATCTTCACAGTAACTTCATTGCAGTATTAATGTAAGCCCACTTATGACACAAATAAAGAAACTTAAAAATTTGAGATAAGGGGCAATTTAGCATGGCCAATCTACCTAACTGCACATCTTCCGACTGTGGGAAGAACCCAGAGGAAACACATGCAGGCACCGGAAGAACGTGCAGACTCCACACAGACAGGGATCCATGACTGGAATTGAACGTGGGTCCCTGGCGCTGTGAGGCAGCAGTGCTAACCACTGTGCACTTTGCCACCTGAATAGAATACAATTCAATACATGACTCAACGCAATACAATATACATTTCAATACGATACAATAAAATATCTCATTAGGTCTTTTTTAACACAGCGAGTGTCCTGATCTGAAATGCAGGATCTGAAAGGGTGATGGAAGCTGATTCAAAGGTAATTTTCAAGATGGAATCGGATATATGCTTGAAAAGAATATATTTACTGAGTTATTGGAAGGCACAGAGGAGGGGGGATGAATTAGATTCATCTTTCAATCAGCTGGCACAAGGACAAGACCTTTTTCAGTACTGTAAGATTCTGTGATTTAGTGAAGGTGACCTGGATGTCAGTGTAAGTAAATAGCAATGATTTAACAAGACAAATAAAGCTGAAGTATCTTCACCAGATATAATGTTCAAAGAATGTCTGCAATGAATGTCTGACATTGGTTCCCTTTTTTCACAGAAGCGATTTGTAAGTAATGTAATGTTACCGGGGGTTACCATTTAGAATAAAGTGCCTTTACCTTATTCCGGCACACACTCAGCATTAGGCATAATTTTCTGAATTCTTGTTTTGACAAGGAGTTTCACGGAATGAAAAAAAAAATGTTCATAGCCTTGAATTTCCAACAGGTACTCCCAGTGAGCAAGGCTTTTCCCTGGGAGAACATAATGCTACAAAGTCATCTTTGTAGACTGAATAGAACCTGACACCAGAATCAAGCTCTGACCACATGCTGTAATGAAGGTGTAATAATAAGTCCAGGAGTTGGCTGGGAGGAAACGTGTTTTCATTGCACAAAGTGAAAACAACAATAGCCATAAGTCTGTGAACACAATAGGGTCCCTCTCAGAGTGTTACTTTATATAGGGCTTGTATGAGCTCCACCTCCCTGGCCAATTACTAAACTTCAGGGAGCTCATATTCAACAAGTGCAAATGGGAAGTCAATTAATGATTCCCCATGCAGATCATGTGGGCTATCACAGAAGGAGACTAAAACTTCTTAAAAGACATTCAATTCCATCAACTGATTATCAATTGAAAGTGGTTATTTTAGCTAAAGAATGAAAATAGATGCTAAATGGGTGCAATGCTAGAAAGAAATGCTTATTTGAAAGTTCATGTTTAGCAGATTGTTTTGATTCTATTGGCTGGTTACTATAAGTTGAACTCACCCATTAGTAGTAAACAGACACCTCAAGGTTTCGGGCTTAAGTGCTAATTAGCTGCAATTTCATGGAGCAGTGTATATGGACTTTGCATACCCACTTCCACTGAAGGTGTGGAGTGTTCCAGCTGGCACTCAGCAGAATGTTACAGGTTGGCTAGGTAACTGAGGGTGAGTGCACAGGAAATCTCTGACATAGCACTGGAGATCTTGGAAGAATAAGACAGAAATAACTCCTCAGAGGCTGGTGTCCCTTCATCAGATTGTCTTTATTTACAAACTCACTTCCATTCCTACGAATGCTTCGGGTACAATGACAGATTCTGAAATGTCAATAGCCCTGACACTCCTCAATATACCCAATCAAGGGAGCTCAGACTCCAAGAGACCAACCTCATGAGGTCATAACAAGGACCAGTGGTGCTGAAGGTCCTATACTCATAGGGGAAAGGAGTCTACCTCAATTTTCCATCCCTCTCTTCTCCAGCTGCAGTTACTGTCTGCTTTGAAAATCTTACAGGTTCACTCATGTCCTTTAAGGAAGGAATCCTACCATTCTTGGCTGGTGCAGCCTACAGGTACACATCCACAGTAATGTGTTGCCTATGAGCTGCTTTTAAGGACATTTAGGGATAGGTAGCAACTTCTGGCCTTGCCTGCAATGCTCGCATCAAATGAGCGAACAAAAAAGGTGATGTCTTTTACTAAATATAGGCTTAAAATTCAGACGTGGTAAGCTGAATGTGAAATGCAAAAGTAAGCTTACGAGAATTATCAACACTGCAGGTAAAATAATTGGCAGACAGCAGACACAGCTTGATAATCTATTTAACATTGCAGTTAAAGGGAAAGCTCAGGCCACCATCAGCGATCCCCCCCCCTCACTCTTTATATTCTCAATTTGAAATGATCCATTCAGACTGGCCCTTTTGAATACCGATTGCCAGGAAATATCCAATCAAGAGGCCTTTTGTTCCTGTGATGACTTCAATCAGGCCATTGATGTTGACCTATTGGAGTATGAACTTACTGATCCAGTTGATGGGCCAATTAGGGGATTTTTATCTTGTACCTAACTGGGAGTGTCAGTTCCTCCCTGGAGGTAGACTGCCAACTGTGAGCACCCAAAGTACGGCTGTTAGAGTTTGTGAATAAAGGGATTTTGGTGAAGGGAATTCTGCCTCTGAAGATTTATTACAGCTCCCAATGCCATAAGCTTACTAAGTAACATAATGTAAATTCAATCCACTGTTCTTATTTTTTAAAATTTATTTTATTTATTCAGTACCAATAAATGCTTTAAGTCAGAGTGCAATGTGTAATGCTTGCATGGTATGGGTGTATGTTACAGTTGCACAAATTAATGAATGCAGATATACATAAAACATTCATGGTTTTTAAACTAATGACTGTGTGATTAAGTAAAGGTGAAGCCAAGGACAAATTTCCACTTTTGAGCCAGAAATAAAGTTCCATTCTATTCTGATCAGGTGTTTCATCTTAAATCTGCACTGTGGTCATCACTTTAGTGCTTAAAGCATTTGCTAGAAATTGCCCCTAAAAGATTCCAGATTAAAGAAGATTTGGTTATTACTGTGAATGACAGCACTGTCATATCAGCTCTGCTATCCAAGTGTGAAGCCAGTCCAAAAAGCTAAGATTGAAGTTCTCACTGCATTTGTTACTTGGGAATTGCATTAAACCTAAACGTGTCCAATTCAAATATCTGACTGAGATGTTTGAGATGGCTAAGAGTAAAAGACGGCGTGGTGGCACACTGAGGGGTCATGGTTGCACAGTGGTTAGCATTGTGGCCTCACAGCTACAGCGACCCGGGTTCGATTCCAGCCTGGGGTCACTGTCTGTGTGGAGCTTTTATGTTCTACCTGTATCTGTGCGGGTTTCCTCCGGGTGCTCTGGTTTCCTCCCATAGTTCAAAGATGTGCGTGTTAGGTGGACTGGCCATAGTAAATTGCCCCTTAGTGTCAAGGGACTATTTAGGATAAATGCATATGGCTACGGAAATAGGGCCTGGGTGGGATAGTGGGCGGTGCAGGATTCTATGATTATCAATGACAAATTGCTCAATCATCCACCAAGAAACATAATGGCGCAATCAGAGAAATGATAGACAGGCTGAATCAGTTCAAAATGAAATGAATTATAGAACCATAGAGTCGAGGGGTTTACATCATGGAACCAGGCCCTTTGGCCCAACTTGTCCATCTCTTTGTTTCTAAACCCCTAAGCTAATCCCAATTGCCCGCATTTGGCCCATATCCCTCTAGACCCATCTTACCCATGTAACTGTCTAAATGCTTTTTAAAGAACAGAATTGTACCTGCTTCTACTATTACCTCTAGCAGGTAATAGTCCCAACCCTCTGTGTGAAAAGATTGCCACTCTGGACACTTTTGTATCTCTTCCCTCTCACCTTAAACCTACGCCCTCTACGTGTGTATTGTCTCCAGCCAGGACAGTCAACTTCCGCACACATCAGGATAGTCTCAACTGGGATCTTGGTTCATATCACACTATCTGTAACCCCCACGACTCGCCTAGGCTTGCAAAATCTCACTAACTATCCTAAAAAAAAACACATCTCTTTAACTTGTGCTTGGCCCTCTTTCCACTCATATTGTTTGTACCTTTAAGACTTGATTACCTGTAAAGACTCGCATTCCAATCATGATCTTGGAAATTGAGTTTCTATTTATATGCCCTGTTTGTCAACACAAGTCCTCACTCATCTGAAGAAGGGACCTGAGACTCCAAAAGCTTGTACTGCCAAATAAATCTGTTGGACTTCAACCTGGTGTTGTGAAACTTCTTAAAATCCATGTAGACAACATCAACTGCCCTGCCCTCATCTACCTTTTTGGTTGCCCCCTTCAAAAAACTCAATCAAATTTGTGAGACATGATTTTCCACTCAGAAAGCCATGCAGACTGTTCCTAATCAGTCCTTGCGTCTCTAAATGCTTATAGGAAAATACCTTCCAACAACTTGCCCACCACAGATGTGAGGCTCGCTGGCCTGTATTTCCCAGGCTTTTCCTTGCAGCCCTTTTTAAACAAAGGCACAACAATTTGCCACCTTCAATTTTCAGACACCTCACCCGTGACTATTGATGATTCAAATATCTCTGCTAGGGGACTTACAATTTCCTCCCTAGCCTCCCACAAATCCCTGGGGTACACTTCATAGGTCCTGGGGATTCAGCTACCTTGATGCGCTTTAATACTTCCAGCAGTTTGTTCTCTGTAATATGTACACTCCTTAAGTCTTCACTATTTATTTTCCCAAGTTCCCTAACATCCATGCTTTTCTCAACAGTGAATACTGATCAGAAATATTCACATAGGATCTCACCATCTCTTGTGGATCTGCACATAGATGATCTTGTTGATCCTTAAGAGGTCCTACTCTCTCCCTTGTTACCCTTTTGCCCTTTATATATTTGTAGAAGCTCTTTGGGTTCTCCTTTGCCTTATCTGCCAAAACAATGTCATGTCTCCTTCTTGCCCTCCTGATTTTTCTCCCAGCTCTACTCCTACACCCTCTATACTTTTCAAGGGATTCACTTGATCCCAGCTGCCTATGCACGTCATGTGCCTTCCTTTTCTTCTTGGCCAGACTGATCCCAAGATCAGGATATTGATCCCAAGTCAATATCCTGACTCATCCAGGTTCCCTACTTCTGCTAGTCTTGCCCTTTACTCTAAGAGGAATGTGCTTACCCTGAACCATGGTTAATACATTTTTGAAAGCCTCCCACTTGCCAGATATCTCTTTGCCTTCCCACAGACTTTTGGAAGTTCCTCCCTGATACTGTCAAATTTGGCCTTGCCCCAATTTAGTTGGCTCTGTCTCAACCCTAACACCTGAACATTGACAACCAGCAGCTGAAAATTGGGAATATGAAGAAAATGTCCAATTGGCCAGGCTCATATAATCATCAGGCAAATTCGTGAAAGTATGAAAAATCCACCCACCTAAAACATGCATCTACATACTTACACTGGATATTAAACAGTGATTTTTAGTTTCAGCTATAAATAGGCAGAACATGGCATACACACTACCTACCATGCATTAAGCATCCCAAACAACAAGTTCTTCAAGGGATTGATAGAGAAATTTACTTATTAGTCATAAGTTGGCTTATATTAACACTACAATGAAGCTACTGTGAAAGTGCCCCAGACACCACAATCCAGTACCTGTTCAGGAACACTGAGGGAGAATTTAGCATGGCCAATCCACCTAGCCAATATATCTTTCGGACGTGTGAGAGGAAACTAGAGTAGCCAGAGGAAACCCATGCAGAAACGGGAGAGTGTGCAAACTCCACATAGACAGTGACCCAAGTTAAATTGCCTCTTAGTTAGGAGGATTACAGAGTAAATATGTAGGTTTAGAGGTAGGACTTGGATATGATTGTTGTTGATACAAGCTCAATGGACCAAATGGCTTCCTTCTGCACTGTAGGGACTCTATGATTTTATAAATGTAAATGAGCCATTTTATGAGCTCAAATGATTATCATAAATTGGTTATTAATGTAGCTATGAGCACACCCAGGACTGTTCAACAAGTGTTGCCCAAACATGGAATCACAGCAAAGCTCAAAGCAATTTATTAATGTTAATTTTTGTGGAACCAAGAGGAGCAAGAGTTATTGTCCTTTGTCCTATGGCAATGCCTGTTCCTGACCCCTGTTTAGAGTTGGGATTGTCTTTTATTTTCACCAACCATCCTACAGTGACCGATTGATGCCCATCAGATTCCCAACCTGCCAAATTGCAACATGGCTCACTGCTACCCATTCAAACGAAACCTGAACCATTCGGGGCTTTTCTGGTATCAACATCAGGGCATCGGTTTACGGCAATTAAATGGAGGTATTGGAGGTTTGCAGTGCAAGTTGATACACATATCAAGGAATTGGGACTGGACTATTCCCGATAAAAACCATTAAATCACTGGCTTTGCACCTACCAGTTCCAGAAACACACATTGCTCATTTTAGCTTCTCATTAGTAATCTAACACTCCAAAAAAATAGTCCATTTGTGTCAAATTCTGTCATTGCAAGGTGAAATGATGAGGTGTTTTATGATTTTTAACTGGTGTTTTGGGCATCCTATTTCTCAATTCTGTCTTTTTTTCTCTCTGATAGCTGCAATTCAGTGGCCTCAGATCTGTTTGCAGCCACAGTGCAAAGGAATACTCAATTGATTCAGTGGGACATGCGTCAACCATTTCTTTTTACAGAATGGTACAGGACCTATAGAAGGAGTGAAATCGCTCTGCTTTCCTGTGTAATTTATCACTGGCTGAATTTTAAAGGAAAGTGCACACATTAGATGTGTCTAAATAATTCTGTAGGGTAAGGGAACACCACAGCGAACCATTACTTCCCAGTACTGCAAGGAGCAAGAGAACAATTGATCATACCTGAATATATTACTGAAAAACCTTTCATAAATAAACAGGAATAAACTGCAGCTACGCATATTATAAATCTTAAAGAGAAAAGAAATAGATAAGCTCCTTTCAATCCTGAGGCCGTAAACCAGAATTTTATCGTTTTATTATGAGCCTGGTTGCCATGTAGACATTTGCGGAATTGTTTTAATTCACTAAAATGTCAATGAAACACGTTTTGAAGTGCTCAGCCCTCACAGGAATCACATTTGAACACTTCTGGTAACTGCTGCACTAAGGGAGCTATGTACAAAGGACAGCTGAATTTAGAAAGGAGCTACAGATGAGAATGAAACCCATTTTCTCCGAAGCTTCTCTGAATCTTCCAGCTAATAGCATATTTTTGAGCTTAGGTTTCTCTCCTGCTCCGGTGAGAAGTGATTTACGCTAAGCCACTTTCCACCAGCACTGGCCATCCTCCCTGGCCTCACTGAATTTCTCGATTCTTCACAGCCTGATGAACCAAGACAGATTGTTTGATTGTGAAGCAAGGAATACAACCCAAGCCCAATCTGATTTTCAACTGTCACACACAAGCAAATTTTAACATCTGTGAGATTGAAAAGAAGTCATAGAATCCCTACACTGCGGAAGAGGTCATTCAGCCCATCGAGTCTGCAGCAACTCTCACAGAGCATCTTACCCAGGCCCACCCCATACCTGTAACACCACACATTTACCCTGCTAATCGCCCTAATGGCGGCACTATGGCACAGTGTTTAGCATTGCTACCTTACAGCCATAGGAACCCAGGTTCGATTCCTGGCTTGGCTCACTGCCTGTGTGAAGTTTGCACATTCTCCCCGTGTCTGTGTGGATTTCCTCTGAGTGCTCTGATTACTTCCCACATTCCACAAATGAGTGGGTTAGGTGACTGGCCATGCTAAATTGCCCCTTACTGTCGGGGGCACTAGCTGGGGTAAATGTATGGGGTATGGAGATACAGCCTGGGTGGGATTATTATCAGCACAGACTCAATGGGCTGAATGGCCTTCTTCTGCACAGTAAGATTCAATGATGCTACGAACCTACACATCTTGGGATATTAATGATCAATTTTGCACGGCTAATCCATCTAGCCAACACATCTTTGGACAGTGGAGGGGGAAACCAGAGCACTGGAGGAAACCCACCTAGACAATCAGCCAAGGCTGGGATTGAACCCAGGTTCCTGCACTGTCAGGCAGTAATGATAACCACTGTAGCATCTTGCTGCCCCCAGGGGCTAAATCTTTTACCTTCACCGGCCACACATGAAACCTAATTGCAATATTAGCTGAGAAGAACTATCATGACATAGACAAAAGTTCAGTATTGAGTCCTCTGGTTCAATGGAATTTGCTGAAACCTCAAAGACATTATATTGTTTGGATTTATATTCTGGTGAATTTTTGTTTTCATCAAAGACAAGGGATGTTAGGGCCACATCTCTATTTCATAGATATAAACATAGATGGAGAAAATAGCTCCAGGAGTAGGCCATTCAGCCCTTCGAGTCTGCACCACCACTCAATATTATCATGGCAGATCATGCACTCTCAAATCCCAGTCCCACTTTCTCTCCATACCCCTTGATCCCTTTAGCTGTAAGGGCCATGTCCAGCTCCCTCTTGAACATATCCAACAAACTGGCCCCAATACCTTTCTGTGGTAGTGAATTCACAACTCTCTAAGAGAAGACATTCTTCCCCATCTCAGCGCTGAATGGCTTACCCCTTATTCTGAGGCTGTGACCCCCTAGTTCTGGACTTCCCCAATATTGCGAACATTCTTCTCACATCTAGCCTGTCCACTATCATGATTTTATATGTTTCTGTGCGATTCCCTCTGATTCTTTTAAATTTCACTGAGTACAAGCCCAGTTGATTGAGTTTCTCATCATATGTCAGCCCTGCCAGTCCAGGAATCAGTCTGGTGAACCTTCATTGGACTCCCTCAATGACAAGAATGTCCTTCCTCAGGCTAGGAGACCAAAACTGCACATAATACTTAAGGTGTGGTTTCACCAATGCCTTGTATAAAAGCAACAAGACATCCTTACTCCTGTACTCAAATCCTCTTGCTATGAGGACCAACATGCCGTTAGCTTTCCTCACCGTCTGCTGTACCTACATAACCACCCTCAGCGAATGTTCCACCATGACACCCAGGTCATGTTGCACTTCTCCTATTCCTAAACCCATTCAGATAATAATCTTCCTTCTTGTGTTTGCCAGCACAATGGATAACCTCACATTTATCCACATCATGTTGCATTTGCCAAGTATTTGCCCATTCAGTCGCCTGTCCAAGTCACTCTACAGCCTTTTAGCATCCTCCTCACAGCACGCACTGCCACTTGGATTGCCATTTGCAAACTTGGAGATATTGTATTCAATTCATTTGTCCAAATCATTAATGTATATTATGAATAGCTGAGATCCCAGCACTGAACCCTGCGATAGCCCATTAGTCACTGCCTGCCACTCTGAAAAGAGCCCATTTATTACCACTCTTTGCTTCCTGTCTGCCAATCAGTTCTCAATCCACATCAATACATTACCCCCAATACCACGAGCTTTAATTTTGCTCACTAAGCTTTTGTGTGGGACGTTGTCAAAAGCCTTTTGGAAGTCCAGATACACAACATCCACTAGTTCACACTTCTGCACCGATTTCATCTTCAAAAAATTCCTGAAGATTTGTCAAGCATGATTTTTCTTTAGTGAATCCATGCTGGCTTAGACCAATCTTGTCACCGCTTTCCAAATGTTTAATTATTAAATCCTTAATGAATGACTCAAGCATTTTCCCCACTATTGATATCAGGCTGACTGGTCTATAATTCCCATTTTCTCTCTCCCTCCTATTTCAAAAACTGGGGTTACATTAGGTATCCTTCAATCCATTGGAACTCTTCCAGAGTCCATAGGACACTGGAAAATGATCACTACTGCATCCACTATTTCTTGGGACACTTCCTTGAGTATTCGGATGCAGGGCATCAAGCTTTGGGGACTTAATGGGTTTTAATCCCAGCGATTTCCCCAATATAGCCATTGTTAGCTGCCAACTCTTCCTACTTAGCTATAAGACAAAGTCAAGGCAAAGATCCTTCTTTGATTCTTAGACACAGGATGTTTAAGGTGATTTGGTATTCAGTTATTCAGTCAATGATTAAGAATATAATAACTGAGTATTTGGAAAGCAGTGACAGTATTAATCTAAGTCAGCATTGATTCACTCAAGGGAAATCATGCTTGACAAATCTTTTGGAATTTTTTGAGAATATGACCAGCAAAGTAGACAGGGGTGAACCAGTGGATGTTGTGTATCTGGGCTTCCAAAAGATTTTTGACAAATTCCCACATAAGAGATTAGTGAACAAAATTAACACTCATGGTATTGGGGGGTAACGTGTTGATGTGGATAGATAGTTGGCAGACAGGAAGCAGAGAGTGGGGATAAACGGGTTCTTTTCAGGGTGATATTTACAAGGTATTTATGAAGTCAGTCTTTTGGATGCACTGATTTCCATGTAATAATAAATTGCATTTATAAAGCCCATATAATGGAGTAAGGCATCCAAAAGCATTTCACAGGTGGATTGTCAAGTAAAACTTCACAATAAAGAGGAAATATCAAGACAGAAGACTAAAAATTTGATCAAACAAGTAGGTTTTGGAGTGTCTAGATGAAGAGAGAGAGGAAAAGTTTATGTTTATTCAGCTTATTTACTAGTCACAAGTAAGCTTACATTAACATAGCAATGAAGTTACTGTGAAAATCCCCTAGTCGCCACACTCTGGTGCCTGTTCACGCATACTGAGGGAAAATTTAGCATGGCCAATGCACCTAATCAGTATATTTTTTGGAATGTGGGAGGAAACTGGAGCACCCGGAGGAAACCCACACAGACATGGGGAGAATGTGGAAACTCCGCATAGACGGTGAACAAAGCTAGGAATTGAATGCTAATCACTGTGCCCCACATTCGCCCCCCCACCAATCTCTGCAAAAAAAGTGGGGCAGAAATGTTCTGGAGGCAATTCCAGAGCTAAGGGTCTCAGCAGCTGACAACACAGGGGCAAATGGTGTAGTAACCACATTAGGAAATGTGCGCAAGACCTAGATTGCAGGAGTTAATAAATCACAGAGGATTGTAGGACTGGAGGAGGATACAGAGATAGGAAGGGACAAGGCAATAGAGGGAAGTGCAAACCATGATGAACAGGAGCCTAAGTCTCACAGGGGAGAGATGAAGGATATGTGCAATTGAACTGCTGATTTCCTGAACTTGTGCGGTATGGCCTCTAAGTTCTGGCATCATTTGGCCTTCAATGATACTTGCACACTATAAACACAGTATTTACATTCAGCACAGAAAACCGCCTGAAGCTCTGCTTTGCTTGCTGCTCCCTCAAGCTTCCCAGTCTACTTGTTGCAGCCAGTAATGTGCATACTGATACCCTGTACAGACCCTCTCCTCTCATGGTTAGTTTTAAAGAGCAGCACCAAGCTTTAGAACAATTGGGCAATGAGTTTAAAGAGGATGGGCGGCACAGTAAAATAGTGGTTTGCACTGCTGCCTCACAGTGTCAGGACCCGGACGGATCTCTGGTGCGGGTGGGTGGGGGGGGGGAGCTCTGCCACTCTGCGGGTGATTGGTGCGGGGAAGGGAGCAGGGATTGCAATTGGCCTGGGTAGCAGAGGGTGGTGGATAAGGGGGACAGTGATGTCTGTGGGGCCATCGCTCCTGCTTGTTCTTTCCACTTGTTGTGGCTCGGGAGCGATCTGACATGGGAACACTTTTTCAAATTATTTTCCAAATGCGCATGTTCAGAGCTCCGATCATTCTGGGCATGCTAAGCCCTGCCCACAGCATGATTCAGACTCAAGATTTTTTTTCAGGCTAAGTGCTATTGGGAGCACCTGAAAAATAGCTTTCCAAATCGGATTTGAATTAAGCCCAGATTCAGCACTTAGAATGAAAATAGTAAAATCAGGCCCTTAGTGTTAGGGAATTAACAGGATAAATAGTTGGATAGGGCCTGGGTGTGGATTGGGCCAAATGCCTCCTTCTGCACTGTTGGGATTCTATGACTTGAGCATTACAAACTGACTGGGCAGGATTCTCCAGCCGTTCACACCCAGGGAATTCTCCAGTTCCGCTGCAATGGATAGAGATTTGGCTGTGTGGCATGGTAGACATGATGTAGTAATTTAATGTTGTGAGACTTCTTATTGTACTTACTGGTAGAAGCAGTGTGGCGTGAATGGTCAGAGAATCTCCAGCCACAATTGATGATTTTCCTAAGAGGAATTAAAAGGAATTATACGGAATTCTGCCAAAGAATAAATGATATGTATTATTAGATTAAATTTCTTAATCAATGTTAATATAGTATGCCTCAGTGTTATAGTCGTGATGTAGCTCGACAGGCTAATGCTCATAGCGTTCTGAAACCTCTTAGATTGACTGATTTACTTGTTTTATTTGTTCCTTTTTTCAGTAATAATGTCCTGTCAGCTGTGTGGATTATTGATTTATTGCCCAGATGTGTTTCTGATGTTTATTAAGAAAAAAGAACTTTTATTTTTGCTGTCTGCTGCAGTAGATAATGAAGCAGTAGTCTGAGGGGTTCTTCCCTGATGAATTTAATGAACCTTGAACCACCTACAACACTTAGCACCCACGGCCTCCTCCCCCCACCACCCCCCCCACCCCCAACCCCCACTCACCCCCCGCACCCCCTTATCTAATTTTGTTCTTTAACTTTAACTTGAGCTTAGGGGAAAAGTACAACATAAATTTTTCTCTTTGTTGGGAGATAATGCATTTTTATTCTACTTTGCTTTTACGCAGAATGTGCACCGCACAAACAGAGCCACTTGCCATCCTGACTTGGAAATTTATTGCCATTTCTTCATAGCCGCTGGGCCAAAATCCTGGAATTCCCTCCCTAAAGGCAACGTGGATTGACCCACAGCAGCGATTCAAGAAGGCAGCTCACCACCACCTTCTCAAGGGCAATTAGGGAAAGGCAATAAATGCTGGCCAGCCAGCAATACCCATGTCCCATGAATGGATTAAAAAAAGAGGAATTCTTTGGCTGATCACACCTCATCACTGCTGCCAGCATGAATGGAGAATTTGGGGGCCAGGTTGGCACTGCCCGGGGGTATTCCCCCTTACCCCTGACTTCCTAGGGGGTCTCCATGGCCTCCCTCTTCACTTCAGTAGTGTTGGGCCGCCAGCTCCCCACTAGTGCGGAGCTGTTGTAAATCCCGCTGGAGTGAAGCATTCCTGAGGGATAGGAGGAGGAGATGGGGAGAGAGGATAGCAGACCCAGAGACTTCAGTCTTCAGTCCACTAATGTTATGCAAGTGCCCATTAGTACAGCTACACACTGCTGCATTGATTTTTGGTGTAGAACTGACAGTGCCAGAAATCTGGCTGCCGGAAAATTGCAAAGTCCAGTGGGAAGGCTGCTGCATGGCTTCTACTCAGAGAGAATTGCCTCCGATATGTTTCTTCTGATAAGCATTTATATATGCTATCACAGTTACAGGCAAACCTACCTTAAGTTTATTTATTATTCACAAGTAGGCTTGCATTAACACTGCAATGAAGTTACTATGACATTCCTCTAGTCGCAGCACTCTGGTGCCTGTTTGGGTCAATCCACGTAACCAGCACGTCTTTCGGATTGTGGGAGGGGAAAGTGGAGCACACAAAAGAAACCCACGCAGACACAGGTAAAATGTGCAGACTCCACACAAACAGTGACCCAAGCCAGGAATTGAACTCAGGTCCCTGGTGCTGTGAAGCAGCAGTGCTAACCACTGTGCTACTGGGTATTTCCAATTAATCTCTACAATTAATCAAGTGGCAGTCAAGTGGATAAAGTTGTTAAGAAGGCATATGGAGTCTTAGCTTTTATTGGTAGGGGGATTGAATTTAGGAGCCGCAGCATCATGTTGCAGCTGTACAAAACTCTAGTGCGGCCGCACTTGGAGTATTGTGTGCAGTTCTGGTCGCCACATTATAAGAAAGATGTGGAGGCATTGGAGAGGGTACAGAGGAGGTTTACCAGGATGTTGCCTGGTATGGAGGGCAGGTCCTATGAAGAGAGGTTGAAGGATTTGAGGTTGTTTTCGTTAGAAAGGAGGCGGCTAAGAGGGGATCTTATTGAAGCATATAAGATGATTAGAGGTTTAGATAGGGTGGACAGTGATAGCCTTTTTCCTAGGATGGAGAAAGCTAGCACGAGGGGACACAGCTTTAAATTAAGGGGTATGAGTTATAGGACGGATATCAGAGGTAGGTTCTTTACTCAAAGAGTGATTAGGGAGTGGAATGCCCTGCCTGCAGCTGTTGTAGATGCGCCAAGTTTGGTGGCGTTTAAGAGGTTAGTTGATAAGTATATGGAAGAGAAGGGAATGGTTTAGTTTGGAGGGGCATTGCTTTTTATTTTGGTCGGCACAACATCGAAGGCCGAAGGGCCTGTTCTGTGCTGTATTGTTCTATGTTCTATGTTCTAATTAAATATAGGGTGAGATTTTTCTGGTCTCCTCACAGTGTGTTTCTTGTGGCAGGAGATGGCATGCCATTCGCTGGTGATGGATCTTCTGGTCCCACCACTGTTAATGGGCTTTCCCATTAAATTCACTCCACACCATCAGAAACCCACAGTGGGAGCCCCCTGTCGACAGGACAGGAAGATCCCCCTAGTGTGAACGGGCAAAAAGGTCCGGCCATTAAATATTAAAAGTACATATTGTTCTGCTGACCTAAGAAATACAAAAAAAACCCATTGTAAGATATCTCCAAGTGAATGCTGAACTTAGGATGAGTGATTCTAATTGTGTTGGCACAATTAATTGAATGTTTGGTGAATTAGCAAACATTCACCAAAATGACTTACAGATAAATACCTGTAATGTTTCCCTCTGTGAATAAATCTATTCCCAGTAAAGATTGGCTCTGGTTTCTTCCTTTACCAATTGGCTATCCGGAGTATAACATCTGTGAATGCATCTCAGATATTTTATTAATGTATTGTCATCTTTCTGTGACCCATAGATGGAGAATAATTCTCTCAGAGGCAGCTGTTTTGCACAGTTTATTAATTTGGTGATCCACTGGAAAATAATAATGCCTAGCTGAATTTAAAACATTAACGGGGAAAATGCATTACTAAATTGTTTCAAAGCTTAAATATGATATCACCAATTTGAGAAAATTTGGAGCGAGAAAAGGCTCATCAGACCAGAGTTCATGTATAATTATTCATCTATTCTGTAACTCTCTCATCTTCCATTGCTCCCCATAAAGAACAAAGACCAAATAAAATTACGGCACAGGAACAGGCAAGAGTCCCAATATTCCAGTTGCAGAAATCTTCAACTCAGATGGGATTTTACCATCCGCTTGGGCTCATAAAATCCCACCCAAGGCCAATGGGAAGTTTGGTTCTGCAAGTCTCATCTGCCCGGATTCCAGTAAAATTCCGAATTCACATTGGAGCAAAGCTCTTGCTGTTACCAAAAGGGGAATTTCACACCTTTTCTTCTGGGCTGTCCCTATCTTACAGTTTAAACATTACAGTCAGGAGAATAAGAGGCAATTGAGAGAGACTGACAAGGATAGATAGATCCCTCTTAATGGCATTTCAGATCATGGCAAATTTGACTTGTAAAATTAAATGAAGTACTGTAAATTATAATGCTCCTGATCCAGCTCATAGTGCATGTGTGTGGTAGCACTGCAGTGCTGCAAGCCAAAGTAATTTCTTCATTCCTTATGCCAGCAAATAACTGCACCTGGAGTCAAGGTGAAACAGAGACAGAAGATCGGAGCAGTGATAATGGAAGAAATAAATGAAAGCAGAGTGGTGTGATATGCCCTGGGACTGCACAGAAGCTGCCGCGATACTCTTGTTTAAGATGGGACAGAAGGACAAGCCAGATTGATCAGGTTTTCTGTTTCCAGTTGTGGATAAATTCTTGCCATCTAAAATTAGTAAGCATGTAGAGATTAAAAGGTTAGTCAAGGATAGCCAAGATGGATTTGTTAAAGATAAGCATGTCGGATAGATTCAGCAACAATTTTGGAAGTGGCAGAATTGAAAAGGATAAATGTGATGTGTCTAGGGTTTCAGAAGGGATTCAATAAAGGGCATCACGGACAGCTTTCAAAAACATTGGCCTTTATTGAATTAAAGTGATTGAAGTCATAGGGATAGGCAAGACAAATGCAAAATACTGTGAATGCTGGAATCTGAAACAAAAACAGAAAAATGCTGGAAAATCCGTGGGGAGAGAAGAGAGCCAACATTTCAAGTCGAGATGATTTTTCATCAGAGCTGAGAGCAAAGAGAGTCAGCAGAGATTTATACTATGAGTGTAAGGAGGGTTGGTGGAGTGGGACAAAGCAAATGAAGTGGCCTAATAGCATCTTATCTCCCAGTTAGGCACTTTCCAGCTTTCCAGACTGAACATTGAATTTAACCACTTCAGAGCATGAGCTCTCCCTTCCCACCCTTTTTCCATTTTATTTCATTTCAACTCATTCTCCATTTTATCCCTTTCCTTCTTTCTAATCTGCCCCATTCTCCCTCTTCAGGCCAATGGCCACATTCCTCAGGCAGTCCTTTACCAAGATGTCTCTTTGCTTTGCCACGCAAGCATTCTGATCACTTAATGAACACTTTCAACACCTTCTCAGCCTGCTGTATGCTCATTTACATTTCCTGTGTTCAATTCCATCTACCCTCAGAGTATAAATCTCTGCTACTCGCCTGTCAGCTTTAATGAAGTGTCATTTAGACTCAAAACATTTGGCCTGCTCTCTCTCTACAGATGCTGTCAGACCTGCTGGGATTTTCCAGCATTTTTCTGAGTAGGAATGGGCAATTGCTTTCAGTGAGCTACAGCAAATTGGTGTAACTCAGATTGGAAGAACTGCACCCAGTTTTGTTCTTAGTATCTAAGGATGATTTGCATTTAGGGATGGAGATCACATTTCAAGAGCAGGAAATAAGGAGGACTTCTAAAGCTGTGGGGAAAACATGGAGAGGATTGCAGAATGGCAGCACAAGCTATTTAATGGGAAGAAGTGTAAATAAATATATTTAATGAACAGAAACAGGGAGCGGAATTAATTGGTGGGAGTCTCTCAGTTCTCTCCAGAGAGTCCAATGTAATTTCCAGGTAATCAGGTACTTATATTGGGCTTCCCATTTGATTGAAAATCCAATAAGGGTAAATCCCACCCTCTAGAAACACTAGCCAATCGGAGGCTAAGATCCAGTATCACAACCACCATCACCAGCACAGCTGGTGGCTATTACAATTTGGGCCTCCACTCATGTTCCTGGATAGAATCAATGTATATGGGATGGAATGGGTGTTGTGGTGAAGGACTGAGAGCGGCTTGAATTGTTTGCCTCCCTTCCTGATGTCAACTTGCTTGTTGTGGTGGGGGGACAGAATTCCTGTCAATGAAGTGCTTTCAAACCTGACAGTGTTTGTTAGTCAGCCAGTGAGTTCCCCCATCTGCCTCTGTTTGGATATTGGCAGTGACAGGGTTAGGCTGTTATGTGACCCTTAAGTAGTTACATAGGGGCCTTGGTTGTAGTGGATGGGTGGGAAGGCCATCCTCCATCTTCTGGTTGTTCGGGGTGAATTCAGAAGGTTACATCCACAGAGACCTTCAGATGAGAGGGGCAAGGTTGAGAAGGTGAAGCCTTCATGAATAACCTCAGCCCATTTGAGAATTGAACACAAGCTGTCAGTATTGATCTGCGTCACAAACCAGTAGTTCAGATGTCTGAGCTAAACTGACTCCCCATATGTACTGCAGAAGCTAATAAAACTCTCCTGTTGTATTGGACTAATAACTATATTAGCTGAGTTGGCTGAGTAACTGTATTGGCTGAGAGATGGTCAATGGATGTAGGTATACTGATGTCAAGTACATTCAATTGCATTCAGAGCATAGGAACTTGGCAATTAGACCCCTTGAGCTTCCTCCACCATTCAATACAATCATGGTGTATCTCATCTTAGTCTCAACTCCAGTTCCCTGCCTGTTTTCAGTAATCCTTCAACCCATTGCTAATTGAAAAGCTGTCTATATCCTCCTTAGAATTACTCAATGTCCTGGCATCCCCCACACGCTGGAGTAGCAAATCCCACAGATTCACAACCCTTTGAGAGAACTATTTTCTCCTCATTGCTGTTTTAAATCTGGTAGCCCTTGTCTTAAATCTATGAGTGGAATTTTCTCACCCCACCTGCCACGGGGGGAATTGTAGTGGACAGGAGATGGACCAGGCAAATGTCCATTGACCTCGGGTAGGAATTTCCAACCTCAGGGCGAGCACGACCAAAAAATCCCACTCTGATTTCTTGTTCTAGATTGCCCAACAAGAGGGAACATCTACTCTGTGTCCACTTCATCAATATCCTTTTATCATCTTGTATACTTTTGTTATTTTGTATACCTATATCTTTATGTTTATATTCTTATGTTCATCAACAATTACATTGGAGATAGTGAGCCATTTTAGATCCAGATTTGAAATTGTTTCAATTGACTAATATTTTATTTATGATATGCATTTTAATATCATTTGCCTGAATAAACCTAATATAGATTAACTTGGGTCACTTTTAGTGAGGAATTTTTGGATTGGCAGTTACTGAAGTTGTCCACTTCCACCGAAAGTCTATTTTGGCTGCCTTTCTTCAGGATTTCCCTGACTGTTGTAACATTGGCAGAAAATCCTTTGAATCCTTACTTTGCCCTCACTGAAGCTGAACAAAGCTTCTTCTGCTGAATACTAATGGATTAGTCATGAAAGTTCAATAAAATAATTCTTTCCTAAATTTACGCAGATGGTCAAATAAATGTCCTCATGTCCAAATATCTCCACTTTCTGGCTCAAGTGGCTGGCTGTCTGTGTGGAGTCTGCATGTTCTCCCAGTCTGCATAGGTTTCCTCCGGGTGCTCCAGTTTCCTCCCACGCTCCAAAGTGTGTGGGTTAGGAGGATTGGCCATGCTAAATTAATCCTACGTATGCTTAGCTCTGTTTGCTTTATTTATATAGACTTCATTTTAAAGGTATTTCTGCCAACGCAATTACATTTGAATGATTGTGGGAATTAACTAATTCTTTTAAGGTTAAAAACATTGACTATATTTTGAAACTCAGAAGGCATATCATATTAGCTGAAAATTACCTCATTCCTGAAAAGCACATAGCAAGCAAAACAAGCTTTGATAACACAGCTGCAAAACTTGTTTTCTCCAGACAGAGACATCTTATGAAAAACATTTTTAGCAATGAGATGACAATTAAGATCTGTTTTGCTTTCAGTTTGTGTTTGGTGTTCAGTTTGTTTTTGAATTTCATAGAAATTTCGTAGAATCTCACGGTGCCCATTCGGCCCCATCGAGTCTGCACCAGACACAATCTCACCCAGGCCCCATCCCCATAACATTTACCCAAGCTAGTTCCCCCTGACACTAGGGGGAAACCTAGCATGGCCAATCCATCTAACCCGCACATCTTTGCACTGTGGGACGAAGCCAGAGCACCTTGGAGGAAACCCACAAAGACACGGAGAGAATGTGCAAGCTCCACACAGACAACGACCAAAATCAGGAATCGAACCCGGCTCCCTGGCACTGTGAGGGAGCAGTGCTAACCACTGTGCCACCTCTGTTCTGTGTGATCAGTACAGGGACTGGCTGAGCAAAAGGTTTGGAACTTTTCTTTTTTCTGTACTGGTTTAATTTTTTTTAAGTTCTGTTCAATAAAAGAAATTCATTTTTAAAAATCGTACCAGTGCTGTCTTCGTCTATTCAAAAGAATGAATGTACACTACACCTTTATTGTTAGGGGACTAGTAGGGTAAAAATGTGAGGTTATGGGGATAGGACCTGGCTGGGATTGTTATCAGTGCAGGTTCAGTGGTTCAACGGCCTCCCTCTGCACTGTAGGGATTCTACTCAAAGAAAAAAATAGAAAGCTGATTTATTTTGTTTGCTAGTCTGTGGAGACTGAAACAATCTTAAACTATTCTGGCTAACGTTGACTAAATCAACCAGGGATTGAACCCATGGTTTTCCCTCAATACTAAAGTTTACAGTGCATTTA
This sequence comes from Sphyrna mokarran, assembly GCA_024679065.1. Taxonomy (NCBI): domain Eukaryota; kingdom Metazoa; phylum Chordata; class Chondrichthyes; order Carcharhiniformes; family Carcharhinidae; genus Sphyrna; species Sphyrna mokarran. Next base: position 15,038,916 of record JAGIQG010000020.1, on the reverse strand, counting down.
AAGACTGATTAATTACATCTCCAATGGTATTTTCATAAAATCATAGAATTTTATAATATTTACCTCATTGCCTCTGCACGGGCTCTTTGAAAGATTGATACAAATGATATTTTCCCCGTAGCCGCACAAATTTTGCCCCTTCAGGAAATTATCCAATTCTGTTTTGAAACATAAGCTTGTTTCTGCATTTCCATTGCTATTTCTGAGAATGCATTCCAGATCATAACAACTTGGTGCGTAAAAAAAAAAGGTTTTCTTTACTTCTCTTACTTCCCTGCATTTTTGAGGAATGTACTTCTAAATTTAATTTTGTGTTGCATGAGTCGTTAGCAGAAAAATCATTCTCATTGGGAAACATTGCAGGTAAATGTGTCTCTTAATGAACTCCTTAACAAAGGAACATTTTCAAGAAATGATTTAGAAAGACTGATAACAGTAAGAGATTAAATTGAGTCCCACAAAATATCTTATTTAGTTTTTATAATATTAATTTATTGAATGTGAATGTAGCTAGCTGGACCAGCATTTATTTCCCATCCCTAGTTGCCCTTGAGAAGATGGCTACATAGCTGCCTTCTTGAACTGCTGAAGTTCCTAAGGTGTCTGTACACCGACAGTGCTACTAGGGAAGGAATACCAGGACTTTGATCTAGTGAAGAAACCTTGATATATTTCCAAGTCATCTTCAGGTGTTCCCATGTATCTGCTGCTCTTGCCTTAGGTGGTAATGTTCGTGAGATTGGAAGGTGTTGCATAAGGAATGTGTTTTTGCAGTACATCTTCTAATGGTACTCATGGCTGCCATATTTCTTCCGTGAATGCTTACGGAATCAAGTGAGCTGCTTTGACTTGGATGGTATCAAGCTCCGTGAGTATTTTTGGAGATTCACTCATCCAGGCAAGTGGAAAATATTCCATTGCATTCTTGATTTCTGCCTTATATAGAGTGGACAGACTTTGGGGAGTCAGGAAATGAGTTACTTGCCACAACATTCCAAGCCTTTAACCTGCTCTGATAGAGTCAGTATTTATATGGCTAGTCCAGTTCCATTTCTGGCCAATGGTAACTCCCAGGATGTTGATAGTGGGGAATTCAACAATGGTAATATCTAGGGATAATGGTTAGAATCTCTCTTGTTGGAGGCGGTCATAGCTTTGCATTTCTGTGGTGCAAGTGTTACTTGGAACTTGTCAGCAGACAGCTGGATATTGTCCAGGTCTTGCTGCATTTGGACATGGACTGCTTCAGTATCTGATGAGTCATGAATGATACTGAACATTGTGTAATCATCAGCAAACATCACCATTTCTGGTCTTACGATAGAAGGAAGTCATTGATGAAGCGGCTGAAGGTGGTTGGGCCCAGTACACTATACTGAGAAACTCTGCAGTGATGTCCTGGTGCTGAGATGACTGACCTCCAGTCACCATAGCCATCTTCTATTGTGTCAGGTTTGACTCCAACCAGCAGAGAATTTTCCTCGGTTCCAGCTTTGCTAGGATTCCTTGATGCCACACTCTGTCAAGTGCTGTCTTAATGTCAAGAACAGTCACTCGCACATATTTAGGGTTGATGCTGTATTTTAGTTTTTTTCATTTAAGTTTGGCCATTATCTATTTGCCCTTATTGTTTCCTATTGCATTCCTGTCAATTTCCAATCCACTCGTGTTAAGTCAAAAGGTTAAAGCTGTGATATCTTCAAAATTTAACACTGCACCCTGAAATCTATTTCTAACACTTAAAAATAGAATTGATTCTAAAATACAAGTTTACTCTGAATTAATTATTTGTTACATGCATATTTAATGGATGATTTCTGCCTGTTACTCAACTGATAACTTTCTAGTTTCAAAGTCAGTGGCCACTGACATTCATTTTCAGGTTTAGAATCATAGAACCCTACAGTCCAGAAAGAGGCCTTTTGGCCCATCCAGTCTGCACTGAACATAATCCCACCCCAGGCCCTACCCCCCATATCCCTACATATTATATCCACTAATCCTTAAAACCTATTCATCCCTGGAAACTAAGGGGCAATTTCTTAGCATGGCCAATCAACCTTACCCGCACATCTTTGGGCTGTGGGGAAAAAAACCAGGGCACCTGGAGGAAACCCAGGCAGACACAAGGAGAATGTACAAACTCCACACAAATAGTGACTTGAGTTGGGAATCGAACCTAGGACTCTGGAGCTGTGAAACAGCAGTGCTAACCATTGTGCTACCGTGCTGCCTGATTAGTTTAGAATATTCCTTGCAGGTTGTGCAAGTATATATTTTGAAGAGGGGACTTGGACTTTCAGACACCTTAGATCACGTCTCTTCCAATTCTACCCCCCGTAGTTTTTTTTGACAGTTGCACTGTTGAATTCACATCAGTTTCACACATTTTATGCGAGAGTCTGGTTAAGGAAATTGAATTAATTAAAAATATTTAAATTGGTGCTTGACATAACTTCATGTTTCTTCATTAAAACGAGTTCTCAGCTTGCGTTCCAGGCCTAATTTGAATGTCCTTGAGAAAAGTAATATATAATTAGAATTCTCTTGAAGATGGTCATTGCCTCACATTTGTGTGGCATGAGTGTTATTCGCCACTTGTCGAAGCAATCCTGAAATACTGTCCAGCAGATATGGACAGCGTCAGTCTTTGACTAATTCTAGATGAACTGCACACTCTGCAATTATCCATGAAAAAACCCAGTTGTGGCTTTTTGAAGGAGAGGTGAAGCAACATCAGCTACAATAACCTTAACACAATAAAATGTCCCAAAGAATTTCAGAGGTTTTTTAAAAGATATTTATTTATGAGATATGGCCACCTTAGGTTAACACAGTAAGAAGTCTCACAACATCAGGTTAAAATCCAACAGGTTTATTTCAAGTCATAGAGGTTTACAGCATGGAAACAGGCCCTTTGGTCAACTTGTCCATGCTGTCCTTATTTTTTTTTTAAACCCTTAAGCTAATCCCAATTGTCCACATTTGGCCTATATCCAAATACTATATCCAAATACTATATCCAAAACTATGCCCTCTAGTTTTAGACTCCCCTATGTTTGGGAAAAGATATTGACTATCAACCTTGTCTATGCCCCTCATTATTTTATAGACCTCTATAAGGTCACCCCTCAGCCTCCTATGCTCCAATCTATGCAGCCTTTCCTTATAACATAATCCATCAAGTGTTTTAGTTTACAGAGTGACTTGGACAAGTTGCAGAGCTGGGCCGAGAGGTGGCAAATGGAGTTTAATGTGGAAAAGTGTGAGGTAATGCACTTTGGCAGGAACAATAAATGTGTAGAGTATAGGGCTAATGGTAGGCTCTTAATAGTGTTGAGGAACAGAAGGATCTTGGTGTATGTGTCAATAGATCCCTGAAAGTAGGCAGTCAAGTGGCTAAAGTTGTTAAGAAGGCTTATGGAGTCTTAGCTTTTATTGGTAGGGGGATTGAATTTAGGAGCCGCAGCATCATGTTGCAGCTGTACAAAACTATAGTGCGGCCGCACTTGGAGTATTGTGTGCAGTTCTGGTCGCCACATTATAAGAAAGATGTGGAGGCATTGGAGAGGGTACAGAGGAGGTTTACTAGGATGTTGCCTGGTATGGAGGGCAGGTCCTATGAAGAGAGGTGAAGGATTTGAGGTTGTTTTCGTTAGAAAGGAGGCGGCTAAGGGGGGATCTTATTGAAGCATATAAGATAATTAGAGGTTTGGATAGGGTGGACAGTGATAGCCTTTTTACTAGGATGGAGAAAGCTAGCACGAGGGGACACAGCTTTAAATTAAGGGGTATGAGTTATAGGACGGATATCAGAGGTAGGTTCTTTACTCAAAGAGTGATAGGGAGTGGAATGCCCTGCCTGCAGCTGTTGTAGATGCGCCAAGTTTGGTGGCGTTTAAGAGGTTAGTTGATAAGTATATGGATGAGCAGGGAATGGTTTAGTTAGGAGGGGCATTGCTTTTTATTTTGGTCGGCACAACATCGAAGGCCGAAGGGCCTGTTCTGTGCTGTATTGTTCTATGTTCTATGTTCTATCCCTCTATGCCCATCGTACCCATGTAACTATCTAAATGCTTTTTAAGAGATAAAATTGTACCCGCATCTACTACTTTCTTTGGCAGCTTGTTCCAGACACTCACCATCCTCTGCGTGAAAACATTGCCCCTCTAGACATTTTTGTATCTCTCCTCTTTCATCTAAAACTATGCCCTCTAGTTTTAGACTCCCCTATGTTTGGGAAAAGATATTGACTATCAACCTTGTCTATGCCCCTCATTATTTTATAGACCTCTATAAGGTCACCCCTCAGCCTCCTATGCTCCAATCTATGCAGCCTTTCCTTATAACATAATCCATCAAGACCCGATAGCATCATAGTAAATCTTTTCTGCACTCTTTCCAGTTTAATAATATCCTTTCTATAATGGGGTGATCAGAATTGCACACAGTTAGTAGCAAAAGTTACCCTCAGCAAGGAGGCTTTGATGATGGAGGCTGGAATTTTCCAGCGAGCCCTCCTTATTGAGGGCATTCCCTCATTTGAGGGCTGGTGAGCTACTGAAATCTCTGTCCACATTGGGACTGGAAGATCCCTTCTGCATGAACAGTGTGGATGGGAGCGGGACTGGAAAATTCTGAACAGACAGTCATAAATCATTATTGTTTAAAGTTTATTTATTAGTGTCACAAGTAGGCTAACAGTAACAGTGCAAAGAAGTTAATGTGAGAATTCCCTCATCCCCACACTCCAGTGCCGGTGTAGGTACCCTGAGGGTGAACTTAGCATGGCCAATGCAACTAACCAGTATGTCTTTTGGACTGTGGGAGGAAGCTGGAGCAATCAGAGAAAACCCATACGGATATGGGGGAAAATGTGCAACCTCCCCACAGACAGTAACCCAAGCTGGGAATTGAATCCCAGTCCTTGACATGGTGAGGCAGCAGTGCGAACCTCTATGCCACCATGCTGCCCAGTTGTTACATGTCTATAGAATCAGTATACAGCTTTTCACTGCAAACAGCAATAAAGCTTTTACTTTAAACAGCAGTGAACTGCCACTTGAAAGCAATGATAGTAATATACATTTAAGAAATGTATTTAAAAGTTAGTGCTCTTTACTTCTGTTCTAAACGTAACATTCAGAAAGTGAACGCTGCCTATGTGGGCATTTAAGTTTCCCTTCACTATGCCAAAGGTTAGATTGACATTCCTATATATAGTCCTCTGCAGCAGCCATTGATAGGAAGATATTCTCTAACAGTGTAAAAATTAATTAGCCTCTTACAATACAGACCTGAACTGTTGGCTTTCGTAGCAGCTTCCTTTTGACTTGGTCAAGAACACAGCGCATCAATCATTCAATTTTAGCAAAATTACCCCTATATGCTCACACATCTACAAGCCATTTTCAAAGTGGGCTTTAATATTCAATTAAGGTATTAGTGTCCAAGGGCGAGTGATTTATTACTACACTTGAAGACAACCCAGAGGCTTGGTTGTGTTAATTGATATTTAATAAGGCATGGATTCCATTTAGTTGTAAAATTCACCCTATCCATTCAATGTTAATAGTCTGCATACTCAGCTGTCAAATATTTTGATTGAAATTTATGAGGAAGATCTGGATCAGTAAGTATGAAGACCTGTTTTCATTTTCATTCACTGTTCTCACTACCATTAGAGTCATTTGTTTGGTTAAGGGAGCCTGACTTGAGCTGGTAATTTCGGAATGACTTTGGCGTATACCTTTCGTTTAGCCAATCCAGAACCAGTTCACATAGAATCCGTACAGTGCAGAAGGAGGCCATTCGGCCCATCGAGTCTTCAGTCACTCTCTGAAAGAAGCTCTTAACCAGGCCTTATCCCCGTAACCCCACACATTTATCATGCCTAATCCACCTCACCCACGCATCTTGGAGTGTGGGAGGAAACCGGAGCACCCAGAGGAAACCCACACAGTCACAGGGAGAATGTGCAAACTCCAGGCACCCAAAGACAGAATGGAGCTCAGGTCCCTGGCGCTTGGAAGCAGCAGTGCTAACCACTGGAACATTGTGTTGCCCATTTGTATTTATGTTCATCTGACACTTGGAATGTATTTAGTGTTTCAAATGCAGTGCTTGCATATCATTCCTGACGATGTTCCAAAATGAAATGAGAACATTGAAATCTCAGTTCCTCATAATTCCTCTGAAGATGTTTGATACCAATTGTAAGGGAACTAAAAAGATTGGTGAGAAACTCTGTATTGTCCAAAGTGGGCCTCATTGTTCCCTTGGAGCAGCACGGAGAGGCAGCGATTTGGGAGAGCGTGAAGTTTGAGTGTTAAGTAGTTTTTAACTTTTCTCTTTGTTTAAAATAGCGAGCGGGGGTAGTTTTTGCCGTTTTTGTTTAAACTAACTGGAAACCGAAAGTCGTCATTAGGAGGCTGCTGGTAGTTGTAGTTTTCTCTGTTTCTATAAATTGGTCCAGAGAGGAAACCCGATACTCTACACAGGTAGAGTATCCCACCCTCCCCCCTCCTCTAACCTAATAATAAAAGTGTGTGGGAAGTTTTTTTTCTCTCTCCTGGAAATTAAAGTATCAGAGATGGCAGTGCAGACAGTACATTGCACCTCCTGCGGTATGTACAAGGCGAGGGACACCGGTAGTGTTCCTGCTGATTACACCTGCAGGAAGTGTGCACATTTGCAGCTCCTTGAGGATCGTGTTAAGGAGCTGGAGCTGGAATTAGAGGAACTCAGGGTAATTCGAGAGGTTGAGGAGGATATTGGCAGGAGTAACAAAGAGATAGTCACTCCTAAAAGTGATTCTTGGGTAACTATTAGGAGGAGGGGTAAGAAGCAATCGGGTAGACAATCCCCTGGGGCTGTTCCCCTCCAAAACAAATTTTCTGTCTTGGAGGCTACAGTTGAGGAAGAATCAACTGGAGATGACCAAAGGGAGCAGGTCTCTGGGGGTGAGCCTGCTGAGAATGCTCAGGTGGGTAGGGGGAATAAGAGATTGGGCCTAGTAATTGGAGACTCCATAGTTAGAGGGACAGATAGGAGAGTAAATAGTAATAAAAGTGACTCAGGGCTGGTGTGTTGCCTCCCAGGGGCTGGGGTCCAGGATGTCGCAGATCGGGTTTTTAAGATTCTTAAGGGAGAGGGGAGTCAGCCCCAAGTCATAGTTCATGTAGGGACACATGATATAGGAAGGACGAGGGAAGGGGATATTAAACAGAAATTTATGGAGTTGGGGTGGAAGCTTAGGGCCAAAACTGGCAGAGTGGTTATCTCTGGACTCTTGCCTGTGCCACGGGATAGTTTAGAGAAGAACAGAGAGAGGGAATGTTTGAACTCGTGGCTGCGGGGATGGTGCAGGAGGGAGGGGTTCAGGTTCCTGAACAATTGGGACTCATTCTGGGATAGGTGGGACCTCTACAAGAGAGATGGTCTACACCTGAACCAGAGGGGAACTAATATCTTGGGGGGAAAATTTGCTAAGGCTATGCAGGGGGCTTTAAACTGATTCGGGGGGGGGGTGGGATCCTAAGTAGTTGGGGTGCTAAGAGGGATGAGAGTAAGGGGGTCATAGAGGAAAGCTGTAAAACACAGCAGCGTACGGGTGGGGTAGGGCATGGTTTGAAATGCGTATACTTTAATGCAAGGAGTATTCGCAATAAGGGGGAGGAACTTGCAGCTTGGACCAGTACCTGGAACTTCGATGTTGTGGCCATTTCAGAGACTTGGGTAGAGCAGGGACAAGAATGGATGTTGCAGGTTCCGGGGTTCAAATGCTTTAGTCGGAGTAGAGAAGGAGGTAGAAGGGGGGGAGGAGTGGCATTATTAGTCAAAGACTGTATCACAGTGACAGAAAAGAAATTTGATGAGGACTTGTCTGTTGAGGTAGTATGGGCTGAGATTAGAAACAGGAGAGGAGAGGTCATCCTGTTGGGAGTCTTTTATAGACCTCCTAAAAGTTCTAGAGAGGTTGAGGAAAGGATTGCAAAGTCAATTCTGGTCAGGAGTGAAAGTAATAGGGTAATTGTTATAATTTATAACTTTACTAATATTGATTGGAATAGCTATAGCTCTAGCTCGTTAGAGGGGTCAGTTTTCGTACAAAGTGTGCAGGAAGGTTTTTTGACTCAGTATGTAGATAGGCCAACTAGAGGTGAGGCTACATTGGATTTGGTGCTGGGCAATGAGCCAGACCAGGTGTTAGGCTTGGAAGTTAGTGAACATTTTGGTGATAGTGACCACAATTCGGTTACGTTCACCTTAGTGATGGATAGGGATAGGCATGAAGCTGGGGGCAGTAGTTATAGCTGGGGGAAGGGTAATTATGAGGCCATCAGGAGAGAATTAGGGTGCATAGATTGGACTAGGAAACTACAGGGACTGGGAACATCTGGAATGTGGAGCTTATTCAAGGAGCAGCTGCTGCGAGTCCTTGATAAGTATGTCCCTGTCAGGCAAGGAGGAAATGGTCGAGTAGGAACATTGGTGTACGAAAAAAGTTGATTCGCTGGTTAAAAGGAAAAAGGAGGCTTATGTCAGGATGAGGCTTGAAGGCTCAGTTAGTGCAATGGATAGCTATAGATTAGCCAGGAGGGAGCTAAAGAGTGAATTGAGGAGAGCTAAGAGGGGACACGAGAAGACTTTGGCTGATAGAACATAGAACATTACAGCACAGAACAGGCCCTTCGGCCTTCAATGTTGCGCCGACCAATATAAAAAGCAATGCCCCTCCAAACTAAACCATTCCCTTCTCTTCCATATACTAGGATTCCATATACTAGGAATAGGATTAAGGAGAATCCTAAAGCTTTCTTTAGATATGTTAAGAATAGAAGATTGGTTAGGACAAGATTAGGGCCAGTCACAGACAGCAGTGGGAAGTTGTGCGTGGAGCCTGAAGAAATTGGAGAGGTACTGAATAAATATTTCTCTTCGGTATTCACGCAGGGTGATGTAAATGTAGTTATGGAGAACACTGAGGTACAGGGTAGCAAACTGGAAGGTATCGAAGTAGATAGGGAGGATGTGCTAGATATTCTCGAGGGTTTGAAGTTGGATAAGTCCCCTGGGCCGGACGGGATTTACCCTAGGATTCTCTGGGAGGCAAGAGAGGAGATTGCAGAGCCTCTGGCTCTGATCTTCAGGTCGTCGTTGGTTACGGGTGTGGTTCCGGAGGACTGGAGGATAGCGAATGTGGTCCCATTGTTCAAGAAGGGGAAGAGAGACTTTCCAGGGAATTATAGGCCAGTGAGTCTTACTTCTGTTGTGGGCAAAGTATTGGAGAGAATTATTAGGGATAGGATTTATAGTTATTTAGAGAGAAATGAATTGATTGGGATAGTCAGCATGGTTTTGTGAAGGGTAGGTCGTGCCTTACTAACCTTATTGAGTTTTTTGAAAAAGTGACCAAAGAGGTGGATGGGGTAAGGCGGTTGATGTGGTATATATGGACTTTAGTAAGGCGTTCGATAAGGTGGCCCATGGAAGGCTTCTGCAGAAAATGCAGATGTATGGGATAGAGGGTGATTTAGCTAATTGATTAGGAATTGGCTGGCAGATAGAAGACAGAGGGTGGTGGTTGATGGGAGATATTCATCGTGGAGTTCGGTGACAAGTGGTGTACCTCAGGGGTCTGATTTGGGGCCCCTGCTGTTTGTAATTTTTATAAATGATCTGGATGAAAGTATTGAAGGATGGATTAGTAAATTTGTAGATGACACTAAAGTCGGTGGAGTGGTAGATAGTGAAGAGGGGTGTTATAGTTTGCAGAGAGACTTGGACAAGTTGCAGAGCTGGGCCGAGAGGTGGCAAATGGAGTTTAATGTGGAAAAGTGTGAGGTAATGCACTTTGACAGGAATAATAAATGTGTAGAGTATAGGGCTAATGGTAGGATTCTTAATAGTGTTGATGAACAGAGGGATCTTGGTGTATATGTGCATAGATCCCTGAAAGTAGGCAGTCAAATCGATAAGGTTGTTAAGAAGGCATACGGAGTCTTAGCTTTTATTGGTAGGGGGATTGAATTTCGGAGCCGCAACGTCATGTTGCAACTGTACAAAACTCTAGTGCGGCCGCACTTGGAGTATTGTGTGCAGTTCTGGTCCCCACATTATAAGAAAGATGTGGAGGCATTGGAGAGGGTACAGAGGAGGTTTACCAGGATGTTGCCTGGTATGGGGGCAGGTCTTATGAAGAGAGGCTGAGGGATTTGAGGTTGTTTTCGTTAGAAAGAAGGCGGCTAAGAGGAGACCTTATTGAAACATGTAAGATGATTAGAGGTTTAGATAGGGTGGACAGTGATAGCCTTTTTCCTAGGATGGAGAAAGCTAGCACGAGGGGACACAGCTTTAAATTAAGGGGTATGAGTTATAGGACGGATATCAGAGGTAGGTTCTTTACTCAAAGAGTGATTAGGGAGTGGAATGCCCTGCCTGCAGCTGTTGTAGATGCGCCAAGTTTGGTGGCGTTTAAGAAGTTAGTTGATAAGTATATGGAAGAGAAGGGAATGGTTTAGTTTGGAGGGTCATTGCTTTTTATATTGGTCGGCGCAACATCGAAGGCCGAAGGGCCTTCTCTGTGCTGTAATGTTCTATGTTCTATTTGATTTAAAGTATGGCCTCAAAATTTGGGTGTGTAGGGTTCGTAGGGATGATTTTCTAACCTTGCTGTGCCTGATACAGATCACACTGATCCCACAAAATAGCGTACAGGCCTAAAATTTAACCTCGCAAATGGTTTGCAACTGTTCCAGTTCCTTTTGAATGATGTAAACCAGATAGTGCCCAGAAAGAGTGTGAGGTCAATTAGTGTATTTAAAGCAGCATTTAAATATGTTTAGCCCATTCAGTACAAGATTCTCCCAATTCCTGGGACCTTCTGATTTTTGGGCACTGCGCAGGACGAGTAAGAATCACTACTGGTCTCCATTAGCGGAGAGCTGGGGTGTCTGATACCATTGAAGCCTTCAAGTGGTCAGTGCCCACCTCACAGTGCCCATCTGGCACCTTGGCAGTGCCCACATGGCACTCTGGTAGTGCTAATTGAGTGCTTCCAGTGTGCCAGGTACAATATCAAGGATGTGGGACCTGAGTGTAGGTGGATCCTGAGTCGAGTCCGTGACGGGAAGGCAATGACTGGTGAGGTGTTAAGCCGGGGGGTCAGGCAGGGTGGTTGTACAGGGGTGTAGCATGAATGGGGGGGACATGTCAGGGGTCAGGAAGATATGTCAGGAGACAAGAAGGAGAACCCATTGGTAGGGTCCTAATATCACGATGCTGGTATCCTTGCCCAGGAGGAGATGGAGAAACATGCTGCCACAGAGAAGGAGTCAGGCCCCAATGTCTGTGGTGGTGGGAGAGGGTTTCCAAGTGCACTGTGAGATCGGTGTGCCCTTTCAAGATAGCACCTGAATGCTTTGCAGCCGGGATCACCGTGTGTTTAGATACCATTCCTCCCTGAACCGACACGGTTGTCTAACGAGGAGCATACATGCGATGGGTCGTGAGAGGACTGCTCTTGGATCTTTTTCGAGAGTATCCTACTGCTTCACGTTGTTAGTGTATGCTTGACCTGGACCATCTGATGGGCAACACGACAGCTCAGTGACTATCTCTGTGCTGTGCAGATACATGAATTTGGGCCTGTGTCTGTGGGAGTTTGCGCATTCTCCCTGTGCTTGCGTGGGTTTCCTCCCATATCCCAAAGATGTGCTCTTAGGCTAATTGGCAAAACAAATTCTCCCTAAATTGTCTCAAATTTGGTTTTTAATCCATAGATCCATAAACATAGACAAGGATCGCGGGTAGAGATGGGAACATCAGGGTGGCGGCGCGGGCTCGTTGGGCCGAAGGGCCTTTTTCCCGTGCTGTTTTGTTCTTTGTTCTTGTTCTTTGTTCTTGTTCTTTGACACGCAATTCACCTCTCTTCAAAAAAAAGTGTGGGATGATTGGGTATCAGTATTCTCACCATTATGGCACATAGTTTCCTTCAGGAAAATTCCATCCCATAATTCTGGCACTAATTGAAGCACTCTCTGAAAGAAGCTCTTTGGCCTGCCCGAATCTTTTTGGTCTTCTAGTACAGGAGTTGTCCCCAATCGAGTGTTGCAGATTAATTCATTCCAAAGCCTAGAACTATGTGCAGAGATACACACTAAGCTTGGGGCAGCAGCTGCAGTGACACAATGGCGGGAAGGTTGCTGTCTCAGTCCTTTTAGCCAGGACGGGAAGGAAACTGTAGAGACCCCCTTCAGGCTGTATGACTCGCTTTGAATGTGTAAAGTGAATATTACATGTATCACAATTGTATGGAAGTACCTCAGAGTGCAACTTGATCTATGTGGACAACTTAAATATTATTGTACCATTTGTAACAACTATTTTGAAATGTCTGAAATGTTTCTCTGACTGTATTGAAGACTCTTTGCATGCAACATGATGTATTTCGAGAACGTGAATATTATTGCACTGTGTGTGATGGCCATTTTGGATTGTTGCTAATGTTCTTTCAGCCATTTAACAAAGAAAGCAAGGTTATGACGTCAATCGGTATGTAAATTGATTTGACTGTTCTGGTGCCAGACATGCCTCAGTGCACAGACTAACAACCTTTCTTAACCTTACACAGCCGAGCATGTATTTAGCAACAGGATGGGATATTTTGAGAGATCACCAACCACTCCCAGGTTAGATGCTGACTGATTTTGACTGTGTGCCAATAAGTTAGTGGAAGTATTTGGTGGGTTTGTACTGTTGTGTAAAGTTTTTGACCTTTTAGAGAGGCACAGACTGATGACCTTGGTTCCCACATTCTGCCCAGACCACCTCTCTCCCATCGTTTCCAATCCCCCTTTTTAAATTTTGTGAAGCTGTTCCCCAGGTTAACATGAGAACAGACTGCTGAACAGCAGAGAGATTGTTAAAGATCTATATGATAGCTATCTGAGTCTGATTCCTCAGCATGATGAGTTCAAACAAGGCAGGCTATTGCAGTTTGGGGACCAATGCTTAACTCATTCCAGCTGCAACATTCAGCTAACCCTATGCATATGAGGTCAGCCAAGCAATTTCAACAAACAGAAAATCACACGCAGTGCAGACGGGCGCTTTTAATAAGCCACCTAATAAGTGCAAGGCATGACCTACTGAATGTTGGAAAGCATTCTTCTTTATTGGGGTCGGTTACCCCTTCTCCTTGTGCTCCTGAAGGAATGTTGGAACAGGAGGAGAATATTCAGCCTCCTGAGCATGTTCCATCACTCATTTAGATTCTTTCCAGTCAGCAACTTAATTTCATCTCCCTGCGTAGGTTCCACATACTTAAACATGCTTCTCTCATCAAAAATCTACCAACCTCAGCTTTGACTTTTTTGACTGACCTGCAGTAGTTTTGTTTGTGAGGGAAGGAAGTGCCAGATTTCCACCACATTTGAGTGAAGCAATGCTTCCTGAATACCATTATACCTGACCGAAATTTCTCTTCCACTACCCTATCAAACTCTTCAATCACATTAAAACATTGCAGTTCGATCACACTTTAATTTTACTCATTCATAAGAAAACATGCCCAGTCTTTGCAACTTTTGCTGATGACTTAACCCATTGTAGCCCCTGAATAATTCTGGCAAATCCCTGTTGCATCTCGTCCAAGACATCCTCATACTGTTCAGTGCGCAGAACCAAATATGATGCTCCGGATTTTGTCTGACTAAGATTCTTGTATAACTGAAATATAGGCCAGAACTCTATCACCTCGCCCACCACGGAATCAGAACAATGGAAATCTCCATTAACCTCGGATGGGAATTTCCGGTCTCGCCGAGCGAGGTTGTAAAATCTTGCCCATAATTTTGTCACCATTTCTCTGGAATTCCTTCCCTAAACTTCTTTACTTTTCCATCAATGTGTGGAATTTTCCAGCCACTTCCACCAGTGGGATTTTGTTTCTGTTGATGGTGAGCCCCATAGTAGGTTCTCCAGCAGTGCGTGATGTCCACATCAGGAGACTCTGTGGGCAGCAGTGGGACTGGAAGATCCTGGCGCTGACTAATGGCAGGCTGCCTCTGTTGCCGGAAAACACACCCACCATCACCTTTAAGAAATAGCATTACCATCGATGCAATCTTTACTATCAACATTGTATAGTGGAGTGGAGAGGAAGGGAGGGGGCTAGTTTATTGTCGGCCAGAAACTGAACTTCACTAGCCATATTAATATTGTGGTTACATGAGCAAGCCATAGTTGAGGAATCCTACAAGTAGTTCACCTCCTGACACACCCCTCCCCACCCCAAAGCCTGTCCACCACCTAAAAGATACAAGTCAGGGATGTAATGGAATACTTTCCACTTGCCTGGATGAATGTAACTCCAAAAACACTCTACAAGTTTGACACCATCTAGGACAAAGCAACCAGCTTGATTGGCAACACACCCACAAACATTCACTTCCTCCACCATCAAGATGCACTGTAAGAACTCACCAAGGTTCCTTAGGCAGCACCTTCCAAACCTATGCCCACTACCATCTAGAAGCAATAGATAATGGGAACGCCACCATCTAGGAGGTTCCTCGCCAAGCCATTCACCATCCTGACTTGGAAATATGTCACCGTTCCTTCGCTGTTGCCGATGGAAATCCTGGAACTCTTTCCCTAAAAATATTGTGGGTGTACCTACATGATATGGACTGCAGCAGGTCAAGAAGGCAGCTCAGCACCACCTTTCCAAGGGCAATTAGGGATGGGCAATAAATGCTGGCCTTGCCAGCCATCCCCCACTCCCTAACCTCGCTTCCCATAAAGGAATAAATAGAAAAACTGACATTAGACATTTTTTAAACTTTGTTGATTTCTGCTATAATATCCCTTAATGTGGCTCAGAGTCAAATGTTATTTGGCCATACACTTGTGAAGCATGTTGGGTGTTTTATTCTGCTAGCATGCCATGTAAATCAAATTGTTGTAGGAGAGAATCCACACTGAAATTTGCTGGGGAATCGACAAGGTTATGCCGCAGTGAGCAGAGAGTCAAATCTGGGTAGCCCCAGCGTTTCAACGATAGCTAAGAGATTTTATTGGCAAGGTTATTTGTGACTTGAATGTAAACATGAAAGTGACCTCAGTTTTCCAGCAAAGAAACATCTAGACGCAAAGTCACAAACATTACAGTTGCCTTATCAATTATAACGTTCCCCTCCTCCACAGATCCAAATGTGTGACAGAATGTGTAACACTACCAACTAATCAATCCATTCACCCCTCCCATCTATTCCAGTTAAGATTTCACTTTGCTTGCTGATTTCTGTGGGGATTCCAAGTTCATTATTTTTTTCTTGCATTTGTATCTGACAAAAAGTTGCTGAAAGGTGTAAACAGGAATAAAGATTGAATTTTCAAACTGTTAAAACCATCCCAACAAAATGTGAAGTGTTTGTGTCTTTATAATGAAGATGTAGAGCAAAGTATATATTTTGCCGTTGCTTCCAGGCATGCATTTAGCAACGGTCTAAATTCTTGAAACTCGCAGGAGAATTCTTCCTTTCTTTCCTTCTCTTTCCTTCTACCTCTATATTTTGTGTGCTGAAATCAATCTGCAGCCTCCAGATTTGTTCCTTACAAGTACCTACAGTGTCCAGGAAGCTGTTCACTTTCTCGGTTCCTCGCCATCCTGAGACTTATCGCTCTGAACCAGCCAGTTCGTTCATCACTGTTAGCCAACTGATGAATGGGTACTTGATGCCAAATTTTTTTTTAGTTCATTTGTGGGACATGGACGTTGCTGGCTGGCCAGCATTTATTTCCCATCCTTAGTTGCCTTTGTTTAGGAGACTATTAAGAGTCAGCCACATAGAATTGTAGAATCCTACAGTGCAGTAGGAGGCCATTCAGCCCATCACATCTGCACTGACCACAATCCCACCCATAACTCCATGCATTTACTCTAGCTAGTCTCTCTGACAGTAAGGGGCAATTTAGCATGCCCAATCCCCCTAACTCACACACCTTTGGATTGTGAGAGGAAACAGGAGCACCGAGAGGAAAACCATGCAGACATGGTAAGAATGTGCAAACTCTACACAGATAGTGACCCACCTGGGACATTATTGTGGCTCTGGAGCCCCACGTAGGCTAAACCAGATAAGGATAGCAGATATTCTTCCCCAAAGGACATTAGTGAACTAGATGGATTTTTCTGACAATCGACAATGGTCTGTAGATTTTTAATTTCAAATTCATTTTAATTGAATTCAAATTCCATCATCTACCATGGCAGGATTTGAATCTGAGTCCCAGAACATTAGTGAGTTTCTGGATTAGTAGTCCAACAATAATGCCACAAATACATACACAGCTCGATAAAACTTGCATCTCATTAGTACTTGAGAGCTAAATATACAGGAGTCTGATCGATTAATCCCAATGTAAAGATGCCGGCGTTGGACTGGGGTGGTAAGAACTCAGTAAGAATTTAGCAACACCAATTTTAAATCCAACCGATTTATTTGATAGTAAAATTGCGAGCTTTCAACACTCTCTGTGTCTTCGTCAGGCAAATGCAGTGTTCTGGTCTGCAATAGCACACATCAGCACAGACAGTCAGAGATTGCTGATTAGAATGTGAATCCTTACATCTATCCTACTATTCAAGTGTTAAAGTGGCTAACAATGTGTGTGAAGGAAATCCTGAGCATTGGTTAGAGAATTGTGTATTTTCTCCAGACAGCACAGTAAGTGAGGTTTTTTGCTAACCCAGGCAAGTTACGGGGGTTACAGATAGTGTGTCATGAAGCCAAGATCCCTGTTAAGACCATCCTCATGTGTGCGGAACTTGGCTATCAGTCTCTGCTCAGCGACTCTGCGCTGTCGTGTGTCACAAAGGCCCCCTTGAAGAACATTTACCCGCAGGTCGGAAGCCGAATGCCCATGACTGCTGAAGTGGCTTCATGACACACTTGGCTTCATGACACATTATCTGTAACCCCCGTAACTTGCCTGGGTTAGCAAAAAACCTCACTTACTGTGCTGTCTGGAGAAAATACACAATTCTCTACCAATGCTCAGGATTCCCTTCACACACATTGTTAGCCACTTTAACACTTGAATAGCAGGTTAGATGTAAGGATTCGCATTCTAATCAGCAATCTCTGACTGTCTGTGCTGATGTGTGCTATTGCAGACCAGAACACTGCATTTGCCTGACGAAGACACAGAGAGTGTTGAAAGCTCGCAATTTTACTATCAAATAAATCGGTTGGATTTAAAATTGGTGTTGCTAAATTCTTACCGATTAATCCCAAACATTGTCTGCTATAAAAAGACTTACAAATATCTATACCTATATCTTATTGGCACAGAGCCCACTCCATCCTTTCCTCAAAATAACCCCAAAACTACAAAAGATTGTGAAAGCACCTCAATCCATTGAGCAACCTGTCTCCCATCCATTAACTCTGTTCACACTTCCCGCTGCCTTGGCAAAGCAGCCAGCATAATTAAGGACACCCCGGAAATTCACTCTTCTACCTTCTTCCATGGGGAAAAAGATATAAAAGTCTGAGGTCACGTACCAATCGAATCAAGAACAGCTTCTTCCCTGCTGCTATCAGACTTTTGAATGAACTTACCTTGCATTAAGTTGATCTTTCGCTACACCCTAGCTATGACTGTAACACTACCTTCTGCACTCTCTCATTTCCTTCTGTATGAGCAGTATGTTTTGTCTGTATAACACGCAAGAAACAATACTTTTCACTTTATGTTAATACATGTGACAATAATAAATCAAATCAAAATTTAATTCTCCTGACTAGGTGCCGATAATTCAATAATGTGAGGAATGTGAGTGTGTCTGGTGAATTTTGGATGGGTTTGTTATTTACATTCCTGTAGTGTTTTGTTCTATTACAGAAACATAATAGATGTGAATTTTCCATGACGTCCTCTTTACACTTACAAACTGACATCAAATAATGTCGACGTTCTGTTTCTCCCGCCAAACTGCAAGAGGGATTTTCTCTGGTCTCCTCACCCAGGATTTCTCATGGTGAGAGATTGTACACTGTTTGCTAGTGGCAAAATCTTCCGGATCTGCCGCCATCAGTGGGATTTCTCATTGACTCCGTCCCCTGCTGCTGTGAAACCCACAGTGGGAGTAGGATGTTGGCAGTACCAGAAGATCCCACTGGCTCAGAATCATTGGAAAAAGAGACACAGGAATAAATTAGAGTAAATTAATGAGTCTTGAGAGTTAACACTTATTGATGTATTGAGTCAGAATAAAACTGAATTTTCCCTTCTTTTACTTAAATAAAAATAAAATAATTCTGATTATTAGGGAAGAGAGTACAGATTTCTTTATGTAAAAAGGAAAAATAATTGGTTCATTCAATTATCTCTTGGAAGTGTTTAAATTTTATGGAGAGATGGTAGCTAAGTGGTATTGTCCCTTTAATCCTGAGATCCAGGACTATGATCTAGGGAATTTTAAAGTTTAAAATTTATTTATTAGAGTCACAAATAGGCTTACAAAAATGCTGCAATTAAGTTACAGTGAAAATCCCCTCATCGCCACACTCCAGCACCTGTTTGGGTACACTGAGGGAGAACTTAGCATGCACCAAACCAGCATGTCTTTTGAGATTTGATGAATTCCACCACAGCAGATGGTAAAATTTGAATTCAATGATAAAATCTGAAATTAAAAGCCTTATGATGACCATGAAACCATTGGCAATTGTTGTAAAAACCCATCTGGTTCGCTAATGCCCTTTAGGGAAAGAAGTCTATCGTATCTAATCTTGCCTATATGTGACTCCAGATACACAACAATGTGGTTGACCTTTAAATGACCAAAGAAGCCTCTTAGTTCAAGGGCAATTATCGAAGGCCCAGCCAGCCATGACTTTATCTAATGACCGAATAAAATAAAGAATATAAGGACTTAAATTAGACCAAGTCGTAAGATCAGGAATCTTAACTTACTTAAATCATGCTTTACATGAACAAATTTCAAAATGTATCATCAGAAAACAGTAGATTGCATAACTTATAGAGCACTTCATATAGTTAATACATTGCAATTCTGAAGTATGGAATTCCACTCTTCTTCTGAGAAGGGATCATAAAGAATAGAACACAGAGCAGGAGTCAGTGTCATCCATACTTGATCATCTACAGATCTGTATGACAATGTGAACACCAACCCTGACAGTGGGTGTAAGATGATAATCATGAGAGACATTGAAACAAACAGAATTGTAACAAGTAGGTATAGGATATTTTGAAATGGGTAAGGATTTTTGTTCAATTTTGATCAAGGATTTTGATAATCATGAGGGACATTGAAACAAACAGAATTATAATGAGTGAGCATGAAGATATTTTGAAATGGACAGGGATTTTGGTTGCAGTATAACTCCTATGTAAGCAATTTAAAATGAAGCAAAATATCATACATAATTTCCTGTACATTGTCAGGAGAAATTGTGAATGTTCTTTCAGCAAGGATGTATCTGCCAACTTTGTTTATTAAGAACTTCACAGGCTGTTCCATTGGACTAGTTGGAACAGCCCAAATATCAAATTTTGAGAATTGATCATTCACGATTGCATAACCTAATATGTTATGGTCTTAAATATACAGACACATTGAGCGGGATTTTACAACCTTGTTCAATTTGAGACTGGAAGATGCTGTCCAAGGTCAACGGACCTTCACATTGTCCGACCCTCACCCGCTCTTCCTTTGGGCCTGAGGAGTGGCACGGTGGCACAGTGGTTAGCACAGTTGCCTCACAGCACCAGGCTCCCAGGTTCAATTCCCGGCTCGGGTTATTGTCTGTGCGGAATCTACACATTCTCTTCGTGTCTGTGTGACTTTCCTCCGGGTGCTCCGGTTTCCTCCCACAGTCCAAAAAACATGCTGGTTAAATGCATTGGCCATGCTAAATTCTCCATCAGTGTACCCGATCAGGCGCTGAGGTGTGGTGACTAGGGGATTTTCACAGTAACTTCATTGCAGTGTTAATGTAAGCCTACATGTGACACTAATAAATAAACTTCAAACTTTTACTCCTGTTGCTGGTGGGATGGTAGAATTCTGCCAATTTTCTTTCTTTCATCATTTCACTTGCTTAAATTCCTGTATTTGTTTTATTTTCATACATTTTGCTTCTGGTTAAAACTCAAAGCAATAGATGAATATCTTTACCCTCTGTTTTGAGGCTCTTTATGTTATTGAATTAGCAGCACATGCTCAGGAAGGTGAAATACATTCACAAAGTCTTTTTGGAGGAAGGATAGAAAAAGGGTGAAGTATGTTTTATGTTAATAAGATCCAATTACTTGAAAGTCTTTATATAGCAGACAATTTTTGGGACTAATTGTTCATTACTGCAATTTGAATCTGTCAGGCTCCTATAGGTTTAGTTCTCATGCACTGATGAGAAACAACTTTTGACCAGCCGTATCTGTCAGCTTCAAGTATCCACTTGACTGAGGGTGTGGAATGAAATGAAGCAATAAGGCTCAGGGATGGGGGTGGCATGCCCCTTTTAGTGAACTCTAGGAGAGTAATATCATCCATTCGGGTGGAAATGCATGCATCATGAGACAGAGTGGAGTTTGTCTCTGCAGTCAGGAGTCAGAAGTCGTGGAACACAATTACCTTTATATTATTCTCTTTAAATAGTTACTTACCTTAATAAATCATTCTTTCATCAATCTACTTGGTGGTCCCTGACTTTGAAGATAGTACATTTGATGACATGGATCAATGGAATACTTTCACACTGCTGCAGACCTCTTTTCAGTAACAAAATTCATAATTCATTCTAACAGATTGTACTTCTAAATTCAGCAAGTGCCCAAGCACAGAGGGAGAAAATACCACGCAACAAAACAGACGCCCAGTCCTCTTCATCCAGAATAAAACTTCCAACATTACACAATTGACAATAGACTTGCTTACCTAAAATGTTATAAATTGTTAGAGATTTTAGATATAAGGAAAGATGAAAGAGATTGGGCTCCTTTTACTATTATTGTCACAAGTAGGCTTAAATTAACTTTGCAATTAAGTTATGATGAACATCCACTAGGCATCACATTCTGGCACTTGTTTGGGTACACTGAGGGAGAATTCAGAATGGCCAGTGCATTTAACCAGCATGTCTTTCGGACTGTGGGAGGAAACCAGAGCACTGGGAGGAAACCCGTGCAGATATGGGGAGAATGTGCAGACACTGACCCAAACCTGAAATCAAACCTGTGTCCCTGGTGTTAACTGTGCCACTGTGCTGCCCTTTGGAGCAGAGAAGAGTAAGATGTGACATTATTAAGATGTTCAAAATTGTAAAGGTTTCAAAAGAGAGCTGGACATATATTTGAAAATGATGAATTTAGAGGGATACAGAGCTAGGGCTGGAGAATGAGACTAGCAGATAGCTTTCAGGTGTCTGTGCAGACACAATAGGCTGAATGACCCCCTTCTATGCTGTAAAATTCTATGATTCTATGACTTTTCTTACACACTGGAACATGAACAGCTTTCTGCAGGTAGAGCTGTTGAATATAAACTCTACCTGGAAGAGATCTCATGGCATTTCTTCAAAGAGTGGTGAGTCTGTGGAGTTCATTACCCACAGGAAGTAGTTGATGCCAAAACATTGAATATATTCAAGAGGCAGCTGGATATAGCACTTGGGGTAAAAGGGAAGAAAAATTATGGGGCGAAAGCAGGATTAGGTTATTGAGTTAGATGATCAGCTATGATTGTGATAAATAGTGGAAAAGACTAGAAGGGCCAAATGGCCTCATCCTACTCCGATCTTCTTTGTTTCCATGTTTCTATGTATGTGTATAAGCTAAGGAGTTACCAGTGCAAAGTTTACACTTCTTGCTGTTTTTGATGCTACTCGAGGAAAGCAGTTTTTCTTGTGGTTTCAGGAGGTTGGATCATTCCTTGAAAATTACTCATGGTGACCTCCAGTTTATTTTTTGAAAGAGCAGCGTTGAACGATAACCCAATGATGTCAAAACTGAGTACTGATGGTGGGTATTACCCAAACTCTTGGACAAAGTTTTGCCTTTACAGCTATTAACTGACCTGCTGTATTTCTGGTTTGTTTATTTCTGTTTCAGCATTCAATCGTAAAGTACAGAATACTTCTGATTGCGTGACATCAATGAGAACATTTGATGCTGTAATTTAAGTGCTGTAGTGATATGCTAACCAGAATGCAGAATGGAGGGAAGAAACAGTTCAGTGTGTAACTCTCCAAGGTACTGAAACTGCTACAAAGTTGTGGCTAGGTATAGCCACATTAGCCCTATCTATAGCTTTCTTTTGTGGGCAATGTGCAACGTTCCTCATTCCAATCCTACTCAGGCCCCCTTCCCCAACTGTTTTTCCAATGCATCAATAACTGTGTTGGTGTTGCTTCCTGCTCTTATCTGGACCTGGGGAAAAAAAGTCATCATTTTTTCTTCCAATTGTTATATCTCTCCCACCTTTCATCTCCAACACATTGCTTCTCTGTGTCAACTTCTCTTTCTCCATTTCTGATGATGGACTGGCTACCAGTATTTATTCCCAGCTTGCCAATTTTCACAGCTACTGGGCTACACTTCTGACATTCTGCTTCTGTAAGGACTCCATTCTAGTACAATTTCCCTGATGCTACTGATGTGTCTTCCTTGTTCCTCAGTCACACACTACACATGTGCGCATAACATTGACTGATGTTTTACACACACACACACACACACACACACACTTGACAAAACCCTCAAATTGTCTGACCCATTTCTCCAACTGTTCTCACTCCTTCCTCTCCCTTCCAGAACCACAAAAGGATTCCCCTGGTCCTCACTCTCCATCCCACCGGCCTCTGTATTCAAATGATCATCCTTTTCATTTTTGCTAACTTTGGTGTAATGCCACCACCAGTCATATCTTCTCCTCCTTCCACAGGCACTGTTCCATCTGTGACACCTTGATCCACCCCTCTAGCACCAGAGCACCTCATCCCTTTTCTAGGACACCTTCCCCTGCAAATGCAGGAGTAGCAGCACCTGCCTCTTTACTTATCCCTCCTCGCTGTCCAAGGCCCCGAAACTCCTTTCAGGCGCAGCAGCGATTCATTTGCATTTCTTTCAATTTGATCTACCGTATTCACCTCTTACAATACAGTCGCCTCTACACTGGAAAGGTTAAAGGCAGAACATCTTTGCTCAGCCCATAAGTATGACCTCACCCTTTCTGTCGCCATTTCAAATCTCTATTTTGCTCTCATGTTCATATTTCTGTACTGGGTCTGCTACCCTGTTCCAGGGAAGCCCAATGAAAGCTGAAGGAACAACATCTCATCCTCTGACCAGGCTTCTGTTCTCAGCATTGAGTTCAACAACTTCAGGCGATGAATTCTGTCCTCCATTTTAAATTTCTACCACAATCTTGCTTCCCTATCCCACTGTCTGCTAGTTTGTATCTTGTGTTCTCATACTTTTGCTTTCAAAGAATACTGACCTTTTTTCTACTATTAACACATTCTGCTATTTTGCTTTCAGTAAGCATTGACCTCTGCTGTTAACACCTACCCTGGACCAAAGCATTAGTTTTAATACAATTGCAACCATTCACCTTGTCTTGTGTTCTGTAATAACTTCATTATTTAATCTTGACTGCTTGCAACCTAACACTGATCTGTTTTGCACCACCTGTTCCTTACCCTTTTTCAACAGCATTAAACCCACCCCATTTCTACCTCCCTTCAGTTCCAAAGAAGAGACATATTGGATACAAAGTATTAACCAGGTTTCTCTCCCCACAGATGCTGTCGGACCTGCTGAGATTTCTTTAGCATTTTCTCCTTCTATTTCAGATTCCCAGCATCCACAGTACTTTTCTTTCATTTTACAAAAGACACTCCCGCATTTTTATTTGTTTTGTAAGCGTAGAGAACCGAACTCCCCACTTTCTCATGGGAAGTGTCTTAGAACAACTCCCCTTGGATGCCACACCGAAGGGCAGATCCCATCATGTTGAACAGGAAAGAAGTTCCCTCAAGAAATCATCGCAAAAGTTTTCTCTCCCTGAATCTCCCGAAGTTGAATATCAGCAGAAAGAGAGCAATAATTAACGGTATCCAGAATTTAATTAAATTCAGACACAAAACATTTTGATACAGTCATAGTTAGGCATCGTTTGCATGGCCATGTAAGCAATTTTCTTTCTCGCCTCGCTAAATTAAGTCATAAATGTTTGCACTGAACCAAAAAAAATAAAGAATGATTCTGTTATTGCCTTCTTCTCACATAAATCAGACCTGCTGAAATAGCGAGAATGAGATTTTCAGCATGTATATACGTAAATCATATGCAAGTTTGCACTTGGCTGCATAATATAGAGCTGTTTTTTTTTAGATAACACTCAATGATTAAATAGTTAATTGAGTGACAGAACATTACTAACCAACAGGTTTCCAATTTATTAAAAATAAGCATGACAATAATTGCGCTGTTATGACTGATTTGTTCGGGGTTGAAGTGAGCTATTCTGGAGATATGGAGAAATGGTGTCCACTGCAGTCAGATGCGATTAAGAAGAGCAGAAGGATATTGCAAAGTTGCCTTTCCCCATTGTGTTGAAAATTGTTAACCCGCAGGTTACTGTTGGTGATTCTGGCAGACAAACACATTCCTAAGACATTAATTTATTAAAGTATCAGCTATTGTGTGTCGCACTGCGTGACAGCTTTAACACCAGAGATAGCAATCACAACATGACTTACAGGAGCAACAAATGCTGAAATTGACTTCTCAACAAAAATTACATCCCCTCTACCAAATTTAGTAGAAGTTTTGTTTTAGTTCATACAATGTGAGCACCATTAACTAGACTTATGGGGAGAAAGTGGTGTTGTTTATTGGGAAGAAGTTTTTTGACCCAATGGTAATGAAGGAATGACAGCGATATCCTTTCAGGTTGGAGGAGAAGTTGTAGGTTGGGCTGTTCTCTTGTGTCTGCTGCATTTGTTCTTCCAGCTGATAGAGGTCGCTGATTGGAAATAACTGTTGAAGGAGCCTTAGTGAGTTACTGTGGCCTAACTTGAAGATGCTACACACTGCTGCCACTGTGTACTGGTTGAATGTTTAAAACACTGGATGGAGTATTGATGAAAGGGCTGCTTTGTCCTGAATTGTGTCAAGTTTCACAAGTGTCATTGGAGCTGAACTCTCCAAGTGGAGAGCATTCCATCATATTCCTGATTTTTGAATAGTGATCGGCTTTGGGGAGTTACTTGCCACAGAATATCAATCCTCAATCCTACTCTTGTAGCTGCATTATTCAAATGGCTGATCCAGTTTTAGTCAACGATAACCTGCAGGATGTTGATGCTGAGGGATTCAGAGGTGATAATGCTGCTGAAGTTCAAGGTGTGATTGTTAGATTCTGAGATTGTTAGACCCTTGTGGGGTATGAATGTTACTTGTCACTTTATTAGTTCAAGCCTACCTGTTGTCCAAGTCTCACTGTAAAGAGGCACAGACTGCTTTAGTATCTGATAGTTGCAAATGGTTCTGAACAATGGAATCATGCCAGGACATCCCCATTTTTGGCCTTACAATCATAGAATTCTACAGTGCAGAAGGAGGCCATTTGGCCCATCCTATCTGCACCAACCACAATCCCACCCAGACCCTATCCCCATAACTCTATGTGTTTATGCTAGCTAACGCCCTTTGACCCTAATCAGCAATTTTAGCATGGCCAGTCCACCTGACCCACACATCTTTGGACGGTGGGAGGAAACCAGAGCACCTGGAGGAAACCCATGCAGATATGTGCAAACTCCACATAGACAGTGACCCAAGCCAGGAATCAAACCTGAGTCCCTGGTGCTGCGCTAATCACCATGCCACCCTCTAATAGAGGGAAAGTCATTGAGGAAGCATGAGAATATATTTCAGTCCAGATCAGAATCCTGCGGTGATGACTCAGAGCTCAACTGATTGAGCTCCAACAAGCACAACCATCTTTCTTCGTGCTAGGTACGACAGCAACTAGTGGAGAATTTTCCCTATGATTCCCATTGACTACAATGTTTTACGTGGGCTTCTTGCTGAGACAGAGGATCAAATGCTGCCCTTTTGTCAAAGGGAGACACTTTTGGCTCACCCCTGGAAATCAGCTCCTTTTTCCTTGTTTACACCAAGGCAGTAATGAGGTCTGGACTCCAATGCCTCTGGCAGAACACAAGCTGAGCAGGTTATTACTGAGTCAGTGCAGCCAAACACCGTAACTGACAGCTTCCATCACTTTGCTGCTGAGTGCAGACTGGCAGGGTGGTAATTGGCTGGATTTGATTTGCCCTGCTTTTTGTGGACAGGATTTGTGGGCAATTTCTACATTGTTCGCTCAATGTCAGTGTAGTAGCTGACATTATTGAAATAATTTGGTATGGGGAGTGTGGTTAGTTCTGGAGCACAAGCCTTCAACATCAGAGCTGGGGTATCGTCAGAAACATTTTGCTGTACCCGCTGACTACACTTACTTCCTGATATTACATTGATTGTCTGTAGACTGATATCTGTGATTATCACATAATCATAGAATTCTACAGTGCAGAAGGAGGCCATTCGGCCCATCAACTCTACACCGACCATAATTCCACCCAGATCCCATTCCTGTAAGCAATTTTCTTTCTTGTCTCACTAAATCAAGTCGTAAATGTTTGCACTGAACCAAAAATAAAGAACGATTCTGCTTTTGCCTCCTTCTCACATAAATCAAACCTACTGAAATGGCGAGAATGAGATTTTCAGCAACGTCCTGACAATAGGGTCAATTTAGCATGGCCAATCAACTTAAACTGCACATCTTTGTAAGAGGAAACCGGAGTACCCGGAGGAAACCCACGCAGACAGGAGGAGGATGTGCAAACTCCACACAGACAGTGGCCTGAGGCCAGAATCGAACCTGGATCTCTGGCACTGTGAGGTAGCACTGCTAGCCACCATGCCATCTGGTGATGTTGGGGTACCCATAGTAGTCACGATGTGGAGATGCTGGCATTGGACTCCAGAATTCTTACAATGTTGGGGTATTCAGGAAGAAGCAAAGGTGAATCATCCACTTGGCACAACCGGCTAAAGATGGTTTCACATGGTTCTACCTTGTCTTTTGTGCTAAATTGCTGGCCTTCTCCACGCCATGAAGAGTGGAGATGTTTATAGAATCACTGTCTTGGATTAATTGTCCAACTGTCCACCATCATTCGTAGCAGTCTGCAGAACTTTGAAGTGTTGATTGTTGAATTCTTTGTCTATATCACACGGCTTCCATTATTTGGCACTCAGATAGAACCGCGTTGCATCTTCATCAGATTAGCACCTTGTGGTAACGATCTCCTTTTAGGGATGATGTTTTGGGGGTTCACGTGATGCTGTATCAATTGGACTGAAGCATGTGCATCCTGAGGCTGGGTTTTCCAGTCAGTCTGAGACTGGAGTTGAAGTAGTCACATTACATTTCTTGCACTCTGTACATAGTTTATTCATTACAATAAATAGTTTTAGTTACAAAGAGCAAAGGTAAATTATGAAAGAAACAGCACAAAATATAAAAACAGACAGCAAAAACCTCTGAGTATATAAAAAGGAAAACAGGAGGAGTGTTGTGTTGGTCCCTTGGAAGATGAGGTGGGGGGGATTAATAATGGGGAATGCAGAAATGGCTGAGATGAATTTTCCCGTTTTGACATGGGAATCAGAGTGGGCGTAGAGTGGACCATGGGGGATGATCCATTGACCTCGGATTTTCCACTTTTGGGGTAATGATGGCCAGAAAATTCCACCCACTAAATCAATATTTTGCCTTCGGTTTTACAGCAGAGGACATGAGTACAATACCATACTAACAGAAAATGCCGAAGTTATAGAAAGGAAAGAACTGAGAACTATCATCATCACTAGAGAAAAAGTAAATTACTGGGATTGGAGGTGCGAAAGTCCCTAGGACTTGGTGGCCATTATCCCAGAGTCTTAAAGGAAGTGACATTGGAGATAGTGGATCGATTGGTTATAATATTCCAAAATTCCCTGGATGTGGGGAAGGTTCTGGTGGTTTGGAAAAATGCTAACGTAACACCCTTATTCAAAAAGAGAGGCAATACATTGGAAACTATAGACCAGTTAATTTAACATCTGAAAGTTGTTAGAATCCATTGCAAAGGAAGTAATAACAGGACATTTAGAAAGTCAGAATGCAATCCACTAGAGCCAGCATGGTTTTGTGAAGGTCAAAATTTTGCTAAATTTCTTTGAGAATGTAATAGGCCAAATGGATAATGGTAATCCTGTAGATGTAGTAAATCTGGACTTCCAGGAGGTATTTGATAAGGTGCCGCACAAAAGGTTAATACAAAAAGTTACTTCTTCAGGGATTAGGGGCAATTTATTAGCTTGAATAGTGGATTGACTAACAAACAGAAAGGAAAGAGTAGGGATAAATGGATCTTTTTCTGGTTAGCTGGAGGATATTTCCTCTTATATAGAAACCTAGAACAAAAAGTCACAGTTTTAGGATCAGGGATAGCAGATTTAAAACAGAGATTAGAAGAACTTACTACTCCCAAGGGGTCGTGAGTCTGGAAATCACTACCCCAGAGAATAGTGGATGCTGAGACAAGGGGCCTGATTTTACCATCACATCATGCATGTTTTTGGGTGCGAAAATGTGGTAAAGTTGCGTGTACTGGAAGATGCAGCAAAAAGAAGCCTTCAGACAATGAAGGAAGCCCTGCAGTCAAGTTTCCTTTTAGTCCCCTTTGATCCTTACAAATAAATCATACTCCCTTGTGATGGGTCTCCTTATGGAATTGGAGCTGTTCTATCGCATAAAATAAATGATAAGTCAGAAAACCCTACTGGTGACATTTCAAAGACTCTAACCAATGCAGAGAAAGCATATTCACAGATCAAGAAAGAGGGTTTGGCCATCATCTTTGGGATAATAAGAATTCCACCCAAGCAGTATTTTACCCCAATCACTAATCATAAACCTTTACTAGGACTCCAATAGCATCTGCAAGGATACAGCACTGGGTTCTATGTTTGGTTGCCTATGAATGCACCTCGCCATACTAAATAAGGACAAATATATCAAATGCAGACACATTGAGCCATCTCCCATTGCCAGAAAGTATGCCGCCTCCGGCAGTACCATAGGAAATGATCTTAGCCTTGAATTTACACTATCTGTGAATACATCACTGTGTCTGTACAACAGATTAAATATTGATCAAAGAGACCCAATATTATCCAAAGTAAAGCACATGGGCCAGAATCTTACCACCGTTTGCGCTGGCAGGATTCTCCCCTTCAAAGGAGAGCAGCCTCAATGTAGCTAATCTATCTTCATAACTGAAGTTCCTCATGCCTGGAACCTTTCACGCCAATCTTCTCTGCATTCTCTCTAATGCCTTCACATCTTATGTAAAATGAGATGCCCAGAACTAATTGCAATAGTCCAGTTGAGGCTGAACTAGTACTTTATACAAATTTATCATCAATTCTCCGCTTTTCCATTCTATACCCCTAAAGCTCAGGGTCCTGTATGTGTTATTCACTACTTACTATACTCTGCAACCTTTAATAATTTATGCATTTTTAGTCTCCAGTCGCCTTCTTCTTGTATCCCTTTTAGGATAGTACCTTTCATTAAAATTGCCTCTTTATATTATTCCCACCCAAATTAATCCCTTCACATCTCTCTGTATCAAATTTTATTTGCATCTTGTCCTGTCACTCATTCGTCCAAATTTTGAAACCCTTTTGAAGTTAAATACTATGTCCCTCACAGCTCACAGTACTTCCAGATTTTGTCTCATCATTAAATTTTGAAAATTGCCCTGTATGCCAAGTCTAGATCATTAATATTCACCAGGTGGAGCAGGGGCCCTGACACTAACCCTTTGGAGAACCTCACCATTAATGTTCCTCCAGTTCAAAACACAACCATTCAGTAATACTCTATTTCCTCCCACCCAGCTAGTTTTGTTCAAGCCTCTTTCCATTCCGAGAGCTCTAAGTTTGTGTGTAAGCCTGTTCGATAGCCATTTGTCAAAAATCTTTTGGAAGTCCATATATATATTATTTAACTCCCTAAACTTTGATTGTAGGACAACATTTCTTTCTATCTCTACCTTGGTACTGATATGGACCACAACTGTTGGCTGTTCACCCTTCTCCCTAGGATGCTCTGCAATTGCTCAGTGATGTTTTTGACCCCTTTAACATAGCACCTGGATAAACCTCTGCAGCAGTAGAAATGTCTGCTTGTTCTCCTCACTATTGAATCTCTTCTGCTTTTCCAATCTTCTTCATGCCCCCTTTATACAACTGAACCATCCATGATGCCATCGACTTGGACCCAGCTGCATCCCTCAGAGGAACTATCACTCTCACTAGTATTCAGAACTGAAAATCAATTGCAGAGCATGATATACACAGGGGCCTCCTGCATTACTGTTTGGCCATTTGTGATGGCTAAACAATCACCCATTTCTCACCTTGCATAAGCACAAGCTGAAAGGTGAACATATCTATCAATGTGCTATCCACAAAGCTCTCAATCTTTTGTTTGGACCTTGGGCACACCAGCAGCTGCTCAAGCTCTGAAGGTTTGCTGCAGCAGAGGGCAATTCCTGAATATTTGGTCATCCAAGACACAAGAAGCACCCCGGAATTCCCATGCGGAACAGGACGCTCACTCCAAGGATCTGAGCTTCCCTGTCATTCCTCTACCATCATCGAACTACTACATAAATAAAAGCTCACCAGCTACTCACTAATGGATTGCATCTTTTGCACTAATGGATTTCTTCTCAGCACCTTATTATAGCTGAAATATTTTAAATTTATTTCCAGAATAATTCATACTTTTGAGAGGAAACTTTTGCTGTAATGTGCTTGGTTGCTTTTAAATTGTTTTGGGGCAGATACAGATGACCTTGAAGAGCAAGAGGGACCGGCAGGGAAAGGAAGGGGAGGAAGCTACATTGCAATGTTCAAGTCAAATTCTCCCTCAGTGTACCCAAACAGGGACTAGAATGTGATGACTTGGAGTTTTTCACAGTAACTTCATTGTCGTGTTAACATAGGCCTACTTGTGACAATGATAAATGAACTTTGGAACATTCACAATGAGTCTTAAGGTAGCATTTCTTGTGATATTATCTTGTTCTGTATCTGTTCATTTTTTGGTTCAGTGAAAGAAAGTAACCCAGGATGTTTGTGATTCTAATTCTCAACATGTGCCATAGTGCACTCAGGGTAGCTAATTTCTGTTACGTTGACAATCTCTAGATCTAATTTTTACGGTGGCAAAATAAAAATTGATGAGCAAGTGATTCTGCTTTTACAGCATTTCTAAAATACTTCTTTCTCTTACTTTGAGTGATAGAAAAAATGGCATTTTGTTCCAGCTTGTGTTATTTCTAAATAGTATCACATTAAAAATATAGTTTCAGTTCCTGCACATCCCCCATTTCCAGTCATCAGAAATTAATTCAATCCTATTTCTCAAATTATGGATATTTCTCAATTCATCTTCATCTAAATTCCTTGTGGTAATTGGGCTTGTAAATGTAACTTTATATCCAAGCATTGATTTCTATAATGGTATGCAGAATCTGATTAATAACAAGTAGGTCTTTAATCAATTGCGTATTTGTATTCTTTTGTTAGGCGAATTAACCTTGCTCAGCATTGTTCAGGAGTCATGTAATGATTGGGAATTAATGTTCACAGGAGCCTGGTTAAAGATCTCCTAGGGCTTTGTTCATAGTGAGTTCGATCGTTGGAAGAAAGAAGTGTGGTGTCAAGTAGCATTACCTAAGAACTGACTTATTAATGACTGAAACTTGGGTTTATATGGCACCATTCAAGAAGAGAATGATGCCAAAACATTTTATAAAGGCATAGTGGAGGAAAAAAGATGCAAGAACAGTGGGTGGGATTTCCCCTGCCTGTGTTCCCTCCATATGCTCCCCCTTGCAGCATGAGTCACAATGGCAGAAGCGGCCTGCCAATGGCCAATGGCGAGATTTTCCATTCTTGCCAGTTCTTGTTGTTTGCACCCCCCCAATACTGGTAGGGAGGGAGGGAGCATTATGGTGGGAAAATCCTGCCAATGGGAAAGACCAGAAGCCAGAAAATGATGGCCAGCGATATTAAGAGTGGTGAAAATGACAGGTTTAAAGTAGCATCTTAAGGAAAGAATGGACAAAGAGGAGGTTGGGCCTTTTGAGGAGGGAATCCCAGAACATGGGGCAGCGGTGCCAGGAGGCATGATTTACAATGGTAGAGAAAAGAGGGTGAGAGGAAAGAGGCCAGATTTAGTTAAATTAGAGTTTAAGAAGAGTTATAGAACTGGAAAAGGCTCATCCCCTCATACCATGTACTTCAGAAAAATTCAACAGCAAACATCTTAGTTTGGTGCATTAAGTTGACTTTTGACCTGGAAGCAGTAACAGTAAGGAAAATATGTAATTACTTTAAAACGTTTGTTTTTAGAAATGCTTGATCAGGACTTTCAAAATTTGTATTGATTATAAAGAGATCAGTTGTAATTTCCTTAGATAATAAGAAATGTCAGTACTTATGACCTGGTGTCCCTCAACCTAGACCTACCGACAGGAAGAAAGCTAATATGTAGAACTCATGTGGTTAATCGGGCTCAGAGGAGAGCTACAAGACAAGGGAGCTGGAGGCAGAAGATAGCACACAGATGCAGTCACATAGTTTTCACATTTATTTATTAGCCACAAGTAAGCCTTACATTAACACCGTGTTGAAGTTACTGTGAAATTCCTCTAGTCACCAAAGTCCAGTGCCGGTTTGGATCAATGCATCTAAGCAGCACATCTTTCAGAGTTTCAGAGGAAACTTTAGCGAAAGCAAACAGAGACAGAAAGAAAAGTGCGGAATTCCAAAAAAATCCAGCAAAACTCTGTAAATAAAAACTTACGTTCTGTTTGGAGCGAAGAACAGAAATAGAATTCCAACTGCTCTTGCAGAATTAATGTACACAAAAGAAGACCAATTCCTAAAAATGTGTGTAAATATCTCAGGCATACGAAACATCTGTGAATTTTTATCAAAGGACCAGTTTGTGAACTGGATATTATTGGTTGGTTGGTTGAAAAGCAACTCTGGAAACTTATACCATCAAGAATGATGTGACTCAAATGAGAGAAGGTTTGTAGATGTGCGCTTTGTTGGTGTTAAACTAATCCAAAGACTCTAAATGGGCTACTGCTGCTGGTGAATGTGATCTGAGGGCCAAAGTAATTGAACAGAAAAGTGAAAAATAATGGGCAGAATCTTCCGGAAACAATTCCAAGGTTGGAAGTTTCTGGCCTTTCACTCCAGAGGGATTCTCCTTGGCCAAGTGCCAAATTCTCCATCTTCGCCTGCAATGATGGTGAGAGTGAATGACCAAAAAATCCTGGCCTGATTGTCAAATGGGAGTATTCCACATGTTTTTTTTGGGGCAAGTTTGGCACTACAATCTTCCTACACACAAGGAGATTCACACGGAGTGAGGGGTTCGGGGGTTAAGGGAGCCTAAGCACACCAGTGAAATCGACTTGAGACTGCTTGGGGCACCATTATGTGTGGAGTCCCAATGTCTCAGTGAATTGGGAACTCACCTCCAATCCTCCCAGGGTGACCATGGCAACTGGTCCCCACAACTGCAGAGCAGTAGTGATTCCAGCTGGTGTGATGTCGTGCCGGTGAGGCCTGTAGAAGCCATACAGAAGCAGGTCAGTCTTTTCAACTTACCTCAATTTTATGTGAATAGGTTTCACACTCTTTATAGATATGAAGCTGTTTTTACTAGCAAAACCAGGCTGGAAGGATATGAAACAGATTCACATCTGTTTTTTTAGCCTGTTATGTGATCTTCCTGGCTCACCATGCTGGTCAATCAGAGATTGAACCCAATATGTATCAGAGGCTGGGATATTGAACTTTGAAATTGCACTTAATGCCACATGTATGCAGAATTGATGTGGGTGTTTGTGATTGTGTAATGAATATCTTTGTTGTGAGGGCTATTTAAAGTGAAATTTACCTTTTTATTTAAAGTATCACTTATCTGTTACCTTCATCTTTAATTTACAGTGGTTCGGATTAATGTTCAGGTGAAATCTTGTCCGGTAATTATTCATCCGGGGTTGGGGGGCAGTCAGTTTTTTTGAGTGTTTTAGATTACAGCGATCATAATACAGCATGAGCCAGGATGTGACCCTTTCCCTACGTTTTTTATGACTCTAGATTTTAATGAAAATATAAAAATATTCAAGATCCTGCTAGCATGAGCAGTTGGAAAATTCCAGCCACAATGTTAGTTTCCACATGTGCGCTGATGATGTCCATCTTATAGAATCATAAAAATCCTACAGTGCAGAAGAAGGCCATTCAGCCCATCAAATCTGTACTGTCTACAACCCCACCCAGGCCTTACCCCCATTACCCCGTGCATATATCCTAGTGCCACTGACATAGCTAGTCCCACTGACACTATGGGGCAATGCCCAAATCTGCATATTTTGGACCTTGGGGAGGAAGCCAGAAGACCCGGAGGAAACCCACGCAGACATGAGAAGAATACGCAAGCTCCACACACAGTGACCCAAGCAGGGAATCGAACCTGGGTCCCTGACACTGTGATTTAGCAATGCTAATTACTGTGCCATCATGCGACCTGTCTGAACCCCTGAATTGGTTCTGATTTGTCATGCTGCCAGTCTAACATTCAGTCCTGAATGAGTACAAATGCTCCCCACCTTCCTCCCCCTCCCTCATTAAATATTAGGACAATCAAAGCCATTAGCTGGAATTTTTTAGCCGTTCATGTTGGCAGGATCCTCTAGTCCTTCTGACAAAGCACTCCCACTCGCTTTTGCTAATGGTGTGACGTACGTTCAAGACCCCACTACTAGTCAAAGGCAGGCCACCTTGAATATGTTAAAGAATCTTCACTACAAACTCTATTCCTTAACTATTGACTTGTGAGTCAGAGAATGGAGAATGGAGATTTCCAAGTCAGAATGGTTTGTGATTTGGAGGGGAATCTGTAAGTGGTGGCATCTGTCTTAAGTAGTTGAGATTGTAGGTTTGGAAGGTATTGTTGAATAACCTTCAGTGATCATACAATGCATGCTGCTATATTTTGTTTTTTATTCATTTGTGCAACACTTCACCACTAGTTATCCTTGTTCAGCAGGCAGTTGAGAGTCAACCACATTGCTGTGGGTCTGGAGGAACCCAGACCTGGTAGGATGGCAGATTTCCTTCCCTAAAGGACATTTATGAACCCCCAAATGGTTTTTATGACAACTGAGAATAATTTCATGGTCATCAGTAGATTCTTAATTGCAGATTTTTTTATTGAATTCAAATTTCACCATCTGCCATGACAAAATTCAAACGCAGGTCCACAGAACTTTAGCTGAGTTTCTGGATTAATAGTCCAGTGATAATACCACAAGGCCATTGCTTCATGAATAAGAGAGAACTTTACAGAATAAGGCTTAAGAAATGTGTTTATTTCAGGACTCAAAGAATAGAATCCCTACAGCACAGAAGGAGGCCATTTGACCCATTGAGTCTGTACTGACCACAATCCCACCCAGGGCCTATTCCTGTAACCCCATGCATTTACCTTGTCAATCTCCCTGACACGAGGGTCAGTTTAGCCTGGCCAATCCACCTAATCTGTATATCTTTTCGACTGTGGAAGGAAATTGGAGCACCCGAAGGAAACCCATACAGACACGGGGAGAAAGTGGAAACTCAACACAGGCAGTGACCCAAGTCAGGAATTGAACCTGGGTCCCTGGCACTGTGAGGGAGCAGTGCTAACCACTGTGCCACTTCACTGCCCAAACTGTCAATAAAATCACATTTCAGATATATAATTTGGGGTGGCACAGTAGCACAATGGTTAGTACTGCTGCTTCACAGCTCCAGGGATCTGTATTCAATTTAACTGCTTGGATCACTGTCTGTGTGGAGTTTGCACATTCTCTTCGTGTCTGCATGGGTTTCTTCTGGGTGCTCAGGTTTCCTCCACAGTCCGAAGATGTGCGGGTTAGGTTGATTGGCCATGCTAAAATTGCCTGTTAGTGTCCTGAGATGCGTAGGTTAGAGGGATTAGTGGGTATATCTGTAGGAATATGAGGGTAGGTCTGGGTAGGATCGTGGTTGGCACAGACTCTTTCTGCACTGTAAGGTTCTACAATTCTATGATAATGGTGATACATTTTCAAGTCAGAATGGTTTTTTTCCTGCCTCTACTGCAACAAGTATATTTTTACCTTGCTTTCTTCTACATATTCATCATCATATGCAAGAAAATCACCAACCAGACATGTAAAATGACTAATTAGATATTAATCCAGAATATTCTTTAGCTGTCTTTCTCCCTGTAAAGCTTATCAGTACATGTTTCTTCCTTCAACTGCAAGCAGGTGAATGATTCCAGACAGCAAAATTGATGATGAGTGACACCAGTTCTCCAGCCAACAATAAGAATGCTTGTAATAGGATCCAAATATATTGGAAGAACTAGGGTGTCTTAATGGGTCCTATAAGTTTGAGCAAGTGATAATCGGTACCATTCAATATTATTAATTATGAAGGTCATAAATCATGGCAACTCAGGTTTAAAATTCCTTTCTGTATCGTCATGTCAGTGCTCACTGCGGTGTACTGAGTGATGTCAGGTACTCTGTTTTGTTGTGTCTGACACAAAAGGGGAGAGCAGGACAAAGTTCGATTCACCTGGAGGTCGGAGTTTACATTGAAAGTGATTCTGTGTCTTATTGAAGAAGGAAACCTTTTTATGTAAGTTCAATGAAACTGAAAGAAATGGGATTTGCGGGGGAAATGAACCAGAATTGAAAGGTGCAGGCAAAATGAAAGCTTGTAAAATTGATGGTAACGCCTGTCTCTTCCAACACATGATGCACTGAACATAAAGAATGAAAATGATGGACACTGTCCCAGGAATACAAATCCTCTGCACATCAAAGGGAAAAAAAATACAGCAACATCATAAAACTTCCCTTGAAATGGCAGGTTTTGGAATATACGATTTTGTTTTTAATGTATAAATTTACTGTGCTTTTTGTTTATTGAACATGCACACATTTCCCAGAAATAAGAATGAATTCACAAAGAAAAATGCAGCAAGGTATCATTGAAACTAAAAAAAAACTTTGAGCAAAATTGTGCAACAGTAACTGCCTGAAATAGGCTAGGTCATACATTTACTGGTGTTGGATTCTAGTTTCTAACTGTTAGATTTTAGCTTCGAATCCTGGTCCTTTGGAGAGTCCATAATGAGGCACAAAGTTTTTGGTTACAAACTTTATTCAAAGGCACAAAAGTACAGTGTTGTAATAAACCTGATTTCCTCTTGTCTCTCTTTTTATAGTGTCCGTCTTTGTTGGGCAGGTTTTTGCAACTTAAGCACCCTCTCAGTAAGTACCTTTCCATTGTTCTCTAGTCTGCAGCTTGAACCAGTTCTAACCTGTTCCACAGCCACAAACCTGTTTGCAAACAACCTTTTGCCTTACCCAATGCAATGAATCTACCACAGGGCTGCAACAGTTCGGAAGGTGGTAGAGATATATTCCCTCGGTGGGGTATTTATTCCCTATTGGTAGCTCAGTGCTTGGGGTGAAATCCTCTGAAGAAATCTAAAACGAGGCCAAATATTATTTGAAATAATGTTGGAAAAAATGTCGAACCTCCCTCACAGCAGTTTTCGGGGTGAAATGTTGAAACAGTTCCCCATTTTCTCTCTCAGGTCGGTGGATGGAAGATAACACAAATTGCTATTTTGAACTCAAATATATAGGATCTCCTCAATGTGTAAGTCAAATTTGTCCCTCAATTGGTACTTCAATCCTCTTATTATCACATCACCCTTTGTGGGATTTGCCATAGACAAATTGCCTTCCAAAACACCTACATGACAACAAAGGCTACACTGAAAGTAAGTACTTAATTGGCTATAAGGCATGATTTCATGGCCTTGTCCCACCCGACTTTCAGTGAGGCAAGATGGAAAATCAGAAAAGTGTCTGGTTTTTCACCTCACTCCAAGTGTACCAGCTCTGTTTGGCCAGCAAAATTGGCTTCATGGCCTTTCTGCTTAGCATGTCGTTAATGAGTCCTGGACACTATCGTCCAGACTCCTTTACCCTCAGCATCTCCCCAGTTGAGGTTCTTACTGACGAAAATCAAGCATGTTCCCCAACAACGGGGCCTAACGTGGTGGGAATCAGAGGCCATTGAAGACACCCAGGTGGTCAGGGGGCAAGACTAGGCAGTAGCCATAGGGCATTGCCTGCCTGGCACCATCACTATGCCAGGACAGTGCCAAGGAGATGGGGCTTGGGAAGATGCATAGCCTATGGGGATGGAATAATGTTAGGGAAACAATGAATAAGCTCTGCAGGGATGAGTGGGAAAAGGAATGGGAGTAAGAACTCAGCCAGGGGAACTCCGTTGGTGGTAGTGAAGGAGGGAATCTTTCAAGTCTCTTTTTCTGATCTTGCAAAAAGTGACCTTTTGCTCTGGGTCATTCACTCAGACTTTGTAGTATAAATAATAGTGAGGTTAATAGCGCTGAACAATATTATTATCGTCTAAATCAGCTGGAAATATTTGGTGACCACACACGTGGAATTTAATGCAGAAATAAGGAAGTATCTGTCCAAGATGATTTGTAATCTAAACCCTGCATGAGAATGCTCTCGCTTTGAAAGATTCATCATTAAAATATATAGAATGGTGTGAAGTTGCATAACTTACCTGATACATATGCATTAAACTTGGAGAAAAAGTGAAGCTATGTCCATTCCAGTGTAAGGTCATTTTTAACAGTATAATTGGTTCTAATTATGATCAAACAAATTCTCTGGAAGTGAACAATACCTTTAGCAAATGAAGGAGAATTTAGCATGGCCATTGCATCTAACTAGCATGTCTTTTGGACTGTGGGAGAAAACTGGAGTACCCAGTGGAAACCCATGCAGACATGGGGAGAATGTGCAGGCTCCACACAGATAGTGACCCAAAGCCAGGAATCGAACCCGTGTCCCTGGCGCTATGAGGCAGCAGTGCTAACCACTGTGCCACCTGTTAAAGGGTTAGGGCCTGAGTGGGATTGTTGTCGGTGCAGGTTTCATGGGCCAAATGGCCTCCTTCTGCACTGTAGGGATTCTATGATTGCAAGTAACATGGCAGAGTTAAGACTGGTGGGCAAAATGACACAGGCCAAAATTAAGTTGACTAATTCAAGATATGTAATTGAATAAGAAAGAAATTCTGGTGCAATTGCACTTAGCTATTAAGTTTTGTTTAAAGGAACCTGCCTTTAGAAGAATATTTATCGGCATTTGGCGATATTCAAGCCTCAATAAGCCTCTGAGGGATCAAGTTAACCATCAACTGTTAAAGGTTGGGAACAGTTCCAGCATCATGAATAAACTGACAATTCTATTAAGGCAGGGTTACGCCCCGTAAATTATTGGAAATTAGCTTTCTGCCCGTTTTAATGGCAGGATTACCCGCAGCCTGTAATGGAATGTTAATCAAACCTTTCAATTGCTTCTTATAGACTTATGACCATTTGCTGAGGAATTATGCTGATGCTTGATTCACAGTCGAGCCCTGATTTTAAGAATATTTTAACATCCATTCGATCTGACAACGGACTTTGATTAATTGCAGCCCTTATCCATTTCTGCATAAATAGTTTGCTCTCCACACCCTCCAACCACCAAGTAACATGGCTCAACTGAGAAACCAAATCATTCAAGAAGGTATTTGACAGGCAGCTACTTCACACGAATATTTTTTTGTCTAATTTTGACAAAACCTGCAGATGCATCCCACACGGATGAATCACAGACAGGTTCGAAACAGAAGGCCTCCTCTTCTAGAACAAAGTTGTTCTGCAATTGTTAACAGCCATGGGGCTTCATCAGTGCATTGCTTCTGACACCGGACAAGCAACCAAGAGATTCCATTCCACTAAGCCAATTTGCAAAATTAATTTAAATAAATCTCTTAATCTGTGGCCAAACACCAGGTGGAGGAGAAATATATACATGAATATTTTTTAAATTATATTTTTATCACTTAAAGATGTGGGGTGGGGATTTTCCAGCTGCTTTCACCCCAAAGACCTGGAAAAATGGTCAATGGGTCTTTGTATGATCTGTGTCCTGCTCACTGCGGTTCCCGTGGCTGGCAGGATGGACAAATTCCCAGGCAAAACAATTGTTTCTCCAAGAATGCTTTCCCACCACTTTAATTAAGGACAATTTTAGAGTATGAAGCATTGAATAAGCTAAAAATTAATTCACAACTCATTCCACAAAATATTGAAGTGTCTTTCCGCAAGGAAATGATTTTTAAAAAAATGTTCAGGGTTTCCCAGTATCATTTAGATATGTCTATTGCAGTTGAGGCCTTGAAGGTTCAAAATTACTACTGATAATTTTAGCAGATGATCATTTGTCAGATTCCATCCATTATTTTAATACCTGTTCCATAATCGCAGAGAAATGTTTTACAAATTTGTTAGCTTTCACCTGTCACTATTACAACACTATTTTTGGTCTTATGTAATTTATGATTATTATATTACTAGAGTATGTTTTCAAGTGATGTACAGCAGCTTAAGCTGAGCCAAGTAAAGCTGTCTTTTTCTCCAGATTATGCCATATTTAGCTGTCAGCCTTGGTTCAATGTTAGCCCTCTCTCTGAATCAGAAGGTCATGGGTTTAAATCTTTTCTTTCATTTCATTAGTGTCACAAGTGGATTAACACTGCAATGAAGTTACTGTGAGAATCCTTTAGTCGCCACACTCCAGCGCCTGTTCGGGTACACCCAGGGAAAATTTAGCATGGCCAATGCAGCTAATCAGCACATCTTTTGAAATGTGGGAAAAAACTGGAGCACCCAGAGGAAACCCACACAAACACGAACAGTGACCCAAGCCGGGAATCGAACCCGGGTCCCTGACGCCATGAAGCACCGTGCTAACCATTGTGCCACCGCAGCATCCCCAGCTAAGATACTTCTGCTTCTGGGAGACTTGCCTTGTCTCCATGCTCCTCACCAAATATGGGAAAATCGGTTGGAATTTTCCAACTGCTCATGCCAGCAGGGTTTTCCCATCCCGCTCCTGTGAGTGGAGATGTGCCAAATTCTTCATACTTGCTGCAGTGGAAGCATGGCATGAATGGGTGGTCCAATCATGTGCATCCTGTTTAATTATGCTCTTCTACAACGTCCTTTCAGTCACTCGGATGGCCCGATCCCTGTATCATGTTTGGAATGATGTTATACAACAATAAATGTTACAATAATGCTACATGTACAAAAGGAGGCCTATTTACTTGTTTTTTTTTATATAGAGACTTAAATGCTTGTGTCGCACGCTCTGCCAGCCCATTTAATGCTGGGTGCCAACCTCACATGGTGAATGCCATTGGTCTTGAGAAGTTTTTGGAATTCTTCCACCATGTGCCATTGTCTGACATCACCACTTCTGGAATGCCACGGAAAGCAAATATATTCCTTAACTTCTCAATGGTGAGTCTGTGGCTGTTGTAAACTCATCAACTGCACACCTAACAATTTGGAGACTGCATATACTGATCTAAGGAACGTATGACCCATAAATAGCCCAGCAAAACCTATATATAGCCTGTCAGATAAACCACTACAATGGGGATACCTTGCAAGAGCCTCTCCAACATATACTGAAAAATGACACAGGTTAATGAGACTCCAAAACCTTGTATTCAGGAACAAACCCTCCTGCGTGTTGATTGTCACAGTAAGAATTCTCACACAACACCAAGTTAAAGACCAACAGGTTTATTTGGAAGCACAAGCCACTAGCTTTTGGAACGCAGCCCCTTCATAAGGTGAATGGGACTTCTATTCACAAACAGGCCATATAAAGATACAAACTCAATTTATAAAATAATGCTTGGAATGCGAGTCTTTACAGATAAACAAGTTTTAAAGGTACAGACAATGTGAATGGAGAGAGCGTTAAGCACAGGTTAAAGATGTGTATTGTCTCCAGTCAGGACAGTGGGTGAGATGTTGCAAGCCCAGGCAAGTCATGGGGATTACAGACGGTGCGACATGAAACAAGATCCGTGTTGAGGCCGTCCTCATGTGCGGGGAAGTTGGCCATCAGTCTCTGCTCAGTGTTGATTATCATCAGCTTTTGTGAATCCTATCCAACTCCAACAGCTGATAGACATGGCTGAGATTGAGGTTAATATATTTCAAACCTCCTGCTAGTTTTGTGTAGAACTCTTCAACTCTGT
Organism: Sphyrna mokarran; assembly: GCA_024679065.1. Lineage (NCBI taxonomy): Eukaryota > Metazoa > Chordata > Chondrichthyes > Carcharhiniformes > Carcharhinidae > Sphyrna > Sphyrna mokarran. Next base: position 14,996,469 of record JAGIQG010000020.1, on the reverse strand, counting down.
GTATAGGGTACCTGTCTACCTGTGCTCCTCTATTGACAGTTAGTTTGTAATCCTTATAGATTATTGTCTAATCCAGTTTCAAAATGGGGATACCTAAATCTTCCAGCCTCCTCAGCTTGAATGAATGTAGCCCAATCCATCACTCAAACCAGTCTCCCATCCATTGACTCTGTCTACACTTCCCACTGCCTTGGCAAAGCAACCAGCATAATCAAAGATCCTATACACCTCTGACATTCTCTGTTGCACCTTCTTCTGTTGGGAAAAAGATCTAAAAGTCTGAGGTCCCATACCGACTGACTCAAGAACAGCTTCTTCCCTGCTGCCATTAGATGTTTGAATGGACCTACTGCAAATTAAATTGATCTTTCACCACACCCTAGCTATGACTGCAGCATTACATTCTGCACTCTCTTGCTTCTTTCTCTATGACTTGTATGCTTTATCTGTATAGCATGCAAGATACAATGCTTTTCATTGTATATTAGTACCTGTGATAATAATAAATCAAATCAAATCAAATCTTCTGATGAAGGACATAAGGCATCAGGTGGACCCAAAAAAGTTTAGACATTGCTTCCTGGTCCAGATAGATTTTAGCTTTAGCTCCCTGTCTATATCCTAATTTACCTCAGGAGATCACAGAATATTTATACTGTACCTTCTGAAAACCTCCATTCTTTAGGTTAACTTAATCATATTTGTTTTCACCAATCATGGCCCATTAAACATGGTCTATGACTCTTGCTGAGATCAGCAGATTAGAACACAGAACATAGACATAGAACACTACAGCACAAACAGGCCGTTCGGCCCACAAGTTGTGCCGATCATATCTATACTTACCAGGCCATAGACCTACCTGTAACTCCCAATCCCATTAAATCCCATGTACTCATCCAGAAGTCTCTTAAAAGACCCCAGCGAGTTCGCCTCTACCACTATTGTCGGCAACCAATTCCATTCACTCACCGCCCTCTGAGTGAAAAACTTACATCTAACATCTCCTCTGTACTTGCCCCCCAGCACCCTAAACCTCTGTGCTCTCGTAGCGACCATTTCAGCCCTGGGAAATAGCGTCCAAGAATCCAGCCTATCTATTCCTCTCAACATCTTAAAAATCTCTATCAGGTCGCCTTTCAACCTTCGTCTCTCCAGCGAGAAGAGACCTAGCTCTCTCAACCTATCTTCATAAGGCATGCCCCCCAATCCAGGCAACATCCTTGTAAATCTCCTCTGCACCCTCTCAATAGCTTCCACATCCTTCCTATAGTGAGGCGACCAGAACTGCATACAATATTCCACGTGGGGTCTGATAAGGGTCTTATAAAGTTGCAGCATTATCTCCCGACTCCTAAACTCAATTCCTCTATTAATGAAGGCCAGTAAACCATATGCCTTCTTGACCACATCCTCCACTTGCGGGGCAGATTTAAGAGACCTATGGACCAGGACCCCAAGTTCCTTCTGCTCCTCAACACTGCCTGATTCACTGTCTGATTCCGATCTGCCACTGTTACTGTTGCTGCATCTAAAGTCTGTAGTGTCTCTCTGGTGTACGTGGGCAAAATGGGCATTAAATCTTAATGGTTGGCATCCGTTTTTGAAGATAATGTAAAGCCTGTTTCCCTGTGATGTGGCGGCTACACCTGTATCTACTTCCATTTTGAATGCTTTGCCATTTACCAGCATGGATAACTTAATAGGGAGCAATTTGCTGAGCTGGATCCAGGTTAGGGTGAATGACTCTGATGTTTTGCCGGGCACAATATCCAATTATTTTAAGGAAGTGAAGATATAGTCACTGTCTTTTTTGGTAATGAATGTACCAGTTGCTTCATTCTGCACAACACTTTTAAATGGCCTTTTCCATCACACCTAAAGCATACATAGTTCTTACATTGATAGGCTTCTTGGGAGTACATCAAAAGTACTTTAGTCCTCACGGTTACAGTTCTTCTCTCAGGCACCCATACCTCTACTGTTTCGCACCACAACTGTTTCCCACCACAAATAATTTACCTAATTTCGCATGCATGCAAACCTTGCATGTCTGTCTTGCATACCTATACTTACAGAGAAGCTCACTGAGTTGTTCCAGTCCTTTTGGAAGCAAGGATCCATTCCTCAGGAACTTAAAGATACTTCCATCATACATCTCTATAAGAGGAAGGTCTCCATCTGCACAGTAGGGTTTCTATGGCTTCCATTTGTGAGATTGCCAGAGGGAGCTCAAAGTCCGGCAAAAACTGGAAATCAATAATCCTGTCGGCGAGATTGCAATCTTTGATTTACCTCACCACTCGCTGGCGATGTAATCAGATTCATGCCCATAACCTGGCAATGCCAATATGTTCTCAGAAGAAATACCTGGGTCGGACTCTATGAAGAGCCCCTTACAGGCAAAGGAAGATGGGGTCTCTGTTATTTATAGTGACAGGAAGGAAGTGGGCACTGAGGGAAATGGGGATGCCTTGGATGATCAGGGTGCAAGTTGGATGGAGCAGGGATTCCTAGGATGATGGGGGGGATGGGGGAGAGAGGCCCTAGATATTTCCATCATAGGTGATAGGCCGCAGGGGGAGGCCCAAGATACCTGCGTGGTTAAGGGAAGGGGGGTAGTGGATTCCTGGATATCTCCATGGTTGGTGGGGGAGAGTCTCGAAATACCTGTACAGTGGGGCAGTAGCGGGGGGGTTATCCTAACTTGTGATCAGGTTGTCCTTTAGAAAGGTGTCCTGAGCTCTCTGGAGCTGCTTCCCAGCTATAATAGTTCCTGCCTCACCACAGTTACAGTACAAACCCTATTCTTTCTTTTAAGATGTTTAACTGACAAGATCTGGAGAGAAAACAGACCAGTGGAGCCTCATGCCAGTTTTCTCAATGGAACTTTGCCAAATCCTGGGACGCTCACCAACATCACCCGCCCCCCCCATTCCCCCACCCCCCCAATAGCTCTCTAGTCACGTAGCAGTTGGTCAATCTTGTACTGTTGGAATCATAGAAATTACAGTTCAGAAGAGGCCATTCAGTCCACTATGTTTGAACCAGCTCTCCAACTGAGCAATCCACTTTGTGCCACTCCCGACCTTCTCCTGTAACCCCGCACACTCATACTTTTCAGCTAACTGTTTAATTCTCTTTTAAATGCTTCAATTGAGCCTGCTTCAGGCAGTGCCTTCCAGTCCTTAACCACACACTGTGTGAAAATGTTTTGTTCCTAACATTGCTTATGCTTCTTTTAGCAAGAATTTTAAGCTTGCTTTCTCTCATTCTCGATGCTTCCTTAAATGCAAACAATGTTTTTCCCCTATCTACTCTGTCCAGCCGTCTCCTGAATTGAATACCTGTATCAAATCTCCTCTCAGCATCCTTTTCTCCAAGGAAAACAATCCCAAATCCTCCAATTTATCTTCATAATTGAAGGACCTGCCTCCCTCCAAATGATTGGATACATTTCAATGTCAGTGTATGTGTAACACATGCTTTTAATAGGGGGCAGGGATACTGTATTTGCGAGGGACTGAAATATGTGCAAATCCTTATTGTTACTTCTGTGTTTGAAATTGAGCGAGTGTCCAATCTTACCTGTACCCCCTTCTCCACTCCAGCCAGCGAGAATGGAGAATTTGGCACTCAGCCAAAACTCCAGTCGTTGCAGGGGCACTGGAGAATCCCAACCTCTTTCGAGGTCGGAGAATTCCAGCAATTGTCACTGAAAGTGTCAGAATAGCACAGTGGCACAGTGTTTAATGCTACTGCCTCACAGCGCCAGGGACCTAGGTTCGATTCCCGCCTTGGGTCACTGTCTGTGTGGAGTCTGCATGTTCTCCCCGTGTCTGCGTGGGTTTCCTCCAGGCACTCCGGTTTCCTCTCACAGTCCGAAAGACGTGCTGGTTAGGTGTATTGACTATGCTAAATCCTCCCTCAGTGTACCCGAACAGGCGCCAGTGTTTGGCAACTAGGGCATTTCCACAGAAACATTAACACTGCAGTGTTAATGTAATATATAACACTGAATTTAAAAATAAGTTAAAATTTAAATCTTGATATTGATATCCAAAGTCCCTTAGAGCTATGCTGGGTTCACACTTTGAATGAGCGCTGTGGGACTGTGATGTCAAATAGCCCTCCAGCCTCCTCACTTAAGCAATTGACAGCACTCATGACTCACATAAGTGAAGGTTATCATATCAGGTCGTCACTTTAGTACTGGTGAGCCTCTTTGGCAGAAAATTAGGATTTATTATATCCAGCACTTGCAGTAAGAGAATTATGAACTGAGCTGTTTTATTGCTCTGTCACCAGGCTGGAGTGAGGATGCCCCATTTGTCATCTGCGTTTTAACACTGCTTATATTTTCCTTCATTGCATGGTGTTACAGAGAGCGAATGTTGAAAACTAATAGCCTGAGTAGAAAAAAAAGTGTTATTTGCATGCGAATGCCTTCTTGATGATCATGTCACCCTCTCGATTGGGGGTGTGAAACATTTTGATGGAGTCCTGTTGCGCAGGGTTGAAAAGAATAGGAAAGCATGAACTAAATGAAGAAATGGTTATACACGAGCATTTCTTGGTTTCTTAAAGACTCTCATCCACAAGGTATTTCTGAAGATTTCACCAACTCTTGCTGGAATCCTCCAGTTTCTTTCGCCCTGCTCAACCAAATCCCCATTTGCAACCGTCACAGTGTAGAAGAGGTCCTTCAGCCCATCGAGTCTGCACCTACGCATGAAAGGCCCTGACCTGCCCCCCTAATCCCACTTGCCAGCACTTGGCCCTTAGCCTTGAATGTTATGGCATGCCAAGTACTCATCCAGGCACTTTTCAAAGATTATGAATTATCCCATCTCCACCACGCTCCCAGACAGTGCATTCCAGACTGTCATCACCCTTTGAGGAAAATGTTTTTCCTCAAATCCCCCCTAAACTTCCCACTCCTCACTTCTAACTTATGTCCCCTCATAACTGACCCTTCAACTAAGGAGAACAGCTGCTCCCTATCCACACTGTCCATACTCCTCATAATCTTGAACACCACATTCAGGTTGTTCTGTTCCAGAGAAAACAACCTAAGCTTATCCAACCTCTCTTTATAACTTAAATGTTCCACCCCACGCAGCATTCTGGTGAATCTCCTCTGTACCCACTTCAGTGCAATTATATTCTTCCTGTAATGTGGTGAATGAAATTGCATGCAGTACTCCAGTTGTGACCTCACCTAGGTTCTATGCAATACCATCTTGACCTCTCTGCTTTTGTAATCTGTGCCCTGATTGATCAGATTTTCTGATACCTCTGGAACCCCTTCCACTCCGTCCCCCTTTCACAGGCAAATCTCCTCCTTCACGGGTGTCCGCCCCACCTCCTTCACCACCCCACCTCTACTTCTCGCTACTTCAAAGACAAGTCCCATTCTCCCTTATAGACATTAGCCCTATCCTCTCTTCACAACGTAAGGGGAATTCCCCATTGGGGCTTCCAACAGGCCTTTGTAGTTGCCCTGACACAGGTTGGAATATGATGAAGGAGCAGCACTCTGAAAGCTAGTGGCATTTGCTACCAAATAACCCTTTTGGATTTTGGTGTTGTGAGACTACTCACCGTGTTTACCCCATCCAATACCAACATCTCCACATAAGGTTGGAATTGCCAGGGTGATTACATTACATTACCTCCTCATTACAGGAGGGATATGGAAGCTATTGAAAGGGTGCAGAGGAGACTTACAAGGATGTTGCCTGGATTGGATAGCATGCCTTATGAGGATAGGTTCAGGGATCTCAATCTTTTCACCTTAGAGAGAGACGAAAGATGAGAGGTGACCTGATAGAGGTGCATAAGATGTTGAGAGGTATAGATAGAATGGATTCTCAGAGGCTTTTTCCCAGGGCTGGAGAGAGGACACAGGTTTAAGGTGCTGGGGAGTAGGTATAGAGGGGATGTCAGAAGTAATTTTTTTATACAGAAGGTAATGGGTGAGTGGAATCGGCTGCCATCGATGGTAATAGAGGCAAATTCGGTAGGCTCTTTTAAGAGACTTCTGGATGAGTACATGGGACTTAATAGAATTGAGGGTTATAGGTAAGCTTAGTAGGTAGGGATATCATTGGCACAACTTGTGGGCCGAAGGGCCTGTTTGTGCTGTAGTTTTTCCATATTCTATGTTCTGTGATGCTGGCAGTGCCAACCTGTGCCAGGAGACAGTGGCAACCAGTGCTAGGGGCATCAATGCTGGGCAGTGTTGTGGGAAGTGACAAAGGAAACATGATTTTGGTTAATCTAAGATTAAGTAGACTGAAATGATTTGTCATTGCAATGTGATGACAGTAATCACAACTCCCTTCTCTTTGACATCACTGTCTAGCACCAAAGATAGAATGTTTACAAGTTGAAATGGGCTTTCACATTATTTTGGTATGTATTCAGGTTTTTATGTTGTCTCATGTCAGATATTTCATTTGTTCTGGCTATGGACTAATTAAAAATAGCTTTGCATTCTGCATCCAGCTCTGATACTCCATTTACACTACAGGCAGATATTGTTATCACTATCTCTTCCCCTGAAAGCATCACTTCTGACAGCAATAATACAAAACTCTTCAAAAATAAATTGTCTGTGTTTTAGTTCAGATTTGAGACCTGTTGTGCATCCAATATCTACACTGGGGGCTATTTTACCAGAATTTGGCACTGTGTTGGTTCCGCTGGGGTCTAAGCTAACTAGGTAGGTGGGCATAGTGGCAGGTGGGAGGCACAGTGACACAATGGTTAGCACTGTTGCTTCACAGTCTCAGGGACCCAGGTTCGATTCCCAGCTTGGGCCACGGTCTGCGGGGAATCTATGCATTTTCCCACGTCTGTGTGAGTTTCCTTGGGGATGCTCCAGTTTTCTCCCAAAGTCTGAAAGACGTGCTGGTGAGGTGCATTGACCATGCTAAATTCTTTCTCAGTGTACCTGAACAGGCACTGGAGTGTGGTGACTGGGGGATTTTCACAGTGTCTTCATTGCAGTGCTAACGTAAGCCTGCTTCTAACAAACAAATAAACTTTAAACTTAACTTCATAACATACCTTGGGATTGGCACAGATGAAAGTAGGCACTAGTGTAGAGAGGTCCCCATTTTATATGTAGTTATAAATAATAAATGACTCTGTTCACTCAGAGCTTCCATCCTGTCATTTCATGCTGTCAAGTTTGGCGCATGCACGCACGCACGCACACATGCACGCACACACAGTGTTTCACTCTTATGGAGTGTGAGATTGACTGTGCTATGTCCCTCCCACCAGCCAGTAAGGCCAATGGGCTATTGAGGTGTTGATTGGCTGCCCACCTCACGTGCACGATGGAAGTGAGAACATGGCCACATGCCTCAAGGGCCTGCAGTGCCTGAGACTGTCGTTCCAACTTTGATGAGCTCCATGGTGTGTCCGTTCATTGGCAATGCATTTGCAACTCTTTGTTAGGCAGAGACGTTTCGCTGAGGATGAAAGAAGCATCGCTTTGCCCTCGATGCAAGTCATTATCGTTCTCCTGCAAAGTCAGGCCAATGGCTGCAGCCCCCTGCCATTGAAAACCTACAACTGAATGGTTAGATAATGGTGGCACTACACTATTGGTTTGACCTTTCACTTGTTGTGGGAGACCTCACCAACTGCTACTCCTGCTGGTCCCCGAAATGAGGCACAATCAGGGCATGACTGGCTCAATGGTCAATTCTGGCTCTCTCCATTGCCCAGTGTTCTTCCTCTTCCTCTTCCTCTCTATAATTGAGCCCATCAGCCTCTTCAACATCCTCCTCATCGGAGATCTGGCCCTTGCCCATCTCTTCTCTGCGGTTCTCTGTGGAGAGCACAGTAATATGGGAAACCCGCTGTACTGTATGGCGACCAACGATTTGAGTGGCCTAAGGTGTCATTGTCATGAGTGCTCCTCAGGTAACAGGCACACACATGGATGATGCACACTGTATGGTCACTGATGTGTTGAACATTGAAGAAGTGGAATCCCCTTGCTGTTCCTGAATGGTGCCACATGCTGCCATGAATGCCACATCTGTGCAATTTATCAGACCTTGCATCTCTGCTAGATGGGCAAAGCCCATGGTCCTGGCATCCTGGTTCACTTGATCCTGGTCAAAGTTGTGAAACATTACAGCTCTGTCATTAGAGTAACTGTAAACTTCCTAATATGTTTGCAAGTGGCAGCGTGAGAGATATTTCCCCCAGGCTGCCCTGGAACAAACCTTTAGCATAAAAGTTCAGAACAGCTGTAAGTTTAAGGGCATTGGGTGTCTTTCAGTTCCACAGGGTGCCAGTTTGTACAGTGTGTGACAGAGGTGATCCACTGTCCCCCAGATCAGATGTAGTTTTCTCTGCGCTGCAGCTTGGACAACTGAAGATAGGAACATCGACAGTGGAGAATTCTTTGCCACCACTGTCTCTGACGGTGCTCCTCATGCGTGGCCTTTCTCTCTGAGCAGCTGCCAGCCACTGGTCCTGGGCACACACACAGCAGCACATCATTGTGTCTGCCCTGCTCAATCCCGATCAGTAGAAAGGCCAACTCAACAGGCTCCAGGATTCCGATGAATCATACAGAGAGCGAGAACACCACACTGAATGCTGAGGGGTCATCACAGAGGCCTGACCCTCATTGCTGTATGCGACTGTGACTTCCATCTCAATGCTTCCCATTACCTGAGTGCATTTCTGCTCTCTCTCGCACCACCCAAACTGATATTCTAGCCACATCTGCACATAACTTTCTCTGTACTCCAGCAGAATGGGATCAGGTTCAGCCTCTATTATCTCATGGCATTTAACTTACATAGTCTGCTCCCGCCCCACCCCCCCGCCCCCTGACAAAGTAACATATGTCCTGACCTTTCATAGCGCTAAACAGAGAATGCATGTCAACAAGGTCTGCATGCTGCCATGTCAAAAATAGTGCCGAACATGATATTGCACATAGAACATAGAACATAGAACATTACAGCGCAGTACAGGCCCTTCGGCCCTTGATGTTGCGCCGGCCAGTGGACCCTCTAACCTAAACTATTCCAATATCATCCATATGCCTATCCACCGACCATTTGAATGCCCCCAAAGTAGGCGAGTCCACAACTGCTGCAGGCAGGGCATTCCATGCCCTCACCACCCTCTGTGTAAAGAACTTGCCTCTGACATCCGTCCTATAACTACCACCTCTTAATTTAAAGTTATGTCCCCTCGTGTTGGTCATCACCATCCGAGGAAAAAGGCTCTCACTATCCACCCTATCCAGTCCTTTGATCATCTTATATGCCTCAATTAGGTCACCGCGTAACCACCTTCTCTCTAATGAAAATAACCTCAGGTCCCTCAGCCTTTCCTCATAAGGCCTTCCCACCAGACCAGGCAACATCCTGGTAAACATCCTCTGCACCCTTTCCAATGCTTCCACATCTTTCTTATAATGCGGCGACCAGAACTGTACGCAATACTCCAAGTGCGGCCGCACCAGAGTTTTGTACAGTTGTAACATAACCTCACGGCTCCTAAATTCAATCTCTCTACCAATAAAAGCTAACACACCATATGCCTTCTTAACAACTTTATCAACCTGGGTGCCAACTTTCAAAGAGCTATGTACTTGTACCCCAAGATCCCTCTGCTCGACAACACTATTAAGGGTCTTCCATTAGCCCTATATTTCATATGCCTGTTATTCCTACCAAAGTGAATCACCTCACACTTATCCGTATTTAATTCCATTTGCCACCTCACGGCCCAGCTCTGCAACCTATCTATGTCCCTCTGCAAACTGTAACATCCATCCTCGCTGTCTACAACTCCCCCCACTTTGGTATCGTCAGCAAATTGACTAATCCAACCCTCTACACCCTCATCTAGGTCATTTATAAAAATGACAAACAGAAGTGGCCCTTAAAACAGATCCTTGAGGTACACCACTTGTAACTGCACTCCAGGTTGAATATTTCCCATCAACCACCACCCTCTGTCTTCTATCAGCTAGCCAATTCCTAATCCAAACTGCTAGATCACCTTCAATCCCATGCATCTGCACTTTCTGCAGTAGCCTACCATGGGGAACCTTATCAAAGGTTGCTAGAATCCTTTGCTAAAATCCATATACACTACATCAACTGCCTTACCCTTATCTATCTTTTTTTGGTCACCTCCTCAAAAAACTCAATAAGGTTTGTGAGGTACAACCTACCCTTCACAAAACCGTGCTGACTATCCCTAATCAATTTATTTCTCTCTAGGTGCTTATAAATCCTATCCCTCATAATTCTTTCCAAGACTTTGCCCACAACAGAAGTCAGGCTCACTGGTCTATAATTTCCAGGATGGTCCCTACTCCCCTTTTTGAACAAAGGGACAACATTTGCCATCTTCCAGTCTTCCGGCACTATACCTGTAGCTAATGACGACATGAAGATCAAAGCCAAAGGCTCTGCAATCTCCTCTCTAGCCTCCCAGAGAATCCTAGAGTAAATCCCATCTGGCCCAGGGGACTTATCAATTTTCATACCCTCAAGATTCGCTAACACCTCCTTCTTATGAACCTCAATCCTGCCCAGTCTACAACCTAGTATTGCAGTATTCTCCCCGACAACATTGTCTTTCTCCTGCGTGAATACTGACGAAAAATACTCATTCAGTGTTTCTCCTATCTCCTCAGGCTCCACGCACAACTTCCCACTGCTATCTCTGACTGGCCCTAATCTTGCCCTAACCAATCTTTTATTATTTATATACCTGTAAAAAGCTTTAGGATTCTCCTTAATCCTATCCGCCAAAGTTTTCTCGTGTCCTCTTCTAGCTCTTCTCAACTCCCTCTTTAGCTCCTTCCTGTCTGATTTATAGCTCTCCATTGCCCTAACTGAGCCTTCACGTCTCATCATTATATAAGCCTCCTTCTTCCTCTTCACCAGAGATTCAACTTCCCTAGTACACCATGGTTCCCTCACTCGACACTTCCTCCCTGGCAGGTACATATTCATTAAGGACATGCAGAAGCTGTTCCTTAAATATGCTCCACATTTCAGATGTCCCCAGCCCCTGCAATTCCCTGCTCCACCCTATGCATCCTAAATCTCTCCTAATAGCATCATAATTACCTTTCCCCCAGCTATACCTACTGTTATTCGGTATGTGCCCATCCCTTTCCATCACTAAGGTAAACGCAACCGAATTGTGGTCACTATCACCAAAGTGCTCACCCACCTCCAAGTCTAACGCATGGTCTGGTTCATTACCCAGTGCCAAATCCAAAATAGCCTCACCTCTTGTTGGTCTATCTACATACTGAGTCATGAAGCCTTCCTGCACACATTGAACAAAAACTGACCCCTCTAACGTACTTGAATGTACCTTTTCCAATCGATATTAGAAAAGTTAAAGTCCCTCATTTCAACTACCCTGTTACTTTCACACCTATCTAGGATCAACTTTGCAATCCCTTCCTCTACTTCTCTGGAACTTTTTGGAGGCCTATAAAAACTTCCAACAGTGTGACCTCTCCTTTCTTGTTTCTAATCTCAGCCCACACTACCTCAACAGACAAGTCCACATCAAACGTCTTTTCTGCCACCGTAATGCAGTCCTTAACTAACAATGCCACTCCTCCCCCTCTTCTACCACCACCTCTGCTCTGACTGAAACATCTGAACCCCGGAACCTGCAACAACCATTCCTGCCCCTGATCTATCCACATCTCTGAAATGGCCACAACATCGAAGTTCCAAGCACCAATCCAGGCTGCAAGTTCATCCACCTTATTGCGTATGCTCCTCGCATTAAAGTATACACACTTCAAACCACCCTCCCGTTTGCCACTATACTGTTGCGACCTAGAAACCTTATCCATGATCTCCCTATTCACATCCTCCTGTATACTGGCACAACAATTCAGGTTCCCATCCCCCCCTGAATCAGTTTAAACCCCCCCGAATAGCACTGGTAAATTTACCCCCCAAGATATTGGTACCTCTCCGGTTCAAGTGCAGACCATCCCTCTTGTAGAGGTCCCACCTTCCCCAGAATGAGCCCCAATTGTGCAAATACCTGAACCCTTCCCTCCTGCACCATCCCTTTAGCCACGAGTTCAAATGTTCTCTCTCCCTATTCTTTTCTATGCTATCCCGCAGCACAGGTAACAAACCAGAGATAACCACTCCGTTAGTTTTAGCCTTAAGTTTCCACCCTAACTCTCTGAATTTCTGCTTTATATCCCCATCCCTTTTCCTACCCACGTCATGGGTACCTACATGCACCACAACTTGGGGCTGGTTCCCCTCCCCCTTAAGGATCCCGAACACTTGGTCAGAGATATCACTGACCCCAGCGCCCGGGAGGCAACATACCAACCGCGAGTCCCGCTCCTTCCCACAGACTCTCCTATCTATCCCCTTAACTAGGAAGTCCCCAATCACTAATCCAGATCTTTTCTTCCCCCTTCCCACCTGAGCATCAAGGACAGGCTCAACTCCCGAGACCTGTACTCCATGGCTTACCCCGGTTGTATCTACATCCCCAACAGCATCCAAAGCAGAGTACTTATTGCATAGAGGAACAGCCTCAGGGAAACTCTGCACTGACTGCTTCTTACCCCTTCTAACAGTCACATTTAGGAGTAACTATCTCCCTGTAGCTTTTATCAACAGCCATCTCTGCTTCCCTAATAATTCTTAATTCCTCCAGTTCCAGCTCCAGGTCCCTAACACGGTCCTCAAGGCGGTGGAACTGGATGCACCTCTGGCAGGTGTAATCAGCTGGGACACTACCAGTGTCCCTCACCTCAAACATCCCACAGGAGGTACATCGCACTGCCTGCACTGCCATCACTATTACTTCCTTTACCCAGAAACAAATATAAACTTAAACTTACCTACCCACACTCCTAGTCTCCTTTTTTAATTAGGTTAGAGGAGGGGGGAGGGTTGGGATACTCTACACGTGTAGAGTATCAGGATTCTTCACCTTCCCAATTTATGGAGGTCCAGGTGAAAAAAAAAACTCCTGCACAGGCCTCCCTGTGACTACTTCCTGTTTCCAGTGTTAAGAGTTAAAAAAAAACAGACACTATTTTGGAAAAAAAGACGCAGAAATTTACTCGCCAGGTCTCCTCACACCAGCCGCTCCCAAGGAACAATAAGGCCGATTCTCCGAGGTAAGTAACTTTTATAGTGAAAAAAAAACTCCTGCGCAGGCCTCCTTGTGACTACTTCCTGTTACATGTGGACTGGTGCCAACTATCACCATCCGACTTACCAGAAGGTTCTGCGCAGTACAAGCTATGTATTGCTAAGACTTGAATTGAAAGATATGTCTACATTCTTGGGCTTCCAAAGAGTTAATCTCCGTGCAACTAGATCTAGCTCTGGATACTAAACTGACATGCTGGACTCCTCCAAGATTCGTCACTTAGTCTGGGAACAACATTCACCTTGGTGAGACTCTGTTGAATCTTGAGAGATTTGCAAATTGGCTTTTGAAACAACTTCCTAGAGGACAGCTTCATTCTTTGGGGTCTTCAATGCAGTTAAGCAGCTTTGCCCGAGAGCAGTCAACACACTCCCATTGCTGGACCTGACAGTCAGAGTTTCACAGAGAAGTGAATTTGAACTTCCTGGCCAATAATCCCTTCTGGTCTCACACCGTTGACAGAGTCAGGATTATAACTTCACAGCATTTACTCTTCCCTAAGTGAAAGAGTCTTTATGCCTCATGAGACAGGCTAGTTTCTCATCATTGATACCCTCACACTGCCCTTGCAGCCTGGCCTCTTCCAAAGCAGGACCTCATATTTGCACCCAGTACTGCCCTTTTGTTATAACCTCCTCCCACCCAGTTTGTTGCTCCCAGTAAGGAAGGACAAACACTCAGCTGCTGTTTGAATATGAATCCAGCATGGGGAAACTGGGAAGCGATGTCTGCCTGCGGCAGCCCACACAATGCCTTGGAGCAAGAGCGAACTGATATAAAAGGAAGGTAATGCCTCTGAGCATCCACACACACCCAAAACCCCAAAACTCTCCACTCCCACAAAGGTAACAGTGACCCTCAGCCTGGCCCTGAGTTACACTTGTGTTCTCTCACAGCATTCTCCCTGCTGCCCTTGAGTGTTGGATTTTCTGAAAAATAATGGCTGACTGAGCGCTTACCTCCAATATCCCCCTCAGAGGCACCAGATTTATGCTTATGTTGAGTTGTTTTAAATATGGGCTCAATATCTGGAGTGAATGCTCACTAATAATATGCTGACATATTCAGATTAGGTTCGCACCCTTCCCCGGCGTGTTCCATATTACTTCGCTGGCAAGGTTAGTTCAAAATTGGAAAATGCAATCTTGTCAGTAAGAATCATGCTTTGATTTGGCTTGATTTGATTTATTTTGTCACATGTTTTAACATACAGTGAAAAATATTGTTTCTTGTGTGCTACACAGACAAAGCATACCATTCATAGAGAAGGAAACGAGAGAATGCAGGATATAGTGTAGCTAGGGTGTAGAGAAAGATCAACTTAGTACAAGATAAGTCCATTCAGAAGTCTGATGGCAGCAGGGAAGAAGCTGTTCTTGAGTCAGTTGGTACGTGACTTCAGACTTTTGTATCTTTTTCCCAAAGTAAGAAGTGGAAGAAGGAATGTTCGGGGTGTGTGGGGTCATTAATTATGTTGACTGCTTTGCTGAGGCAGCAGAAAGTGTAGACAGAGTCGATGGATGGGAGGCTGGTTTACATGATGGATTAGGCTTTGTTCACCACTCTTTGTAGTTCGTTGTGGTCTTGGTCAGGGCAGGAGCCATACCAAGCTGCGATACAACCATGCTAAAATTCTCCTTCAGTGTACCCGAACAGGCGCTGAAGTGTAGCTTTTCACAATAACATCATTGCAATGTTAATGTAAGTCGACTTCTGTCACAAATATATCAGAAAATAAGCGTGGGGATAACTATTGAGTAGGATTTCCCAGGGTATAGCATTGGGGAATGCCACTGTTTTTAATTTCCATAAATAATCAGCATTTTTACACAGCATTTGAGTTGTTTAATAGTTTGCTTCAGTGCATTGGAAATAGAGTTTTAATTCACTTATAGCTAAAGCGTGTGTATGGGTTTCTGGTTGTATTATATAAAGCCATTTACAATCACAATCCCAAAGTTATTTTGTTTTATATTTAAAAGAAATGTGACAAATATAACATACTTCCCAACAAATCTGATAGTTTAAATCAAAAGGGTGAAATATGAGGAAAAATAGCAAAGCATAGCTATTGCTTTAAAGCACATTTAGTTGAACAAACTGCTCATGTGAATACTGACTGATTACCCTATTTACATGGGAAAGTACTAAAACTTTAGTCTAGCCAAATGAATAGTTAATTGTTAAATCCAATAAAGAAACAACAGTTTTAACTTCACACTATTAATAAAGAGGGGAAAAAAATAAAAGATGGCTTCTAGAATATTAATATCCATGGGTTAATGAGACGTTTCTGAGTTACAGAAATGTAACATGATGAAAGAGTTTCCTGAGTGGAACTAGGAAAGTATTTAACATGTCACCAAATATCTTGCATTTTAGATAAATATTTACATATCATCCGTGGCAATGCTCATGCTGAATTTCTTTGAAAGAGTTTAATTCAGATCATGTTTCAGACAATATATCAAACGCAAATTCCATTCAAGATCAGAACATTTATGTCTAACCCTCAACGCAGAAAAACAAGTGCATTCTTACCTTCCTCCGATAATTCAGTGCAGTTCTTCCAATGATCTAGCTGCCACACTCTGATACGTAGAGTTCAAATGTCTCGAAGCATCATTGAAAAGCTAAGAAAAGAAAGCAAGTGGGTGAGAGGAGAGGAATGGGTGAGAGAGAGGGTGAGTAGGGAGACAATGGGTAGCGAGAGGGTTGGTGAGACAGAGGGTGAGTGAGGGAGAGCATGGGTGAGGTAAAGGGTGGATGAGTGAGAGGTGTGGGTGGGTGAGGGAGAGGCTGAGCGAGGGAGAGGGTAGGTTAGGGAGAGGGTGGGTGAAGGTGAGGATGGATGAGGGAGAGGGTGAGTGAGAGAGAGAGAGAGAGGGGGGAATGAGGGAAAGGGGAGGGTGGATGATGGTATGTGGTGGGTGAGGGATTGAGGTGGTGAGGAAGTGAGATGGGTGAGGAAGTAAGGTGGATGAATATTTAGGGTGGGTGAGGGGTTAGATACTGAGTCTCTCCCTCAAATATTCCCACCTTCACTCCCTCCAAGCTCTCGGTGGGAGGTCTGTCAAGAAAGGGAGATCTGAAAGGGATATCTGTGTCAAACATCCATGGTGGCTGTTGTTGGTTGTTGAATATATATTTATTTGATGTGTCCATCCCTGTTACTATTCCAGCTGCTTTTTGGATTATCCCTTGGTAGGAAAACTGAGTGGCAAGGACTGGATTTGCAGCTATTGTGCAGCAATCTGTCCAATTTGCATCCTCAGTCTGAGGTCTATATGCCTTTACCTATTGAAAGTCACCTCGCTGACCAATGAGCTCTTTCCTGATCTTATGAGTCCCTTCTTTCTCCTTAACCTAGATGATGTTATCCCTATTATGTATGTTGGGGCTTAGCCCCTTTAAAGTAATGGGCTATTAGATATGAAGAGTGGGGTGAACTGCTGGGGAACCAACCTGAATGGCCAGTCAATGTTTGGAATATGGAGCAAATAGGCTGAATAAAGACTTGTGTTCCCTGATGACTGGCTGAAGAGTAGCTCTTGAGGGTTATATCTCAGTACTCAGAGATCAAAAAAGGACTATTGGGGTTTATCACCATTAAGTCTCCTCTGCTGCATCCAAATGGATCCATCCAACAACACTTCAGCAAGATTATCCTTCAATTGTGTTTGCCTGGCCAATTTGAGGGATGTATTGAAGAGGATGATATAATTGAACAGCTTTGCTAGCTCTAGAGATACAAAGTAGGTCCTTTCCCTTTGACTTGCTTTTACTTATAAAACTTTTGTAATAGAAGCAGGCTACTGTTATCTGCAAAAAAAGACATCTGCAACTGCGATGTTTAGGTGTTCCAAATATGAACTAGACACACAAAGAAAAATCTTCTATTTCTGGAATGCTTTCTTGCACTGCATTAAGAATAAAGAATAAAGAAAGTACAGCGCAAGAACAGGCCCTTTGGCACTCTAAGCCTGTGCTGATTATGATACCTGCCTAAAGTAAAACCATATGCACTTATGGAGTCCATATCCTTCCATTCCCAACCTATTCATGTATTTGTCTAGTTGTCCTTGAATGCGCTTTTGTACCTCCTCCCATGACCTCCTTGGCAGCATGTTCCAGACATTCACCCCCTTTCTGTAAAAAAACTTGCCTCACACATTTTCTCTAAATGTTTCCCCACGCACCTTAAACCTATGTCCCCCAGTATTTGAATTTTCTACTTTAGGAATTAGCATCTGTCTATCCACTCTGTCCATGCCACTCATAATCTTGTAAACCTCTATCAGGTCACTCCTCAACTTCTGTCGTTCCAGTAAAAACAAACCGAGTTTATCCAACCTCTCCTCATAGCTAATACCCCCCAGACCTGGCAATATCCTGGTAAACCTCTTCTGTACCCACTCCAAAGCACACACATCCTTCTGGTAGTGTGGTGACCAGAATTGTACACAATACTCTAAATGAGGCCCAACTAAGGTTCTGCACAGCTGCAGCGCCAATTTGTACATTCAAAGCAGGTGCCTAACCTATTTGTGATAGTTGTGTTGCATTTTCTAATGTGTAGATATAATGATCTTGCTTTCTGGAGTGGGAAGGATCCAGATTGTTCTATGTTGAGTGCACGAGTGTTTCAAATTCAAATTCACGTTTGTATAGATTTGAACCAGAGATACTTCATGCTGACATTAGGTGGAGATAGTAACCATGGGTGAAATTTAATGGAGCTCACCAGAGTAGAAGCCAGGAAAGTTTAGTTGGAGGGCTGGGGAGGGATGATGCAGGAATTCCATGATGTCAATTATGTACATTGGTGAGTCACTTCAACTGAATTATCCCTTAACCCACCGGAATTTAATGGTGGGATCCAATGGGACTTGCATAAGTCTCCAGTGCCTTGAGGAAACCATTCAAATTAGGAACATGAATAGGCCCTTCAAGCTTGCTTTACCATTCAATAAGATTGTGACTGCTCTGATTGTAACCTGAACCCCCACATTCTCATCTATCCCTAATAACCTTTCACTCCCTTTTTAATCAAAAATCTATCTCGCTCTGTCTTAAAACGTTTAACATTTCTGCTTCCACTGCCTTTTGAGGAAGAGAGTTCCACATTTCCATCTTAAATGAGCGACCCCTTATTTTTAACCAATGACCCTTAGTTCTCAGTTCACTGACAAGAGGAAATACCCTCTCCACATCCACCCTTTCAAGAATCTTCAGGACCTTAAAGGTTTCAATCAAGTCCCTCTTACTCTTTTAAGCTCTAGTGGATACACATCTTGCCAGTCTAATCTTTCCTCATAAGATGACCTGCCCATTCCTGGTATTATTCTATTAAAACATCTCTGAACTACTTCTAACACATTTACATCTTTCCTTAAACACAGAGACTAATACTGTACACAATATTCCAGATGTAACCTCTGTGGGAAGCCAACCATTTTATTTGTTATAATTTTTATAACATTTTTCGCAATGTATTCATACTATCATTTTCGACAATGTATTTGTACGAACATTTTCTCGTGGGATAAATCAGGTTTTTCTTGTGCTGGGGCATGTTACAATGTCACAACATGCTGAGACATGCTGTGTCCATTCACAGCTCATAATCAGCTAACCTTGTCAGAGACCACTATCTTGTGGACGGTGCATAATCAGAGGTCAGAACTAATTAGTATCGGCCACCTCTAAAAATGTGTTTAATTAACTAATGAATGTAAATGGACATTCTCTGGACGAATGTATAATAATAAGAGAGAAAAATAGAAGAAGGAGACTTGGTAACATCATATAAAATAGAGAAGGAACTCCTAATAAACTTGTACGTTCGTACCAGACCATGAGATGTTGGCAAATTCTTGAACCTAACATCTCCCTACTAGAATGTGGCAGCTAAGGGATTTTCACAGTAACTTAACTGCAGTGCTATTATAAGCCTACTTGTGACACTAATAAATAAATTTAAAAACTTATTTTTGTAAACAACTCACTTCACAGAAAATGATAACATTCTATTAGCTTTCTTAATTACATGTTGTACCCTGTATCAGCCTTCAGTGATTCATGGACCAGGACACCCAGATCCCTCTGCACTTTGGAGCTGTGCAATCACTCACCAATTATATAATCAGTTTATTTTTATTCTTTCCGTCAAAATGGACAATTTCACACTGGTCCATAATAATATTCCATTTACTGTTTTTTTGCCCACTCACTTAATCAATCTAATTATGTCTGATTTCTCAGTGGCCTACTACTGACAGACACCAGTGTCCAATGGAGGAGTTCACCATCGGGAACATGAACGGATGCAGAAAGCTACTCCCTGCCCTTGCTTTTGACCACCATTCCTATTTCGAGACTCTCTTCACGGAACCACTCCACCCCACCTCCAACACCATACATGTGTTCTACTTGCCTGTCTCCAGGGATCCAGTAACGATGCCTGGGTGAAAGGCCTCAGTACAATGCGCCAGCAACCACTGCTCTTGGTGCCACTAATTGGCCAGTAGTTCATGGAAGCAGGATTTCTGCTCGACCAGGTCCTTTGAAATGGGAGGATTGCAGCTGGCCAAAAAGCTGCTTGATTTCATTTCAGTACTGGTGGACCTGTTTCCCCCAACCTACCCCATTATCCCTCCTTCCCCACCGGTCCCAGAGAGAACTGAGGTGGGACATCCACTTGTTCACCAACCAGTGGGGGAGACTCCCTATTGCTCAGAAGCAATCCACCCAATAATTATCTTTGCAGCAGTATGTCATTCTTCACAAAATTCTCAAAATGTTTCAAAGACAAAGGTATTAATTGTCACACAATTAAATTTACATGCGAAAGTTCAGATACCTATCTACCGAACTATTGCAACGCTATTGCAACACAGACACTGCAGTAAAACTTGACACTGATGTGACTACACAGGAGAGGAGTAAAATGCTGGATTGGAAGATTATCAAACATAATTGAGGAGGAAGATTAAATCAAGCTCTTAAATCAGATCATCATCAAACAAACCCCACCTGAGTTATGCCAATCAGTTGTGCAGAATTATTATTTTTTTAAAAAAACTGACATAATAAAGCACACATTATTGAAAATAATGCTTGTAATTCTATTTAAGCAGATCTTCATCAAGTGCTATTTGTCCTAGAATTACAGTGGGCAATTTTCAGTGTTAAATGCATGGTGGTTGATGGAGCAGGTCAACCCTGTCCAATTTTCACTCCCTTTGAATGGAAGCCTTATTGTACAGTGATAAAGTTCCCTATCCCTGGACCAATAACTCTGGGTTCAAATCCAAATCCAGGCCTTGTTGGCCATGGAGAAGCATTGAATTCAGCTCTATGGGCTGATAATCAGCTCGGAAATTCTTCCATTATTCGTTTGATGAAGGAGTAGTGGCTCCAGAAGCTCGTGCTACCAAATAAACCTGGTGGACTTTAACCTGGTGTTTTGAGATCCGATCACTTTTCCCAACATTCCCCAACGGGGGTAAAAAAAACACTGTGGGTGTGAAGATATGTTAACAACAACTTCTGTCAATTTTCAGGGAGGATAGAATCATAGATTCCTACAGTGCAGATGGAGACCATTTGGCCCATCGAGCCTGCTCTGGCCATGGTCCCACCCCAGTCTTACCCCCAAAACCCCCTGTATTTACCCTAGCTAATCCGCCTGATACTAAGAGGCAATTTAGCATGGCCAATCCACCTAACCCTCATGCCTTTGATGTATAGATGGAAACTTGAGCTCTCGGAGGAAACTCACACAGGCACAACGTGCAAACACACACAGGAGAATGTGCAAACTCCACACAGACAGTGACCCAAGCCAGGAATTGAACTCAAGTCTCCTGGCGCTGTGAAGCAGCAATGCTCACCAATGTGCCACCCAGATTCTATAAGAGCCGGGAAAGCAGTTTATTGCCCAACAGATGACCATGGAATTTTCTGCTCCAGATTATCGTCTGTTCAATATTTTGGAAAATTTCATTTCCTAACTATTGCTCAATTATTTCAAATACAAAATTATAAATATCCCTTAAATAGTAACACTGCTGAATTATTAACTTAAGACCATAAGATGTAGGATCATAATTAGACCATTCAGCCCATTGAGTCTGCTCTGCCATTCAATGATAGCTGATATGATTCTTATCCCCATTCTCCTGCCTTTTCCCCATAACATTTGATCCCTTATTGATCAATAATGTATCTATCTTTGTCTTAAAGACACTCATTGATCTGGCCTGCACAGCCCTCTGTGGCAATGCGTCTCAAAGATTTATTACCGTCAGGCTGAAGAAATTCCTCCTCATCTCAATTTTAAAGGAGCATCTGAGAATATGCCCTGAAGTTCTACTCTCTCCCACAAGGGGAAACATCTTCTCTATGTCCACTCTATCTAGGTCTCTCAGTATTCTGTAAGTTGCAACTATATTCCCCCTCATCCTTCTAAACTCCATCGAGTATCAACCCCCTCTCCTCAACCACTCCTCATAGAGCTTTCGTGATGTCACCCAATGATTAAGTTCAATAAAATGTACTTCAATAACATGAATTTAAACACAAAATCTTCAAAAATGAATGCACTCTAGAAATATTCTTATATTTTGCTTCACTATAGGGCTTATCCTTTCTAACTTTGTTTCCTGCAGCTGACAGAAATATTAATAGCTCTTCACCAACTCAATTTTAAATCTACTATCAGGTCATGAACCCATGGGTAAACAATTAATCTGGTTCACCAGTGTGAAAGGATATCTTGCTTAGACCCAGCAGAGTAATTCCCAATACCTCCTCTTCAAGCTGGAGACAAAAATTCATCCCTTTCTTGTCCCCAGAAATAAACCCCATCTCTCCAATGCAAGGTAGGGTATCATTTGTCAAACGACTGGGAGAATTGATCAAGATCCCCAAAAAGGGGCACGAAGAAAATGAGATTCCATCTGGGAATTGATAAAATTACATGGAAATAGAAGAATGGGGATAAGTATCATTTCTCCATGTTTGCTGTTAAATCTCTGGAAAAGTTGTATTGTATTTCATAGAAACTATAGTATAGAAGAGGTCATTTGGCCCATCGAGTCTGCACCGACTCTCTGATAGAATATCTTACCCAGCCCTCCCCTCTGTCCACACATTTTCCATGGCTGACCCATCTAACCTACACATCTTGGGTCTATTTATCATGGGCAGTCAACCTAATCCGCACATCTTTCGACTTCCAAAGCGTAATCTTTTTGTGACATGCAAACGAGCCAGTCGGGTTCCACAGACAGTAATCAGATAAGTTTCACTGAAAGACTGAAAATCTGGGAGGAAAACCAGAAAAACTCAACAGGTCTGGCAACATTAGTAGGGAGAGAAACAGAGGGCAGAATCTTCCCATCCTGTGGTGGAGCAGGGATGTGCTGTATTTCTCCGGTGGAGGCCAATGGAAAAACATATCAAATCATCTTGTCTGAACATCATTAATTATGCAAATTAGTGTTTTGAGCCCTATTAAATGGTGGAATAGACCTATTAGTATATAGCCCACCATTCTATCTGAATGGTATATTGGAAAGGCATCTCACTGACCCACAATTGAAGAAGGAAGGTGGATTCCTGAGAAAGAATCTCTAGAATATTGTGAGGCTAGAAGATGGGTCTTTAGAATACTCTGAGACTTGAAGCTGGACATCTCCAGGGCAATGAATCTGGAAGGCTCACCTGCAGGTGCTCTCTGATCCATTGCTGTGATGTTCTGAGATCCAGGGTTAGAGGCAGTCTACATCCTGAACTCCTGAGGCAGCTCCAGGCATGCTTCAGGTGAGTCCTGAGATCTGCCCACTATGTTGTTCCACATGTGCTTTACACCAGTGTGTTTACCCACTGCTGCCACAAAGAATCAAACTTGGGTGCTTGGGCCTTCATTGGCATCCTATTAGTAGGATGCAAATGTGTTTCACAATGGCCTCCAGCGAGTTTCCTGATCTGCCATGGTGGATTCCAATGGAAGATTCCATTGGAAATCTATGGTGTTGTAAAACTGATTTTGTGGGCCTCCCGCCAAATTCTCTCCAACCCCTTGCCCACCATTGAACTCGCCAGTATGAGCATGAAAGAATTAACCCTAGAATTAACAACCCTGGTCTGTAAGCTTATTCTTAATGAGTCCGCATAACTTTTGTTTTGAAGAGTTGGATATTATTTTTGAAACATCGGGTGGGGTTTTCTGCAACTCCCACATGACACATTTCACGGCTACAGAAGCAGTCCTTCATTGGCCAGAAAAGGGGTATTCTGATCCTGCTATTGTCAGTGGGGTTTCCCATTATATGCCCACCCCCTCATCACCAGCAGGAAACCCATGCCAGGGGCTTGCCGTCAGCAGGACTGGAAGATCTCGCTGTGAGGAATGTCCAGAGAATTCCGGCCATTGACCCTCTCTATCTCCAGAGATGCTGCCAGACCTGCTGAGCTTTCCCCAACATTTTCTGCTTTAACTGATGTAAACTGAGGGATAGCTATTGACCAGAAGAATGAGAGGACACCAAAATGAAGATGTCACTTTGATAGTGTAGCACTTTCCCAGCACTGCACTGAAATACTAATGACAAATATGAGTAAGAAGCCTATAATATCTGCTCAAGCCTTTGAAATGAGATATGGATCCACAGCATTCAGACTTAGAAATTAGATTCCTGCTACTTAGACAGGGCTGAAATACCTTGCTTAATACAAGAATCTGTGCCTTTGAAATATTTTCCTTTCACTTCCTAAGAATGGGTTCATACTCAAATACCGTGAGTGGTTGGGCTAGGGGGGCGTCTTTGACTCCCATAAATAATTAACTCCAAATGGTAAGTCTCCAGTGAGATAGCATTTGGTGAGCTAAAGGTGTTGTATTGTAGGAGGAGGTGGGTTAGGGAGTAAAGTGGCCATCTGTATCACTGCAGAAAATCTTTGGAAAGAAATTTGAAACCTGTCCTCAGCGTCATGAAAGGAATTCTTAACGAACTCTTGGGAACTCAAGTAGTCTTTCACCACAGATTGGGAACTCCATAAATTAGATCCTTTCAAATATCATGAATACATAATTAACGAAAATCACTTCAGGAGGAATTTTCCAAGTACTACATGCTATTCTCACCTCCCACCCATCGCGGCATGTTTTCTTATACTGGAGACAGCTCGCTATTGCCTGCTGGCAGGATCTTGCCATCCTGCCGAAGTTTACCGTCTTCTGTGTGGCTCATTCACCCCTATCACTGTGAAATCTTAAAATAGGATGGCACAGTGGCACAGTGGTTAGCACTGTGGCCTCATAGTGCCAAGGACCCGGGTTCAATTCCTGTCTCGGATGACTCTCTGTAGAGTCTGCACATTCTCCCTGTGTCTGTGTGGAATTCCTCTGAATGCTCCGGTTTCCTCCCATAGTCCAAAGATATGCGGTTTGGGTTGATTGGCCATGTTAAATTGCCTCTTAGAGTCAGGATAAATTAGCAAGGTAAATATGAGAGGTTACGGGAATGGGCTTGAGCGGGATTTTTGTTGTTGCAATCACGATGGACAAATAGCGTTCTCCTGCTCTGTAGGGATTCTATGAAAACAGTCATGAGGTTTGGGAGGGGGGGTGGGGGGGGGGGGGGGGTGGGTGGGGTGGGTTAGGTCAGATTCAGAGGTCCCAGAAGATTCCACCAAAGGGAAGGGCTGGAAAATCCCACCCATACATTTGTGGCAGACCAAGGTAAGGGGGAAGACCCTATTTTGGAAAGGCGTTCTCCTCCCTATTCATCAAACACCATTATCTAAAATGTTCTGCTCAAGCAAGCTCCCTGCAAGATTGAATAATAGTACTTCCAGAACTTGGCACCTGTATTAATTGTATTTTTATTGTTTTCTGTTATCTCGCTTTCACACATAAATACATGAAATGGAACCGCTATAACCATTTAGAATATATATTAGAAAATCTACATTAAAATGAAATGATACCAAATTTCAAAGCATGAGTTTGACTTGTCACACAGATAATATGCTGTTTTCGCTTAAGAAAATTTCCTGACACAGTAACTCATCTTTGCCGCCACCTCATAAAAAAGATGACACATAATTCTTTACCGTGTTTTGATGTTCACTCAAACAAAAATCAACCCTGGTTTATCTTCTTAAAAGATAATTTCTCTGATCCACCCACTCCTTAGCAATAGCAGTCAAAGAGACAGCAGGCTTTCTAAGCAGGAAATTCTACCCTTCCCAGTGACTGGCACAGCATATTGGTAGATACAGTTTGTCACTTTGTAGGGTCTCCTCAACCATTGTTTGTGGGAGTTTGCCACACACAAATTAGCTGCGGCCTTACTTACATTAAAATGATAACTACAATGCAGAAGTATTTCATTTTTTTTTTAATTCTTTCATGGGATGTAGCCATCGCAGACTGGGCCAGCATTTACTGCCCAGTACTTATTTGCCCTTCAACTGAATGGGCATTTCAGAGTCAATCACCTTGCTGTGGTTCTGGAGTCATGCGTAGGCCAGATTGGGTAAGGACAGCAGATTTCCTTCCTTAAAGGGCATCAGTAAGCCAGATGAATTTTTACAATTGACAATATTTTGTGGTTATCATTCAACTTTTAATTCCAGCTTTTTATTTATTGAATTCCAATTTCACCATCTGCTGTAGTGAGATTTGAACCCGTTCCCCAGAGCGTTACCTTGTGTTTCTGGATAACTTGTCCCGTAATAATATAGTGCTTTGCATGTCTCGATGCTATGACAGCTGCTTTGTAAATGCAGCTCTTTCATTCTTCTTTCCAATGGCTTCCTGTATAAAGGGGCTGATCTTTTTATTCATCATAGAACTCTACAGTGCAAAAAGAGGCCATTTGGCCCATCGAGTCTGTACCGACCACAACCTCGCCCAGGCCCTTCCCCTTAATCTCTTTAACCTACACATCTCACGACTCTAAGGGGCATTTTTTTTAGCATGGCCAATCAACCTAACCTGCATATCTTTGAACTGTGAGAGGAAACTGGAGCACCCACAGAAAACCCACACAGACAGGAGGAGAATGTGCAAACTCCACACGGGTAGTGACCTGAGCCAGGAATCGAACCTAGGTCCCTGGAGTTGCAAAGCAGCAGTGCTGTGCTACTGTGCTGTCCACTTACTGCTTATTATTATTGCTAGATCATGACCGTTCTTCAGGATCCAAATCCATTGCCCATCTTGGTGTCAGTCTACCTTGGCTGATTTGGTGCACCCAAGTCCACTCCTGTGCCTGGGTTCTGAATGAGCAGCAGAAGTCTGACATTCTGCTGAAGAAAGTACTATTTCACTTCTAAATTCGTGCAAGAGATTGGAAATCTCCCATTGCGAGGCAGGCCAGATGTCCCTGAGAATGCCAGGGCTTTAGCCCAATACCACTAAACTTCTGTTAAAGATGCGGTGGGAGTTGAATGGAAATTCTTGTTGATATTTGGGGTCATTCTTTTCATATTATACTGCCTATTACATTTTCCCTCAGCTAACTTGTGAGAATCAGATGCGTTTTCCTTGCCCCTCCACAGATTAAGATTTAGATGAATATATCCCTCTTGATCCATGAGTTGACTTGTACAATGTAAATAAAATAATCAAGAATGCTGCCCATAAACCAGTAGTATTAAAAAAAAATACAAGTCTTATGTATTGAAGCATCTTGACCAGGATAGCGTGACCCCTTTAAGGGGATGATCCCTGATTAGGGTGGACTCTATGGAGAGTCAATACAGGAAACGGAGCCAATTGGGAATGAGGGTGTAGTTGGTATTAAATCCCTACAAAATCCTGGAAGACAAAGGCACATAAATTCAAATTTATAATTCCAAAAAGAAATAGGCAGTTAGGTTGAATAGCCATGGTAATCTGTCCCTAGAGTTCTGAGAAATATAAATAGTTTAGGGGAATTAGTGGGTTTAAAGGGCTAGCTTGGGTATGAGGCAGTGCAGATTCAATGCGGCAAATGGCCTCCTTCTGCACTGTAAGGATCTACCACTCTTTGAAAAAGTGGATTGGACAAGCTGAACGGCCAGGTCTCAGACTTCATGTCATACGTTGAAGCAATATCTCTCACATTTATATTGAGAAAAGGGCAATTACTAAGCAAGTAGATGAACTCGCTAATATCATCATCTACCATGTCCTTTCCTAGTATTGTACACTGTTAACCCTGTTAAAGCATGCTCAGATTGTTTGAGCTCTCGGCTCCTGCCCCGACACCCCATAAGATATGTCGTGACCAAAACCTTCTCTTGAAAATGGAAAAACAAATCATTTGAAAAGTTTGCCACAGAGCTCACGTGAACTAGTAAATGCAATCAATCTCATGTAAAACATAAACAGGTCTGTCAGAATCAAAATATGATGAGAAGATGCATGCCGGTTGATGTACCTTAGATTTTGCTGTGTGTCTCAGTCTCCCTGCGGTGTATTTCTTTCGATCTCCCTCTGCAATGCTAAACCCACTCGAGCTGAAGAATCTATTCAGTTCACTGATTCCTGGCTGCTGCTTACAAAATGTGGACTCACTGAACTGCAAGTTTTCTCCGATAATAGGCCCCGCCACGCATTCCCCCTCCAACCCTCACCATCAGTTTGCCATCCAAGCATGCCGTCATTATAACTTAGAGATACCCAAAAGCCTGAGCAGCTATTAAAACTGGCTTCTAAGCCAAATGCTAGTGCTGCGACTTCCAGCTCCCCTTTCTGGCACATGCATCTGCCTGCTGCAATTGGGATAAGCTTTGAGCTTTCTATTTTTCACAGCAGGGAACCATTTGGTCTGTTCTTCTTGAAGCTGCCTAGCTTTGCAATAAAGGTAAGAATTATGTAGAACTTCATCATAACTCTCAAACATGTCCCAAAGTGTTGCACGTGGAAGAAATGACTTGAAGTACAGTCAGTGCTGTTATTGAGTTCAACAACCACTTTGTAAAGTCCAACAAACAGTTATTTGATGAATGACCAATAATTATTCTGCTTCTGTCGATTATATTTGATCTGTATTGATTTGATTTCTTATTGTCATGTATTGGTACACAGTGAAAAGTATTCTTGTGTGCTACACAGACAAAACGTACTGTTGACAGGGAAGGAAAGGAGAGAGCGCAGCCTGACGTGTTACAGTCATAGTTAGAGTGTGGCGAAAGGTCAACTTAATTTGAGGTAAATCCTTTCAAAAGTCTGATGGCAGCAGGGAAGTTTATGAATCGGTTGGCACGTGACCTCAGACTTTTGCATCTTTTTCCCGACGGAAGAAGGGGGAAGAGATAATGTCTGGGCTGCAAAAGGTCCTTCATTATACTGGCTTTTTTTCCTGAGGCAGCAGGAAATGACAGTGTCAACGGATGGGGGAATTAGCCAGGACACCAGGTGAAATGCCTGTTTTTCTTCAAAATTAACCATCGGGAGTTTAATGTGATTTTGAAATGGAATAGAGATGGATGATGGAGGTGGGAGTGGGGGGGGGGGTGGTTTGTCTTGTTTTATTTTTTGTTCTGGGGGACAGCATCTCTGACAGTGAAGCTCTTCCCATACACCATCCAAGTGTAAACTCCGGGTGATGTGTCTGAGGAGTGGGGGGTTGACCCAACATTTTTGGAGAATAAGGCCTCTTAGTAAGAGCTTAAAGAGACAACAAAGGGAGATATTTTGAGGAAAATTGTCAGAAATCTTCATAGTGAGGTTCTTTCTTCATTTTTTGTTCAAAGAGAAAAGAATTTTTCTCCTCGAATTTTCCTCCTCACCACTATGAGCTGACTTTGACCAGAATATAAATATACAGGGAATTCAGCAGACCAATGGGTAAATTTACCAAAGGGCAAATTTTACCATGACACCAGATTATAGTCCAACAGGTTTGTTTGAAATTACAAGCTTTCGGAGGGCAGCATCATCATCAGGTGAAATGAAGTGCTCCAAAAGCTTGTGATTCCACGTAAACCTGTTGGACAATACCCTGATGTCATGAGATCTCTCATCTTGTCCATCCCAGTCCAACTCTGGCATCTCCACATCATTACCAAAAGATAGCAGGGCATTGTTTCCAGTGAGAAAACAAGCCTCTTTCTCCCCAGACAAACTGGTCAATTTTTTCTCCAGATCTTACGACACTCTGCCAAAAAGATGAAGGGGGCCGTGTTGCACACCGCCATATGGGGACTGGCCTCAACATTTCGACACATTCAAATTCAATTAAAACAGGATCATTCCTGTTCTGTGCATGAACTGAACACATCGGTGGCAAGGGCTGGGGAAGATCCAAAATTGTGTTTTCTTTGGTGAGATCTATGACCTCCGGATCTCCCACTAACATTTGCATGAATGGCAAGCATGAGCTTAATCTTGCCCCCTGAGAATATTATTTTTTGATGGATTATTCCAAACGCAGAAGGTCATCAAGTTATTTGACTGAAGAGAGCATCGTGACCATTGCTGTCCTTACATAATATCCACAACTTTGTGTGTTTACTCTCTAATCTGGAATGGTAATCTTGGACTCAAAGTTAAAGTTTCTTCAATTGATGTGTTATGGTTGATAATCTGGCAAATCAGAACTCAGCTTTCTTCTCTTGAGAGAAGGACAACATAGGTTCATAATGCAAGTCTATTGAAGAAGGTAACCTTGGTACCTGCTGCTACATGGACACTCAGTGTTAAAATAAGTACACTGACCTTCTGAGGACAATCAAGGTTATATGATCAGTTGTTCCACCACAAGATTTAGATAATTACGACAAGCCGTTTGGCCTAACTTGTTTATTTTGTCCAGGGAGATCTTAATGTCATCTCATCGTAGCTTCCAGTAGTCTCTTCAAAGTTTCAACTGCCTGATCTGGACATCTCTTTCTACATTTTGCTCACTCTTTGTGTGAAGAAATGTTGAATGATATTTGGCCCATAAAGTATCCTCATCTCCTGGGAACACACATCCTCTTAATCCAATCCCGCGGTCTAATTTAAAGTAGTTCTCTGGCTCAACATTTCCTCATAAGCTTTTGACAATCTCAAATACTTCTGAAAGATAGCCACTCAGCCATCTCTTTTCTGGACTGAAAAACATTAATATCTGCAGTCTTCTTTTTTTCAGAACAGTGACACTGGGGTTTTTCTCTGAGCTGTCTCCCGTGATTCTCATGAAGTGCTGTAAGATTGAAACATCAATCTTTGTCCTTTCTTGGCAGATGTTGCCTGACTACCTGCTGTTTTTTCTTTCCCTCAGCATCATTTTATTTGATTTTATCCCTGCACTTGAATGTCTATCTTTCTTTCCTTGGAACCATAGCCAGCACACTAGAGATGCAATCTAACTGGAGCTCTATGAAGTCTGATCATTACTTTCTCTGACTCAGGAGGCTGTCTAGTGATATAGCTCAGCCTCCTGTTGTTCTCACTGCTTGCTGCTTTCTCATTGCTGCATCAGTTGAGCTTCAAGACAACAAAAGTCTCCCCTTTCAACTTCACACCATGCTATTTTATCTTCATTTGCAGAGTATGTGCATTATTATTTCACAGAGTTCCTTCTGGACTACTATATATAGAACCAAGAACAAAGAACAGTACAGCACAGGAACAAGTTCTTTGTCCACTAAGACTGTGCCAATAGTCTTAACTTAAGAAAAAAAACATAGAAATATTGGAGATAGGAACAGGAGGAGGCCATTTAGCCCTATGAGCCTGCTCCACCACTCATTATGATCATCCAACTCAATAACTTAACTCTGCTTTCTTGACATAACCTTTGATTTCAATCGTCCCAAGTGCTATATCCAGCCGCCTCTTGAATATATTCACTATTCTGCCATCAACACCATTGCTATGGTAATGAATTCCACAGTTCAACACTCTCTGGGTGAAGAAATGTCTCTTCACCTCCATCCTAAATGGTCTACCCTGAGTCCTCAGACTGCGACCTTTTGGTTCGGGACATCCCCACGATCGGGCAGCACGGTAGCACAGCAGATCGCACTGCTGCTTCACAGCTCCAGGGTCCTGGGTTCGATTCCTGGCTCAGATCACTGTCTGTGTGGAGTTTGCGCGTTATCCTCGAGTCTGTGTGGGTTTCCTCCACGTGTTCCGGTTTCCTCCCACAGTTCAAAGATATGTGGTTTAGGTTGATTGGCCATGCTAAATTGCCTTTAGTGTCCAGAGATGCGCGGATTATAATAAATAGGGATATGGAGGTAGGACCTGGGTGGAATTGTGTTTGGTCCCTTTTTGACCACCTTATCCACTTGTGTTACTACTTCCAGGGAACTGTGGACCTGCATGTCTAGCTCCCTCTGTATGTTAATGCTTCCAAGAGTTCAGCCATTTATTGTATACTTCCCCCTGCATTGAACCTTCCAAAATTTATCAATCTCGCAATTGTCTGGATTAAGTTTGATAAGTATTATCTACTCGTCTTCCTAAACGTAGCTTCTAATACTTTTTTGTCCTCATGACATTTCATCTGCCCTAGTTTAAGCTAGGGATCTGGTAGAAGAAGTATAATTTTTTTTAATGCTATGTGAATTATACATACTGAGGCCTGAATCGCTCTTTGCCAGTCCAACGGGAATGTTTGAAGGTTACGGAAACAAAACTACCATTCGAGTGCTGCTCCAAATTTTCCACTCTTTAATTCCTTGATTTCCTGTCAGTATGTTAACCCATCTAATTGAGCATAAGGATGTAATCATGCAAATGAATCCGCTTAATAGGAAATGAACCTTTTGACCTTTAAAGAGTCTGATTTTAAGTACACTACATTACATACTTAAGTCAATGTAACTGCTTTGTTAGGCTCCTCTGTGAGTGAAACACATTGATAATGAATTCCAATAGTTCCTCAAATCACGCTCTGCCAATGCATGGCAAAAATTATATTGATTTGTGACTAAGCATTGCTCCTACTGTGGAAAGGTATTAATCCTCCATTCAAATGGTCTCAGTAGTACAGTATTTCCTAATGTTGATTAAGATGCAACTTCAATACAACGTTTTCAAGGTGTTAAACTTGAAAACACAGGGTTTACACTTGCAGATATGCTCTGAATGGTTTAAAAGCCTTTCATTACATTACTTAATCTTTATTTCAGAGAAACAGGTCCCTTTGTCCAACAGATCAATGATCATGTTTAAACCCCATCTGAATCTTCACTCAATTTACTTCATCTAACCCTAATGATATGAGGAGAGATTGACTAAGTTAGGATTGTTTTCGCTGGAGTTCAGATGAATGAGGAAGGATCTCCAAGAGACTTATAAAATTCTAACAGGTCTAGACAGGATAGGTGGAGGGAGGATTTTCCCGATTGTGGACATGTCCAGAATCAATGGTTAGCATAGCTTCTTCACAGGGACCCGGGTTCGATTCTGGTCCTGGGTCACTGTCTGTGTGGAGTTTGCACATTCTACTCATGCTTCAAGTGCTCTGACTTCAATCCACAGACCCTTCCACAGTGCCCCAAAATGTGTAAATTAGGTAAATTAGCCATGATAAAAGTATGGGGTTGCAAGGATAGGTTGAAGGGTGGGCCTGTAAGCTGCTGAATTGGTGCAGAGGGCTGAATGGCCTCCTTTTGCACTGTGGGGATTCAATGGTTCTATCCTTCTGTCCTCTACTTGTTGCTCAAATGCACCTTAAATGCAACTATCTTATTCATCTTAATTACTCTTTTTGTAATGTGTCCCATTTGAAGAAAAGTTAAAGTTGATTTATTAGTCACAAGTAAGGCTTACATTGACATTGCAATGAAGTTACTGTGAAATTCCCCCAGTCGTCCCAATACGGCATCTGTTCAATGCACCTAACCAGCATGTCTTTCAGAATGTGGGAGGAAACCCACACAAACATGGGGAGAATGTGCAAACTCTATACGGTGGCCCAAGCCGTGAATTGAACCCAGGTCCCTGACATTATGAGGCAGCAGTGCTAACCCCCGTGCCACTGTGCCACACTTCCAGTAATAGCTCTACAAGTAACACTTCTATCTACTCTTCTGAATAAAATAAGTTTCTCCTGAGTATATTATTGGATTTATTTATAGGCAATCTTATATTCATGCCTCCTAACTTTGGACCCTGTGAGTGGAAACATTGAGTAGGTAGAGGAAAATCTGCCATGATTCCCACTGTGGATTGTTATCCGGTGGCATCATCCAGATAATTGACAGGATTGAGCTCTCCTGGATTATCCCCTTCTGATGGATAAATTGGCCAACAATCAGTCAAAACTCAAATACGAATAGTCACCTCTCAAAAGATACTGGAGTATGAATCGTACACCAGCAAGGAGCCAGAGAGAAGAATAAGGATAAAAAATTGACAACAAAATATATCAGTGAAAGTAATCTGCTTTACTCTTTAAATAGGGTGACTACTTTACCACGTCTGCCACTTACACACACTAGATAAACAAGCCAAGGAAAAAGATATGCTTCCATTGCTTCCAGGCAGACAGACAAAGCCTGTTCCAAACTGCTAAAAATGATTGCAACTTTCCTAACATTCCATCTCATTGGTTGTTCCTTGAAAGCCAGCTGAACAATCCTCTAACTTATTGGCTCCCAGAGTTTTATTATAAATTAGAATCACTTCCAATCTGTTTGCAGAATAATTCTGAAACGTTAGTGTCGTTATGATTTAATGGTGTACAATATGTTTAGTGACCTTAATGAAGAATTCCTGAGGCCTTCTGCTGGCTAATGGCTGTGCTTCAGAAAGAGAATCCCTAATGCCTTTCATAACATCATTATTTTATTGCATATCGAAATTTCTGGAAACACAGGGTAGAACAGTCAGCAGCTTTAAAAAGAGTAGAGAAATCTATGTTTTGGGTGCATGCCTTTTGAAGGAAGGCCTATATCCAACAAGTCAATCTTCCTGTTCATTTCATAGATGCTGACTGACCTGCTGTATGTTTTCAGCATTCCCTGTTTTCCAGTAGTTTTCCAGCAAGCAAGTACAAAGAATCGTGAATGAAGCCCAATCCATCATGCAAATCAGCCTCCCATCCTTTGACACTACCTATTCTTCCTGCTGCCTTGGAAAAGCAGCCAGCATAATCAAGGACACCACACATTCCAGACATACTCACTTCCATCTCCTTTCATTGGGAAAAAGATACAAAAGTCTGAGGTCACATGCCAATGATTCAACAACAACTTCTTCCCTGCTGCCATTAGACTTTTGAATGGACCTTGTATTAAGTTGATCTTTCTTTTCATCCTAGTTATGTCTGTAACATTACATCCTACACTGTCTTCTTTCCTTCTCTGCGAACAGTATGCTTTGTCTGTATAGCATGCAAGAAACAATACTTTTCACTGTATTTCAATACATATAACAATAATAAATCAAATCAAAAAGTTGCAGTACTTTGCTTTTTATTTGCCCTCCCTATTCTTGGGGGTGGGAATTATATATTGACTTTGCAGAATTGTGTTCAACTGTTGACAGTGAATTTTCAATCTGCTTTGTACCTCACTTCAATTTTATTCCCATTGGAATGCTTCATGATGTTAGGACAGGGATCAGAAACCCAAGGTTAGACTACACCCCAACTGTTTGTTAGTTTGGTGTTAATGTGTGGATGAAGTGATTCACTCCAAGTAGCATTCCAATGACATATCAGGAATCTTTTATCAAAACAAGCTTTATTTTAACAATACAGTTTAACTACAGCAAATGAATTAGCTTAACATTTATTGATTGAACAATACTTAAACATGACAAGATGCAATTCTTAACTGCTAACCTATCTTTATGAGTTCCAATTCAAGCAATATTCCTCTTACAAATTTAAAGCCCATCTTCAAAGTCAGTTAGGAAACACCAGGCTGATGTGCTTGTACTTGTTAACAGCCCTTTTGTACATCTCTGGAGAGAGAGAAAGACAGACAGAAGACAGATGTCTTCTGACAGCTGCAAACAGTAGCTCAAAGAGAAAGAGACAGAAAAACACTTACTTCTTTCAGGGCAAGGAAGAAAGTTGATTATGTTAGAACAAAAGTAAAACTATTTATCTTCCCTGCAAACTTAGCTCCTTCCATTAGCACATAACTCTATCTCTTATCAATCAACCTAATGAAATTCTTATTCTGAAAATCCAAGATAAATCTTAGTAAATGCAAATGCAATAACTCTGTTTAGACAAACATATCATTTGCTAAAGTCAGTCAATATCCTGCATTCTTAATATTTGAGCTGCATGTTGCCCAGACAAATCAGCACCGTGTAAAACAGAGCTGAATTTTAAACATACTTTTTACAAGCAATATTATAAAAAATACATTTCTTAAGGGCACAGTCTCATCACAATGTTCTCTCCTGATTTAGGTGAGCCCCTCATCTAGCCGCCGTGCCAATAAAATTTACAAGTTCATGTAAAGTCTGAGTTCTGACTGGATAAGTAAAGCCAACCCCCTTTCTTCCTCATCTCCCTCCCCCTCTCACTTTGCCTTTTAAATGCCCACCCATCCAGTCAGCATTCAGTAAGCGGGTTCAAATCAACCCCCACTACCTATGAGGCACTTTCATCACATTGACACTGGAGAAACAAAATAAGTATTGCAATGCTATTAATATTATTGCTTCAAAGGCTGATTACAAGGTCAGGTTGGGTCTGAATTAACAGCTCTGTAATTTGAAAAAAGTCAACGGGGAAATAAAATCCAGTAGTTGTTTGTACAGAAATATCTTAGACAATTCTAAACTTACTTCTCACTTATTTCTAAATAAGAACTCATTTCTATTGAAAGTTATCAAGAAGCAAAATAGTGGTTAGCGCTGCTGCCTCAAAGTGCCGGGGACATGGGTTTGTTCCCTACTTGGGTTACCATCTGTACGGCATCTACACATTCTCCCCGTGTCTGCTTGGGTTTCCTCCAGGTGCTCTGGTTTCCTCTAACAGTCTGAAAGATGTTCTGATTAGGTGCATTGGCCATGCTAAATTTTCCCTCAGTGTACCCCCGAACAGACTCCGGAGTGTGGTGACTAGGGGAATTTTTACATTGCAGTGTTAATGAAAGCTTACTTGTGACACTAATAAACAAGAAAAAAATGCATTGATGGAGCTCAGTGCTCACAGTTTAAATGATCTCCAAACCTGAATTGTATTCAATGACAAGAAGCTATACCACAACCAATACTTTAAATGGAAGATATGAGCTAAGTTGTTTCATACTTGACTATATAAATGGTGAAGAAAATGCTTAAAATAAATACTCTGCCTGATTATGCATTTATTTTAATTACATTGACAGACATTTTGACAGTTGACTGCTTTGATTACTGAAGGTTACCAATGTCAGTGGAATAAATCCCTGCATTCTTACGTGAAAGGAGTACAGAGAGTGAAAAAGAACCGATAAACTTTGTGAAAAAGTGCTCATCCAAAAAATAATTTTGCTTGGCTACAATCGCACCGAATGGTGAATTACTTCCTCGTAGTGTGTGATAATTATTGGAACAGAATGATAAACAGTCTGCTTCCTTCCCTAAGGGAGAAAATTAATGGTTGAAGGGAAACATCAACTGGGCACCAAAAGGATTTTTTATTTAAATGTAATTACATTTTCAACAGTTCATATATATTCTGAAGACAATGGAGGAATTTTCAATTTATCGCAGTTTTCCTTTTCATTGAAATCAATTAGCCAAATTTCACAAAAGAGGTCTTTTCCTTAATTCGTTCTGAGGATGTGAGTATTTATTGCCCATCTCGAGTTGCCCTTCAGGTGCTTTTTGGACAGCTGCAGTCACTGTGGTGTAGACATGCCCCTCTGTGTTGTGAGGGAGTGCTCCGAGATTTTGACTCCAACAAACAGAGAGTATTATAATTCCATGTCAGGAGGATGTTTGACTTGGAGGAGAACATGCAAGTGGGAGCATTTCAGTGAGAGTGCTTCTAAGTGGTAGAGATCTTGAGTTTGGAAGGTGCTGCCAAAAGGTCCTTGGCAAGTTACTGCAATGCATCTTATACCTGATACACCACTGTCACTGTGCACTGGTGGTGGAAGGAATGAATGCAGAGAGGATGTTCCTGATGGTGGGTGTGCTCAGGATCAGGGACGACAGTCTGAGATTCGGGATAGACCATTTAGGACAGAGATAAGGAGACATTTCTTCACCCAAAGAGTGATGAGCCTGTGGAATTCATCACCACAGGAAGTAGTTGATGCCAAAACCTAACAGTCTGAAAGACGTTCTGGTTAGGTGCATTGGCCATGCTAAATTTTCCCTCAGTGTACAGGATGGATACAGCACTTGGGGTGAACGGAATCAAAGGTTATGGGGAGAAAGCAGGATTAGGCTATTGAGTTGAACAATCAGCCATGATCATGATAAATGGTGGAGCAGGATCGAAGGGCCAAATGGCCTCCTCCTGCACCTATCTTCTACGTTTAAGGTGGTGGATGGAATTCCAATCAAGCAGGCTGCTTTGTCTTGGATGGTTTCAAGCTGTTTAAGAGTTGTTGGAGCTGCAATAATCAGACAAGGGGAGAGTATTCCGTCACACTGCTCACCCCTGCCTTGCAGACGGTGAACAGGCTTTAAACAATCAGGAAGTGAGTTAGTCACTGCAGAATTCCTAGCCATTGATCTGCTCTTGCAGCTGCAGTATTTATATAACTGGTCCAGTTCTGGTCAATAGCAATCCATGGAATGTTGATGGCAGGGATTCAGTGATGATAATGG
Source organism: Sphyrna mokarran (assembly GCA_024679065.1). Classification (NCBI taxonomy): domain Eukaryota; kingdom Metazoa; phylum Chordata; class Chondrichthyes; order Carcharhiniformes; family Carcharhinidae; genus Sphyrna; species Sphyrna mokarran. Next base: position 14,958,524 of record JAGIQG010000020.1, on the reverse strand, counting down.
AATTGTCTATCAAAGGGATGTAGGAAATATACAATAAATGGCAGAACCCTTATGAGTATTGATAGGCAAAGGGTACAAGTACACAGGTTGCTGAAAGTGGCGATGCAGAAGATAGTCAAGAAGGCATACGGCATGCTTGCCTTCATTGGCACGGCATTGAGTTTAAAATTGGCAAGTCATGTTGCAGCTTTTTAGAACCTTAGTTAGGCTGCACTTGGAATAGTGTTCAATTTTGGTCGCCATGCTACCAGAAGGATGTGGAGAATTTGGAGAGGGTACTGAAAAGATTTAGCAGGATGTTGCCTGGTATGGAGGGCATTAGCTATGAGGAGAGGTTGGAGCAACTTGGTTTGTTCTCACTGGAGCGACGGAAGTTGACGGGAAACCTGATAGAAGTCTATAAGATTATGAGAGGCATGGACAGAGTGGATAGTCAGAAGCTTTTTCACAGGATGGAAGACTCAATTACTAGGGGGAATAGGTTTAAGGTGCAAGGGGCAAGGTTTAAAAGAAATGTATGGAGCAGATTTTTTATACAGACTGGTGGGTGCCTGGGACACGTTGCTGGGGGAGATAGTGGAAGCGGATAGGGTAGTAATGTTGAAAGGGCATTTTGACAAATACATGAATAGGATGGGAATAGAGGGATCTGGTCTCTGGAAGGGTAGTTAAGTATGGTCAGTGCAGGCTTGGAGGGCCGAAGGGCCTGTTTCTGTGCTGTAACTTTCTTTGTTCTTTGAGGTGATTGGATTCACGTTTGTCGGAGATAGTCATTGCCTGGTATTTTTGTGGTGTGACTGTTTCTTGCCATTTATCATCCCAAGCCTGGATACTATCCAGGACCAGAATTTTTTGTGTGTTTCTGACTGAATCGCTGACCTGAGGGGATTTGAAATTACAGGAGAGAACATTGAGCGCATGTTCCAAAGTTATCATGCACTTGCATGATATTTCAGTCAGACGGGAGTTGGTAGCATGCCCAACAACAATTAATCAGCCAGTTAAGAATATTAAAAGGGCAACTGGCTGAAATTTTACATTGCCTATATGATTTTTAAGCTGGCTTATGGACAACACGGGCAAGCGGCCAACTTACTTTTTCACTTTTCTCATCCATGGACATGCTATTAGGGGGTTTGGAGAATTAGCTGTTGGAGTTGTTACCAATTCAGGTGAGTATTTGTGTTGCTTTACTCTTGTGATTCCAGATTTTTTTCCTTCATTTTCTTCTGAATTATTTGTTTTATTAGCATTGGCCTGAGGGCTCTCTGTCAGCTTTGTTCGAGCATTTCTGCCTGTTTGGTGTGTGGGCAATGCCATCTGCATTGCAGCACATGGGGATTGCATACTCTGCTGTGGGCATCCCACCTCTAAGGAAGAATAGAGGGATAGAAAGGAGTGGAGGCCAAAGGCAGCATCGCATGAAGAGACCTGCAGGAGGAGCGGCAACAGGAATGCAGGGCTAGCAAGTACAGTAGACGGTTGGCACCATAGAAGATGCCACTATCCTACTGTCAGATGGTACATGCAGCGATTCAGCTATCTCAACAGGTCCAAGGTCCCATTCTACAGGAGGATCCTCCTCCTCTATGCATTGTCACATGATTGGGCTGGAACCCTTGCCACATATAAATATGAACTGCTTCAGTGTCTGTGGAGTTGCAAGTGGTACTGAACATTTTGCAGCCGCCAGCAATGACATGCTAATGTATTAAAATAAGTTCCCTGAGGTCCACAACGTATCTCACCCTACTCTGCCAGGGGAGGGGCTGATAGATCGGAACACAGGAACTCACCGGGACAAATCAAGTTTTCCGAGTCTTCCCAGATTTTGAGCAAACACTGTCATTCTCATGGATGGAGACAACAGACTCAAAATTGCCCCCAAGGTTATGGATATACTAACAGGTTGCCCTTACATTTCCGAGGCTCATAGATTCATCCTTTGTGTATAAACTTATAATGGTAGCTAAATATGAACATGTGTTGTGAATAGTTGTATGTCTTTAGAAGGAGGGGGAAGTATTTTTGAAAAGGAGGGGGTGTGTAGTAGTCTGCCCTAAAGGGATAGCAGTATGACATCAGGAGAAGGGAAATGTGTCATGCGATCCAGTCTTTCCTTCCAATCAGACCCCTACATTTAGCCAATGCGCGGCACAGCTAATGAGCAGAAACCATTCAAAACACAAACTTGCTTGAGTGGATTTTGCACTGTGATCCATTGACCCATTTTGCAGGGTTTACCAGTTTAATCCTTTATTATGTTGGGTGAGGAACAAATGCTGTCCAAGCACCCTCGAAACATCGCACCAAAGTGTCATCCAAATCATGTGCTCAAAGGCAGATTGTCAACTTGTAGAACTGCTGTCATGGGCCAGTCGCCTGTTATGGAAACCAGTATAGTTTTATTTCCATACATCTAATGGCATCAGTTTAATGCAGAGTCAGCAAGTTGACAAACTACCATTCAAATCTTGACCTGATCATTCTTGGCCACACAACTTCCCCACTCAAAGGAGAGTCTGTAATCAGTCGAGCCAAGCTGATGCTTAAAAATGTTAAGAGATTGCTGCGATAGATATCTAACCAACTCTGGCCAAAGGCTTTTCTCTCAACTGACTGAAAAGAGGGATGCTAACCTGTTCCATTTAAAAAGGATGGACTCCCATTAAGATAGTGGAGAGAACAACTTAATACAAGGGTGTTCATTACTCATGCGACAACATCAGTGACAGGGAGGTTTTTGTGGCCACTTTTCTGAATTCTAATTCAAACTAAAACACAGAGAGGAAAGAAATGCTTCTCGAATTCTGGAGTTTGTAAAGCAGAGATGAATGGGGTTCATCAGCTGTGCGGAAAAGGCGATGAGAATGATAATATTATAGTGGAATAGGGTTGTTACCTTTTTTTTGGTGGGGGATGTTGGTGTTGGGCAAACAATTGTGTTTCTAGCAAAGGCAGAATGAATGTATAATAACAGGTGGGTGAATGACAGTATAATCACAGCTATTTGTAAAGATGTGTAAATAGAAGAGACGTGCCTGCAAGAGGGAGGAATGACAGTGTTTAATAACTGAGAGACTGCAGTTGTGGGGGAAATGGCTGTGTGTAATTGGTGGCTGACTGTCAAGACTAGCTGGAATAGGGAAGGGTGTAAATGATGGTTGTAAATGAACATCTGCATGCAATGTAGCTCTTGAAGTCCTAATCTCTCTGGAGGGACAATCGTTCCTGGCGTGTATCTGTCAAACAGAGAGGACCTGTATGTGTCTGTGTTAGCAGTCTAGCCAATTCAGCAAACAGTTAGCCATGAGACAGCGGGAGTTTATTGTTGAGATGAACATTTTTCACCTTCAGTGCCAAGATGCCAGCAAAACTATAGAATTCTGATTAATGGGCTTTAAAAAATAGCTAAACTCAATCTGGAAGACCTGGGGTTATATTAAATACATTTGAGTCCCATTAATCTGAAAGAATCCATCCAATGTTTGTTGTAGTCTGCCTTCAGTGTCTAACCATCGTTACAGTGATTGATGTACTGTCTCAGCTAAGTGTCATTTCTGCTTTGACTATTAACCCTTGGAGCAGATGTTATCACTATTCATAATCCTCGTTGCTCTCCTTCTCTGCCCCAATAGCTCAATCCTGAGTATGAAACCCCTGAGGTCGAGTCAAAATAACTTCAGCAAACTCATAAGACTGAGGGAGATTATAAGGCTTGCTGATAATATTTCATTTTGCCAGGAATGTTATAAGAACAACCAGTCAAAGACGATTAAGCCTTAATCATTCCCTATCTTCTGCAGCCAACATGGTTAAAGTTCCTTAAGTGTTCTTGTTTATATTTAGTGGAAGGTTCTTCTGAGATAGAATGCCGGTTTTATGCTTCTCTGTCAGCTGAGGGTGGGGGGGAATGTGGCGAAATTAAAGGAATGGGATTCCATTCGGATTCCAGGCTGTCCTGAAGGCACAGCGATTTTATGTTGAAGTGGGCAAAGGAATTGAAGGTCTGACATGGCCGATTATTGTCCATGTAAGAGTCGTTTCCTGTCTAGTCTCAATTTTAAGGCTGGCGGGTGGATTAAACTTCCACAGGGGAGGTCAAGCTCCATCAAAGGTCCCTTCTGAATTAGGGCACCCCATTCTTAAGGTCCAGTGGCCTCTGGACCACACCATCCCAGACTCTCTTTTTATACCACGATCGGCTCCTCTGTGGCCCTGCTTTCTGCACCTCCCCCCCATCTCCACCCGGGCTTCATTATCCTCCCCATCCCGGGGTCCCTTGAGCAGACTTGGGCCATCAGTGTCAAGACTTCACGTAACAATAGGGCACAGGAGCAGGCCCTTCAGCCCGCAATGGTGTTCTAAAATGATGCTAAATTAAACTAGTCCCTTCTGCCTGCCCTTGCTCCATATCCCTCTACTTCTTGCATATTGATATGCTTATCTAAAAACTCCTTTAAAAACCCCTATCATATCTGCCCTTACCACCACAGCTGGCAGTGTGTTCCAGACACCTACTATTCTCTGTGTAAAAAAAACTGGCCCCTCACAGCGCCTTTGAACTTTCCCCCATTCTCCTTAAGTGTGTGCCCCCTCATGTTAGACATTTCAACTCTGGCAATAAAAGGTTCGATCAGGTCTCCCCTCAATCTCCAGAGAAAACAACCCTAAGTTCTGACCTCTTTCTGAACTTTCACTTCTGATCGCTATAGCACAGATTGGCCAGCTACTCTCCAAGGTGGGGCTTTGACCGGAGCGAGAGGCACAAGTACTGCCTTCAATCAGTTTACCTACATTGAAACCAAAATGGCTGCACACAGCACTTGGAGCTGGTGGGGATGTATTCCCTACCGATTCTCCAGCACTTTTTTATTCCAAATTTGCAGCATCCATAAGTACTTGACTTTTATGCTAATATAAAGAAATATTAGGAAGGAGAAAAGTTAGATTTCTGCATAACATGACAATGGTTGAAGTGACAGAACAAGCATGGAATTAATCCGACAAGACAAACTACAGGAGTTATTTGTGAATAACACGTCATGTAAAATGGATGGAAGTGAGGGATGGACAATAAATACTGGTCCAGCCACTGACACCCATACCCCATGATTTAATTTTTAAAAAAGTCGGATTTTGAACTGATGTTTGGAAATTTCCAATGGGGAAACAAACAGCAGGGATGGGGAGCGGTCTCTCTGATGTACCAGGTAACACGGTGTGGCTGATGCTATATTGAGAAGTGCTGGATGACCAGAATGTGCACATTACTCAGCCAGTAACCCTTGTTAATATAGAAAGCAGAGTCCGACAATATACACAGGACTTTGGCTGTCATTTTAGATCAGCACTAGGCAGACCCTGCTCTGTGAATATATTTCAAAGTTTCAGTGTCTTTTTTATTCATTCGTGGGATATGGGCATCACTGGCTGGGCCAGCATTTATTGCCCATCCCTAATTGCCCTTGAACTGAGTGCTTTTCAGAAGACATTTTTTTTTTGTTTTAAGCAAGCACATTGCTGTGGCTCTGGAGTCCCATGTAGGCCAGACCAAGTAAGGATGGCAGGTTTCCTTCCCTAAAGGGCATCAGTGAATCAGATGGGGTTTTAACAACAACCAGCAATGGTTTCAACGTCAATCAACACTTGAATTCCAGGTTTTTATTTGGACATCTTGCATACAAAAAGCAGGACAAATCCAACCCAGCCAAGTCCTGCCCTATCAATCTACTCTCGATCATCAGTAAAGAGATGGAAGGGGCTCACCAACACAGCTATCAGGCAGCACTTGCTCACCAATAACGAAGAGAGCAAAGAGTAAAGATAATTACAGCACAGCCCTTTGGCCCTTCAAGCCTGCTACAACCATGCTGTTTGTGTGAACTAAAACCACCTATGCTTTCAGGGGACCACATCCCTCTATTCCCATCCTATTCATGTATTTGCCCAGATGCCCCTTAAAAGTCACTATCGTATCTGCCAGTCTGCACCACTAACTTGTATCACGTACAGACTGACCATGCTTATCAGGCCACAGCCCCTATGAGTATCTCTGTATCATCAAAATTCATGACAAATGGTACTGGGTTCAGCATATCATTGCAGTCACCACCTATAATTTTTAAAAGTTCGCAGGATCCATTAGGACAAATTCGTCCAGTCAGTATGGTTGAGAAGCGATAGATTTCTCACCCGCCCGTAAAGTTACATACTTCTCTCGTGTCACCCTCTAAACCAGGGACAGGAGCTAGGGAACCTAGAGGTGAGGGAAAGCAATGCCCCTTGCTTTCCCTCACCCACTACCTCCCTACACCCACAACCTCCCCCATCAGTGAATTCCAAGCACCCTTAACTTGGTCAATGACGCCCGGTTTGTGTTCTTGCACTGTAAGCGTTCAATTCTAGAGCCTCCTGTTGGCCCTATTGAGAAAGCCATGTGCTGAGGGGGTGTCAATCCTCATAAATCTGATCTGTTTTGCTAACAGTCTGTCTCCCACTTATCTGGGTGCACTATCGTGGACGTGTTGGTTCCTGAGAGTGGAGGGCAGGGAAGAGGTGGGAGGGGGCAGTGAGTTGTTTCAAAGAATTTTTACCTGCATGAAAAGAAATCTGAGAGGTCACATCCCATCCTGGCTCACCTTTCTGCACCCATTTTGGATCTGATTTTTAAAAAATGACGATATTGCTTTTACAAAAGGCAGCAACAGTTGAACGGCCATGGGCAATGTGCTCAGTAAAATTGAGTTTACCTGATGCAATGGGTATTGTTAGGAAGCATGCCATTGAATTAGTGTTTCAAAGATTAATGAGGTAACTAGGGTGCAGGGAATACGAGGAGTATTTTCTTTCCCAATCAGTATCACTTTGATAATATGAATGCAATTAAAAAAACAGCTGCCATGGCTGCATTTTCACATTTTGGGTGCACTTTCTTACAACATACCACTAGAGAGCTATGTTGAGAGCTATGATGGCCTTTGCGGGGCCCATTAAACTGAGGCTCCACTTGCCCTCTCAGGCAGATATTAAAGATGCCATGACATGATATTGAAAACAAATAAGAGAGTTTCCCCAATGCTCTGGTCAATACTTAACCCTCAACCACCATCACTAAAGCAGATAATCTAGGCATTATCTTCTGGGTTAAAAGCAAATTACTGCGGATGCTAGAATCTGAAACCGAAACAGAAAATGCTGGAAAATCTCAGCAGGTCTGTGGAGAGGGGACAGAAGCCAATGTTTCAATCAGGATGACTCTTTGTCTCGATCTTGATGAACCTGGTTGGGCACAAATTAATTGCACCATCCTTTGCTAATTCATTCTGAGTCAGACAGTGAAATAGAGGACACAATCTTTCACTCAATGTGGGATTTATTAGAGTATTACGTTCTACCTTCTCCCTAACCAATACTCAGTATTCCAGAAGTCTCTCTATATACCTCTTTTTGAACCCACTGCAAAGTGCTTAATCAATGCCCTTCAGTTACATCTCCTTAACCTTAACAGTACAATTAACATTCTATTAATATTCTTGGCTTTATACCAGTGACAATACTTCCAAGGTGTCTAATTATCTCTGAAGCTCTTTGGGACATTGTAATGCTGTGGAAGCCATTATGTTTGTGGAAGTCTTTCTTTTCCCAGGGTAGAAGTGCCAGTTACAAAGGGGGCACAAGTTCAAGATGAGAGCAAGAAGATTTTCATGCAGAGCATGGTGAATGCACTGCCAGAGGAGGTAGTGGAAGCTGACATATGAGTAACAGAGGCATCTGGATGGATACATGAATAGAAATATAGAAACTAGAAGCAGGAGGAGACCATTTGGCCCTTTGAGCCTGCTGTACCATTCACCTTGATCAGGACTAATCATCAAATTCAATATTCTAATCCCCCTTCCTCCCATATCCCTCGATCCCTTTAGCCTCAAAAGCTATGTCTAATTTCTTCTTGACATCAGACAATATTCAACTACATTCAGTGGTAATAAATTCCACAGATTCATCACCCTCTAGGTGAATAAATTTCTCCTCACCTGAGTTCTAAAACGTTTACCCCTTATCCTTTAACTATGACCCCTAGTTCTGGACTCCTCCACCATTGGGAACATTCTTTCTGAATTTGCTCTGTATAATCCTGTTCGAATTTTATAAATTTCTATGAGATCCCCTTTCACTTTTCTGAACTCCAGTGAATATAATCCTAACTGACTTGGTCTCTCCTCATATGACAGACCTGCCAGCCCAGGAATCGGTCTGGTAAGCCTTTGCTGTACTCCCTCAATAGCAAGGACATCCTTCCTCAGATAAGGGCACCAAAACTATACACAAAATCGCAGGTAAATAAGGAGGGGATTGAGGGATATGACATATTCCTGCGTTGTACTTTTATTTGTTCTTTGTTCTTCTCTCTCTCTCTCTCTTTCACTCTCTCTCTTTCTCCCTCCACCCCCCATTCTCGTCCCCCAACATTGGCTTGCAGATACCTTTAAGTGTGCCAAATAATGGATGATCAATATTGTGACCTTAATAGAGTCAAATAACTGAGTGAAATCAATGGCAATAGTAATTTACTTTATTGCTTCCTGACATCACTCCCTGGCTGATAGCTCAGGCCAGTTCTTGTCCAGCCACACTCTGAAATATCCGTCAATATATATGGAGATTGAGGAACACAAATAAATTTTAGTTTCATACCTCTCTCTCACGAGTAATATTCAATGCTTACTGTGGAAGATACTGTTTATTTATTCAAGCTTTAGCTTACTGCTCAAATAAAAACTTAATTTATCATTAAAAATAAAACTTTGAAAGGGAAATGGTAAAAGCAAAGCCTCCGACACACATATTGTGAATTGTCATGACAACTGGTCAAACTTCAACAAAATCAAACAAGATTAAGTTCTAAATCCAGCTTTATAATCAGAGTGATAAACTGCATGGAAACAGGCTCTTCAGCCCAACTTGTCCAGGTTTCCTCCAGATTTTTATTCTGTTCAAATTTCGCCATCTGTGATGGTGGGATTCAAAGCCAGCCAGGACTGCCCTGGGTCCCTGAAGTATTAATCCAGTGACAATACCACTATGTTACTGCCTCCCCATTTCAATAACAGTGCCACTGTTGGCAATGGAATACAATCTGCTCAGTTATTTGATCATATCTGGTCAGTGGGTGGAGTGTTAAAATTGGCCCCAGGGTTCCTGAAATGGAAGGAAAAGGAAATTAGCTCAAATTCCTGTGCCAATGGAGTGGAAAAAGTAAAGTTATGCTTATGAATATGTAAGAATAATGCCATGATTGAGTCTTGCATGTGGCCCTGATTACATTTTCAGTAACTTCTTCTAGCACCTTATCAGCAGTGGCATGGTGGTACAGTAATTAGCACTGCTGTCTCTTAGTGCCAAGGACCCAGGTTCAATTCCAACTTCCAGTCACTGTCGATTTGCACATTGTCCCCTTGTCTGCATGGGTTTCCCCCAGGTGCTCTGGTTTTCTCCCACAATGCAAACATATGCGAGTTAGGATTGACCATGATAAATTGTCCATTGATCTCAGATAGATTAGGATGGTGGGTGTTTCCGGTACAGGGATAGGACTTGGGTGGCGTTGTTGTCAATGTGGGCTCGATAGGCCAAATGGCCTCCTTCTGCACTATTGGGATTCTATGACTCTATATCAAGATCGCATCTGAAAAATACTCAGTCCGGCTGCTGACACTTTGGGAATTTGAGGTTGCCAATTGTCTTATTTGTCTACCTTTCAGAATAAGACTTACATTTCTTGGGGCAAAATTCTTTCTTTTTCACCCCTTGCCATCAACTGTCATGGCATCACTAGCTGCCATTGCTCTTTGACCAAATTTGGAGAGGCAGATGGAACAGGAAGAAGTGTGAGGCTGCCACGAATAGGGAATTAAGCAGCAGAAGACTGGGATGAGGGAAAGTTTGACAGCAAAAGATGGAGCTTTAAGGTGAGAGGAGAGATGGGAAATGTGCTCAAGTGAGTAGAGGTAAGGAGATCAGGAGCCATGGTGTTTGGGTTCAGTAAGGAAGGTATTTGATGGGGACTGTCTATCATGAGTATTGTGGCCTGAGTGGCAGTGTAAGAGGAAGAACAGGAAAGGGGCTGAGCATAGCCACAGAGCTGAGAGCAATAGCAGCAACATGGCTAGTGAGAGCAACATCAATAGAGGAATAGCAAGCGAAAGACTGAGTAAAAAATTGGATGCCACAGGTTGAGCAAATAAGGGAAGATTGTTTCCAATGTTAAATGGGAACTAATGAATAAAAAAACAAGGATTCTCACCAAAAAGACAAAGAAGAAAAAGGAGAGTTATTGTATTACAAATGGTCATATTGAGAACCTGAGTGCTACTAGCATTATTATTAATTATCAGTGCAGTTTCAGTGAGTTACTAGTGGACTCAGACTGCCTTCTCCCTCTGGCTCTTTCCTGTGAATGCCTATTCCATCTTTGGCTGTCTCTGTTCTCCGCCTTTGCTTTCTGCTCTTCACCTACTCCTGGGCGGCCTTCTGGCTTTCATCATTCAATGATTATTGGTATGAAGCAAGATACTTACTCATAGGGGATTCAATTTTTGTAAATTTAAATGTAATGGTACACTTGATTAGTGAAAACAAAAATCACTTAATGATTTCAAGAGCATCAGCATGTTTGCAGCCAGCTGTAAGATATTTCTACCAAAAAGCACTCTTCCCTCTTGGGGTGATTCCCTACTCTGAGTCCAGGGTGACACTTCCTCTGCTGTGCTGCCCTTAGAGAGACCATCTCCACATGAATGAAAACAGATGATCTCCCCCAAGCAGGTTTAGTTTCCCCAAGTGGAATTATAACCTTGCAGAAGCAATAGTATAAGGGCAGCATCCAACTTCACTATCACAGAAATATCTTTCTCAATGTATCACAGCTTGGTATACTGAGAGGCCTTGATAAAGTAGACATGGAGGACTTGCTTCCACTCCATTCTCCACTGTAGTGGGAGAGACTAGAACTCAAGGGCACAACCACAGTGTGAAGGGACACTCCTTCAAAACTGAGGCTGGTGAATCTATGGAACTCATTGCCACAGAGGGCTGTGGAGGGCAGGCTGTTGAGTGTTTTTAAGATAGAAAGGTTCTTGGTCAATATGGGGAACAAGGTTATAAGGAGAAGGCAAGGGAATGGGGATGAGAATCAAATCAGCCATGATTGAATGCAGAACAGACTCAATGGGCCAAATGGCTTAATTCTACTCCTCTACATTTTGGTCTTACAGTTTTATGGTATGCCTCCTGCTCTGCCCAAAACTGCAAGAAACTACAAAGAGTCATTCGTGAATGTAGCCCAGTCTATCAGTCAAATGAGCTTCCCATCCATTGACACTCCTATACTCCTTGCTGCCTTAGAAAAGCATAATCAAGGACCCCATGCACCCCGGACATACTCTCTTCCACCTTCTTCCATTGGGAAAAAGCTACAAAAGTCTGCAACAACTCGAGAACAGCTTCTTCCCTGCTGCCATCAGATTTTTGAATAGACCTACATATATTAAGTTGATCTTTCTTTACACCCCATCGGTAACTGCAACACTATATTTTGCACCCTTTCCTTTCCTTCTCCCCTATGTATGGTATGCTTTGTCTGTATAACGCATAAGAAAAAATACTTCTCACTATATCCCAATAAATATCACAATAATAAATCAAATCAAATCAAATCATCTTTAATTAATCACAATGCAGCTGCAAGGTGGATACTATTCTTTTATTGTTACTGGATCTCGTTATGTGTGTAAGCAAACAGAAAAACAGCAGTAATACAGGAATGAAACCTCCACCACTGTCAGTGAGAACATCTTGAAAGGAAAAGGTTGGAAGAAAGAGACTGCTATTGTCAGAAAGCTTTTATATTTGTAAGCTCTTTATTTTTCTCTTACATGTCGCTCTTGTCTCTGCCTGCGCTCCATTCCTGGTGAGAGGACAATGGATTGTACACTGGAGCCTGAACACAGCTTTTAATGTCCTGCAAACAACAGCCTAGAGTGAGTTGTTCTCCAAATTGGCCACTGTGCCCCCTCTGATAACATGACTGAATTGTCCACAGGATTTTTCTTACTTGCTTTAAGGAAAAAAATGAACTTGGATGAATCCCTTCAATTTCTGTGCAAAAAATAGAGCTGTCAATCTGACTGAAGCAAGGATACATATCGTGCAGGATGCAAAGAGGGAGAAAAAATGCCTACATGTTAGCCAGGATGAAATGCAGCCTTAAGAGATAAAACATGAAGTGACTATAAAAGGAAAGAATGTGGACAGTTGGAGAGATAAGAAGCAGGGTGCTCAAATTGTTAACACCATCCTTAATGTATGATAATTAAACAGCAGATTTTGGAAAGGAAATAATATTCAAAAAGCTCACTCAACATTGAGCATTGATATCCAAACAAAGTGCTGTGGGCAAAAATCTTTCCAATCTTCCCCAAAATGCTATCAGATCGATTCTTTATCCCACACATGCTAGAAAGAAAATGTTGCAGAGAAACTTTTTCTATTCTGGACTAAACAGAGTCATGTTAGAGTCATAAAATCCATGTAGAGGAATGGCATTCTGCCCATCGAGCCTGCACTGACAACAAACCTGCCATGCCCTATCTCCATAACCCCATGTATTTAGCCCAGCTAGTCCCTGACATTAAGGAGCAACTTAGCACGGTCAATCAACCTAACCTGCACATCTTTAGAGAGGGGGAGGAAACTGGTGTACTGGGAAGAAACCCATGCAAAGACAGGGAAAATGTGCAAACTACATATGGTAGTACAGTGGTCAGCACTGCTGCTTCATAGAACAAAGAGCAAAGAACAAAACAGCACGGGAAACAGGCCCTTCGGCCCAACGAGCCCGTGCCGCCACCCCAATGTTCCCACCTCTACTCGCGATCCCTGTCCATGTTTATAGATCTATGGATTAAAAACCAAATTTGCTGGGTTCGATTCCTGGATCAGGTAATGCTGTCTGTGTCGAGTTTGCACATTCTCGTTGTGTCTGGATGGGTTTCCTCCGGGTACTCCGGTTTCCTCCCACAGTCCAAAAATGTGTGGGTTAGGTTGATTGGTCATGCTAAGAAATTGCCCCTTAGTATCCAGGGGTGCGTAGGTTAGAGGGATTAGTGGGTATAATATGTAGAGATATGGGGGGGGGGGATTGGGGCCTGGGTGGAATTGTGGCCGGTGCAGACTTGATGGGCCAAAGGGCCTCTTTCTGCACTGTACGGTTCTATATCTATGCTAAATTCTTTAAAGTTAGAAAATAACCATGTTATGCATGGTTTCTTAATCCTTTGTGGTAAGAAAGAAAATTAATCTACAGCAACTATCCACATAAGCTTCAGCCGAGATCGGACATGATGCAGAGAGCTGTAGCCTTGCCAATCAATGACACCGTGTGTTAACTGTGTTGTTATGCCAACCTCTGACAGGAGACCTCATGAAAACCACAAAACACCAACAAAATGATTCTCAGGTGGTGACAAGCAATCGATATGTGCAAGCTAGTGGGGGCTGAGGAAAAAAAATCATTTCAGCTACTGTTAGATCAGGAGGTGGGCAGGTTATAGATTTTCTTGTGAGGTGATCTTTCCCGTCTCTAGTTTGCTGGTAGTGTGGGAAATTAAATGTCTTAAAATATCACAAAAGACAACCCTGTGATATTCCAAGTGTTTCAATAGCGAATGCTCTGTAGATCCACCTGCTGCCACCTTATCGACAGCAGGATGTCACATTGTCAGCAAGACCACTCTATATGCGGAATCATTTCCAAATGCTATAGGCATTTTGTGTTGACAAACTTTGTCTCGTTTATTATTCAGGGAACAGACTGCTTTGAGCAGATGGAGTGGGACTGCTTGAAAAAAATATTTTAATCAGCAGACAGAAACTCTTCTATTGAACTGGGGGTAACAATCTCACCACTTAAATATATTGGAATCACCCTTGTTAAAAATTGATAGGGCTGTGGTTCTATTCCTTCACTTTCCCATTCACACTGGAGCAGCGAACCCCAGCTTTTCTTCCAAGACAGATCTCCAGTATGAAATCCTGGTCGAGTGTCCGAATCAATTGGGCACACTCTGGAGATTCCTGTTCCCCATATATCCAGCATCATCTGGTTTTATCATACAGCTGCATGATGTCTTGACTCATTTCGTATTCTCCCTTATTAGGGAGTGGCACGGTTAACACTGCTGCCTCACAACGCCCGGGATACAAGGTCAATTCCCATCTTGGGTCACTATTTATGTGGAATCCGTATGTTCTCCTTATATCTGCAGGGGTTTGCTCCGGGTGCTCCTCTTTCCTCTCACATTCTGAAAGACATGCTGCTTAGGTGCATTGGTCATGCTAAATTCTCCCACAGTGTATCCAAACAGGTGCCAGAGTGTGAAGATAGGAGATTTTTGCAGGAACTTTGCTGCAGTGTTGATGTAAGTCTACTTGCAGCACTAATAAATAAACAGTTTGACAATGTGCGGTATCGAGCAGATGCTAGACCATCAGAGAACACTTGTTGTTTGAAGAAGATCTTTAAGATATCATCTGACTAGCCATGTGATTCAGGTAGATGTTAAAAGATTGTGCAGCATAATCTGAAGAAGATTAAGGAGTTGCCTTAGTTTCCTGGCTAACTATGCACATAACAAACATTTAGAAACAGATACAAAAACAGAAAATGCTGGAAAATCTCAGCAGGTCTATCAGCAACTGTGGAGAGAATATGGAGCCAATGTTTTGAGTCTGAATGACCTTTCATCAGATGATTAACTATTCACTTGACACTAATTATGGGAACCTGCAGTACAACAATGGGATTTACCTATTGTTACTACACATCAAAGTTGTTTTGTGATTGAAATACATTTGAAAGGTATCCAAGCAAGGCGATGAGATTGTTCTTTTCAGTGGCAGAGGAATGTAATCTCTTGGCCAATTTCCACATGCAATTTCACCGTCCCTATTTTGAAAGACGTATTAGTTAGATGCATTGACCTGAACAGCACCGGAATGTGGTGATTAGGGGAAATTCACAGTAGCTTCATTGCAGTGTCAATGTAAGCCTTACTTGTGACTAATAAATAAACTTTAACTTTTAATGTTTCTATCCTTCCCCCTACTTCAGACAGCTAGACCTTGTTCCCCAACTGTGTCTGCAGTCTATATGCTGTATGCCTGAAGAACACAGAGTACAAGCTTCCGAGAACGGTGCCAAGGAAGCCCAGAAGAATCCAGCAATGAAGAGTGATACAAAGACGAGGTGGAAGAATTACTCCGTCTACAACACTCACAGTGATGAAGCCGCTTCACCCTGACACTTGTTTCTTCTCAAGACCATGAGCATCATGAATTCGATCATTGAGCACAGCATGGCTTCCCACCTGGCCCATCACAACAAGTGGTAGACCGTCAGCTCCCAGGAGATCCAGACCACCGTGTGCCAGCTGCTGCCCAGGGAACTGGCTGAGCACACTGTATTGGAGGGGAGAAAGACAGTATCCAAATATGCCAGCCCCTAGTAAAACTGCGCAATGCACTGAAAAACACACCTAGCTGGATTCAGCTCACCTAGTGCAGGTCAGGTGTCAAACAACCAGAGCTTCTGTATTGCTAATGATGTCCCTGAAAGAAAATACTCAGGTCCTAGAGCAAATAGGTTGTGACCAGATTTGAATGAATCAATTCGTAACAAATCTGCTATTGATTAATTTGCCATCGATTACTTTTTTTTAAAGAGTAGCTGGTTCATTTTCCATTAATAATGGATACCTCCCTATACGTAGTGTTAGCTAAAGCTGAATATTAACCAAGACATGGCATTATGATCAGAAGCTATGGGCAGGATTCTCCAGCCGTGCTTGCCCCAAGAGCGGAAAAGCCTGCCTGAGGTAAATGGACCGCTGTTACGATTCCTAAGGTGGGCAGGATGGCAAATTCTGCCCAATGTGTTAGACTCATTTTTTTTTCCCCTGAAACATTTTAAAAAACCATAGAATCCCTATGGTGTAGAGGAGGCCATTTGGCCCATTGAGTTTGTACCAACAACAATTCCACTTAGGCTCCATCCCTGTAAACTCACATACTTACCCAACTTATCCCTCTAATCTACGTATCCCAGAACACTACAGGTAATTTAGTATGGCTAGTGCAGTGAACCTGCACGTCTTTGGAAGGTGGGGGGAAACCAGAGCATCTGGAGGAAACACAGGGAGAAACAACATATTCCACACAAACAGTGACCCAAGCCCAGAATCCCCAGAGCTGTGAGACTGCAGTGCTAACTACTGTGCTACCATGCCACCCCAATAGGGAGTGCTTGGGACCAATGTCTTCTCCACAGAATTACCTGTCACACGAAAATACAAAGAGGATTTCCATGATAGCACAAACAAAAATGCTGGAGTTATACTGCAGGTGATCAAAAACTAGAAAATGAATTTAACTTTTTGCATAGAAATTCTTCATCAAAAGTTGAAGGGTTTTTTTTACCCAAACCGTTAACCAGTCATTTCTCCTCATGGATATAGGTGAGCTTATGTGTCTTTCTAACACTGTTATTATTTCAGATTTCTATTCTCTGTATTTCTTTTTCTTTCTATCAAACTACTGATTCTCAAATGGTTTTGTTACTTGTGGCCTCAATGATTGACTGTCTAATTGGCACCTTGCCCTGTGACGAAGTTCACATGAAGATCCTTGACTTACTGAAACATTCCTGAATTATCTGATAATCTTTAAAATAAAAAAGGGATCAGGAATGATCACACCCTAATAATTAAAGTTAGTCTGACTGGCCCACTGTTTAAGTAACACACTTATTTCTGTACAACAATAACAACTCTAATAACCATTAACCCATGACATTCAATGGCATTACCATTGCTGAATTCCCCCCCCATCAACATACTGGGGATTAACATTAAGCAGAAATTCAACTGCACTAGCCATATAAATACTGGGCTACAAGAGCAGGTCAGAGGTTAGGAATTCAGCAGTGAATAACTCACTTCCTGACCCTCCAAAGCCTGTCCACCATTTACAAGGCACAAGTCAGAAATGCGATGGAATACTCCTCAATTGCCTGGATGAGTTTAGCTCCAATAACACTTAGTAAGCTTGACACTATCCAGGACAAGTAGCCCGCTTGATTGGCATCCCATCCATAAACGTTTCTTCCCTCCATGACCTTGTACAGTGGCAGCAGTTCATAACATCTATAAGACATACTGCAAGAACTCACCAAGGCTCTCTTTTGACAACACCTGCAATACATTCAACCTCCCATAGACTTTGAACCTCTGCTGCCCTTATCCTAACTCTTTCTGTCTCCCCACCATCCCCATATTTGTTGAACTATATTACCCAAGAAACACTACAAATTCAAAATTGCTATCTCTGTGTTTAAATCCTTTTGGGTTTGACCCTACTAGCATCCAAGATACCTGTGCTTCTCCAATTCTGTCTTCTTAACGCATTCCCAGTTTTCCTCACTCTGCAGTTGATTTTTTTTTGCCTGTGCTACTTAGATCCCAAAGCCTGGAATTCTCTCTTTGCTGAAACCTCTTTGCCTTTTTACCCCTCTATCCCTTCCTTTATGACATTCCTTCAGACCTATCTCTTTGACCAAGGCTTGTCCACCCTGATAGCTCTTTGCGATTCAGTGTCGCACAATGTTTGGTTGTGTTTTTGTGAAGTGCCTTGTGGTGTTTTAGTGTTTGAGAGACATTCTGTAAATACAAGATGTTGTTGATGCAAATTCAAACTCGATTATACCATAGATTACAAAATATCTGATCGTAAATAGGATTGTGGCTTTGTGGCCTTCACTGTCCATGGGGTATATCTCATGCATGACCAAATTTCCAAGGATATTCCATTCCATTCCTCTGTCATGCACCACCAAAAAAAACCCTGCTCTTTTATTGTTAGGAAAACAAAAATAGTCTTGAGGGCTTTATGTTTGTATTGATAAACATTACGAACAAAAAACAAAGAATATCACAGCACAGGACCAGGCCCTTTGGCCTTCCAATCCTGTGTCAATCTTATTGTCCTATCCGGTCCAACCACTTGTATCCCGCTATTCCTATCTGTCCATATGTGTAAATTACATGTGGTTTACTTTAATGTTTCTGTGCCTGGAAGAGTAAAACGTATGTTGAACAAAGCTGTTTTGTATGTAGTAGTGGTTGGTTAAGTTCCAACACTGTTTCTATTATGCTTAGAGAGGGTACCAGCATGAAGAATAAATAGGCCAATAGAGGTATGTGCTATTGCTTAACAACTGGATACCCTTATAAAGTAAAACAAGTCTTTAAGTATTAGTTTAGCTGGAAATGTTGCAGTTGGAGATTAGAGAGTGAACATCTCTCAACTCTGTTAAAAAAATGACTGGACAGGATGGGAGCTGCAAAAAGGCAGGCCTCCAAGAGTACCAGTTACTGTCTGGATAACAAGGGAATTGAGACAGAAACCAACGTATTGTTCAGAATAATTCAAAGAAGAGTAAACAAAGTATTTTGGGTTAAAGACAAATTGCAGTAACTAGATTTAAAGTAGAATAGCAGATTTCAGAAGTAGATGAAATGCAGGTGACATTTTACTATAGTCAGGAAATTGGGAGTTAAAGCAGTTGTGAACATTTCAGATCACAGTCACGATAAAGAACTTGTAATGGAATTGTAATAATATAGCACTTCAACTTGAGGTCATCCCAAAGTGTTTTATAGCCAGTGAAATATTTTTGTTTGATTTGATTTGATTTAATATTGCCACATGTATTAGTATGCAGTGAAAAATGTTTATTTTTGTGCAATATATAGACAAAACATACCATTCATAGAGTATATGGGGAGAAGAAAAAGAGCTGGTTACAGAATATAGCAACAGCATAACTAGGATACAGAGGAAGATTAGCTTACTATTTGATAATCCATTCAAAAGACTTGATGGCAGCAGGGAAGAAGATGTTTTTGAGTGGGTTGGTATGTGTTTTCAGACTTTTGAATCCTTTTTCTAATGGAAAAAGATGGAAGAGGAAATGTCCAGGATGTGTGAGGCCCTTGATTATGCTGGCTTCTTTTCTGAGGCAGTGGGACGTGTGGACACAGTTAATAGATGGGAAACTGTGTGAAGGATTGGGCTACATTCATAACTTTTTGTAGTTTCTTGTGGTCTTGGTCAGAGCCATGCCAAGCTGCGATACAATCAGAAAGAATGTTTTCTACGGTGCATCTGTAAAAATTAGCCAGAGTCGTAGCAGACATGCCAAATTTCCTTAACCTCCTGAGAAAATAGAGGTCACCCCATGCCGGCGGAAAACCATGACTGATGATGAGCTGTCAGCAGGACTGGAGAACCCACTGGCATGAACAGCTAGAGAATTCCAGCCAAGAACTTTGACAGCAGAGCATTCACTCAAAACTACACTGGGTTAGTAGCACGAATTTTGTGCTTATGAGTCTCTGACAAAGGATTTAAGATAATGATTGTTTAATTCAGAAACATGAGTGCTATCACTGAGCCACTATTGACAGCTGAAGCCAACCGTTTGATAGCTTATTTGCGAGTCAGTAGATTCTGTGCTTCTTCCCTCAGAATGGATTCGAATCCTGTGATGTGCAGTGTTATGTGATTTAATGAAGGATTGAATTTCTTATGCAAGCTGAAGGCCAAACTTCAGTTTTCCAACCTGGACTATAAATTGGGCTTATCATCCATATGTAGCAAAGTTCTGCAGCAATTAAGCTTCGGAGAAAATAGAGAACTTTCTAAAATTCAACCAGATAGAAGTGAATATAAATTGAGATTAAATAAGGGTTTGAAAAAGAGTCAAAAACATACACTAACATTAAAAATAATGTAGATGGAATATTAATGGAACAGCACTGTAACAAGCTTTGAAAGAGACTTCTGCTGTACAACATTTTATTTTACACCAAATGCAGTAATAAAACAGAATTACCACTGTATGTTATGGTATAGCAGATACAGTTTGCAGAATATTAAAATAGATGCATAAAAGCATAGTTTTTTTAAGGATTTAATTCTGGATATGGACATCACTGGCTGGCCACCATTTATTGTCCATCCCTAATTGAGCTTGAGAAGGTGATGATGAGCTGCCTTCTTGAATCACTGCAGTCCACATACTGTGACCCTCGATAGCATTAGTGAGGGAATTCCAGGATTTTGACCTAGTGACTACAAAAGAACGGCAGTATATTTTCAAGGCAGGATAGTGAGTGGTTTGGAGGGGAACTTGCAGGTGGTGATGTTCCCAGGTATGTGCTGCCCTTGTCTTTCTAGATGGAAGTGGTTGTAGGTTTAGAAGGTGCTGTTCAAGGATCTTTGGTGAATTGTAGACAGTACATACTGCTGCTACTGAACGTTGGTGGAGGGAGTGAATGTTTGTAGATGTGATGCCATTCAAGTGGGCTGCTTTGTGCTGGATAGTGTCAAGCTTCTTGAGTGTTGTTGGAGCTGCACTCATCCAGTCAAGTGGTATTCCACCACATGCCTGACTTGTGCTGTGTAGATGATGGATAGCTTTGGGAGTCAGGATGTGAGTCATGCAGTATTTCTCGCCTCTGACCTGCTTTTGTAGCCATTATGTTGATGTGGTGACTCCAGTTGAGTTTCTGGTCAATGTTAACCCCAAGGATGTTGACATATCCCTCAGGCTGTTCAGTTGCTAAGATAACGGCCCGATTTCCTTCATGAAATTTGAAATAATAATTTATCCTGTTTAGTAAAATAAAATCATCTGTATGGACAAAATTCCCCTTCAATGTCTTAACAAAATATGTAACTTTAGTGAGGGAAGCTTTATCCATCTGAATTAGACTATTACAATTTCAGTTACAGCTCATGTTGCAGCTGTACAAAACTGTACAAAACTCTCGTGTGGCCGCAATTGGAGTATTGCGTACAGTTCTGGTTGCCGCATTACAAGAAAGATGTGGAAGCATTGGAAAGGGTGTAGAGGAGATTTATCAGAATATTGCCTGGTATGGAGGAAAGATCTTACGAGAAAAGGTTGAATGACTTGAGGTTATTTTCGATAGAGAGAAGAAAGTTAAGAAGTGACCTGATT
Organism: Sphyrna mokarran; assembly: GCA_024679065.1. Lineage (NCBI taxonomy): Eukaryota > Metazoa > Chordata > Chondrichthyes > Carcharhiniformes > Carcharhinidae > Sphyrna > Sphyrna mokarran. Next base: position 14,937,382 of record JAGIQG010000020.1, on the reverse strand, counting down.
GAAGCATACAAGATGATCAGAAGATTAGATAGGATGGACAGTGAGAGCTGTTTTCCTCGGATGGTGATGGCTAATTCAAGGGAACATAGCTTTAAATTCAGGGTGATAAATATAGTACGGATGTCAGAGATGGGTTCTTTACTCAGAGGGTATTAAGGGCGTAGAATGTCCTGCCTACAGCAGTTGTGGACTCGCCATCTTTAAGGGCATTCAAATGGTCATTGGATAGGCATATGGACAATATTGGAATAGTTTAGGTTAGAGGGTCATTAGATTGGCTCCACAGGTCAGCACAACATCAAGGGCCAAAGGGCTTACACTGCACTGTAATGTTCTATGTTCTATCATGCATTCGTGTATAAAAATCATCCTTCATAGAAGCATAGTCAAAAGAATGATCAGCATGTCAAATGGGAACTATTAAAAATGCTCAAAGGATTGCTGAAGGAGATTGATTTTAAGAAGAAAGTTGTATCGCAGATCACAGATCTTTTACAGTGCTGAAGGAGGCCATTTGGCCTATTGAGTCTGCACTGGCTCACTGAAAGAGCATTCTTGAATCACCTGATGAAGGAGCAGCAATCCAAAAGCTCATGATTCCAAATAAAACCTGTTCGACTTTAATCTAGTGTTGTGAGACTTCTGATTATTCAAGTCAGTGACCAACAGTCATTGGATCCTCAAGAATGTGGGGATAGTGTAGGAAGATGTAGCTAAGATAAAAACACAACCCACGATCTTATTGAATGGCAGAGCAGGCTCAAGACATCAAGTGGCCTATTCCTGCTCCTCTTTCTTATGTTCTTAAGGTCAGGTTGCAGCATCAGCTACTTCTGGCTTCAAAGTTATACCAATAAACCTGTTAAAAGTGAAATGCATTCATGCAGCATAACATTACTAAATGTAGTTGTTTATTTGAAAAGCAGGAGATATTTACCGACTGGTAAACATTATGGCAAAGGTGCATATTGATTGAGCAGACATTAATGCAAAATGCTAACTTGAAGTCAAATCTGAATTCAATAGAAGCTAGAAGGCTTATGTAGTAAATATTGACAGCACATTTCAGTTGGTTAATATCCCACATTTTTCACAGCTCTGTAACAAAACCTCTTAAATGACTCTTAGCAAAGATAATAAATAAATACAAGCTTTCAAACCATAAGAAGAAACATAGGATCCCTGTAGTTAGATTACCCAAAGTACATTTTAAAAGACAGGAAACATTAAAACAAAACACTAATCCCCAAACCATGAATTAAACAGAGAGTAATGGATGCTTGGGAGTAATTATGGAATCAAAATCTATTAAAAGGCTTTAAACTGATGTCATAAACTGCAGTAATAAACTGAAAATAGTTTATAGTGCCTTCTGAACTTCAGGATTAAAATAGAGCCTTGAGATCAGTCACTCGATAATTTGCTACTCTTTACACAATCGACTCTATCCTGAGGAACAATGCTTCCTCTTGTGGGAGAATCTAGGACTAGGAGTCTCTGTTTAAAAATGAGGCGTTGCCCATTCAAGACAGGTGAAAATAATTTTTCTCCCAGAAAGTCATGAGACTTTGAAACTCTCTTCCTCAAAAGATGGCAGATCTTTGAGTATTTTTAAGGCAGAGGTGGATAGATTCTTGCTAAGTAAGGCAGTATTAGGTAGGTGGGTGTGTGTATTTGAAGTTAATATCAGATCAGTTATGATTTATTGAATGATAGAGCAAGTTTGAGGGGCTGAGTGGCCAGCTCCTTCTCCAAATTGCTACGTTCCTATGTAGAACACATATAACCATTGCCATAGGATGAAAAAAAAAACACTGAGCAGATTGTAGGTCTTTTGATGTAAAAATTCCAACAATAGATCCAGAGGAATCTTGCAATGCGCACCATTAAGAGGATCCTGTATCATTGTCATCTGCAGTACGTTTCACAACCAGGTGCTTCAGAGAGGAGCAGTGCTGGAACCAGAGGAAGACAGTGAGTTGGCAACACCCTCCTTTTGTCAGAGGATGAGCATGAGGCATCTTAACAGATGCCAACTGAGGAAGATGGCACCGTGAGATCCAGCTCACAGCGCAGTGACATTCTCCATGTCTTCCTCATCCTTTGGTGTAACCACAGTGATAATAGGAAGCACTCCACCTCTCAGGCATTCATGGTCCCTGATACACTGAGAGTGCTTCTCCTGCAATGACGCACAGAGGCAGTGACATTACTTCCTGTAGTCCAACTGTGCTAGTCACTCTGAGGCACTGTGAGTCTACAGGACAATGTCCATGGTGACATGGAGATTCAGCCACCTCAAGACAGCATACACATGTCAATGACCATAGTGTTTGCAAGCATGAAAAGGGCATCTCAGTATGAACATTGGCATCTACTGTGGCCAGATGCCAGGGTCTAACAACTGCCCTCAGATTTCATGGGCACCTTTAAATTTAGCCTGGGTTTTCAGTTTGCAACTGTAAGCACTGCTCGTTAGTCCAGGTCACAACAAGTCACTACATCGCTTCCTGAAGTGCATGTAGATTCCTTTCATTGGCTAGTATCTCTGCCGACTGGCTCTCAATTGACTCTTCCTCATTGAAACCCCAAGTCCGCATGGTCTACCAAGCCAAATAGCACCCCTCCCCCACCCCTCCCGCCAACAGTGGATCTTCTGTCCTGTCTGTAAATTTTAGCTCAGCTGACAGCCCATATGTGTTTAAATCCCAGAAAAGGGTTTGAACAAAAAACCTTCTAATGTAGCAAAAGTGCCACTGCGAACATTAGAAGATTAAAATACATTTCTGCCAAGGCCAGAGTGAATCCTGGTTATGAAATTACTAGGATAACCCTAGAGATATGGAGCCAATAACACAACGGCAACCTAATTTCCAAGCAGTGTTGCAATTACTTGAATGAGGCCTATGATGCGGACCTCTTAGAATATAAGCTCCCTGATTAAGGCCATAATGGCTTGTCTAATCAGGGAGCCCTGCTTGTGTACATAATGTTGAATGTTAGGGTTAATAGCATGAGGGGCTTATACACAGCATGAGGGAGTACCTGTCTGGCCATGTAAATAAACCTAGATTTGGTAAAGGGACATCAGCCTTGTGGGGGTTATTTCAAGTGTGTTACTATGGTGCTTTGAGAAGTTTCTGAGACACAGGAAAAGATAATAAGTAAATTTATGTATTTGTATCTAGCAGTGTTCAAAATCCATAAGGCAATGAGCACATTTGCCCTGGAATCCTGACAAAGTCTTTGAAAAATCAAAGATATTTATAATAAATGAACAAATGCATCTTATTCATTGATTCAAATGTTTAATCATATATGTAATAATGTACATAATATAAAAGAAAAATATATAAGAATAGTAATAAATAGTAATAGTAATAAGAATGGTTATGAGGAGAGGTTGAATAAACTAGGATTGTTTTTGCTGGAAATATGAGGGAGACCTGTTAGAGGTCTATAAAATTATGAGGGGCACAAACAGGGTGGATAGTCAGAGGCTTTTTCCCAGGGTGTAAGTGTCAATTACAAAAAGACACAGGTTCAAAGTGAGAGGGGGGAAAGTTTAAGGGAGATGTGTGGGGGAAGTTTTTCATATACAGAATGATAGGTGCCTGGAATGTGCTGCCAGAGGAGATGGTAGAAGCAAGCACATTAGCATAATTTAAGAGGCACCTGGATGGGTACATGAATAGGGATGGAATAGAGGGATACAGATTGAATAAGGGCAGAAGGTTTTTTAAATTTAGTTAGGGCATGATGATTGACACTCAGAGGGCCAAAGATTCTGTTCCTTTACCGTACTGGTCTTTGCTCTTCGTTGTTCTGTATATAATACATACACACTGGCTGGGATTTTACATCCTCACTCATCCTAAAACCATAAAATCCCACTCGAGATCACCAGACCTTTCCATTGTCCAATTCCCATGGCGGGCAGTATGTTAAAATTCTGGCCACTATCTTTGGTAATTGTGCAATCTTATCTATCCAAAGAAGGAAAACTAAATAAAATCAACAATAAAACAGAGGGCAACATTATTGAGTGACTTCATCACCTAATGAAGAAGTTAGGGCGAGTGGCAAAGGAGTCCCAAAATTATTTTGACTCCTCTGGTATGTAATAATAGATTACTTAAGCCAAGAAGAAACAAATTCTCGGCCAGAGCTGCCCTTATTCATTTGATTAAATATGAATCTTCCAATAGTTATTATGAAACGCTGATGAGAAGCTAAAATTTCACAGGTGATTTGCTTGCCTTCCCAAAGTTATGAGATAATTTAGAAATTGTACTGAGCAAAATGATACTTTCCTGGTTTGAGTAACTCAGCACCACATCAGGGTGAAAAGTCAAATTTGAATAAGCTTGGGTGGTGGAGGATCACTATACTTGAGCTGTATTTTGGAATAATTAGGAGCATTCTGAGGTGAGGAAAGCAAACTATTATTTTGATGGATTCAGTGTTGATATCACACTGCCCCGAAGAACAATCATTTCCTGTGTTAGCATTTAGCGGGCTTTTCACAAACAACGAGAACAACTTTAAAAAGCAGCTTTGACATAAAAGTCCTAAGGAACTTCACAGGGGAATGTGGAAAATGAAAGCAAGAATCCTTTAAAAGCCTGCTGTTTTGCAGACTGTACAACACAATGGTTTTTGGCATTTGCTGAATATTGTAAATGAGGGCACATCTGTCAGACACAGGAATGCTGCTGTTTCAAAGGCAAATTCAACACAGCAGCACTTAGATCATCTGTCTCAGGCCTGAGTCAGAAAAACAGCTTCACCAAGAATGAACAATGACCTGACATTGTGGGCAAGGAAAACTGATGTGTGAAATGGGACAACAGTGTTTTATTTATTTATTAGTCACAAGCAGGCTTACGTTCATGCTGCATTGAAGTTACTGTGAAAATCCTCTAATCGCCACACTCCAACGCCTGTTCAGGTGCACTAGGGGAGAATTTAGCGCGGCCGATTTACCTAACCTGCACATCTGTAGACTGTGGGAGGAAACCTCAGCACCCGGGAGGAAACCCATGCAGATACGGGGATAACGTGCAAACTCTGCACAAACAGTGACTCAAGCCAGGAATTGAACCTGGATCCCTGGCGCTCTGGGGCCACTGCGTGTGTGATTGTGTCTGTGTATGATTGTGTGTGTGTGTGTGTGTGTCTGTGTGTGTGTGTGCACGTGTGAATATGGGTGGAATTTTACCGGCATGTCTGTCCAAGTTTCGCATGATCCTACCTGAGGCCAATGGAGAATGCTGTTCTCCGAGCTGAACCCCTGCTCAGGGCTAGCATGCTGGTAAAATTCCAGCCTGTGTGTGAAACTGTGTGTGTAAGTAAGCGTGTGAGTGTGTGTGTGTGTGTGTGTATGTGTGTCTATATGTGTCTGAGTGTGTGTGAATGCATGTCTAAGTATGTGTGAGTATGTGTGTGTGTGCTGGGGGTGGTGAGTGCGTGTTGGTTGGGGGGTAGTTTGGTAGGTATGTGGTGGAAGTTAATTGTAAGCACATATAAAGAAAAGAAGCTCCCTTCATTTTCAATAAGATTGTGGTTGATCTAATCTTGGCTTCAACTCCATGTCCTAGCCAACTCACCATAACCTGAAGATAGATAGATATCTTAGCTACGCATACATTCAAAAACTCAGCTGTCATGCTCTCTGTGACGGAGACTCCCTGAGGAAAGAAACTCTTCCTCATCTCTGTCTTAAACAGAGCTACGCCCCCGAGTTCTAGACTCCCCAATAAGAGGAGATGTAGTCTCGGAGTTTCTTCAGCTGGATTTTTATTAAATAGAAAACCCCAAAAGCTTCATGGACATAAATACTGCAAATAGCTCAAAGTTCAAAAACGAAAAAAACACACTGATACTGAAAGCGTAACACTGGGGCATTCCATCTCCAAGATAAAACTGAGACCATCAGTCAATACAATTAATGACACTGGAGACAATCAGAGCTGGTGGCCCCAGACAACATTCATTATACAAACAACAGCTGAGGAGAAATCAGAGAATCCTTACAATGCAGAAGAAGGTCACTCAGCCTATTAAACCTACACCAAAAGCAACCACGCCCAAATCCTATCCCTATTATCCCATGCATTTACCCCATTAATCCCCCTGACACTAAGAGGCAATTTAGCATGGCCAATCAACCAAACTCACACATCTTTGGATGAGGGAGGAAACCGGAGCACCCAGAGGAAACCCACGTGGACATGGAGAGAATGTGCAAACTTCCCACAGACAGTGATCCGAGGCCAGAATTGAACCCGTGTCTGTCCCTGGCACTGTGAGACAGCAATGCTAACTGCTGTGTCACTATGCCACCCCCAAAATAGGCTAGAATTTTCCCATCTCATCCACCATAGGAATCGTAGTGGGCGGGACAGAAAATTTGGCAGACTATGCAAGGATCTGTTGACTTGGGCAGGAATTTCCTGTCTTGGAATGAGCGTGGCCAGAAAATCCCACCATGGATTTTGTTATATAAATTTCAATTTGGGAGACGGAGACGTTGTATCTGAATGGGGTCCACTATATCAGCCATGGAAACAACACTGCAATGAATGGTCTGTCTGAATCAAAATAAAAACCAGGCTAAAAGAGATTAAGAAGTGACAAAGCACCAACCATCCAAGCAGGATGTCTCCAGGAAATCTGCTTTGATAAAGTTTTGTAATATAAAGAGAAAGAGTCTTGCTCTGGAATTATAAAGGACAATCAGGACTAGTCACCCTCGTTCTCAGCCTACAGCTCCAACAAGATGCATCAACCTTGTCAGTCTCAAGCAGATCCAAGAATATGGGGCTGAGGTTTAAAAATAGTTTAAGGATAGCAACTAAATCTTTGAGAGGGTTTGAGTTGAGGGTTTGGGCAAAAATGTGGGGTTTCGCCTATGATTTTTCATGTGGGTTTTTATTAATCAATCATTATTTTGAATGTTGTGTGCCATCTTTATATTTGTTTAAACTCTTGTATTAGGAACTACAATTTTTTTTCTTCTGTTCTAAAAACACTGTAGTTGAGACTAAAAACCTGTGTCTGTCTAAGTTAGTCCTTTACAAAATCCTAAAGTCAAGAACTGACAGTAAGATTAAACAGGAGTATTCACTTCTTGCAGAAACATCCTCTTAAGCATTTACATTGTCAAAACCTTCAGAATCTAATGTTAGGATCATATAATCCCTCCAGTGCAGGAGAGGCCATTCAGCCCATCAAGTCTGCACTGACTCTCTGACAAAGTATCTTATCAAATACTTCTCCCTGCCCTATCTCTATATGTATCATGGCTAATCCATCTAACCTACAGATCTTGGGATACTAAAGGGCAATTTAGCAATGCTAATCCATCTAACCCCCACATCTTTGGACACTTAAGGGTCACTTTAGCAAAGACAATCCACCTAACTTGCACATCTTCAGTCTGTGGGAGAAAACTGGAGCACCCAGAGGAAACACACGCAGACACAAGGAGAATGTGCAAACTCCACATAAACAAGCTGCGAATCGAACCTGGGTTCCTTGAGCTGTGAGACAGCAGTGCTAACCACTGCACCACTATGCTGCCCTTTCTTCTCATTTCTCATTCTTCTCAGCTCCACTGCGTATAGGCCGAACTTGCTCAACCTTTCCTTAAAAGACAAACCTTTTAGCCTGGCAATCAGCCTAGTAAACCTTCTCTGAACATCTTGCTTCCAAGAAGTACGTTATGTGACAGTTCAAAGTTGACATCACATATCAGATGCAAACCAACTCTAACACTGTGGGTGGGATTTCCCAGCTGTGTTTGCCTCAAAACTGGAAAATCTCACCAGAGGTCAATGGACCTTTCCATAGCCCGTCCCTTACCTGCTCTAATTCCCATGGTGGACAGAACAGGAAAATTTGCCCCAGCGTGTCACCATGTTTACTAATACTATTAATATTTTCAACATTCATTTCTATAAAACATAGTCCAAGGGTTCTTACCCAGTTTCCAGCCTCTCAGAATATCATGGCTGAAAATCTTTGGACTGTGATCTTTACTCATTGTGCCTCTTTGGCTGCTGTCCTAGGTGATAAAACATAGTAGTCCTGGAACTTGGAATATATCAGTCTCTAACATTTAACAACCAACAAGACCAAAGAACATCTATCACCCTGTTGAAGAACCTCCAGCCACAGTTGATGTATATCCTATTGTCCATACTTAGGAACAGCTCCCAGATCACAGAGTCATGCACCATAGAATCTTGCCTAGGATGAAGTTCAGCTAAAACCACAGAATCACCTCCCATATCTTTCTTTGCAAAGGCACATTTCAGGAGGTGGACAATGGTCTTTACCACGGACACCTCGAGAGCAACGCGTGGAGTGGGTGAGGTTTAAGATCTGCAGAAATGTAGGCCTACCGCTGGCAATCAATAATTTTTTCAATTTTATTTCTGCTTCACTTTTGATTTTTAAGTGAGTCCTCATTTGATTTTTACTTTGTAAACCTTGATTTATGCCCAAGTATGATTGTGCTTTGATTACTGATCAATTATATTATCAATAAAAAAGGTTAGCTGTGAACATTTTCCTGAGGGCTTCACTTGTCTGTCACATTCACAGCTGCAGTCATGACTGAACACTGATGTTTTTCAGAACAGAATTCCTGCAGTGTAGAGGAGGCCATTTGGCCCATCAAGTCTACATCGATCACAATCCCTACCGGGCCCTAACCCTGTAACGTCTATTGACCCCGCTAATACCCCTGATAAGAGGATTAATTTAGACCAAACAACCTAACTTACACATCTTTGGACTATGGGAGGAAACCGGAGCACACAGGGAGAACGTGCAAACTCCACACAGATAATGACCCAAGGCTGGAATTGAATCTGGGACCCTGGCGCTACAAGGCAGCAGTGCTAACCGCTGTGCCACTGTTCCACTCCATCTACGTGTTTCTAGATGTTTTTCTAGAATGATGTATTTCCATTCTTTAAAAAGAGGAACTGTTCTTATTGTATTGACCCTGAATTAATGGACAGATTTGGAATTATTGTTTCAAAAAACTCCTTTCACTTCACATATAAAAATACAATTCCTTTCAATAAATATGTATTTTCTTCTTCGTAAAATTTTTTTCATGTTATATTCTCTGTTTATTATATCATTATTAATACAATTATCATTATCCAATAGTTAATAAAATTGTTCTTCCACATTGCATTGTCACTCATTCTACGCCTTGAGTACGGTTCCAAATCTAAGTGAGACTCCACAGGTATTTCTCACGGTCTTATACAAAAGATCTGATTGGGAGAATCTTTCTCACTAGTAACCCAGAAACATCTTGGTGGTGCTTGTCTGAAAGTTTTGATGAGGCGACATTCTTCCAAGTATATTTATCAGTCTGCTCAGGGAATCATTTGACTGAATCAATCATCTTACTTTTCTCCAGGATGTCAAAGGCATCAAATGCAGATCATGGAAACCTTCTCTGGATTGTCTCCATCCCGAGTATATCCCTCTTCAGTAAGGAGGTCAATAAAGTTAATTTATTAGTCACAAGTAATTAACACCGCAGTGAAGTTACTGTGAAATTCTCTGAGTCACCACAGTCCGGTGTCTATTCAGGGCAATGCACCTAACCAGCATGTCTTTCAGAATGTGGGAGGAAACCAAAGCATTCAGAGGAAATCCATGCAGACAAGAGAAGACTGCAAACTCCACAGACAGTGACCCAAACCAGGAATTGAACACAGGTCCCTGGCACTGTGAGGCACTAGTGCTAGCCACTGTACTACCATGCCACCCAATACATTGTGGGTTAGCCTTCCATCTGCTAAGTTTGCCTATACTTTTTCTTTTGCATTAATGATTGTTTAAAGCTTCTCCCTCCTTGATTTTCCACTATAAATGGGTAACTTTTAATGTTTTTAGCATAATGATATCTATAAAGTAATTATACAATTGTCATTTCCTGATTTTCCATTATTGCTCAGACTCATCCTCCAACACGTAGCATAAGGGGTTAATTCTATTGCTATGATATGCTAATGAGACAGTGTACATCACCACAGGAAGTGATGGCATGGAACGTTGGCACAGTAGCACTATGGCCTCACAGCGACAGGGACAGGAATTTGATTCCAGGCTTGAGTGACTGTGTGGAGTCTGCACATTCTCCCCATGTTTGCATGCGTTTCCTCCAGATGCTTCGATTTCTTCCCATGGTGCAAGGACATGCAGGTTAAGTGGATTGGCCATGATAAGTTGCACTGTGTAGGTTAGCTTGATTAGCTATGGTAGCTGCGCTATGTTGCGGAGATGGGGAGGAGATGCTGGACCTGAATGAAATGCTTTTTGGAGGTTTGAAAGAGACTCAATGAGCCAAAAATCCTCCTTCTACAATATAGGAATTTTATGATTCTCTCAGTAAGTGATGTCATGTCTCACAATCTTGCTCTGTCTTGCAGATCTCGTGGCAAGGAAGCCATAGTCAGAAATGTCGCAATAAATTTAACCTTTTCTTTACCTCAGCTGATTCTAAGGGTGGGATTTTGTGGCCTCAGTTGTCCTGAAACCATAAAATCTGCACCCGAGGGCTACGGACTTTCCACACCTGTTGCAATTCCTGTGGTGGGCGAGTCGGTAAAATTCTGGCATAATATCCCACATTAGCACAATAAGACCAAGAATATAATTCAAAGGGCTGTACACGCCAGGCGGGAAACTTGTGGGACCAGGTGGAATTTCAGATTTACACCTTATCCAAACTTTACTCTCCAATGATGCAGAGCTCCACCCAATCCCTCATTTTCCCAATGAGAGGGTTACGTTAAAAATGCTCCCAATTCCTCAATATGATGATCATTACTGTATGTCTAGTGCATGTTAGGCTGAATGTTTGCATATGTTGCAGAGGTTAAATGCCTTGGAAACCCTGTTAAAGCCCCAGTATTTGTGGAGACTCTGAGAAGCCAAAGAGTAGGCAATAGGTTGGGGGGGGGGAGGGGAGGTGGTGGTGATGGGGAAAGGAGGAGTTGTGAGGGGCTATGGGGGTGGTGATGGCAGGATCAATCAGGAAAGGTCATATCCAGTGCACAGTATTGTTGTTTCCATTTTACACAACAAAAGTTTGGTTCAAATGTTTCCAAAAAACTGAACTGCCAATTCTTCAATGGTATTTCTATTCAGTTCACAAATTAGCTGCGCTGTTAAAAAAAAACACAAAAGCAATGGCTAATAAGAACATTAGAGCAAGGTACAAATGTCTGCTAGTCTTCTTTATTAAATGCTTTTGAAAATGATCTCACTTTCAGCGCATTCAATGTACCACAAGAGGTGTAATCATGCAGCAAATTGTTCAATGTTACTGATTCAATAATGGAGCTATTGCACACCCTATCCTCAAGTAATGTCACAAATTAGGACAAAAGGACCAAGATGTATTTCAGCTTATATCAATATCATTAAGAAAGTCTGATGTTTCCTGATTAAGAATTGGAGGGACGGGGGTGGGGGGGGAGGTGGTAGTTAAATACTTTTGATTGTCTGATTTTAGGATTTAGTCCAAACTTTAATGGGAGTAAAGAAGAAAGAAACCAGAATTGAAGAGTTTTCCAGTAAAAACTATGATAGGATTCCGAAAATTTGTTGATTCAGATTGTGATATTTTACAGATTAATACCTTAAAAAAAATTGGCAATAGTGAAAACCCAACATCTTGAAAGAATTCCAGGCTTTTCAGAATTTTCATTTTTATTCATTCGTGGGACATGGGTGTGGCCAGCATTTATTGCTCATCCATAGTTGCCCTTGAGAAGGTGGTGATGAGCTACCTTCTTGAATCGTTGCAATCCATGTTCAGTGGGTTGACTCACAATGCTGTTAAAGAGGGAATTCCATGATTTTAACTCAGCAACTACAAAGGAGTGGTGATATATTTCCATGTCAGGATGGTGAGTGGCTAGGAGGGAACTTATAGGTGATGATGTTCCCAGTTATCTGTTACCCTTGTCTTTCAAGATGCAAGTGGTTGTGGGTTTGGAAGGTGCTGTCTAAGGATCTTTAGTGAGTTTGCTCCCAGGTCATGTTTAAAAGCAATGATAATGCATATGGCATACTTGCCTTTATCAATTGGGGTATAGATTACAAAAGCTGAGAAGTCATGATGGAGTTTAGTGATATCACAGCTGGAGTACTGTGCGCTGTTCTGGTCACCATGTTATAGGAAGGACGTAAAAGCACTGGAGGGGTCTGAGGAGATTCACCAAGGTGCTGCCTGGGGTGGAACATAAATTATAAGAGAGCTTGGATAGGCTTAGGTTGTTTTCTCTGGAGCAGAGAAAATTGAGGGGCAACCTGATTGAGGTGTTCAGGATTATGAGGGACATGGACAAGGTGGATAGGAAATAACTGTTCCCCTTAGTTGAAGGGTCAGTTAGGAGGGCCACAAGTTAAAAGTGATGGGTGGGAGGTTTAGGGAGGAATTTGAGGAAAAACATTTTTACCCAGAGGTGGTGATGGCCTGGAGTGCACTGCCTGGGAGGGTAATGGAGATGAGGTATCTCACATTTTTTAAAAAGTACCTGGATGAGTACTTGGCACACCATAACATTCAAAGCTATGCTCCAAGTGCTGGCACGTGGGATGAGGTGGACAGACCAGAGCCTTTCAAGCGTCAGTACAGATTTGATGGGCCGAAGGGCCTGTTCTGCATTGTAGTATTCAGTGATTCTGTGATAGTCAGTGGGTATTCATGGAAAAACAAAGTCAAGAATTATTGCCTCAATGCTCTATGTAAGGAAATGATTAATTCCACGATCAATATATGATCATAGAAAGTTGATCCAACAAAGAGTCAAATAAAAATATAAATTGCCTGCTATGTCAAGTAAAGAGACATAAAAGCTATGAATCTCCTCACATGAATAACTTTCCTTTAATTCCCCATTAAGTCATACACCCTAACTTGGGTATATATTATTTGTCCTTCAGTGGGGATGAGCTGGGATCCTGGAATTTCCAATCTTACATCATAATGGAAGGACCATCTTCAGAGCAGTTCAAGAAATAGGCATGTCACCGTCTCTTCAGGACAGTTTTGATTTCTCTTGATAACGTCTCTCACATTCTGATATCAAATCAGAATAACCAATACATCAGAATCCCATTTGTTGCCGGAGTGAGATTTATTCCAAACTGTAAGGTCCCTATAAATTTGATCTGACATTTATTTCATAGAGAACAATGGCATGATCTATCTTACAAATCCAGTTGAATTATTGCCTTCTTAAATGAAACTAAGCTATATGTGTTGGTTCAATCATTGTCCTCTTGTATTTGAGATGGTTGTAGGTTTCAAGTCTCTCTTCATCAACTTGAATATAAATTTACTGATTAGCACTGCTGCCTCACAATGAGAATGGTCTGTGTTCGATTCCTGGCTTGAGTCACTGTTTGTCTGGCGTCAGCACATTCCCTCTGTGTCTGCGTCAGTTTCCTCCAGAGCGCCGGTTTTCCTCCGCAGTCTGAAAGACATGCTGGTTAGGTGCATTGGCCATGCCAAATTCTCCCTCAGTGTACCCAAACAGGCACAGGAGTGTGGTGACTAGGGGATTTTCACAGTAACTTCATTGCGGTGTTAATATAAGCCTACTTGTAACACTAAGAATTAAACTTAAATTCTAATCTGACATTTTGGTGCAGTATTGATAGAGTGCTGCACAGTTGGAGGTTCTGGTTTTCAGATGAAACATTAGACTGGTACTTTGGGATTTTCCATGCAACCTGTCTTGTGGATTGCGATTCTCCCACTGCGACCTGTCACTTTTCTGGTGGGTCCAGCCAGGGAGACGCGTGTCTGCAGCCTTGAATGGGAATTTAAGCATGTGCAAGGAGTGCATGCGTATCTTCCAGAGCTGGCGAACAGTCAGAACAGACAGGATCTTAAACAGTTTTCCTGCTAATTCAGCATTTTGCGAAAGTTGCCCCCATCTTTCCCTGAGGCAGCCAGCCAATAGCTGGCAATGGGATCTTCTGGTCCATTGCTGTCGACGGAGTTTCCTGTTAAATGCACCCTTCACTGTCGTGAAATCCACCAGCATGACAATTCTGACCATTCTCTATCATCTCAAGTTCCCTGTTGCCACAATATTAAAGAAGAGTTCTCCCTGGTATCCTGGTCAACACTCATCCCTCAAGTAACAGTACAAATCTGGTCATTATCAGATTGCTATTATGGAATGTCTTACTCTGTACAGGCTTACTGTCACATTTCCTCACAGTGAATACAATTCAAAAAGTATGTCATTCGATGTAAAAGGTGTTATCTAAGTGCTAAGTTTCTTTTTTCCCCTCTAAAATCCTTACACAATCAATAAGTCATCAATGGTCTGGGCATGAAGATTAGACCATGTATTCTTGGGCTAGTACATTCAAATAGAGACTCAATCAATGGATCAAAAAAATTCACTTACAAAACCTATTAAGACCTGATAGTTTTAATTTTAATTTCCTATTTCTGATCCTCCCCAATGGAGTGAGTAACAATTGCATGTTGAAAACATTACACATGGGGTCATATAGTAGTGCAGGTGTGTGATAGAAGCCCTATTAGCCTCACCCACCAGTTTTCCCCATTTTCCTGCAAAAAGGTAAGAAATAATGACGGGCTGAATTTTCCTGCTGGGGGGAATCTTCCGGCTCAGCCAATGGTGATCGCTTGCGATAGCTCTGCCAGTGAACAACGCAAAGCACATTGCAAGGGGAAGGTGGTGCGTAATATGTCTGCTCTATTTTCCTGGCTCAGGTAGAGAAAGATGGTGAATTAGTGTTAGTCAGAAACACAAACTTACACCATGGCATTTTTAACTGAGCAGTATCATAGAATTGCCATTCTAACCCAGCATCTTGCTCTCGTGCCTACATGTCCACCCTTGGTTGGTTGCAATCATAGAACAGAATCACACAATCCCTACAGTGCAGAGAGAGGCCATTCAGTCCATCAAGCCTGCACCAACAATAATCCCATCCAGGCCCCATACCGTGCTCATTCACCCTGACCGTAAAGGCAATTTGTCATGGCCAATGCCCACCTAACCCACATATCTTTGGACTGTGGGAGGAAACTGGAGCACCTGAAGGAAACCAATGCACATACTAGGAAAATGTTCAAACTCCGCACAGTCACCCAAGGCTGGAAATAAACTTGGTCCCTGGAGCTGTGAGGCAGCAGTACTTAACCACTCTGCCATCCTGCCGCCCTCCAGTAAGTCCCATCACAAACAGGAGCAGCACCCCATCTTCTGACCAGGCATGTTACAGCCCTTTGGACTTAAAATTGAGTTCAACACGTTGCGACTGTGACTTTTTTTGTCTCCGTCTTAACACCATCTTTTTATCCAAGACATTTTTTGTCCCACCCCCCTCCCCCACTGGCTATCTGTCACTTGTTCTTATGTTTTGCTTTAACTGACAATGATCTTTATTCTCTAACACATTCTGCTTTGTCACTTTTATCAGCACCTACTATAGCCCTTCACACTGACATTAACGCCTCCTCTGTCTTGTGTCTACACATCTTTCTTGCAATCTCTCCTATCTCCGACCAGTCACAGGCCTTCTATTCTGCTGTGGCTGCTCCATCCGTTCTTACACATTATATATTCCAACGCATTTTCTCCTTTCAGACACACTCAAAACATTAACTCTGTTTCTCCCTCCACAAACTTTATTCTCTGTCAGACCTATTGAGTTTTTCCAGCATTTTCTCTTTTTATTGTACTCATGTTTGGCCTATTTAGAGGGCAGGGCTCATTGTCGGGGCCCAAATGAACCTCTCTGCAGGGTGAACATGGCCTCCCGATAAGGTTTGTAATTTGAAGCAAATACAACTGTCACAGAACTCTGAACTGCTAAGATGCAACCTAGGGTTTGGTTTTAAACAAGTCCGAACCAACTGCTTAATACAAAAAAAGGGAAAGGTGTCTGGCATGATATAAAACGCTGCAAGTGCTTTATTGCTCATGTCTAATTTTCATTCCAGTCAGTTGGCTTATTAATGATATTAACTATCTCATTATATGAGAATTGAATTATGTGGTTGGGCTCCCAATGTCTAGCTCTGCCCACCTGCAGTATTATTCATTTCTGGCATGTTATTGTGAGGAAAACAATCCAATGTCATCGCACCCAATAATATGTGGGTGCGAGCGTGTGACACACCCATTTTCAGAGTTTATTATTCAGCCGTAGCTATGTCCCCACTGTCTTAGTGTTCACCGCATCACAACTTGATAGGAGTTTGTTCAGTACTACATCCGCAGCTTAACAGTACACCAAAGCAGAGTGTAGAACACAGTCAAATTATTCATAAGACCGCCTAGGCTTCATCAAAAACAAATATATTTACAATTTCTTTTGTTTACCCCATGAGACTATTGTAATGATGCTGTGGTAACCCCTATGAGGTCCATGGGGAAATCACTGACTGATCTCCCTGTTTGGCTCGCTAGGTATAAGTTGCCTTGGCAACAGGCAGTGACGTGCCCAGTTGGAAATCATTACCTGTGTCTTTTATAAGATAGGCCCAGCACAGGGCCTACTGAACTGCAATTTCAGGCAGGAACTAGTGTCCCTGCACCATAATAGTAGTTTTACTTTGCATTCTGTAATAATAAAATATGTTCATTTCTAGTTGACCTCTGAAGTAATTGCAAATGCACTTTTATAGACTTAAAATTTAAAGTTCAATTATTAGTGTCACCAGTAGGCTTACAATGAAGTTACTGTGAAAATCCTCTAGCCACCACACTCCAGCACCTGGTTAGGTGCATTGGCCATGCTAAATTCTCTATCAGTAACCGAACAGATGCTGGACTGTGGCGACTAGAGAATTTACACACAGTAACTTCATTGCACTGCTGATGTAAGGCGCAGGCACGTTGGGCCGAAGGGCATGTTTCCCGTGCTGTTTTGTTCTTTGCTGTTTTTTGTTCTTTGTAATTGTGACATCAATAAATAAACTTTACCTGTTTGAATACACTGAGGGAGAATTTTTAACATGGCAGTGCAACTAGTCAGCACACCTTTTGGCCTGTGGGAGAATGTGCAGACACCACACAGACAGTGATCCAAGCCGGGAATCAAACTTGGGTGCCTGGCCCTGTGAAGCAGCAGCACTAACTCACTGTGTGACTGTGACTTTATTAATAAACAAAAAAAATGATTTATTAATAATAAATGTTCTGTAGTAACATAACTGAAGTTGGCTCCTGACATGCCTCTTGACAGAGAGAGCCTATTCCCTGGGGTGATTCCGCACTCCGATTTGATCCCTCAGACCAGATGATCCTTAATCTGCCTAAGAGACAATCGCCACTGCTATTTATGAAAAATTGTGGGTCTGAAGGTGATCGAATTTGAACGCAATTCATTCCACTCAAGAGATAAAAAATAAAATATTCCTCCCACTGCTCTGTGAATTAAATATTTATTAAAATTGCTCAGGAGTATTAATGTGGTTAGATGATGATGTTATCTCTGCTAATTGGTTTTGATAATACAATTCAGCAGGTGCAAAAGTACAAATGTCAAAAGTGACATAAAATGGGACGCCTAAATGATTAAAATAACAATTAGTGCTAATAAGGTTTTCTGTGACTAGCTTATGTCACACTTGTCATTTATTTCTCTCTTCTACATGCATTATATGTGTCACTCCTGTTTTTTTTCAAGGAGTTAGTCTTTACATTTGCTTCAAGCTGCCACAATTGGAATACTTATTAATAACAATAATTCAGCATTCTTCGCTGTCACCTCAAACAAACTTTCTGTCACCTGTGGAAAGAACTTTTTGGCCTTATTCAGCCATCGGTATATTTTTATTGAGCTTGATTGGGATTATTGTCAGTCCAGGCTCGATGGGCTGAATGGCCTGTAGGGATTCTATGAAGACTGAGAATGGGGTGTCCAATATCTGGGCCACAGGCCAACTCTACTCCGTGAACCATGGCAATCCATTCCTCGCACAATTCAGCCCCCTTTGGTCTTATATTCCTTTCACAATTATTTGAATTTTGCGTCGCAGAAACCCAACAGTACAGAAAGAGGCCATTCAGCCCATCGAGTCTGCACCCACCACAATCCCACCAGGCCCTACGCTCATATCCCTACATATTTACCCATTAATCCTTCTAACCTGCAAACCTCAGGACACTAAGGCCAATCAACCTAACCCACACATTTTTGGACTGTGGGAGGAAACTAGAGCACCCGGAAGAAACCCGTGCAGACACGGGGAGAATGTGCAAACGCTACACAGACAGTGACCCAAGCTGGGAATCAAACCCATGTCCCTGGAGCTGGGAAGTAGCCGTGCTAACCACTTTACTACCATGCTGCCCTTGTGTCCTTGGAGGTTAGAAAAGGATGGCTTTTAAAATCATTGCTTTATTGGTGGCATATTCATCAGTGATTAGAAAGGTTTATCAATTAATGTGATTGCTGCTTTAAACGTTACATGAAACCCAGAGAGTGTGTGGTACCGTACTGCAGAAAGACATAGACAAAATCCTGGATTGCAACAAGGTCAATAAATAAACAGGAAATCTCAAATGATAGAATCTCTACAATGCAGAAGGAGGTCATTCAGCCCATCGAGTCTGCACCGACCACAATCCCACCCTGCCCCTTTCCCCATAACCTAATGCATGTACCCTAGCTAGTCCCCCTGACACTAAGGAACAAGTTAGAATGGCCAATCAACCTAACCTACACATCTTTGGAGTGTGAGATGAAACCGGAGGAAACTCATGCAGACATGGCGGGAATGTGCAAACTCCACACAGGCAATGACCCAAACTAGGAAGCAAACCACGGGTCTCTGGCACTTCAGGACATCTGTTTCCATGGATTTGCTGCCCTCATCTCTTTAGCTCACAGGTTGAAAGTTGTTGTCAAAGGAGCCTTGGTACTTCGCTGCATTGCTTCTGCTTAGATGATCCCTCAGGATCGAGGGCAAAATAGACCATTGCCCTGAGCTTTTGTACTGCAAAGACTTAATCACCCTGCTTGAAGTCCAAGAAAAAAGAGATGCGCTGGTAATAAGAATGTAATAAGAAAAGCAAATGGATTCTTGGCATTTATTGCAAAAGGAATGGATTTTATAAGTACAGAAGTGTTGATAGAATTATATAAGGCATTGATAAGACCACGCCTGGAGAACTGTGTCCAGTTTTGGTCTCCTTACCTGAGAACAGGTGCGATGGCACTGGAGACAGTTCAAAGAAGTTTCACTTGATTGACCCCAGGGATGAAAGGGCTTTCGTTTGAAGAGTGGTAGGATAGCTTGGGGCTTATATTTGCTGGAATTCAGGAGAATGAGGGCGTATCGAGGTGTATAAAATGCTAAAGGAGGTTGATAAGGTGGACATTGAACAGATCCTTGTGGGACACTCTAAGACAAAAGGTCATATAATGTGGGATTTTCCAGCTGTGCTAGCCCTAAAACTGAAATCCCGCCCAAGGTCAATGGACTTTTCCATGGTCCGCCCCTCGCCTGTTTGATTCCCACAGATGGAATGGGAATATTCACCATATAGAGTGAGAGGGGGTATGTTTAAAACTGTGAAGAGGAGAAACTACTTCTCTCAGAAAGTTGTGAATCTAAGGAAATTTGATGTCAGCTATAACCCTCACCAATTTTTACAGATGCACCACAGAAAACATTCTTTCTGGTTGTATCATAGCTTGGTATGGCTCCTGCTCTGTCTAAGACCACAAGGAATTACAAAAGGTCATGAATGTCCTCTAATCCATCACACAAAGCAGCCTCCCATCTATTGGCTCTGTCTACACTTCCTGCTGCCTTGGCAAAGCAACCAGCATAACAAAGGATCCCACACATCTCGGAGATTCTCTCTTTCATGTTCTGTAGAGATAAAGATACAAAAGTCTGAGGTCATGTACCAGCTGACTCAAGAACAGCTTCTTCCTTGCTGCCATCAGACTTTTGGATGGACTTGAATTAAGTTGATCTTTCTCTACACTCTAGTTATGATTGTAATATTACATTCTGCACTCTCTCATTTCCTTCGCAATGAACGATATGTTTTGTCTGTATAGCATGTAAGAAACAATACTTTTCACCGTACATTACAATGCAATAATAAATCAAATCAAATCACATCAAAATCTGTGGCACCCATTGCCCCAAAGTGCAGTGGAAGCAGAATCAATCAAGAGATTCAAGAAAGAAATAGATATGTTTCTGCTGAAAGACAAAATAAGTGGAGCTGGAACTCCAAGAAGCAAATCCATGTGTTCCCCAATCAGATACCGTGGATGAACAGGGATATTCACTGCCAGCTGAAGTCCAGATCTGAGGTGTTCAAGCCAGGTGATACTGACCTATATAAGAAAGCCAGTTACGATCTAAGGGGATCCATCAAATGTGCCAAAAGGCAATACCAGACCAAGACAAAGTCCCAGGCTAGCCATATCGAGCCCTGCCAACTATGGCAAGGTCTGCAAGACACAACAGGCTTCAAGGTAAAGGCATGTAAAATGGCCAGCTTCAATTCACGCCTCCCTGATAAGCTCAATGCATTCTACACCCATTCAGAGCAAGAGGTCAGCGAGAGCATGCCCTCCACCCTGCAAGTTCTGGATGAAGCTATATCTGGGGTCACCATGTCAGATGTCAGAACAGTTTTCTTTGAGGTTAAACCATGGAAAGCGACAAGCCCAGATGGGGTATCCGGATGTGCATTCAGATCCTGCATGGATCAGCTGATGGGAGTGTTTACAGACATCTTCAGTATCTCTTTACAACAATCCCTATCTGCTTCAAAAAGATGACCATCATCCCAGTACCTAAGAAAAACCAAGCAGTGTACTGTAATGACAATTGGACAGTGGCTCTGACATCCATCATTATGAAGTTCTTCTAAAGGTTAGTCACGGCATGAATCAATTCCAGCCTCCCAGACTACCTGGATCCACTACAGTTTGCCTACCCCTGCAACAGACCCACAGTAGACGCCATTTCCCTGGCTTTGAACTCAACCCTGGAACACTTATGTCAGACTCCTATTTATTGACTACAGCTCAGCCTTCAACACCATTATTCCCACAAAACTCATCTCCAAACTCTGTGGCCTGGGTCTCAGCACCTTCCTCTGCGACTGGATTCTGAACTTCCTGACTCACAGACCATAATCAGTAAGGATAGGCAAGAATAATTCCTCCACGATCATCCTCAACACCGATGCCCTATAAGGCTGTGTTCTCAGCCCCCTACTTTATACACCAATGATTGTGTTGCCAAATTCCCCTCCAATTCGATTTTCAAGTTTGCTGACAACACCATCCTGTAGTGAGTTGGATCTCAAACAATGACGAGATGGAGTACAAGAATGAGATAGAGAATCTGATGAACTGGTGCGGCAATAATAATCTCTCCCTCAATGTCAACAAAATGAAGGAGGCTGTCATTAATTTCAGGAAGTGTAAAAGAGAACATGTCTCTGTCTACGTCAATGGGAATGAAGTAGAAAGGGTCAAGAGTTTCAAATTTTTGGGTGCCCAAATCATCAATAACCTGTCCCTCCACTCTGATACTATAGTTGAAAAAGCTCACCAATGCTTCTATGTTTCAGGAGACTAAGGAAATTTGGCATGTCATCTACAACTATCACCAAATGTTACAGATGTATCACAGAAAACATTCTTTCTGGTTGTATCACAGTTTGGTATGGCCCCTGCTCTGCCCAAGACCACAAGGAACTACAAAAGATTGTGAATGTAGTCCAATGCATCACGCAAACCAGCCTACCATCCATTGACTCTGTCTACACTTCCCACTGCCTTGATAAAGCAGCTAGCCTAATTAAGGACACCATGCACCCTGGACATTCTCTCTTCCACCTTCTTCCTTCAAGAAAAAGATATAAAAGTCTGAGGTCAGGTACCAATCGACTCAAGAATAGCTTCTTCCCTGCTGCTGTCAGAATTTTGAATGGACTTACCCTGCATTAAGCTAATCTTCCTCTACACCCTAGCTATGACTTTAACAATACATTCTGCACTCTTTCCTTTCCTTCCCTTGGAGTGGTATGTGTTGTCTGTATAGCATGTAAGAAACAATGCTTTCTACTGTATGTTAATACGTGTGACAATAATAAACCAAATCAAATTAAATCAGATCAAAAAAGGATCAGGTCAGCTACGATCATGTTAAATGGTGCAGTGAGCTTGAAGGGCTGAATTGCCTAGTCTAACTCCTAATTCCTATGTTCCTTTGTTCTTATTACTGCTATGCGGACAATCAAAAGTAGTCTCCAAAGAACTTGCTTCATCTTATTCTCTCACTGGGAGCACCAAGAGTTATTCATAAGGCTCACATGTCAAATAAGTGGTTTGTTGGTGAACACAGCACCATTAAATCAGATCTTTCTCTCACTCACTGCTTAGCTGGGCATTAGCTCTTAATGCGTCTGAGCTCCTGGAATGTGCTGGGAATAAATAGTGTGCCTTCCTGTTAGTGAGCTAATAGAAACAGGAGAGACACAATTACTTCTCATTTGAAAAGTAACGTCAAGGGATATACTATACATTAAGCCGCAGGATGATTTCTAATCTGCTGTTTTGAGCTGTTTCCAAATTAAAGTATTTTGAAACAACAAGCTGGGTACAGACTAAAGGTAGGAGAATGGCACTAAGCCGTAATGCTAATTTGGAGGGCTGTTGCACAATGATGGGCTGAATGGCCTCTTCATAGAATCCCTACAGTACAAAAGGAGGCCATTCCGCCCATCGAGTCTGCACCAATGACAATCCCACTCAGGCCCTATCCCCAAAACCCCATGTATTTATCCCAGCAGGTACCTTGACACTAAGGGGCAATTTAGCATGGCCAATCCACTTAACCCACACATCTTTGGACTGTGGGAGGAAACCAAAGCAGCTGGAGGAAACCCACGAAGAACATTCAAACTCCACACAGATAGTGACCCAAGCTGGGGTTCGAACCTGGATCCCTGTCTCTGTGAGACAGCAGTGCTAATCACTGTGCCACTGTGCCTGTAACAACTCAGGAAAGGATTAACCTGAGATTATTTCATTAAAACAAATAGTTGACATTTTAGTTTTTAAAACTCTGCAATGTGCACAGCGTGTAATAAAATTGTAAATCTTTTATAAAAGTTTTATAAAAAACGTATTGTTACATCCTACACAGGGGAAATAGTTTCCCTATATAGTGGTCCTATTTTTCTGCCTCTCCTGGAAGATTTCATGGCTGGGTCAGGACAAGGAAGTGGGGGGAGGGGGTGTTGGAGAGGTCGGAGTGGTGCTGTATGGTGAGTGGGCCACAGCTTCTGGCGAAATGGCGAGAAGGAAAGAATGAGGGAACAATACTGATATTATCGCTAGACTGTGACCGTGATCTGTGACAGGCATTCGGCCTCTGACTTTCGGATAAGTGTGCTCCAAGGCGACCTTCACGACACACGACAGTGCAGAGTCGCTGAGCAAAGACTGATAGCCAAGTTCCGCACACATGAGGATGGTCTCAACAGGGAACTTAGATTCATGTTGCACTATCTGTAACCCCCATGGCTTGCCTAGGTTTGCAAAACCTCACTTAATGTACTGCTGGAGATAATACAGATCTCTTTAACCTGTGCTTAATGTTCTTTCCACTCACATTATCAGTCTCTTTAAGACTTGAATAACAGGTTAGTTGTAAAGACTTGAATTTTAATCAGTAATCTGTAAAAATTGTCTGTGCTGTTATATGCTCTGTCTGAGGCCAGAACTCTCCATTCATCTGGTGAAGGGGCAAACCCCGAAAGCCTGTGAGTTTACTATCAAATAAATCAGTTGGACTTAAAGCTGGTGTTGTCAGATTTCTTACTGTGTTTACCCCAGTCCAACGCCGGCATCTCCACATCATCAATAAATTCTGGCCAGCCAGCTATGCCCATGTCCCATGAATTAAAAAAAAACTTGAACAAATTAGGGTCATTATCTTGGAAAGACTTTCCAGTGGATCTGACACCAAATTTAAATATAGAACCATAGAACATTAAACACAGAAACAGACCTTTTGGCCCTTCTTGGCTGTGCTGAACCATTTTTCTGCCTAGTCCCACTGATCTGCAACTGGACCATATCCCTCCTCACCCTTCTCATCCATGTACTTCTCCAAGTTTTTCTTAGATGTTAAAAGTGAGCCCACATTTATCACCTCATCTGGCAGCTCATTCCACACTCCCACCACTCTCTGTATGAAGAATCCTCCCCTTTAAACTTTTCCCCCTTCACATTTAACCCATGTCCTCTAGTTTTTTTTTTCCCCAAGCCTCAGTGGAAAAAGCCTGCTGGCATTCACTCTATCTATACCTATCATAATTTTATACACATCTATCAAATCTCTCTTCATTCTTCTGTGCTTCAGTGAATAAAGTCTGAAGTACTCAATCTTTCTCTGTAACTCAATTTCTCAAATCCCGATAACATCCTTGTGCACCTTCTCTGTACTCTTTCAATCTTATTAATATCCTTCTTGTAATTAGGTGACCAAACTGCACACAATACTCTAAATTCGGCTTCACCAATATCTTATACAATCTCACCATACTCTTATACTCAATACGCTGATTTATAAAGGCCAATGTTCCAAAAGCACTCTTTACTACCTGTGATGCCACTTTTAGGGAATTATGTATCTGTATTCCCAAATCTCTCTGTTCTATTGCACTCTTCAGTGTCCTACCATTTACCATGTATGTTCTATCTTCGTTTGTCCTTCCAAAGTGCAATACCTCACACTTGTCTGCATTAAACTCCATCTGCCATTTCTCAGCCTATTTTTCTAGCTGGTCCAAATTACTCTGCAAGCTTTGAAAACCTTCTTCACTGTCCACTACATGTCCAATCTTTGCATCATCAGCAAATTTGCTGATTCAGTTTAGCACATTATCATCTAGATCATTGATATAGATGACAAACAACAATAGACCCAGCACTGATCACTGTGGCACACAGCTAGTCACAGGTTTCCATTCAGAGAAGCAATCCTCCACTATCACTCCCTGGCTTCTTCCATTGAGCTAATATTCTAATCCAATTTACCACCTCTCCATGTATACCTAGCGACTGAACCTTCCTAACTAACCTCCCATGCGGGACCTTGTCAAAGACCTTACTGAAGTCCATGTAGACAGTGTCCACTGCCCTCCCTTCATCCACTTTCCTGGTAACCTCCTCAAAAAGCACTAATAGATTGGTTAAACATGATTTATCATACACAAAGCCATGTTGACTCTCGCCAGTAAGTCCCTGTCCAACCAAGTACTTGTAGATCCTATCTCTTAGTACTCCTTCCAATAATTTATCTACTACTGACATCAAGCTTACCAGCCTATAATTTCCTGGGTTACTTTTTGAATCTTTTTTAAACAAAGGATCAACCAATCATCCAACAGATCACCCATGGATACTGTCATTTTAAATATCTAGGGCCTCTGCAATTTCAACACAAGTCTCCTTCAAGGTCTAAGGGGAATACCCTGTCTGGTCTTGGGGATTTATCTACTCTGATTTGCCTCAAGACAGCAAGCACCTCCTCCCCTTTCAACTCTATAGGTTCCATGACCTCTCTACTTGTTTGTTTTATTTCTATAGACTCCATGCCAATTTCCTTAGTAAATATGAATGCAAAAAAATCTATTTAATATCTCCCCCATTTCTTTTGGTTCTATACAAAGCTGACCACTCCAATCTTCAAGAGGACCAATTTTATCCCTTATTTTACTTTTGCTCTTAGTATAGCCGTAGAAGCTCTTAGGATTATCCTTCACCTTGACTGCCAAAGCAACCTCATGATTTTTCCCAATCATATAATGGCACTTTGCCTCTTGGGCAGTTCCAGGTGGTCCAGGCTGGCACTACCAAGGTGGCAATGCCTAGGGCACACTCTTCCCCAGTTCCCCAGTCCTTTTGAGTGCCTCAATCACCTCCCCACCCCGCTCACTCCAGCAAGGTTGGACTGCCAGTTTCCTGCAAATGGGGTGCTATACTAAACCCCAATGATATAATGATTGGGATCTTGTTAATACTATCAATGATTCATAAACTGGGAATATCTGATCCTGATCTGTAAATACCTCTCTGGAGCTGTATCGGTACCATTGTCCTCACTCTGAAAGTGTGTTGGAAGCAGATTGAACACAGCCAGAAAAGGGCTATGGAGCTCGTTGGCTACACGGTTGCTGTTTCTGATCATATTCCTTAACATTTTAACAAAAATACTGGACGTGTGGCTCACATGTCACACTGGTGAGACAAAGCTGGAAAAATCCAGCAACCAGGAATCCCAAGATCAGGATTTTAGATGTCCCCAGCATAAAGAAAGGAACATCCCCATGTACAGTGAGAACTTCCCCGATCCAAAGGGCCTGCCGCTAACACTGCCCGCTGCAGTGCAACACAAATAGTCCCATCCTGGCGGTGGTAGGACAATGTCAGGTTGCCTGGGCATGTCCCCCTTCCCCTGGGAGGGGGCTATAATCTCCTGTGCACCTCCGGTGGGTTGTCTTTGACTGCTTCACGTTTGTGTAAAGCCCTTGTAAACCTCGCCAATGTGATAGCACATCGGCAAAGGGGCTCCTTCCAAAGGTGGAGCGACGATATGGCGGCGAAGCCCAATGATCATATTAAAATGGATTAGAATGTACAGAGATGAGGTTCCACCCTTTCTTGGCAAGAAGCGCACTCTGTCACTGGTGAAGAATGAGGAAAATTGGAAAACGAGATTTCGCTGGTGAAAGATCTTGTTTCAGAAAATCAGACTCTTGTTTTCTGAATCTTGTGACATTTCCACTCATGCATTCAGGTGCAAATTTACGGCCTTAATAGCAGCAACACAGAGGGAGCTTCCACTTACAGCCATGCTTCCTGTGTCCTTTGCATTTGTATACATTTATAAAACCACACAGAAACAAATCCAACACAAGCTTAGTTGAACAGTAGAGTTTATCACTGAGCCATTTTGTACAAATTCCCAATGCAATACACCAAATAGCTGCAGCTTGAGCTACTTGAGAAGCATTGTAGGATCATTACTGCGAATGACTCGTGGTTAACTGTTAGCTCTTAATCAACCTCAGTGGGAATACGTTTTGAGGATATTGCACGTTGTTCATTTATCCAGTTCTGTTCACGGACCATTAATTATGATCAAAACAGTGGATTTGTCCCATTTTTCTCAAAACGGAAGGTCAAAAACCCATTTCTAAAATGTGTTTGATTCAGTTGGATATTTCACCTTAGTTGCAACAGGGATGAATTAAATCAATTGGAATTTAAAGTCAAATCAAATGAGTAAACCTTTGCTTTAGAATTCTGTTCCATTCCACAAAGGGTTTTTATCTCACTGATCTAAGTGATAGGTGCCCTCACTTCCATCCTATCCTTGTAACCCCATGCATTTACTATGGCTAATCCACCTACTCTACATATCTTTGGAGTACGGAAGGAAATCAGAGCACCTGCAGGAAACCCATGCAGACACATGTAAATTCTCCACAGACAGTGACCCAAGTCTGGAATTGAACACAGATCTCTGGCATTACGAGGCAGCAGTGCTAACCACTATGGTACCATGTCACCCTGATTTCCTAGGTAGCAGCAGCCATCATATGATTGCATTTTACTTTCAGTTTGATTTGGATCAAGCAAATGTAAATTAACTCTGGTTTTCCACTGCATGAAGCCAATTGCCTTATGAACCTTCCTTCCATGGCCAACAAGTCCTGGCAATGGACTCGAATCAGGAGTTTGTAGTCCAGAGGTAGGGGCATAAGGCAATTCAATGGGCTGAAAATAAGCTTCGAAATACTTCCCCTCACTATTATCCAAGAGATAAAAACACAGTATGGGTGTGAAGATGCGTAAACAAACATATCAATAACAAGGATGATATTTCAATTTCTGCACTTCTCATTTGTTTGACTAAGCCTATTTTTTTTAGCATAGGCATTATTAGCCAGGGTTTCAGGTGCTAAAAGATACATCTTTGTCAAATTCTAAATCAGCAGGCAACCTCTGATTGCCTCCACGAATAGGTAGCGATGACCCCAGTGAATTCGCCCTGTGCTGCACTACTGCTAAGAAACATTCAAATGTTCAGCGAAAGACCATCTACGACCACATTCCTCATTAAATGTTAAGTCCACCAGAGAATAAGAGATATATTTATTACCAAACATCAGGGATATATCTATCACTGAAACCTCTGCAGAATATATCCATTATTAAAACCCATGCAGAATGCAACTATTACTGAGCAGCCATGAGTCTTCCTCACCCTCAGATGTTTCTGATGATGAACTGTGTATTTGAATGACGACCAGTCAATCATGCAGTGACTGGCATAGAAATGTGTACAACTACCACTGTCTATTCCCCCAGTTACAAACAGGGGAGAATGGTTTTCAATCATAGAATAGAACCCTTACAATGCAGAAGGATGCCATTTGGCCCATCGAGCCTGCACCGACCACAATCTACCCAGCCCCCCTCCTTGTACCCCCACGTATTTACCCTGCAGACCCCCCTCCAATATTAGGTGACAATTTAACATGACTAATCAACTTGGTCCACACATCTTTGGAGTGTGGGAGGAAGTCAGGCCTCCAGGAGGAAACCCACACAAACACAGGGAGAGTGTGCAAACTCCACACAGACAGTGACCCAAGCCGGGAATTGAACCCTGGTGCTGTGAGGCAGCTGTAATAACCACTGTGCTGCTCTCTCTCGTGGGAGAATGAAAATAGAGACTGAAATAGTGAAAGCTATTAAAGAAGAACTTCCATTCTCATGCGGGATGACAGTAAATTTAGGGATCATGCACCCCCGATAACTGGGTTCTGCTGTGACAACAATGGTCTGGCAATAGATAGGAAAGCTGGAATCCCCCAGATAAGTTGGTTCAGGGGTTACCAGGATCAATCTGGCAGGCTCTAGTGTGGGTAAGGGTGATGTATGGTGGTGAGGACTGGTGGAGTGTTGCTAAAGAGATGGTCATTGCTGCCAGAGGCCTTCTGTGTACGAAAGAGTGACAGTGCAGAGTTTGCACATTCTCCCCATGTCTGCATGGATTTCCTCTGGGTGCTTCGATTTCCTCTCACAGTCTGAAAGACATGCTGGTTAGGTGCATTAGCCATACGAAATTCTCCCTTAGTGTGTCTGAACAGGCTTCGGAGTATGTGGCAACTAGGGAATATTCCCAATATGAATGCAAGTCACCACTACAAAAGAAAATTAAGACCTCTCTTCTGTATCAAAGGTAGAGAACTGGCTCGGTCTTGGAAGACAGAGGGAAGGATTGGTTCATTTCTGGATGGAAGGCTGTGACAAGTGGCGTTCCTCAGAGATCAGTGTTCAGATCTTTGTTATCTACAATATATATAAATGATTTGGAGGAAAATGTAGCTGGTTTGATTACTAAGTTTGTGGATGGCGCAAAGGTTGGTGGAATTGCAGATAGAAACCGTCAAAAGATATAGCAGAATATAGATCGATTGGTGACTTGGGCGGAGAGATGGCAGGTGGAGTTTAATCTGGACAAATGTGAGATAATGCATTTTGGAGGTCTAAAACAGAGGGGAAATATGCAGTATCGGGTAGAACCGTTAAGAGTATTAATAGGCAGAGGGATCTGGGTGTACAGGTACACAGGTCACTGAAAGTGACAACACAGGTGGAGAAGGTAGTCAAGAAGTTACATGATATGCTTGCCTTTATCGACCGGGCTATTGTGTTTAAACATTGGCAAATCGTGTTGCAGCTTTAGAGAAGCTTTAGGCCACACTTGGCACATAGTGTTCGATTTTGGTTATCACACTACCAGAAAGATGTGGAGTCTTTGGAGAAGGCACAGAAAAGATTTACCAGAATGTTGCCTATCATAGAGAAAATTATCTATGGGGGGGAGATTGGAGAAACTTGATTTATTCTCACTGGAATGAAGAGGTTGAGGGGCGACCTGACGGAATTCAACAAGATTATGTATGAGGGGCATGGACAAAGTGGATAGTCAGAAGCTTTTCCCAAGGTGGAAGAGTCAATTACTCGGGGGCATAGATTTAAAGTGCGAGGGGAAAGGTTTGAAAGAGATGTACAAGGCAAGTTTTTTACACAGGGGGTGATGGGTGCATGGGGGAGATAGTGAAAGCAGATGCGGTGGTAAGTTTTAAGGGGCATCCTGTCAAATATCTGAATAGAATGGGAATAGAGGGATATGGTCCCCTGAAGAGTAAGGGGTTTTAGTTCAATTGGGTAGTATGTTCAGTACAGGCTTGAAGGGCTGAAGGGCCTGTTCTTGTCCTGTAATTTTCTTTTTTCTTTGTTCCTGCAACATTGTGAAAACTACAAGGAAACGTTGACACTATTGAAGAAATGTTCATTGTTGAATTGTTCTTCATATTTAATGAAAATTGGCCATCTATACCCCAAGCTGAAAATGCAGCTAAGGCTAAATAGTCATTAGAAATGGATAGTCATGAATTAATATTTGGACTGAGAATGTTTAGGATGGATATAAACAATGTGAGGGATTAGGTGTTGAAGGCTATACTGAAAAGAAGGTAATTGGCTTCATAATGACAATGGTTATATCACAAGAAATAAAAAAAATTGAAATAATTATTTAGGTGGGACAGGAAAATTTGTTTGGACACAGATCATTTGCATATTAGACGTGATTCTAATGGAATGGCTTCCAGGACAGAATCCATTTGTTTGGAAGCCTGTGCTTGCGATGAAAAGCAGAAAGGTAGGAATTATTCATGGATATAAGGAAAAAGAAAAGGTAGGGACCATTGAAGTAAATAAGGAGAACAATATAGGAGGGGAAAGTCTGAATCAAGGACTGTGTTAATTATTCACATTTGGATCTTGCTGCACAGTGTAATATTATTACATGTTTACCCCTGTTTGCAGCTTGTTACCACAGGCAGCAATCCAAGACCTACAGTCATTAGCATTTACATTTTCCAATTCATTCCAAATTCATATTTTAATACATAATGAAAAACATAATTTACATAGCCGTCTGCTGGAAACTCTCCTCTAAATAGATCAGTTTCAAGTTTGAAGTTTATTTATTAATGTCACAAGTAGGCTTATATTAACGCTGCAGTGAAGTTACTGTGAAAATCTCCTAGTTGCCACACTCTGGCGTCTGTTTGGGCACACTGAGGGAGACTTTAGAATGGCCAATGCACCTAACCAGAGCATCTTTCAGACTGTAGGAAGAAACTGAAATGCCCACAGAAAACCCACGCAGATACAGGGAGAATGTGCAGACTGCGCACAGGCAGTGACCCAAGCTGGGAAGTGAACACAGGTCTTTGACGCTATGAGACAGCAGTGCCAACTACTGCGCCACTATGCCACTCCATATTTTATACTTCTTGGTTAAAAATACAAAATTAAAGTTGAATTGGACAAAAGCAAGATATATAATAGGACAACAGAGAGATGTTTTGTTTCTCCAGATAGTGTCGAGGGAAAAACAGAGAATGAAAACCCGAAGCCAGATTTCTGCTGCCACCTCCAAGTTTCTGGAGCTTCCCCTGAATGGTTTACTGAAGCACATGCCTGCACTGTACAGAAATGAGGGAGAGCGGGGCCAAGGGACCGTCTGTTGGGGCGAAAGGAAAATCAGCTGGATTTTCAGAAAGCTTTCACTGATAGATAACAAGATAAGGGCATAAAAATAGAACAGTGCAGAGAAAGAAACTTTCATTCGTATTGAACCTTTCATGACCCCAGGTTAAGCCAGCATGTTTCACACAGCCAGCTTCTAAAACGAGCATTCACTGTCAAACTGTGAGGAATGCAGCGGCCACAGCAACACCCCACAGACAGCAATACCATAATGACCAGATAATCTGTTTTTTCTGACGTGGGCTGAGGGTTAAATATTCACCAGGCAACAGGGAGAATTCTCTTAGATTTCAGAATAATATCGTGATATTTTATGTACACCTGAGAGGCCACAGTTTAACATCTCTCCTGAAAGATCTCCTGCATTCTGACAGTGCAGCCCTTCATCAGTGCTACATCAGACTGTTAGCCCAGATTGTGCATTCAAGCCCAGGATTTGAACCCTCAGCATAAGGCAAGGAGGGCTGATAAAACACAATATTTTAATTAAATACCAGCTTTGGAAACCAACATAAGCGTACCCTGGGTATACATCTGGGTCCCTCCTTGAGAGAAAGGCTTCATTTGTAATTTCTTCAGTGGAGATTTCATTCATTGAAAGGCAAGAATCTTAACCCTTGGGAGTTCAATCTTTTGCTTGGATCAGGATAATGCTTAGTTGTACTTCAGGATGCCAGTGTACATCATATAACTTGTACTGTTAGTCTCCAGTCCTAAACTGGGTCTATCATATGAGGAGAAGCTAACTCGGTTAGAAATATATTCACTGGAGTTTAGAAGAGTCAGAGGGGATCTCATGGAAATTTACAAAATTCTAACAGGATTAGACAGAGTAGATTTAGAAAGAATGTTCCTGATGGTGGGGGAGTCCAGAACTAGGAGGTCATAGTTTGAGGATAAGAGGTAAACTTTTTAGAACTGAGGTGAGAAGAAATTTCTTCGCCTAGAAAATGGCAAATGTGTGGAATCACTACCATGGAAAGTAATTGAGGCCAAAATTTCTAATTATAAGAAGAAATTAGATATAGCTCTTCGGGCTAAAGGGATCAAGGGATATGGGGGGGTGGGCGCAAGGGGGGATTCAGGATATCAATTTGAATGATCAACAATGATCATAATGAATTGTGGAGCAGACTCAAGGGCCGAATAGTCTATTCCTGCTTCTAGTTCCTGTATTTCTATATCAGAGCCAGGAAAGCAGTGCTTCCAAGCATTGAGGGTTGTTGCCCAGCCTTATCCATGACTCCCAATCTCTTTACTCACTTTCTGAATTCTGAGGATCCCAGAATAGGGCTCATCATTCATTGCCAGGTAGCTGTGTCTGGGCCTGTGGATGTGATGGATAGCAGAGTGATGGGTCCAGATGGTGCGCCTCGTGTGCCATCTGATAACTGCTCCTATCCATCCTCCTCCACTAAATCAAGTGACAAGGAAGCACCGAAGCAATCTCCATTATAATGAGGTGTCTGTCTGCATAAATGCTGAAAGCCGCCACTGTTTCCTCCTGATTCCTGACACACAGGAATCTTCCTTAGCAATAATGCACGGCTCTGCTGGATGGATTTAGCACAGGACACCTGTGGGCGGAGGAAGAACAGAATTTTGCGGGCTCCCCTTAATGACCAATAGTCCAAGAATTAATGAGCAAAGCTAACCTCAGGCAGAATCCAAGTAAGTTAACACACTGCTACTGCAAAGTGTTGCAGAGAATTCCTGCAAGAGGCCAGCGATGAGGCAGGACAGATTGTATCTTTGTGGGCAAATCATCCCCAAGTGGTGGCTGGTGCTAGGTTTATTTTATTTATTTGTGTCACAAGTAGGCTTACATTAACCTTAACACTGCAATGAAGTTACAGTGATAATCCCCTCGTTGCCACACTCCAGCTCTTGTTTGGGTACACTGAGGGAGAATTTAGCACAGCCAATACAACTAACCAGTATGCCTTTCAGACTGTGGGAGGAAACTGGAGCATCTTGAGGAAACCCATGCAGACATGGGGTGATTGTGCAGACTCCATATGAATAGTTTAAGTGACCCAAGCCTCGGGAATTGAACCCAGGGTTCCTGGCACTATGAGGCAGCAGTGCTAACCACTAACTGTGCTACCTCAGTTTTACACTGACTGCAAGTTCCAGATTTAATGTAGGCCTGAGTTCCCAGACATTTGGCTGTGGAGCAGATTCTAACAAGGCTTCACTATAAGCAGGAGTCTAATCGGTTTGGTCAGTAAATATTTGTAGGGTTTAATATGGTTGTAGACTCTTCAGCTTTGCACTTCAGACTATTAAACCAAATTAATAAGCACTTCACTCAAATTTCCACAAAACACATGCTGTCCTGCTAATAAAGCATTAGGCTTGTTCTTGTTACAAGAAATTTGAAGTTACAGTGATGTGAGGCAGTGAAAGCTAATATTTATTTAGGTATTTTGTTAATCAGAACAGGAATATACCATTCAGTACCTTCAGCTTGCTCTGCCATTCAACTGGTTGATCTGTAATTCAATTAGATTTATTCACCTTTGATCCATACTCCTTATGTTACACTGGTCAAGGTGGGGTCATTAATAGATCTGCCCATGGACCCCATTGAAAATGAGTTCCCCTCTTAGGTGAGTGGAGGCACTTCCAATATAGAAGCAGCAGCAGCAGCGGGAGGAGGTTTGAAACTAATTGGTCCCACTCAGGCCAGCAGTCAGCAGACCCGGGACGGATCTGAGCTCTGTAGCTATTGGAAGGTTTTTGGAGACCACTGTAAACACCACAGCACAAACAGGGTCTTCGGCCCACAAGTTGCGCCGATCATATCCCTACCTACTTGGCTCACCTATAACCCCCTATCTTATTTAGGCTCACCTTATAACCCTCTATCTTACTAAGTTCCATGTACTCATCCAAGAGTCTCTTAAAAGACCTTATCGAATCTGCCTCCACCACCACTGCAGACAGCTGATTCCATGCACCCACCACCATCTGAGTGAAAAACTTACCCCTGACATCTCCTCTGTACCTACTCCCCAGCACTCTAAACCTGTGTCTGCTTCTGGCAGCCATTTCAGCCCTGGGAAAAGCCTCTGAGAATCCACAAGATCAATACCTCTCAACATCTTATATACCTCTGTCAGGTCACCTCTTATCCTTCATCTTTCTAAGAAAAGACCAAGCTCTCTCAACCTGTCCGCATAAGGCATGCTACCCAATCCAGGCAACATCCTTGTATATCTCCTCTGCATCTTTTCAATGGCTTTCACATCCTTTCTGCAATGAGGTGACGAGAACTGAGCACAGTATTCCAAGGGGGGTCTGACCAGGGTCTTATACAGCTGCAGCATAATCTCCCGACTCCTGAACTCAGTTCCTCAATTGATGAAAGCCAGTACACCATACGCCTTCTTAACCACATCCTCTACCTGCGAAGCCGATTTGGGAGTCCTATGAATCTGGACCCCAAGATCCTTCTGATCTTCCACACTGCTAAAACTCTTACCCTTAATATTATATTTCTTCATCCCATTTAACCTGCCAAAATGAACCACCACAAAATTATCTGGGTTGAAGTCCATCTGCCACTTCTCTTCCCAGTCTTGCATCCTATTTATGTCTCATTGCAACCTCTGACATCCCTCCAAACTATCCACAATACCTTCAACCTTTGTGTCATTGGCAAACTTACCAACCCACTGCTTCATTTCTTCATCCAAGTTATTTATAAAAATCACAAAGACAAGGGTCCCAGAACAGATCCCTGGGGCACTCCACTGGTGACTGATCTCCGAGCAGAAAAAGACCCATCTACAACCACCCTTTGCCTTCAGTTTTGAATCCAAGATGATTGGTGATGGAAGACTGGCCTCGGTAAAACAGTTGCACCTTGCCACTCTTAACCAACAATAATCTACCACCTTTAGCCTTGAACAGTGAAGCACTGTTATCTTTACAGCAAGTAGTTCTCCACGTTATGGAAGAAACAATGTTGTGTTTATGTGTTGACCCCTTATTGATCATTCATGTTGGATTCCAGTGTTGAACTCACTGCGCTATGGGATATGGCTGAACCTACAGGCTCAGCTGATCCTTCCTACTATAAAGGACATTATCTGAGATCACTCTCAGAGGGGACAATTGAAAGATTGTAGTAGATCTGTAAGGACTCTGTCAATATCCAGAGATAGACTCGCATGTGGATAACATTGACTCTGCCTTTAGACCCCTCATATTCTTATCTAGACTGACTGATCCTACCACACCAGGAAGTCTTTGCCTCCTCAGTGCCTCTATCCTCACAGTCTGTTCTCCGCTGGATTCTTCTTCCCGCTCCTCCATGTCCCCAATTTTACTGCGCAAACCTCTATCACCACTACCTTACTGAAGCCGAGCCTCCACACAAGCCGCCAGTCTTCTATTCCACTCCCTGTTCCATAGGGGAGGCGATAGTCTAGTGTTATTATCACTTGGCTATGAATCCAGAAACTAAGGTAATGTTCTGGTGACCTGGTTTCAAATCCTGCCACAGCAGATGGTGGAATTTGAACTCAAATTAAAAAAAAAATCTGGAATTAAGAATCTATTGACAACCATGAAACCATTGTCAATTGTTGGAAAAACGCATTTGGTTCACTAATGACTTTTAGGGAAGGAAATTGTTGCTCTTACCCGAACAGGTGCCAGAGTGTGGCGACCAAGGGATTTACGCAGTAACTTCATAAGCCTATTTGTGACACTAATAATTAAACCAAAAAAGTCCCTCATTTTGTGCTGTGACGCATGATATTTTTCAAGCCCCTAGCTTCCCTCCCTACCCTGAGTTCGGTTATAAATAATCCAAGCTGTGGTAACACCTAATGATTCATGTTGCCTTCTCTCTTCCTGCTTTGAGTCTCAATGATGTGCTGTATTATTATAGCCTTAGCTTTTCACTAAAGTGTTCTGACACCTCTTATTATAATTGTTTGGCATTAACTGAGCTTGGTTAAAATTAGAGTCATTACCGCACTGCCTTATAATACGGATAATGTTTGAACATTAACTTGCACCAAGTGAAGGTTTACTGTGTGATAGCACCTCTTCTATTGCTGCTCCTTTGTTATCTGATGTGCGATTACAAACGTCAAAGCGTTATGTTGACAAAAAAATGGTTTAAAAGAAATAGTTTCACCCTCTATTCCTATGGAAGGATCAAATAGGTAAAAAAATCATAATTAACTCAAAATGCCCTATCTTGCTTTTGAGTATTTTTTTCATAATCATAATGTTAATGATCTCATTAAGGACACTGATTTGGAGGCGTTTGAGTGCTCAATGGCATTCCAAATCTACATTTATTAAACTGAGAGGGTGATGAAGAGATTTCCTTCATGCAATCAGGCACAGAAGCTCGGTTAAAGTTTGTCAAGAGGTCTATGGTGCCTTTGTTATATTACAAAGACTCTGCTCCTCTAATTAATACTATCTTTGCAATTGAGCTTGGTGGCATTGTGTTGTGGTGCTATGGGAACTGTGTACAGGGAGAAAAATGGCTATCCCCGTGATTTCCAACATGGCTTGCACTAATTGCCATGTTTTGTAAGTCAAAGTTTTAGGCGTCTGGAAACATGCTTACTTAAGAGATTGTGACATCGGACAATGGGCAACACAGTGGCACTATAGTTAGCACTGCTGCCTCACAGCATCAGGGATCCAAGGTCAATTCCTGGCTTGGGTCACTGTTTGTGTGGAATCTGCACATTCTCCCTGTGTCTGCGTGGGCCTCCTCTGCGTGTTCCAGTTTCCTCCCATAGTCCAAAGATGTGCTGGTTAGATATATTGGCCATGCTCCCTCAGTGTACCCAAGTAATTTTCACAGTAACTTCATTGCAGTGTGAATGTAAGCCTACTTGTGACTAATAAATAAACTTTAAAAAAGGACTTAGGAGCCTTTCGGCCCTTTGAGCCTGCTCCACTATTGAGTAAGATCGTGACTGACTGGTTGTAGCTACAACTCCACTTTCCCATCTGTCTCCTATATCCCTTACCTCACCTGCTTATGAATAATGTCTCAAACTCCAGCTTGAATATATTCAATAACTCTGCCTCCATTGCTTTCTGTGGAAGAGAATTCTATACACTAATGCTAACTGACAAAAAAATTATTCTCCTCATCTGCGTCTAAAATGATAGATCTCTTATTTTTAATCAGCCAACATCTAATGCTTATTTACATCTTTGATTTAATTTGATTTATTATTATCACATATATTTGTATACAGTGGAAGTGTCGTTACTTGCATGCTGTACAGATAAAGCATACAGTTCCTAGAAAAGGAAAGGAAAGGATGCAGAATGTAGTGTTACAGTCATAGCTAGAGTGTAGAGGCAGATCAACTTAATGCAAGGTAGATCTATTCAAAAGTCTGATAGCAGCAGGGAAGAAGCTGTTCTTCATTTAGTTGGAACATGACCTCAGACTTTTGTATCCTTTCCCTAATGGAAAAAAGGTGAAACAGAGTATGTCTGGGATACGTGTGGTCCTCAATTAAAAGCTGGCTGCTTTTCCAAGGCAGTGGGAAATGTAGACAGAGTCAACAGATGGGAGGCTGGTTTGCATGATGGACTACGCTCACGACCCTTGGAAGTTTCTTGTGGTCTTGGACAGAGCAGGAGCCATACCAAGCTATGATACAACTGGAAAGAATGCTTTCTATGGTGCATCTGTAAAAGTTGGCGAGAATTGTAACTGACATTCCAAATTTCCTTACTTACTCATCTGATTTACAATTTTGGGCCTCGCTGATCCTGTTAACCTCCTCCCATAAACACATACACGGTAGGTCCCACCAGTACTATTTTGAAGATATCACCATCCAATATTCAGGTGAGGTGCTGTTAAGAATCTCTTTTCTGCAGTTAGTGGAAATGCTGAGTTGTGAGAGAAGTTGCCCCATGCTTTGCAAGTCAGAAGGATGTGAAACTAGACCTTTGCAAGGAAAGGTGTGGACCTGAAAAGGTTCTGAGTTAATTGCTTGCTCCCGAGCAATCCTTGCAGCTCCCCTTGCTCTGCAGCATCATAATGAATATCGAGCTGAGGCAGCAGAAGCGGCACAGTGGCTAACACAGCTATCTCACAGGGACCGAGGTTCAATTCTGACCTTAGGCCATTGTCTATGTGGCGTTTATACTTTCTTCCTGTGTTTGTATGAGTTTCCTCTGGGTGCTCCGGCTTCCTCCCACACTCCAAACATGTACAGGTGGATTGGCCATTCTAAATTGTCCCTTAATGTAGCAAGATGCTGTAATGTCCGATGTTCTAAGATGTGTAGGTTAGATGGATTAACCATGGTAAATGTGTGGGATTGCGAGTCTATGGTGGGGGAGAGAGCCTGCGTTGCCAAAGAGTCAGTGCAGACCCGATGGGCCAAATGGCCTTTCTGCACTGCAGGATTTCTATGATTCTATCAAAGGATAGACTTCCAACAAGGGAAAGGAAAACTCTCAGGCTCTTGATGTTTTCAGAGAGCACTTCTACTGCCGGCACCTCAGCCGAGAATAGTTTCTGCTGTGATTACTCTGCACCAAGTAGGCTTTCTTTATTCATTTATGGGACACAGCTATTTCTGGCTAGGCCAGCATTTATTGCTCATCCCTAATTATCCTTGAGAAGGTGGTGGTGAGCTCTCTTCTTGAACCAATGCAGCCCATATGGTATAGATACATCTATAGGGCTGTTAAGGAGTGAAGGCCAGGATTTTGGTCAAAGTACAATGCCAGTTTGACTTGGACACTACAACCTCAAAGACATGGGCAGAGCAAGAGGAGGAAGGGAATGGAAACAAGGTTACCATATCTCATATTGGCTATGCCCATGGATTCTTCCATGCTGGACATGTTAATAAGATTTCCAAATTTCTCAGTTTACCACTCATCGCTGGATCTGCGAGGTTACCAAGACCCTGTAGAGTAGGAGAAGGGAGACTTGATTGTCTTTTCTCCAAGCAGAAAGAAGCAGGAGCAGTGACTATGTGGCTTTAGCAGCATTTACAATGGTGAAGGGAGCCATCGACTGCACACATGTGGCTCTGTGAGTTCCACATCTCAGACGCACTGGAATCACAGAAGTTCTCTCTCTCATTACATAAATTGGTGTGCAGCCGTACACAGATCATTATATTGGTGAATGCCTTTATGCGAAGGCAGCAGATATCATGTTTTCAACCTGTACCAGTTAACCATTCCCACCAGTTCAAGCCAGCATGTCAAACGAGATGGTGGCTAATCAGTGACAAACATCTATTACCAACTTCATCCAAGAACACTTCTAATACTCAACGATTCATTCTTGTGCATTCCGTTAATGCCTATCTTACATGTGCTTTTATCTGTTCTGATGCTCCTACAAAGCCTGATTCCAGTGGCTGCAGGCTGGCTGCTGGAAGATGGTGTATGTAATGTTGCAGCTTCTGAGTATCTCTGAGTCTTCAGAGCCTAGCTTCAGATTACACTACCTCAGCAAGGGTGGCAGTAGTCTGGGCTGGCTGAATGTCAGGCACCAAGGTCACTGACAGAGTTGGACTATTTTTGTCATCATTCTGAGAAAAAGCAAAATGAATTGTAATCGTAACCTATTTTTGGGATTATTCTGGATCATGTCTACTCCTTGAGTAATGATATGCAACTGGGATTTTGTGTTTATGTCATACTACATGTAACCCCCACCAAGTGGCTTGGGTGTGCTAAATCCTACCAACTGTTCTGTCTTGAGACAATTCACACCTCTTTAACCTGTGATTATCCCTCTCTCCACTCGCACTCTCTGTACCTGTAAAGACTTGATTACCTGAAAAGACTCGTATTTCAACCATTATCTTGCAATTGTGTTTCTGTCTATATGTGGCATGTTTGTAAAACCCACCTCTCCACTCATCTGTGAGGCAGCAGTGCTCCAAAACCTTGTGGTTCCAAATAAACCTGTTGGACTTTAAGCTGGTGCTGTGAGACTTCTTACTGGTCTCTGAATAAGATTGAGAAACATAGTAAGAAGTCTCACAACACCAGGTTGAAATCCAACAGGTTATTTGACAGTAAACGCCACAAGCCTTCGGAATTCTGTTCCTTCGTCGGGTGAGTGGAGAGTTCTGTCACTTGAGAAAGACAGGTCTTACAGACATTTGTGTGGGTCTGAAAAATCGGTCTAACTCTCCTTGAAGGAAAGGATCAACCAGAGGATTTTACTGTCCTCCAGGTAACCTTTCTTACAAGTTTTAGCTGGATTATAATGACTGAAATATTATAAACATCTGTTATAAGCATCTCTTCTCAACAATGTACTTTTCCACTGAAAAATATGGCAATGGGTTCTCGAGTTTGGACACAGGAGCCCATATGAGGCAATATATTTTCTACATTATATAGAAATTCATTAAAGAACCAAACATGCAATTCACTTTTGATGGCAATTGCAATATTGATAGTTCTTGGAAAATAAGTATAATTTTGTTATCCAAGTCTTATTAATGTTAGAGAGATACTTAAAGTATCCATCAATATTTAAATATCTTAAATCCCTCGGTGAGAAGCTACTGAGACTAGCAAGATAATTCTACCCCAGTTAGTAAAAGATCTATCATTATTATACCACAGCATCTATGCCTTTACTTTGATAGAAACTGGAGTGAATCCAACAAATCCAAAAGTCCTACTGTTTGGTGCTGTATTTATACCATAAAAGAACTGAACCAGCAGACAGCATGTTGAGCACTCATGCTGGGTAACATCCTTTGTCAGCATCCTTCGAGCAAACAGAGGTACAAATAGTGCTCACTGCATTCAATTTCCAGGCATAAATGCACTAGGAGCTAATTTGGAGGTGAGGAAAGGAGAAGGATATACAGACATATAATGAGCATCTTGTATTTCATTCCAAAGTGCTGAATGAGAGTGAAGTGAGACTTGAGAAAGTGAATAACTCAGGAATATACCATCAGCTTCAGGGACTTCCTTGGCTCAGTGACAGCAGCACCAATTATACCCTGCACTTCCTCCTTCCACAGGGTGAGGAGCTGTAGGTATACCTATCTCCCTTCTGTTCTTTCTTGTACCCTCCGAATGTAAGCCTCGGTGTCTTATGGCTGGGATGGAAGAGTGCAGTATAATGTGTCTGGGTGATGTGCCTGCCATAGCTGAGTGGCTGGAACTCCGTGGAAGCTGGGGGCTGTGAGGGAAGCTGGAATTCTCCGATTTCATCAGCAGCTGGGATTTCTGGCCCCGTTGCTGCGAAATGAGATTTGGCTGAGCGCCGAATTGTCTGTTCTTACTTGTGATAGTGGGGGGGGCATCTTACATTGGAGAATCCCGACCGTAGTGTGTGAATGATAGGATTGAGTGACCATTGTTAAGGATGTGCTACACTAATAGTTTGTGTATGTGGGCGTGTGTGTTTGTGTGTGTGTGTGTGTGTGTGTATGCGCCTGGTGGAGATGGGTTGGAGCTAGTATTTTTAGGGACGATTGCTGACTTTCACTGCTGGTATGAAATTGTTGTTTTTCCTGCACTATCACCAGCTCTTTGGGGACAGATTCCTGGCATTGACCCCAATGGCTATAAGCTTCAACTAGCCCAAAAGTGGAAGATCTTCTGGTCCCACCTGCAAAGGTGAGCTCATTTTTCCATAGGTCGCTGGCACTAAATCTGAGAACACCAGGGCCATGACACTAATTTTCTGCTTCAATTTACTCTTGCCCACCCATTCCCTGCAGCCACCAGAACGCACCCCATCTTTAATAAGTGTGGACTCGCTTGGAGTGAGTTTGGGACCATGTGCTGAGTTGCCAGTAATGTTTAGCACTGGGTTCTACAAATCACAGAGATGAGCAAACAGCACAAGAGATGCCCATTGCCAGCATCACTTCTATCAGGACCAGGGTAATCACACATAGCATGCCCACACCCGCTCGCAATAACTCCCGCGTTCCCACCCCCACAACCAAATTCTTTCCTGATATTTGTTCCTCCGAATGAGGTAGAACAGAATTTGCTCTCCAGCTCCGCCCTGTGTCTAGTTACAGAATTGCTGCCTATTCTTACGCTCAGAGAATGGTGAATAAGCACAGGAGAATCGGAGAGAAAGTCATGCATTCATTTCTCTTTAGAAAATAACAAATCCACAAAAGGAATTTAGAAAAGAGGTTTAATGAGTATAAAATGCACGTCCTCCTTCCATTCTTGATGCCTGAAATAGAAAAAGAAAAACTTTCCTTTATGTAGCATCATTCACAGCTGTTGGATGTCCCAAACAAAAACAGAAAAATGCTGGAAAGTCTCAGCAGGTCTGACAGCATCTCTGGAAAGAGAACAGAGCCAATATATCCAGTCTGGATGACTCTTCATCAAAACTGACGAAGGCTCTGACAAAGGGTCATTTAGATTTGAAAACGTTAGCTCTATTCTCTCTCCACAGATGCTGTCAGACCTGCTGAGATTTTCCAGCGTTTTTCTGTTTTTGCGTAAGATTCCAGCATCCACAATATTTTGCGTTTATTGGATGGCCCAAAGTAGTTTATAGCCAGTGGCATACTCTTGAGATGATCGTTCTTGTAGTGCATGTTAATTTGGTGCAGAGGAAACAGCCAGAAACAGCGTTGCAATCATAACCAGATGATTGCTTCTGCAATGTTCTTGGGGGATAAATGTGAAGCAAAACACCGGGGATAACTCTCTGGCTCTTCTTCGTAAGAGTCCCGCAGGTAGACAATATCTTGGTTTAAGGTTTCATCCGAAGGCGCGCATCTCTGACAGTGTAGCACTTCTTCAGCACTGCATTAAATTGTCAGCCTTGATTCTTGTGGAATGCAATTTAAACCCACAACCTGCTGATTTTCATCCAAAGGTGAAACAGTTTCTCTGC
This sequence comes from Sphyrna mokarran, assembly GCA_024679065.1. Classification (NCBI taxonomy): domain Eukaryota; kingdom Metazoa; phylum Chordata; class Chondrichthyes; order Carcharhiniformes; family Carcharhinidae; genus Sphyrna; species Sphyrna mokarran. The sequence goes on along the minus strand of JAGIQG010000020.1, from coordinate 14,893,779 downwards.
ACTCTCGCAGTGTCACTAACTCAAAGATTTCTGTCATACAACATCTTATCACACCTCTCAGAAATGCCCCAAGTTGTCTTGTGCAGTGTTTGAATTGTGATAACTGGAATGCAGTCAGTCATTTTGTACACAACAAGATTCCACAAATGATAATGAATGGCTGACCAGCTAATCTGTTTTTTGACGCTGAATATATTTGTGTTTCTCGTGGTAATCCATAACCAGGTATAATGTATATTTTTACAGATTCTGTGAGCATTTAACATGCACCAACTATCGCATCCTCTCAAGCTCCTGATATTTATCTATCAGCAATCAGGTATGATAAACAATGATTATATAATGACTATCCTGAAGTCATCTCAGGATTTTAGTTTAATCTGCGGGTTCATATATCAGTGATGAAGTGCTCGTTTTACCTTTTGCAGTTTATAGTTATTGTCTGAACGTTATCATGAAAGTACAGCTTTGAGATTATTCTAGTTTGCTTATTGCATTCATTTAAAATTTATGCTTGGCAGGTGAATCAGATATTTTAGTCAATTTAACAAAGATACTATTAACATTAATCAAGATAAATGATGACAGTCAGTGCACTATGTGGTGCTGATGCACAATCCCATTATGAACATGCAGCAATATCAAATTCAAGGAACTTGAATGGCATGTGGCACAGTGGTTAGCACTGCTGCCTCACAGTGCACTGGTTCAATTCTCGGCTTGAGTTACTGTCTGTGTAGAGTCTACACGTTCTTCCCATGTCTGTGTGGGCTTCCCTCTTGCGCTCCTATTTCTTCCCAGAGTCCAATGATTAATGAGTTAGGTGGATTGGCCATGCTAAATTGAACCTAGTGTCAGGGGACTAGCAGGATAAATAAATGGGGATATGGGGGTTGGAGGGAATTGTGGTCAGCACAGACTTGATGGGCCAAATGGCCTCCTTTTGCACCGTAGAATTTTTATGATGAAGACTCACCCCTTCAGCTAGCCCATCCTTTGTGTGGCGATGCACCAGGAAGCAATTCCCCATCTACCTGGAGCCATGTGATCTCCCTGGAGAGGTGAGAACCCAGGTTCACTCGAGAAAACAAACTGGGAATCATCTCTTGAGCTCTTTTAGATAGTCACAACTTGTTCAAGAGGTCACTCATATTGACTGGTTTTGCATATTAGCCAATTCTTGCATGGGGTGATTTCCACCTCAGTCACTAATAGGTCCAGCTCATGCTGGAAAGTAAAACAGTTAGCGAGTGTTGACTGCATGAACAAGAAATGTCTTCCCCCAGTCTACACTGCCTAGTAACCACCTCGTATCCAACCCAGTTTTACACCCACATGACTTATCTGTGTGTTCCCTGATTCTCCTTCACCTTCTCCACTGAAGTCATTGTGAAGGTGACTTCCAAGAGGGAGCAGAATTGTGTGGACAATAGCCAGAGATTATCAACAAATTAGAACCTTTAATTGCAACTCAATTCATGCAGTCAATTTTGACTTCCAGCTTTTTTGTCATCTATCCATTGCTTCCCTTTGTTATTAAGTTCCTTTTTTTGAAAAGAACAAAAAAGTTATTCATTTGTATAACACCACTTTCACAACTTGGTCATTATTACACCCTATGTGCCAATTCAACCTTTCACTTGGAGCTGGTGGTATCGTCACTGGCCAAGTAATCCAGAAATCTAGGCTTATGCTTTGAGTTCCAATCCCATCCCTTCTCTTAGTTGTCATGGTCACTATTAATATAATTGATGTGATGTATGTAAATATATCTGCATTGTATTTTGAGATTTGGGGTGAGGGCTGGCCTTTAAGAGTATGGGTCAATGGCCGCTTGGCTATTTTCTCTGCCCTGTGTGGGTGGTCTTAGACCTGACTGTGAATGAATGAACTCCCTCAATAAGCAGCTCCCAGTGTTGACGTTTTCATCACAACCACATATTCTTTCTGCCACTTAGTCCACAAGGGAAAAGGTAACAACTGACTGTTGTACAAACCCACCTGCTTCACTAGTGTCCTTCAGGGAAGGAAACATGCCATCCTCCCATGGTCCGGCCTTCATGTGATTCAAGACCACTGAAGTATGGTTGGCTCTTAATGCCCTCTGAAATGGTCCCAACAAGCTACTCACTTCAAAGGCAATTAGGACAAAGCTGACCTTGCTAGCAGCACCTACATCCCATGAAAGAGTTTTTAAGAAGTGACAAACATCAATAGGGGGCGATAATAGGGAAGTGGTACTGTTATTCCAGAAGTCCAAAGTACTTTATTCCCAATACTGTTACGTTTTCCCTTGTGGACTAAGTGGCAGAAAGAATACATGGTTGTGTTGAAAGCGTCAACACTGGGAGCTGTTTATTGAGGGTGTTCACTCATTCACAGTCAGGTCTAAGACCACCCACACAGGGCAGAGAAAATAGCCCAGCGGTCATTGACCCGTACTCTTAAAGGCCAGCCCTCACCCCAAATCTCATGATAACTAAGTGGTACTGTTATTCCCAAAGTGCTTTGGGGAGACAGGTTCAAATCCCCCCGTGGCAGTTGTTGGAATTTAAATTCAACTTATAAATCTGAATTAAAAAATCAGCAAGAACATCAGTGAAACCATTATTGATTGTCGATAACCTGCCTAGTTCACTAATGTTCCTTAGGGAAAGAACCATCCTTACCTGGTCTGGTTGACATGTGGCTCCAGACCCACTGCAATGTGGTTGACTCTTAACAGTTCATTGGAGGTTGAGGGGAGACCTCATAGAGACATATAAGATAATGAAGGTGCTAGACAGGATAAAAGCAGTGAGGTTATTTCCACTTACAACGGAAACAAGAACTAGGGGGCATGGCCTCAAAATACAAAGGAGTCAATTTGGAACAGAGTTGAGGAGGAATGTCTTCTCTCAGAGGGTAGTGAATCTTTGGAATTCTCTGCCCATTGAAGCAATGGAGGCTACCTCGTTGAATGTGCTTAAGTCACAGATTGGTTAAAAATCTATGAGGGAATTAAGGGTTATGGGGAGCAGGCAGGTAAGTGGATCTGAACCCACTATCAGATCAGCCATGATCTTATTGAATGGCAGGGCAGGCTTGAGGGGCTAGATTCCTGCTCCTATTTCTTATGAAATGGAATAGCAAGTCACTCAATTGAAGCACACACGGCATGGAAGCAAATACTGGTCCTGTTGGCAATGTCCACATCTTATAAAAGAGTAAAGGAAATAAAAATATGCAATGGGATCCTTGGAGCAGATGTGCATTGGGTGCTGAATGAACCAGTGTACAGTGTTGAAGGAGGCCATTCAGTTCATTGAGTCTGCACTGAGTTTCCAAAGGATGGTAGGGCTTACTCCCTACCATCCCATCCCTGTAGCCCCATACACTTTACTACGGCTTATCTCTTTAACCAACACATTTTTGGACATAAAGGGGTGAATTTTCACATTTTCACAATAACGTTCACATTTTTGGAATGTGGGAGGAAACTGGAGCACCCAGAGGAAAGCTGCTCAGACATGGGAGAACATGCAAACTCCATACAGACAGACAGTCACCCAAGGCCAGAATCAAGCCTGGGTCCCTGGTGCTGTGAGGCTGCAGTGTTAACCACAGTGCCCCTGTGCTGCCCTTGTGGTTGAAGGATTGTTTAGTGGAAGGAGCAAGGAAGCTATGAGCAGTGACAGGAGCCTGAAGAATTTTCTCTGATGTTTTTCTGCACAAGCCCCCATCAGCTTAACCTTGTGTTATTATAGCATTGCTTGGGTCCCTTTTTACGCTGGAATTTGATAGTTCTGGAATTCTGCGCACGTGCAGTGGTTCTGATCTGTCAGACACCCTATTTGCTGGCTAGCTCGATCACTGGCCAGCCTGGGACACTCACAGTATTGCCCCTCCAGCATTCCCCATAGCCCAGTTGTGGCCCCCATAGCAATTCCAGAGCCAGTCCTGACCTCCCGTCCTGGACCATTCGGATGCACAGCCCACTCCCCCCCAAGCAATAGCAATATCCCCACCACCCTGGCAGACCCCTTCCCCCACTGCTGACCCCCCATGGGGTTAAACGCCCCCAGAGGCATGCTGCCCCCCCCACCGGCAGACCAAACTCCCAACTCACCTCAATCTTAGACCGATCCTGTCTACAGAGTGCGAACCACTCCCAATACCCACTAATCATTCCTAGGCCCTATTCACAATATGCCCTGCCCCCTTGGCACTGCCCAATACCTGATGGGTGGTGCCAAGATACTCCCAGGCATGGGCACTTTGCCCCTTGGGCATTGCCAGGATGCCCATGCCCAGGGGCTCCACCCTCCTGCTGCCCAATCCCAAGAGCCTCGATTGCCCCCCCTTCATTCTAATAGGGTGTCCCACTAATTCCCCGAATGTGTGGAGCTAGTCTGAACCCCCGCTGGAATGAGTGGTAGGCCGGGAGATTCAATCAGGACCGCAAAGTTCCTGATAATAAAATGATAAATACATGTAAAATACATTTAGCAAAGATTTAAATGACTTGCCTGCATTTCCAGCATAGTCTGAGCAGGGACTGTTCGCCGGCTCTGAGAGATTCGCAGGCGTTCGCGGTGCATGCGCAAACCCTGGTTCAAAACCGGCGAAGCGCATCTCCTACCACGTCCTGACAGAAAGATTGCAGGTCGCCATGGGAGAATCATTGCTACCGTTTCCAGACACTTCAGTGATTCCACTTTGGCCCCTCCCGCTCTCCTTTACACTTCTCTCCTGTGCAGGAGCTGATTCCAGCCCGGAGTATTATTGCTGCTGTCAAACACATTCCAACACGTCTTCCATCTCAATCTTGTCAGTTTGAAAAGTTCTGAAGTTTAGCCAAAACAATCAGTACAAACACACTTTGCCAAACATTTGCCAGAGTGAACTGGGACAATTGGTGCCATTGAAAGAAAGAAAAAAAACAATTTATTATCCATCCTCATGCTGGTAAAATCTCACACCTCTCAAAATGTCTGTCATATACCGACACATCTCTCTGTAGTTAATCCATTGCTTTGGGAGAGGGTGAGACAGTTCCTGTTATTCATGTGTGCTCTGCTTGAAGGCAGCTCCTTTGTAATGGCTTCAGTCAAGCCATTGACGTTGGCCTATTAGACTATGAACTACCTGGTTAAGGAGCCAATTGATGTGCTAATCAGGGAGCCTGTGCCTTGTATTTAACCGGGAGTGTCAGTTCTTCTCATACCTCCTGGAGGTAGACTGCTGGCTGTGAGCCTGCTATCTCTTGGGGTTAGACTGCTGGCTGTGAGCCTGCTATCTCTTGGGGTTAGACTGCTGGCTGTGAGCCTGCTATCTCTTGGAGGTAGACTGCTGGCTATGAGCAGTTGGTGTACTACTGTTAGAGTTTGTAAATGAAGGGATTTTAGTGAAGGACCTCTGATTACATCCTTGGCTCTGAATCTGCTCATCCTGAGCTGTTTTCTTGGCAGTTTTTAATCAGTTTTTTAATCAGTGTTTTTTTTTCTTGCCATTGCCCTTCACTCTTAAGGGACAGAGCAAAAAGTCTACCTTAGCTGAAATGGGACTCAGATTTACACTTGTTATTCCCAACCACTTGCTAGCTAACTAGCCAGTTGAGCTATTCATCCCTTCTCATCCACCTAGATTTAATTTTATTATTGTCACAGCAAAAAGTATTGTTTCTTCTGCATTATATAGACAAAGTAAACATTCATAGAGTATGGAGAAGAAAAGGAGAGGGTGTAGAATACAATGTTGTAGTTACTGATAGGGTGCAGAGAAAGATTGGCTTAATATGTGATAATACCATTCAAAAATCTATTGGCAGCAGGGAAGAAGCTGCTTGGAGTTGGTTGGTACATTTTCTCAGATGTATGTCTGGAGTGGGTGGGGTCCTTGATTCGCTGCCTGCTTTTCTGAGGCAGTGGGAAGTGTAGACAGTCAATGGATGGGAGGCTGGTTTGATAGACTAGGCTTTGTTTATAAACTTTTTTTGATTTCATTTATTGTAATGTGTTCTCATAATGAGAAATATTTTTCCTTCTGTGCTATATGGACAAAGTATAGTGTTCATAGAGATGGATAGGAGAGAGTGCAGAGAAAGATCAACTTAGTCTGAGAAGTCCATTCAAAAGCCTGACAGTAGGGAAGAAGCTATTCTTGAGTAGATTAGTATGTGATCTGATTTTTGTATCTTTTTCTTGATGGAAGAGAAAATTCTCAGTGCATCAAGTCATTAATTATGCTGGCTGTTTCTGAGGCAATGGGAGGTGTAGAGAGTGTTAATGGGTGGGAGACAGTTTGAGTGATGGACTGAGCTTCATTTCACAGCCCTTTGTAGTTCATGTAGTATTGGACAGAGCAGGAACTGTACTAAGCTGAGATACAAACAGATAGGATGCTTTCTATGGTGCATCTGTAAAATTTAATGAGAGAGTGTTGAGGCACTGCATCAAACAAAGTCCCCTTTCCAAAGAAACATCAGCTTTCCCATATAGCACAACCTAAAGCTCTAATGACAATCTCAATAATGCAGTTTATTTCAGCCCCTTGAAATAAGCATGTTTATAATTTATATAAACTTGACCAGCTGTTGATTGAGGTTCTGGGAAATTAATATAACCTGGCTCAATTCTTTCTGAATTGACAAGTCAACTTTTTTGTGGTGCTTCATTCAAAAAAAAAACTAATGAATTGTTAGAGGGAATGGAACAAGTAGGATTAAATTGCAACTTACATTTGTAAGTTGCAACCTTTAATGTAGAAAGATATGCCAAGGCATTTATTAAATACATGAATTCATTGGATTTGGGAATAATTGGTTAGATCAGTACTTTATTGCTAAACCTGGTTGCCCTTGAGAAGAGGGTGATGAGCTGCCTTCTTGAAGTGCTGTAGTCCATGTGTTGTAGGTGCGCTTAATGTTATTATAGAGTCAGAGGTTTACAACATGGAACCAGGCCCTTTGGCCCAACTTGTCAATGCTGCCCTTTTTTAAACCCCAAAGCTAATCCAATTGCCCACATTTGGCCCATATCCCTCTATACCCATCTTATCCATGTAACTATCTAAATGCTTTTTTTAAAGGATAAAATTGTACTTGCCTCTACTACTACACCTAGCAGCTTATTCCAGACAGTCTCCACCTTCTGTGGAAAAAATTGCTCCTCTGACACTTTTGTACCTCTCACCTTAAACCTGTGCCCTCTAGTTTTAGATTCCCCTACCTTTGGGAAAAGACATTGACTTATCTAACTGATCTATGCCCCTCATTATTTTATAGACCTCTACAAGATCACCCCTCAGCCTTTGATGCTCCAAAGAAAAAAGTCCCCATCTATCCAGCCTCTGTTAGGGAGGGAGTTCCAGGTTTTGATCCAGTGACAGGGAAGGAATGATATATGGCCAAGTCAGGATGGTTAGTATCTTGGAGAAGAACATCCAGGTGGTGGTGTTTCCAGGTGTCTGCTGTGCTTGTCTGTCTTGATAGCAGTTATGGGTTTGGAAGCTGCCATCAAAGGAAACTTTTTGAGTCCTTGGATGGGTAATCTAATCACAAAGACATTGGGTGCAATCTTATCTGCCATTCACACATTTGACAGCCACCCAAATCTCCAATCCCTGCAGTGGGATGGCATAAACAGTGATAAGATTCCAGCCATTGAGTGGGACTAATTGGAAAACGTTTTTCGGATGACAATGTTTGCTATAATGAAACGACCCAAGGAGCTTCACAAGACCTTTATAAAACAGAATCTAACAGTTACCTTGGGAGATAATAAAGTAAATGATGAAAAACTTTAGCAAAGAGCAAGATATTAGAAAGTACCTTAAAGGAGCTTAGAGTTAAAGAAGTGGAACGGCTGATTGACAGAATTCAAAGCTTAAGGGCTAGGACCATGCCAGGGATGATGGAGAGGGTGTCACTGATATTATGAAGTGGAAATAGGTGGTCTTAGGTGGAGTGGATATCTCTAAGATCTCCAAATAACCAAGATTGTGAATAATCTGGTTTGGTCTCAAGACCCTGTTGTCAGGGAGAGGAATGAATTGCATGGCTGGTGAACCAGGCTTGTGGTGTGGAGTACAGACCCTGGAGTGGAGTTTCTGTTTAAGCAGTATTAGACGTCAGACAATCAGTCTGGCAGAGGAATCAGTTGGTGGCATTGTCAGTGGACACATGGAAACTGATGCTATGCTTCAGAAGATGTTGTGGATAGAAGGAGGACTTACACTTATACAGCACCATTCACAATTTCACACTTTACAGACAATTGAGAACTTTGAAAGTGCAGTCACCATTGTAAAACAGGAAGTTTCTACACAGCAAGCTCCCACAAATAACAATGTGACAATGACCAGATAATCTATTTTTGTGATGTTGTTTTGAGGGAATAGATATTGGCTGAGGCAAGGAGGATAACTTAGAAACCTTGATATTGATCTGTGGGGACAGACAGAGCTCAGCTTCATGTTTTATCCACAATACAACACCTTTGACAGTGTGGCACTGCCTCAGTAGTGCACTGACTGAGAAACTGGTTTATCCTATGGTCTATCTTCCGAAAGTAAAAGTGAGGGAGTGGGAGAGTCATTCAAGGTAATTCTGAGTATGATTGGGATAGCCTGGTGGCACAGTGGTTAAGCACTACTGCCTTAGCCCCATGGACCAAGTTCAATTCCAGCTTGGATGACTGTGTGGAGATTGCACATTCTCCCTGTGTCTATGTGGGTTTCCTCCCACAGTCCAAAGATGTGCAGGTTTGGTGGATTAGCCATACTTAATTGCCCCTTAATGTCCCAAGATATGTAGGTCAAGGGGATAGCAGAGTAAATAATTGGGGTTATGGAGAACAGGTCTGGGGGGGATTGCCCTTTAGTGTCAGGGTGATTTGTGGAATTACAAAGATCGGCCTGAATGGGATTGCTATCTGTGCAGGTGCATTGGCCAAATGGCCCCCTCCTGCACTCTAGGGATTCTGTGATTCTACACTATGATTCTATGATTTGCTGGATAAGAATGAAAGTAGGTGAGCACGAGTCATCCAGAACACTGGAGATGAGCTTACTTTATAAGACTCCAATGAAATACTTTGGCATGTTTCATTAGATTAAAGACACAATTTAAGTTATCGAGGAGGATGTTGCAGTCAACAGTCAAAGGCTGTAAACAGGTTGAGAAGAAGAAAGGACAGTTTAACTTTGTCACAGTCACAAAGGATATCATTTTGTTGGAACTGAGACAAGGTGGACAGGTATTTGGAAGCACAATTCATGCAGAGAGCTCTGGAAAAAGTGGGACCAGGTTTTCAAGGGACAGCATGTGTGAGGAATATGAAAATGAATGGAGAGGAGAAAGAATGCAGGAGCTTACTCTCCCCATGCATTGAGGGGAAAGGGCAGATTTGAAGAAACGGACAGATCCTGCAGAGAAACAACCATTAATATTGTTCTCAGGCTGATAATCAATAGACAGGCCTGGCAAAGGAGGGTAATGGTTCAATAAACTAATTACATTCCCCCCATGTGGGAAAACAGAAATTAGTTCCATCTGCCGTACATGCTGGACGCATTCATGAATTGCATATCCGTGATCTCTAAGTTGAGTTTTTGTATCTTTTTAAATTATGAAGAGTATTGCTGTGAAGTGAAAGCGGAAGATTACTGTTATAACTACTTTAAGGGGAGACAATAGGGTAGCAGTGCTGTCACTGGGCTAGTAATCCAGAGAACCAGAGCAATGCTTTGGGGACCTGAGTTCGAAACCTAGCATGGAAGATGGTGAAATTTGAATTCAATAAAACTATGAAACTAAAAGTCGAAAGCTGTCTGTGAAACCATTACATGGTTCGGGATGGAAGTCTTAGGGGATGGGGGCATTGCTGGGGGAGGGTCAAACAATATTCCATGAGCAGGTTCCCCACATTTCACCTCTGTCCCCCACACCATCACCTCTGTCCCCCAAAGCCACTATCAACCTCTATCTCCCCTCCCACGTTCACCTCTCCCCACCCCCAAAACCCAATCAACACACAGATTTCCTTTCCGAATCAGGCGGTTTTTATGACAATGGTTTCTTGATGTGGAGATGCCAGTGTCTGACTGGAGTGGGCACAATAAGAAGTTTCACAGCACCAGTTTAAAGTCCAACAGGTTTATTTAGTATCAGGGGCTTTCGGAGTCCTGCTCCTTTATCATCCACCTGATGAAGGAGCAGCACTTCAAAAGCATGTGATTCCACATAAACCCATTGGACTTTAACTTGGTGTTGTGAGACTTTGTAGTGGTTTCATGGTCATCTTTTGACTTATAATTTCATACTTCTGTTGAATCCTCCCCATGTGTGGAAGTCAGCTGATAGAAGAACCTGAAGATTGAATGATCAGCTATAACTATTCTACTTTAAGTTCATACGAATATGAATAATTTCCACAATTTAAAAGGTACAAAAACAAACTCAATTTATAGATCATGGCTATATTGCATGAATACATCCAGCGTGCAAGACAGATAGAAGTTAATTTTGGTTTTTCCACGTGGGACAAACGTAATTAGTTTGAGCGAGTTATTCCTCTCATTTTCCAGGCCGCTTTGTTCATCATGAGCCTGATATATCCCATAAATAAGTAAACTGTGTTCTAAGGCAGTCTCTCATCAGAGGAGCACAATATCAGTGATGTTCAAAAACGCTATTACTGTGCTAGATTCATGAGTAAGTTTGCACTGTGGGTAAAGTAAAATGGGCCACTCTCTGCTGGACTGAGAATGGTTGCAAGTAATTTGGGGCTCTCGTAGCAGTTTTATTTGAAATGATGGTGTCAGTCGATAAAGGCATTGCATTTCTTTGTCAATATCATATCAACTAAAACATTCAGGGAACCTTGCTTTCTCTTGTACCATTTTCTTGTGTTAGTCAATAAAAGCACTGCATTTCTTTGTCAATACATCAACCAATACATTGGGAAATCTTGCCTTCTCTCGTATCCACTTCTTCCCTCCCATCCTGAAAGTATCTAATTGTTATAGAGCAGAATACTGCAGACGGTGGGCAGCCTCTGGTTCCTTGTCAAGTGTGCGTTACTATTAGTTTTGGTGGATAATTCTACCATTGTGCCTCACCAGCCAATGGACAAGGCACTCCGGTAAGATTGTGGGAGCCAGGAAACCAGGTTTGCATCTGAGAGGTAGTAATGGTGGTGGTGGGAGTCATGGTGATATTTCATGGTGGGGCTTGCAATTGGCCTTAGGCGCCCACAAAAGCTGGTGGGATGGGGAGGGATGCTGAGTGAAGGCTGGCTGCAGCAGCAGAGGCCTGACAGCTTTTTCTCTCTCTCCCTCTCAAGCTTGTCAGGTCTCAACTAGGCACATCATTGCACATGTAGATTGTCATTGCACATCTACAGCCACAAAGGTCTGCTTTTACACCAGGCTTGCTAGTGATTTAAGACTTGCCCTTTTCCCTACAGTCGAGGAATGGTATTACCTGTGTTTTCCTAAATGAACCAGATATTGGATTTTAACTCGCACCCAAAAAATGGGTCCGAAACTCTTCTATTTTCACACCAATCCTAGGCCTTGAATTTTTTTTGGTAAGATTGAGCCCATGAAATTTGTGGTGTTCTGTTTGCAGAGGTGGTAGCCAATAGGAGCTTTTTCCTTCTTGGGTCTTATAGTGTGCCCATTTTAATAAAAAAAAACAAGTTTACCCATGCAGAAACATGTTTCTCTGAAATATGCTGGAGCATTTCAGTTCATAGATTGTCACCACCCTCTTGAGTCTGCAGCAAGCTTGTGCTGTGGAAAAGCTGGGTTACAAAACCCTGAATCCTGCCCCATGTATGGAAGTCAGCTGACAGAATAACCTGAAGAATGAAGTGGGCAGTTACAACAATTCTTTCACTTTAGATTCTTTGGAATATGAATAATCTTCACAATTTAAAAGATACAAAAGAACCTTGAATTTACAGATCATGGCTGTATTGCATGAATACATCCAGCATGCAAAACAGAAATTAATTTTTCTTTTTCCAAATGGGAAAAATGTAATTAGTTTGTGCGAGTTATTCCTCTCATTTTGCAGTCCTTTTCATTCACCATGAGCCTGATATATCCCATAAATAAATAAACTGTGTTGTAAGGGACTCTTTCAGTCCAAGATGGAATAGTTCATGGTCTGTGAGACAACAATTATCAGATGAGCCCAGAAAAATCAGTTGTGTTCAAAAACATTATTACTGTGCTGGTTCATGAGTAGATGTACACTGAGTAAAGGAAAACAGTACACTCTCTATTGGAGTGAGAATGATTGCAAGTAATTTGGGGCTCTCGTAGCAGTTTTATTTGAAATGATGTTGGATGGTGTCAGTCGATAAAGGCATTGCATTTCTTTGTCAATATCATATCAACTAAAACATTCAGGGAATCTTGCTTTCTCCTGTACCATTTTCTTGTGTTAGTCAATAAAAGCATTGCATTTCTTTGTCAATACTACATCAATTAATACATTGGAAAACCTGGCTTTCTCCTGTATCAATTTCTTCCCTCCCCTCTTGATGATATTTAGACCTTTTTTGAGGCAGAATATCATAGATGGTGGGCAGTTCCTGATTCCTCACTCAAGTGAGCATTGCTGCAAGTTGTTGGGAGCAATTTTACATTGTGCTTCCACAGCTAGTGGGCACGGTTCGCTGGTGAGGTTATGCAAGAGCTGAAAATTTGGTTTGCATCTTGATGGCGGTGATGGTGATGGGGGGTGGGGAGTTGTTGGGGTGATATTTCAGGGTGGGATGGAGCTTGTGATCGGCCATGAGTCCCCATGATAGTTGGCCAGGGGTGCTGGGTGGAGGCCAACTACAGCAGCAGAGGCCTAACGGATCTCGCTCTCTGTCTCTCTCAGATCTGTCAGGTCTCTACTGGTTGCCATTGCACATGCGTAGCCAGAGAGATCTGCTTCTACGACAGGCTTGCTAGCGATTTAAGACTTGTTATTTCCCTACAGGCAAGGAATGGTTTAGCCCATTTTTTTTTCCCCTGCACTGAATGGATAAAATACTAGATTAGAAGTCACCCAAAAAATGGATCTGAAACCTACCCAATTTCTTACCAATCCTGGACTAAGAGTTTTTTTTGGTAAGATCGACCTCGGGAAGTTTATGGCTACCACACTCTGCAAACATGGCACCAATCAGATTTATTTATTTTTAGGAGCGTCTTCCTTCTTGAGTCTCCTAATATGTCCATTTAAATAAAAAGAGAACCAGTTTACCCTTGCAAAAACTTGTTTCTCTGAAATATGGTGGAGTATTTCCGTTCACAGATTGTCACCACCCTCTTGAGTCTACAGCAAGCTTGTGAAACAGCTGGATTATAAAACCCTTTTAATGTTGTTCTCCTGACTCTTGACAGTGGATGGATCCATTTTGGTTACTGATGGTTTGAATCTATTTTCAGAAGTATATTTTTATTAATATTGCATATATTTTACATTGTGGTGAACATTAAAATGCTATTGGACAACACTGCTTCAGAATGCTTTTGTTTCTTAATTTTGACTAGATGCAGAGTCAAAAAAAATGGTTGTCAAACCCAAACAAATGTTACAATGATGTGGCTTCATATTATTAATGTCTTTTTCCCATGTATGGAAATGGGAAGATAATGTCTAAGTGTGAAAATAATTTAAGTTCTGGCAAACTGAGATGAAATTCCTGCAGAAACTCAAAAACATTTGTTGCAAATTCAGTGCAAGTTCCATAGAAATCCCAGAGAAACTGTCAAAATGGGATTTCGATAGATGCCGTTTATTCCTCTGAGATTTACAATGAAAAATGGTCAGGTCCAAGAGGGAATTCTATCCAACCTTCTCAAGAAAGCAACACTTCTCCATGATACTGCAATTTAATATTATGAACCAGCGTTATTGATCTGACAAGATTTTCAGTTCTTGCAGAGCAACTCACAGCAATTTGTTATGCATCGAAGTTGGGACATTTGGAGCCCATTTATTCCACATGCATCACTTCTGCCTGATGGAACCACAGGGTATCCAATCTTCACACTAAGCAACAAAGATGATTACTTTTGAGAAACTACTCCACTCCAAGAAATTGAGAAAAATTGGAATACTGCATGTTTTGCTGATCTGTTCACTTGTAAACCAAGGAAAAGCATGAAGCTTGATGAGGTAAATTGTGTCTGTCTGATTTTCATTACTCCACCCTTGGTAACTGAATCTTCAAATTGTCTCACTCCCAAAACGACTTCATGAGATTCTCTCCTCCTTTAAGAATTTCTTACAACTAATGTCTTTAACTGAATTTTTCATCACCACAAGATATTCAGATATCTAATGTGGCTTAGTCTTGCTTGGTAATTCTCTCTTATCCTCCTCCTTTGGCACGTCCATTACGACTCTCACAAATTTTACAGATACACCATAGAAAGTATTCTTTCTGATTGGATCATAACTTGGTATGGCTCCTGCTCTGCCCAAGACCACATAGAAACTGCAAAGGAATGTGCCTAATCTATTTTTAAGCAAACTTTGCAAGTTCAGCTATTTTTCATTGAGCCACTTCATCTCAAGACTGACAAAGCATACCTCAACATGGAGAAGGAACGGGAAGGTGCAGAATGTACTGTTACAATCATAGCTAGAGTGTAGAGAAAATCAATTTATTATTGGGATGAGGAATGCACTGCCTGCTGTGATAGTGGAGTCAGACATTTTAGAAACTTTCAAGCAGTTATTGGATAGGCACATGGAGCACACCAGAATGATAGGGAGTGGGATAGCTTGATGTTGGTTTCGGACAATGCTCGACACAACATTGAAGGCCGAAGGGCTTGTACTGCATTGTACTGTTCTATGTTCTAACATAAGGTAGGTCCATTCAAAAGACTCATGACGGCAGGACAGAAGCTGTCCTTGAATCAGTTAGTACGTGACCTCAAACTTTTGTATCTTTTTCTTGACTCCCATTCATTGACCCTGTTTACATTTGTTGCTGTTTCGGAAAAGCAACCAGCATAATCAAAAACCCCATATACCCTGGACATTCTCTCCTCCACCTTTTTCCATTGGGAAAAAGATACAAATGTCTGAGGTCACGTACCAATTTACTCAAGAACTGCCTCTTCCCTACTGCCATCATCTTTTTGATTGGACCTACCTCACACGAAGTTGATCTTTCACCTATTGCACCCCAGCTATGACTGTAACACTACATTCTGCACCCTCTCCCTTGCTTCTCTAAGTACTGTATGCTTTGTATAGCACACAAGAAACAATACTTTTCATTGTATATATATTTGTGACAATAATAAATCAAACAAAAAGGATGCTAATTACAAATGCGCATTGTTGCTGTAAATTAAGTAATTGCAGACAATTTCTAGGTGTTGTAGTTAGTGTTATCCTAGTGAGAATCTCCCTCAGCTAACGTATATTGTCTAACTGAGTCATTTGTTAAAAATGCCTGTATACTTTGATTCTTCCATTAACATTAATGTAGCTTATCCCTATGGGAGCTACGTGTCTTTAAAAATAAAAATCTTGTAAAACTGCAGATTTAAGCTACCTTTTTATAAGCTTATCTCACTAATTCCATTACCATGAGATATATGCACTGATAGAAAAAATTGCAAATAAAACAGAAAGAAACAGAATTGATGGTACCAGTATAATTTTGATTATGATCTTGGGAGTGAGCATCTTTTGAATTTCCAGAGACAGACTAAAAAGGATCATACAAGAAGATTTGAAGTTTAAAAACTTTTACTGTAACAACAGACTAATTAAAAGAAACATTGACTAAACATGTAGCCACTTTAAATTACAACAAAGATCCTCCTTTTAACATGAAGCCTCACACACCAGGTTAAAGTCCAACAGGTTTATTTGGAATCACAAGCTTTTGGAGTACTGCTCCTTCATCAGGTGCAATATCTGATGAAGGAGCAGCACTCTGAAAGCTCATGATTCCAAATAAACATGTTGGATTTTAATCTGGTGTGGTGAGACTTATTACTGTGCCCAACCAAGTCTAACACCAACATTTTCACATCACTAATATGATCAAACATCTATGGAAATTGCAGAGGAAGTTTACGTTTGTAATGGGTTGATTCGTTGCTGCTTGTGTTCCTCTATGAATATCAGAATCAGAGGCTTGAATAGATGCACAGGACTTGGAGAGTTATCCAGGGAACATTAGACAGGTTAAAAACTTGGTCGAACACATGCGTTACTCCACGACTTATTCAGCCAATCATCCCCTGACCACCCAACCACTCCTCAATTATCCAATTACCTTCCTGATTAATCTCTGACTATATCCTCATCACCATCCATCAACTTCCTGACCTGACCATCCACTCACTCATCTACTCACTTCACCTGCTTCATTCACCCATTTATTTACCCCCTCACTCCTTCTCTAATACACTGAAATGCATTGGGATCTTGAAATGCTTACTTGAATACGTAAGCTGATGTTGTGAAAAGAGAACAAATTCTTCACGCTAAAACCTCTTGCTGGCCTTTCTGTGGATTCTTGCACTGAGGGCCATCTATATCCTAGATCGGAAGTTTGGTCTTTCCAACGTATCCAGGCAAGTCGGCAGTTTCCTGACTGAGCATCGGCAATTGACGTTCCGACACTGATCTGAAGATTTGGGCTCATTTGTAATGTTTCCAAGCTGGCTGTCCCCTGCATTTAATGTACTTTAAATCTACATTGTGATTGTACGTGCAATTGAGTTAAAGGCTGTAATTTAATCAGAGGATTTCAATGGTCACAAAGTGGCTAGCTTCAGTGGTTTTATCCTATCAGTTGAATTATGCTCTTGTAGTTTCCAGCTAGCCATCTGTTCCCAATACACGTTTCATCCAACTTTCTTCCTATTTCGGAAAAGTCATTTTCAGTTGAAAAGATTGAGACTTTTGCATGGCTAGACCAGTTTGATTTTGACATTGATTTATTCTTCAAAATTAAGGTCTATCATATTCCGTAGTGCAGATATACGCAATTGATCTGACATAGAAACCTCGTCCTAATCATTAGCTTAGGCGCAGGTTAAAACTCTCCTAGTAGGATTTTCATTCCAGAGCCTCCCATAGTGTGCCTCTTTGAAAAGCACAGAATAGAATTTACGGATTCCAGCTGTAAGACTTACAATACTGTTATACTGGCAGGAAAAGTACCGTTCATCCTTTTTTTTAAAAAAAGAAGTGATATTTGGCACATTTGAACACGGCAAACCCTGCAGTGGGTGTACCCCACTAAAGTCAAGTAACAGCATTAGCCGGATTAAATCTAACTGTAAGGGTGGGGACCCATTCGTGAAGTGAGCAAAATCCCTGTTTTCTGGAGTACCTCATTGGGAACAGGTACCTGCGCAGTGCGGTGAATTGTATCCATTTTAATGTGTAAAATCACCCAGATGAGTGATGTCGCAGAATCTCACCTGAGGGGGAAATTCATATTCGATAAAGAATGTGCGAGAGGAAAATGGAAGCAGAAAAAAAATTGAAGAACAAATTGAATCAAGCCCCAGGCATTTAAACACAGAAATTTGCTTTAGGATAACAGAAACAATGGAAATACAGTCTATTAAATGTCATATCCTCCCTAGTGGTTGGTTATATTCCCCATATAACTCATTACATCCTCCCAGACATCAAATATTGGAATACATTCATATATAATACTTTTTTAAAAGTTTCTGGAAAAATCACACTTGGTTATATGAAGTTAGAGTAAACATAGAATGATAGAAGATAGGAGCAGGAGGAGGCCATTTGGCCCTTGCAGCCTGCTCTGTCATTCACCATGATCTGGTTATCATCCAACTCAATTGCCTAATCCTGCTTTGTCCTCGCCCTTGATCCCACTGGCGCCCAGTGCTATATCCAGCCACCTCTTCAATACATTCAATGTTACCATTTTGGTGGAAGAAAATAATCTTGCAACACAAGCATCAGGGGACCGACCTTTTGTGAATCAGTTGCTTTCTTTCCAATCTCAACCTAGAACTGGCCTGCTTTGCCTTATCTACGATGGGGGAGCTTGTAGAGACTATAAAATTCTAACAGGTCGAGGCTGGAAAGATACAGGAAGGATGTTCCCGATGGGCAGGGCGTGTCCAGAACCAGGGGCCGCAGTCTGACGATACAGGATAGGACAGAGATGAGGAGGCATTTCTTCACCCAAAGAGTGGTGAGCCTGTTGAGCTCATCATTGAAGTAGTTGATGCCGAAACATTGAATGTATTCAAGAGGCAGTTGGATATAACACTTGGGGTGAAGGTTATAAGAAGAAAGCAGGATTAGGCTATTGAGTTTGATGATCAGCCATGATTGTGATGAACGGTGGAAAAGGATCGAAGGGAGCCCCCGCCGGTGCCAGTGCATCCTTTCTGAAGTAAGGAGACCAAGACTGTACACGGTATTTCAGGTGTAGCCTCACCAGCATCTTTTATGGCTGTAACATAACTTCACTGTTTTTAAACTCAATTCCTCCAGCAATGAAGGACAAAATTCCATTTACGTTCTTAATTACCTGCTGCACCTACAAACTAACTCTTTGAGATTCCTGCACAAGGACACCCAGGTCCCTCTGCACAGCAGCAGGCTGCAATTTTTTTACCATATAAATAATAGTCCATTTCACTGTTGTTCCTACCAAAATGGATGACCTTACATTTACCAACATTGTATTCCATCTGCCAGAACCTCACCCACGCATCTAGGCTGTCTACATCCCTTTGCAGACTTTCAGCATTCTCTGCACATTTTTCTCTGCCACTCATCTCGGTGTTATCTGTGAATTTTGACATACTACACTTAGTCCCCAACTCCAAATCATTTATGTAAATCCTAAACAATTGCAGTCTCAACACTGATCCCTGAGGCACACTATTGGTCACTGATAGCCAACCAGAAAATGGTCATGATGTTGCCTCCAGAATCTCTAGCTGCCAAACGCACACACTGCATTCAACTTGCACTCCGAATTAGATATAATCCAATTACTAGGCCGTAATACCCAATGTGGTTCTGTTCTGAAGGGCGTATCAGAACTAGGAAGCAGTGTGACAGGGACGGAGACACACAGAATACAATAGATTGGACATTGAGATAACAGCATGATTTTAGAATTTAAACCTTTGAATCTTGAAAGGGAAGATGAATTCAGGCCTAGTCCCAGAATTATCAGTATCACATCATCTTGTTACGGAAGTCAACAAGCTTAAGGAAGCTTCAATATGTGCACTGATCACTCATGGGAAGGATTATTTGTTTTCGGCCCAGATGTAAATTCCGTTCTTTTGTCTCCTAACCCAAACCCTCGGCGATCACCTGCTCAGGCCTAATCACAGAATGCAAACCTTCTGCCTCTCGTTTGATCCAAGCTTCAACCCCACATTAGTCACCAAGGCAACCTACTCCCATCTGTACAAATATCACCTGCCTTCGCCCCTGCCGTACCAGAGCCAGGACATACCATCCTGTGACCAAATCTGACAACTAAAGCACTACGGGTAGTCAACTCCCTGTTTAGCAAACCCAACATTATTTTTGATTGGTATTTAGAAAGTAAATGTCACTGATCTCAATATAGTGCAGAAAGAGGCTGTTTGGCCCATCATGTCTGCACCGACCACAATCCCATCCACATATCCCCATAGCCCCATGCATTTACCCTAGCTAGTCCACCTAACGTAAGGAGCAATTTAGCATGGCCAAACCACTTAACCCGCATGTTTTCGGACTGTGGGGGGAAACCAGAGCACCCAGAGGAAACCCACCCAAACACGGGAAAAAGTGCAAACTCCGCATTGATAGTGACCCATGTCAGGAATCAAACTTGGTTCCCTGGCAATGTGAGGCAGCAATGCAAATGTCTCAACTAATGTTTTATGCATTTTTAAGCTAGGCAAATCAACTCGCATATTAAATTCCTGTTCACACTCTGTGTCTTCTCTCTAGCAACTGCAGACCAGGAATTCCATTGAAGGACACCAAAGCGAAATGAATGTCTTATTTATCAGGGACAGAGCACCACAAGGAAAAATCAAGCCCACGTGTCAGAAACATCTGACCCATTCCTGGCAGGGATCCTCCAGTGCCGCTGTGGTAAATGGAGTTTTGACTGAATGCCAAATTCTCCATTCTCACTGGCAGTGGATTGTCCATGGACAAATTTGAAAACTTCTGCCCATAAAATCTTTCATGACCTTATGATGAGATGATATTGTGCCTTTGAGAAATGTATTTACTCTGCAGGATGTTTCTGCAGTCCTTGGCAATTTGTCGGCACTGTATTATCTGCAACCAGTCTCTTTTATTGTTCCTGAAGCAGTATAATTGACATTATGTTTATTCTTATTTTGGACTAATGTTCTGTGGTTTTAATGATCCGTTGGGATTGCTGAGTGGAGCTTGATTGTTATGTGGCTCAGGGCAGCTATGCTTCACAGGGTTTATAGAATACAATAGATCATGGAATAGAATCTCTACAGTACTGAAGGAAGCAATTTGGCCCATTGAGTCTGCACCGACCACAATCCCACTAGTTTAGTTTCTAGCTTTGCTTTCAAAAGCTGTGAGAGAAATAGCAGATGTTCCCCTCCCTGGAGTCTGAGGACTGGAAGTCACTGCAGCTTAAGTTTAACTCTCCAAAGTTTGGCTGCTTGAAGGGGATATCCTTCTCTGCAAATAGCTAGCCTGGCTTTCTATCCATAGATGTTACAAAGCTGAAGTCCAGCATCATGTCAGCATCTTAGAAGCGGCACAATGGTTAGCACGGCTACCTCACAGCTCCAGGGATCTGGAATCAATTCCTGGCTTGGGTGACTGTGCAAACTCCACACAGACATTTTCCCTGTATCTGCATTGGTTTCCTCTGGATGCTCTGGTTTCCTCTCACAGCTCAAAGACGAGCGAGGTGGATTGGGCATACTAAATTGCGCCATGGTGTCAGGGGACTAGCTAGGGGAAATGCTTGAGGTTAATGGGAAAGGGCTTGTGTGGGATTGTGGTTGGTGCAGACTCAATGGGTGAAATGGCCTCTTTCTGCAAATTCTATGATTCTATACTTGTGTTTGTGCTAAAGTCTGAAGAAGGGTGTTTAAATTGGAACAACAGAGAAAGAAGTTATACAGCATTTGGTGAAAATTATGCTGATTCTTTTTGTTACATCTTAAGTGTGTTCTTAATTAAACTTTGTTTAATAAAAGTGAATCACTTGAATAAAAGAATGAAATACTTTATGCTCACCAATGCCAAAATCACATGTAAAATTTAGGGTCTAGACTAACTTCAGAAAACACTGGTCCTGGGTCTTAATAATGTCAGAAACAGATGATGATTCATGAAATATTTTAAAGTGTAATCAATGTTGTGATGTATAAAACTGCACAGTAGCAAATTGATGTCCCTGGAGCAGCAATGAGATACGTGGATCGATCATCTGTCTTACTGGTAATGGGTGAGGAAATGGGGGGAGAACTCCCTTGCCCTTCAAATAGTAGCATGGCAACATTTACATTGATCCAAGAGGGTGGGCATGGCCTTGGTTTAACTCCTCATCTGAAAGATGGAGCCTCCAACAGTGCAGAACTCCCTCAGGACTGCACAGAAGTCTCCGCCTGTGCTCGCATTTCTGGAATGGTTTTGTAAACACAACGCTGCGCTGTTCCTCTTTCATCACAATCCAGTTCGATAGTCTGAAGCAAACTATTTGATCTCGCCTCGCTGTTTTAATATTCAGGAGAACAAAAACAAAGCTCCTTTTTCAATAATAAATGACACAGGGAAAGAAGTGCTCAGTATGGAAACTGCACCATCGCTGAAGATAGGAGGCAGGCCAGCAGAATCAAAGCCTTTCCATCAGCAGATCATTGGCCTACCTTCTGGTAAAGCTTTGAGCAACGAATAGGAAAAGGACTCGAGTCTGAAACACGTCTCAGTCCAATGGACCCCTCAGGCCTTGATGCTGTTGTTGCATGCATTTCTGGCATCTTGCTTTAATGTCTCATAAATGTTGCAAAGATGAAACAAATAAATGAACAATGCAAAGTCCAAAAAAAAAGTTTTCAAACCAGCTGCTTAGTCGTTCATCTCAATTTGATATCTCCGAGCAGCCTGTGTTTTTATTATTTGTGGTCCAGTTCTCCTTGATTCTGGAATTTGGGTTGTGCTCAGGGGCTATGATGTCTTCCAGGCCCACTTGTCCCAAACAATATTGAAATTGAATTGCTTGGTTTTGCCCAGATTTCCCCTTTATTCCGGTGTAGTACTGAGGGAGTGCTGCACTGTTGGAGGTGCTATCCTCCAAGGGGAGTCTTGAAAGTGAGACCCCATCCACACACTCGTGAGTAGATTTAGAAAAAGTCCCACTGTGCTATTTCAAAGGAATGCAGGGATTTCTCACCAATGTTCTAGCTAATTATATTTGTCTCTCAACCTATATGTAGAAACAGATTATCTGACCATTATTCCAGGGCTATTTGGAGGATCTTGCTGAGCATAAATTCACTGCCATGTTTCTTACACTACAATAGCAACTACATATCAAAAAATACACTTCATTGGCTATAGAAAATAATTCCTGATGCCCTAAAAATGAATAAATATAAATGTAATTCCTTCTTTAAAATCTCTGTGACTATTGACAGCAACACTTCTCATGTGTTATGATCTGAAAGGATTCTGAAATGTGCAGCAGAAGCACATTAAATTTGGATACAAGGAAAATGGTCAAGGGTGTGAAATTGGAGGGTTCCATCCCCTGCTCTTTCAGCCACAATTTGAATATTTTCAGAATCAAAACAGGTCTCCTGGCTGATTCATCTTCATGGTCGATCGGTGTAGTGTGATCTAGGTCCACAAGCTTATTCTCTGTAAAAGAGAGAGGAGCATGATCGCCAAAAGTGACTGAATAAAGATATTATGGGTTGATTTTTTAAGATTAGGCACATGTAAACAGTCCTACATTGTTGTAAAGATTAAGACTCTAAAAGCATTAGATGTAGGAGCAGAAATAAGCCTATCGAATCTGCTCCAACATTCAATCATAGCTGATATGATTCTAATCCCCATTCTCTTGCTTTTTCCTCATAACCTTTGATCCCCTTATTAATCAAGAATGTATCTATTGCTGTCTTAAATACACTCAATGACCTGGCCTCCTCAGCACTCGGTGGCAATGAGTTCTACAGATTCACCACCTCTGGTGGAAGAAATTCCTCCTCATAACAGTCTTAAAGTTTGGAGAATAGCAGTTGTCTGCTCTACCTGTTTACAGCAAAAGTGAAATATAATGGACAGGATTTCCTGGCCGCTCCAAGACCAGAAAACCCCATCCGAGGTCAATGAACCTTTGCATAGTCTGTGATGCACCTGCTCTGATTCCCATCAGCAACATACAGCTACATTAAGGCTGTAACTAATGGTCTGCTTACTGGTCCACAGGATCATATTAATTTTCCTCGACTTGATGTCTTAGATGCAGAAAGCCTCTTCCCTCAGGTGCAGGGTGTTATTGATATCTCTCATATCACCATATAAGGTTCAGCAGCACTCGGGTATCTTGCTCAACAGAAGATCCTCCTTACCCTCAATGGTCAGTTGACCACAATAAGGGTTTTCCTTCATATTTGTGCAAAGTTAACCAGAGCTGCTACGACTGCTTCATTCCCAGGTGTTTCCAACTCTTTCAATTATTTCAGTCACCTTCATAGACCCACAGTTGGCTTCTAGTGGCCAAGACCTTATGCCTTAAGACCTTGGTAATGACCAAGTACTGACTAAGTTACTAATGCTATTGAAGCCTTCAAATAGAGGCTGTGGACAATTATAAAAGCAGCCATAGTGTCAGAAGAGGTATAGTTGAGTAGCTCAGTGCCATTCTTTAACTGCCTCAATCGCACAGGTAGAACTGCAATATACCTCAGCAAGGGTATCTAAAATAGTGGTGGTGTGTCGCATGCTGAATAAGGTCATGCAGCAAAGAGATCTATGGCTTAAAGATTATGATACTATAGCCAGATCTCCAACTTCTGAGGAGGAGGAGGAGGAGGAAGTTTAGTTGATTTATTAGTGCCATGAGTAGGCTTACATTGACACTACAATGAAGTTACTTGAAAATCCCCGAGTTACCACACTCTGGCCCTGTTGGGGTACACTGACGGAGAATTTAGCATGGCCAATGCATCTTACCAGCATGTCTTTCAGACTGTGGGAGGAAACCAGAGCACCCGGAGGAAATCCACGCAGACACGAGGAGAACGGACAGACTCCACACAGACAGTGACCTAATCGAACTTGGATCCCTGGTGCTGAGAGGCAGCAGTGCTAACCACTGTGCCACCATGCTGCCCATTGTCCGATGTCACAATCTCTTAAGTCAGCATATTTCCAGATGCCCAAAACTTTGATTTTTAAAACATGACAATCGAAGCAAGCCATGTTGGGAATCATGGGGAAAACCATTGGACCCCTAACCATCATTTTTCTCCCTGTACCCAAATCCCATAGTACCACAACAGCAATTTCTCAGAACTCAATTGCAATGATAACATTACTTAAAGGAGCAGAGTTTTTGTAATATAATGAAAGTACCATAGTCCTCTTGACAAACTTTAACCGAGCTTCTGTGCCTGATTGCATGAAGGAAATCTCTTCATCACCTTATCAGTTTAATAAATGTAGATTTGGAATGCCATTGAGCACTCAAACGCCTCCAAATCAGTGACCTTAATGAGATCATTAACATTATGATAATGGGTTCCTAGTGCTGTGAAGCAGCAGTACTAACCACTGTGGAAGATGATGATGAGGAGGAGCCCTTGTTCATTGTGAAACTGAGGTGAATGAGCAGATTGCTAGTAATGGAATAGCTGGGAGGCCTGGCTATGTAGCCAGAACAGGAAGGGTTCATTGCCAAACATGTCCTTCTGTAAAATAGATTCACACTGGATCCTCACACTTGATATCAGCTAGCCTCTGGTGAGCAATTTCAAACTGAAGAAACTTTCACATTGAAGCCACTCCAATTTCCAGCAAGAGGGAAAAGCATTGGCCTGGATTTTCTGGCACTATTATAAGTGCCAATGTAAATGCAAATAATGCAATGTATAATGTATAATAAAGCCACAACTGTGCAATAGTTGGATGAACTTGCACAGCATCCATTCCAGCAATGGCCCAATTTCTGAAGTGGGTGCCATTTTCAACATTCAAAGCTTCCATAAACTTCCATGTTACCTTCTGAAAACACATCCTCTGTCACCTGGAATATAAAAACATGAAGCACTGGGAACAACAGATGAATAATATTCCCTGGAGCATACATAGCATCTTGACCGACATTGCCTACACTTTCAGTTCAATGCATAATAATAACTCATGGATAAGTGTGTGGCATCCAACATGTACACTTGAGATGTGCCTACTGACTTCTGTCATTAAAGCCTCCCTGAGGTAAAGCACGGATGGACAATGTATAATGCAAGGAGAATCTCAGTCCATGAGCCTTTGAACATTGCAATTCCATATGAAAGAGAAAGATGATGCCATATTATGGAGCTATGAAATAATCTCCAGAAAGACCCAGAATTATTGTTATTAGCCAACATGTTGGGAGTGCTCAGCCTCTTAAAACCTCTGGGATTGAATCTACCCTAGCTGAAGAACCATGCAATATTTATACATCATAAATGAGCAAGGCATTATTTTCATTTTGAAGTTGTTCGGTTTTATGTTTTACATTAAACGATCCTCAGATGTTCACAAGGCAAGATGCCTACTATCCCAAGAATTGTCTTTCTTTCTCATCTCTTGTGCACCTCAAACTGCCCACCATGTGGACAGAAACCCCAGAGGCACCCTCTTAATTAGGTGATTTCTGGAAGATTTGTTTCGGCAATCATGCCACTGCAGTGATTGAGTTTGTGACCCAGAGTGATCTTGAAGGAGCCCAAGATGGAAAGATACTTAGCTGGTTAACTCTGCTTCTTTCTCCACTGTCAGAGCTACTTGGTATTTCCAGACTTTCTCCTCTCAGTTTCAGGCCATTCTGACAAAGACACTTGAACCTTAAATTACCAATGTCTTTCTAACTTCATGTTTTGAAGGTTTAAGTGTTAGTTTTGCTCAACTAAGACCTACACAAATAATCACCTTTTTATCATGCGTTTTTAAGGCAAGTTAATTTTCTTTCAGCCCAATTATTAAATTTACTGTTGAAGAATCAGGTGCTTGATAATTCCTGGGGCAGGATTTCTGCTTCACCCCAACCATACCCCCTCCCTCAACCATCAGCACTACCATCATGGCATCTTTTACAGCGACAAAGTCGGCCTGCCTCTTGTCGGCAGCACAAATCTTCCTGTCAATGGGGTTTCCACACCCAGCAACGCTGGGGAATATGGGGTTGGGGGAAGGATCGCCATCATTGTGACTGGAAAATTCCACCTGCAGTAAGAGCTGTAAAATTTACTTGTGACCTCTGACTTGTCCCATGACTTATCTCCATGGAAGTGTGTTAATCATGTGAGTCTGAATCACAATGGTTTGTTCCTTGTTTAGCAAGAAACTTTCTTCTTATCATATTAATATAACACACTACTCTTTGTAATGAGTACTATCTGTTACATCTATGGCTTAATAAAACCATTTTTACCTCTGAGTCAGTAGGCTGAGAGTTGAAGTCCCACTTGAGCACCCAATCTCTCCAGATCTTTCAGTGTGGTATGAAAGAATTGTTCAACTATTAGCTGTACCACTTTTTTTAAGTAAGATGTTAATCCTGTCGGGCGAACCAACACACACAATCCCAGGGAATTGTTCAAAAAAGGGCAGGGGAGGTTTTCCTCGAACAACACCCCTAACTCACATTGTCTGGTCACATTTGAGTTTTACAGCACAGAAAGAGGCCCTTTGGCCGATTATGCCTATGCCAGCCATCAATTTCAATATCTATATCAGTATCTATTTCAGTTGGTTTCTTTCTTGATGTGTAGCTTAGGTGGATTGGCCATGCTAAATTGCTCTTTAGTATCCACAGATGTGGAGATTAGGCGGATCAACCATGGTAAATTCACGGGGTCAGTGCAGACTCAATGAGGTGAATGTAGAAATTCCATGATAGTAGACCAACTGAGCTTGTCCACTGTCCCCCCCTTCTTGTTTCAGATTCCAGCATCCACAGTATTGTGCTCATGTTATCTATTCCATTCCATTTTCCAGCACTTGGTCTGTAGCCTTGTATGCTATTTCAAGTTCTCAGCTGAATAGGAAATAGGAATTAGGAGTGAGAGTAGGCAATTCAACCCTTTTGAGTCTGCTCCGCCATTCTATGTGATCATGGCTGATATCCATCTCATCCTAACTCCACTTCCCTGCCATTCCCCCACAGTCCTTTATCCCATTTGATCAAATATTTATCTATCCTCATTCTTGAATCCATTGAGTCTGCATCCCCTGCACTCTGTGACACTAGGTTCATAGATTTCCAACCCTCCGTGGGAGGTAGCTGCTGTTTATCTCTATCTTGAACCTCCCCTTTCTTACTCTACAACTATGACCTCTTGTGCTAGACTGTTCTAGAAAGGGAACATTTGATTAACATTCATTTTATCAATCCCGTTGAGTGTTTTATACACGTCAATCAAAACTCCCCTCTCATTCTTCCATAATCCAACTAGTACAATACCAACCTCCTTAATCATTCCTCATATGATAATCCCTTCAAATCTGGAATCAATTTAGTGAACATCTTCTGAACTGCCTCCAGTGCCACCGCATCCTTCCTCAAAGAAGGTGATCAAAACTGAACACAATACCCCCAATATGGTCTCATCAATGCGTTATACAATTGTAATAACACTGTTTGATTTTTATACCCTAGGCTCATTGCAATAAATGCCAAGATTCCATTTGCCTTCCAAATAACATTCTGCACCTGCATACCCACTTTCTGAAACTCTTGGACAAGAACATCCAGATCCCTCTGCACAGACATCTTTTGAACCTATTTCCCATTTAAAAAGTAATTTGCCCATTAAATTTTCTGACCAAAATGGATAACCTCACATTTATCTATTTTAAATTCCATCTGCTAGATTCTGGCCTGTTCCCCTAGTCTATCAATATCCATTTGGCAAGCAGAACTGCAGACCTGCAGAGCTGTGACATGCACGATGCTGTGTGTCTGCGTATACTGCATATTAACAAACCACACATGGTACACATTTTCATAAATGACAAGAGTGCAGTGCACAAGGTAGAGTGACACATATGATGCTATGTATGCATACAGTGTATGAAAAAACTTTGCTGTTTTCTTTAGATTTGCCGTCTAACTGGGAATAAACATGATTCTGAGGTCCAGAGCTATATACTCTCCATGTTCTGGAAATCATTGGTGTTCTGCTGCCTCTGAGTCAGACCATAGCTGAGATTCTGGGAGAGGGAGGCTGCACTGAGCCTAGAGTACTGTGGGCAGTTTTGGTTGCCACACTATCAGAGGGATGTGATTGCACTAGAAAGAATGCAAAAGGAATTTACCAGGATCTTACCTGGGCTGGAGCTTTTCAGCTATGAAGACAGGTTGGTTATGCTGGGGGTTATTTTTCTTAGAACAGGGAAGGCTGAAAGGACACCTGAGAATTGTGCAGAGTTTTGCATAGGCATTTGACACGATCATAGCCATAATTGGAAGTTAGATTTAGGCAGGTGCTGGGCCCTGCTCCAATTATGCCAGTAACCAGGGTAACGGTGGCTACAAAACATAGTGTATTCAAATTGATTTGACTTCTCCCCGCCTAACACTAATGTGTGAAACATAGAAACTAGAAACAGGAGTAGGCCATTCAGCCCTTTTAGTCTGCTCTGCCACTCATTTTGATCATGTCTGATCATCAAATTCAATATTCTGATCCCATCTTCACCGCCCCATCCGCTCCTCCCTATATCCCTTTAGCCCCAAGAGGGATATAGAACATAGAACATAGAACAATACAGCACAGAACAGGCCCTTCGGCCTTCGATGTTGTGCCGACCAAAATAAAAAGCAATGCCCCTCCTAACTAAACCATTCCCTTCTCATCCATATACTTATCCACTAACCTCTTAAACGCCACCAAACTTGGCGCATCTACAACAGCTGCAGGCAGGGCATTCCACTCCCTAATCACTCTTTGAGTAAAGAACCTACCTCTGATATCCGTCCTATAACTCATACCCCTTAATTTAAAGTTGTGTCCCCTCGTGCTAGCTTTTTCCATCCTAGGAAAAAGGCTATCACTGTCCACCCTATCCAAACCTCTAATTATCTTATATGTTTCAATAAGATCCCCCCTTAGCCGCCTCCTTTCTAACGAAAACAACCTCAAATCCTTCAACCTCTCTTCATAGGACCTGCCCTCCATACCAGGCAACATCCTAGTAAACCTCCTCTGTACCCTCTCCAATGCCTCCACATCTTTCTTATAATGTGGGGACCAGAACTGCACACAATACTCCAAGTGCGGCCGCACTAGAGTTTTGTACAGTTGCAACATGATGCTGCGGCTCCTAAATTCAATCCCCCTACCAATAAAAGCTAAGACTCCATAAGCCTTCTTAACAACTTTATCCACTTGACTGCCTACTTTCAGGGATCTATTGACACATACACCAAGATCCTTCTGTTCCTCAACACTATTAAGAGCCCTACCATTAGCCCTATACTCTACACATTTATTGTTCCTGCCAAAGTGCATTACCTCACACTTTTCCACATTAAACTCCATTTGCCACCTCTCGGCCCAGCTCTGCAACTTGTCCAAGTCACTCTGTAAACTAAAACACCCCTCTTCACTATCTACCACACCACCAACTTTAGTATCATCTGCAAATTTACTGATCCATCCCTCAATACCCTCATCCAGATCATTTATAAAAATTACAAACAGCAGGGGCCCCAAAACAGACCCCTGAGGCACACCACTCGTCACCGAACTCCACGATGAATATCTCCCATCAACCACCACCCTCTGTCTTCTATCTGCCATAGAATATCTAATTTATTTTTGAAATCACACAGTGTTTTGGCCTTAACATTTTCTGTGGGAGTGAATTCCACACACACACCATCCTCTGGGTGTAGCAATTTCTCCTTACCTCAATCCTAAAAGATTTATCCCTTATCCTCAAACTATAACTCCTAGCTCCGGATCCTCCCACCATTGGGATCATTCTTTCTAAATCTACCCTGTTGGAATTTTATAAGTTTCTATGAGATACCATTTCACTCTTCTGAACTCCAACGAATATAATCCAAACAGATTTAGTCTCCCTCCATAGGATAGACCCGCCATCAAGGAATCAGTCTCGTGAACCTTTGCTGTACTCCCTGTATAGTAAGGACACTAAAATTGCACACGATACTCTAGGTCTCACTTAGTTGCAGCGTTGCTGAGAACTTGCTGTGAACCAATTGATTGTCATGTTTCCTATTTCAGACGTACTTAATTAAATGTAAAATGATTTCCAGAGATTGTGAAGGCACTTTAGAAATGCAAGTATTCCTTTCATTATAATGCAGCAAGATAACATCTTGCCTTGTGTATCACAATTTGGCATTAATATGAGAGATACAATAAACTAGCTAACAGTGTTTTACACTGTGAGAAGTGGAGGTAATGCAATATCCAAGTCTGTTAGATAGAATAGGACTAAATGACACAATGACCTCTCCTGATATAAAATTCTTTTATGAGTACAATTTAAAATGGTCTAGAAGGCAGGTGATTAAAAGCGTGCCATTTTTGTATGTCATTTCCTACCCTGAATTCAGGAAGGCTGTTCATGTCTTCAAATGATACACTAGCTCAAGGGAACAGTTCAGGGGAGTCAGTTAGGTATGGGATGGAGGAGGAGGGGAAGCATTTAGGTAACATGGGCTCAAGATGAGGAGGGGAAAATTTAAGAGAGAAGTGCAGGGGCTTTTCACTCAGAGTGTGCTGGGTGCCTGGAACGAGCTGCCAGAGGAGGTGGTGGAAACAGGCACACTAGCAACATTTAAGAAACATCTGGATGGGTACATGAATCGGGAGGGAATAGAGGGATACAGATCAAGTAAAGGCAGAAGATTTTGCTTTAGTTTAGTTAGGGCATCATGATCGGCACAGGCTTAGAAAGCCAAAGGGCCTGTTCCTGTGCTGGTACTTTGCTCTTTGTATTAAGAGACAAAAAAAGAAATGTTTGAAATATATTAGCATAGTGATTATTCTCAGTTGAGGTGACAATCATGCTGTGTGATATTATTGTGTAACATCACCTTATCAATTTTTCTGATGTATTCAATTGATTTATTTTAAACGGTTTAGCATTTTAAAGTAGTGGGCAAAAAAATTTCATATGAGGGTGTAATTGCTTGTGTGCCAAGATGGCACAGTGCAATTTCAGTTCAAAGCTCCTTACAAACAATGAGCCCATATCTCATTCTTAGCTCAAAGCATATGCAATTGACCTCAAAAGAAAGATGCCCACAAGTATCCAGCAGTCACTGTGATGTGGATTTCCCCTCTCCTGACATTAATTACAATCTGGCGCCAAGTCAACAAGGACAATGTCATCAAGCACCCTATACACTTCTCACAGACTGTAAACCATGCAGGAAGTAAAAGGCACGGATTATCTTTTCCTATTAGTTACATCTTATAGAGAGCAATTGAAGTGATTTTGATGTACACATGGGGCTGAGGTAGAAGCTGACACAAACTTCTCAATATTATTCCAAAAATGTGCAAGATGCTTTTTTTTATCACCATGATGAAAGTTGATATTCAACAAAATAAAATTAGGTTTGTGTTTTCGGGCAAAAGAAGTAATTCTGAACTCACTAGGTTACTATAGAATTTTTCACCCTTTCACACCCTTCTAGTCTCTCAATCCCTGAAATTATGTAAACAGAGGTTTGAAAGGCTCACTGTCCCCACCGCAGGCAAAACCTATGGTGGGTTGGTGGTGGGGGAGTGACTGCTGGAAAATACTGGCCTAAGAGTGGAAATTTATCTCTCACCGATGGCTTTGGTAAATCATCAGCAGCGCACCATCTGGAAAAGTGTAGAATATCTAATACAACTTTTGAATTTGCAAGTTTAACCATGCATGTGTAGATTTCAGAAGTTGCTGTCAGTTTCAGAGGAGTAATGACACGGACTGTTTTGCTATGATTATTGCTATAAAATCTGGCCCATTAATTTTGAATTAGGATGAATTAAACTGCAAGGAAGATCTTGGAAAGGTTCTTTTCAAATTAATTAAGTTTGATACCAATTCCAGTTCATGTGGTATATTCATAATCCTTTCAGTTCAGATTAATTTGCACTTCAAGAACTACCTTTGACTCCTCTGGGTACATTAAATTACAGATCGTATGGCTTATGTATTTAAGCTGTCCACAGAAAAAGAAAAATCATACAATTTAAAATATTTGGGTTCAAATTTAGGCTCTAGCCCCCTCATGATAAACTAATCAAATGAACTCAAACTATCTTACTCCCCCTCTTATCTGTACTGACAACAATCACATCCAGACCCTATTTCTGCATATTTAACCAGCAAATCCCCCCGACACTAAGAAACAAATTAGCATGGCCTGTCAACCTAATCTGCACATCTTTGGACTGTGGGAGGAAACTGCAGCACCCGGAGGCAACCCATGCAGACATGGGGAGAACATGCAAACTCAGAACAGTCACTCAACACCGGACTCGAACCCGGCTCCATGGCACTGTGAGGCAGCAGCGTTAACAATAGTGCCAATGTGTTTAGTTTCCTGATCTCCTTCCTTTTTACCATTTCTATTTTTTGGGTGTCAGTAGCAAGGCCAGAATTTGTTGCCCTTTGAACTAAGTGGTTCACGAGGCCATCTCAGAATCAACCACATTGCTCTGAGTCTGGAGTGACATGTAAGCCAGATCAGGTAATTATGGCAGATTTCCCTTCCTGAAATATGCTGGTGAATCAAGTGGCCGATGATAGTTTTGTGTTTGCTGTTTTGGATACTAGTTTTATATTCCTGCTTTATTAATTGAAATTCAAATCTACAAGCTGCATTGTGAGATTTGAACCAATACCTCTTGGATCTCTAGATTTTTAGTCAGTGAATGTCTCTCTCTTTTGATCCTCCTGAAGCTATACGAGCTCTATGGTTTCCATCATCCTTGTTTAACGCATTATCTGTCTATGCATGTCCATTAAGACTCTCGCCAACTTCTATAGATGCGTCCATTCTTTCAGATTGTATCACAGTTTGGTATGTGTCCTGCTCTCTCCAACACCACAATGATCTACATTAATCTATAAAGGAACGTGAACGAAGGCCAGTCCATCACTCAAACCAGCCTCCCATCCATTGGCTCTGTCAACATTTCCTGCTGTCTTGAAAAAGTTATCAGCATAATTAAGGATCCCACACACCCTGGACATTCTCTCTTCTACCTTCTTCCATCGGGAAAAAGATACGTACCAACATATGTTGGTCACGTATCAACCGACTCGAAAACAGCTTTTTCTCTGCTGCAGTCAGACTTTTGCACGTACTTATCTCACATGAAGTTGATCTTTCACTACACCCTAGCTATGACTGTAACACTACATTCTGCTCTCTCTCCTTTCCTTCTCTATGTATGGTATGCTTTGTCTCTATTAGCATGCAAGAAAAAATACTTTTCACTGAATACTGCTACGAATGACAATGATAAATCAAATCAAAAATCTCATGCTCCAATCAATTATAACAGAGAGCTGCAAAGTCAAAATGTCTTCATCAGCCTGATTTCCTTTCAAAATTTAGTTGAACACCTTCTTATCACATTGAATGGAATTTTCTTGACAGAGGAATATTTATAGTCATTGGGGCCATTTAGACTGTGGACTGTCGGAGGAGAGTGCTTTTTGTGTCATTTTACTTGAAGGTTATCAATCAGCAAGCTTCTTCTGGATTTGCCACGCAATTAAAGATGGCAAGTAGGAACCAGGACCAATCAACACACCAGCAGTATTCACAGCGGCTGGAGCAAGTATGTGCTGTTCTCAGGAGGGCGACTTGAGATGACTGTGCAAAAAGGCCAAGGAAACCGGCAGCCATCTCTGCACTGTGGACATAGGGGCAGCACGGTAGCACAGTGGTCAGCACTGCTGCCTCACAGCGTCAGGGATCCAGGTTCAATTCCCTGATTGGGTCACTGTCTGTGCAGAGTCTGCACATTCTCCCCATGTCTGCGTGGTTTCCTCCGGGTGGTCCAGTTTCATCCTACAGTCCAAAGATCAAAAGCGCATTGGCCGTGCTGAATTCTCCCTCAGTGTATCCAAACAAGCACTGGAGTGTGGCAACTAGAGAATTTTCACAGTAGTTTCACTGTAGTGTTAAGCACACGTGACACTAAAATAAACTTAAAATTGGACTGAGTAATACGAGCCTGTACTGATGGTGGGTTCTGCACCTGATGTCAGCTGGGCCTGCTGTTGGATAAATAATAAAATGCTGATTGCTGCCAATTAGCAATTGGAGGAGATTATAGACCATCATCCCACCAAGTATACGCTGGAGGGATGTCTAATCTCTGAAGCTGTGACCCGCAACAACTAGCTCTGACAGTATCAGATGATCCTCGAAGAAACTGTATCGTTAAGAAATTTGACTTTTATAGTCTATCCAGGTAAACCTGTTTTACTTTGAGCTTATATCTGCTAACCACTTTAAATTTAAAGTGGCAAAGTCATACATTTGCAAGTCTACCACCCTCAGATATTGAGGACTTACAATCCGTACAGAGAGATGCCTGCACCTTCAGAACATGGCAGAGGTTTTCCAAAAGGCACAAAGGTGCACCCAGATTCAGTGAGGCCTTCCTAGATGTCCTTCTCTGTGCAATTGAGGGAAGAAGTGAAGATCCAAATCTGAGTGTGGGGAAGAAGAGAAAACTCAAGAAGACTGATGCAGTGTGAGGTGGAAGTGGCTGAGAAGGTCAGCAATATGGACACTGAGCAGAACCTGGTCCCAGAGCAACAAATGAACTCATGAACCCAGGAAGGTTCCGTATGAAGAATTTGTCTAGTGGGTTACAGATTTCACAAGCGAATACAGTTGGTATTTGAAATTAGTTCTCTTCCAAAGTTATGTGTTTCCACAAGGGTACAGCTGTCCTAAATATGTAGAGATATGCTCATGGTTAGTTCTACAAAAATTTAACCTAGACCTTTATAAGGTGGTTGAAGTTATATTTGTCTGTAACTCTTGAATAAAAGAAGAGCTTTCTGACAGTATCATGGAAATTCACATTTTGTTATCTCTGAAGAGATACAAACCTCTAGCTGATGGAAACAGTTACACTGCCTTGGTGTCCTGCAAATTCAATCTGCCACATTACTTTTATTTTTTAACTAGCAGCAGTGCAGAAAAGGGGCTTTGCCCAGAATGAACATGTGACCACTGTCTGTAAGACTGATTTATCTCCGCAAGCTATCTCATTGTGTGAAGCCACCCCGAATGAAAAAGTGAATTATCCCGCTTCAGTTTTTAATCTGCCAATCTCAGTTAAGGAATAGCTCACTTGGCTTTATCGATCCCACATGAAGCACTGTTTCCTTCATCTAAGGTCCCTCATTTACAATATGAATGCAGAAGGGAATACATTGCTATCCCCCCGTGTTGTGTGCAAATGAACTAACCCTTTGAG
This sequence comes from Sphyrna mokarran, assembly GCA_024679065.1. Lineage (NCBI taxonomy): Eukaryota > Metazoa > Chordata > Chondrichthyes > Carcharhiniformes > Carcharhinidae > Sphyrna > Sphyrna mokarran. The sequence goes on along the minus strand of JAGIQG010000020.1, from coordinate 14,858,061 downwards.
TTCACCCTAGCGATTTCACTGTGGGGTTATTACTCGAAATCGGATCTCGGCACTCTCTCATGCATCATGAACCATCTTTTGCAAGAATATCTCTTATCGCATAGAATCCATCCCTCCAACACATCTGGACCAGTGAGAACATTTTTGAACAAGAGAATTCTAGATATCTGGGCAGCGTTGCGACTGCTGTCTGGATATCTGGCACGTGTGTAATTTTAGGAGATATGAAAGACAGTATTTAGTATGAGATCTTAGTCTCTCAAAATTAAAAATATATCTTGCAACCAGGCCACTATTGGAGCAGGGATAGGGAAATCCAAAGTTTATTTTTTATTAGCATTGCAAGTAGGCTTATACGAACACTGTAATGAACATACCATAGTTGCCACACTCTGGCGCCTATATGGGTACATTGAAGGAGAATTTAGCATGGCCAATCCACCTTGTCTTTCAGACTGAGAGAAGAAATTAGAGCACCTGAAAGAAAGCCACCCAGACACGTGGAGAATGTGCAAACTCCACATAGACAGTGATCCAAGCTAGGAATCGAACCCAGGTCCCTGGTGCTGTGAGGGAGCAGTGCTAACCATTATACCACTGTGTCATCCATGAAGATGGGGGGAATTGAGTTTTGATACATTAGAGAGCCCCTCTACATGATAGCCTGAAGATGCTGCACCCAGGCAGGCAGGGAGATCGCCAGCGCTATCTATGAAACCTGGAGAATTCCAGTCAACCTCTTTTAACTGACCTCAATAAGGTTGTATCAGCAAACTACCACTGCTATCCCTGCTACTCCACCATCTTCCCCATCACCAGGAGATGGGGTATTGGTGGGAAACTAATTGCCTGTTAATGGGGCTCTTTGTATCTCTGGCCTGCCTTGCTGCCTGGCAGTTGGCCAGACCAGGAAAGAAGTTTTCAGGGTCATTTCCCTGAAAGATGCCTGTGAATGGTTTTGATTACAATCTGCAAGCTTCTCATGGCCATCCTCTGGCGCTAGTCTATAAATTACAACATTAATTGGATTTCAATTTTACAGATGATCATGGCTGCCAGTCCCGTAACGTAATACAGGGTATCATAATCATAAGATTACCAAATAACACTCAGAAGTGCAGTTGAAATGTGGCTTCTTGTCAAAATGAAGCTTCCCCTTCATCACAGTGCAAACACATATCATTGTGGGTGGCCTTCTGGGATAATCTGATTGTAGTGCACTCACAAGTCACAGCTGAAACCCACGCTACATTAATATCTTTGATGGCTTTTTGAATCAATGCAGAAGTGCTGGTGTAACATCATCCTCAAATATCTTGCAATCAAGTTGCTGCTGCATTCTATTTTGTAATATTGACAAATCTAGGCACTGTCAGCCAAAACAACTAAAAAGAATGACCTCATAGCACTAAGGACTTGGGTTCAATTCCGGCCTCACGTCTATGTGGAGTTTGCACATTCTCCCCATGTCTGCGTGAGTTTTCTTTGGGGTGTGAAAGGAAACCGCAGCACCCGGAGGACACCCTTGCAGACATGGGGAGAATGTGCAGACTCCACACAGACAGACAGTCACCCAAGACCAGAATTGAATCCAGGTCACTGGTGCTGTGAGGCAGCAGTGCTAACCATTGTGTAACTCATTCTGAAACATGTTTAAATATTTCTCATATAAAAAAAAACACAACTTGGAGAAAGCTATGAACATATGCCAATGAACTTATTTACTGGGTCAGCAAAGTTTTTAAAGTCATTTTTCAATGATTTAAGATCAAGTTAATCACAAGTGACAAATTGGATTCACTTATTAAAAATGATTCTTTTTTGTTAATCCTATTTCCAGCCATAAAGTCAATCCAGCTATTGCTATTGTAATACCACCAAGGGTATTGTGTTGTACTGGAACCTTGTAGACAGGGGTTTAAGCACAGGTCAACACAAGAGCTCAGGTAAACAGCAGAAGGATTATATGCTCATTATCGCAAAGGTGCTTCCAAACAATAAGGAAATAAAACAAGACAGAAAATTCCAGCTCTTTGGTGAGTACTATCTTTACAATGATTCACCTCCCTCTCTATTCAACCAGAGAGCGAAACTTTTTACCGACACAATTAAGCCAAAACAGAAAGACGGAGCCTTCAGGGTTTGGTGGGACTGGAGGTCTGGAGTGTTCTTACTTCAATGCAAGAAGTACAACAGGTAAGACAGATGAACTGAGAGCCTGGGTTACTGCATAGAATTATGATGCTATTGCAATCGCAGAGACATGGTAAAAAAAGAACAGGACTAGCAGTTTAACATTCCGGGATAGCTCACTTGTTTAAGAAAGGAATTGGGGATTATCCAGGAAATTAAATGCCAATAAGCCTGACATCAGTGCTGGGGAAGCTTTTGAAGAAAATACTGAGAGACTGGATGTAAGAACGTTTGGAAGAAAATGCACTAGTTAGTGACAGGCAGCATGGTTTTGTATGGGGAAGATCATGTCTCATCAGTTTGATTGAGTCTTTTGGAGGGGTGACAGATAATTAATGAGGGAAGGGCTGTGGATGTTGTGTATGTGGACTTTGGTAAGGTGTTTGACAAGGTCCCACATGACAGACTGATACAAAAACTAAAATCACGTGGAATTTGGCATGGACTGGCTAGATGTATATAGAATTGGCTTGGTTATGGAAGACAGAAAATAGTATTGGAAGGGTGTTTTTCAGAATGGAGATCTGTAGTTAGTGGTGTTCTGCCGGGATTTCTGTTTGTAGTATATATAAATGAACTGGAGGAAAATGTGCGTGGTCTGATTAGTAAGTTTGCGAATGACACAAAGATGGATAGAATTGCTGATAGTGCCGGGGATTGTCAGAGGATACAACAGGATATAGATAGATTACAGGAGCAATGGAGTTTAATCTGGACAAATGTGAGGTGATACATTTTGGATGATTAAATTTAGGTGTGAATTATACTGTAAATGGCAGAAGCCTTAAATACATTAACATACAGAGGATCTGGTCATACAGGTTCCATGGTCCCTAAAAGTGGCAATATAGATGGCCAAGATGATTAAGAAAGCATGTGACATGCTTGCCTTCATGCTTGCTGGGGCATTGAGTACAAGAATCAGGAAATCATATTGTAACTATATAAAACCTTAATCAGGCTGCATTTGGAGTATTGCGTGCAGTTCTGGTCACCACATTACCAGAAAGACGGGGAAGCTTTGGAGAGAGCACAAAGAAGGTTCACCAGGATTTTGCCTGGTCCTGAGGGTGTTGGCTATGAAGAGAGGTTGAATAAACTAAGATTGTTTTCACTAGAAAGACAGAGACTGAGGGGAGACCTGATAGAGATCTACTAAATTCTGAGAAGCATAGACAGAGTAGATAGTTAGAGGCATTTTTTTCTTGGGTGAGAGTGTCAATTTCAAGGGGGCACAGGTTCAAGGTGAGAGAGGGAAAATTTTAGGGAGACGTGCAGGGAAAAGTTTTTCATACAGAGATAGGTGGGTGCCTGGAACATGCTGCCAGAAGAGGTGGTGGAAGCAGGCACATTAGCAATATTTAAGAGACATCTAGATGGATACATGAATAGGGAGGAAATAAAGTGATATGGTCCAAGTAAGAGCAGAAGGATTTTTAAAAATTTAGTTAGGGCATCATAATTGGAATCTTTTACACTATCCATAGCCCCACCTATCTTTGTATCATCTGCAAACTTACTAATCCCTCCCATCTAAGTTTTCATCCAAGTCACTTATATATATCACAAGCAGCAGAGGTCACAGTACAGATTCCTGTGGAGCACTTCTAGTCAGAGAGACACCTTTCCACACTACTCTCTGACTTCTATGGACAAGCCAATTCTGAATCCAAACAGCCAAGTCACCATGAATCCTATGCATCTTAATCTTCTGGATAAGCCTACCATAGTTGCCAATGAATAAATGTTCATGCATCATATGGCTGTTAACTTTATTTGGCGGATTACTTATAGCTAACTCCAGTATGACAAGTTCCATTGTTGATTCTTGGGCAACGTACTGCAGCAAAAATACTCCAAAGAAATTTGATACCTTACTGATAAGAGATGTATTATCCCTATCTGCATGAAAGTTAAAATATCCCAGTAAAATTATACTTGTCTAATCTGAACATTTAGACAAACTATGCCTTCACAGCCATTATCTTTAACATCGTTCCCACTACACTCTGAAATTCTTTACTATTTAATTCTATCCATGAAATTCCTACTGTTCGCTTATCTCTTTGCTGCATGCTCTCTTACCATTGAAGTAATTTTATCCTTCATCACTGAGGCTACTCCATCCTCTCTATCAGTTTACTGTGCTTCTTGGAGATCTTATAACCTGATATATTTAGCTTCCAATATCATCATGCTGCCATGTCTCACACATCATTTCCATGTCATACCCTCCAACTTAATTTTGCACTTGCACTTTATTCAGTTTGTTCTTTTACAAACCATGTATTTGTCTGAAGAAGCTCAAGCCCTTAGATTGTCCTTCTGCTATAATGATTTTCTCATACATTTCTAATTTCTCTGTCCTATTTTAATTATTTTAAACCTTTTACTTGTGATGCCTAATCCACAAGTTCTGACTGCTGCTGTCACTTGTTGCTAACACTATAGTTCAGAAATGCCACCATTGACTTTACTTGCTCGGACGGTTAAGAAAATTCAGCAAGTCTGCCAAGACTCTCACCTATTTTTACAGCTGCACCATTGAAAATGTTTTTTCCGGTTGTATCACAGCTTGGTATGGTTCCAAGGATAGGCAAAGTATCGTCAGTGGACTAGTAATCCAGAGACCCAGGATAATGCTCGGGGAATCCCAGATTTGAATCCCAATATTGTGGCAGGTGGTGACATTGAATTCAATGAGAATTTGGAATTAAAAGTCTAATGATGACGATCATCGATTGTCGTAAAGACCCTCCACTTCACTAATGTCTTTTAAGGAAGGAAATGGGTGGCATGTTGGCACAGTGTTTAGCACTGCTTCCTCCAAGGACCCGGATTCAATTCTGGCCTTGAGTAACTTGAGGGGAACTTGTATGTTCTCCTCTGAGTTCTTCAGTTGCTCCAGTTTCCTCCCACAGTCCAAGGATTGGTTATGCTAAATTACCCCTTTGTTTCCAAAGATGTGTATGTTAGGGGGATCAGCAGAGTAAATATGTTGGGTTGTGGGGATAGCGTCTGGGTAAGATGCTCTGTCAGAACATTGGTGCAGACTCAATGGGCTGTATGGCCTACTTTTGCACTGTAGAGATTCAACAATTCTATGAAATCTGTCATCCATACCTGGTCTGGTCTACATGTGACTCCAGGTCCATAGCAATATGATTGCCTCTTAAATGCTCTCAGGAATGGGCAATAAATGTTGGCCCAACCAGTGATGCCCACATCCCATGAATGAATTTTCACCTGTCTTCTGTTTGTATTCCAACTTGTATCTATGCTATCTATTCCAAATGAGTTCAATCCTGCCATCGCATTGTGAACCCTCCACTCTCTAGTTTATAGTTCTTGTCACTCATTCATTCCTCTAGGCCCTGATCACAATCCCCAATCAGTGGAAGCCTGTCCCAAGGGGACAGTCCCTTAATATCCCAATATTGATGCCACATTCCATGAAACATAAATCCACTTTCCCACATTACTTCTATTTATTCCTATCTGAATTCTCATGTGGCTTGCTCAATGTCAGTAAAACAAGCAAAATGGTCATTGGAAAACGAGTGCGCCACACGCCCCTGTCTACATCAAAGGGGATGAAATAGAAAAGGTTGAAGGCTTCAAGTTTCTAACTATCCAAGTCACCAACAACTGGTCTTGGTCCCTTTGCGCTGACATGACAATTAAGAAAGCCCACCAATGCCTCTACTTTCTCAGAAGGCTAAGGAAATTCAGCATGCCCACTAAAACTCTCGCCAACTTCTACAGTTTTACCATAGAAAGCATTCTTTCTGGTTGTATCAGAGTTTAGTGTGGCTTCTGCTTTGTCCAGAGCTGCAAGAAACTACAAACAGTGCGAACAAAGCCAGTCCATCTTGCAAACCAGCCTCCTCTCCATTGATAATGTCTACACTTACCACTGCCTCGGAAAAACAGCCAGCATAATCAAACACACCACACACCCCCACCATTCTCTCTTCCACCTTCTTCCGCTGGGAAAAAGATGCAAACATCTGTGATTATGTAGCAACTGACTCAAGGACAGCTTCTTACCTGCTGCCATCAGACTTTTGAATGGGTGTTTTTCTGATTCACGGTCAGTGATTAATGGTGTGCTTCAAGGATAAGCGTTGGTCCGCAATTGTTTACGATGTACATAGATGATTTGGAGTTAAGGATCAAGCGTAGTGTGTCAAAATTTGCAGATGACACTAAGATGGCAGAGCAAAGTGTGCAGAGGACGTTGAAAGTCTGCAAAGGGATATAGATAGTCTGAGTGAATGGGCAAGGATCTGGCAGATGAAAATAATTACAATATTTCATTAAGGGGATTTAAATGGTACTGTGAAACTTGATTTGATTCATTATTGTCATATGAATTTGAATACAGTGAAAAGTACAGTTTCTTGTGCACTATACAGACAAAGCGTACTGTTCATAAAGTACATAATGGAGGAGGAAAAGATAGGGTCCAGAATAAAATGTTATAGTCATAGCTGGGGATAGAGAAAGATCAGCTAAATATATGGTGGATCCATTCAAAAGTCTGATGCAGCAGAGGAAAAGCTGTTCTTGAGTCGGTTGGTACATGAGCTCAGATTTTATATCTCTTTTTGTGCTGGAAGAATGTGCCCAGGGTGCGTGGGGTCTTTGATTATGCTGGTTGTTTTACTGAGGCAGTGGGAAGTGTTGATGGGTGAGAGGCTGGTTTGTGTGATGGACTGGGCTATGTTCATGACTCTTTGTAGCTTCTTGTGGTCTTTATCAGGGCAGGGGCCATGTCAAGCTGCGATATATCTGGGAAGATGAGATGTTACTTAAACACCTTGATGATAATACAGTCTTGTCCCCTGTTTAGCTCCATCTTTACACCATGTAGTGCATTTCCTTAATGCTGAGTTTATCTGAATTCTGCATCTATTCTGTGCTTTGCCAGAAATGCCCATCCCACAAATGATTGAGGGCAACTGTTGCCAATACTGGTCACAAAAGATTACAAAGCATTCCTGAGGATGGATGTCCATTGGCCTCAATGGGAGGGTTGGGTGTAGAGAATCATTTACAAGCTTATGTATATGGAATGAGTGTTTATAATGCAAAGCATTAATTGCAATTGGTAACTGATATTCCTTTTGGCAAACATGTTCAGTCTGATTTAATAACTTCTATTAATAAAAAAACCCACACATTCATATTGCTATTTTCAGTCATCAAATTGCTTTGCAATGAAAAATATAGCAGGTGGCAGGTGGTGTAAAGTTAGGAATTTTAAATACATAATTTAATGATAAATAATGTAATGAACTTCCTCAGGATCATATATACAAGAAGCTCAAGGGGAACAACAAGCAAAGGATGTAAGCTGAGGTGAATGTTAAAATGGATAAAATATTGGACATAATAAAACATTGAGTCATGCATGTGGGAAGTTATGAGTTAAGTTGCAGGCAGAAGAAATAAATTACTTTTTTTAAGAAGGGGAAGTTGGGAAATAAGTCAGAGAAAATGAAGTTTACTCAATGTGGAGCAAATCCAACAACAGGATGGACAATTTGAGCAAACTGAATTGTATCACTTTCCTCCACACCATGAAATGTGCTGTCAGCCACCATATTAATTTAATTCACTGACTGGTGTGTGGCAAGATATTGGATTCAATCCATGTCTGGTGGGAATATGTCATATTTCATGTACAAGGAATAAATATGCCTGGATGCAATCACCTGATTTTTGTATATTGCAAATGGAATTTATAGCTAAAGAAATGGAGTATAAAAGCAAGAAAGTGTCGTTGCAACTGTACAAAGCATTGGTGAGACCATACCTGGAGCACTATGTATTGATTTGGTCCCTTTATTTAAGGGAGGATTAGAAGCAGTTCAGAGAAGGTTAACTTGGTAAATTCCAGATATGAGGTGTTTGTCTTATAAAGAGAGGTTGAGTAGATTAGGCCGACGCTCTCTAGAGTTCAGAAGAATGAGAGGAGATCAAATTGAGGTAAATAAGATAATAAAAGATATTGAAAAAGTGGATGCTTTTTCTTGTGTCCTCTTGTTGGGCAATCATCCCATATGCCCTCACTCACATACTCCTCGCAATCTGTATTACATCGTAAAGATCCACAAGGCCAACACCTCCAGTCGTCCCATTGTATCAGGCAATGGGATCCTTTGTAAGAATGTCTTGGGTTACGTCGAGGGCATCTTGAAATCCATCATACAAGGAACTCCCCGCTTCTGATGTAAAGCTGTGCACTTCCTACAAGAAACTCGGGACCATGGACGAGTTGAACCAGTAACACTCCTCATCATAATGGACATCTCAACGTTCTACACCAGTATCCCCCATGATGACAGCATTGCTGCAATAGCCTCAGTACTCAATACCAACAACTGCCAAATGCCAGATGCGATTTTACAACTCATCCGCTTTATCCTGGATCACAACATCTTCACGTTCGACAACCAGTGCTTCATCCAAACACACGGAACAGCCATAGGGACCAAATTCACATCTCAATATACCAACATATTCATGCACAGGTTTGAACAAGACTGCTTCACCGCACAAGACCTTCAACCGACACTAAACATCAGATACGTTGATGACAAAGCCCGCCCCAGTCCACCGGCAGCATCTCCACCTCAATCTAGAACAAGATTTAGGATAAGGAGTTGCAGATTTAAAACAGAGATGAGGAGAAACTATTTCTCTCAAAGGGTGGCGAATCTGTGGAATTTATTACCCGAGAGTGCAATGGATGCCAGGACACTGAGTAAATTTGAGGGGAGAGATTTTTTTATTGAGTGATAGGTTGAAGGGTTATGGAGAACAGGCAGGAAGGTGAAGTTGAGGCTGAGACAAGATCAACTATGAATAAATTGAATTTTGGAGCAGGTTCGAGAACTGAAATGCCCACTCCTGCTCCTAGTTCTTATGTACAGTAAATTGAATAGTCAATTGGCCTGATCATCAGAGAACTTCTAGAGAGTTGTCTGCTTTGCTTTGCAAATAGTCCATGAAGACAAGTGGATTTAGAGCTGACACCTATTAGTTGGATGCTGTTAGAACTCCACAAACTGCAAGCAGACTCTAACTTCGATTCAATGCATTGGATTTGATTTGATTATTAGCGTACAGTAAAAAGTATTGTTTCTTGCGCTATACAGACAAAGCATACCATTCATGGAGAAACTTACAGGTATAGCTAGGGCATAGAGAAAGACCAACTTAATGCAAGGTAGATCCATTAAAGGTCTGATGGCAGCAGGGAAGAAGATGTTCTTGAGTCAATCGGCACGTGACCTCAGACTTTTGTATCTTTTTCTCGATGGAAGAAAGAATGTCCAGGGTGAGTGGAATGCTTAATTATGCTGGTTGCTTTGCTGAAGCAGTAGGAAGTGTAGACAGAGTCAATGGCTGGGAGGCTGGTTTGTGTGATGGATTCATGACCTTTTGTAGTTCGTTGCAGTCTTGGGCAGAGCAGGAACCATGCCAAACTATGATACAATGAGAAAGAATGTTTTCTACGATGCACTTGTAAATGTTGGTGAGAGGCACAGCTGATGGCATGGATAGCACAATATCACAATGGTTAGCACCTCTACTTCACAGCTCCAGAGACATGGGTTCAATTCCTGGCTTGGGTCTCCGTCTGTGTAGAGTTTGCACATTCTCCTCATGTCTAACATGAGTTTCCTCTGGGTGCTCCAGTTTTCTCCCACAGTCCAAACATATGCTGGTTAGGTTGATTGGCCAATTTTAGAATGGTCATTAGTGTCCTGAGATGCATAGGTTAGAGGGATTAGTGGATAAATATGTAGGGATACCGGGGTAGGGCCTGAGTGGGAATGTGATTAGTGAAGATTCAATGGACCAAATGGCCTCTTTCTGCACTATAGCTTATCTATGTTTCTATGAAATGCCAAATTTCCTTAGTCTTCTGAGAAAGTAGAGGTGTTGGTGGGCTTTCTTAACTACAGTTTTGGCATGGGGGGGGTGGAATCAAGATAGGGTTGTTGGTGACCTGGCCATAAAGAATGTATGGTTGGGTGCTTAATGATTTTCATTGTGTTGAATCTCTGAACAGTGTCAGAAGCATTATTCATACTCAACAGTTCTCAAAGAACTGAAATTATGTTACACAGGGGATCTGAGGTCATCATTTTTAAAGAATTGCATCTCAGGTCCTTAAAAATACTATTAGCAAAGATCTTATTTTGTCTATTATTTTTTGTAGCCAGCCACCAGGTTTCATCAATAAATTTCTTCAGCCCTATTGTTGTGGCTTAAGCTCACCCATGATTATCAAGTAACTCATTTTGTTTTTTATAGCCCAAACAATGATCTTATCCTATTTTCTGAAGTGTTGAAGATCATAAATCAGCTCATGGCTTATCCAGTAAACTAGTGGCAATTATTTTGATTCACTCCTTACAGCTTCGCAAAGTTAATGGGTATTTGAGTGTTTAAAGTAACATTCTGATTTGTACAAAGTGAGGTCTCTCTTCTAATACTTGTGATTAGTGCTGAATGTCAGAGATATATCCAAATAAAAGCCTAAATGTACAGAGTGCTTGGGCCATTCAAAATAACATCATCTTCCAACCAGACTGTGAGGTTAATCAGCATGGAATGGAATTGTTAGTTGGCTGATTGGTATCCTTTTAGTTATTCGAGATAAACTACAGCAGGCTGCTTAGTATTAAGCAATTTACCACAGTATATACTCTTAGAAGCAATCTTTTTTCCCAATTTTCTCTCAGAAGCCACTGATTCTCACAGGATTGTGGCTTCACATTACTGTTAACCCTGCTATATCAATCCCTCATGAACATCCTTCATTCTGATCTTGGCCATCCAATATGTTGTGATTTGATTTATTATTGTCACATGTATTGGGATACAGTGAAAAGCATTGTTTCTTGCATGCTATGCAGACAAAATATATCATTCATAGAGTGCATAGGGGACAAGGAAAGATGAGGTTCAAAATATGGTGTCACAGTCACAGGTAGGATGTAGAGAAAGATCAGCTTAATGTATGGTAGGTCTATTCAAAGGTCTAATGGCACAGGGAAGAAGTTCTTCTTGAGTCGGTTGGTACATGATCTCAGACTTTTTTCCCATAAAGAGGAAGAGAATTTTTCGGGGTCATGGTATACTTGGTTATGCTGGCTACTTTTCTGAGCTTGTGGGAAGTGTAGACAGAGTCTGTGGATGGGAGGCTGGTTTGCACGATGGACTGGGTTACATTCACAAAGCTTTGTAGTTCCTTGCAGACTTGGTCAGCATAAGAGCCATATCAAGTTGTGATACATCCAGGAAGAATGCTTTCTAAGGTGCATCTCTAAAGATTAGTGAAAGTCGTAGCAGACATGCTGCATTTCCATAGCCTCCTTTGAAAGTAGAGGCATTGGTGGGATTTCTTAACTATAGCATCAGCATGGAGGGATCATGACAGTTGTTGGACATCTAGAAACTTGTGAAGCTCTCGATCATTTCCACTTCATTGATGTAGACTGGGGCATGTCCTCCACTACATGAAGTTGATGACTATCTCCTTCGTTTTACTGAGAGTGAGATTATTGTGGTCACACCATTTTGCTAAATTCTCTATCTCTTTCCTGTGCTCTGTCTGATTACTGTTTGAGACCTGACTCACTACGATTACGCAAATGTAATTAGTACATTTGGCAGTGAGAGCAGTTCAGCACAAAAATTTATTTTACACACACACACACACACACACACACACACACACACACACACACACACATATATAATCCATCTAATCCATCTTTCCCTCAGGGATGTCCAGAAAACAATCCAGAGCAGGAACCCCAATAATAATGCGTAATTCAGCACAGACCAAGTACCCAAGCTAAGACCTTTCCTGTCTCTAGGATTCATTATCACAAATTACATTATCAGCATTTATGCACCATATCATGGGTAAAGGACAGCTCTTCTATACAATAATGGCTTGAGTCTATTTGCCTTTCTGATCTACTCCATAGATTGAATCTTATATTCCCCAGCAGGGTTTGTACGCAGGGATGGTGAGTGTAAAATATTTCAGCTGACTGTTCCACTAGGTATCCACCCACTCTGACCTCTCTGCTATTTTATGCTTGGACAAGCAAAGCCTGCCTGCCCTTTGCCCCAGTTCAGGACTTAAGTGGTCAGTTATTGACTTCTTAAGGGCTATTCAATGATCAATCTCAATGTTCTGGCTAGGGAGAAGTTCCAGAGGAAGGGGGAAATCCTGAACATGAGCCAGATTCAAGCCTTAGGCAGGGGGAAGAAATGGGGTGGGGCGGGTGCCTCCAAAAGCAGCCTCCTTTTAACATCAAGTACCTAGAAAGTCTGGACCCAACAGGTTCTTCTTCTCCAACGGCCTGTCTACCATCATCTCCAGCTCAATGTACTTTGAGACCCCTATAACTTATCTGGTCCTGGACTCCTAGGAATTAGGCTCCCTGGAATTAGGTGTGCAGTCCCGCTCCTGCCATTGCAGCTTTGGGTGCTGGAGAACTGCCGGAGATCCATCCAGATTGGCAGGTATCTCTCTGTGATGGAACTTCTTCCTGAATAAGGATAGGCAATTAACTCTCATTTGGAGTATGAGCTGGCTGCAGGGATGAACAGAGACATATTTGCCATTGACTTCCAAAGGAAATTTCAATTTTAATATCCTGGTCCATGGGTATGCTTGAAAGGACTAATATGTTAAGAGATCTATTAAGCTTTTTGGAGGCTTATATCCAGTACATGGTATTGCAATACAGGCTACATATTCAAGTCACTGGATCAATATAAGTATCTAGGAGCAATGCACATGCCTAATGATATAGTCAGAAGAGCAGCACAGTGACATAGTGTTTAGCATTGCTGTCTCACAGCACCAGGGTCCAGGTTCAATTCCTGGCTTGGGTCACTGTCTGTGTGAAGTCTGCACGTTGTTCCCCAGGCATGGATTTCCTCTGGGTGCTCCAGTTTCTTCCCACAGTCTGAAAGGTATACTGGTTATGTACAATGGCCATGCTAAACTCTTCCTCAGTGTACTCCAACAGGCACCAGAATGTGGTAACTACGGGATTTTCACAGTAACTTTATTGCGGTATTAACGTAAGCCTACTTGTGACACTAAGAAAGTTTTACTTTAGAATTGAACCTGAGGACTTAGCAAATATGCATTTATCCACATCATCCCACAAAATAAATAGCAGCAAAGTGATCAACAAAGAAAAATCAAAGTTTGAGTTTGATTATTGTGTTTGACTAATTAGATAGCTGGCCCAGTCTACCTGGCAATAACTATCTCATTAATAGACGTATTACCTGGAACTCAACACTGCAAAGAAGGATTCATTCACTATCACTTCAATCCAGCTGGTTGCTATCCCTGGTTAGGCACAGTATGTTACCAGTTGCCACAAGGAGCTACTCCTGTTCACCTCTTAAATAGTTAATTCATGATTTTATTCGTTTGAGAACTAATTTAATTCAAAGGATATGTGCACTGTTCAAACATGCGCATTGTGAACTCCCGAGGTAAAGCGTCAGAAAGGGATTATATTTCAAGCCATGGCAGTTGTGTTGTAGCTGAATGACCTTTGAGCTTCTGCTGTGGTAGAGTTAACACCCACCCCCAACAGTTCTAAATGACATGACATGAGGGCTAAGAACCACAGATGGTTCCATTATGAGAATCCAGGTCCCAGTTATGTAATTACGAAGTATGTAGACAGAGTGTGATCAATGGAACTAAATAATGACAATGCCAGCAGCATGTGCTAAAAGATCATGTAGATTGTGATATGTTTAGCTTTTCATTTTCCCAAGCCTATTCATGTGAGTTCCATTATAGGTCAGTTGGCCACTTTGCTGGTTGCTGGAGAAAACCTATATTTAGGTTGATATACTTTTTGTAAATCCATTACTTTCCATTTCTGCGAGAGCCTTGCCAATGCAAAACTCATGAATCAGATGCAAGGACACTCTCACGGGGAAGAACAGAGTAGTGATTATTTTTAATCAGCCGGGCAAGCTTGAGGAAGTGATGTGCAAATATAACACAGGGAACATTTTAATTTCAGAAGAGGGTCTGGTTAATGAGTGTCTTGCTTTGAATTCAGTCTTGGTAATACAAGAATCATTGGTCCACTACCTTAGAATTGGTAAAATTAAATTTTGCATCTTTGAAACCAAAAATTTTATGTGTGTGAAGTATGTTAAATTATGATTTACTACAGCAAGAATCTTGAAATTTTTCATTTTATATAATCATGACGCCTTAATTGAGAAAAAGTTTGACAAAAGTCATTTTTGCCTGGAGACAACTCATTATTCTTTCCCATTTCCGTCACAGTGCCAGGGATCTGGGTTGGATTCCCAGCTTGGACCACTGACAGTGCGGAGTTTGCGTGTTCTCTGCATGAGTTTCCTCTGGATGCTCTGGTTCCCTCCCACACTCCAAAAGATGTGCATTAGGTGCATTGGCCATACTAAATTCTCAATCAGTATACCCAAACAGGCACCAGAGTGCGGTGACTAGATTTTCAGAGTCACTTCATTGCGATGTTAATGTAAGCCTACTTGTGACTAATAAACAAACTTCGTTTTGCCTCTTTGAACAGTACTGTTGTTAAATTTTCCCAAGCCATTAATGTGTGAATATCTTGACTTTGAACTGGAATTGCAGTCCCTGACACCTTAATCTATCGGATTTGGCTGGAAGGCAAGTCGAGTTTTGTTTGTTCAATTCTATTTGTGGAGATTAGATTACAACCTATTGTATTGCAAATGTGGCAGTGAAAAAGCTGCGATGCTGCTTGAATGGGGAGAGGTGTTCTCGGAACCGATCAATGCTTTCACATTTCACCACAGCCTCCGACATTTCTTTCCAATTACTTGCTATCATGACCTTTTAAGTTTACCAATTGTATGCTCACAAGTTGCGTTTCAAGAATAAAATGGACCTGCACTTGCACACTGAAAGAGATGTCTGTTGAGAACGTGATGTTTTCTACAACGTGCATTATTTTTGAGAAGTCCATGGCAATGTGCTCCAACGAGATAGTTTATATTTCATTGAGAAAAGGTCAATGGTGCAAAATGCCATCAATATTCAGAAACACAGGTGAGAAGCTATAGTGGCACAATGGTTAGCATTGCCACGACACAGTACCAGGGAGCTGTGTTTGATTCTGGCCTCCAGTCACTGTCTATGTGGAGTTTGCACATTCTCCCTGTGTCTGTGTGGATTTCCTCCGGTGCTCCAGTTTCCCTCCACAGTCCAAAGATATGCGAGTTAGATGGGGATTGGCCATGCTAAATTGACCCTTAGTGTCCAAGGATGTGTAGGTTAGGGTATTCAATGGGGTAAATATGTGGGGTTACGGGAAAAGGGATCTGCTGTTGGAGAGTCAGTGCAGACTCGATGGGCCAAAAGGCCTCCTTCTGAACTGTGGGATTTTATGATTTCTATGACAAGTGATGAATGCTGGGTTTCAGTTAGTAAGTGGTTCAGTCTGGAAATCTGAAATCTGGAAAGAGTAGCCATCTAGAATTTTTTCTGACGCAAGCCACAGCACCAGGGACCTGAATTCAATTCCAGCCTTGGGTGACTGTCTGTGTGGAGTTTGCATGTTCTCCCCGTGTCTGTGTGTGTTTCCACTGGGTGCTTGGTTTTCTCCCATTGTCTAAAGATGCTCAGGTTAAGTGGATTGGCCATGCTAAATGTGTGGGATTATAAGGTGGGGGAGAGGGCTGGGGGTAAGATGCTCTGTCAGAAAACCAATGAACTCGATGGGCTGAATGACCACCTTCTGCACATTGGGGTTAGGGGAAGGATCCTATGATTCACCACTTGTGGTGAATAGCAGAATAATGGATGCAATGGCCTTCACAGTTACAGTAAGGAGGCTCAGATTAAAGTCCAACTTGGTGTTGTGAAACCTCTTACTGTGTTTACCCCAGTCCAACACCAACATCTTCATATCTTCACAGTTACAACAGTTGGTACTGTTTGAACTGAAGTTAAAAGCAGCAGCTTTCACCGTTTCTGGAAGAAACAAGGACAAAACAAGAGGATTGCTGCTGCTGCTTCTGTTTGTAGCTACTCCTACTGGGAGATCTATTGTCATTGTACATCACGCTGCTCTGTCTTGTGCCATCCTCACACATCCATTATAGCTGGTCTGCAACCACTGTGTAACATCAGTCATCCAGCTTCACCAAGGTCGTCCTGGCTTTTTGCTACCCTCCGCTTTGTCGTCTAGAAAAGATCTCCGGAGCTTTTCGGCTGTGATCGAGCAGCTGAAACACTGGGTGGAATTTTACAAGATTACTTTCTAAATATCCAACCACATGGAAACTGTGGAGTTGCTGATCCATTTTTAATGTGAGTTTTCACGTGCAGTCTTATGCGCTCAGTCTTTAAAAAGCGCGGGCTAGATCTTCTCTAGCTGTTAGAGGCAGTGGGCGGGGCCTAATTCACCAGCAGCTCAGATTGGAGCCACAAACTGCATACGTTCAGGAGAAGCAGCTCTGCTGACAGAACCCTTTTGGACCAGATACAGCATCCGCCTCCCCGTGATCAGAGTGATCAGAGACCACCCTCCACCGAACATTACTTATCCCCACCCACCCAACCCAGACCTTGCCCCGCATCTGCCCATATCCACTCGCACATGGCACCCTCCCCTTTTCCTAGCAGTGACATGACCCTCTCTCTCCCCTGCCCCTGATTATCACTGAGCCACAAATCCCCTTTCCCACTCCCCCATCAGCACACCTACAAGTGGTGTCTTGGCTTCCCTTTCATGGTAATAAGGCAAACTGCATTAAACTCACTGGGAAGCTCTAACAGGCGCGTGACTCACCCAAACTGCCAGAAGCTGATCAGTCCTGACAAGGGGCAGCTCCATAAAAATTCCAAGGATGGACAGGCAGACAGGCAGTGCAGGAAGAAATGGCCCCCAGGAAGTTTGTTAGATGCTGACCTGGCCAGGTTACTGGAGAAGGTGGAGGAGAAGCGGGACATCATCTTCCCATCAGCGAAACACCCATCCCAGAGAAAGGGTTGTAAACACAGCCTGGGAAGCAGGGGCAACATGTGTCACTGCCAGGACACTGGCCAGGAGAACCAGGAAGCAGTGCCGCAAAAAACTGAATGACATCATCCGGTGTTTTACCTCAACTAGCATCTTATCCCTAAGTGGCCCCCACATCGTCCTACCTCCAGCACCCTGCATACTTACAACCCCTGACCCCCAGCAACTCAATTCTCCCACCCAAGAGAGTCTTAACTCTTGGCCTCTGAGGGCCACCCCTGATACACTGCAGAACTTGTGTTATCAGATTTGACATGGCTCCTTCTGCCTCCACAGGAGAAGAATACCCATAATCGTGGGGAGAGGGCAAAGATAGAGGGAGGTGTGCCTGAGATCCACGTCCTTATTTCCTTTGAGGAGCAAGCTCTGGAGCTTATGGGAGAGGAAAAGATGCGAACCGTTAATGACAACATGGTCATACTGGAGTATAGAAGTGAGCACTTGTCAATTGGAGAAATCTCAAGTAAATTGCATGCAGCCCACATATTTCTCTCCTTCCCTTGCATTGAATCATTTGTCCTGTGTTGCAAGATGGGACCTTGATGTGCCTGGGCCATCTGGCATCACGGCCCACTCTGCTGCTCTCACCCACCCTGCCCCTGACAGCTCAAGAGATTTCTCTGAGGAAACGGACGAAGAGATCTCTGAGGCCGACACTAGTTTTGCTTCAGCTTCCACTTCACAACTCATCATCCCAGAGACTCTTACATCGGTGGACCAGATTAGTGGCAAGGCATCTGGGTCACTCTTTAGTGAGCACGATAATGTACATTGGGTGGAGGAGGGAACATCTGAAGTCTCTGGCACGCGGGGGCCTGCTGGAGGTGAGGACTCAGCTGGTCCCAGGCAACATGTTAGGCCCCTGCAATCACCTCTCCCTCAGCTGCTGGAGGAACAACAACAGAGCCAGGGAATTCAGGAGGAGCTAACGGCCGCACTGGACTGACTATAAGGCTGTTCAGCAGAGTCCCAAAGCTTTCAGGTGGAGCAGCTAATGCCTGTCTTGCATAGTTCCCAGCCCAACACCTTAAGGGTGACACTCGCAGTGGAGAGCCTGGGGTAGGAGATTCTCATCATAACTTGCAGGTTCCAAGTGATGATCGAGTCACCGCGGGCCACAGCAGAGCTCCAAAGGGCCCAGGCTGATTCACAGTGGGGCCACAGCAGAACCCCAGAGGACCGAAGCTGAGTCATAGTGGGCCTCAGCTAAGGGACTCAACAGGCTTCTTGAACTTCTGCAGTCTATGGCTTGAAAGCTTGCAGGAGACCCAGAGGGATAGCACTGAGATAGCAGGGTATGGCAGCTGCCCTTGAGAACATTGGCCAGTCACAAAGGGCTGAGGGGCATGGCTCAGTCTCAGAGAGCATTTGCTGCTGCTATTTACAGGGCAGGCTCAAAGGGCTGGATGGCCTATTCTTGCTCCTATTTCTTATGTTCTTATGATTTACAAGCCGCAGGCAGAGGACACACATAAATAACTCTGGCTTCTCACAGCAACTCCGCATTGTTCCTTTATCCTTTCAGTTACCTGAGAGCTGGCACCTGGGCAAGGAGTGGCGCAGGAAGAGCGATCAGAAAAGGAGACTGATGATAATGAATCATAATCGCTCAATCACACACTCTCAGTCACCAGCTCCGATCCTGACACTGTGCATACTTTGAGAGGCAGGATGCACAGATAACAAGCAGAATTTTTCCATCACGCCCACCATGAGAATCATAGCAGGCAGGGACGGACACGCAAAGGTCCTTTGACCTCCGGCAGGGATTTCCAACCTCGGGGTCAGCGTAGCCAGAAAATCCCACCCAATTAGCCACTGGGCCTGAGTGAGAGGAAGCGAGGGCAAGGGGAAAGGGTACACCATCCTCCTGAAGATTGGGATTGTACATGAGTTCTGCTGCAAAGGGCACAGATGAGGCAGCAGAATGAAAGGCAGGGGGGTGTGGGGATCGAGGTCAGTAACTTTGTGGGGGTTGGGACAATGTCTGTGGGAGCCAAGGGGAGGCATTATCCAGTCCGGAAGCGATATGCAATGCTATTCATTTTTTAATGGTACACGCATAATTGGAGGCGCCATTCGGTGCTGCAGGATTTCGGGCCCATTAAAAGCCGCGCCCATAGGCTTCTGTAGCAAAATTCAGAATTATTGCTTTTTTTTCAGGCAGAGTGCATATGGGAGCACCTGAGAATGGGTCTAAAAGACAGATCTGAAACACTCCCAGTTTCAAGTCTGCCCAGTACGTAAAATTAAAATGGTAAAATAGGGTCCAAAATGTTTGCTTACTCCTGACAGGCTGTATTGATTCTGTCAGAATGAATAAAGAGGGCACTCGTTTGAACAGTGAGTGCATCAGATAGTTCTCGCTCTGTTATCTTTATGACTCATTTATTATTATTGCCAGAAGTAGGCTTACATTAACACTGCAATGAACTTGCTGTGAAAATACCCTAGCCCTCACATTCCAGCACTTGTTTGGGTACACTGAGGGAGAATTTGGCATCATCAGTGCACCTAACCAGCGTGTCTTTTGGACTGTGGGAGGAAACCAGAGCACCTGGAGGAAAGCCACGCAGACATGGGGAGAACATGCAGACAATGACCCAAGTCAGGAATTAAACTGAGGTCCCTGGCTCTGTGAGGTTGTACTGCTAACCATTGTGCCATGTGTGCTGCTGCTTTGCAATTCTACACCCATGTAACAATGCACTGGCGTTTCTCCTGTTTTCTGCAACATTGTGCATTCAAGAAATAATTCGACTAAGTATAAAATCTGGATTCAAATGTAAGACTCGAGTTTTTTGAGTTCTTTAATGCATATTGCAATGAATTGTGATTAATTCATTGCCATATTTCACTGAGAGACAGCAGCACTTTGCAACTCAATGAATTTTATGAAAATAAAAGTGCTGTGAGTTGTTCTTGTTCATACTTACTTGCCGAATAATGGTTTATTGAGTCCTGATATAAAGATTTTAATATCAGTTATTGACTGAAAAATATTGCTCCACATATGATTGTAATCCAGCCATTTAAAATCTCAGAAAACTAAGTGTTCAGTTATTAGAATTCAACTTAAGTACAGAATATGAGTTATTAAGGACCCCGCAGTAATCCTTCATCCTGCCCGCTTCTGTCAGTTGGGAAAAATGAATAATATATTCAAGCATTGGTTTCAAGATTCTGCTGCATTATCCTTCAAACAAATCTATCCAACAAATCTTCATTTTGGAGAGATTGCTGCAATTTGTTACGAATAAATGTCCTGTGGCATTGCCCATATCAGTTAGTGATTTTTTACAATGAAATACAAGTTGGTAATGAAGTGGGAAAGTAGACTACAGAAGTTCACTCTACAGAGCCATCTAATTGGCAGGACTCGGAACTGCTTCATGGGAGGTGAATGAAATAATGACAGAAGGAATTAACATGTGTGGAGAAAAAAGACAGTGAACAAAGAAATTTACAGCACAGAATCAAGCCCTTCTGCCTTCCATGCTGGCATTGATCATGCTGTCCAACTTAACTAAAGCCCCTGACCTTTCCTGAGCCCATATCCCTCTATTCCCGTCTATTCATTAATCAAGGTGCCCCTTAAAAGTCACTATCATATCTGCTTCACTACCTTCTCTGGTAGCAAGTTCCAGGCACCTGCCACCCTCTGTGTAAAAAAAAAACTTGCCTCATACATCTCCTTTAAACGTTGTCCCTCACATCTTAAACCTATGATGCCTAGTAATTGATTCTTCCACCCTGGGAAAAAGCTTCTGACAATCCACTCTGTCCTTGCCACTCATAATCGCGTACACTTCTATCAGATTGTCCCTCAACCTCCATCATTCCAGTGAGAGCGTACCACATTTCTCCAACCTTTTGTCATAGCTAATGCCCTCCATACCAGGCAACATTCTGACAAATCTTTTCTATACCCTCTCCAAAGCCTCCACATCCTTCTGGTAGTGAGGTGACCAGAATGAAATACTATATTCTAAGTACGGCCTAACTAAGGTATTATAAAGCTGCAACGATTTTTAAACTCAACGCCCCGGTCAATGAAGGCAAGCATGCCATATGCCTTCTTGATGATATTGTCCACCTGCGTTACCACTTTAGTGACCTGTGTATCTATCCATCCAGTTCCCTCTGCCTATCAATACTCCTAAGAATTCTGCTATTTACTGTATACTTCCTATCTTTATCAGATCTTCCAAATGCATTACCTCACACTTGTCTGCCATCTCTCCACCCAAGTCTCCAACCAATCTATATCCCATGACCCGTGCATAATTTTTAAACAATTGTGGGGCATAGTTCAAGGTACTACTGAGTTTTTCTTGGAAGTAAGGTGGAGATTGTAAAGGGTTAACATCAGGATCACTTGCTATTAATGTAATCATTGATGTCGCTGCAAGGCAATGTCACATGGCTAAAAGACTGAGATTTGGTGGGAAGCATAAATACAATTCCATGTAGACTACTGGGATGTAAAAGATTTGTCAATAAAAGCCATTTTTGATTATGGAAAGCAGTCTGTTTAGAGTTTATTTATCAGTGTAGGCTTACATTAGCAATGCAATGAAGTTATTGTGAAAATCCCCTAGTTGCCACACTCCATGCCAATTCAGGTACACGGGGGGAGAATTTACCATGGTCCATGCTCCTAACCAGCAATGGGAGGAAATTGGCGTAGCTGGAGGAAACAGGGAGAATGTGCAGATTCCACACCGACAGTCTCCCAAACTGGGAGGTAGCATCCTTGGGCTGTGAGAACCCCAAAGAAACCCCTGAACTCAAGATAACACATGGCAGCTGATGATTTCTCTTGACTGTTCATCTGCATTATCTGAAATATGGTTGCAGTGAACTGAGTGTGAAGACTCAGAGAAACTCCAAGTGTAGATCGCAGACCTGAGAGATCTGCTGATGCCTGAAAAAAAGCATAAAAAGAAGAAAGACTGAAGACTCAGCTGAGAATAATACATTGTGGTGCTGCAGGTATAAACAGACACACTGACCTGGCTTTCAGACAGCTGTGGATTTAGATTTGCAAGCAAATGTACTGTAGCAGCAAAGGATTCAAAGCTTAGGATAAGCATAGGATCTACATTGCCAATCCCAGAACCTTTCCAAAGTGCTGAAGATTCGCAACAGGCTCAACAATTGAAAGAAAAGATTCTCCAATTGCAGAACACCATCAGGTTGGCATAAGAAGGATCAGGTCAGTACTTTACTCTATATAGTAGGGAACCATAGTAGATGATGTTATTGCTCATATAAGGAAGTCCTCCTGTCATTCAAATTTCACTTCAGTCTTAAAAAAAACATAATCACTTCAGCAACTGAAATTTCAAATATGGAGGCAAAAACCAGGCAGGTCCATGGAGTCAATTGTAAATGACCTGTACAGGCTAGCGGAGAATTTTGACAATAGTACCCTCAGAACTGAATTAATGTGTGAGTTTATAACAGTTGGGGATTTGGCTGAAACCTTATCAGGACTTTTGAAAATGAGGGAAAATCTAACTCTCACAAACATAGTGCAAATCATATTTCAGAGCAAGTGCAGAAACTAAAATAGAATGATTGTTTGTGGGAAAGTAATGTCACATGGAAAAAGAATGAGTGAAGCCATTTTAATATGGTGGATAAACAAGAGAAAACAGTGTGTCACAGAGGTCATATAATTGGGTAAATGCAATTTGGAAAGCTCTGAATGTGGTTGGAAAATCCTGCACAAGTGGGAAGAATGCCCAGTATCAGATCAGTCATGATCTCATTGAATGGACTCAATGGGCCATATGGTTGACTTCCGATCTTACATCTGGACAGTAGGATGGTACAGCGATTAGTACTACTGCCTCACAGCACTAGGTTTCAATTCCCAGCTGGGATCACTGTCTGTGCAAAATCTGCACGTTCTCCCCGTGTCTGAGTGGGTTTCCTCTGGACGCTCCAGTTTCCTCCCACAGTCTGAAAGATGTGCTGTTAGATGCATTGGCCACACTATTATTGTCCCTCAGCGTACCCGAACAGACACTGGAGTGTGGTGGCTAGGGGATTTTCACAGTAATGCCCACAATTAACACTGTGAATGTAAGCCAGTTTGTGACACTAATAAATAAACTTAAACTTATAGTCAGTAGGGGAACCATAGTGTCACAACTGTGGAAAGTTAGGACATGTTAAAAATGTCTGCTAATCTAAAATGCAAGTAGCTCATAGAAAAAAAGAGAAAAATAACAAGATCCAAACCAAATTCAAGAGATGGAAGAGTCAACCTTCCTGGAAAAGGTTAATAAAACAGAAAGTTATCACTGGAGCATTAGATTAGAAATTTGATGGCCAGCCCATGGAATTCAGATATTGGTGCAAGTCATTCAATATTACCTGACAAATTAAAATAGGATGGCTGTAACTTGATTTTTTTAAATCTGTCTTTCCTATTCAGGCACCCCTCAATATTCAGGACCCAATCCAATATTTGCACATGCATCATAGAAAGCCTTTTCAGAGGTATCGCAGCTTGCTATGGCTCCTGCTCTGACCAAGACCACAGGAAACTAGAAAGGATTGTGAACGTAGCCTAGTCCATTACTCAAGCCAGCCTCCCAACCATTGACTCTGTCTACACTTCCTGCTGCCTCAGAAAAACAGCCAGAATAATCATGGACCTCATGAACCTCGGACATTCTCTCTTTCACTTCCTTCCGTCGAGGAAAAAAATACAGAAGTCTGAGGTCGTGTACCAAGCAACACAAGAACAGCTTTTTCCCTGCTACCATCGGACATTTGTATGGACCTACAATGTATTAAGCTGATCTTTCTCTACATCCTAGCTATGACCGTAACACTACGTTCTGCACCCTCACCTTTCCTTCTCCCTATGTGTCCTATTAACAGCATGTTTTAGTCTGTATAGAATGCAAGTATCCTTGTATCCCAATAACACTATATTCTGCATTCTTTCCTTTCTTTCTCTGTGAATGGTATGCATTGTCTGTATAGCTTGAAAGATACAATACTTTTCACTGTATACTAATATATGTGACAACAATAAATCAAATCAAATCAAAATCAAATCCTTATCCTCCTGCATTCAGGTCTTCATAATGGCTATCAGATTGCATTTATTTGCTTCAATTTGTGCTATCAATTGGTTTATTTTATTATGAATACTCTGTGCATTTAGGTATAAACCTTTTAGTTTTGTCTTTTTGCTACTGTTGCAACTGTTATTCTTGATATTTTAGATTTCTTTCTTAGATTTCTTTCTTTGTCTCTTCCTGCCATTCTCTGATCTCCATCTCTTCTATTATTATTTTCCTCTCTTCCCTTCCCTCTGTCTTTGACATAATCCATCTTTCCACTCTTTAGTTTAAAACCCTCTCTTGTTGCTCAGTTATGTGATCTACATTTCAGTTTTCTCCTTATTTACTCTACCAAAAACATTGGCAATGTTGAACGGGGCTGTTACAACGAGAAAAAATAATTGATGATATTACGGTGAGGTCACACTTTAAAGAAAAGCCTGTGGACTCAAATAAAAGGAGGGCTCAGGGAGAAATAATCCAGTTTTGCAGTCCTGAAGGAGAATGGATAAAAGAGAAAGAAAGTGTAGTTGAGTTTTAAATGTGTTTTTACCGTGTTGACACGATGCTGTAATTCCCAGTGAAAGTTAATGGAATAGTTCTACATTTTCAAGTTTAAACTTCCCTTGGCCCCATTATAAGGCCACAGTAAAGAAATATCTCCTACAAAACTATACTCGATCTAGGCCAACCAAACTGGCCGCCCACGTGTGCCGCACAGCCCTAATTAATTGTCAAGCCTCTCCGTTTTGGTAACCTTGGTATTATTTTTCAGCTCTGGCTTTCACAGGGCACTAGCAGTGATCCTTTGACAACTAATTAACGTGGATATCAGTTAATGCACCGTGACATTTGCAGCGTGATATTGTGACCAATTAAATAGCAACACATAAACAAAGTCCAAAAGAAATTACACAGCAAGATGCCAAGAATGCTTCTACTGATATTTTGGTTTATGGTGAAAAGTTTCCTGCCATGATGTAATAACAACAGAAAATGCTGGATAAACTCAGCAGATCTGGCAGCACCTGTAGAGAGAGAAACAGAGTTAACCTCTCTGGTCTAAATGACCCTTTTGCAGGACTGAAGAAAGGTAGAAATATAAAGAATTATGTAATAGCTGGGTGAATCATAGAATTCAACAGTACAGAAGGAAGCTGTTTAGCCCATCGAGTCTCTACTGACCACAATATCACCCAGGCCCTATCCCTATATTCTATGTATTTACTCTAGCTAGTCCCCCTGACGCTAAGGAGCAATTTAGCATGAGCAATCCACCTAACCCACACATCTTTGGAGTGTGGGAGGAAATCAGAGCATCCCCACACAGACACAAGAAGAACATGCAAACTACATACAGACAGTGATCCAAGCCAGGAATCGAACCTGGGTCCCTGATACTGTGAGGCAACAGTGCTAACCACTGTGCCACCGGGTAGAGGAGGTGGGGCAGAAGAGAAGAACAGGGCAAAGGAAGGATTGACAAAGTAGTCTTGCACAAAAGACAAGAGAGAGTGTTATTGCTGCCATTAGGGGATGAAGAATGCTAACAGTGGCAAAGGATAAGACAGCAGAATGTGTTCATGGGAGCAAGTGAACAGCAAGAGACAGGTGGCTTAGTAAAGAAGGGGTGGGGTTGTGTTGGGCAGGCCAGAGAGCTAAAAAATAACTAAAATAAACAAAGATGGGGGGAGGAGGGGGATTCAGGATGGAGGGGGTAACTTCACAGTCTTATGTATGCCATAATGTAACTTTGTTGAATACGAGATGGAATCCTCAGTTCCACTGTACTTCCAGTGAGCCCATGATAGCACAGCAGTTATGAGAACATTTCCAACATATCATGAAACAACTGGTCCTTCACAATAGTAGACAACCGGACAAGAATTTACCACTGTCCTTGCAACCAATATATAAATGTTGGGAGGTACACTGATCCCCCAGGCGTGGATTTCCTCTGGAAACTCAGGATTCCTCCCATTTTCCCCAAGATATGTAGGTTTGGCTGATTGGCCATACTAAATTGCCCCTTAGTGTCAGGAAGGTTAGCAGAGTAAATATGTGGGGTTAGGGGGATATGACCCAGATGGGATTATTGTTGGTGCAGGCTCAATGGGCCAAATGGCCTTTCTGCACTATAGAGATTCTATGAATCAAAACTCCGTTTGAATAGAGTGCCTAGCAAAGCCAAGAATTGAAGACCTGCTCGTAAAGTCAAGACAAATCCTGAGCGCACATTTATGTGTAAATAACTCAACAATTTACAGCAAGGAGGAGATATGCCGTAAATAGCGATTCACCTAATTGCTGGGTGATTTGTGCCTCTCCACCATTAGCCTTTCAATCAGAGTGGCATCTTACCATCACTGCCTCATGCGATTCAGGAAATTGCTGTGTTTGAGCGATTATAATAAATTAAACCTGTCGCAAATGCTAGAGAGAGTGCTAAACAATCTAAACACCTTTTTAATGAGGACATTTCTGATCCTGCAAGGCCATCTCCAACTTGGAAATGGGACAATAAAACTGTAGAACACCACTTCCCATGAGTTTAAATTACTTCTCGATGTTTTACAAAGTAAAAGTTCAAATTTTTAACTTTTTCTCGCTTTTCCTTCTTATTTTTTTTTAACTTTAACTTTTAATCTAAAATTTCTTCTCCTCTCTTATTTCATTCTCTACCTAATTTGATCAAGTGACATGTGGCACAGTGGTTAGTACTGCTGCCTCACAGTGCCAGGGACCTGGCTTCGATTCTTGGCCTGGGTCACTATCTGTGCGGAGTCTGCATGCTCTCTCCATGTCTGCATGGGTTTCCTCCTGGTGCTCCAGTTCCTCCCACAGTCCAAAAGATGTGCAGGTTAGGTGGATTGGCCATGTTATATTCTCCCTTAGTGTACCCGAACAGGTGCCAGGGTGTAGCAACTAGGGGATTTTCGTAGTGGCTGCATTGCAGTGTTAGTGTAAGCCTACTTGTGACATTAATAAATAAATTGAAATTTGACTTTAATTCACCTCCCTTTTTCCCAATCATTCTCTCCATTTATTTCTCTATCCTTAGCCATTAGTTAAGGAGGCAGAATATTCCATCATTGACTAAGGTCCCTTGCCATGCCATTATCAGCTTGCAACAAGATGCATTGCCAAAGAATTCCAAGATGATGGACAAGGGAAAATGTCTCAGAAATATAGCATGCCGTGAGACGCTCTGTGCGAACAAACTCTGGATGAAGGTCTCAATAGTGTGACAAAGTGGGCACCAATTTTCTAACAAGCATTCCATTTGCTCTCCCACTGAGACGGTGGGATAGATGAGGGCACCACATTTTCTTATCCATCCCAACCTGTCTATTAGGATTAGTATATGTATCAAACTTGCCACAAATAAAATTCATGCACTTGAATGTTCCATTTTACAAGGGACTGGCTGGCTTGCAGAATATTATTGGCAATATGATGAAATGGAAAAAGCAGCAAGCTCAGCTTCATTTACAGCACACTGTCAACTCAAGTTGGCCTTCCCGACATTCATTCAGAGAGTGATTCCATGCTGGAAAATGTGCTCTGTTTTTTTTTGCTTTATTGAAGTGTAGACTTGACTTTAAACTTATCCTGAACACAATCAAAAAACAGAACTGTACTTTTGAGGTCAACTTATTTCCTGAGGTTGAAATGACAGCGTTTGACATTCAAAATCCAATATAAAAATCCCCAACTCCTCAAATACCCAGTCCCATTGTAATCGCTGTAATTAATTTTCCTCCAGCTGTTTGAAAGTTTCTTTTGTCTGAAGACGCATCTTCCTTGATCCCATTTCCCCTTTACCTCACCCAACACCCCTCCCCCCCCCCCCACCCCCCCCCCCATCCCTTCCCCAACTTTTAAAAAGCCCATAGATATGGTAGGATGGAAATTCACCTTGGATAGTTGCAGAAAACAAGCAGTGTCTTATTGGCAGCCTGTTACACGCTGGGAACATTGGAGGAGGAGTAAGGCCCTCAAGTCTGTTCTGCCATTCATTGTGATTTTGGTTGACCTGTCATCTAACACTGTAGACCCCACATTTGCTCCTTATTCCTTAATAGCTTTCATTAACATAAATCTATCAACCTCTAAAGCTAACAGACGGCACTGTAGCACAGTGGTTGGCATAGCTGCCTCACAGCTCCAGGGACCTGGATTTGATTCCCGGCTTGGGTCACTGTCAGTGTGGAGTTTGCATGTTCTCCCAGTGTCTGTGTGGGCTTCCTCTGGGTGCTCTAATTCACTCTCACAGTCCAAAGATGTGCAGATTAGGTTCATTGGCCATGCAAAATTGTCCCTTTGTCTCATGGGACGTGTCAGTTAGAGGAATTAGTGGGCTAAATGTGTGGACTAGTGGGGATAAGGCTGAGTTAGGATTGTTGTTGGCGCAGACTCAATGGTCGAATGGCCTCCTTCTGCATTGTAGGGTTTCTATTATTCTAACAATTGATCTAGCATCTATTCCCATTTGTGGAGGTGTTTTCCCACATTTTACATCTAAAAATGTTTCCTAGTTGCACTACTGGAAGACCTGGCTCTAATTTTTAGATGACTCCTCTTAGCACTCATCCCATATCTGTGGAAATAGTTCCTCACCATGCACTTTATCCTTTCCCACTGATATCTTGGAAACTTCACTCACTCCTTAACCTTCTACATTCCAAAGACTAGTTTGTGTCATTTCAATACATAATGTAATCCTTGAAGTCCTGGTGTCATTCTGGTAAAGCTGAGCTGAAATCCTGCCGCAGACAATATATTTTTCCTAAGGTGTATGATGCCTAGAAATGCTGACATAAGACCATAAGAAAATGGAACAGTAAAAGTACATTCAGCCCTTTGAACCAGTTCTGCCACTTATTAAGATCATAGCTGATCTATCACTCATTAAGTCCACTTGCATACCTTATCTCCAGAACTTTTTTGTTTCCCACAGGAATGGTCTAACCAAGGCTTTGCACAATCAAACCATGACAATAGTTTCTAGTTTCTTGTATTCTAGTTCTAGTCCTCTGAATATAAAGGCCAAAATTCCATTAGCTCTGCAGATTCTTTTCTGGATCTGTTGCACCAGACTTTTTCTTTTGCATTGATATCCATAGAATTGAATATTGACTGCATGTTTTAATTGATGACGAATGTGATTCTGGGTGCTTTACATTCCCACTCTTGTCCAATTTTACCCTGCAGTGGTTCTTATGATGTAGAAACCATGGACATGTCATTCATGGAAAAGAACCAGGCTTTTGAAGGGCAGGTTGTTAGTCCAGTTTTATTTGGGTATCAGGGATATGAAACTTTAAACAGTGGACCTGCCCAGCAGCTCCAGTTATTCCACTGGGTGTACGTATTGAATTTTTTTTTTATTCATTCATGGGATGTGGACATCACTGGATGGGACATCTTTACGTTTAAGAGTCAATCACATTGCTGAGGATCTGGAGTCACATGTCGGCCAGATCAGGTAAAGATGACAGATTTCCTTTCCTAAAGGACACCAGTGAACCAGATGGGTTTTGATGCAATCAATAATGGTTTCATGGTCACCATGGACTTCTAACTCCAGTTTTATTTATTGAATTCAAAATTTACTATCTGCTATGGTGGGATTTGAATCCAGGTCTCCAAAGCATTACCTGGATCTCTAATTAGTAGATGAGCCACAATACCACTGTACCACTGCCTGCCATATATGATGGTAATGAACAAAGAGAAAATAGGTACCTTGGCCATTATGAAATTGAACCAAATGCACATGAACTGGTCATTCCAGACTGTGTCCTTTATACCATTCTAATATTTGCTCAGAAGGTAGAGTTCATGGTAAGGCTGACTGTACATGGGTAATGAAAAGAGCTGGCTGGACATCATCTTCCTTTAATGGGGCAGCACAGTGGTTAGCACTGCTGCCTCATAGCGCCAGGGACTCGAGTTTGCATCCTGGCTTGCGTCACTGTCTGTGTGGAGTTTGCACATTCTCGCCTGCGTCTGCATGGGTTTCCTCCGGCTGCTCCAATTTCATCCCGCAGTCCGAAGATGTGCAGGGTTAGGTGGATTGGCCATGCTGAATTGTGCCTTAGGCTCAAGAGGATTAGCAGGTTAAATTAGGGGTACGGGAAAAGGGCCTGGGTAGGATCATGTTCGGTACAGACTGGATGGGCCAAATGGCCTCCTTCTGCACTGTGGGATTCTATGAATGTATTTATTTTTATTTTTGCTGAATAATCTCACCTCAATCAGAATCAAACACTTGTTCCTCTCCCCGCCTCTCATCCCCGTCCACACTCACCACATTGCTGTCTGTAAATTGAAAAACTCCTTTCAAATAGAAAGGTAAGCAGTGGGGAAGGCATTTACATTTTCTTCAGGGTATAGCTACAAATACACATTTAGCAAGACAGAGCTACATTCATTGTAACCTTCCAACCATTTTGTCCTTTGCGCCGGTCAAGTTCAGCAGTGTTACACATGACTGCATCCTCTCCAGCCTGATGCTGCTGATTGTTCCCTTTGGCTTGACCTGGAGAAGGCAGATTTGATAGCGTGCTATTATTAATGCTAGTCACTTAGTATGGCACAGTTCTCCTTTGATTTCATGTGACGTAAATAGGTTGCTGTCTCCCGTGACAACTGTGGGTTTTATTCAGTGCTCAAGAAGGCTCACACTCTCACTTGTGCCATTAAGGAGAGCTGCCAGACAAAGGCCTAAAGGCCTTGCAACTTGCCCATTAACATCAGGAGTAAAACTGACAGAGATCTGCAAGTAAGTTCCATCTGCTCCTTGTCTTAACTGCAAAGACTTGAGGAAGGGGGAGACACTGCAAAGTATTTTATGTCCAAACCGATAAATATATGTAGAACGAGGAAAGGCAATTTGTCCACTGGACCAATGTTTTTTTTTTACAGACCTTGTCATAATTCTACCACACCTATTTAATCTCTAGACGGAACATTTCCCTCTAACCCACAAATGTAATTGTGCTCACAATTATATTTGCAGGTTAGAGGGAAATGTTTGGACAAATTATATTTGGACAAATATAATTGTCCAACATGTCTCGTCATACTTACGTCAATCAGTCTTTGTTCAGTGAACACTGGATAGTTCTCCCCCAGTCCTGCAACATAGGAATATACTGTATGAGTTGGAACTGGACTGGAATATTTGTATTACTTACAGCGTGGAATTGATGAGGAATTGGATGTTTTTGAAGTTGGAAGCTGAGAAGAAAACTGAACTAAATAATTCCAAAACTCCACGTGGCTTGAAAAGTTGCTTCAATAATATCTCCATGGCAGCAGCAGACTTGAGATTTCCAACTATATTCTGTATAATTGTGAGGAAAAGCGGGATTGAGATGCACAACACTGCCCACTTCAGCGTCCAAAGGAAATTCAAACATAATTTCTGGCACATACTAAAAACACTCATCCATTTATGGGCAGATGCATTCAAATGAGGTGAAGACATCATCCTTTCCAGCTTCCATCATTTGCAGAGCAGAATAATTTAAACAAAAGGAATGGAAGCTGGGGTAGACCACTCAGCTCTTCCTAAAGTGTGGTGTCCTGAATTGGAAACAATACTCCAGTTGAAGCTGAACCAGTATCTTACACAAGTTCACCATAACTTCCATGCTTTTGTATGCCATATTTATATTTCTAGAAGCCAGGCTCTGTATGATCTATTAACCACTTCCTCAACCTGCTTTCAGTTCAATGATTTCTGTACTAAAATCCCCGGAGGAAACCCACACAGACACAGGGAGAATGTGCAAACTCTATACAGACCTAAGGTCTCTGGAGCTATGAGGCAGCAGTGCTAACCACTATGCCACCCAATTTGTCCCTCATACTTTCGTACTTTTCTTTATTCAGATTTAAGACCTTAGTTTCAGAATGATCTATATCATCTAAGCGATAGCCTGATGATATTATTGCTAGACCATTAATCCAGAAACTCTGCTAATATTCTGGGGACCCAGGTTCAAATCCTGCCATGGCAGATAGTGGAATTTGAATTCCATAAAAAAAATGGAATTAATAATCTATAGATGTACATGAAAAAATTGTTGATCATCAGAAAAACTCATCTGGTTCACTAACGTCTTTTATGGAAGGAAATCTGCTGTCCTTACCTGGTCTGGCCCACGTAACTCCAGAACCACAACAATGTGGTTGACTCTTAACTGCCCTCTGAAATGGTCTAGCCAAGGGCAACTAGGGGTGGCTAAGAAATGCTGGCCAGCCAGCGATGCCCTTGTCCCATGAATGAATAAAATAAAGATATTGGAAAAGCTGAGTTCGTTCTCCTGTGAGCAGAGAGGATTGAGCAGAGAATTGTTGAAGGTGTTCAAAATCATGGACAGAGAGATGAAACTGTTCCCAGAATAGAGAATCAGGGGACATTCATTTAAAGTGATGGGAAAAGGCACCAAAGGGAACAGAAGGAAAAAATGTTTTCACACATTGACTGGCGAGAAAAGAATTTGACATTAAGATAGAATTTAATATTAAGCTTGGAAGTGATACAGATCATTCTGAAACTAGGGTCTTAAATCTGAATAAAGGAGTCTATGAAAGTATAAGGTGCACGAAGGCTCACGTGCATTGGGAAAATACACTAAAACAAATTGACAGTCAGCTAGTCTAAAACAAAAATACGTTCCTCTAAGACACAACATCCCAACCGGAAAGGTGAATCAACCATGACTGAAAAAAAGAAGCTAAAGATTGCATTAGATGCCAGAGAAAGTGGCAAGCCAGAGGACTGGGAACAATTTAGAACCCAACAAAGGATATCCAAGAAATTAATGAATGAAAGGGAAAAAGAGAATATGGATGCAAGCTGGCAAGGAACATCTAGGCAGACTATAAGCTCCTTCAGGTATGTCCGTTGCAAGTAGAGACAAGAGGATTTATAATGGAGAAAAGGGAAATAGCAGAGAAATGAAACAATTACTTTTTGTCTGCCTTCATAGAGGAGGATACAGAAAATTTCCCAGAAATACAAGGGAACAAAGGGGCTTGTAGAAATGAAGTGAATTAATATTAATACAGAGATAGTACCAGAAAAGTTATTTAAACCCAAAGTGTTGAAGGAGACGGCTAGAGAAATAGTGGTGGCTGTCTTCCAAAATTTTACAGATTCTGGAAAGCTTCTTGCGGACTGGAAAATAGTAAGTGTAATTCCACTGTTTCAGAAATGAGGGAGAGAGGAAATAAAGACCTTCTGACCTGTTAGTTGGATATCAGTAAAGGGGAAAATTTCAATTTATTATAAATCATAGAATCACAGAAATTTTTATAGTGTTAAAAGAGGCCATTTGGCCCGTCCACTCTGCCCTAGCTCACTGCAAGAGCATTCCACCTAATCCCACTCCCGGTGGGTCAGCACAGTGGTTAGCATTGCTGCCTCAAGCGCCAGGGACCGAGGTTCAATTCCAGCCTTGAGTGGCAGTCTGTCATGTTCTCCCCATATCTGCATGGGTTTCCACTGGGTGATCTGGGTGAAAAGGGAAAAGCTATTTCCCTTTTCTCCATTATAAATCCTCTTGTCTCTACTTGCAATGGACATACCTGAAGGAGCTTATAGTCTGCCTAGATGTTCCTTGCCAGCTTGCATCCATATTCTCTTTTTCCCTTTCATTCATTAATTTCTTGGATATCCTTTGTTGGGTTCTAAATTGTTCCCAGTCCTCTGGCTTGCCACTTTCTCTGGCATCTAATGCAATCTTTAGCTTCTTTTTTTCAATCATGGTTGATTCACTCCAAAGATGTGTGGGTTAGGTTGATAGGCCATGCTAAATTACCCTTTAGCATCAAGGCGAATAGCAAAGTAAATACATGGGGCTTACAGGGATAGGGCCCGAGTGGCATTGTTATAATGCAGGCTTGATGGGCGGAGTGGCCTTCTTCTTTACTGACATATCTGTAACCACGCATGTATTTTCCTATTCAGATAGCAACCCAATTCTCTTTTGAATACATTAATCAAATCTGCCTTTCAGGGAGCTCATTCCAGAATCTAACCACCTTCTGGGTAAAAAAAAAACTTTCCTCATGTTACTTAGAATCATAGAATTCCTACAGTACAGAAAGAGACCATTTGGCCCATCGAGTTTGCACCAACCACAATTCCACCCAGGCCCTACTCCCATATCCCTACATATTTACCCACTAATCCCTCTAACTACGCATCTCAGGACACAAAGGGGCATTTTTTCCAGCATGGCCAGTCAACCCAACCTGCACATCTGTGTGCGGAAACTGGGGCACCTGGATGAAACCCATGCAGATACAAGGAGAATGTGCAAACTCCACACAGACAGTGACCCGAGTCAGGAATCGAACCCAGGTTCCTGGAGCTGTGAAGCAGCAGTGCTAACCACTGTGCCACCGTGCTGCCCACTTCTACTCCTTTTGTCCATTATTTTGGATCTGTGACCTCTAATTCTTGATGTACTCTTGAGAGGGAATAGTTTCTCACTGCTTATCCTCAGGATCTTAAATATCCCAATCAAAGTTCCTTTCAGACTTCTTTACTCCACAGAAATGGATACAACCTCTCGAATCAATCCTCATTTGCTGCAGTCATTCATCCTTGGAATCATTACAGCGAATCTCTACAATACCTTCACAGCTTTCCTCAAGTATGGTGTTCAGAACTGAGTGCAGCACTCCAGATGAGGCCTAACTAGTGTCTCATACAAATTCAACATGACCTCCTCCTTACTTATATGTGATAACTAGACACTTTGAACATAATAATGTAATGCACAGAGACAACATGGATTTTTCAAAGGAAATCATGCTTGACAAAACTGTTGGAATTTTTTGAAAATATTACTTGTAGTCTAGAGAAAGGATGGCCAGTGAACGTGGCATATTTTCATTTCCAGATGGCTTTGGGTAAGGTCCCACACAAGAGGTTAGTAAACAAAATTAAAGCACATGGGAGTGGGGGGTAAGATGGGTGTACGGATTCAGAATTGCTTTACAGATCAAAAACAGAGTGTAGGAATAAATGGATCATTCTCAGGATGGCAGACTATTACTAGTCGGGTACCACGAGGATTATTTCATGGGCACTACAGCTGCCTCAGAGTGCCAGAGGCCCAGGTTCAATTCTGGCCTCAGGTCACTGTCTGTGGGGAATTTGCATGTTCTCCCCATGTTTGCATGGGTTTTAAAGTTTATTCATTAGTCATAAGTGAGGTTTACATTAACACTGCAATGAAGCCATTGTGAAATTCCCCTAGTCGTGACAATCTGGCACCTGTTCTGGTCAATGAACCAAACCAGTACATCTTTCAGAATGTGGAGGAGATTAAAGCACCTGGAGGAAACCCATGTAGACATGCAGAGAATGTGCAAATTCCACACAGACAGTGACCCAAGCTAGGAATTGAACCCAGGTCCCTGACACTAAGAAGCAGCAGTGCTAATCACTATGCTGCTGTGCCACACCTAGGTGCTCTGGTTTCCTCCCACAGTCCAAAGATGTACAGGTTAGATTGACTGACCATACTAAATTGCTCCTTAGTGTCAGGAGAAAAGCAGGGTTTATGCGTGGGGTTCCAGGGAGTAGAGTCTGGATGGGATGGTTGTCAGTGCAGCTGCAATGGGCTGAATGACTTCCTTCTACTCTGTAAAGATTCTATATTCACAATCTATGTAAATAATTTGGATGTCAGGAGCATCGTAACATTTCTAAATTTGCTAATGATACAAAACTAGGCGGGAACGTGAGTTGTGAGGAGAATATAAAGAGATTTCAAGGGGACATGGACAGGCTAAGTAAATAGACAAGAACATAGCATATAGAATATAATGTGAATAACTGTGAAGTTACCCAGTTAGAAAAACAGAAAGGCAGAATATTTCTTAAATGTTGAGAGGTTGCAAAATACTGATGTCCAAAGGCAATAATTGTCCTTGTTCGTGAATCACTAAAAGAAAAGCATACAAGTGCAGCAAGCAATTAGGAAGGCAAATGCCATGGTGGCCCTCATTACACATGTCATTATAATGATTTAATACCTTGGCACATTGTACAAGGTGGAAGTTGCTCATACGGGATTTGGTAAGTCTGTTGTGGGTTCATCTATTAAGCCAAGAAGAGTTATACGAAGGTATAAATCTTGAAGGAATCAGAGCTGTGTGTGTGCTTTGCTCAAAGCAAAATGAAACCAAGACCAGGATTCAACCCTCCCACCCAAACCCCCGGCCCTTCCCTGTGGCATGTTTCCTCTGTGGGGAGGCAGCTTGCCAATAGCAACCATTGAGATCTTCTGCTCCCCTTGAAGTCAGTGACATTTTGCATGGTTCACCCATTCTGCCACCGGGGAACCAGCTGTGGGACATCCCATTTGTTGGAATGGAAGTTTCCACCAGCAGAAAGGGCTGGTGTGAGACACATTTTCCATCTAGTGATGATGTTGTACTGGTATCTCTGGAAGACATACAATAACAGCAAGGCTACTTAAGTACAAGAGCAAGGAAGTCTTGCTGCAACTGTATAGAGCTTTGGTAACTGGAGTACTGTGCATGGTTTTGGTTTTCCTATCTAAGGAAGAATATAATTGCTGTCAAGGGAATAAACGGAGGTTTACCAGACTAAATCCTAGGTTGCTGGTATTGTCTTATGAGGAGAGATTGAAGAAACTGGATCTGTATCTTTAGAGTCGCAAAGGATGAGAAGAGATCGCTTTGAAACTTACAAAATTCTTGCAGGGCGTGACAGGGTAGATGTAGTTAGGATGTCTCCTCTGGCTGCTGAATCCAAAACCAGAGAGCACAGACATTCAAAGATTCCTGTCCAAAGATGTGGGGGTTAGGTTGATGGCAATGCTAAATTGACCCTTAGTATCAGGGGGAGTAAATACATGAGGTTACAGGGATAGGGCCTGCTGGTATTGTTGTTGGCACAGGCTCAATGGGCCAATGACCTCCTTCTGTACTAGAGATTCTATGATTTCAGTGTCTTGTTCCTGGTATTTTAAGGAGCTTTCTTTTATTATTTTATTCTAAAATTGTAGTTACTTCATCTTGCACTACACAAGGGAATTGTCTCCAATTGGTTCCCTTACGAATGCCCACGTGAACAAGCTTCATCAGTGGAATGAGGCTTCGGAGGCATAAGTCCCTCACCAAAATCCCTTTATTTACAATTCCAAAGTAAAAGTAAAATTTATTTATTAGTGACAAGTAAGACTTACATTACACTGCAATGAAGTTACTGTGAAGTTTCCCTAGTAGCCACAGTCTGGGTCAATGCACTTAATCAGCACATCTTTCAGAATGTGGGAGGAAACCAGAGCACCCAAAGGAAACCCACACAGACATGGGAAGAACGCACTAACTCCACGCAGAGTGACCCAAGCCAGGAATCGAACCCTGGTGCTGTGAGACAGCAGTGCTAATCACTGTGCCATCATGCTGCCCACACAACAGCAGTAGACAAAGTGACTATCAGTCAACAGATTACCTTTGGGAGTGCCAGAGGAACTGACACTCCCAGTTAAATACAAGGAGAAAAACTCCCTGCTTGGCCTATCAATTGACTCCTTAGTCAGGGAGTTCATATGCTAATAGGCCAAACTCAATGGCCTTATTAAAGTCATTACAATCAGAATAATCGTTTTGCTGTTGACAGTCTCTACACTGGATAATAGAGTGCCCATGCACATCATCAACATGCAAAACATGTAGGAGTTCGATAAATTGAACTCAAAAATATCTGAGAATCTTTTTCAGTCGATGATAGTCCCCCTCCGCACCTCCATGTCCCAAACTGTTTAGGGTCCCTGAACGGAAAGAAGAAATATGTGACAATGCAACAGATGTGAAAAGAGCTGAACATGATTTCCTTAGCAACAAGGTGGAGTTCAGAGGTCGAAGGCTAAAGGTTAATGATTCAGGAAGCTGTGAACTGGTAAACAATGCAGACAAATCACATCAACAGAATTACCATAATTGTAAAATAAGCTGTTTAATGTCGAGCTGTTTCTCTGCATGAGACATTCGGATTTCTGTATTTAACTTGCTACGCTGCACAAAATAGAAAAATTAATATCTTTCCAATCATTTCTATTTTCTCACTGCTGTTTCAGTGAAGGTGCAAACCAATTTAACTGATTGTAATATTCGGATCTTGATTTCATTCCTCAGTTGAATTGTAGCAATACTAACGTGGGTGATTCTAAAGATACCTGATGGACCATCCAGATTACATCCTTGCCCTGGAGAGACCAGTTGCTGATGTCCCTCCTGATTAAGTGGTAAGGGCACCCACCCAAAGCCATTGGCGTCCTTTTCACATATGTATGTCAGTTCGCAATGACATCAACAGGAGCCCAGTGCAATTTTAACGCAGCAGACTGAAACAACAATGAAAGACTTGCATTCTTATAGCGCTTTGCAAAGCCACATGATATCTCAAAGGGTTTTACAGCTCATGGACTATTTTTTTCAAGTACAGGCACTGTAATATGTAGGAAAAACAGTAGCCAATTATTATGTATGTGCCAATGGACTAATGGTGCATAAAGGGGAGGTGATGAGCCTAGTAGTATAATCACTAGACTATTAATCCAGAAACTCAACTAATGTTCTGGGGACTCGGGTTCAAATCCCGCCACAGAAAGTGGTGAAATTTGAATTTAATAAAAAATATCTGGAATTAAGAATCTACTGATCACTGTCGATTGTTAGAAAAACCCATCTGGTTCATTTATGTCCTTCAGGCAAAGAAATCTGCTGTCCTTACCTGGTCTGCCCTACATGTGACTCCAGAACCACAACAATGTGGTTGGGACTCTCAACTGCCCTCCAAGGGGAATTAGGAATGAGCAATAAATACTGGCCAGCCAATGACACCCATGTCCCGCAAATGAATAAAAGCAAAACAAATCACAAGGTAGGCTTGATACTTGAATACTGGGGGGCTGTTTATTTAAGGTGTGCACTAATTCACATGTTGAAGACTGCCCAAGATGATCCCACACAGGAAAGAGCTAATTGCCCAGGGGTCCTCCTGACCCACACACTCCAACATACAATATTTATATAGAATTTGTACATAGCTAACTCCCACAATCAGCAATGTAATAACGATCAAGTGTGATACTGATTGAGAAATGAATATTGACCTGGGATGTTTTACAATCACTGAAGGAGGCAGATGAGGCTTCAATGTCATATGTTGTTTGAAAGATGGTACCTCTAACAATGCAATGCTTCCTCAGTACTGCACTGGAGTGTCAGCTATGATATTTGTACTGGAGCACTGGACTGGGATTTGAACCCAGAATCTTGTGATGCAGAAGCAAGAGTGCTGCCTATTGAGCCATGGCTACCTGGACAGGAAACAAGCAGGAAAAGTTTGGGACCAGGACAGGCCAAAGGGTATTTTTTTTTTGTCCACTGTAGGGGCTTGAAAGGCTGAATTTGCCTACTTCTGCCCCTAATTCCTATGTTCCTATTTTAAGATCCATGTGGACAACTCCCCTGGCAGCTGATTCCACCACCTCAGCGATCAC
The DNA here is from genome assembly GCA_024679065.1 of Sphyrna mokarran. Lineage (NCBI taxonomy): Eukaryota > Metazoa > Chordata > Chondrichthyes > Carcharhiniformes > Carcharhinidae > Sphyrna > Sphyrna mokarran. Next base: position 14,818,098 of record JAGIQG010000020.1, on the reverse strand, counting down.
TTCTGGCCTGAGCAGTTTCTGCGCATATTCTGATCATGTTTTAAATGATACCCAGGAGTTAACGCACCTCAGGCCCCATTTTGTCAAATAGCAAGTGAGTTTCAAACTCATTAAAAACTAGTCTGGAGTTAAAATTGGGCCCTTGCATTAACCACTGTTGCCCAAATACTTTCTTATCAATTACAAAGTCTGCTTTGTACTATAACCTCAGCTTTGAGGAAGTGCCTCACACAGACCCTGCCCTTTAAAATTCTGACATGCAGACCTAAACTTAGTGCAAAGTTGATTGAAAGTCCATAGAATATGGAAGAGATACATTGTCTCCCTTTGGGATCAATTCAGGTTTTAGCATCCAGTTTATAATCCACTAGGTTAGTATCAATGCAAAGCTGCAGCCACTTCACACCTGCACTAAATTGTCAAAGCGAGTGCCCCTTAAAAGCTAATTCTGAATAAGTGAATAAACCATACTGCCATAATTGGGCCTCCAAAGACATTTGAGACCTACAGCCGGTGTTAACATAAATACGTTAAAAGGATTCCATAAAAAAAGTTCCTGCAGTTCGAAACCTTTAAGTAATTAATTACATGAAATGAGCTTGACTTATGGGAACAGAAATACAATTTTATTTTGTACAATATGTACTTGCAACCGCATAATAAGTTTTAAAGTCTATTTATTAGTATCACAAGTAGGCTTATATCAACACTGCAATGAAGTTATTGTGAAAATCCCCTAGTCACCACACTCCAGTGTACCCAGGTTTGGATACACTGAGGGAAAACTTAGCTTGACCAATGCACCCAACCAGCATGTCTTTCGGACTGAGAGAAAACCAGAGCACCCCGAGGAAACCCATGCAGGCACAGGGAGAACATGCAAATTCCACGCAGACATTGACCCATGCCAGGAATCAAATCTGGATCCCTGGCACTGAGAGTAAAAGTAAAGTTATTTATTAGTGACAAGCAAGGCTTACATCAACACTGAAATAATGTTATTGTGAAATCCCCTTAGTCGCCACACTCCAGCTCCCGTTTGGGTCAATGCATCTAACCAGCACATCTTTCAGACTGTGGGAGGAAACCACAGCACCTAGCGGAAAATCACGCAGACATGGAGAAAATTTACAGAGTCCACACAGACAATGACCCACACTGGGAATTGAGCCCGGGTCCCTGGCACTGTGAGGCAATACAATGCTAACCACTATGGTATCATGCCACCCCACCACATCACATATTCAGCAAAGGGTCGCCAGATTGAGTCAGCTCCTTTAACAAACTGCCAGCGTGAGACCTACAATCATGTAACACCTTAATGCCAATATTCTCCTGCAGAAACTGCGGACAAAATCCGATCCGATATGAAATCAAATCTATTGTTGTCAGTACTCTTCGACTCTGCGAAAAGAAATGGCCACTGATACCAAGGTAGACAGTGAGCAGTGAGTCATCAATCATTCTGCCAAGAATCAACTCATTGCAACCCACCACAGAAACAAGTTCCCACTCAATCGTACTGCACAGGTAATGGGACATAAGCATTTACATGGTTCCAACATCTGCTCTGCGCTAACAAACAAGCAGCAGCATGAAATATGACAGAGGCTATCAGCCTCTACCACAGCAATAAAATGAATACATTGACTTCAGCAACATAAGCTAAAATCTTGCTTCCCGTTGTCCTGATCAACAGACCACAATCATTCCTGCAACACAAAATGTGACATTCCAGCTCCACAAACTGTGAAGTCCAATGCATCAAAGTCTGAAACTGTTTCCCTCTTAAATGATATGTAATTAAAAAGAGTCCAATTTAGATAGTAATTAAAAAAGTTCTTTTTTCTCCATGGTTAAGCGAGTGCAGCACATTAAGGAAACCATGTTCTTCACATTATTACTTATGTTGTTGTGCATATAGAGTGCGCCCTGTGTATAGAATCATAGAGTCCTACAGTGCAGAAGGAGGTCATTCAGCCCATCAAGTTTGCACCTATCACAATCCCATGCCGGCCCTATCCCCATAACCCCATGCGTTTACCCCAGCTAGTTCCCCTGATACTAAGCGGCAATTTAGCATGGCCAATCCACCTAACCAGCACATCTCCGGACCGTATGAGGAAACCGGGGCACCTGGAGAACACCCACGCAGACATGGGGAGATGGGGGTGGGGGAGGGGATGACCATGCTTAACCTGTAATGGGGTTGGCTTTACTCATAGAACAAGTACTGGGCCCAGTGTGTTTTCATTTATTTGTTAGTGTCACAAGTAGGCTTACATCAATACTGCAATGAGATTACTGGAAAATCTCCTAGTCGCCACGTGCTTGCATCTGTTTGGGTACACTGAGGAAGAATTTAGCATGGCCGATGCACTTAACCCGCTGGTTTTTCTGACGGTGGGAGGAAAGAGGAATACCTGGAAGAAATACATGGAACAGTGTGCAGACAGTGACCTGAGCCAGGAATTGAACCCAGGTCCCTGGCATTGTGAGGCAGCAGTGCTAACCATGTGCCACAATGCTGCCCTTCCCTCCAAGTTTAAGGTCGAAATGGGGCAGTGACAGCATAACAATTAAGGCATTGAGCTCACATTGTCCAGCTGCCACCATTTCATTGGGTCTTGGAATCAATAGCTAGAGTGACTCCCAAAGCAAGTGAGTAAGTGAATCAAGGTCATGTGGCATTTTCCTGCTGTTGAACATGGTGAGCTCACACTGCTGAACCCATCGAGTGTAGTGACTTTACCAATGGTACCTCAAGGACCACTCACATATATCTAATCGGATCATTGATATCACTTCATAGCTCGTAAAGAAGAAGTATTCAATTGAAAAGGAAATACTCCATGCGAAGGTTGTACTGTCCATGGCTAACTAAGAATGTTAAATGTGGTATCAAATTGAAAGAAATGAGGTGCAAGGCTGTGAAGATTAGTATTCACCCAGAAAAATTAGGAAAACTTAAGAACCAGAAAAACTGGACTAAAGAAATAATAATGAAGAAGTATAAGAGAAAACTAGCAAGAAATATAAAAACAGACAGTAAAAGATTCCACAATTATATTAAAAGAAGAGTAATTAATGTAAGCATTGGGCCCTTAGAAGATAAAATGGGCAATTAACAATTGGAAATAAGGAAATGGTAGAGATTTTGAACAAATATTTTATATCAGTTTTCACATGAAAGGAAAGTAGAAAATCAAAGAAGTAAAAGGGAGGGAGGAACTTAAAACAGTCACAATCCCAAGAGAAAAAATATTAGGAAAGTGCATGGGATCAAAGGCTGACAAATTCCTTGGGTTTGACTGTCTTCCTTCAAGGATCTTAAAAGCAGGGCCAGGAAGGGGAATTGTAGATGCTGCTGTTTGTGGACACCTACTGCTCTCTTTAATCCTCATATCCTTTCAGTGCCCAGATTTGAAAACCAATGTCACAGTGGGGCAAAACTGTTTCAGATTGGTTTAGTCGGTTCTGGGCGTCTACTAATACCATCAGGTTTTAGCATGATGTTCTTTACGACCTCAACTTTGTCAAACAATTACAGACAACAGTCCAATGAAATGTGGGTTGGGTAGATTGGCCAGGTTAAATTGCCTCTTAGTGTCAGGGAGACTAACTCGGGTAAATGCATGGGACTATGGGGATAGGGTAGGATTGTGGTCAGTGTGGACTCAAAGGGCCAAACGGCCTCCTTCTACACTGTGAGATTCCATAATTCTCTTAACTTGCTCATTCCTACTGTCCAGTCAGCTCCACTTCTTTGAACCTGGCCTTGTGCAATATCTAGACACCCCCATCCAAAAGACTTGAACCTTAAGCATTGCAAACAACAATCCTACGTACCAACAAGAATATCTTAAATTAATGATGACATATTCTATTGACACGCCTGCATTAATGTGCTATTTCTATTCACACAAATGAGCTATGTTAACAGATAAATTACACTTTGCACCGCGTGATAAATATTTCCTCATTTTAAATTGAAACTAACCATGCATCAAAATGCCCAGCGTGGAGAAAATAACAGCAGAGCAAAGTGCTACAGATGCCGCAAATCTGAACTATAAACAGAAAATGGGGCAGCTAGCATCTGTGTAGAGAGAAGCAGAGGACAGGATCTTGACCCCACTTTGTCCGTGTGATTGCCAGCCGACGCTCAATATTTGATAGAATCTCGCCGGTGAGGTTGCGATCTCCGATTTCTGCCACCCCTTACCAGCAATGTAATCAGATTCATACCCATTCATTTAAATAAATCTGAATCTAATTAAAGATCCCCTCCAACAGATCTCACCTCCCCACCCCCCGCCCCCACTAATCCCTCTAGACGTGGTATAACATTGACGAGGCTTACAACAGGTTCATGCAAATGTGAACCTGCTATGGGGATCCCTCGGGGGTCACAAAGGTCACTATAGCCCCCCTGGGCAGTGCCCCCAGAAACAGGTTTGCACTGCAAAGTTGGCAGTCCTGATGTGGCAGTTCCAGCCTGGCGGTGCTAACCTGTGCCAGGGAACTGTGCTGGGGCCAAGGATCTCACATGCAGGAGCTTATCTATTTGTAGTGGAGAGGTGAGGGGTTGGGGGGGTGGAACTGGTGGTAGGGGAGGAGGGGGAATCAGACTAAAAGAAGCAGTGGAGATGCTGGTGATGATCAGGGTGGAGGAAGGGGATTCTAGTGATGATCAGAGTGGGGGAAGGGGATACTGGGGAGGCGGGAAAGGGTATGCTGGAGAAGAGTGTTATCTATGCGGAGAGATTGAGTTGTGAAGAACATAAGAATTAGGAGCAAGAGTAGGCCATCTAGCCCTTCGAGCCTGCCCCACCATTCAACAAGACCATGGCTGATCGGAAGTGGATCAGTTCCACTTTCCCGCTTTCTGCCCATAACCCTTAATTCCCTTGTCTATCAGAAACCTATCTACCCGTGACTTAAATATATTCAGCGAGATAGCCTCCACCACTTCACTTGTTCTCCCCAGAAAGATGGAGAATGAGGGTAGACCTAATAGAGGTGTATAAAATTATGAAGGGCATAAATAGGGTGAACAGTGGGAAGGTTTTTCCCAGGTCGGAGGTGACGAACACGACGGGTCACAGGCTCAAGGTGAGAGGGGCAAGGTTTAACTCAGATATAAGAAGGATGTATTTTACACAGAGTGGTGGTGGCCTGGAATGCACTGCCAAGCAGGGTGGTAGAGGCAATCATGCTGGGGTCGTTTAAGACTTATCTAGATAGCCACATGAACAGACTGAGAATGGAGGGATACAAACACAAACAAATGGTCTAGTTGAACCATTCAGCGGTGCAGGCTTGGAGGGCCAAAGGGCCTGCTCCCTGTGCTATATTGTTCTTTGAGTGGGTTGGGGATGGGATGAAAAGCTATAGATCTCCCCATGGTTGGTGATGAGTAGGGGCCAGTGGCAGAGAGAGATTATTTTTTGTTACTGTGATCAGGGTGTCCTGATCTCAGTGCAGACGGTTCCGAGCTCAAAGAGTCCCTGCCTTGCCTGAGTGGAAGTTAATGTGACAAGAGTTGGAAAGGTGATTGGCCAATGTTTTCTCTCCAGAATTGACACTCTGCCTCATTTCATCCAGAGTCAATGCTTCAGCCCTACCAATGCAGAGAGAAGGTCACTCACCTTCTCTCTGCACAGATGCTGCGAGATGTGCTGAACATTTTTAACTCTTCCCGTTTATAATAGAGTCAAAATAACCCCTTGTGCCAGCCATCCGACAAGCAATCAGATTTTCCTGGGAGCCTTTCATTTTTCTGAGCGTTGAACACAGCAGCAGCTGCCTAACACCTGCTTTTGTCAAACATTAAACATGAATTTTCAAAGAAAAAAAAAAGGTATGAAGAAACATGATCAATAAATGCAATAAACTGACAATTTAGAAAAAAAAGTAAAAATGATCATTAAGATGTACCAAGCAGCAGAGATAAATAATACAACTTTTACAAAGCAGGACTGGAGAGAGAGAGAGAGAGAGAGACTACATCCCAATTTCTGGTCACCAGGGAAAGGGGAGGAAACAGGAATGGAGCTAAAGAGTTGGGTCAAACTAACCCCAATCTTGGGATCACTGGTAGCTACGTGCATTCCAAGTCAGCCTCAGTGGAACACATACAAAAGTGAGAGCCGGGAGCAGGTTTCCTTTCTGCCCAGGGTTTTGTTCTCAGCCTATTTGATGTGTGAATAGGTTTTTTGGGTTGGAGGGAGGAGGAAGGAAGCTCAAAGTTTATTTATTAGTGTCACAAGTAGGCTTACATTAACGCTGAAAATCTGGCACATGTTCAGATAGGCTGAGGGATAATTTAGCATGGCCAATGCACCTAAGCAGAATGTCTTTCAGACTGTGGGAGGAAACCCACACAGGCATAGGGAGAACATGCAGACTCCGCACAGATAGTAACCCAAGCTGGGAATTGAACCTGGGTTGCTGGCGCTGTGAGGCTGCAGTGCTGACCGCTATGCCACCGTGCCATTCATGTATGGGCCCCTGCATTGTGTATGTGCCTTCTTCATTCCCTGTCTCAGATCTCTGTCTCTCTCTCTCTCTCACACACACATGTACTCACTCATGCTCTCACACATTCAGTCACTCACTGTCTCAAACACAACGCATAGGAGTGAATTTCACCATTCTGCCTGCCACAGGAATCGGGCGGGATGCAGACCGTGGACTTCAGGTGGGATTTTCCGGTTTCAGAAGGAGTGAGGTGGGAAAATCTTGCCCATAAACTCACTCTCACGCATACTCACTTATTACAGCTTTAGTAAGAAAGCCCAAACTTCTCAAGTTTGTCTTCCTAACTCAGCCTTCTTGTCCTTCATAAAATCCTGGTGAACCTAAAATGCCGCTTTTTCCTTCTATATCCTTTCCATTTGAGGCTGCTTCACATTACATAGTCTCTGTGCTGCTACATCTTTGACAACTGGCACTTACTCACTCACTCCAGACCTCGGGAAGTTTGGAGATTTACTTGCTAATGTTTCAAACAATTATATTTATAATTTAAATTTATATATTGTCTGTAAGAAAGGTAAAAATGTTTCAACTTCATTTAAGTTTTGTTTATGAACCTTGGTGCCCGTGTGTCTCGATAGATGTGCCACTGAGAGAGGATTTATATATTTTGAGTTGCCTGTATATATTTCTCAGAATCAGAGAATACTACAGTGGAGGCTCTTCAGTCCATCGAGACTGCACTGATGCATGAAAGATCCTGACCTGTCCATCTAATCCCATTTGCCAGCACTTGCCCCATAGCTTAACTAGCAACCCTGCAGTTAAAGAGAGAGGTTAAAAAGGGTTGAAATTTCTGTGATAACTACTCAGTGGGAAGGCTTTTCTGTGGCACAACTACAGTGGTCCAAGGATACAGGCACGGGAAAGACTGGGGTGAGGGATGTCCTGTGTGTGTGTGTGGGGGGGGCGGGGGGGGCAGTGTATGTGTGTGTGCTTCAGAGGGAGAAGACAGGGAGCTGAACTTATCCCAGGAGGAATTGACTCCAGGGCAGTTGGCACAATAAACTGAATAATCACTGAACTCAGTAAAGTGGGCAGCTCAGCAGAGTTGCAAATGGAAAGCTGAGTTTCGGGAACTCATTTGTCTACTCTGGGAGGAATTCTTTGGGCTTCTGCCAAGAGTTACGATGACCCAGAGAATCAGGCAAAAAGCAAGTCTGGAACCAGGCTCTGGCTCAATGCTCCCAGACAACCTTGATGTGTAGATGCCAGTGATGGATTGGGATAAGCAGATATCTGTGACCCAGATATTTATAACCCCCATGATTTGCCTGGGCTTACAAAATCTCACTATCTATCCTGGCTGGAGACAACACATATCTCCTTAAATTGTGCTTAACGCTGTCTCTACTCACATTATTTATACCTTTAAGACTTGATTACCTATAAATAGTGAAGATTCACATTCCAAACATTATCTTATAAATTGAGTTTGTGTCTATACATGCCTTGTGTGTGAACACAACTTCTCACTCACCTGAAGAAGGAGCGAGATTCCGAAAGCTTGTGCTGCCAAATAAACCTGTTGGATTTTAATCTGTTTTGTGAGACTTCTTATTGTGCCCAGCAGACTTGCCAACCCCCATTGGGTTCCCACCCATGGGCTATAAATATCCAATTTGGCCAGTTCACAAATAATTAGCAGGATTTAAGCCTGATTCAAATCACTCTCGCTATTCACCCATCTCCCTGGCACGATCTGCAGCAAGTGGGCTTCCGTGCTTGTTGTCACAAATAAGGACCTGGCGTGGCAGAGCCAACGATTCTGGAAGCACCACAAATCCCTCAGCAATGAGAGACATCCTTCTTCCCCCACACCATGCAGGTGTGAGGTGTACCTGACCTGACCCCCCACCCCCACTCATCCCCTTCCTCTTCAGAGACATTCGTCAAATCCTAGTTCTCCCTCAGACACCTGACTCAGCTCTGTTGCCCCTCAGGCCCTTCTTTTGCCCTCAGACTCTCCATTCAGGCCCCTTTGGGGCGGCATAGTAGCACACTGGTTAGCACTGCTGCTTCATAGCTCTAGGGTCCTGAGTTCAATTCCCAGCTCGGGTCACTGTCTATATGGAGTTTGCACATTCTCCTTGTGTCTAAAAGGGTTTCCTCTGGGTACTCTGGTTATTCATCCCACAGTCCAAAGATGTGCGGGTTAGGTTGATTGGCCATGCTAAGAAATTGCCCCTTAGTGAATAGGGAAACATAGGTTAGAGGGATTAGTGGGTATAATTTATAGAGATATGGTGGTAAGGCCTGGGTGGGATTATGTTCGGTGCAGACTTGATGGGCTGAAGGACCTCTTTCTGCAATGTAGGGTTCTATGTTTCTATGATTCCCCCTTTAGCCTCCCTAGTTAGCCCCTCTTTGCCCTTCAGGCTCCCAATTCAGGACCCTCTTTCCCGTTTAGACTCCCGCACTCAGATCCCATTTCCCCTCAGGCCACCCACTCGGCACTTTCAGACCACATGCTTGGGCAGTACTAATGGTGCACTACCTGGCACCCTGGCAATGATACCAGGCCTGTTGTTATTGGTTTCAGTGGCAGTCAAGGAGGTATGCCCAGTGTTGTTCACCGCTCTGCTTCTGCCAGGCTGTAGAGGAAAATTCACTCAGGGTTCCTGGGTATGCGATGGGCTCGGGGCTGCTGGCGAGAACACAATTTTGGATCCTCCCTGCCTCCCATTGGCCCCTCATTCACTCATCATGCTTTGCATTCATCTGAATAGACTTAACCATCATTAATCCGCTCACCTTCACCAGCTATCCACTCCTCCACCATATATTGACACCGTGCTGACATGATATCACATCTGCATGGTTTATGACAGGTTGACACAGGTATGAACCTGTTGTGGGGTCTCTCCAGGAGCATTAAGGGAATTATAGCCCCTGAGGGAGAGGCAATTGACTAGGCAGTGCCCTAGCAATGCTGCCTGCCCTGCTCCTTGGCACACGTTGGCACTGTCAGGTTGACATGCTCATGCCAACCTCGCAGTACCAATCTGTATCAACAGATGGAGTCCAGTGGAGCCTCACTGGGGAGGGAAGATACTTTTATATGTGATGGAGAGGACAGAAAATGCCAGTGATGACCACTGGGGAATGGAGGGGGGTGGGGGAATAGGGGTGCAAGATTGGTGCCAGCTGAGACTGTTGGGGGGTTGGAATCCAGGGAAGTGAGAGACAGGGATGGAGAAGAGGTTAACTCCACCTGGGGTGAGGGGCGGAAGTTTGTGGTTCAGCCTCTGAGACCCTCATGGTGGACTTGGGGGGAAGATTATTCAGGTTATGATCAGGATGCCATCTTTAAAGATGACACCACAGTCTCTGGATTTTGCAAGTGTGTTGAGGCCCCTCATTTTCCTTGCATGACAGCAGGAAACACGTCCTTGATTGTTTGTTTTGGTAAAATATGGGAAGATCTGGAGGGAAACTTACTGGTTTTCTTGCCAGAAACAACACTGCTCTTTGGTAAGATTTAGCTATTTGTGGCTGGACTGCCCTCTTCCAGCCCTGGCAGACCTGCAGATTACCCCTGGCATGGTGATTTCAGGCAGTCATGGGATCAGTGCCTGCATTTCTACCCATCAGCTCTGAGAGTGCTGAAGTGGCCAACTCACTTTAATCTCCACACACTCCCATCCTCACACTCCCCCTCTTTCCCCTCCCCCTCCCCTCCCCTCCCCTCCCCTCCCCTCCCCTCCCCTCCCCTCCCCTCCCCCTTCCTTGTCATCTGGCAGGATTTTAAAACATTGCAGCACTCCATTCTGCAGCACAAACTTACTGCTCTCTCTGTCAGAAACCACAGGTGTGAGTGTGGATAAGGTGAGAATGCTCTTCTTCAGCGAGGAGAGGTAGTCCCCTTGTTAGTAGTGACGGCACCTTTTCATTTGTAGGTGGGTCTGAGTGCAGAGTTGGCTGCTCTTTTAAAATGGCCACCAGATCTTGAAACAATGGGACTGGCCAATGGGTTGCTCAAAATGGGCTTATTAACATCTTTCAAGTGAGTGAAATGCTTCCACATCAAGACCTCACAGCACCTTGTGTGTTTCAATCAAGTCACCTCTTAGTCTCTCATTTCAAACAGATACAATCTTAGCTTCTCCAATCTTTCCTTATAAGACAACCCTCTTATTCCAGTACGATAACCCCCATGAACTGCATGGGGAATCATTAATTGACCTCTCAGTTGGGTTCGTTGAATATGAGCTCCCTAAGGACTGGTGATTAGCCCATCGGCGGAACTCATCTATTGAGCCCTATATTAGCAGGACTCTGAGTGGCTCCGATAACCTTTTAGTCCCAGTTGAGGCCTGTTGTGTTCACCACAGGCTTGTGGTTATTGTTTATTTTCATTTGTGCAATAAAAGCACGGCCAACTCCTGGAGTTATTATATTTCTCTGTACTGCTTCCAACTCATTTACATCTTTCTTTAAATAAGGTGACAAGATTGTACACAGTACTCTGAATGTGGTCTCCCTATTGCCCTGTATAACTGAAGCATATCCTCCCATCTTTGGTGTTCAATTCCCCTCATAATAAACAAAAACATTCTATTGGTGTTTCTAATTATTTGATGCATCTATATGCTGGCCTTCAAAGAGGAGGGAGGTGACCTAGCTGTTTCACAGGAACAACAGAGTTAGACTGACTAACCTGAACCTTAGTGAGGACCAGTGCAGGAAGAGAGACACATCCCACATTGCCTGAAGTTGTTCAGGCCAATGGTGCGATTTATGTGTATAATGTATGTGGATACAAGATGAAGACTTGTAAAATTGCCAGCTCCAATGCACTCCTCCTTGATGATCATTCTACACCCATTTTGAGCAAGGGGTCAGCAAGAGCATGCCCCCCCCCCCCCCCCCGACCCTCCCCACCCTGGAAGCCCTGGATGAATCTGTATCTGGAGTTACCATTGCAGATGTCAGAGCAGCCTTCTTGAAGATAACCCATGGAAAGCGATTGGCCTGGATGGGATATCTGTATGTGCACTCAGATCGTGCATGGATCAGCTGGTGGGGGTATTCACATCCATTCATCTTCAAACTCTCTTTACAATGATCTGAAGTCCCTAACTGCCTCAAGAAGACCATTATCCCGGTACCTAAGTAAAGCATGCTGCTTGGTTTTTATGACTATCGGCCCGGTAGCTCTGACATCCATCATTACGAAGTGCTTCGAAAAGTTAGTCATGGCACAAATCAATTCCAGCATCCCGCTCTTTTTTTTGGGAAGAAGATACAAACGTCTGAGGTCACATACCAACACATTCAAGAATAGCTTCTTCCCTGGTGCCATCAGACTTTGTATCGATTTACCTTGCATTAAGTTGATCTTTCTCTACACCCTAGCTATGGCTGTAACACTACATTCTGCACTCTCTCATTTTCTTCTCAACGAACGGTATGTTTTATCTGTGTAGCACATAAGAAACAATACTTTTCACTTATTATTGTCACATGTATTAATATAATCAAATCAAATCAAAATGTAAGGATTTGGGGTGCATATTGCCCCTTTAAAAGTGTGGGCAGGTGACCCCTGAGGGGTTAGCTTCTCCCACTGGGGGACTCAATTAAGTAGCCTTAGATCTGATTATGGAACACTGCACGTCGACAATAAAGAATTCTCAAGTTTTCACGCTACTAAGCCCACCTTCTGCATCTTACATTGAGGGGTGCATACATAGTAAATGAATCCCTGCATTGTGATCACTTCAAGCTGAAGACATCTATAATATTAGTCTGATTGAGAATATTCCTCCCTAAAGTACTGATGGATAGTATGCAGAGTGAATTATCTCAGTGCATGTTTTCCATAGGGCTCAGGAACCAATAGACAAGGGTTAAGAACATAAGAACTAGGAGCAGGAGCAGACCATCTGGCCCCTCGAACCTGCTCTGCCATTCATTAAGGTCATGGCTGATCTTTTCATGGGCTTAAGTTTACTTACCCGCCTGCTCACCATAACCCTTAATTCCTTATCTATTCTTGCCTTAAAAACATTCAGTGAGGTACTGCTTCACTGGGCAGGGAATTCTACAGATTCACAACCCTTTGTGTGAAGAAGTTCCTTCTCAACTCAGTCCTAAATCTGCTCCCCTTATTGTGAGGCCATGCCCCCTAGTTCTTGTTTCACCAGCCAGTGGAAACAAATTCTATGTTATTTATTCCCTTCGTAATTTTATATGTTTCTATAAGATCTGTCCTCATTCTTCACAATTCCAGAAGGGTTGTGGGGTAGTCACTTTAAGATTTCCACAAATGCATCATCTCCATGTGTAGACAGCCGGGCTACTGTCACCAAATCCTGCCATGTTCAGAGTTTCACTTCAATAATGTCCGTGGTCTGTGATCTCTGGCAGTGTTAAGTGCAGAGGTCCAGCTACTTTTGAGGCAGTCCTTAGGTTGGTAACATTCTTCAGCAGACCAGCATTCCCCTGTCATATTATGGACTTCATTATGCTGAGTGACTGGAGAGGCTGAGTTTTTCTCCTTACAGCAGAGAAAGTTAAGAAAGTATTTAATAGAAATGCTCATAATTATGAGAGTTTTAAAAAAGGACTAATTGAGAGATTTTTTGTTTGTCCACTAGAAGGAAAGTAGTGAGAGGATCTAATCAAATGAACCAGAGAATGATGTAGTGACTTTAAGAAGTGAATTGTTCAGATCATAGTCCAAAAGGATGGTGGAAGCAGATTCCAAAAGATATTAGGATATATACTTGGAAAGAGAAAATTTTGAGAAAATAAGGGAAAATAATTGGATCATTACTTCAAAGAGGCCTTTATTTGCACTCAATGGCTGGGATTTGCATAGTCTGTGCCCCCACCTGCTACTATTCCCCTAGTGGGCAGGGTGGAAAAATTTCACCAATGTTCTTCCACTCTCCATCCTTTTGACATGGAGCACTACATTGCACGGTGGGAGTTAAGGGATGAGAGAGACATCCTCTTCAGATGCAGTGGATGACAACCCCCTCCCCGCACTCCCGTCGCCACTCCAAAATCCAAAGCCAACAAGGGATCAAATGCAACAGTGGCTAAGGGCTCAATCGCAACAGTCACTGAGCACCCAGCCAGCATGAGGTTTTCTATAGTACAATACTTTGGATAGTGTTGAGAACAGTTGGTCCTTTGCTAAGTCCTATATAATTTTGCCCTACAATGGCCACAGCTATTGTTGGTGATAAATCAAAAGGACAATGCCAAGGAAACCAATGAGTTAGAGGACGCAGGATTTCCTCTGGTTCTGAAATCCATTACAACAGGGCAAGATCTTACAATTCGAGCCTAGTCACTTGGGAATGAAAACAGAAAGCATTTATTCAAGAAAAGTCTAGCGGAAATCTTGAAAAGATTGTGCCTTCAAACTTCAAGACAGAGTTTGATAGAGCTTTCTTGAGACAGAGTACTGTGGAATCTAGAAAGGCAGGCTAATAAAGTCATCTTCTTAACCATAGAGTTTTACAGCACGAAAAAAGGTCCTTTTGTCATCGTGTCTGCACCGGCCATCCAACACCAATCTATTGTAATCCCATTTCCAGCATTGATCTTGTATGCCTTGGTGTTATAACCATAGAATCCTTAACAGTACAGAAAGATGCCATTCAGCCCATTGATTATCCACCAACTCTTCGAAAGAGCATCCCACCCATGTCCATCCTTGTAACCCTATGCATTCACCCTGCTAATGCCCCTAACTTGCATACTTTGGGACACTCAGAGACAATTTAGTGTTGCCAATCCACAAAATCTCTGGACTGTGGAGGAAACCGGAGTGGTGGCAAGTATACAGCCATGATCATACTGAACTATGGAATCATAGACTCCCTTCAGTGCAAAGACCATTCAATCCATCGAGTCCGCACTGACTTTCTGATAGAGCATTTTTACCCTGGCCCTAACCCGTGCCCTATCCCCATAACACCAAACATTTTCCATAGCTAATCCATCCATCCTACATATCTTTGGATACTAAGGAGTAATTTAACACGGCCAATCAACATTTGGACTGTGGGAGGAAACCGGAGCACTCAGAGGAAACTCACGCAGACACAGGGAGAATGTGTAGACTCCACATAGCCAAGGCTGGAATTGAACCTGGGTGCCAATGTACTGCCCACTCCAACTGAGTGGTAGGAAGCCTCAGAGCGTTGCAAGGTCCATTGCAGCACCTATGCCACTGCGGCAGGATGTCTACAATATTAGCTTGAAGCTATATGACAGTATCTCATTGACCATCACTTCTTGCAATTGGTTCATTCCCTTACCCCTAACTGTTCAATTACATCTCAGATCATTATTTGAAGAAGGCCATTTCCTCATGAATAAAACACTTCCATCTGCTGGCCCACCATTATTATACATGCCATTCTGAATATGTCACACCCACAACAGAAACACTCTGCAGACAATGTTATCAATAGAAAAGGTGTCACAGTTTAATCATAGAGGACAAGTGGTTGAAGAAATAGATAAACTGCAAATTAGTTCAGTTTTCCAAGATTCTTGTGATCAGTGACCTTAAACTTAAGCCTGAGATGGCCAAACTGCAGAGAGAGGCTCTGTTGTCTGTGGCTGAACTGCTCTGGTCTACTACCTTGGTATTAGGATTTCCAACCCTCCAGGATTGACCTAGAGTCTCCAGAAATTGAAGATCAATTTCCAAGACATTGTTGTGTGACCCTGGAGAAAAATCATCAGGATGCTAAAATAAAAATTGGCAGAACATACCCACTTTCGAGATCTTCCAGCCCTGCTGGCAGCACACCCTCCACCCAGGCTTCCTGGCAACAAAGGGTGGATTCAATGGAAAATCCCATTGGCAGGGATAGGACCTGAACATCCTACTGCCAGCCCCTCCCACCACAGAGATTAATGCTACAGGGAAGAGGAAGGTGATCAAAGTATCCCATCTCGGATTAACATCTCAATGAAGGATAGCTTCTTTGACACTGCAGCAACCTTTCAGTGCTGTATCAGGGTGTGATCATGACTTATGTGCCAGAAAATTCTGGAATAGGATTTGAATGTACAATCTACTGAAAGAAAGCAACCACTGAGCCACACCACATGGCTCCAAAGTGAAAATGTGGTCAAGCAGAAGTGTGAAATGCTTTCCAATTGCTATCAACTTAGCTTTGTCTTTGGGAAATAGCTACAGCCTGAGCATGTGGTTACAATGAGATGAAAGGGTGATTGCAATATCTCATTATCATTGGGGAAGCATGGGTTTTAAGGGAGGGAAATGTTTGAAGAGTGTGGCTGGGTCTCTAATGCCTGATGTGGAGGCAGTGGCAAGGTTTGACCTGAAAAAATGGAAAGGAATAATTTTTCTCTTTGTTCAATTCAGGTCATTAAATTTCTTAATGAAGGCCTTGGAGAGGGTCCATAGGAGGTCCATGAGAATGATTCTGGGCATAAAAAGCTTGACATATGATGAGCATTCAAAGATTCTGGATCTGTATTCGATGGAGTTTAAAAGGATGGGATGGGGGAGGGGGGATATAATTGAAGCTTACAGAATATTGAAAGGTCTGGATAGAATGGATGTAGGGAAGATGTTTCTATTAGTAGAAGAGACTAGGATCCAAGGGCACAGCCTCAGAATAAAGGAAGAAATGAATCAAGGTGAGGGTGATGAATCTATGATATTCATTGTCACAGAAGACTGTGGAGACCAGGCCAATATTTCAGACAGATATAGATAGATTCTTGCTGGGAAAGGGATCAAAGGTTAAGGGGAAAATGCATGGGAATGGGATTAAGAAACTTATCTGCCATGATTAATTGGTGGAGCAAACTCAATGGGCCAAATGGTTTCGTTCTGCTCCTGTACCTAATGGTCTTCCAGCACTGCATCTGTATCCTGGAGATGATGCTTCTACTGTTAATGTTTTCATTTTGTTGCAGCATCTGCTGGGGAAATGCTTTTTGGCAGTAATAATGGAGGGGACTTGTCTTGCCCTCCCCCTCCCCCCTCCCCCTCCCCCCCCCCTCCCCCCTCCTCCCCTCCCCCCTCCCCCTCCCCCCCCTCCCCCCCTCCCCCCTCTCCCTCCCCCCTCCCCCTCCCCCCTCCCTCCCTCCCCCCTCCCCCTCCCCCCCCTCCCCTCCCCCTCCCCCCTCCTCCCCCCCTCCCCCCTCCCCCTCTCCCCCTCCCCCCCCTCCCCCTCCCCCTCCCCCTCCTCCCCCCCTCCCCCTCCCCCCCCCTCCTCCCCCCTCCCCCCTCCCCCCCCCTCCCTCTCCCCCCACTCCCCCCCCCTCCCCCTCCCCCCCTCCCCCCCCCTCCACCTCCCCTCCTCATCACTTGTTCCACTTCACCATTGCATTAATGAATTTGGTAGACCTTGCAGAACATATCTGGCACAGGAAATTTGTAGAAACATACCAAGTTTTTTTAATTTCCAAATCAAACATGTGCTTAAGTGGTGCAAGCCTCGCTTTAGTGAGGCATTGAGCCTCCTGAAAATCCCTAGATTGGTGATCAGAGAAATCAAATACTACTAACCTGGGGTCAGCTCACCCAAGCAGATTTTAAGTGATGTCCAACCATCACCATGGTTCCGGCTTGTAACCACTGACAAAACAGGCCTACGTCCCATTTCCCCTCATTTCATCAATTTGATATTCCCCTCGCACTCCCTGCAACCATGTCCAGTGCAATAGCCCTGAGTGATATTTTGAGTAACTCATGACGAGAAATGTCTGCTCCTCATGTTAGAGTTGGCAGCAGTGGTGGCAAAGGTTGAGTTTAGCTTTGCAATGCCATGCAATGCCTGAAAACATCAACCTCCAAGTGCATACAAGGGAGCTCTCATTGTGTAGGGTGCAGGCTATAGACAGAAGGCAACAGCCAGGGAGCAAGACTGGCTATCAAATCTAAAGAAATGCCTCTGAACAAAGGGAGATGTAGCCTCTCTGCCACTGATTCCTACAGCCAATCTATGTGGGCTTGAAATGCTTAGGGGGTTGCTTGTAAATGCAGCTGCTTGAGGGCATTGTGTCAGGCACACGCGAAACCTGCTCTCGGGAACCTGCAGTCTTTTGTTATGTAGATACAGCAAGCAGCAGCCTTTGCTTTTTGTCAGTGGGAAAGGGAGAGAGAGGAGGGGAAAGAGACGTTGTACTCAGCTGACCAAGCCCGTTCCAACGTCACCACACTAAATGAGACAAAACAAGGGAACAGCTTAGATGCTGAATGCACTCTGCTGTTGCTGCTGCTTTTTGTGTTCTGAAGAAGCCCCTTACTGTCAGCAGGTGCTTAGCTACAAGCTGCTCAGTGTTCCCCACCATCCCCCCCCCCACTCACCCCCTACACCAGACCGCAGAGCAATGGCTCTGGTATTGCCAACCCATTGGTGATTACCTGCTAAAACGGGTCTCGCTTTGATTAGAAAGTCGCTTGTTTCCCCCCTCTCTTTTCCCCCCCTGTAGTAACTGCTACAGATAGGCATCGCCAAACCGGCTCAAGAGAGGGAGAGTGGGACACTCCTATGGGGAGTGGGGGAAGGAAAACTGTCTTTTGTTTTTTTGTGCGACAGTTCTGACAGAACAGATAGGTGGAGTGGTTCAGCAGCTGGACAGCTCCCTGCCCTCAGCTGCGTGCGTGTGCTCTGTGTGTGTGTGTGTGTGAGTGTGTGCTGTGTGTGTGTGTTTTGTATGTGTTTGTCTGTATGCTTGTGTGTGAGCCAGCGAGCCCCTTACAAAGCTCTGCTCCCTCCACACCGCATCCCCCTCCGGAAGACCCAGCTCACAGATGATGGCCAGCGTGCAGCAAGGCGAGAAACAGCTCTTTGAAAAGTTCTGGAAGGGAACCTTCAAGGCGGTGGCCACCCCCCGCCCAGAGAGCATCATCGTCGCCAGCATCACCGCCCGGAAAACTCTGAACAAGTAAGTGTGCGTTTTCCCGTACATTTTCTCTGTCCCGTGTCTCTGAAACGAAAGGTCAGAACGTTGTAGGCCACGAGTAGCTTGGCAGGCTGTTGTAGATTCAATCGACCATCTGCTATACTTAGCCGCTGTATGGACTGGAGCTCATTCACTTTGCTTATTGGAAATGTCTGTTGTTATCTGGATCAGCCCAGTTTCCCTGTCCACTGCACAGTTCAGACTAGACAGGCAATGACACTCAGGGGGTGGCGATGAACAACGTTAGTGAAAGCTGTCAGCCTCATCGATAAGAACAAAGGATATGTTTTTTAAAAGGATACTTCACTCCTTCAATGCGAAAGATTTTTTTATAGGAGAATGAAGCTAATCGTTTATTCTACTCAGACTGACTTTTTTTTTAACCTATAAAAACCTTAAGTAAAAGCTTCATTGACAGCCGCAGAGTGTGTCAGATTGTTTGTTCGTGACAGACAGGCTGGAGTTTTCACAGATATTTGGGTGAAATCAAATAATAGAAAGTATGCAATAGCATGTGACATGTGTTATTCATGGACAGGTTTTCATCAGAAGGTTTGAGGATTGAATGTCTTACTGAATGGTTAATTAAAAAAAAACTATATTTCAACGAGTTGCGACTAGTATATATTCAAAGCTGTCCATGCATTGCAACTGAAACCACTGTATGAACTGGGATTCATCTGTGTTTAAACTATTGTATTGTACCAGGCTAACCAGCTGCGATGTACCAAGCTGTTTACAACCTGTCTCCAGTGACAACAACACATAACCATTCATTTCAAATCAAACATGACAGTGTGAAGTAATAGCAGGCATAGTCAAGCGCACACCTTGTAAAGAAGGGGGAAAAATGTGAAAGGAGTATTAAAACAAACGACAACGCGTGACTGGTAAAGGAGTAGACTTTGCTTCCACTTTCATTTCAGCCAAGGTTGCATTATTAGCCCAGTCGAGAAGCCAGCCCTGCTCACTGGCTGCTTTCGCTCCCTCTCGCAGAGAAAGCTAACCGATTAATAATACACCGTTATGAAAGTACCGCTAACGCATGTCCACCGTTTGGACTGGGTTCATAGGGAAGGTTTAGCTGGAAACACAATCCTTCGATGATAGTTTGAGATATTCATTAGAAAGATAGTTTGAGATATTCATTAGAAAGATAGTTTGAGATATTCATTGCGGCGAGAATGGCTGTTCAGATTATTGAAATTGACTCAATGTTTATTCAGAAATCGTTGACCTGAAGGCATCTGGTCCAGACTAACACTCCTAATTAATAAATCCAATGGCTAATTTGTGGAATCTTTCTTAAAACATATTCATTATCAGTAGAATTCCGAGAGCAATTAAAAGCAGGGCAAATTCTAAATTAATTCCAATAAAGATGCATTCAGTGAGTGCGGTGTTGATCTTTCCTTTGTAGCACTACACAATCAATACATTAGGTTGTGAGTGTGTATGTACATATGTGTGTGTGTGTGTGTTTGCTCCTGCTCGTTCTATTGCTACGTCGCTAGAAGTTCATTTGGATCTGCCTACAGCCTCTCCCCGTAACACGCAGTTTGGCAATTAGCACTGCCTGTCCGACCCCCCACTTATATCTCTGAATTAACAGTGACACTGTATTCAGCACAGCTACAGCTGTCGGGTCTCTCCCGCTATTGTATCTACAAGCTGTTTCCTACCAGTCAGGGTTCATTAAAAATTCAGCTTATTCTATGAGAGGACAGCTTGGGCACACAGCAGATGGCTTGCAGGCTGACACTAAGCCTGGCTTTCCCCCCTCTCCTCAACAGATGCTGTATGGCTTGGATTATAAGGAAGACGGTGCCGCAGATAGTTTCAAGGGAACTTTTGCAAAAGTTTTTTTTCTCTAAAATGTGTCTGGTCTGTTGCGAGAGGAGGGGGTTGACAGCAGTTGACGCTATGGATCCGTGGAAATAAAGTGAAATAGAGTTATCACTGGAGTTATAGTGAGAACACAATGTGTAGTATATACTGTGTAACTGATGGATTTTGAAATTGTGTTCTTGTTGAAATCTGCACATTTATTATTTTCTTAACGGATGCCAAGTTAGTAGTTATATGCCGAGGTATCCGTGAACAGCTGCTATTAGTAACATCCGCATCCCCGCTACACAGTGACTAAGAAATGACAGATAGGACAGACTGTTTTTGTGGAATACTTTATTATGTGTATCTCTTCTTTTTGAAAAGACAACAGAGCTATGCTGGGAAATACAATAAAGAAACTGATTCCCATTTCTGGGCTGCAGATTTAACTGCAGCCGCATTCTTAGATCTGAAGTTGAGATAAAGGGATTATCTATGGTGCCTCTCCCTACCCAGCCCCACCCCCTCTCCTCCGCATGTTTTAAGGCGCAGATTTAAGTTGAAGTGTGAACTGCTGGCACTGTGACATCCTTCTAAGCACTAACACTGAAATACAATGGGTTCTGAGCGTGATACCACACACTGCCCTTAACAATGATAACCCTTCTGGGTGCGGTGACCTGCTGCCATTGTGCACCTTGCCCATCCTGCACTAACCAGACTTGGATGCCAACTTTAAATCGGTGCCCAAATTCAGTCCATTCCACTTCACGTACTGCACCTGAAATGGTGCCAATGGATGTTGGCACACAGGCAAATAGCATATTTGATTTGATTTATTATTGCATGGGGATACAGTGAAAAGTATTGCTCCTTGCACAGAAGCAATGCCATTCACAGAGTACAGCATAGCATACCATTCATAGAGTACCGTGGCCCAAAGGTTTGACTCTCCTGCTATTTCACCAGCCCACTTCCTTTAAACAGATTACTAAGAGGGACAATTTCAAATAAATACTCAGCGACCATTCACTCCCATCCCTCAGCACAATAGTATGATCCAAATTTTATTCAGGGGTGAGAATTATTTCCTGATCCTTCTGTCTGGCACAGCATACTGCAGCCTCAAAAACATTCAACTGGCTTTGCTTGCACACATCACCATGATCAAAAGCACAATGCTGCCAACCCTTAAAGATACTTATTTGTATTTCACAATTAAACGTGAATATAGCTGGCATGGTTAATCCACCAGAATCAATCTGTAATGCATACAGCTGTAGAGTATGCACTGAAAAAATGTTCTTTATGTCTGACCATTTTTTCATTTAATTTTCAGGCATCACCTAGTGTAACAGAGGATGAGAGATTATTAGTTATTTGGCAGCTGACTTGTGCCATTAGCTATGACCCCACTGAGAATTTCTTCACCTATGAGCTTTCAGGCCAGCTGCCTTTGCAGACATGAGTCTTTGTGACGACTGTATAATACTCACATTTTCAAATATTAGTGAAATTATCAATAGTCAGCCCAAGGCACTGCATTAGTATGACATGGTGACATACACAACCAGTCCCAAATAATTTTCCTGGGCTGTGTTCAAAATTATTTATTTAAATGTTTCTTTTTCATTCATGACACACTGGACTATGTGAGAAACATGAGGCATCAGTGAAAAGGGGACAAGTGTTGCTTTATCGTGACTTAATTAAAGGTAGTTACTAATTAGTTCTTTATCATATTACATGAACAGCTGAGATCTGTATTTCAATAAACATCTATATACATTTTCCCTATTTTCCATGGTTCCCAGTTATTTCTTGAACTATTTGCAGCCATCCTTTCCGACACATACCTCCAGTTCTGTTATCTGGAGGCTTCACTGATAGTTAGACTCGGCATGGTGACACAATGGTGCCCGAGAGCACCAGAGACCTGAGTTCAATTTCAGCCTTGTCTGTGTGGAGTTTGCACATTCTCCTCATGTCTATGTGGGTTTCCACTGATTTTCTCCCACCGTTCATGGTAAATGCGTGGGGTTATGGAGATAGGGCAGATGGGAGGGTCTGGTTGGGTTGCTCCTTTGGAGATTTGGTGCAGACTCAGTGGGCTGAATGATGGCTTTCTGCACAGTAGTGATCCTATGGTTCTAAATGCTGGAGCTTCATTGAATGTACTTCTAGCAGTTCTCTTGTCGCTGGTAGATTGATATATTGTTGCTCAGTATCTGACTTCAGTGCACTTATATATATGACACTCTGGAAGTGCATTCACAAAACAATTATTTCCTGTTTCTTCATGAATAACATAACACCTCTCAATCTCCTGACTCATCCAAAGCAACTTCTTCAAGCTTTGGTCATTATCTCAACTCTTTTCCTAAAACATTGTTCCACATTCTCCCTTTCCCTTCTTTATAAAGCACTCTGGAACATTGTGCTATGTTAAGTTGTGATACTCATTGGAAGCAGCAACAATTATTCAAGCATTATCACCATTATTTAACACTTTCCTTCCTTCTCAATCGAGATGATATGTCATGCACCATCTTCAACTTAGAGAATAGCAAAAAGAAAATAATGATTTGCATTTATATCGTGCCTTTTAAAGTTTCAGGATACCAACTAATTTACAGCCATTTAAGTATTATTGAAGTGCAAATATTGTTGCAGCCATCAATCTTCCCAATTTGTCTCCCAAACAGCAATGGGTTCAAGACCACATCATGTGCTTTTTCAGTGGTTTTAATTGAATGACAAATATTGGCCGAGATACTGAGGAGAATGCCCTGTTCGCCTTTGAAATGATATATTAAATATCCGCCACTGAAAGAGTTTTGTTGTATGTATCATTTGAAAGATGATACCTCCATACTGCAGCAGTTGTGAAGCAAAATGTCATCACGCCTGGACAAATGTCACCATTTTAGTGTCCGATAGGAGATAGACAAAGCAGAATATGTGTGACTCCCTCACATAGGTCTCTGGGATTTAAATGTTTGCTGTGACGAACCTACTAATCAAGGAAGTATTTTTCAAAATTCCAGATTTTCAGTATTACAGAGAAATGGAAATGACAAAACAATGAAGTTCAAGAAAACATTGGGCTGCATTTTAAGTGATCATCAATCAGTTAAATGTTTATGTCAGTAGCAAAGACAGTCAAATAATCAGTGAGTGCAATTTAATTCTCTACACCTTGAGCCAGGCTTTATGGTGGGCGTGGTATTTTTAAAGGACAGGTTTGCAGACCTCAAAGGTACAAACAAACAAGAGCTTTATTAGAAAGGAGTTTACTCGACTGGCTATTAGGATAGACTGCCCATTTGTCTGTGCAAACGGCCAATGATGTCATCGATGCAACACATGATCAAACTCTGGCTCCAATGAGAAGCAAATATGAATACACAACAGTTTCCTCATGCTTTACATCAGAGCTTCCTGCAAGGAAACACAATATAAGGTTAACAATTAAAATTTACAATACGAACAATTAACAAACATGACATTTCGTAGGATGTTGATTCCTATGTGGTTGCTGGGGAACCTCAGGTATCTGTTTCTTTTCATGTTGACTGCAATCTCTGAGTTTGGATATCGTCTATAGTTGCCTCAACCAGCATTGACGTTGCATTGAGAGGCTTACTAGGTGTTGGGAAGTGTTCTCATATTATCAGGTTCTCAGGAATGGCTAGGACTTGGCATAGTTTGTTGTGGACTCTTAATTGATTCTGTCTCTGGCAACTAGTTCTAATTGCTAAAAGTTGATTAGTGTCTCTTCTTCACATGACATCGTCTTCAGTTTATACTGTGTAGGAGACCAGTCCTGTTTGTGTATTACGATGTATTGACGTATCCACATGTACCCACATGTATCTGATGTATCCACTTCTCATTGGTAATATAATTCTTTGCCAATACTTTCTGACATTCCTGAAAAAGGCAGCATTTACCCCGATCTTACATATCAAAATCTGACTTCGCTCTCAATAATTTCCCTTGTTTTAGGCTGCTTCAACAGATCAAACACTGAGGTTTTATCATGAGTAATGTCGGAGAACTTGGGTTGATGAATGTGTTGTATTCCTGTATGTCATCAGCAATTGGCTTCATCATTTAGACAATGATCCATGCTCACCAGTTACCTTCAATGAATGTTTCATTATCTGAACAAACCTTACAGCCAGTCCATTTATGGCAGGATGATAAAGAATGAATTGGATATGTTGGATTCTGTTCTCCTTTAGATAATTTGTGAACTATTGCTAAAAGAAATGTGGTCCATTATCACTAACAGGTTGTTCTGGGTAACTGAATCTACCACAATGAAAAACATTCATCCTTCAAATGATCCAATAGAATTCATTTAAACTTTTGCCATGGCCCTTCTGGCCATTCCCATACTAGTGACGGCAGGTTTTAAATTTTTGCTCAAATCGAACAAATCGGACTGTTGAGTCTTGGCCACTGAAAATAATTTCTAGTTATCTGCTGCATCCTTTGTCTCCCACAATGGCCTTCATTAGGTTGGTTTAGGAGACATATCCTTAAAAATATGGTACTGACCCAGCCTTTAAACATCTTGCTTGGCTTTCTTCCATGATCTTTAGATCTCTTTCATGCTTCCAGCTCTCCATTAAGGGCAATGATATGGTGCCTTAAAAGCATCAGTAAACCTGCTTCAGACCCCAACGTGCGATTCACTTCGTCCCAGTTTATTTTGATTCTCTCCAGCCAAGTTTTCCCATCTGGGCTGAATAGTTACCCTTAGCAATGTTCAGGGATAATGGCACATTTACATCGATACGGCTCCTTAATGGAACCATTTCCCCAGTGTAGGATTTTAGTATTATCTTTGAGAGTGTAAAGGCAATATGTTGTAGTTTCTCTTGGTAAACAGTTTCTGGGGCCAACAAAACTGCTACTCTGGTGTCCACCTCCATTTTCATTGGTTGTCCGCTGTGTAAATGAATAACCAGTAAAGTTTTTTTTTGTAACTGCAATAGCCGTCACAACGGCTCATCATCTGACTATCACTCTGTCCTTTTATTGTGCTCTTTTTGTATCCCATGAATCGTTTTCCCTCTATTCAGTTTTCCATTGATACATTTGATTCATTCTTTTTATAATTCTTGCTTGGAACTTGTTGTTTCTTTCCCCAACACCCACATTCTATGTGTCCCTTTTTCCACAGTTTCTGCATTTTGCACCTTCACGCCTTCAATCTGCTATTTTGTACCACGTTTTTGCATATTGGTGGCAAACATATGTCTGTGTTCGGATTCCAGCCAATGCCTTGCGGACTTTAATGCTCTAGCTTAAGTGTTGGTCTTCTTTGTTGCTAATTCTATAGAGGTTGTGATTTTGAAACTTTCTTTATGTTTAAGTTGCTTTCTGTTAACATCCTTTTCCTAGATAGCTTCACTTCATGACCACATACTATCCTCTCTCTATTGGTGTCATTCAAGACATGTCCAAATTCACAGTATTCAGCTAATTTCTTCAACATAGTTCAGACCTGTTTGATTGATTCATCTTCTTGTTGATTTCAAACCCTGAACTTAGCTTGCTTCCTTTCAAGTTTTGCAACCCCCAGTTCTAATTTATTGTTGCAGGGTAATTGCTATTCACACTGCGCCTGTAGTGTTTGAGATTTTTCTAGATGGACCATGTGATGAACTTCTTTCCAGTATTATTTTCTCTGCAAACTCCCTTTAAATTTTGCTCCCTTTGATAGTTACCAATAACATTTAGTGTTCCTCCATCGCCAGCTTTGGTGTAGCAACATTTTTATTTTTGTAATTCTTTTCGGATGTCTGTAGCACCAAGCAACAATTTGTCTACATTTATTTATTTCTCTGGGAGGTCTGCCAGGGTGGATCCAACCTCCTTGTCACCAGCTTTCTTTATGGTATTTTGAAAGGATGGACCTGCAAACCACAAAGGTAAAAATAAACAAGATCTTAACTGGAAAGGTGTTTACAGACTGATAGGATAAACTGAATACCCATATAAGAGCTTCATGCCACCACCACTGGTATTCATGCAGCAACAGTTAGGGAGCTTGCATGCGGGGAAGCCTAGATAATAAGTCCTGTTGAAGTCGCTTGTTCCTTCCAGGGGATCTGTTGATCAAAAGTACCCAGTGACTGATTGAGGGACCCAGCATTGGGAAGTGAGAGATGCTGCTGAGAGCAAATCCCCTGTCCTTTCTGCCAAACTCTATCTCCCTTACCTCTGGCTCCCGTGCCATGATCCATTCCTGCCAGCAATCACCTGCACTTGGGTCCACTGTCAATTCTAGGCTGTGGGTGGGTGTAGTACTGGCAGCAGCCACTGCCTTCCCAGTGGTGCTGCTGCACCATAAAATGGAGATGCCAGCATTGACTGGGGTGAAAACAGTAAGAAGTTTCACAACAAAGTGCAACAGGTTTGTTTGGTAGCATGAGCTTTTGGAGCACTGCTCCTTCATCAGATGAGTGATGACAAGGTCCCTGAGGGCAGATACCGCATGTACTGAGAGCTGTTGGCCAATCAGAGTGCGGCAATTCTTTATGGATGCGGTGAGAAGTCCAGATTAAAGTCCAACAGGTTTATTTGGTAGCATGAGCTTTCAGAGCACTGCTCCTTCATCGGTTGTGTGCTACCAAATAAACCTATTGGACTTTAACCTGATATTGTGAGACTTCTTGCTGGATCCATAAAGAGCTGCCACATTCTGATTGGCCAACAGCTCTCAGTAGGTGTGCATATGCCTCAGGGAAATGCCATCACTACCTAGTTTAGTTCCTTTGGTGGGTCTTCCAGAAAAAAGTGTTGATGAAGGCCTCTCTCCATCTCTTGCCAGTGGCAAGCCCTCCTTTGCTTCCATAAAATGTCACCATTTATCTCTCTGTGAAATAGGATTTCAATTTCTACAAGTGAGATTATATGGAATTTATCTGAAGCATAGTCATGCAAAATGTCGGCCCCTTTCACATAAATAAAATGATCGCAACAGAAATGCTGTAATCCCCAAAGATATCTTAACTTGGATGTTACCCAATTTCCCACATTTGACACCCAGAACGATAAGATCAGGCATGTTAGGGATTTCACCAAAACTCTTACCATTATGGTTTTGTAATCCCTGGCAGAGGTGTGAATTAAGCAGATTGGATTAAAAGATGTCTGCACATGTTTGTCATCATGACAAAGAATGCCCCTTCACTTCGTTAAGTTTCCTTTTTGGAGAGAAAGGCCAAATTCTCCTATTCAAGGAAATTGAATCCCATCACGTCTGGTTGAAAGCCAAGTCCATTACTACCAACATAAAAATGGTGCGGCTGTGTGCAGCCGTGTTTTATGAAGATGGAAAGGCTTTGTCATAAATCGAGGAGGCACTGGGGAGGAAGTGATGCAGTGCTATTGCCAGAGACTCAGGCTAATGCTCTGGGGACGTTGGTTCAAATCCTAAGTTTATGAAGTCTGAATTTAATAAAAGCCTGGAATTAAAAATTTAATGACTGTGAAACCATTGTGGATTGTCAGAAAAACTCATCTGGTTCCCTCATGTCCTTTTCAAAAAGAAATCTGCTCTCCTTACCTGCTCTGGCCTACATGTGATTCCAGAGCCACTGCAATGTAGCTAACTCTTAAATGCCCTTTCAAGGGCAACTAGGGATGGGCAATAAATATTGGCGCAGCTGGCAACACCTGCATCCAATGCATAGAAGAATAGTCAGTTTGATGCAGTTTTAATTACTTCATGTAGTATGCAACAAACATTGTAAAAACACTAGCTTCAATGTGTATTTTCTCTGATGGGAATATTTTGTTTTTCAGAAAATATTTCCTTCCACAGATTGACAATTTGCCAACTTCAAAAGGTTACATTTCTCAAAGTGAGATGTTGCTCTTCCCCAGAATCCACTGACTTTATTTGGAAAATATGAAGAAAGTAATGAAAAATTATCTCAAATATGACCTCCCTCCCCCACCTCAATCCTGTCCACTATCCGCAAGGAATAAGTTGGGAGTATGATGGAATACTCCTGATTAACCTGGATGGTTGCAGCTCCAACAACACTTGGAAAACTTGACACCATCCAGGACAAAGCAACCCACTTCATTAGTACCCCCCTCCCCACCCCCCCGCCCACTTCCACAAACATTCATTCCCTCTGCCATCAATACTCAGTGACAGCAGTGTGTACCATCTGAAAGATGTATTGCACGACTCCTTAGACAGCACTTTCCAAATGCAAAACCAATACCACTTAGAAGAACATGGGCAGTAGATAGCTGGGAACACTAGCACCTGGACATTCCTCTCAGAGTCACTCACTGACTTGCAAATATTCTCCGTTCCCTCTCACTATCACTGGGATAAAATCCTGGATCTCCATCTCTAAGAGTGCTCTAGATGTACCTCCACCACTGAGATCGCAAAGGTTCAGGATGCAGCTTATCTCCACCATTTCAAGGGTAATTAGAAATAGGCAATTAACGCTGGTCTTACCAGTGACGTTCACATCCAATTGACAAATATTAAGAAAAAGCCACCATCCCCACAGTGGTGCTACTAAGCAATGAAGAGGTGCCAACCTTTGGCTAGCAGCTCTCAACTTGTGTGGCACCTGTACCAAGGTTCTTAATCTCAGAGAAGGCCCACTTAAGCTTATTCCCTTCAGAGTCACTCATAATACTTATTTGTGGGCATTCCCAAAAAGGAGCTCTCTCCAGTTCTGCTGCCAACGGGCATGTCGCTCAGCATCTACAGAAAATATCACCTTCTGTCTCCCTGTGAAATAGGATTTCAATTGCTAAAGCAGAGATCGATCATAACTCACTCAATACTTATTGAAATCATAGTTGATCTGGCATCTTGATCTTAGATCTATGGGGTCTTTCATTCTAGACTCATAAATTACCATCTCATACTCTTTCATACTAACAAATATTTATATCACATCGTCCCCTTTCATAATTTGTACTCTCATTTCCTTGCATGCAGCAGGAACTTAGTGAATCAACACTGTGATCTTTCTGAAGACTCAGTATCCTTTTAATAGACTGGCGCCCATACTACACATAGAACCCTAACTTCTTATTAAACTTTTTTTTATGGGCCAGCCTTTATATTCCATAGTTACTCTAGTAAAATCAAGAAAAACATGAGTTTTTACTGTCTTATTACCAACTTGAGGCATTACATTTAAAGTCCTGTGAAGCTCAACTCCCTCTTGCGGTTCCACATCAAAATTGCATTTTTTTAAATTCATTTGTGGGACATGGACATCGCTGGCTGGCCAGCATTTATTGCCCATCCCTAGTTGCCTTTGAGGAGATGGTGGTAAGCTGCCTTCTTGAATCGCTGCAGTCCACACGTTGTGGGTTGGACGACAAAGCTGTTAAGGAGGAATTCCAGGATTTTGATCCAGCGATTGCGAAGGAACGACAGTATATTTCCAAGTCAGGATGGTGAGTGGCTTAGAGGAGAGCTTGAAATGGTGATGTTCCCATGTATCTGCTGCCCTTGTTCTTCTAGATGGAAATGGTCGTGGGTTTGGAAGGTGCTGTCTAAGGACCTTTGGTGAATTGCTGCAGTGCTTTCTATAGAAGTACCCACTGCTGCTACTGAGCGTTGGAGGGGTTGAATGTTTGTAGATATGGTGCCAATCAAGCGGGCTGTTTTGTCCTGAATGGCTTCCATTCAGAACCGTAATGACTCTGTTTTAGTTTATTAAGAAGTATTAGCTCCCACTTACTGATATTGGCTTCATTCATTTGATCAATGTCAGCTTTCTCTGGTCTTCTGAAGAATTCTACCTTCATTTATCTGCAGATTTCTGCACTCAAATCTGTATTCAAATCACTGATATATATAATGTGCAGAATTAGCCCAGCATCGAACCCTGTAGCACACCACTATTTGCTTCTAACCACTGTGAATACCTGTGAATAACTTCTATTCTCAATGCTGTCTTCTATCTAATTGCATACCAGTTAGTCTTCTCTCATGTGGTATCCTACTAAAACCCTCATTAAAGTCCATGTACACTGTGTTTTGGAGGTCTTGTAGTGCAGTGGGTATCTTCCCTGCCTCTGAGCCAGAGACTCTGGATTCTAATCCCACTCCAGGACTTGATACTCAAAAAAGGTGCATTCATAACACGATCAAACAGTTGAATGTGTCAAGCTATCAGCCTCTATCGACAGACTAGCTAACTTTTCCGGGAATTACTAGCTATGGGAACAGACAAAAGTCAGTCTTAGTGCACCACTAAGTGTGGGAAGAATCATAGAATCTCTACAGTGCAGAAGGAGGCCATTCAGCCCATTAAACCTATACCAACCACAGTCCCACCCAGCCTGTAACCCCACGTATTTATTCTGCTAGCCTTCCTGACACGAAGGGACAATTTATCATGGCCGATCAACTTAACCTGCACATCTTTGGACTGTGGGAGGAAACCGAAGCACCCAGAGGAAACCCACACAGACACAAGGAGAACGTGCAAATTCCACACGGTTAATGACCCAAGCAGAAATCAATCTCTGGTCCCTGACACTGTGAGTCTGCAGAGCTAACCTCAATATAATAAAAAATACGGAATTAAGTAACTACTAATGACCATGAAAGCATTGTTGATTGTTAGGACAAACCCATCTGGTTCATTAATATCCTTTAGGGAAGGAAATCTACCGTCCTTACGTGGTCTGGCCTACACGTGACTCCAAAGCCACTGCAATGTGGTTGACCCTTAACTGCCCTCTGAAATTGTAAGGAGTCTCACAACATCAGGTTCAAGTTCATCAGGTGAATGAGGGAGCAGTGCTCCGAAAGCTTGTGATTCCAAATAGCCTATTAGGCTTTAACCTGGTATTGTGAGACTTATTACTGTGCCCACCCCAGTCCAACACCAGCATCTCCACATCGTGGCCCTCTGTAATGGCCTAGCAAGCCACTCGAATTCAAGAGCAGCTAGGGATGAGCAATAAATGCTGGTCAGTCAGCAACACCCTTGTCACGAAATGAATGAAAACCCTAACCAAATAAGGAAGCATGGAAGTAGCTGATCCAATGCAAAGTATCCGTTAAAATCTGTGAAAAGTAAAAACAGTTCATAGATGAAGTGGATACAGGGTGTAAGGGTTACAGTTGCACGTCAGGAGAAATAAATAAATCAACAGCATAACTTTACATGAATGTAGAAATAGTTAATTTGAAGGTCAAAAGAGATGTGTGGATATTAATAGGCTCAGCACTTAACATGTCACATCACTGTGGCGCAGTAATCAATGAAGCAAACAGGAGGCTGAACTGTTTGGATATAATCAGTGAAGCATAAATCAGAAGACGTTTCACTGAATTTGTATCATTTTGCAGGTAATTTACAGCTTCCTCCGTATCAGCGTTGGTGAAACCAAAATCATTCCCTCTGACACCTCCAGCACGTCTCTGCCTGTCCCAAAGGATCCATTTCCTTTCAGTCACATACTGGGCTACCTCACCTCTTTGCCCTCTACAGAAACACTTATGAAGCTGTTCACCCAGTTATGTATTGAAGAAAAGCAAGCAAATTACAGACGTAATGAATGGACAGTACATACCGATCTCACAACCCTTGCAAAGCAATGTTACAGCACCAACGGAGACACATGCCATAAGATCTAGTTAAATTTCTCCCATGTTATATGCCCTCAACATCCCCAGGTATTTGTTTATCCATGTCACTAATAGGTTTATATTAAGAATTGGAACTCTTTTGCACTACAAGTGCAAGTTGATAACAACATGGCAAGGGACTTTAGCCAATGATGGAATATTCTGCCTCCTTAAGTAATGACTAAGGGTAGACAAAGAAATAGAGAGAGATTGACTGGGAAAGAGGTAGGTGAATTAAAATCAAGTTTAAGTTTATTTATTAATGTCACAAATAGGCTTACATTAAAACTACAATGATGTTACTGTGAAAATCCCCTCGTCACACATTCCAATGCCTGTTTGAGAGGGAGAATTTAGCATGGCTAATGCACCGAACCAGCACATCTTTCAGACTGGAGGTCTGTGAGAGATCAGTGCTTGGTTATTTGTAATATATATACATGATTTGAATGAAAAAATAGGTGCTCTGATTAGTAAATCTGTAGATGATACAAAAATTGGGGGAGTACCAGATAGTGAGGAGGATTGTCAGAGGATACATCGGGATATAAATCGGCTGGAGACCTGAGCTGAAAGATAGTAGATGGAATTTAAGCTGGACAAATATGAGGTGATGTGATTTGGAAGGTCTACTGCGGAAGGAAAGTATACAGCAAATGGTAGAGACCTTAGAAATATTAGCGTACAGAGGGATCTGGGCACACAGATCCACAGTTCCCTGAAGTTGGCAACTCAGGTGGACAAAGTGGTCAAGAAGGCATATGGCATGCTGGCTTTCATCAGATGGGGTATAGGGTTTGGAAAATCATATTGCAGCTCCATAAGATTTTGGTTAGGCTGTATTTGAAATATTGTGCAGAATTCTGATTGCTACACTACCGGAAGGATGTTGATGCATTGGAAAGAGTGCAGAAGAGACTTACCAGGATGTTGCCTGGTTTGGAGGATATGGACTATGAACAAAAGTTGAACAAACTTGGATTGTTTTCATTGGCGTGTCGGAGGATGAGTGGGGACCTTATTGAGGTTTACAAGATGATAACAGATTTGGATAGAATGGATAGTCAGAGACTTTTCCCAGGTTCTGAGGACCAATTATTCAGGACATAGGTTGAAAGTGAGAGGGGAAAATTTAAGAGATGTCAGAGCAAATCACATGGAGAGTGTTGAATGCCTGGAATACCTTGCTGGAGGAGGTGCACTTTCTCTAACTAGGCCTCTGGATAGATATATAAATAGGCAGGGAATAGAGGGATGTGGAACATGTAGAGACAAGAAAATATTATATTAGAGAGGTATCTAAGTCAGCACAAACTTGTGGGAAGGGTCTGTTCCTCTGCTGTACTGTCCTTTGTTTTTTGGGAAGAAACCGGAGCACCTGGAATAAATTCACACATGGAGAATGTGCAGATTCTACGCAGACAGTCACCCAAGCGGGAATCAAACCCGGTACTGTGAGACAGCAGTGCTGACTACTGTGCCCACAGGCACTGAATTAGTAAATTTGAGCTTGTTTTCCCCATTTGACTCATTGTATATTTGAAATGTTCCATGTCCCGTAGCTGCCTGTTCCATTTACTGTTGAAGTATTTTTGCATTGGACGATCTTGTACTTTTTTGTATCAATGTTAAGCATTCTCAATTCAAACATAACAGATTCACGCCCCCCCCCCCTCCCCCCACCCCTTTGTCTTAGTCTAACAATGCAGCTTCATTCATGACACAGGGGAGTATCCCTGACGTGTCAGTGTGCTGGCTTCATTTCCTACCACTGCCTTTTGGGGAAGGCTGATGATTTCTATTAAGTTATTGCTAATAGAATTAAACTGAGCTGGGAAATCACTTAAAGACAGATGGCAGAGGGAAACCTTTCATCCTGTCCATCTGGGCTACATTCAAGCTTCAGCCCCAGATGTTATAAAAGCAATATGTAAAGATTTGACCTGGAATTTTGGAAGTACTTTAAAATATATATCAAGTTATATGTATATTTATGTAATCTAAGGCTGAAAAAAGTGACTCCAAAATATTGCCAAAACCTTCTATTTGTGAACTGAGTATAAAGAATAAAATCTAACCCAAAATACTGCCACAAACCGATTATAAATTCAACAAGATTTATATTTGTTTATTTCCATTCATTGCCTTGAACTTTCAATAGCTTATTATTTCTGGAGTATTGGACATCAGAGTATAAGTTTAAAATTAAGGTCAATATTTGTCTGAATAATACTTGTATGACTTAGCCATTTTAGGAGCTTTTAATTTGCTTTGCTTTGTGACAGCTAGGAGTTTATCCTGACAATCTGAAATAGGCAGTGTGATATGTGTTTAACCCTTGAAAGTCAGGGGAAACAGTGCACGTTTCACTCATTCGCAGCCTGATTTTAATATATACTTGGGTGCTGTTAGTGACCTCACGAGAATTTGGGCAGAATTTCTGGTCCCACTTGCCCCGGGGATTGTAGCAGGCAAGTCAGGACCACACAAAGGTCCAGTGACCTCAGATAGGATTTTCCGCTCTTGGGGCGAGCGTGACCAGAAAACTCCGCTCTATCTCCAACTAGTTGGAGCTATTGTGCAACTTGAGTTCTTGGTATTTGTTGACAGTTTGGGCAGAATTTTACCAGCACGCTCGCCCGAGGTTTGTATGATCTTGCCTGCCTGAGGCCAATGGAAAATGCTGTTCTCCAAGCCTCACCCGCCACTGGAATCCAGGCCGATTAAAATTCCAGCCTTCGTATTTCAGTTCCTTGTAGCCCAGTGAAAACATGGGTGGAATTTAATCCAGGTGCAGGGCTCTCTCTCATTGGCAGGACAGCAAATGAGAGCCCAGCCCTGCGTCACCTCCTTTGGAGAAGGCCTGGCATACTGAGTGCCACTTAGCCATTTCTGGCAGCCCATCTCTGGCATCAGCCACCCCATGTTATCATCTCCACCAGCGCCCAAGATCAGTGAGAGCCCAGGCCACAGGTGAGTGAGGGTGGGCTAAGGTTGCACGGAACGGGTCACCAGCTGGGGGTGGTCAGAAGAAGCGGTGGGTGGATGGCTGTCAGCATGTTTCACCTCTGACTTCCCCCTGCCACCCAATGCTTGGCTCCTCAGTCAGTCACTGAGTGTATTTTAACGAGAGATCCGTCACCACTTATAGAGTTGGGGAGAAGCTACTTCTCCCAAAAGGTTGTGAACCTGTGGAATTCGCTAACCTAAAGTGCAGTGGATTCTGGGACAGTGAGAAAATTTAAGGAGGAGTTAGACAGATTTTTAATTGGTGATGGGGTGAAAGATTATGGGGAGAAGGCAGGAGCATATCAGTCGTGATTGACTGGCGGAGCAGACTCAATGGGCCAAATGGTCTAGTTCTGCTTCTGTATCTTATGAATTTATGAACCACCCCTGCCTATTCCTATAAACCTCAGTTCCCCGTAAACAAACTCGACAGGGCTTTGCTTTTTTGATGACAACTGTCCTGCCCACTGTTGATTCAATGCGGTGCTGGATTGAGGCCTGTAAGTGGACGCTAAATGACGAGGGGATTATATAATCGTACAGCCACTAATATTTGCCATTCCTGGGGCCTGAAGTTCTAGTTCAATGGATAACAGAGTGGATCACCGTGTGTCCATTGTCATTAATGAGGAGTTAAACAATCAAAGAAATGACTTGGGAAAGCAAAGCTTCTGAGAAGGTGATTTCCTTAATAGGTTACTAATTAAGGTAAAAAAAAATCCACCATTCAAACATTTATATTTAAAAGCAATCAAAATAAGACATAAGTCAAAAACGTTTATTTCATGTGGCACTTTCTCACTTGCAACATCAACCCGCGGTGAATGAATTCATCACTATACCTCCTTCTTATTCTAATTCTTAACATTTGTCCACTGCTATATAATAAAGTATTGCTGCACTGAGCAATTTATGGAGGTTGTCCTTGTCAGGCTCCTTTGTAATCTTGGAGGCTCTGACCGGATAATCTCAAACTCTCTCTTCCAAGGAAAATAGAGCTGATCTTCCTTAGCCTTTCCTCATCACCGCACATTATTCTCTGCACACTCCATGATAATAGATATTTCGGGGACACCACCTTCTGCAACACGGTTCGAATGAGCGTGTAAATTAAATTGCCAAGGCTTTTTTTTTTAAAAGGGGCAGGGTAGCTTTTGTAACTAACCTGAATGAGATTTTCTACAATCACAAACAGAATCACTGGCAAACACTGTACGTCCTTTATCTGAATCCTCTCTGAGTTAACACTGGAAACCATCGACAAGAATAGACTATAATTACATTTCAAATTCAGAGCAAAGCAAGCAGAGTGCTTTAGGAGGTGAAGAATTTCACAGAATTCTCAGGTTTATATTGCATCGCATGCAAGCAGACAGCTGCCGGGTACCTGTTACTGGTGAAGATAAATGGGGTCAAACTCTGAAATTTTGATGTACAAGGTAATATGGCAGCAAGTCATATATCTACACTGATTTTATAGGTCGTCAGACACTGTAATCTCTTTCTGCTGTAAAAATATGAAACGTATAAAAATTAAATTCCAAGCAATAACTCTACTGCATTGGGAATACCCGTAATATCCACTTACCATAACATATTTTAAAATTACCTCCTATAAGCGCTATCTAAATGATCAGTCCATAATTCTGATTCGATGAGTTTCACAGTGAAATGTATTTACACATCTTTTCCTCATTGCTGTAACATTAAACTTTATTTGAACAGTTCAGGATTTCAGAAGACAAACATCTTTTGGACCCGTTCTCCAAAAGAGCATCAGATTGAAGTTTGCTCTGTGTTATTCATCTACGCATTTGTTCGGATAGTTTTTACCCCACCATCTGATCTCAGCTCTGACAGCAGCTGGAGCATTATCACCAACCTGAGAACCCCTTAGGCTAGAAAGACAGTAGGGTATAAATTTCTCTTGGCCTTGGATACAATGAGACAAAGCAAATTGGAAGCCTGTGTGCACTCAGTCCAATTTTAGTTTCCAGTTTGTCTGTCTGCCTTGCAAGCCTTCCTAAGCCTGATTTATTTGATTTGATTAGATTTATTATTGCCACCTTTACTGGCATAGAGTGAAAAGTATTCTTTTTGTCCGCTATACAGATAAAGCATAACATACATAGAGAAGGAAAGAAGAGTATGTAGAATATAGTGTTACAGTCATAGCTAGGGTGCAGAGAAAGATCAACTTAATATAAGACAGATCCATTAAAAAGTCTAATGGAAGATGTTCTTGAGTCAGTCAGTTCATGATATCAGATTTTTGTGTCCTTTTTTCTAACAGAAGAAGGTGGAAGAATGTCCGGGATGCTTAATTATGCTGACTGCTTTTCCAAGGCAGTGAAAAATCTAGACAGTGTTGATGGATGGATTTATACTCTAAGGGAGAAATTTGGTCAAAGTCAGATTAAAGAAATGATCCCAGTTTACTGGAGGTGGACTTTAGGTTTGTCTGTACTTCCTCCTTGCTGGCTTGCACACCTATCTGTCAGTTGTCCTGAACTTGATCTCTAACACAGAGCCTGGTGCTTAAACTCCAGTCTTCCCCAGCTCCTGGTTGGGATGTCTGCTACATACTTGCACTTTTACAGCTCTGATTTTTGAAACATTGTTCACCCATGAAACTTGGATTTCCTTACAATTCCTTTCTCATTGCCAATTGCTTTCCCATCCCTGCCTTAATCTTTCAGTATTGGAATCTGTCAATTGACATGTTACCTCTGAATTGTTGTCTCATATGTTGCTATGTATTTGCCAACCATTCTAGGACCATGGAGTGCCTGAGAGATTGCTACTGTGATAGGTGCTTCTGCTGTTCACTGCAGACTGTTGGTTATAGTGGACTTTGGCTCATTGTGTTTCCTGTCATTCACCTTTAGCTTGATTTTTACCCCTTTTTCTCCTGCTGTTTATTTAAATATTTTACACAAGGAAGAGAAATAATCTCAGATTTATGGGCAGAATCTTACTGAGGCATCAGCGGTCTCACCTACCAGCTGGAAAACTAGTGAGAAACCCACGCTACCTCTTCTGGGGAAAGTCCACTGAGTCACAAGCTAATCAGGCAGAGACAAGGCCAGAAATGGACCTTCCCCTGGAATCAAGAACCTAGGGTAGAAATGTCAATCACTGAGATCTGCCGGTCAGTCAGAGACCTCGTGCTCAGCAGCACCACTGGAGAGACAGTGGATATTGCAGGAATGTTCTATGTTCTATGTTCTATACCTTCTGGAGACTCAGATTCATGGAACACAATGGGGGGATGGTGTTCTCAGGAGTGGTTTCATGAGTCTAGGAATAATGGGTCGACAGCAAGGACAGAGTGTGAATCGCAGCAGACTCCCCATTCATAGAATCATAAAATCCCTATAGTACAGAAGGAGGCCATTCAGCCCATCGAGTCTGCACCAACCACACAATCCCAGCCAGTCTCTATCCCCATAACCCCATTCATTTACCCCAGCTAGCACAACCAATCAACTTAACTGAGTAAACGTTACATGATGAAATGCACTTACAAGTTTTGGATTGCAGCTTGGAATTGTGTCATTATGGTAAGGTTGAATTACATCTTAAGCAGAATGTGGACCTCTGCTGTGCAACATCTCAGTATTCCGACGTACTTGTTATTTTTAAACATACATTAACTGAGAGTTTACCGTTCAACAAATAGAATCACTTGCTGTGAGTATTCTGCCCTAGATTTAATCTCCATTGCTTGTATATATTTGGTAATCACATGATAAGATGATACAATCAGCTTTGTAGAAAAGGTAAGGAAGTCAAATCCTCATGCGGTGTAAATATGAAATGCAGCAGCCATTCGCTGATATAAATTAAAGTGCCATGCTTCACTGCAACAACCGCAGTTTGGATTACATATGCAAAAAGGTCTATCAGAAAATCTTCAGCTCTTCTCACAAAAATATCCAGTTGCATATTAACAACTTGACACGATTTAGGGAAGAAAACTCCTTCAGGATAGGTTCCAGCTTCAGCCTTGTACAAACATAATTGCCACCTGAATAACCAAAGTAGGTTTTAAATTGACCAGTATTCCGTTAAAAAATGAATGCATTTACGCAGCCTTTGCATAATGTTAGTCAACATCTGCAACGTGGATAAAATCACTTTCAATTCTTGAAAGGTACTGCCATCAAAAGCAAGGCCAGTGATCAAAAGTATAAATAGTAGGGAATAGAAACAAAATTTAAAATGTACTTCTAACAATCACTATAAAAGCAGGTAGAATGAATAGCCCCTGTTATTGAAGACAAGAGTCATTTCTCAATAGTTTGAAGACACATAGAGGGACAATCTCCTCTGTGCAATATATACCTTAGAATCATAGAGTCTCTGCAGTGCAGAAGGAGGTCATTCGAGCGTGTACTGTCAACAATCTCATCCAGGTCTTTCCCCGGAACTCATATATTTACCTCCTAATCCCCCGATAGAATTTACCATGGCCAATCAATCTAACCCACACATCATTAGACTGTGGGAGGAAACCGGAGCACCCAGTGGAAACCCACACAGACATGGGGAGAATGTGCAAACTCCACACAGAAGTCACCCGAGGCCAAATTTAAACCCGGATCCCTCGTGCTGTGAGGCAGCAGTGCTAACCACTGTGTCACCCTGCCGCTCGTGAAATCTTCCTAAAATACGTTGGCAATTTTGTGACTTATACCGCATAAAGGACACCTCCCATAATTCCTGATTCTGAAGAATTGCTTGAAATACCATGGATGTGGGAATACTCTACTAAGGTTAGATGTTTAGTTTGATAGAGAGAGAGAGAGTGGAGCAGATGATGAAAATATTTATGTTCTGTGAAATGCAAAGGGCTCTTTGTTGTGGCTCGTGTTAATATTAGGTGAATGTAACAGCTCACTTTGAGAGCAGCAGCAGCAGAAGTGGCGTTTTGGAAGTTAAGGCTGGGTGCGTCCTTGCTGCAGTTGGCAGCAGCTGGGCTAAGATGTTCTGAAGTGACACATAGTTTGCACGAGGCTGATGGTTGCTGACCTTCCTGCTCCTCGCTCCACTTCCTTGCTGCTCAGTCTTAGTATCATCTTTGCTGTAGTCATCGCCTGGGAACAATCAAGCAGATGGTACATTCCAAATTATACAAGATGCATTGAGTCCACAGAGACAGGCTAGTGACATTGCATTGTCAAATCACAGGCACTCCGTGCAGCACTTATGGTTTCTTTTTGCAATGACTGTTAACTCTTTGATGAAAAATAGCTTTGATGGCCTGAATATAAGATTTAAAGGACTGTAAACCTACTGTACAAACATTTTTTTTGAAGAAACTCACCGTCCAGTTACTGCTGTGTATTGATTAACACGTGGACTCGTAAGCAGCCAATGCTTATTTTCACTTCACAGAGAGTGCAGTAAAGAGGGCCATATAACAAAACGCCAGGCTAGTACAAAGCACAATACATCCATCCTCTCCATTTAAAATACATTGGGAGTGATCTCGTCATGTTGGTCGATCATTGTGGTGAGCTGGCAAGATTGTGCGAGAGGGGCAAGAAAATCAGTTTCGCACCGTTTCTTGCCTCTCCTGTTCTTGCCGACCCTGGTCATTAGCCAGGCAGGAGGGTATCATGGCAGCAATGGGATGGGGAGACCAGCGATTGGGGACAGGGGGAAACAATATCTGATAGGTGTGGGGGAGTCACATATCTTTCAGTGTACTATGGACACAGAACACTGACAAATCAAGGTATCTTCTAGCTATGAGAAGCCAGCATCCTGGTGAGAATAGGCTCTGTCCACTTCCCTTCCTGGTGCAAATCACACTTTGCCTCTTTTTTGCACCAAGTTGCAGAAGAATGTGTCTGAAAGCTTGCCGAAAAAATGGGTGGGGTTCTCTCCCGTTTTCACACTTGTTCAGCACTTACTTTTTTTGGTGAGGTCACCCTCATTGTTTAGAAAAAAAAGGGAAATGGTAGACTTCATTAAGAGGAAACCCACACAGACTTGGGGAAAACATGCAAACTCCTTACAGTTACCCAAGGCTCGGATTGAATCCAGGTCCCTTGCATTGTAAGGCAACAATGCTAACAACTGTATCAACTTGTTGCTGCTATGTGACACCAATTAAGCCTCTTTCCAACCATCAGTAGATATGTGGAAACACCGAGTGCCTTCCAATTACATGCCTAACCTTATCATTTCAGTAGTCTTTATACCTTAGTCATCTGATCAGCACCGACCGTACTCGCGAAGTTTAATGTCTTGCGTGTCATGATTCATCTTTTTGTGTTGCTTTTTCCTTACTTTGTTATTGACATCTAGCTTAAACAAACTAACCCTCCTCCTAGGATCTTGTATAAATACTAACTCGGAATGCGGGCAACCTGTTGTGGGCTGGAGGATGATTCTGTAAGATAACAAAAGATTGTTTAGCCTGTGTCAGACAGAAATATGGAAATTACTAATTTTCTTGTCATATTGCAAAATCTCCTCCAAAGGCCTCTTCATAATCACTAACTTTTTTCTGTAACGCCATTCAAAATTAGATGATAGGGTGGCATTTGAATGTATTCAACTCGATTCTTACTCAGAAATATTACAAACACTCCTGTTATAAACTGTGGACCATTATTTGATACCAAACACCTCTGTCAATGCATAAATTGAAAACCAGCATCTCATTGCTCAATATTTCCGGCACCTGTGATAATCGGTGTAGACTCAACATTTGTCCACTTGACTATTAACCAAAACAAGCCTTTCTTTCCCTTCCACCTCAAAGAAACCGATATGTACAAATCCCAACAGTTTTCCTGTGTTTATTCATGGAATTAACATGAAATGAAGTGGGTGATTGCCCAATCTGAAACACACTTCATCATGGGCAAAAGGTGAAAACACTGGGAAGAGCAGAGGAGGGGGTAGGAAATTCCACAACCAATCTGCAACTTTTCAATAGCATTGTCTGCCTTTGATTGCCAAATATAAGTTTATTGCTGCTGCTTTGATGTGGACTCAAGGCCAAACACAGTAAGAAGTCTCACAACACCAGGTTAAAGTCCAACCAATTTATTTGCTAGTAATCCCACAAGCTTTTGGAAACTGTGTTCCTTCGTCGAGTTTGTGGAAGGTTCCACACACCTGATGAAGGAACACTGTTTCCGATATCTTGTAGGATTACTATCAAATAAATCTGTTGGACTTTAACCTGGTGTTGTGAGACTTCTTACTGTGTTTACCCCAGTCCAACACTGGCATCTCTACATTACGACTCAAGGGCAGCACAGTGACATAGTTGTTAGAACTGCTGCCTCACGGTGCCAGGGACCCGGGTTCGATTACACTGTCTGTGTGGAGTCTGCACATTGTCCCCGTATCTGCGTGGGGTTCTTCTGGGTGATCTGGTTTCCTCCCACACTCCAAAGATGTGCGAATTAGATTGATTGGTCACACTAAATTGACCCTTTGGGCGGGATTTTCCAGCCGGACATACCCCAACACCGGAAAATCCTGCCCAAAGTCAGTGATAAGAACTCAGTAAGAATTTAGCAACACCAATTATTAATCCAACCGATTTATTTGATAGTCAGTGAGCCATTGCATGGTCACCCCATTGATTCCTTCTGCTGCTACAAATCCCATGGCAGCAGGATTGGAAATCTCCTTCCTCAGTGTCAGGGAAGTTGCAGGGCAAATACGCAGGGTTATGGGAATGGTCCCAGCGTGAGATTATTATCAGTGCAGGCTGAATGGCCTCCTTCTGCATAGTAGGATTCTATAACACCTTCAAAGCCATTTATCAATTATATACCATGTTGACTCACTGTATGTATTGTGCACATATGGAACAATCTTTCAAATTGAACAAACTTTCTCAAAATCTACCTTAGGAGTTCCAAAAATATCACGATGTGTGGGATTTCCCCCATCACTTAACATCCCCCAACAACCACATCACTCCCAATATATATTTCAGCTGTAGGAGTAGCCCTCCATTGGCTGGTGGCCTGGTAGATGGATCTTCTGGTCATGCCACTGTCAATGGCTTCTTCCATTGTTTGAACCTTCTGCTGCTGGGAACCCACAGTGGAGGCTTTGCCTGAACAGGATCGGAAGATCCCACCAGCAGGAATGGCTGTAAAATTTCAGCTCATGTTTTTTTTGGGCAGCACGGTGGCACAGTGGTTAGCACTTCTGCCTCACAGCACAAGAGACCTCGGTTCGATTCCCGGCTTGGGTACTGTCTATGTGGAGTCTGTAGGTTCTCCCCATT
Organism: Sphyrna mokarran; assembly: GCA_024679065.1. Taxonomy (NCBI): domain Eukaryota; kingdom Metazoa; phylum Chordata; class Chondrichthyes; order Carcharhiniformes; family Carcharhinidae; genus Sphyrna; species Sphyrna mokarran. Next base: position 14,774,884 of record JAGIQG010000020.1, on the reverse strand, counting down.
TGGGTTTCCTCCAGGTGTTCTGGTTTCCTACCACAGTCTAAAAGACATGTTGGTTGTGTGTATTGGCCATGAAAAATTTTCCTTCAATGCACCTGAACAGGAGCCAGAATGTGATGACTGGGATATTTTCACAGTAACTTCATTGCAGTGTTAATGTAAGACTACTTGTGACATTAATAAATAAACTTAAACTTTAATATCCCAAATGACATGCAAACAAGAATTCTATTCTTGCCTTATTGCCATCCTTCTGTGGTATATTGTACTGAGCAAAGATGAATATGTGGAGCCACTATTAGCAACTGTGAAAGAACCTTCCCAAAAGGGAGGACAGAAGAGATTGCAGAGCAGAATGCTTGGCTGTTAGCTACTAACCATACCCATGTGGAGTAATCCAAAGACCTTCTTCTGTTAATTCTTGTGTTTTGGCATCTGCCTGAAGGCACTAACACATATATGGGAATTTTTCCAACGTCCCTCAAGTTGGACAATAATTTTCTTATGAAATATGTAGCTTTGTACAGGAAACACTGTATATGTACAATATGCTACAAAACAGCATATAAGAACCTGAAGGATTTTCACAGAATGGATATGGAGAGCATGTTTCCTCTTTTGGGAAAATCTAGAACTAGTGATCACTTTTTAAAAGTAAGGCATCGCCCATTTGAAACAGAGATGAGGCATATCTCAGAGGGCAGGCGAGTCTTTGGAAATCTCTTCCTGAAAAGGCTATGGAAGCAGAGTTTCCTGAATATTTCAGAGGTGGATAAATTCTTGGCAAGCAAAGTGGTAAGGTGTTATTGGGATGTAGATTTGAGGTTGCAATCAGATCAGCCGTAATCTTATTAAATGGTGCAGCAGGTTCGAGGGGCTGAATGGTCTATCCTCCTTGTTCATATGCTCGTATGTTCTTATGTGTTAATGCACACAGATATGGTACTTACATCATGTCAGACTTATGTTACATTCCTACAGATCTAGAGGCACTCTGTTAACTGTTGGTCCGCTTCACTTGCTGGAGTTTCCATCTTCTCCACATTTGGTGATTAGCGCTCATGAATGGCTTTTCATAATAAATTGCAGCGAATACAAAATCTAAAATAATAACAAGTATTGAATAAAGAATGTAAGAGTAATGAATGTCTCCATAATAACTAGGGTATAGCCTTCCGATTTTATGTTCTCAGATCTCTATCTCTTCGACATATTGTGTAAAGGAAATGCACAACAAAATTTATTTGAGCAGGGATGTCACTGCAATTTTACAATTTAAACTCACAAAAATAATTTGTAGAATTGGACTTCACTTATCATTGCATTCAGGAAACAGTGTGAGAATTTCAGAGACTTCGGTACAAAAATAGTGTTTGAGAATTTTGGCAAATTCACCTGGGTAGAGTTTTTAGGATGGTGAGCAATCATCATTGAGTAGGTCATGCCCAGGACTGGCTAAGGAGGGGCTGACAGGTTTGAGACAGGGATGATTGCAGCATCAGGAGGTAGGCCAGGGGAGGGTATCTCACAACTCCAATGACCCAGGGGTGGCTTTCTATCAGATAGAATAAATAGAGGGGAACCTGTAGATATAGTGTATTTAGATTTCCAAAAGGCATTTGACAAGATGCTGCATAAGAGGCTGCTGCATAAAGATAAAAGTCCATACAATTGCAAGGAAGTTGTTAGCATGGACTGAAAACTGGCTGTCAGACAGAAAACAGAGAGTTGGCATAAATGGGTTCTTTTTAGAGTGGAAAGATGTAATTAGCAGAATACTGCAATAATCAGCTTTTGGCCCACAATAATTCACTATTACATTTGATGACCTAGATGAAGGAAAGTTTCCAAATTTATCAATGATACAAAGATGGCTGGAAGGGCATGTTGTGGTGAGGATGCTATGATTCTACAATGGGATATAGATAGATTGGGTGACTGGGTGAAAACATGAAAAATGCAGATTACTGTGGGGAAGTGTGAGGTTGTGCACTTTGGTAGAAGGATCAAAAAACAGATTGTTATCTAAATGGAGAGAGACTGCAAGTGAGTGAAGTACTGAGGGATCAAAGTATTCCAGTGTATGAATCAGAAAAAGTGAGCAGGTAGGTCTAACAAGTATGAAAAAGGCAAATGGCATTTTGGCCATTGTTGCAAAGGGGTTGGAGTTTAAAGAAAGAGAGGTTATGTTGCAATTGTACAGGGTGTTGATGAGACTTCACGTGGAATATTGCATACAGTTTTGGTCCACTTACCTTAAAACAAATATAATAACATTGGAGGCAGTCCAAAGGAGATTCACTAGATTAATTCCTGGGATGAGGGGATTGTCCTATTAAGAGAGAGTAAATAGTCTAAGTCTGTGAAGAGTGAGGAATGACCTTATTCAACACATAAGATCCTAAGAATAGATGCTGACATGTTTCACTCATGGAAGAGTCTTAAACAAGGTGACATAACTACATGATAAAGGGCCTTTATCCCATTTGGAGTATTGTGAGCATTTTTGAACCCCATATCTAAAGAAGGATGTGTTGGCCTGGCCAGATGAGGTTCATCAAAATGATCCCTGGAATGAAGAACTTGTTGTATGAGGAACGGCTGAGGATGATGGATTTGTACTTGTTGGAGTTTAGGAGGATGAGGAGGGATCTTATTGAAACTTACAGGATACTGCGAGGCCTGGATAGAATGAACGTGGAGAGATTATTTTCAATATTAGGAAAAACTAGAACCAGAGGGCACAACCTCAGGCTAAAAGGACTATCCTTTAAAATAGAAATGAGGAGGAATTTCTACAGCCAGAGAGTGGTGAATCTGTGGAATTCTTTGCTGCAGAAGTCATTGAGCGTTTTTTAAGACAGAGATAGGTAGGTTCTTGATTGAATAGGAGATTAGGGTTATAGGGAAAAGGCAGGAGAATGTGGATAAGAAAAAAAATCAGCCATGATTAAATGGCAGAGCAGTCTCAATGGACTGACTGGTCTAAATTCTGCTCCTATGTCTTATAGCCTTATGGTTTTATCACCTGTCATTTAAAACTGAGGTGAGTAGAAATTGCTCCTTACAGAGGATGGTGAATAATCCAGATATTCTTCCCCAAAGGGCAGTGAAGGCTGAATCATTGGTAGTATTTAAAGTGGAGGTGGGCAAATGTTTGATAGATCAAGGAATAGAAGGAAAAGGAGAAATGGTACAGAAAAGGATCTGAGGCTGGCATAGGTCAGTGATGATCAAATTGAATGGCGGAGCAGACTTGAAGGGGTCTAGTCTCCTACTCCTGCTTCTATTTCTTGTGTCCTTGTGTTCCCAACTTTGAAATGGCATTCTGTGTGAGGAGCTCCCCACAATCGCCAGAGATGGGGAAGAGTTTAAAGGTCACTTTCTCGGCCTCCCTGCGGCCATTCCTGCTAGTCTACAATTCGAGGCTAAGTGGGAGAAAGCTAAGTGGCCATTAAGTGACCTTCATATGATTGGGTTTCCTGCCCAAGACCCTGCCTACCCAAGCATGGAATTGCGTCTGGGCTTGGGCATGCAGGCTCTGGGAAGGAATCAATTACATTCTATTTTCCAGCCAATCCTCCCAGCTCCCCTCCCCCAACCATCCAATCACGCGCTTTAGGGGGAGTATAAAATTCTGCCCCCTGATCACTTTACAGACAGCAAAAAGTGAGAGATTATTGTTGTGTCAGGATGAACACTCATGGTTAATCCTTCCTTGACAAAATTGCTCTTTTCGTGTTATTTTGACATGAGCTGTGTCCAGTGAATGGTCCTCCTACACTGATCACCAAAAATTGCATTGGTACCTTGAGTGCAAACAGGAGATTTAATTGATGGGTGAGCATTTGGCACAGCGAAGAAAAGATGGGTAAGAGATTGAACTTAGAATGCAATTTGTTTGGTGAGCCATTCTTACTCGATAGACCTGCAGACCTTCATATTCTTGGTTTTTGTTTGTGGAAAATATTGAGGCTGTTCCCGAATTAAGTATCAGATTCTGACACCAGGAGAGCATGAAGAATAGAGCTTTGCAAATTCATGATGTGGAGATGCTGGTGTTGGACTGGGATGGGCGCCGTAAGAAGCCTCACAACACCAGGTTAAACTCCAACTGGTTTATTTGGAATCCCAAGCTTTCAGAGCGAGTCACCTGACAAAAGAGCAACGCTCTGAAAGCTCGTGATTCCAAATAAACCTGTTGGACTCTAAGTTGTCATCTTACTTGTGATGAGTGCCACATGAGTGACCATATTTTGCCTGGATATCAGAGGAACATCATACAAAGACATTTATCAGTGGTCCACTGTGTTCAAGGCTTTGGACGTGAAACGTGACATCAATGCATAGACAACGAGGCAAAACCGGTGATGTGCTATTATGCTGTAAAATAAATTCAAGATACCCTGGACACAAGAACAACCGGGATCTAATGGCAGAGGTCACGATGAATGTAGAAAGTATTGATATGTTACATATAAGCCATCGGTTTAAAGTGATAATATTTTCAGAATGCCTTACTTTTTGACAGAGTATTAAATTTCAGACTTAGTGAATATAGGTGGAGGTTTCCAGGGCCTCTTACTGGCGGGATCCTTACCAAAGTCACTTTCACAGTGGGCTATCCAGCGGTGGGACAGATGAGCCATGCAAATTGCCATTAACTTCAGCGTAACTGGACTATTCCATTGATAGTCAATGACAAGTTGCCTCCATCGTAGGAAAGTCTGCCGTGGGATGGAGGCTGAAATATTCCAGCCAATATAACAGGATTTTATTGATTTTTTTTTTAAAGATCCAATAAGTAATCCATTGAGTTAAAAAAAAATGTAGAGTTAAAGTTCATTTATTAGTCACAAGTAAGGCTTACATTAATACTGCAATAAAGTTACTGTGAAATTCCCCTAGTTGCCACACTCTGGGACCTGATTGGGTCTATGCACCTAACCAGCATATCTTTCAAATTGTGCCTTTTTTTTCAATTCTCTGGAGGGCAAGCACCATTTTCCAATTAATAGAATTAATGAGTGACTGTCCATGGCTTCTGTTAATATTGCTCTTGAGAGGAAAGCAAAATACTGCGGATGCTGGAATCAGAAACCAAAACAGAAAATGTTGGAAAATCTCAGCAGATCTGATAGCATCTGTGGGGAGAGAATAGAGCCAATGTTTCGAGTCTAGATGACCTTTTGGGTCAGATGCTGTCAATCTGCTGAGACTCTCCGGCATTTTCTGTTTTTGTTGTCTTTGAGATGGTGTAGCAGCAGTTTCGGGATAAGCTAAATTTAAAGTTAAACTCCCAATTTCCTTTTCTCCCTCTGGAAATTACCGCCCTCTGTTTGGTTCATCTTGATGGAATGACTAAACCAGGGAGCTTACAAGAGCAAATTTACTTCCTCCATGTCAATTTAACATTATCATTCATTACCCTGCTATTAGTGAAGCTTTAGAACTACTTAGGACAATGGGGAGGAATTTACTTGCACTAAAAGCCTTCTTGAGTTTGTGCATTTGGTTCTATTCAAACCAAATCAATTCAAATCAATCAATATATAATGTTAAAGCATTGTAATTGTTAATTGTCAGAGGTCCAATTAAAAAAGAAATGAACTCTTTGGATCAGGAATAATGGCATTCATTTTATCAGTTCCTTCCCTGACAGATTCATAGACTCCCTACAGTGCAAAACATAGAACATAGAATGCCTACACTGCAGAAGGAGGCGATTTGGCCCATCGAGTCTGCACTGACCACAATCCCTCCCACTCCCTATCCCTGTAACCCCATGCATTTACCCTAACTAGTCTGCCTGGCACTTAAGAGCAATTTAGCTTGGCCAATCAACTTAACCCGCACATCTTTGGACACTGGGAGGAAACCAGGGCACCAGGAGAAACTTACACAGACATGGAGAGAACGTACAAACTCCACACAGACATGACCCAAGCTGGGAATCGAACCCAAGTTCCTGGAGATGTGAGGTGACAATGCTAAGCACTGTGCCACCATGCTGCCAGCAGACCATTTGGCCCATCGAGTCTGCACTGACTCTCTAACAGAGCATTCTACCCAGATCTTATTCCTGTGACTCTACCCCATTACTCCTCCTGATCCACACATCCTGGGGCATGCAATTTAGCATGACTAGTCAAACTAACCTGTAAATTTTTGGAGTGTGGGAAGAAACCGGAGCACCCACGGTCACAAGGTGTGCAAGCTCCACACAGACAGTGACCCAAGCCGGATTTAAATCCAGGTCCCTGGCGCTCTGAGGAAGCAGTGCTAACTATTTCAGTGCTAGCCCAAGATGAGGAGAAGTTTCTTCACTCAATGGGTTCTAATGCTTTTGAATTCTTTAACCCTGGAGCTATGGGTGCACAGTTGTTGAGTATAATTAAAACTAAGATTGACAGTACTTCAGACACGTAGGCCAAAATTTTACTCACTTGCCTGCCCCGATTCTGGGGCAGATGAAGCTCACAGAACGGCATTCTCCATTGGCCACGGGCAAGATCTTACAAGCTTTAGGCTGATGAGATGGTAAAATTCAAGTCATAAAATCAGAGGATTTGCAAATACATGAGGAAATGGGTTGAGGTGGAAGATCAGGTGGAATTTCATTGAATAGCAGTAGAACAGTCTAGTGGGGCTGAAAAGTCTACAACTTCTAATATTTCTTATTCTTTGTTATTATAATCAATGAGTGACAGAACAATGGGCTGGAGAATAATATAATTTAAAACTGCAATGTCCTTGAATTAGATATAGCATACCATCCCAATGCGTTGGGATGCTGTATCCAATCATGTAAAGACAAAACCTTTTACTGCTTTGCAGAAGCATATTTTCTGGTTTTGGCTTTGTACTTGACTCACATAAACTGAAAAAAAAAGTCGCTTGAGTTCATTTTAATTTGACCATCTTTGAACTGCCTGAATCACACTGCCCTGCTATCAATGTGAGCAACTAAAATTGGAGATGTTGGTGTGAATGATTAGCAGTTTTTACCCCAGTCGTTGCTTCATGGCATTCAGGAGAATAGCTAATGACATTTAAATGTTTGGGGACTTACTTTGTTTCTTTTCCGGGGGGTTGATGGGAATAGTTTCAACCTGACAGTCGCGGATACAATGCAAAGAGACCAGGGTATTTGGAAATTTGCTTCTGATTATAAATAAATGAGGAAGTTTTGAAAGCTTTTGTCTGTATTTATGATCATTCTGTGAAAAAATAAACTAATGAAGGGAATGCAAGAATCGCACGGTTGGTCATCTGTTGGGGAGGCAGTGGTGTTCTTTGATGTATTTGAGCCAGTATTGAAAATCTCAGATCTCTTTAGTTACTTCTACTAGTGTTCTGTCAGATCAAATGGAATCAATGATCAAATCAAAATATAAACCTGAATAGAAAGAAATATCTCCTGTCTTTGTGCATTTAGTTTACTGCTAAGCTTATACTGCAGTTTTACAGAAATTATTTCACGTTAGCTGTTCTGTTACTTAAAATTATCAGCATGATTAATCCGTAATGTTTTCTCTCGTACAAGTTTTTCTGTTTTGTTTTAACAGCTACATATAAAAAAAATTGCAACATTACAATGTTAAACACTAAATTACTTCAATCTGAAATTTTCATACTTAATACTTATTTCTTAATTTTACTTAATACTTATGTTTAAGTGAATGATAACTTAGAAAAATCAAACAACGTGCTCGTAATTTTTCCCCACCTTATTTTACTCTCCTTCAGAAGGTGGTCACTTTCTGATACTATATTCAATCATAGAATTCCTACAGTGCAGAAGGAGGTCATTTGGTCCATTGAAACTTGTATCAACAACAATTCCATACAGGCTCTATTCCGGTAACCCCATATATTTACCTTGATAATCCCCCCCTGACACTAATGGACAATTTAGCATTGCCAATCCACCCCAACTCGCACATCTTTGGACTGTAGGAGGAAACTGCAGCACCCAGAGGAAACCTAGGCAGACACAGGGAGAACATGCAGACTTTACACAGGCATCAGCCAAGCTGGGAAGCAAACCCTGGGTTCGTGGCACTGTGAAGCAGCAGTGGTAACCACTGTGCCTACGAGCTTTGATAATGATTGTTCCAAGCTATTTGACTACAGAAGGCATCACACTTCAGCTCCAACATTGTTCGTATCTGAGACTGTGGACACATACTTACAACAGGGGGTGGAGGATGGTGGGGGGAGCAGGGGTGTTGTTAATTCTCATCTTCACTCACCAGGAATGCTGAGGTTAATTGTAACACCCCTACTTCCTGAGATCAGGTTAGCTCAATGCAGACCCAGCCACAAATTTTCCAGTTGAGTATCACACATTTGGGGACATCGCAGGCGTTAGCACATCTGAGGTGCAATGGACTAGCCTCGTCCTGGCCGAGCTGGAAAATTTCACTGAGTTACTGACAGTATCACTCTCCTCTTTTCCGGTCTATACCATTCTGGAAATTGTAGTGGGCGAAGGGCAGACCATGCAAAAGTCATTGACCTCAGGTGGGATTTTCTGATTTTGGGGCAAGCGTGGCCAGAAAATTCTGTCCGATACTTTTGGACAGAACGTTGCATGCAAATAATACTTGTCAAAGTTACCAGAAAGTGTTACAGCATCCAACGGTGCAATGGAAATAACTGGATATCACTGTGTATGCCATCATTAACCCACAGTGTTTCAACAAACTGATTTATCAGTGGTGTTGTGATGTTGTCACTGTCCAGTTTCCCTGGCTAATGTTCTACGGATATGGATTCAAATCCCATTATGGAATTTAAATTCAGATAGAAGTTGGTCTTGATGATAATGACCCATTGACCCATCTGGGTAGGAAACCTGTTGTCCTGACCTGGCCTACGTGTGATTCCCGATCCACAGGAATGTGGGTGACTCTTTGCTGTTTATTTGAAATGGCCCACAAAGCCACTCAGTTCAGAGATAATTAGACAATAAACACTGGCCTTGCCAACGAGGCCCATATTCCATGAAAGAATAAAATACCATCGGTGTGCATATTAAGTCAACTCTACTGCAAATCATCAAAGAAGATTGAATTTTGTTTCTCCCCAAATGATTTATTCCAGCTTTTATGCTCCATATGAGTCTTCTCTTACCTTACTTCATGGCCTCATTTTGTTTCCCTCCTAATCTCAGTAATCATAGGCCATTGAGCTAATCCTGCCCTTATTATCTTTGAGAAAACTATCCAATTGATACCGCATCCTTGCTTTTTTCCCATTTAAATGTTTGGGAACTTACTTTGTTTGTTTTGGGGGGGTGTAATGGGAATAGTTTCAATCTTACAGTCATGAATGCAATGCAGAGAGGCCAGGGTATTTGAAAATTTGCTTCTGATTATAAATGAAAGAGGAAGGTTTGAAAGCTTTTGTCTGTTTTTGTGATCATTGTGTGAAAAAATAAACTAATGAAGGGAACGCAGAATCACACAATTGATCATTTGTTGAGGGAAGAAGTGTGTTCTTTGATGTATTTGAGACAGTATTGAAAATGCTCAGATCTCTTTAGTTACTTTTACTAGTGTTCCCTCTGAGTATTTGTCTTTAATGATCTGATTGAATCTGCTCCCGCCACCCATTCAGACATTGCTGTATAAAAAGTATTTTCCTCATGCCCTTTCTAGTTTTTCTTTGCCCAATTGTCTTCAATCCACCAACTCCACCACTATGCAAAATAGTTTCCCCTTACTTTACTCCGTCCTTGGAACATCATATCAAAATTGTGCTGGTTTACTGCATTGATCTGAACAGGGTGCCGGAGTGTGTCGACTAGGGGAATTTCACTGTAATTTATTGCGGTGTTAATGGAAGCCTTACTCGCGACTAATAAATAAACTTTAAATCTACCCATAACCTTAGTTGCTGCAAGGAGGAGAAATCGATCCATTATGTCTGGCCAGCAATTAAAACAATGCATGTGCCACTTTTAATTATTCGCTGATCTAATTATAGAACTTTGTTAATTTATAGAAGGATGAAAATTGTTAAATCAAAGTGTGCTTTCCAGTTCCTTGTACTGTACAGTGCATGCCGTTGATATCTATTAAGTTTCAAGTAGCAACAAAAATGGCACACTTGTGACAATACGTTGCTGAAATTGGACTAAGTGACCAATATTAGTGTTATTTCCACACCCTTCCCCTGGCTGTTTTTTATACCAAAGGCCAACATTGACACTAATAGAAAAGGCTATTGACATTGTGATGCTTCTATTACCAACTTGAGTTCCAATACTACTTTCATCCTTCCTGTGCTTGACAGTTGACAGTTTGAAGGGATAAGTTGCACGGTGGCCTAATCCTCGCAAAATCAATCTTCTTCTTCAGACTAATATAACTGAGGCTGTGACAGATAGGATATTTACATTTTCTATTCCTTTTTATGAGATTTCACTAAGGGAGGCGATAGCCTAATGATATGATCGCTACGCTATTAATCCAGAAACCCAGCTAACATTCAGGGGACCTGGGTTCGAATCCCATCAGGACAGATGGTGGAATTTGAACTCAATATGAAAAAAAATCTGGAATTAAAAATCTGCTGCTGGCCATGAATTAATTGTCAGAAACATTCACCCAATGTCGTTCAGGGAAGGAAATCTGCTGTCCTTACCTGGTCTGGCCTACATGCGATTCCAGAGCCACAACAATGTGGTTGATTCTCAACTGCTCTGTGAAATGGCCAAGCAAGGCAGTCAGTTTAAGGGCAACTAACGATGGACAATAAATGCTGGTGAGTCAGCAAAGCCCGTGTCCCACAAATAAATGACAAACAAAAAAGTATGATATTTATATTTTCTGTTCCTTCTTTTTGAAGAGATTTCACTTTACTCTGATGAGGAATCATACAGACTCTTTCTCACTCTATTGATATTGCCAGGTCTGCTGAGTCTATCTAACATTGTCTGTTTTATTTAGATATCATCTTTGCTCCTTTTCAAAACCCTTTTTAGTTTACTAGCTAGAAGGAACGGCCCATAAACACAATTGTTTTCAAATCATAGAACCCCTATATGCAGAAGGAGGCCATTCGGTCCATTAAATCTGCACTGACAACAATCCCACCCAGGCCGAATCCCTTCAACCCCAAAACATTTACCCATTAATTCCCCTCACCTACACATCCCAATATACTAAGGGGCAATTTATCATAGCCAATGCACCTAACCACACGTCTTTGAACTGTTAGAGGAAACCGGAACACCCAGGGGAAAACCACGCAGATACAGGGAGAATGTGCAAACACCACAGAGACATGGTCCAAGCCGGAAATCAAACCCGGGTCCCTGGTGCTATGAGGCAGCAGTGCTAACCATTGTGCCAACACACCATCCTTGTTATATATCTGCCCCATAATGAGCCTTACAAAGCCATTCTGATGATGATGATTATTATTATGACTATTAGGATAAAGCGGATCTGAAATTCCAAGCGATTGGCAGAATCCTTAGAGATAAAGCTCAGAAATAGACTTTTCTCCATTTCATCAGGAATGGAGAGAGTGAGAGTTAGGGTTAGGGTTACTAACCCTCCTCATCTCTCATTTCCTTTCTCATCTCCCATTTCAAATCACAAAAAAAGAGTACGAGAGCTCTGAAAGCATCTTCATGCTCTGGAAACTTAAAAAAAATTGAAAAACATTTATTTTTGCTGAGTGCGACTTAGTACAAAGGGATGGCTAGTTCTTTAGGGTTCAAGCATTGTGCTCTTCGCTAAGGTCCAGATTTGAATCCAACATCTCCCACATTTGTAATGAGTGAAAGCGGCTTAGGCATTCTCACTCTTGTTTTGCCTCACTGCAGAATACTGTCCATTAGTCCACAAAAATTTATTCAGCCATAGGAAATGGATATGCATTGGGGAGGGGGTTAGGAGGAATACAGTTTGGGTGGGCTTTTGGTGTGGGCAATAGAATGTCATTGTAATATAGGTTGAGATAATTTACCATAGCAGAGTGGACAAAGCTTAGTGTTGTCTTCATAATGCTATACATATACTTTGATGTAGACACTGGATGCCAAAAGGAACCAACACAGGCAACCACACTTTACTGGGCAAATCCATGCCAAAGATATCAGGGATATTTTTTTTCAGTGGCATGTAGCCAAGACAAAAGTCGGGATTTTCCAGTTTTGTTCTCGCCAAGTCCGGAAATCCTGCCTGAGGTCAATGGACCTTTGTATGATTCCCGTGGTGGGCAGGATGGGAAAACTCTGCTCAACATCACAGTATTGGGACAGAAAGTGCTGGAAAAGCTCAAAGTCTGACAGCATCCATGGAGAGGGAACAGAACCAATCGCTGGAATCTTCCGATGACATTTGCCTTGCCAGCAATATGCCTACAGATGTCATGCTCCTGATGAGTGAAGGGCAAACCCAATGCCAGTGAGAATGGAGAATTTGGTGCATTCACAGCAGCAGGACTGGAAAATCCCAGCTGTAGGAAGGTCAGAGAATTCCGGCCAGTGTACAAGTCGGGATGGCTCTTCATCAGAGCTTCAACACTATTCTGACGAAGGGTCATCCCGATTTTAAATGTTGACTCTGATCTCTCTCTCTGCAGATGCTGTCAGACCTGCTGAGATTACTGCATCCACAGTAATTTGCTTTTATCCCACTTACTGGAAACAAACATCTGAAAGCTCTCCTTGGTTTCCCATTCATTATAGATATGTCCCTTGTGCATAGTTTTCTTATGATATTCTTGGTGAGAAAGATTCAATGCAACAATACTGCAAGTTAAAGGAGTAACAGGAATCTCACATTTCAGCATAAAGAAGACGGTAGATCTGAGAAGAAATTCTTTCCTGTCTATGACAATGATCTGCAAAAATCATGAGAACTGTAGAAGCCCAAGTGTCAATGTCACAAAGTATACAATTTTCCCTATGAAAACATGTTGGACTTCTACTAACTTTCATTAATCAGATCTAATTATATGACACATTTATGCTCAAAGTTATAATTATAGAACTGTGTTAAGATCTTAAATAAGGACTCTGACTGTATATATTAACTTATAATTTATCATAATTCAGAGAAATATGGAACATCATTAGTAGCTATCGCAGTACACACATTTGCTGATAGCAAACATTAGTTCCGATATCAGTTTTAAATTTCCCTTTTATTGGTTTGATTCCATAACTTTGCCCTATATCACCAACATTTAAAGTAATGTTAGGGTTTACTGTCTCTATGTTGTTTACCATCTTCCATTCTTCCTTCTTTCAATCACATCCTAAAAAGTCGAAGGCAGGAATTCTCTAGGTCTCGCACCGTTGTCAGCGAGAATGGAGAGTTTGATCAAATCTCCATTCACAGCACTTAGACCAGAGAATCCCAATCGAAGTTTCTCCTGCCTTTTTCCTTTCTTATCCCCATCCTCTGATATTAAAGTGTTATATTTTAGCCCCCAACCCTACTAAGGCTTAACCACATTTCCTTAATGCTTAGACAGATTATCATTGCGGAGTTACTCCTGGTCATTTCACGTCTAGTGTAGAGTAGGGATTATTCACAAGAAGTTTAACTCTGTTTTTGAGATAGCAAATTTCTTGAAGCTACATAGTTTTGTATGCCTACAGATGTCATGCTCCTGATGAGTGAAGAACAAACCCAATGGCAGAACTGTCTCATATAATTATGTCAACCCCAATACAAAGACAGAATGATTAACAAGGTCAGTAAAATACACTTAAATGAATTCGTTCAACGCAAAGTGTTCAGGATTCTTTTTCCCTTGCCTGCAGTTCAACAGAAGAATATTTGAATTTTCTTTAAAATTAGTAAACAATTGCATTTTATATAATTTTCTAAGAACTCTGCATTCCTCCAACTCTGGGTTATTTTCTCACTCCAGCTTTCTCTGTTCCGACAGAGAATTGTGGGTGCCTGGAATGCACTGCCAGAAGAGGTGATGGAAGCAGGCACATTAACAACATTTAATAGACATCTGGATGGGTACATGAATAAAGAAGGAATAGACAGATATCTATTGACTAAGTTTAGTTAGGGCATCATAATCGGCACAGGCTTGAAGAACTGAAGGGCCTGTTCCTTTGCTGTACTTTTCTTTGTTCTTTGATAGTTTGACAATTCCCTTGATTAATCATTTGACAGTGCCAATGAGTTTACCAATTTTTTGTGCACATTAATATAGAAAAGTTACAGCACCAAAGAAAGCTACTCTTGTCCAATATTTATTTGTTTAACAATCCCAAAGGGCACTTGATGTCACACAAAGGACATCAAACCTCTTCCAAAAGTTATCCCTGGATCAAATTGTAAAGGACATCTAATCTTTTCAAAAAGGTGCCCTAGATTTCCAAAGAATGTATTAATTTTTGATATTCTCCTGAGGAATCTGAAGTGCACAAGTTTTGGATATCAACCGGCAGACATTGGATGTGATTGAAGGCAGCTGCACTTTAACATGTTAATGCAAATCAGGGATGTGAAAAATTCCCCCCCACCGTTACCCCACCACCACCACCATCACACCCTCTTCCCCACTTCTACAAAGATGGTGCGGGCTCTGTTTGGGAGCTGGGCTTCCAAAATCAGGCTTCTGGTGCCATTTTGAATAAATCAGAGACTGTCGTCATCTGTCAGTGTTAATCTTTAAAACCAAAGTGGAGTTAATGCACAGCCATTTCTAAAAGGTTTCTTTTGATTTGATTTATTATTGTCACATGTATTTTGTTACAGTGAAAAGTATTATTTCTTGTAAACTACACAGACAAAACGTACTGTTCATAGAGTACATAGGTGAGAAGGAAAGGAGCAGGTGCAGAATATAGTGTTACAGTCGTAGCTAGTTATAGAGAAAAATCAACTTAATAAACTATAAGTCCATTCAAAAGTCCGACAGCAGCATAGAAGAAGCTGTTCTTGAGTTGGTTGGTATGTGAACTCAGACTTTTGTATTTTTTTTCCTGATGGAAGAAGGTGGAAGAGAGCATGTCTGGGATGTGAGGGGTCCTTGATTATGCTGGCTGCTTTTCCGAGGCAATGGGAAGTGTAGACAGAGTCAATGGATGGGAGGCTTGTTTGCGTAATAGACTGTGCTTTGTTCACAACTCTTTATACTTCCTTGCAATCAGTTTTTTTGAAAATAAGAAGGAACATGGAATTGCATTTTGTTTGCATAGACACCTGGAGGTAAAATTTCTGTTCTTGCTCCATCCGTCTTTGCAATCTATTTTTCATTAACTATACACACACCTTCAGCAAAATATTTTGATTGTCCAGTTGTTGGAGCGAGGATGGTAAAAGGACAATAATACTACTTTTACCAGCAACAATACTGGACAAATACATACAGCTCATTTAAAACACATCAGCTTTGCCTTTGGGTAATGGACATGCACTGCATTAGGTCTATACGATGTTGTGTACAAAGTAATTTTAAGGCAGAAATTGTGTTATGAACTGGCAGCTACACTCCCTCAAGCCACACAGAATCTAGGAGAAATTATTCTTTTTTTGTGCTTTTTAAACCCAGTAAAGGTTCCTAATTACATTATTGTGCCGGAAGAACTACCCTACACCTTGGGACATAACTTTACTCTTCCCATTTCATTACTACATCCATTATATTTATTCATTGGCAAAATGCTGCAAAGACAAATCCCAAACATATTTCTTCTGAAATAGCTATTGCCTCCAGTAAGAACTGATTTAAATGTAACCCCTTCGCAGATCTAAATTGACTTGAAATAGATTTTTCATTCAACATTTTAACACTCAAAAGGTTTAAAATTCAATACTTTGGCACCTGTTTATTTGTATCCTGTCCCAAAAACACAAAATGCTGAAGAAACTCAACAGGTCTGACAGCAACTGTGGAGAGAGAATAGAGCCAATGTTTTGAATCTAGATAACCCTTCATCAGCGTTCGAAACGTTGGCTCCATCCTCTCTCCACAGATGCCATCAGACCTGCTGCGTTTTTCCAGCATTTTCTGTCTTGCTTTCAGGTTCCAGCATTTGCATTATTTTACCTTTATGTCCTACCCCAGCTTTGAATACACTCTGCATCTAATGATGATATTGGATGACACCCAGATCTCAATATGGAAGAAGCAAGAGGACTCTGGTATAAGGATCCCATTTAACAGACAAGTACAGAAGTAGATCCTTTCAATGTCAGCTTTCAAATGTGGACCTGAAATTTCACCTTAGGAAGAAAATTACAGAACCTCGCTTTTCCCCCATGACTGCAACACCCTCTCAACAGCATCCCTACCCTTCTCTCTGTGTTCTCCCAAAATGAATAACCCAAAGAAGGAAACACAAAACTTCAAAATGTGCAATTTCTGGGCACGTAACTCGAATTCTAGAGTATAGAGAAAACAATTGTCCTGCTTTGCAATTAAAGAGGAATTTAATCCTAGGTAGATATCGTCTTGAAAAATAGAACATAGAACATTATAGCGCAGAACAGGCCCTTCGGCCTTCGATGTTGCGCCGACCAATATAAAAAGCAATGCCCCTCCAAACTAATCCATTCCCTTCTCTTCCATATACTTATCAACTAACCTCTTAAACGCCACCAAACTTGGCGCATCTACAACTGCTGCAGGCAGGGCATTCCACTCCCGAACCACCCTTTGGGTAAAGAACCTGCCTCTGATATCCGTCCTATAACTATCACCCCTTAATTTAAAGCTGTGTCCCCTCGTGCTAGCTTTCTCCATCCTAGGAAAAAGGCTATCACTGTCCACCCTATCTAAACCTCTAATCATCTTATATGTTTCGATAAGGTCTCCTCTTAGCCGCCTCCTTTCTAACGAAAACAACCTCAAATCCCTCAGCCTCTCTTCATAAGACCTGCCCTCCATACCAGGCAACATCCTGGTAAACCTCCTCTGTACCCTCTCCAATGCCTCCACATCTTTCTTATAATGTGGGGACCAGAACTGCACACAATACTCCAAGTGCGGCCGCACTAGAGTTTTGTACAGTTGCAACATGACGTTGCGGCTCCGAAATTCAATCCCCCTACCAATAAAAGCTAAGACTCCATATGCCTTCTTAACAACCTTATCGACTTGACTGCCTACTTTCAGGGATCTATGCACAAATACACCAAGATCCCTCTGTTCATCAACACTATTAAGAATCCTACCATTAGCCCTATACTCTACACATTTATTATTCCTGCCATAGTGCATTACCTCACACTTTTCCACATTAAACTCCATTTGCCACCTCTCGGCCCAGCTCTGCAACTTGTCCAAGTCCCTCTGCAAACTATAACACCCCTCTTCACTATCTACCACTCCACCGACTTTAGTGTCATCTGCAAATTTACTAATCCATCCTTCAATACCCTCATCCAGATCATTTATAAAAATTACAAACAGCAGGGGCCCCAAAACAGACCCCTGAGGTACACCACTTGTCACCGAACTCCACGATGAATATCTCCCATCAACCACCACCCTCTGTCTTCTATCTGCTAGCCAATTCCTAATCCAATTAGCTAAAACACCCTCTATCCCATACATCTGCA
Organism: Sphyrna mokarran; assembly: GCA_024679065.1. Taxonomy (NCBI): domain Eukaryota; kingdom Metazoa; phylum Chordata; class Chondrichthyes; order Carcharhiniformes; family Carcharhinidae; genus Sphyrna; species Sphyrna mokarran. The sequence continues at coordinate 14,757,329 of JAGIQG010000020.1, read as the reverse complement.
TTTTCTGCAGAAGTCTTCCATGGGCCACCTTATCAAACGCCTTACTAAAGTCCATATATACCACATCAACCGCCTTACCCCATCCACCTCTTTGGTCACTTTTTCAAAAAACTCAATGAGGTTAGTAAGGCACGACCTACCCTTCACAAAACCATGCTGACTATCCCCAATCAATTCATTTCTCTCTAAATAACTATAAATCCTATCCCTAATAATTCTCTCCAATACTTTGCCCACAACAGAAGTAAGACTCACTGGCCTATAATTCCCTGGAAGGTCTCTCTTCCCCTTCTTGAACAATGGGACCACATTCGCTATCCTCCAGTCTTCCGGAACTATACCCGTAACCAACGACGACCTGAAGATCAGAGCCAGAGGCTCTGCAATCGCCTCTCTTGCCTCCCAGAGAATCCTAGGGTAAATCCCGTCCGGCCCAGGGGACTTATCCAACTTCAAACCCTCAAGAATATCTAGCATATCCTCCCTATCTACTTCAATACTTTCCAGTTTGCAACCCTGTACCTCAGTGTTCTCCACAACTACATTTACAGCTCCCTGCGTGAATACCGAAGAGAAATATTTGTTCAGTGCCTCTCCAATCTCTTCAGGCTCCACGCACAACTTCCCACTGCTGTCTATGCCTGGCCCTAATCTTTCCCTAACCAATCTTCTATTCTTAACACACCTAAAGAAAGCTTTAGGATTCTCCTTAATCCTATCAGCCAAAGTCTTCTCATGTCCCTCTTAGCTCTCCTCAACTCACTCTTTAGCTCCCTCCTGGCTAATCTATAGCTATCCATTGCACTAACCGAGCCTTCAAGCCTCATCCTGACATAAGCCTCCTTTTTCCTTTTAACCAGCGAATTAACTTTTTTCGTACACCAAGGTCCCCTTACTCGACCATTTCCTCCTTGCCTGACAGGGACATACTTATCAAGGACTCGCAGCAGCTGCTCCTTGAATAAGCTCCACATTCCAGATGTTCCCAGTCCCTGTAGTTTCCTAGTCCAATCTATGCACCCTAATTCTCTCCTGATGGCCTCATAATTACCCTTCCCCCAGCTATAACTACTGCCCCCAGCTTCATGCCTATCCCTATCCATCACTAAGGTGAACGTAACCGAATTGTGGTCACTATCACCAAAATGTTCACCAACTTCCAAGCCTAACACCTGGTCTGGCTCATTGCCCAGCACCAAATCCAATGTAGCCTCACCTCTAGTTGGCCTATCTACATACTGAGTCAAAAAACCTTCCTGCACACTTTGTACGAAAACTGACCCCTCTAACGAGCTAGAGCTATAGCTATTCCAATCAATATTAGTAAAGTTAAAGCCCCCCATAACAATTACCCTATTACTTTCACTCCTGTCCAGGATCGACTTTGCAATCCTTTCCTCTACCTCTCTAGAACTTTTAGGAGGTCTATAAAAGACTCCCAACAGGGTGACCTCTCCCCTCCTGTTTCTAATCTCAGCCCATACTACCTCAACAGACAAGTCCTCATCAAACTTCTTTTCTGTCACTGTGATACAGTCTTTGACTAATAATGCCACTCCTCCCCCCCTTCTACCTCCTTCTCTACTCCGACTAAAGCAACATCCCAGAACCTGCAACATCCATTCCTGTCCCTGCTCTACCCAAGTCTCTGAAATGGCCACAACATCGAAGTTCCAGGTACTGGTCCAAGCTGCAAGTTCCTCCACCTTATTGCGAATACTTATAGGATAACTTAATAGAATACTTAAAGGATAGCTTTGGGTTATGGAATTACAAATCATTAACTCTTCCTCATTTGACTCTTTGTGTGTGACAGTATAAAAATACTCACACCATTTCAAAATAAGAAGAGACTGCCATCACTCTGAAGTAAATAGTAGGGCCTGGGTATCTCTGTGAATGTGCTAAGGGCTAAGTAGGGGGGTGGCAGCATCATGATATCAGAAACTCTCCCCTTTTTCCCTTCTTTTGTTGTGTGTTTTTTTGCAAATGATATATTAACTGCATGACACTTTTTTTTAGATCAGAGTCCGTGCTTATAGTTGGAGAGCGACCTAATCACTAGCAGAGCCTCGGAGAACTTAAGGGCCATCTATTGTTCCTTAGCTTTCCGGCAGAAAGGCTGTCAGTTTAATGACATTATCGTACTTGCTGCATTTATATAACCGGTTACCATTGGTTCTCTCATTTGCAGCATGCTATGTTTCAGTGTTAAGAACAGATTCTTCCCTGTTGCCATCTGACTTTTGAGCTAGCTCATATTAAGTTGATTTTTCATTACACACTAGTAATGACTGTAACACGTTCTGCACTCTCTCCTTCTCTTCTTTGTATTCTATGAATGGTATGCTTGGTCTGTGTAGTGTGCAAGAAACAATACGTTTCAATACATGTGATAGTAATAAACCAAATCAAATCAATGCCAGCACAGTGAGAACCATCATTTGCTGCCTCAGTTCAGACCCAATGGATTTTACCATAAAAGATGACACGACAGAATCGAGTTGAGAGCAGGTTTTAAACTCACCTCCATCTCCATGGCAACTACATATCCTTGAATGCTCTCATGTCCCTGATCCTCATCTGGGGTTATGTGCGCCTCCCCACTCCCCCACCCGCCACAGCCCATCCTTTGTAGAGAGTGTAAGGTTCGATCACCACAGAGATACCAGGTTTGAATTTGGTTTCACCCAGAGTTTACCAAAGCTACCATCTGCTGATCCACGTCAGAGCCAGGAAAACTCTTGGGACTCTTGTGATTCAACAAAGTTTCCACTTGCAAAATCCCGTAAACGTGGTGGGAAAAATTTGATGCAAATTTTGAAATAACCCCCCTGTGAGGAACTCTAATTATATAACAGAGGGCCATGTCAGGTTAGTAAAATATACATGGAATAATAGATTGCTGGGGCATTGAAGTAGATGCAAGCATTTAAACTGGTTACTGGGGTCCTGATAGTGTCAAACGATAAGGACAAAGATTAATGGGTACTCAGTGTCATCAGAATCCTTTCACTTAATTGTTGCTTTGTATCTCCCCTCAAGATGTTGTAAAATAGTCTCTAGGTGGTGATTTCATTTATTACAACAGCTGCCTGGCATCCTTAATATATTCTGGTCAGCCACTGGAGACTGAGAATCTTGAATTGGGTCAACAACTCATGAGGAGAAACAATTTTAACCTAGGGTAAGAATTTCTCCAGTTGCAAAGGAATTGATTACATCATCACAACTATTGCAGCACTGAGATCAATGTGTTTCCCAAGTCTGGACACTAGAAGTGTTCTCTAACACCCAAATCAGATGTCCTGATCATTAAAATTGCAGAGCATTGAGAGCAGATAGGGTCTGGAAATTTGATTTGATTTATATTATTATCACATGTATTGGAAATATAGTGAAAAGTGTTATTTTTTGCGTGCTCTCAGACAAATCATACTATTCACAGAGGGGAGAAGGAAAGGAGAGGGTGCAGAATATAGTGTTACAGTCATAGCTAGAGTGTAGAGATAGATCAACTTAATATAAAGTAGGTCCATTCAAAGGTCTGATGACAGCAGGGAAGAAACTGTTCTTGAGTTGGTTGGTACATGTCCTCAAACTTTTGTATCTTTTTCCCAATGGAAGAAGGTGGACTAGAGTATGTCTGGGATCCATGGGGTCTTTGATAACACAGCGAGAAGTGTAGACAAAGTCAATGGATGAGAGGCTGGTTTGTGTGATTTGAACACCAGTAGCCATATACAGGGGAACACATGGCAACTGCAGCAGAGGTGACACTTAGGCACAAGGAGTACAACAACAGATTAACAAAGGTAATGGGCAGGCTGCAGTGTTCTACCAAATAGGACATATTAAGGTCTCATCTGAAGCACACATTCCAAATGTGTGTATGTGTGTGTGTGTGTGTGTGTGTGTGTATATATATGTGTGCATGTGCCTGGATATCATCTCATTTAGCATTCTGGAATCTCATTGAGCTTTGCATTGAGTCGGTATAGTTGTTGCCAGTGTCCACCACACTAAGTAACCACACTGAGACAATTCAGTGTATTTAATGTGGCCATAACCTTCTCAGCCCCAACATGCAATAGCATCATCACTGCTTTAGTGAAAGTTTTCTCCTTCCATATTTCTTTCAAGAGTGGAGTTCAAATATTACACCAAATGGAACACATGGAATGCAAATGGCAATTGGTACTGATATTGGCATCAGAGTCTGTAACCTTCAACTACTGTTATCAATTGTTTAAAAATATTCATTTACAATTTCTGAATCAATTCAGAAGACTGACTATACCACCTACACAAAGATAACCAGGAATGGCCAACAAATGTTGACCTTGCTCATAACACCCACATCCCAAAAATGAATAAAGTCAAATTGGTAATGTTGTGATTTTTATGACAAAACAATGGTTAGTCTGTAAAAGAGAATCTGAAAGGATTAATGCATCAAATGTATTTCTGTCTTAGTATAGCTTCACGTCATACCTGGGTGACAATGTGCAGTGTGTGTAACTGTCTGAAGGGCAGAGAATTCACGTGTATCACTGCCATTTTAATGACGATATTTTGTAGAGTCTCTTTGACGTCCTAAGTATTTGCCTTGTGTACTCATCAATAAAAAACAAAATAACTGCTTGAGAAAATTGGAATTTAAACATACGGCAGTCCTCCGACATCCACAATAGATTCCCTTGCTTCAGAAGTACTACTGAGGATCTGAATTTAATGAGAAACAATGTTATGTGAAGCTGAACATTACATGGAAGGTGTTATTTGTAGGATACAGAAAATACACCCTAAGAATTATTGTTAGATTTTCATTGACATCCAAACCTGCACTGCAATAAATGTATAACAATGCTACTTAAAGATATGTGTTTTGCAGAAAGAGAAAAGTAACAGGAGAATTCTGAAAAAGTATGACAGGTCTGCAGAAAGGTCAGTGGGTTTCAGGTGAAGAATCTCTATCGAATCTAAAAAGGCATAATTACTGAGCATCTCCATAGAATCCCTATAGTGCAGAAGGAAGCCATTCAGCCCATTGAGCCTGCACCGACCACGTACCCACCCAGGTCCTATCCTCATAATCCCATTTATTTACTGTGCTAATCCCCCTGACACGAGGGTCAATTTAGCATGCCCAGTCAACAGAGATGTGCAGGTTAAATTGATTGTGTTTGGGTTAAAAAGGGGAGTGAGAAAGCAGGTTAAGTTTGTTGATCAAATGGCAGGGTGGGACGGGTGGGGAATTGGAGGACAGGGGGTATGGATATTAGCCAAGGAATGAGTGTTTTAGAAGTAACTGTTTAAAATGGTAGCAAATTCAGGAATCACATGCAAATATCATCTCAGTGAAAAGTCAGTTCCAAAGTGGAAAGAGGCAAAGAGAAATATGAATGGGAGAAAAATGACAGGAAAATTAAAGAAAGTATTTTCTGTAAATGTTTGAGCAACTACTGGTCTTCCAATAACACATCTCTGTTGCAAAAAGACAATTGTTACTTTTTCCTGCTTTGCTGTTTAAATGTTAAACAAAAACTCAAGAAACTCAGGGGCAAATCAAATTACACACCTCCATTTAGCAACTCATTAAACAAGAAATGATAAGATATTCAGAAGTTTTACAGCTAATCTGAAGAACCACACTGGATTCATTTCTTCCCGTTTCAATTGTTAAGGTTTGAGGGTCCGGGCACTTGTATTCAAAGATTAATCAATGACCACAGTTTTGCTCTCAGATATGAAGGCAATCTTCCCCTTATCTGTTGTCTGCACTTTTTGCATGGTCTTGGTCTGGTGCAGACCAACTCTGAAACAGATGATAACTTTCTTTCTTCAGAAAAATCTTTCATGGTGGTAGCTGCATTGATTAGATTGAATTTGCAACAGTAAAAACATGCCGGAACTCTAGGCCGAAACATGCCACAGAATCGGAGCAGGCGAGGGGAGCATAATGGAAATGGCTGTTGCCCCTGGGCATGATTCTCCGATCTTGCTTGAACGAGGCCATAAAATCCCATCCACAGACCGTTTGACCCAAATGAGCTATGATGGTGTTTATGCTTCTCCACATGAACCTTCTTTCATCTTTCTTCATTTAAACCTTTTTTGCATATCTTTCTATTCCATTTAAGAGTTAATGGGAAATAAATTACTGATAGTAAAACCGTACAGATGCTTATTACACATACCTAATTCTTCTCCCTGCTATTTCATTGGATGTGTAAACCCATCTGCATTAAAGCTTCTGTTAAAACAACCACGAAGAATTCAATAAGAATAAATTAAACATCTGTGTGGCAACATCACCAGTAGCAATTAGCACCCAATGTGTACAAGCTCTCAATGATACAACATTTACCAGGAATGAAAGTTCTCTTTAAACTAAAGTGGGACAGTGCTGGTAATAAATGACCTGCTGAGATAATCACATTGTGCAACATGCAATTTTCAGCAGAGTCCCACGGTTCCGTTATTGGGTTTTAATTAGGGCAGGTAATAATACAGGTTTTCCCCCATGTTTCACAAGAGGATTTTAAGCCCAGTGTACAAAATTATCAAAGAATGAGATAGAGTGAACAGGATAAAATTGTTTGTCTTTGTAGAGAATTCTGAAATCGGGAAATATAGTTCAAGATAAGTGGCAGAAGGTGTAGAGGGGACATGAGGAAGAATTTTTTTATGCAAAGGGTGGTTGGTATCTGAAATTCGCTGCCCGGTTTGATGGTGAAGGCAGAGACTCTTATCTCTTTTAAGAGGTAACTGGATCTGCATCTTAATTGCTATAAGCTACCAGGCTCTGGGCTGGATGCAGGAAGGTGGGATTAAAAAGGGCACCTGGTGTTCTTGGACTGACAAGATGGGCTGAATGGCCTCCTTCTGTGCTGTACCTTTTCTATGGTGGTCAGATTGACAGATTGCCATTCATACATTTTCTTTCTAAGACAAATGTAATTGGTAACTGCAGTTGAAAAGATCTTGGTATAATTATGTCCATCTCTCAGTCAGATCAGATCTATTAGAATCATAGAATCATACTGTGCAGAAGGAGGCCATTCAATCCATTGATTCAGCACTGACCATAATCCCATCCAGGCACTATACCTGTAATCCCACATATTTTACCCTGCTAATCCCCTAGACATGAGGGACAACTTATATGGCCAATCAACATAACCCGCACATCTGTGCAGTGTGGGAAGAAACCGGAGCACTCGGAGGAAACCCACGCAGATGTGATGAGAACGTGCAAATGCCAACAGACTGTCACCCAAGGCTGGAATTGAACTTGGGTCCGTGGCACTGTGAGGCAGCAGTCCTAACACTGTGTTACCATGCTGCCCAGAAAATTGCATTTCTGTAAGAAATATGATAAGTGGAAGTCCAAGAGTTATGGTTTTCATTTTGTTGTTTTATCAAGAACATAGGAATTAGGAGCAGGAGTAGCAAATTCAGTGCTTTGGCCCTGTTCTGCCATTCAATCAGATCATGGCTGATATCTCCCTGGTCTCAAATCCACTTCCCCACCTGTTCCCCACATCCCTTCATACTTTTTTTATTAGAAATGTTTCTATCTCCTTAATTGTGAGTTCATTTATTAGTGTCGTAAGTAAGCTTACATTAACACTGCAATGAAGCAAGTGTGAAAATCACTGCAAGTCACCGCACTTCAGTGCCCATCTGGATACACTGAGTCAATGCACCTAACCAGCACATCTTTCACACTGTGGGAAGAAACCAGAGCCTCCAAAGGAGACCCATGCAGACAACTTATAGACTCCACAAAGACAGTGATTCAAGCCAGGAATCGAACCCAGGTCCTTGGTGCTGTGAGGCAGTACCACTGTGCCACCATGCTGCCCTTCCTGAAGGCATTCAGTGATTCAGGCTCCACTGTGCTCTGGGGAAGCGAGTTCCACAAATAGGTGTGTAATCTAAATATACTGTTTCACTGATAATGGGAGACGGATAAAGTGGGTGTTTCATGGTAAAAATTTCATTGACTCCATCGATTGGGATTCACTGAGAAGTATCAAATCTACCTTTAACCTGTTTGACTTCTGCTGATCTGGTGATCAGTTGGCCAGGTCGAACGCCTGTATTTTTCCTACAAATTTGCACTCCTCCAGTGTGCAACTGAAACAAATGGCAATCTTACAGGGACAGAAATGGTCGGTTTGTTTCTTTAGACAGCAGATGGAGGATAGGAAAATGTGACACATTCTAACCTTTCAGATTTGATGATAAGAGAATGGCAATTTGTATAGAATTTGATGTCACAACTCATAGAAACAAGATCTGGGTTGCAATTTATTATAATGACGGATAATGGTTATTAGATACCCTCCTGCACGCGCTATACGTCAAGGTCATGAATTTAAGTTTGTCAAGAGAACCATAGCTTCAAGCTCTCTGACAAAGAAATCCATTTTATTTGTTTTATTCATTCATTAAACATATCCCTCTGTCGCAGTCTCTTTTCCCGTTTATCCGTGGAACTGAGCCCCAGTGGGAAGGTCTCAGCTGTGGTAGCTGCTAGAATTCTAAGTTGTTCGTGGGTACTGTTACCATGGCACTATTTCTTACAAGACGTGTTCATGTGCTCTGTTTAGAGAGGAGATATTAACATAGAGTGGAGGCTGCAGTGGCGTATGATCAATAAGACGGTGAGGTTACCAGGTCACTGACTGAGTCTGCTGCCAGGCATTGATAGTTTTGATTTAATAAAATAGGGAATTGCATTGCAAAGCCATGGTACTTACTGGACAGAAACCTTTCTCTGTGGATAGGGCATCATGTGGTAGGAAGTACATTAATGTTCTATTTGATTATGTTCAAAGGCAGGATATTGAAATAACAGTAATTTATCAAAGGTGCTTTTTTTGATTAGGATTATTGGAGACAGAAGCAGAAGGGCACCATCTGGTCCCTCAAGCCTGCCCCATCCTGATCTTCAAATCCATTTCCTGCATTATCTCTTGATATCTTAACTATTTAGAATCTGTTGGATCTCTGTCTCAAACATACACAGTGACTGAGTCAGCACAGCCCTCTGGGACAAAGAATTCCAAAGATTCACCAGCCTCTGAGTGGAGAAATTCAAAGAAGAATGAACAAAGAACGTACATTACGGAAAGAGGAACTTTGCATGGGTGCAAAGTTGAGACTCATCCCTCCGCCACTCTCACCTTTACCCTTAAAACAAAGAACAGAGCAACACAGGAACAGGCTCTTAGCCAAACTGCGCTGACACATGGCATTCTTCTAAAGACCATTTGCCTCTACACGGTCCAAAGACCTCTACTCCCTGCCTCTTCATGTATCTGTCAAATGCCTCTTAAACATCGCAATTGTATCTGCTTCTACTACCTCCTCTGGCAGTGCATTTCAAGCACTTACCACTGTCTGTGTAATAATCTTGCCTCTCGCATCTCCTATAAACATTTCCCCTTCTACTTTAAAACCTATGTCCCCTAGTAATTGATATTTCTAGCCTTGGAAAAAGACTCTGACTGTCCATTCTATCCATGCCTCCCATAATTTTTGTGAACTTCTATCAGGTGACCCCCCTCAGCCTCCGACATTCAGGTGAAAAGAAACCAAGTTTGTCAAGTCTCTCCTCATAGCTGGTAACCTCCAAACCAGATAACATCCTGGTAAATCTTTCTGTACTCTCTCCAAAGCCTCCACATCTTTCTGGTAGCGTGGTGACCAGAACTGCGTGGATTATTCCAAATGTAGCCAAACCATCATTCTATAAATCTGCAACATGATTTACAAATTATTATAGTCTATGCCCCACCCAATGTAGGCAAGCATTCATATGCCTTCTTGACCTACAGGGAACTGTGGATCTGTATGCTTAGATCCTTCTGTATGTTTATGCATCTCAGTCCTAAATGGCCTACCCCTTATTCTTTGGTTTTATACTTCCCATACAGTGGAAATTTCCTTCCTGTAACTACCCTGTCAATCCTTATAAGTATTTTATGTGTTTCATTGAGATTGTCTCTCATTCCTCCAAGCTCTAGAGAATACATCAATCTCTCCTCATAGGTCAACCTTGCCATCCCAGAAATCAGTTTGGTGTACTTTTGTTGTACCACCAACTTTCCTTACTTAAGAAGACCAAAACTATAGATAATAATCCAGCTGTGGTCTTACCAAGGTTCTATACAATTACAGCAAAACATCTTTACTTTGGTAGTCAAATCCTCTTGTAATAAAAACCAACATACTATTTGACTTCCTAGTTGTTTGCTGCACCTACATGTTAGCTTTCAGTGACTATGAACAAGAACACCCAGATCCCTCAGACATCAACACTTACCAATTTTTCACATTTAAGAAATACTGTGCCTTTCTGTTTTTGCTACTGAAATGGATAACTTCACATTTTTCCCACGTTATATTCCATCTGCCATGTCCTTGCCCACTCACTTAGCCTGTATAAATCTGTATTCTGTTTGCACCCTTCTCACAACTCCTATTCCCATATCTTTTGTCTCACCAGCAAAACTTGGAAATAATATATTTGGTCTTCACATCCAATTAATTGACATAGATTATGAAAAGCTGGGGCCTAGGCACTGATCCTTGCGATATCTCACTTGTCACAGCTTGAGAACGATCTGTTTATTTGCACTCTCTGTTCTGTGTCTGTTAACTAATTCTCAATCCGTGCTAACATATTCCTGTCCCGTGAATCTAATGTTGTTTACTAACTTCTTGTGTAGGATCTTATCAAAAGCTTCCTGAAAAGCCAAAATTACCACATTTACTGGTTCTCCTTTATCTATTCTGTGAGTTACATTCTCAAAGAATTCCAACGAGCTTGTCAAACATGACTTTCCTTTAATAAATCTATGCTGACTCTTCCTAATGCTATTATTATTTTCTAAGTGTTCAGTTATCACATTTTTTATAACAGATATTAGCATTTTCCTACTAGTAATCTCAGACTAACAGATCTGTAGATTCCTGCTTTCTCTCTGTTCCTTTTCTTGAATAGGAAAGTTGCATTTTTTATCTTCCAATCTGCAGAAAACAATGCATTCACTATCTCTGCAGCCACCTCTTTCAATCCTTTGGAAAAGCAATGGCCTAGAGGTATTATCACTAGACTATTAATCCAGAAAACTAACCAATGATCTGGGGATCCAGGTTCAAATCCCACCACAGCATTTGATTTCAATATCTGGAATTAGGAATCTATTAAAGACTATGACACAATTGTCAGAAAATGCCATCTGATTCACTGGTACTCTTTAGGGAAGGAAATCTGCTTCTTTACCTAACTGGCCTACATGTGACTCCAGAGCTACTGCAATATGGTTGACTCTCAACTGCCCTCCATGGAAAACTAGGCATGGGCAATAAATGCTGGCCAACCCATGTCCAATGAATTCAAAAGAGGACTGGGCAACAGCTGATTTATAATTTTATGTTGTACTTGGCTAACATTTCTAAAAGGCATTGCATTTCCTCTCCTAGAACTCTGTATGAAAGTTCAGTCTCTGTCAAGTATGGATCATACTTTGAATTTTAATATTCCCAACGTTCTAAAGCTCCTGAGAGTGTCTTCCTTCAACTCCAGACAAACCTGGGTTCTTTCTTTTAGTTATTAATATTACTAAAGTTGCCAACTCAAGGTTTTACCTGCATCTCCTCCTGTTACTTCAGCAATATAAATGCGATAATGCTAGGTTGTTCTTTCAGAAATACCGTATATCTTTGGATAACATATAATTTAGGTGCTGAGTTTTCCTGCAGTACAGTAGATTTTTGAATCATCAATGTTTCAGTGAACATCACTCAGTATTTGAAACTGCCTCACTCTGTGTATAAAAGGCTAGATTCAGTTCTGTCCTGTGCTGATTCTCTGAGCTATTTTCATACAGGTCCACAGGAGGTTCATGAGGATGATTCCAGGAGTGAAATACTTGATGCATGAGGATTGTTTTGAGGATTCTGAGTCTGTACGCGATGGAATTTAGAAGGATCTGTGGGGATCACATTGAAACCTACTGGATACTGAAAGACCTGAGTAGGTTGGACGTGGAGAGGATGTAGGTGAGACTAGAATCTGAAGGCAGAGCCTCAGAATAAAGGGATAATCCTTTAGAACCAAGATGAGGAGGAATTTGTTCAGCTATAGGATGGTGAGTCTGTGGAAGACTGTGGAGGCCAGGCCATTGAGTGTACTTAAAATAGAGAGAGATAGGATCTTGATTGGTAAAGGAATCAAGAGTTATACGGAAAAGGTAGGAGAATGGATTTGAGAAACTTGTCAGCCGTGAATAGTGGAGTAGACTCGATGGGCTGAATGGCATAATTCTGCTCTTATATTTTATGGCCATATGAACTATCTTTCTCTCTTTGGGAGTAAACATTCATGAACTCACCATATAATTTTCCCACAGTCTGCTGTACTCCTCCTTAGCGCTAAACTTGACTAAACATGACCACAGAGGAGCAGGATTTGTTAGCAACAATTCATTCCTCTGTGTCCTCAATAGCCTATGTGCAGGTCTGTTGATCTTGGTGTAACACAATACATTAAGAGAACAAATTATGGATCATTTGAATTCTTTCCTAAATAGTCATCATCATTCCCGTTAATTCCGCATTCTTTTATTGGCTAGTTGAAAGAAAGAGCTACATTTATGTAGTGCCTTTCATGACCACCAGATGTTCCAAAGTGCACTCCAACCATTGGACAGAATTTAATGGAAGTGACATTGATTTCTCCAGCTGACTGGGGAACCATTGGGCACTCCATACACTCTTTTCTCGGAAGACCTATTGAGTGTCAATCTGGGCAGCAACGGACCCTCCCCAGGATCTAGGACCCCGAGGGCAGAGATTCCACCTGCCAAGAGCTGCCAGCCAGTCAGAGGCCGGTGGCTGTTTATTGTTCAGCAGTGCCACTGGGGAGTTGGTGGCTGCTATTGATAATGCAGCCAATGCCTAAAGGTGAGTGACGTTGGGAAGGGGATTCCAAGATTGAGGAAGAGCGGATCACAGGAACTGTGGGAGTGGGGGTCGGTAGGAAGAGTAGGGGGGTGGCTCTCAGTGGGCCAAGCTTTCTGACGCCAGATCCCTCGATCAAGAACTGTGTGCCTTTGGACAAAGATGCCCTTGGAAGACTGTAAGCTTCCCGCATGGCAAGTCTTCTTGCCATTGATTGAATGGAACAGCAAGAGAATGAGGTCTTTATATGGATATTAGTCGGCCTGTAAAGCATCTCAGTTAGTGGCGGAATGGGAAGGCCAGCCATCAGCTATCCCACTACAAACCTACTTAGGACAGAGGTGGAAAGGCGGCAAGGTCCACAACCATCATCCTCCCGTCTGATTAAATATTCCCTCCTCCCACCTTCACTGTTACCAAACTTGGTGGAGTGTGTTAAGTTTTGTCCAATTAAGAACATTGAAACATTGTTACTGTTGTAATGTAGGAACGACAGCAACTAATTTGCATAAAGCAAACTCACCCAAACAGCAATTTGATAATGATCAGAGAATATGTTCTTTGTGGTGCTGATTGAGGGATAAATATCTTCTGGGACACCGGGAATATCTCTCCTGTGATTCTTTGGTAGAATGTCATGGAATCATTTATACCCACTGAAGAGAGTAGATGGGACCTCGGTTTGATATTCCATTTAAAAGGCAGTAGCTGCGACAGTATAGCTCTCCCATAGCATGTGTGAGACTGTCAGCCTAGATTATTGCAGCCAAGTTCAAACTATTGTCTACCTATCATCCCACTTTATTTTGGTGCATTTTTAGAACTTGTTGAGATATTGTAGTATTGTGATAAAATTGTGTTACATAGTCAATGTTGAAGACATGTTGCAATTTAAAGCATCAATCTTCAGACTTGCTGATCACAAAAACACAGGTAAAATTTAGAGTGGCACAGTGGTTGGCACTGCTGTCTCATAGTGCCAGGGACCCAATTTGATTCCAGCCTAGGATGACTGATTGTGTGGAGTTGCCTGGTGCCTGCATTGGTTTCCTTTGGATGCTCCGGTTTCCTCTCACAGTCCAAGGATGTACATGTTAGATGCATTGACTACGCTAAATTGTTCCTTAGTATCTCAAGATAGAATCATAAAACCTGCAGTGCAGAAAGTGGCCATTCGGCCCATTAAGTCTGCATTGACCACAATCCCATCCAGGGTCTCTCTCCACAAACCCATGCACTTACCCTAGCTAGTACAGAATCATTTCCATGACTCGGATTCAAACTGAGGTTGATGCAGGCACAGTGCAGCGTACTAAGCATTATACAATCATGGCACTATAAATGACTTATGTGTTGATTAGAGGATTGTGCATAGATGTGTAGTTTAGGGGATTGGCCATAGGGGACAGGCATAGCTTACTGTTGCAGATACAATAAAGAACATTTTATTTCTGAAGAGACGTTTCTTGAGATCAGCTACTATTTTCATAAATTTGTATAGCAGAACACCCTAAAAGTGCATGTCTGAGCTTTCATATAATGTATTTTCCTTTATTTCGTTATCTGAATACTCTTTCTTTTCATTACACTCAACTCTTCCAAACAGTTAAATTTCCCTACACTGCAAACTGCTTTCTCAATTTTAACTACCACTGTTTTAAGATTGTGCTGGCTATTTCTCTAACTGGTGAAAAGAGCACAGAATATTCTCATAGTTCCCATCCATCAAATATATCAAATACGTGAATATGATTCATTTCACCCTTCTTATCTAAGTTTGGAGCAATTTGAATTCTTTCAAATAACTTTATCCATCTTCAGCAGTCTTCTGGCTTTGTGGAATTGAATTTATCTAGTGGATTAATGTGGAAAGAAGCCATTGATCTCTGCCTTCCAACTGTGCCTCTGTTCTTATTGATTTATAGACCACTTCACCCTTTTCTCATACTCAGTCCATTATCAAACTTATCTTTCAGCTTCCCATGATCTCAGGATTATTTTTAAGTAAGAGAAGGATGGGGGAGAGGGGTGGGGTTTGGAGGGTTGGGGGGGAGAGATGAGGGGAGAAGGGGGGGAGTCACAGACCAGAAGGATCACCCCCCCAGCAGGAAAAGCTAGTAAATCATCCCCGCCATTTCTGCCTGTCTCCCCTTATCGATGTGTTCTTCCTGCCGTCAGTTCAGTAGGACTGATGCCTTGCCCATCGATGAAATCCCCCCTCAGAGACTCTTTTCACATTTCTTATGGTTATAGTTATAATGTTATAAGTTAATGGCCTCAGCAAGTTACCCTAGGAGCGGGTTCTGGCGGTATTCAAAGGAGAACCTTTGTCTTCTGAGTGAGTATCTGAACTGAAGAAATAAGCTAGAAATCCAACATATCTTGTAATCTAGTTTGCCACCTTATGACAGGTAAGTCTTTTAACCTTTGGCCGGTCAGTTGATTAAAAGGAAGCGAAATCACGTTTATTATGATTTTTCCATATCTATTAAAATTAAAAATCATCACAGTCATAGAAGCATCCACTGCACCTTATTTTAAGTAAATTATAAATATAGAACGGTTACAATTAATTTTCTCAGCTGTTCCTTAAACCTAGTGAATTCTCAAAAATGTAAAACTCACACTTTCTATACATTTAATATATTTTAATCCATTGTTAGTCATCTGTCTTTGAATAAATAGCCATATAACCTGAAAATCATAGGATCCTTACAGTGCAGAAGGATGCCATTCAGCCCATCGAATCTGTATCAAATTTCCGACGGAGCATCTTGACCAGGCCCACAATTCTGCCGTACCCCATAACCCCTTGCATTTACCCTGCTGATCCCCTTAACCTAATACATCTTGGAATGCTAAGGAACAATTTAGCATGGCCATTCCATGTAACCTACATGGTAACCTTATCACCTATGTGGTAACCTTTTGGACTGTGGGAGGAAACTGGAGCATCCGGAGGAAATCCACCACAGTTTTCGGGGAGAATGTGCAAACTCCACACAGTCATCCAAGACAGGAATCGACCCTAAGTTCCTGAAGCTATGAAGTGGTAGTGCTAACCATTGTGCCATTGTGCTGAAAATAGTGTAAATACATTTTACGTTGAGAACTGAAACATTTCTCTAATTCTCCATTTTATGCCTATGCCTTTGTTGCCTCTCTATGATTACAAATATCCATGGTGATAAGTCCTGCTCTTCAAATCCAATACCTGCCTTATTGATGTTAAATTATTTCAAGCATGCCTTCCCTTTTCTCTCCTGCCATTTAAATATTTAAACATTTCACAAATGAACACTTACTACTGAATCAATTGCCTCAATCTGTTTCACTTGACGGTGAGCTGTGAGTCTGGTGGGATAGGGCAATGGGTAATCAGCAGGACGAGTGCATTATTTTCTTAAGATATGCGTCCTCAGTGATTCCTATGGAAACATAATCTTCAAATCTTGCTGTAGACCATAGCTTTTAGCATTGATGTTAAAGGTCTGCTTGGAAAGCTGGATGCCAGCTCCTGAAATCGATCAACCAGTTTGTCTGAGATACTTAAATACATCAAAATATTGATAACAAGAGAGAGATTTCAAGTTTTTCTGTTCATGCTATAATCAAACATAGTAAAAATTGTCCTTCTCCATTTTGTCTATCCCCAAATGGGAATCTAGAGAGTGACATGGTGGCACAATGGTTAACATTGTTGCCTTACAGTGCCAGGGACCCAGGTTCGATTCCTGGCTTGGGTAACTGTCTGTGCGGAGTTTGCATGTTCTCCTTGTGATGTAGTGTTTCCTCTGGGTGCTCCAGTTTCCTCCCACAGTCTGAAAGACATGCTGGTTAGGTGCGTTGGCCGTGCTAAATTCTCCCTCAGTGTACCTGAACAGGCACCGGAGTGTGGCGACTAGGGGAGTTTCACAATAACTTCATTGCAGTGCTAACGTAAGCCTACTTGTCACCAATAAATAAATAAACTTATATTCTATCATTGTAAGGCATGGTGGAAAAATAAACAGGTCAACAGGCACGATAATGAGTAATCCTGTTGATGTCAGTACGGTTAGAAGATTCTGCCAATGATCAATAACAGGCTGTCTCCGTTGCTATGAGACACGTTACATGAAAAATAATGTAGCGCAGAACGAGGGCCAATCAGCCTATCAAGCCTGCACTGACTCTCTGATAGAGTATCGTACCCCAGCCCCTTCCCCCTCCCATTCCCCATAACTTCAAACATTTACCATGGCTAATCCACCTAACCTGCCCACTTTTGGACTGTGAGACAAAACTGGAGCACCCGAAGGAAACCCATGCAGACACGGGAAGAATGTGCAGACTCCGCACAGATAGTCACCTAAGCCAAATATCGAACCCGGGTCTCTGGCACTGTGGGGCAGCAGTACGAAGTAATGTGCCACCATGCTACCCCAAAAGACAATTAATGGGTTAAAGTTTATTTATAGAGTTTATGTTTGTTTATTAGTCACAATTAGGCTTACATTAACACTACAATGAAGTTACTGTGAAAATTTCCTAGTCGCCACAATCTGGCGCCTATTCGGGTACACTGAGGGAGAATTTAGCATGGCCAATCCATCTAACCAGCATGTCTTTCAGACTGTGGGAGGAAACTGGTGCACCTGGAGGAAACCCAAGCAGATACGGATTGGATAATATTGCAGTGAGTTGCTACTTTAGGAACAAAAGTTAGTTAGAAAAAGAATTCTCCTCTGCACCCCCCAATTCCTGTTGCCCCAACACTGGCAGCTGTGCCTTTAGCCACCTGGACTGAACATGCTCGAATTTTCCTCCTGAAATCTTTCCACCTCCTTTAAGACCTACCATGAAGGACATCACAGTAGGCAGACCATCGGAGGAAGTGAAT
This sequence comes from Sphyrna mokarran, assembly GCA_024679065.1. Classification (NCBI taxonomy): domain Eukaryota; kingdom Metazoa; phylum Chordata; class Chondrichthyes; order Carcharhiniformes; family Carcharhinidae; genus Sphyrna; species Sphyrna mokarran. The sequence goes on along the minus strand of JAGIQG010000020.1, from coordinate 14,739,466 downwards.
CCTCCTCAAAAAAGGGAACTGCTGGCTCTTTATGAAGCATCTGAGCTGCTGGCAGCTATCATTCCTCCACCTACAACATGGACTGGATGGTTCAGCCCATTTACCCAAGCAACTGGCCAGCAACACCATCTCTGACTCATTACAATCCCTCTCCTGGCATAGCAAAATGTCTGCAGACTGATGTGACGAATGTGATTCGCAATTTCTGGATAGCTTCCGACTACGTTTGGATCTATTCAATATGTCGGGTTCCACAAAAGCCAGGCAATGACCATCCCAATAAGTGACACTCAAACTCCACTCCTTGACATTCAATGGGGTCACCTTCACTGAATCCTCTATTGTCAATGTCCTTGGGGTTACCATTGACCAGAAACTTAACTGCATTCACTACATATGATGTAGAGATGTCGGCGTTGGACTGGGGTAAACTCAGTAAGAATCTGGCAACATCAATTTTAAATCCGACCGATTTATCAAATAAATCTTCTTACTGAGTTCACTACATATGCACAGTGGCTGCAAGAGCAAGTCAGAGGCTGGGAATACTGCAGCGAATAACTCAGCTCTTGACTCCCTAAGGCTTATTCACCACCCACAAAGCACAAGTCAGGAGTATGGAATTCTCCCCATTTGCCTGGATGGGCACAGCTTCAACAACATTCAAGAAGTTTGACACCATCCAGGACAAAGCAGCCCACTTGATTGGCACCACATCTACAAACATTCAATCCCTCTATCCCCGAGACTCAGGAGCACCAGTGTGTACTATTTACAAGATGCACTGCATCAATTCACTAAAGATCCTTAGACAGCACCTTCCAAACCCATAGCCACTTCCATCTAGAAGGACAAGAGCTGAAGACACATGGGAACACCACCAAGTTCCCCTCCAAGCCACTCACTGTCCCGACTTGGAAATATATCTCCATTCCTTCACAGTCATTGGGTCAAAATCCCCTCCCTAACAGCATTGAGAGTCAACCCATAGGACGTGGATTGCAACAATTCAAGAAGGCAGCTCACCGCCACCTTCTCAAGAGCAACTAGAGATGGGCAATAAATGCTAGCCAGCCAGCAATGCCCATGACCCACAAATGAATAAAAAAAACAGAATGTGTCCATAACCCATCTCACACTTATGTGGAGATGCCAGCATTGGACTGAGGTAAACACAGTTGAAGCTACCAAATAAACCTGTTGGACTTTAACCTGGTGTGGTGAGACTCCTTACTGATCTCACACTTAGTCATGTGTACCAAATACATCTCAAAGTTATACAAATTGCCTTAAACATGATATTCAGAAAGGAATAACACATCACAACTGGAAGCATAGAAACAATGGTTAAAATTGGAAATAAAAGATCATGTTATTTGCTGCAGTTTTCACTAATCTTGTTGGCTGTAAGCTTCTCTGAAAGGCTTTGTAATTTGGTGTACCTCTAGAAAATTCCCCTTCTTTGTGTAGACACTGGAGAGTCTGGAGGCCTGGAATCACATCTTGATTTATTCCTCTTGTGTTGGAATTTATTAAATGTGCCCCTGTGGAAAGGGGAATTTTGTTAATTAACTTTCCTGTGGTGACGTGCATGTGTTCTGAATTACACTTTCACAAGAGTTAGAGAACTTCTCTTGGCAGTAGCATTTGACACTGCAATGGATCACAGGCTTTGCACATTTAGACCACTTTGGGACAGGAAAGAGCTGAGTAATACCAGCCATGATGAACTGATCTCCACCTTAGCAGGAATGTTCTAGCCTGCCCACATCCCTCTCTCACCAGAGAGAATGGGAAGCTTTATGCTGAATGCCTGCAGCCAATTTTTCCACTATATTGAAGTCAAAGATATTGAAATTTGGCAAAATACCTAACTAGAACCTGATCTACTCCCAGCTTGGGTTAGGTCAGGAGTACATGTAGGCCAGACCAGGTAAGGAAGGCAGATATCTTTCATAGAAACATAGAACACTACAGCACAAACAGGCCCTTTGGCCCACGAGTTGCGCTGATCACATCTATATCTACCAATCCACAGACCTATCTATAACCCCCTATCCCATTCGTTCCCATATACTCATCCAGAAGTCTTTTAAAAGACCCCAGCGAGTTCGCCTCTACCACCTCCGATGGCAACCAATTCCATTCACTCACCGCCCTCTGAGTGAAAAACATACCCCTAACATCCCCTCTGTATTTGCTTCCCTGCACCTTAAATCTGTGTCCTCTCATAGTGGACAGTACTGAACCAGATGGGTTTTTAACAACAAGCTATTTCATGGTCATCATTAGACTTTAAATTCCAGATATTTTTATTGAATTCAAATTTTACCAGCTGCCATGGTGGGATTTGAACCTGGGTCCCTAAGGCATTACCCTGGATGTCTGGATTGCTAATCCAGCGATAGTGACATGACGCCACTGCCTCAGTTGTTCCGAGGGAAGGAAAAGCAGGAAGTGTTCTTGAATGTCAGCTGAATGTCAGTGTGATTCACGTTGGGGCATTTCTTTGAATGGTCCAATCCCACCTCAGTGGCAGTGCCAGCACCAATCTGAAATGCACCGATTTTCCCGTTGGCAGGAGCACTTAGAAATAATCTGAGAGAATCAAGGCCATAGTTATTTTACAAAATATGTAACACCGCAACGACATGTTTGTTGTGCTGAGCATTACCTTTGAACTCCTGAAGCACGTCCACATTTGACTGGTTGGAAACTATTAATGAACTGGCCACTTGCACAGAAATAAAGGCTCACCTGTCTGATTCAGCAGCACTTCAGATTGCATCAATAAGAAGGTCATTATAAAATAATGGTCTTGTAATTGCACCACTAACTCACTCTAATAGGTTTGCTAACATATCATTTCAGTGTTGTTTTATAATTAAGAATGTGCTAAAAATGAATAACTTATTCATTTATCATAGAAGTGAAGCCAGGGATCTAGACAAGGCACGAACAGGAAAGAATTGGGGATATTATTTTGAGAGAGAAATCAGTGGGGAGGAGATAGGGAAAATCTCCCTTTATGAACATATTCAAACACTGGACACTGAAATCAGCAGTTCCAATCATTTTATTTCTATCTGGTTTTGATTATTTCAATGTGCAACCAAGGTTCTCTGCCCATTGAAGTGGTGGAGGCTACCTCGTTGGTTATCTTTAAGTCACGGGTAGATAGATTCCTGATCGATAAGGGAATTAAGGGTTATGGGGAGCAGGCGGGTAAGTGGAACTGATCCACTTCAAATCAGCCATGATCTTATTGAATGGTGGGGCATGCTCGAGGGGCTAGATGGCCTACTCCTGCTCCTATTTCTTATGTTCTGATGTTTGCCTCCCATAAATTTAAGGTTATTTTAAGGTCTGCTGCCCAAACTGCATCAAGTCCCCCTCACCTATATCAGCATTTAGTACTGCTGCCTCATAGCACCACGGACCTGGGTTCAAATACAGCCTCAGGTGACTATCTGTGTGGAGTTTGCATGTTCTCCCCGTGTCTGTGTGGGTTTCCTCTGGGTGCTCCTGTTTCCTCCCATACTCCAAAGATGTGTAGGTTAGGTGGATGCTGCATGGCTCCTTAGCATCCGAAGATGCATAGTTAGATGGATGGTAAGTGTGTGGGGTCACGGGGATAGGGCTTGGGTAAGTTACTTTGTCAGAGAGTTGGTGCGGTTTCAATGCACTGTAGGCATTCTATGATACTATGAATATCTCTGTGTGTGGCCTGTTGTCAATTTTTTTTTGAATGTAATTGTAAAGCACCTCGGGATGTTGTATTACTATAAAGGCATGAAATAATGGCAAGATGTCCGCTTTAGGAAAACTCTCCAAATAAAACTGGAAAGAATTCAACAGTTAAACTGCAGATGGACTTTTGAAGTCCAGTAACACAAGCTTCCTAGGATCACAGATTTCAGATCACACTGCTTCCCTCATGAGGGATTCATATAGGGTAAGGAGCTTCCCACTGTTCAAGGTTGAGGGACTAGCGATGGGGAAACATTTATCAAATCAGTCAGATATTATATACAGAGATAGGAGTGAATTGGCTGAGGAATTCAGAAATAATAGCAAAGGACAATTTCAGCAATTTGAGAAGGAAAAAACCTAACAAATTTTTCTCTATTTTATAACATCACATTAACGAACAGACTGCAGAAGGTGACGATAGATAGTCATGGAACTTCCCTGGTTGAAAGGAAACAACAGTTGTTTGAAATGAACAGCAAAGATTCACTATAAACCAAAGCAAGAGTTTTCCAGCCGTTCATGCTCTAAGCAAGGTCGGAGAATTTGGCACTCAGTCAAATCTCTGTTCACTGCAGCAGGGCCAGAGAATCCCACTGGTGTGACCAACCGTAAGACTTGAAGGAGATTTCAGCCAATTGGCCCATTGAGTCTGCTGCAGTGTTCAATCATGGCTGATACTTTCCCCATCTCCATTCTCCTGCCTTTTCCCCAAATCCTTGATCTAGTTCTTAATCAAGAACATTCCTATCTCTGTCTTAAAGACACTCGATGACCTAGCCTCCATAGCCGTCTGCAGCAAATAGTTCCACAAATTCACCATTCTGTGGGTGAAGAAATTCCTCCCCATCTCTATTTTAAAGGAACATCCCTTTAGTCTGAGGTTGTGCCTTTGATTCTAGTTTTTCTTACTAGTGGAAACCTTTAGTAGAAACTCTATCCAGGCCTCCCAGTATCCTGTAAATTTCAATAAGATTCCCTGTCATCCTTCTAAACTCCAACAAGTACAGACCCAGAGTCCTCAACCATTCTTCATATGACAAACTCTTCATTCCATGGATCATTCTTGTGAATCTCCTCTGGACCCTTTCCTGAGATACTGCTCACGATACTCCAAACGGGATCTGACCAGAGTCTTATACAGCCTCAGAAGTAATCCTTGCTCTTGTATTCTAGCCCTCTTGACATGAATGCTAACATCGCATTTGCCTTTCTAACTGCCAACTGAACCTGCACATAGTGAATCTTGAACAAAGACTCCCAAGTCCCGTTGTGTTTCTGACTTCCTGGAGTTGACAGTGGCAGGATCTTCTACTCCAGCTGCTGTCAACACGATTTCCTATTGAATCCACCCCCTCTGCCAGGAAACTGGGCATCATCAGTTGGCCCAGAAAATCCCGCCAGCACGAACAGCCGGAAAATTCCAGCCTTTATTTAAAAGGTAATTGAACAAATAATGTTATCAAGCTAGTCATCCAAAGGCTCAGGTTCTGAGGGACACAGGTTCAAATCCCACCATGGCAGCGAGTGGAATTAAAATTCAATTAATAAATCTGGAGTTTAAAAATAAAGCTAGTCTCAGCAATGGTGACCATGAAACCATCATTAATTATCATAAAACCCATTTGATTCACTAATGCCCTTTAAGAGAAGGAAATCTCCCATCCTTACCGGGTCTGGTCCACATGTGACTCCAGATCCATAGTAATGTGGTTGATTCTTTACTGCCCTCTGAAGTATCTGAACAAGCCACTTATTTCAAGGGGCAGGCAACAAATGCCTTGCCATCATTGCTCATATTCCATGAAAAGTTTTGATGTTTTTATTTATTAGTCACAAGTAAGGCTTACATTAATACTGCAATGATGTTACAAATTCCCCTAGTCGCTGCACTCCCACTCTGAGCCAGTGCATCTAACCAGCACATCTTTCAATCTGTGGGACGAAACCAAAGTATCCAGAGGGTAACCCACACAGACACGGGGAGGATGCGCAGACTCCATACAGACAGTGACCCAAGCCGGGAATTGAACCCGGGCTCCTGGCGCTGCGAGGCAGCAGTGCTAACCACTGTGCCGCAACCAAAATGTGAAAAGTTAATAGCTGAGCAGATATAGGTAAAAGTCAGAATTCCAGTTCAAAAGATAAGACAGCCTCTGGAGCTTTGTTCCCAGTTATGTTCTTTTATGCAATAATTTTTTCTGATTTTATGACAAAATTGTACCCTGGTTGCGGCATAACAAGGCCATTCTGACAGAGCTTATTGTACAGTCTTTCTGAGAATCAAAGTTAGGCCCCTGGGTCCTACATAGATTTGCACATCTTACATTTAGAAATAACCCTAAATAAATACTTTTACAGCCAATCAGCTGGGGATAGCAGTAACTGAATTAAGTTGTTTTCATTTGCATAATATATTCAACAGCAGGGACTGTGACTACTTTTCTCTATTATACTCCAACCCTGACACTATTTCAAGTTAAACTGGTGAAAACAGTTTATTTTAATAATGCATCATAATGTTGCTCCTAATTTCCATGTGCGGTGACTCATTTTTATTGGGAACCTTACAACGTTTAATTGTGGGTTGGGGAAACAATGCATATCCTGGTACGCACCCCACTGCTGTGGCAAAGCAATCTGCTGGCATCATTGAAATGCACATTTTGTGTAGAGCGTTAATAGATGGCAATTTTAACAAGCTCTCCAACAATTCATTAAAATCTGTGGGTGTCGGGTTTGCTGCTAACTGTCATTGCCGACTTTATAATTGCTCGTCCCTTGACTTTTCCAAATGATGAACAAAATCCAAGTGACTTCTTGTGGAAAAAAAAATCAGAACTATTACAAAAGCACCAGGTGTAGAGCAAGTAGCATTAAAGGTGATGTTTGATACCTGATGAACGAAACATGCATGGAATGGATCCTGAAGGGTCAGTGGTGACAGCTCAAGGAATCAATTCTTTGATTAATAAGCCACAATTTTTATTCTTTTCTTTGCTTTCGATGTAATTTCCAACAACCTCCTGAAAACAAGAATACTATTCTATTGAGCTTTCAGTTTCAATCAATGAGTTTGACCTTTCAAAATCAAATCAGCTCCAATGTTAATCAGTTCATAAGATACAGAAGCAGAATTAGGCCATTCAGCCCATTGAGTCCGCTCCACCACTCGAACATGGCTGATATGCTCCTCATCCCCATTTTCCTGCCTTCTCTTGATAACCCTTCAACTCATGATCAATTAAAAATCTGTCTGACTCCTCCTTAAATTTACTCACTGTCCCAACATCCACTGCGCTTTGGGATGATGAATTCCACATATTCACAATTCTTTGGGAGAAATAGTTTTCCTCAACTCTGTTTTAAATTTGCTACCCCTTATGCCAAGACTGTGACCTCTCGACCCCGAATGCCCCACAAGAGAAAGCATCCGCTCCACGTCTATCCATACCTTTTATCATCAAGTTTACTTCAATTTGATTTCCCCTCATGCTTCTAAATTCCAGAGTACAGCCTAAACTTGGGATGAATCTATAGAGTCTGCGTACAAAACAATGATTAAAAAAAGAAAATGTGGGGGTAACTTTGTCATTCAGCTTTTCTTTGTTGATGAGGGACAACATTTTTCCTCAGTGAGCCAACTTATATGAGACCAAATAAAGTGCCATTTTGCAATATTAAAATTATTAGTATCACAAGCAGGCTTACATTAACATTGCAATGAAGTTACTGTGAAAATGCCCCAGTTGTCACAATCGAGCACCTATTCGGGTACACTGAGTGAGAATTTAGCGTGGCCAATGCACCTAATCAGCATGTCTTTCAGACTGTGGGAGAAAACCAGAGCACTCAGAGGAAACCCATGCAGACGCAGGGAGAATGTGCAGAGTGCACACAGAGAGTGACCCAAGATTCGAACCCAGGTCCCTGGTGCTATGAGGCAACAGTGCTAACACTGTACCATCGTGCCTCCTCTGCTTGCTCATTTACCTCTGCTCCACTCCCTGCACTGATCACAGTCTGTCACTATCAGTACCACACCCCTTGCCTCCCCTCAGCTTCCCACACATCTCTTACCAACTCCCCTGGCTCTGTGGAGCTGAAGTGAAGGAAGCCAGAAGGTTGGAGTACAAAGAGATGTGGGAGAAGAATTGAAGATGCCAGGGTTGGGGAGGGAGGGCAGGGGGAAGGATGTGGAGAAAGAGGGGAGAGGGGTGCAGGGTAAGTCGTGTGTGGGGTGTGGGGGGGAAGTGGTGCATGTCAGAGGTTGGGGAGTGGTTTCACACTCCATCTCATTTAAAGAGCTGAAGTCCCTGTGTCGGCTTTGTGACTGCGAGGAGCAACCCTGAATTAATCAGCATAAAAATGAATATAAGCGCTGGGCAATCAGCTCAAGTTTGCACGCTCACTGCTCCCAGCAGCAATCCTCTTGAATCCCTTCAGATACACGGCAGCCTCTGGATTTGAAGGTGAGCAGACTGCCTGACAGTTACAGAGCTGTTACTGCCCTCCCTAGCAGCCAACGTCTCAACACTTGCTGCCGTTGAGACCAGGATCTGTGTCAATGAGAGCAAGCTTGTCTGAACAAACAAAACTAAATGTAAAAGATTTACAACAGAGGAGGAGAAACTTTTATTTTCCCTCCACAGATACTGGAATCAATGATTGAAGACCATGCCAACATTTAAGTAGAGGTTGGACATTGTAAGAAAAGGGAGTGAAGGTGTATAAGAACAACGCAGGCACATGGGCACTAATACTCATGTGAAAGAATAGAAACTGCTTAGGACACTTTAATGCAATTATATGTAATGAGACAGCTAGGTGAAACAGTGCAGTAGCACATCCATAAATCAAACTTTGAAAAAAAATGTACACACAGATGAAATGATGACTTATTATGCACAAATAATGAATTCACATTACTTGGTTAAAGAAAAGGTTACCGATGCACAAAGCATTAGTGACAATTTCACTTCTCTCAAATCATTAGGCTTAGAAGCTCTTTTATTCCAGAAATTATTTAAACAATGAAAAAGGTTCTTAATCACAGTTCCCCCTGAAAAATTAAATGATTCAAAGATCCTCACTTTAAACGTAGAAGCTTAATTGTCTTTTGAAAGGAGTACTGATGGTGAAATTAACTGCTGAACCCTTAGCTAATGGCACCACATCAAATTGGAAATTTCACAATTTCACATCTAATTCATTACCTCTTATTGACCTTCAGTTAAAGTTGAAGCATTTGTTGCTGTTATGATTAATTTATTCAAAAAGGAGAAGGATAACTATCTCGTTAGGGATATGATGGGTATGACAGTATAAATTGAGATAGAAAGAAAGGGAGAGATTTTAGACTCCCCTATCTTTTACTGATTATAGGGGGGTCTAAAACTAGAGGGGACAGATTTCAGATGAGAGGGGACAGATATACAAAAGGGTCCAGAGAGGCAACTTCTTCACACAGAGAGTGGTGAGTGTCTGGAATGAGTTGTCAGAGGTAGTAGTAGAGGCGGGTACAATTTTGTCTTTTAAAAAGTGTTTAGACAGTTGCATGGGTACATTGGATATATAAGGATACGGACCAAATGTGGGCAATTGGGACCAGCTTAGTGGTTAAAAAAATGAGTTGCATGGACAAGTTGGGCCAAAGGGTCTATTTCCATACTGTAAACCTCTATGACTCTATGAGAGGCAAACAACACAACCATATTCTGTCTGGCCTGTCCACAATTGACTCATAAGACTGTGATACCAGTAAACACAACCCCAATTTCTCACTCTCTAACAGCCCCACCTTCTATCTTCCCTCTGTCAATAACCATCAGGGTATCTGCTTGGTCACAATGCAAAAATAAAAGCCACCACAAAATAAACATTCTGAATGGAATTTACAAATCAGACCATGCCACATCATGTACAAAAGTTAATGTTCAGCCTTGTGAATTCCCTTTATGATTGTCCTGTGTGTTTATTTGCCTGACTATGTAATCTTTCCCAGGGCTCAGCATGGTTAGTGGTGACTGGTGACTTGCAATGGAGAAGGCTGTGGATAGAGGAGGGTGACACTGAGCCATTGAGGTTCTACAAGGCCTGGCTTCCAATTGACCCATCTCAGCCGAGGTGGTAGCAGTATGGCTTGGCTGACTGATAGGGATCAATAAGGGTTCTCACAAAGTGAGATCAAATGCTGTCATCCTAAATTCTGTCCTGCGGAGCCAGTGCCACTTCCTTTGGACAGCGGCTCAGCAATTTATTAATCTGCCGGAGTAAAGATTACAGGACTGCAAGGAGAGCTGGCAAGTCCCTGAACACTGGTGTCCGCAGTCACGAAGACAGCAGTCTGAGTCAGGCAGCTAGCTAACTGATATCAGCTTCCACTCCAGCAAACCAATATTGAGTGACTCCTGCAATGGTAGCTGAGATATTAGCTACCAGAAATTGCATTATGGTCATGTCTACAAGTATGGCAACTGTGCCATTGAGTGTGGTGCACCCATTTGAAGTAATGTGCCGATCAAGTTTGGATATCTGGCAGTGCGCACGCCAAATGTGAAATGGGTTGTGAGGCAAAGTGTGGGAGGGAGAAGTGAAGCAATGAATATTCAGTACAGGGAGTTCTAATTGGTAGAGATTGTTGCTAGGTGAGTGCACTGAGTCATGTCTGAGATATAGGATGGGATTTCTGGCTGCGCTTGCCCCAAGATCGGAAGATCCCACCCAAGGTCAACAGACTTCTGCACGGTCCTGTCCCACCCGCTATGATTTCCATGGTGGGTGGGATGGGAAAATTCCACCCAAGGCGTTTGAGAGTGCACTCACTGACTTTAATCACTTGTGTCAAATCATTGAATTCCATGCTGCACTGTGTTCAGGAGTTAGGGGCTGGACTGTTGCCATTAACCATAACGGCGATGTTCTCCCATTGACTTCTGAGGGTTTGTCTAGAAGGTCCCTCGGTCCTTTGTGAATAGAGGACGTCTCTCTTTCTGTGCAACTCTCCCAATAATGCCTGAAATGCAGCTTTGGAAAAGACTTGGAGCTCATTCTTTCCAAGGTTGCTCCATTTTGCTGCCTTTCCCAGGCCAAAGGGTAGTAAGGGCGTGGAATGCTCTACCTGCAGCAGTTGTGAACTCACCAACTTTAAAGGCATTCAGATGGTCATTGGATAGGCTTATGGATAATATTGGAAAAGTTTAGGTTAGAGGGTCATTAGATTGGTTTCACTGGTCAGTGCAACATTGAGGGCCGAAGGGCCTGCACTGCATTGTAATGTTCTATGTTCCAGAATGAGTTGCAGAGTGACTTGCAAGACCTTATTCAACTCCAATCTACTTTGTCTGTAAGGGGAGCCAGCTATCTTTAAGTATTGTAGATAACCTGTGGCATCTTCTCATGAGCTTGGGCCTCCTGTGAGGCATGTAACAGCTTGGAATTGGCTTCTACACCAATCATATTAGTTGAAGGATCAAAGCATGAAGTTGGCCGTCTGCCTGTTTCAAAAGCAATAGCTGTGGGTTATTCCTGTATCACTATCACCATGCCTGGTATTGAATTTAACCCTCACAGATCCCAGTCGACCTGCTGGCTTGCATCAGAAAGTAGCATTCACACCTATCAAAGTTGCTGTTTTGAGAAGTTTTCATCAAAATGAGTTCAAATAGAATTTTCCCTTCGAATGAATTTGTGAATACTTTCTCAGAATCAGTTCTAAAGTTTATTTATTGGTGTCACAAGTAGGCTTACGTTAACACTGCAATGAAATTAGTTTGAGTAGAAATTGTCCTTAGAAGACGCCTGCATGGAATCTTTCCTCAAAAGCCACTCCCAAAAGACTAGCTTAGTTTTCTCTTTGCAGTTAATTGAGTGGCCTTGAATGTATGGCCAACATTTTCTTCCTTGTTCTCTGCTTTCCAATCTTTCAGTTGGTGGAACTACACCAGTTCTTGGTAATGCCTGGCAGTTACAAAACGATCCAGCCATGTTTATCTTGCCAGCTTCTTGATGGATTATCCACTACAACAACTTTCCTTCTTCCAGGGCTCACATAAGAGCTATATTTCTCTTGTTTAGCATACTAGCGAGCATCATTAGACCAAATTTGTGTTTGTACTATTTTAATGAAGTAATTAACCTGCTTAAAATAAATAGGCTAACAGCTTGCTAAAATAATAGACATAGGAAATCAACTTCAGCTTGTTAATCAGTGTGCTAAAAATATAGGTCAGAGGATTTGTTTTTATTTCTTCAAGGGATGTGGGCATCGCTGGCTAGGCCTGCATTCATTACCCAACCTTAGTTACTCTTGAGAAGGTGGTGGCAAGTTGCCTGCTTGAACAGCTGCAGTCCCTGTGGTATAGGTACACCCTCAACGCTGTTAGTGGGGCGGGATTTTGACCCAGCGACAGTGAAGGAACAACAATATAGTTTCAAGTTAGGGTAGTGAGTTCCCTCTCCAAGGGGGCTTGGAAGGGAACTTGCTGGTAGTGGTGTTCCCATGAGTCTTTCTAGGTGGTAGCAGACGTGGATTTGGAAGATGCTGTCCAAAGAGCCTGGGTGACTTACTGCAGTGTATCGTCTGGATGATACACACTGCTGCTACTATGTGTCAGTGATGGAAGGAAAGAATGTTTGTCGATGGGGTACCATCAAGTTGGCTGCTTTGTCCTGGATGATGTTGAGCATTTTGAATGCTGTTAGAGCTGCACTCAAATAGTCAAACGGAGAGTATTCCATCACACTCCTGACTTGTGCCTTGTAAATTGTGGATAGTCTGGGGAGTCAGGAGATGAGTTATTCACCACAGGATTCCTTGTCCCTGATCACTCTCACAGCTGCAGCATTTATTTGGCTGGTCCAGTTCAGTTTGTGATCAATGGTAATCCTGTGGATATTGGTAGTGGGGGCTCAGTATGGCAATACCATTGACTTGGAAATGGTCATTGCCTGGCACTTGTGTGACATGAATGTTACTTCAGTCACGAATAGTGCTGAGCATTATGCAACCATCAATGAACATTCCCATGTCTGACCTTTTGATGGAAGCAAGGTCATTTGAAGCAGCTGAAGATGGTTGAGCCTAGAACACTAAGGGACTCCTGCAGTGATGTCCTGGAGCTGAGATGATTGACTTCCAACAACCACAGCCATCTTCCTTCGTGCTAGGTGGAGAGTTTTCCCCCGATTCCCATTGACCCTAGTTTGGCTGGGGCTCTTTGACGCTGCACTCGGTCAAATGTGACCTTGATGTTAAAGGCAGTCGCTCTCACCTACAGAGCCTTCCTGCTACCCAGACCGATTGCAGCCCCCTGTCCCTCTTTCCTCCTAGTGATGTTGGCCATTTTAGGCCCTTGGTAAAGGTGGAATAGGTGCAGGGGCAGTCACAGATCGCACTACTCAACTCACGCCCGACTTTACCAAGAGCACAACTTGTCGGTAAAGTCGGGCCTTATGAGCCAGTATAGAATTGATCACATGATTATTCAGAGCAGTACTTTCAAAAGAGCCCTTATACTAAGGGGTTGGAGATTCTTGAAGAGAGCACAAAGGAGAAAAACAGACTTGCATCTATAAAGCATCACTTATGAACAAAGGACATCCCAAAATGCTTTATAGTTAATGTAGTAATTTTGAAGTGCAGTCACTATTGTAGCATAGAAAAGATATTATGCACAGCAAACTCCCAGAAGCAAACATATGATAATGACCAAATAGTGATGCTGATTAAGGGATGAATATTGACCATAGCATTAGGGATGATCCCCCTGCCCTTTCTCTAAATCATACCAAGGAAATCTTTTGCCCACATGAGAGAGTGGCCTTGTTTTAGTGCCTCACTCGAAAGATAGAAAACATCGCACCTTTGACACAGCAGCATCTTCTCAGCTCTGCACTGAACATTGTCAGTCCACATTTCCATAATAAAGTCACTGGAGCAATTCTTTCTCAGTTAGAGATAAGAGAGTAAGCCACAGATTTCTCCAACATTTCTCTCAGAAACAGATTACCTGCTTATATAAGTTTAAACCCTGCTTTATGATAGTCTCCATAACAATGATATCATAAGCACCTCAAAAGTGATACATTAGTTGAAAATTACTTTGGGATCATATCTTGAGAAGGTGATGGCCTCGTGGTATTATCGCTAGATAATTAATCCAGAAACCCAGCTAGTATTCTGGTGACCTGGGTTCGAATCTTGCCATAACAGATGGTGGAATTTGAATTCAGCTCAAAAAAAAATCTGGAATTAAGAATTTACCGATGACCAGGAAACCATTGTCAATTATCAGGAAAAACCCATCTGGTTCACTAATGTCCTTTAGGAAAGGAAAACTGCCATCCTTGTCTCGTCTGACCTACATGTGACTTCAGAGCCATAGCAATGTGGTTGATTCTTAACTGCTCTTGGGCAGGTAGAGATGGGCAATAAATTCCGGCTGGCCAGGGACACCATATCCCATGATTGAAGATTAATATGAAAGTGTGGTTATTTTTGATGGCTTTAAGCATGCATCTGTACAGTTTCCTCATTGTACCCATTTTTCTTTTGACCTTAGTTGAGAAAGAGTTCTGTATAGTCTGGAAACCTTTAATGGTTTCTTCATCAGATAAAATAATTCATTTATTTATTAGTAAGTATTAGTTGTAATTTTCCTCCCCTCGATTATTTATTAGTAGGTTTACATTAACACTGCAGTGCAGTTACAGCAAAAATTTGCTGCTCCATTTTGTTCCTTGTGGACTATTCTGCTTTTGTGCCTGCAGTTAATGGTCGAAGTTATTCTTTATCTGTCTATATATCACTGGGTCTCCATAGTGTCCAGGAAAGGCTCCAATATTATATTTGCAGTGATGTGTCTACCAAAACAAAAGCCAAATTCAAATTGCAGTTACTTGTGTTAGCAGCTACCGGAGCATTCCTTATCGTATTAGTAATGTCTTTTGGCTTTTGAGTGTATTACATTTCATCAGCACATTAGCAAAAACTAATTACGAAGAAATGATGAAGGGAAGCAACCTATCCTATCCCTGTAGAAATTCTATGACGTACGCAGTGAGCAAACTGCAGGTCCTCTCTGCCAATTGTTTCCAAAGTTGTGTTCATGGGATGCAAGCATTGCTAGCAGGACCAGCATTTATTGCCCACCCCTCCTGAGAGGGCAGCTGGTGCTCTGTCTTTTTAAATTACGATGGTCCCTGTGGTATAGGTACAAGTTGCCGCAGTGCACCTTGTACTTGGTGCTCACTGCTGCCACTTTGCACCACTGAAGTGAGGGCACGTTTAAGGTGGCGGATGGAGTGCCAATCAGTGGACTGCTTTATATTGGATGGTAACGAGCTTGAGTGTTGTTGGAACTGCACTCATCTTTGGTGAGTCAGTAGGTGAGGCCTCACCACAAAGTTCTCCACCTCTGATCTGCTCTTGTAATTACAACATCTATGTGGCTGATCCACTTGAGTTTTTCATTGAATCATATAATCCCTACCATGCAGCAAAAGACAATTTGGCCCATCAAGGCTGAACTGGCAACAATCTCACCCAGGCCCTATCCCCGTAACTCCATGTATTTACCCTAATAATCCTCCAGACATTAAGGAGCAATTTGGCAAGGCCAATCAACCTAACCTGCACATCTTTTGTAGTCTGGAAGGAAACCGGAGCATGTGGAGGAAACCCATGTAGACACGGTGGAAACATGAAAACTCCATACAGTTACCTGAGGCTGGAATCGAACCCAGATCCCTGGCACTGAGGCGACAGTGGTAGCCACTGTGCTGTCTCATGGTGGCCAATAGTCAATGATAATCCCCAGGATGTTGACAGTGGAGAATTCAGCAATGGTAATGTCAAGAGATTAAATGTTCCCTTGCTGGAGAAGGTCATTGCCTAGCACTTATATGGAGCAAATGTCAATTTTCAAACCAAGCATAGTGGGCTGAATGGACTTGTTCTTTGCTATATCTCTCCATTATTGTAAATTTTTGCTTTATTTCTATTCCAGTAAGGCCTATTCCATTAAATAGTAACATCAAAGGAATGATCATGTCACATATTCAATCAAACGCACCATCCTTCACCCACAAGTTATTAACAGAGAGCTAACAAAAGTTTTATTCCTTGTTAATTATTCCATCTGACAGATGATATATGATCAAATTGCATTTTCTTGCAGGGACAGGAGCTGGAAGAAGAAGCAATTAAATGAGCTTCATCAAACATCTTTTCTAATTAAGATGTTTTTATAAAGTTTCTTTGCACATTTTAAATAGGTCTGCTTAAAATAGAGAGCAAAGGAAATTTATATAGATTCCCCTAGAGTCCTGCCTTGACAGGAATCTTGTACTGTAGGCCTCCGCAGATACAGTATGTCAAGGTGACAGAGAGCACAACATTGATAGATCATGTCACACCGCACTGCTATTTGCTGTATTAAATAATCACCTAGAAACAATAAATATTATGAGATAACTGGCTGAGTTAGCATTCAGCATGTTCATAAATTTCATTTTTATCCTATATTTTAAACAAAGTTAAATCTCCATGTTCTGAAATAAAATAAGGGTTTCAGAATAGAAATTTTTCCTTCTAAAGTTTAAAGTTAGAAGTTTATTCATTAGTATCACAAGTAGGCTTACATGAACACTGCAGTGAAGTTACTGTGAAAATTCCCTAGCTGCCATACTCTGGCACCTGTTTGGGTACACTGGGGGAGAATTTAGCAAGGCCAATGCACCTAACCAGCATGTGGGAATGTGGGACGTAATTGAACGAAACCCACACAGACATGGGGAGAACATGTAGAGTCTGTATAGACAGTGACCCAAGCCGGGAATCGAACCCGCGTCCCTGGCGCTGTGAGGCAGTGCTATGACACGTTCCACTTCCAATATTTTCTTCTGTTTTATTTGTTCAAGCAATGTGAGTATTGTTGGCATTCATTTCCCACTCCTAATTGCCCTTGGGCATTGCTAAGAGTCAAACCCATTGCTCTGAGTCTGGAGTCACATATAGGTCATACTGGTTACAAATGGAAGGTTTTCTTTCCTAAAGTGCATTAATGAGCTTAATCGGTTTTTACAACAATCAATGATTGTTGTCATGGTATTTATACTGCCAGTTCCAGATACATTAATTAATTAAATTGCCACCAGTTGCCATGGTAGGATTTGAACCCATGTCCCCTTGCCCTCTGAATTTCTAGTCATTACCACCTTCTTCCCTAAACACATTCAAGACTTGGGTCACTGAATTCAAATGGTCTGATTGTCCAAATTTCTTATCTGTGAAGGCCTAGTGGTATTATCGCTAGATTATTAAACCAGAAACTCCACTAATGTTCTGGGGACTGGATTCAAATCCCACCACGACTGATGGTGAAATTTGAATTCAACAAAAATTGTCTGGAATTAAGAATCCATTGATGACCACGAGACCATTATCGATTGTTGGAAAAACTCATCTGGTTCACTGATGTCCCATTGGGAAGGAAATCTGCCTTGCTTATCTGTCTGGCCTGCCTGTGACTCCAGAGCTACAGCAATGTGGTTGACTCTATAATGCCCTCCAAGAGCAACTATGGATGGTCAATAAATGCTGACCAGCCGGCGATGTCTCATGTTTCACAACTGAATAAAAAAAGATGACTTTGCTCTGTTATTTTTTCCTATTTGGAGAAAATCAAAAACTGATTAAGTTATATCAAATAAACTGAGGGACAATTTAAAGAGACAGACCCTCAAACAATTGCCGATAATTTCACGGTTACCATTACCGAGCGAGCTTTATATTCCAGATTTTGCTGTGTCATTTATTGTGTTTAATTCAAATTAATAAATAATTATTTCCACTTGTTAGTCATTATGAATTATCATTCACTTATCTCTTGATGTTCTCTGCACAATATTTGGAAAGAATATGCTCACATAACATATGAGAAGACAAACAATTCTTTTTGGTTTATTCTCACAATTCTCTCATGCTGGAATCTTTCTCACCACCCTCTTTTAATCAGTTTGGCTTCAGAGTTCCTCTGAGACTTATTTTTTGTTGCTTTGAGCTTCCAAAATCAGTTTTCACTCTCTTGCATTCTCACTGTGTTGAAGCTAGCATTCACCACTTAATTTCCTTTTCAAACTCAATTCTTTCCACATCAACTCAAACCTATAGAGTTTTATGTCTTCCATTTATCTGACAAAGGCTCAAAAAGCTAAACTTGGCAATTGATTCTGAAAGGCCCCAAGATCAGCTAATGTGTATCATAGAAAATATTATTTTCATGAACTAAGTGTAAACTGGTGTCATTCAACTCTTCAACAAAACAGCAATAGTGGCGTGGTGGCACAGTTGTTAGCACTGTTGCCTCACAGCTCAAGGGATCCAGGTTCAAATCCGGCCTCCGTTCATCTCCAATATGGAATTTGCGTGGTGTTCCCGTGTCTGTGTGCTTTCCTTCAGGTGCTCCGGTTTCCTCCCACAATTCACAGATGCATAGGTCAGGTGATTGGCCATGCTAAATTGACCCTTAGTGTCAGGAAAATTAGCAGGGCAAATACATGGGGTTACGGGGATAAGACCTGACCAGGATCATTATTGGTATGGAGTCAATAGGCTGAATGGCCTCCTTCTGTAGGGATTCTGTGATATCTCCTCTTGCTTTCTTCTTAATATTAGTCATCTCCTTCTCTGGGAACTTACCTGAGTTTCTCAATGTTTAGCTAGTAAAGCTTATTTATTAGTTACAAGTATGGCTTACATTA
Source organism: Sphyrna mokarran (assembly GCA_024679065.1). NCBI lineage: Eukaryota > Metazoa > Chordata > Chondrichthyes > Carcharhiniformes > Carcharhinidae > Sphyrna > Sphyrna mokarran. The sequence goes on along the minus strand of JAGIQG010000020.1, from coordinate 14,720,953 downwards.
CACTGCAATGAAGTTACTGTGAAATTCCCCTAGCCACCACACTATGCTGTCTGTTCGGGTCAATGCAGCGCATCTTTCAGACTGTGAGAGAAAACCAGAGTATCTGAAGGAAACCCATGCAGACACAGGGAGAACATGCAAACTCCAAGCTGGGACTCGCACCCAGGTTCTTGGCACAATGAGGCATCAGTGATAACCACTGCGCCTCCATGCACCCTAAAGCTATGTACAGTTTTCTGAACTGTGTCTTGTAGAACAATTGAACTTCTCAAGCTTTTTAGTGCTCTGTTGACAAGAAAAGGTTTTGTATTTTAACCTAGCACTCATGGCCATGTTGTACAGAACATTGTCATTGCCTGAAGAACTGCTTATCTCAGACCTCCTTGCATGAAAATAGCACTTTCCATTACACACATTAGCTGATCCTTGGGGCCTTTCAGAATCAATAGCTAATTCAGGAGTTGCTTTGTATTTTAAGGTTAAGAACCATTGGGAAGGCACGCAAGCTCATTTTTCGCAGAATACATCCAGATAAAAGAAAGAAGGCAGCTGGATTCAACTCACAGTCCAAATAGCAAAAGGATTATTGTAACCTATTGTTGAACTCACTCCTGTCAAGTCCCTTCAATGTTGATCTTTTTGAGTTTGGAAGTCAAAGTTCAAAATTTTTTTTAGTTTAAAAGCCAACAGGTTATGAAATCAAGACATGAGACTTTGAAATGACCATTGTTTCCATGCATTTAACCCAATGTGCAGGTTTGTCAAATAACCAGAAAGTAAAGAAGGCATTCGTACCAAAAGATTTCTAAGTGCTGAATGAAAATAGGAGAGAATTATGCCCAGTTTTTGAGCACATTCTCAGATGCAATCGTACAGTACTTAGGAAAAGAAAAGAGGCAAAATGTACCTATCGCCAGCAGGGGGAGCCTATTCATGCCAGGAAGCCAGCTGCTGTGCTCTAGGGGCACCATTGCGCAGATGCCCCAATCTCCCAGTACACTGTGTCTCCCTCCCATTCCTCCGGACTGCAAGGACCTGCAAGGATTTCAGCAGTGCTTACATAGAAACATAGAAAATAAAAGCAGAGGTAGGCCATTTGGCCCTTGAGTCTGCTCTGCCATTCATGTTGATCATGGCTGACTTAAATTCTTTGCCCCAAGCTGTGCTGCCTTTCCTGATGGAATGGAGTCCTCTAAGGACGCAAAGCGGTCAAGGGAAAAATATTTTAAAGCATTTCAGCCATTTCAAGTAGAGACACTCCCTCTGAGGTCCCAAAATGTCTCAGGACATTTTCAATTTTGTTCACTTGGACCTTAGTTTCATCCTCTCACTTCTACCATAATCAAACATTACACCTGGTCGGTCACTAAATAATTACAGTCCAATGTTGAGCAATTATTGAACAGGAAGGACCCAGGTTTGATTCTTTGAGGCAAATTCAATCGTCCCGTCTTCCACAGGAATTGTAGTGGGTGGGCTGGGGGCAGGGGCTGTGGGTGGATCATGCAAAAGTACATTGACCTCGAGAGGGATTCTCCACTTTTGGGATGAGCACAGCAAGAGAAGCCCACCCATGGATTCTGTTTTAACTGTCTTAGTGCATTGAGTTAGGGGCTGGAATCAGGGCAAGGTGAATGCAGGAAGCATTGCCTAATAGTTTTCTACTGACCTCCCTCCTCAACCCATTTGACCACTCCAAAGTGCACTTGCCGGAACACCAGATCACGACTCCCAGTTTCTCCTGTAATATTCCCCCTGTCAGCGGAAATGTGGCCTCTGAACACTAACTGGGGCAAATAAACCATCCTCACTCTAAGACTTGGCTAATCATTGCCAGGAAGGAAAATTGGACCGGGAGAAGCCTGTGATGGAGCCTACCCATTTTTCTGTTTTTTTTTATTCATTCGTGGCTCATGGGCATTGCTGGCTGGCCAGGATGTTAGCCCATCCCTCGTTACCATTGAGAAAGTGGTGGTGAGCTGTCTTCTTGAATCGCTGCAGTCCCCATGCTCTGGGTTGACCCACAATGCCATTAGGGAGCGAATTGCAGGATTTTGACCCAGTGACTGCGAAGGAGCAGTGATATATCTCCAAGTCAGGATGGCTTTGTCGGCGGGGGTGGGGTGGGGCTTGCAAGTAGAGGTTTCCTATGTATCTGCTGCCCTTGTTCTTCTATTAAGAAGTGGTCATGGGTTCGGAAGGTGCTTCTCAGGATTTTTGATGAATTGCTGCAGTGCATTTTGCAGTGGTCAAGGATGAGGTCAAGTGTGTTTTTCCCTCTTGTTGGTTCCTTCACCACCTGCTGCAGACTCAATCTACAGTTATATCCTTTAAGATCCAACCAGCTCAATCAGTAATGCTGCTGTTAAGTCATCGTGATTTTGGACATTGGAATCCCTCACGCAGAGTACATTTTGCACCCATGTCAAGCTCAGTGCTTTCTCCAAGTGTTGTTCAACATGGAGGAGTACTAATTCATCAACCAAAGGAGGACAGTATATGGTAACCAGTAAGAGGCTTCCTTGTCCATGTTTAACAGCATCAAGAGGGCTCCAGCCCGGTGTATAACTCTCATGGCCCAATCCCCCATGCATAATCCTCCAACAATATATGGGTTAGGTTGATTAGCAATGGGAAATTGATCCTTGCTGTCAGGGGGATTAGCAGGGTAAATACTTGGAGTTACGAAGATAGGGCCTGGGTGGGGATTGTTGTCAGTGCAGACTCAATGGGCCACCTTCTGCACTGCAGCGATTCTATGGATTAGTAGCCTCTGACACTAAGAAGAGGAAAACCTACTCAATTATCGAGGCTCATTTGTAATAGACGTCCCATTGGATCAGTAACTGGATAGTTACAGGGAACCATATTGCCTGCAGACAGGGAAGAGAGAAAAATAAATATAAAGGAACTTATCCATCGCGATATGCAACAGGGTAACTTGCCTAATGCAAGGGTAGGTGGCATCAACAGGGTAGCTTACCTATGTTCTTCCCTGCTTGCCAATGATGTTGTATCTATATGAGGATTTTAAAAATCATTTTATTCCTTTACTGTTGACTAATCCAGAACAACATGAACAGGCTTTCAATATGAGATGTCCCTTTGCTTCTTAGTGACTGTTAACAGTTAAGTCCAAGATAGGAATGGGCAGTCTTTAGGTGAAATGTGCCAAACAGATCCAAGTAAATGCCACCTCCTGACACAGAGTAAAGATATGGATAATTTTCCCAGCATGACAGGAGCACTTTTTTTGCAGTTTGATTTAGACATTTCTTTTCCTCTATTGATTCTTATTTGCTTTCAAATGCTTTTTCAAAGCGGCATTGATTAAAAATATCTTTTTTTTTCTCCCTGAGCTGTTGCCGATACCTTAGATCTTCGTTCTTAGGAATCATGTGGCCAATGTACGCAGACTGTAATTGGTAGCTCCTCCACCAAAGGCAATAGCAGCAACTCAGAATTTGGTGATGAACAATGTCACTTGTTGAGGGAGAGTTTTCAGTAATTGTCCCTTTAAGGGCAACACAGCAGAGCCAGGGTCACCAAGCTAGGTGAGGGGAGGCGAGGCCTACTGATATTGTCGTTAGACTATTAATCCAAGAACTCAGCTAATGTACTGGAGACTCGGGTTTGGATCCCACCGTGGAAAATGCAGAACCACAACAATGTGGTTGACTCTTAGCTGCTCTTAGGCAACAAGGTTGGACAATAAATACTGGCCAGCCAGCAAAACCCATGTCCCACACATAAAAAGGAACATTACAGACATTTCAAAATTGACATTACAGCAAGTGCAATAACATTCAAGTTATCTGCATAGATCATTCTGCACTGGTCCATTTTTGCAAAAAATATACTTTATTTTGTAAAATATGAAAAAAATTGCAAACATTTAAAAAAGGTCGTGACAGGAAATTTTCAAGTTTTCTACACAGATCATGTTGCACGCTGAGATGCTTCAATACAATCAAATAACTTTGTAGACATTTCAAAATGGTCATTATAAAACTTGCAATGGCATTTAAGTTGTTTAGATAGATAATTTTACCCCACCCCACTCCGCTGTTCCCCAGTGCCAGTGGGGTATATTTAGGTAAAATTAAACCAGCATCTTGCTGTCTGATGTGGGGTATTTATGATCAGGCAGACTGCACTTCTGTTCCCATGGATTTGAGAGGCTGTCACCTCTGGTCAGCGAGGAATGAATTAAAATGTAAAAGTCAGTGTTGGCATGACATCATTCAGACCCTGTTGCCATGTTAACGCTTAGTCACCTCAGCACAGTCTTGCCAACGCAGGATGCCAAGAGACTGCAGGCTTCTGTATCATCAAGGACAGCAGAAACAAAATACTCAGAATAGTTACTGCATAAATGGAGTGTGACTGATGTTCCATAAACCACTTTTGTCATGGTCATGGAGCTCATAATTGCATCTTATTTAACCAGCATCCTATCTCCTGCAAATCCCTTGTTGCTGAATGGTGCTTTTGGTGGATTTGATGGGTCGATCTTATCTCCCAGGCCAGTGTGGTGCCAAGCAAATGGACAGCCCCTCTGAATAATAGTGGTCGGCGTGGCTAATTCCAAATTGCCAGGATCAATAAGTAGCCATTTCATCCGCATCAGGATTGGAAAGTGGCCACCAGGCGGTAAGAATGTATGGCTCGGAGGTCATCTTTGAGCACCTCCCAGCATTGATCCCAAACCCCAGGTAAGTGGTTGAAGGGACCTGAGGATGGTGATGATGGGGCTCGGGGAGGGGGGGCGGTGGTGGGTGCGGACAGAACAGAATTGGAGTCTTGATATTTTTCTGTGAGGTGTCGAGGATCATCTTCCTGTTCCTCCAAGCAGAGAAGGCAACCAGACAGAAGGCCTCTCCTTGCTCTACCTTGCTAGGCCTCTCCTTGCTCTGACTACTGTACCCAACAGGCTTGCACTATAGCTGGCAGAGAAACAGATTAAAATTGGACTCCAGAGATATCATCAAACCTGACTTCCATCATTGAAAAGGACCCCATTGACTTCAATGGGCGAGTTCGTGTCTGCAATTTGAAATTAAGATCGAGATCCATTAAAAATGTATCCCTGCCCTGTTTTCAGCTTGGCAGCTGTAGCGAGATCCCTTGCAGAGTCCCAGCTAATAATGTTTCCACATGGATTCAACTGAGAAAATGAAATATTGGCTTATGTTTTCTGCTCTTGCTGTTGTTGAGACTGTTGGATCCCGATGCTGGGCCTAGCTGCAATCCAGGCACTACTGAATTATTTTCATTTTGCCTGGCCTTGCACTATTGTTTGGGATGACTGATGGAAAATAAAATTGAATTAACCGCATTAATCAGCAAAAGTCTCCAATTACCAGTCTGTTCCCGTTCAAGCTGCAGTATCTCATTTTCAAACAGATCAGTTCCATTGATTTAAAATCAGAGTAGCCCTTGTCTGTAGTTACACTGACACCACTGTGTTGGCCGTGAGGTAGGTTTTGGATGCTTCACTGGACTGGAGCTGACAGTGCGTCAGGAAGCGCTGTGGACCCAACTTCTCGCAGGCCACTCATAGTGAAGTTAGCTCCCTGACACCCCCCCGTCCCCACCCCATGTAATCACATTGCTCAGGCATTCCCACTGACTGTTGAACCGCAGTAGCATCATAGGGGAAGGCAATGGCATCATGGTGTCGTCACTGGATTAGTAATCCAAAGATTCAGGGTGACACCTTGGGTTCAAACCCCACCTTGGCAGATGGTGAAATTTGAATTCAATATAAGTCAAGAGTGGATAGGTTTTTAATTGACAAGGGAATTGAGGGTTACGGGGAGAAAGCGGGAAAGTGGTACTGAACCACTACAGATCAGCCATGATCTTAATGAATGGCGGGACAGGCTCAAGGGGCTGGATGGCCTACTCCTGCTCCTATTTCTTATGTTCTTATGTTATAAATTTGGAAGCCTAATGATGACCATGAAACCATTGTCGATTGCTGTAAAAGCCCATCTGGTTCACTGATGCCCTTGAGGGAGGAAAATCTGCTGTCCTTACCTAGTCTGGCCCACATGTGACTTCAAAGCAACAGCAATGTGGTTTAATACCCTCTGGTACGGGCAATACATGCTGGCCTAGCCAGCGACACCCAAATCCAATGAATAAATAATCATGCATTTCTATAACACCATTGGAGTCAAACACCCCAAAGCACTTCATAGGAGCGTAATTAAACAAATGTGACACTGAACTACGTAAGTGAGTTGAACTATATGCTGAAGGTGGGTTCCACAAACCCCACGGTAATGTTGGTACTGAGCCATATCCTCTTGGTCTCTTGCCCCATTTTAATTTTTTTGCCCTATGGCCCTTTAATTGCTCCAAGGTGAGACACCCCACCCCCGAGGCAGGACGAGGCCCCACCTCATACAGCTGCCAGCCAGTCGAAGGCTGGCAGCTGTTTTGGCAGTGAAGCTATTCAATGATGGGGTGGATCTCCAGCTAAGTCCAGGATCTGGCAGGGGCAGTCTGGCATCAAGGAGACTGGGAGGGCGGCGTAATGGATGATGATGGTAGCGAGTGGGATCAAGAGGAGGGAAAATTATTGATGCGGGTCGGGGGGGGGGGGGGGGGGGGGGGGGGGGGACGGAGGGGGGAGGCTTCTGATTAGCACATGGGATCCAAAAAGGAGGGATCCTTAGCCTATTCATTAGTCAGAGGCCTGCAGGCTCCACACTGGGGGTGTGCTTCTCCTGCCACTCTTGAAAAATGAGTGATGGCAATACGAGGATCCTAAGGCTTTAATCTGCCTCCTTGAGGGCCTCAATTAGGATATGGACAGGCAACTTGCCAATGGACAGGATTTTCCTGTCCTTCCTGCTATAGGAATCCTGGTGCAAACATGACAAAAAAAAATCCCATCCAATCAGTCCACCGCCACTCATATCATCATGGTGGGAATGGGCAGGGTGGGTCTGCTGCCCATGGCACATTCCTTGTTTTATGGATGAACTTGCCTGCTTCCCTGCCCGAGGATGGCCATAAAATCCAGCCAAAGGAACCATTAGAATGGGTGACCCAAAAACCTGGCCAAAGAGGTAGATATCAATAATGATCTGAAAGGCAGAGGGAGGGAAAGGGTTGGAGAGAATTCCAGATCTTCAGGCCCAGGACTCTAAATACAAGGCTCTTAATTCTGGAAAAATAGAATACTTCAGATTACATTTTAGCCCACTTGTTTTAGAAACTCACTTTCTGTTGTTGACCTGAGGAAATTGGCATTCCTGGCAACTGCCTGTGTCCAAATGATCATGAAAAGCGAGGTATCTAATAAGCAGAGCACCGCCTATGTGCCTAAACATGATAATAGACGATAAGACCATAGGGTATAGAAGCAGAATTAGGCCATTTAGCCCATCGGGTCTGCTCTACTATTCATCATGGCTATGTTTCTTATCCCCATTCATAAAATTATAGAATCATAGAATTCTACAGAAAGAGGCCATTCAGCCCATCGAGTCTGTACTGATCACAATCCCACCCAGGCTCTAGCCTCATAACCCTGTGCATTTAGCCTAACTAGTCCCCCTGTCACCAAGGAGCAATTTATCCCACCTATCCTGCATATCTCAGAACTACATATCAGAAGTGAGAAGAAGTCATTCTCCTGCCTTCTCCCCATAACCGTTGATTCCCTTATTGATCAAGAACCTATCTGTCTCTGTCTTAAAGACACTCAGTGACCTGGCCTCCATAGCCCTCTGTGGCAATGAATTCCACACATTCACTACCATAATGTCATAAGGCAGTTTCATGCCAACAGCTCCAGCACCAGAAACTGGGCAGGCTTTGGTGAAGTTGAGAATTTCATTGAGTGCAGCAGATTTCTTTTGACTGTTACCTGCATCCATTTTGCAGTTATCCATGTGACTGTAGGCAGGAATCTTGACCATAGTAAGTCTCCACCCCCACAAGTCCACAGACACTTGTGTCTGCATATGAAGTCTCTTGAAGGAAGAAGGAACTTTCGTATTTGTGGTGTTTTTCACATACACAGGAGGCATTCTGAAGGACTTCACAGCCTATCGATTACTGTAATTACTGAAACATGTGGAAAAGAAATGTAGCCACAGTCTGTGAAAAGCAGGGTTCCACAAACAAAATACTGGACAAAGATCCTGGAATTCCCTTCCTAATAGCATTTTGGGTGTACCTATATCTCAGGGACTGCAACAGTTCATGCAGGCAGCTCATCACTATCTTCTCAAGGGCAATTTAGGATGGATCATAGATCCATCCCACATCCCAGAAAAAATGAATGCTTAAAAGTGAGAAAAAAGGATCTAAGCAAGGGCAGCACAGTGGTGAACACTGCTGCCTCACAGTACCAGACACCTGGGTTCATTTCTAGCCTCTGGTCACTGTCTATGCAGAGCTTGCACATTCCCCCCATGTCTGCGTGGGTTTCCTCCGGCTGCTCTTGTTTCTTCTCACAGTTCAAAGTTGTGCGGGTTAGTTTGATTGGCCATGCTAAATTGCCCCTAGTGTCAGAGGGACTAGCAGAATAAATATGTGGGGTTACAGGAATAGGGTGGAATTGTGATCGGTGAAGGCTCGATGGGCCGTATGACCTCCTCCTGCACTGTGGGGATTCTGCTTTCATTGGTGTTATTTGAGGGGTAAATGTTTTTTTTTCGGAAGAGAGCTGTGGCATCGTTAATATCCATCTAAACCAGCGACGAAAGAACAGCAATCCAATCATGAGGTTTGAATCAGAGAACATGAGTGTGATTTTCCAGCTCGTCCAAAACCGGAAGTTCCTACCTGAGGGCTACAGACTTTCGCATGGTCCCTCTTCCCCCCCACTCACCCCGCCTGCTCCAATTCCCACGGCAAGCAGGATGGGAAAATTTGCCCCAATAACTTTGCTTATTGTGGGAGCAATTCCTTTTAAGGACTGGATGTGTAGGTCCACTAGATTTGTCCAACTTTAATTGAAACCACTGACCACGCATCCTCTCTACAATCAATAGCCAGTGGCACAGATTGAAGAAACTGTCCCGCATTACTCAAATAGATGGACATCAAAAGTTTCGCCAACCGGACTTGGTGGGAAAGTGAAGAATGATTACACATAATGCAATGTAATAATAGAGAAAAGAACCATTTCCTTCTGGCATTATTGCATATAAATATGCAGATAAATATATCTTCAGCAGTTCTATTTCAAGCACTCTTATTGTCACAATGTGAACATTGAGGCTTATCTGAGCAGATCACATTGTAATTTGTCCCACAATACAAAGATATTTCATCAAAGTTTTGTTTTGAGATTTCATATAAGATCCCCTGAATTTTGCCTCTCATGTAGCTTACTGTTTAATCCTTCTCTGAGTGTCAGTATGTGATAGATGGAGAAACAGTTTCACATCTAAAGCAAAGGTGATTAGCACAAGGGAATAAATTCAGACTGCTGATTATAAATATCCCTTTAGGGGGTAGTTGTTCAAAAATGGCACTCGTTACGATGATTGCTATCTTTTATTCCACATTTCCTTCACTCACGGAGTGACAGGATTTCAATCCATTTCTCACAGGTTACCTTGTTAAACAAAGAGTGCCAATTACCTGATAACACTTTGACAAGATGCCAGAATCCCAGAACATTTTGTAAAGTAATGTTGCTATTATGTCAGACATTGCACTGTGATTTGAGATTTGATTAACTTCAATGTTTGCTTACAAAAGCTCTAGAAAAAGCTGTAAGAACATATTAGCTCTTTCTGATGCGTGACCATTAAGGAAATCCATCAGCTAATTTGCTAATGACCTGGGAGACCTTGGAATTACACAGCGCAATATGAATGCAGGAAAACTTGGATCTTTTTCAATTCTTATATCCAATATTTTAGCAGATGTAAGTGCAGGGGCATTATTTTAAGTTTAACAAACTAACTCTCTTCACTTCTGCTACAATAAAAGCAAATTACTGCGGACGCTGGAATCTGAAACCCAAAAGAGAAAATGCTGGAAAATCTCAGCAGGTCTGGCAGCATGTGTAAGGAGAGAAAAGAGCTCATGTTTTGGAGGGGGGGGGATGGGTGGCACAGGATGGGTGGGAGAGAGGAAAAAATGGAGGGGAAGCAAAAAGCAAGAAAGGTAAGGAAAGGGGGGGGGGATTAAATAGGGGGGAAGCGTGAGAGGGAAAGAAAAATAAAGAAAGATGATAAAGAAGTAAAAGGTATAGAACAGTTAGAGAACAGATGCTGCCAGACCTGCTGAGATTTTCCAGTATTTTCTCTTTAGGTTTACTTTTGCTTCCTAAGCACCCAGTCCAGTTGAAAGTGTGCCTCATTGCTTTGCCAATGGCGTTTTTCACTCAATGTGTGTAAGTACTGCCCCCATTTAGCCAAGCAAAGAAAGGAGAGGAAGTCTCCATTTTTGGGAGCCAATGCACAGAATTTTTACAGTGCAGAAGGAGGCCATTTGGCCCATGTACTGAGCTTCTTACCCAGGCCCGCCCTACCTCTGTGACCCCACACATTTAATTCCCTTAACCTACACATTTTGGGACACTAAGAGGTAATTTAGCATGACCAATCCACCTAACTGGCACACGGACCTTGGGAGGAAACTGGAACATCTGGATGAAACCCACGCAGACACAGGGAGAACATGCAAACTCCACTCAGTCACCTAAGATTAGAATTGAACCTGGGTCCCCTGCTCTGTGAGATCATGATGTGGAGATGCTGGTGTTGGACTGGAGTAAGTGCAGTAAGAAGTCTCACAACACCAGGTTAAAGTCCAACAGGTTTATTTGGCAGCACGAGCTTTCAGAGTGTCGTTCCTTCTTCAGATGAGTGAAGACTTGTGTTGGCAGCGGTGCTAACCACTGTGCCACCACACAGCCCATTTGTTTCTTTGCTGTCTCAGGGCAGCCCATGGAACGGAATTTTACACCAATGGAATTGTATGCATCCGTCATAGTCAACGAACATTTGAACTTGGTACAATTTATGGCCTCACCCCTTCCGTGACAGGATTGCAAAATTCCGTAACATGTTTATTTTGAAGCTGCCAGCCAATGGAAAATAAGTGTTTGCCACACTGAAATTAGCTCCCTAATCCAACCAGCATGGGTCTGCCACTTAATTAGTTCCCTGAGGGTGAATGTTCCTGCCAAGCAGTGAAGAAAGATTGCCCATTGCCTTGGCTGCACTTGCTGAAATATAGATTTTCCCTTCCTGCTGAGGAGTTTTTTGATCTTTATTGGCTGAAAATAACATGGAGAACATGAGCTTGTCTTTTAACCCACAAGTTACCATTCTGAAGACAACATCCAAAAGCCCCACCACAAACGTAGCCGAGAGTGAGAATAACAAGGTACACTTGAAGAATCCCTGAACTTTGGCCTTTGCAAAGAATGTCCCCAACGGTGAGGGAGTCCAGGGCTCAGGGTCATAGTTTGAGGATAAGGGCTAAACCTTTTGGGACTGAGATGAGGAGAAATTTCTTCATCCAGAGAGTGGAGAATGTGTGGAATTCACTAGCAGAGAAAGCAATTGAGGTCAAATCGTTTGTCTCATTTCAAGAAGAAATTCAGTGTAGCTATTGGGGCTAAAGGGATTCGGGGGGGGAGGCAGGATCAGGATATTGAATTTGATGATCGGCCATGATCAAAATAGTGGAGCAGGCTCGAAAGGCTAAATGGCTTATTGCCTTGGCATTTAGCCCTTTAAGCCTGCTCTGCCATTTTGGTTTCAATGTCTAGGTTTGCCAGCCTCATTTATGTAGGATAAGGCCCTACGGTGAGAGATATGGAATAACAGAGCAATTTTGTCTTAGATGTGTCATGGTCTTGACCTTTCTCATTCTATATTGGTTTTTAAGGAGTTTGAAACCATTCTCTTAAATGATGTTTCATCCAAATAACTGAATTCAATGCGTCCAGTACCGAAGAACGGACTAAACCATTCAATTCGAGCACCAACACTGTGATTGGGATTTTCCCACCCTGGGAACTGTAGCAGGCAGGGGGCAGACCAGGTAAAGGTCCTTTGACCTCATGCGGGATTTTCCAATCTTAGGGTGAGCACGACTGGGAAGTCTGCCCGCTGTTTTATTCAAATGTATGTTCGAGCGGCAGCTTTATTTTTAAAAAATAAGTATTTAAATCGGCTTGTACTGTTTTTGAAGGTATTTATTTGTTTTGTTCAAATAATTCTTTTGCAAAGAGAGGATAGCATCATTGATTTTAGGAGCATATAAGTAATTAATATTTAACAAGGTCACTTGTATTGTAGCCTGATTCTATATTGGTAAACTATTTCTTATTTTCTACCGCTTACCCTTTAACAGCTCAATGATGTTATGTTATACTACTGATACAATTTGCTTGCTCTATTACTAATGAATCCATTCGTTAAGCAGTTAAATGGATTCAGTGTTCTGCTGCTTTAGGACCAGGAGGCACACAATAAAACAATAGAGTTTTAGAAGTTTATTTATCAGTGTCACAATGGCACAGTGGTTAGCACTGCTATCTCACAGCACCAGGTACCCAGATTCATTTTCTGTCTTGGGTCACTGCCTGTGTGGAGATTGCACATTTTCCTTAGGTCTGCGTCAGTTTCCTCTGGGTACTCTGGTTTCCTCCCACAGTCCAAAGATGTGCTGGTTAGACTGATTGACCATGTTAAAATTGACCCTAATGTCAGGGGGATTAGCAGGGTAAACAGATGGCGTCGCAGGTATAAGGCCTGGGTGGGATTGTGGTCAGTGCAGACTCGATGGGTCAAATGGCCTCCTTCTGCACTGTAGGGATTCTATGATTCTATATTAACACTGCAATGAAGTTATTATGGAAATCCCCTCGTTGCCATACTCTGGCGCCTGTTCAGGTACACTGAGGGTGAATTTAGCATGGCCAATGCACCTAACCAGCGTGTTATTTGGACTGTGGGAGGAAACTGGAGCACCCAGAGAAAACCCAAGCAGGCACAGGGAGAAGGTGCCAACTCTATATAGACAGTGATCCAAGCCAGGAATCAAACCTGGGTCCCTGGGACTGTGAGGCAGTAGCGCTAAGCACAGTGCCACTGATAAACTGAAGAGGGCTCTCTGTTCATTTGACTGGCAGATGACAAGCTTACTAATATTTCAGCAATGAAAGCACATCTCTGAAACTTTAAGATTGATGTTTTAGCCAAGATAGTAGTCTGTGGCGTGGAAAAAGAGATCTCCGAAGTGAAGAAGCTCAAAAATGTAATCACAGTGGTTAGCACTGCTGCCTCAGAGCACCAAGAACCTGGGTTTGGATTTATGGATTGTGTGTGCGGAATCTGCACATCTGTGTGGGTTTCCTCCAGTTTCCTCCCATAATCCTAAAAATATGCTGGTTAAGTGCAGCGTCCATGCTAAATCTTCCGTCAGTGTACCCAAACAGGCGCCGGAGTGTGGTGACAAGGGGATTTTCATTGTAACTTCATGGCAGTGTTAATGCATAAACTTAAAAACTTGAACTTGTTGCACGTTAGTCAACTGAAAGCTAGATTGACGTGGATTTTCCAATAGTTTGGTATAGAGGCTCACAACATTGTGTACACACCTGACTGTTCAAAGCTAAGAATAATAATGTTTACATTGATATAAATATAAGGAATAGAACATAGAAAAACTACAGCACAAACAGGCCCTTTGGCTCACAAGCCAATCATATCTCTACCTACTAGGCTTACCTATAATGCTCAATCCCACTAAGTGCCATGTACTCATCCAGAAGTCTCATAAAAGACTATCGAATCTGTCTCCACCACCACTGCCGGCAGCCAATTCCATGTGCCCACCACTCTCTGAGTGAAAAACTTACCTCTAACATCTCCTCTGTAGCTACTCCCCAGCACCTTAAACCTGTGTCCTCTTGTGGCAGCCATTTCAGCCCTGGGAAAAAAGCTCCTGAGAATCTACCCAATCAATACCTCTCAACATCTTATACACCTCTATCAGGTCACCTCTCATCCTTCGTCTCTCCAAAGAGAAAAGGGAATGCATTTCCTTCTCATACGAGGAATGTTCAATGCCAAAAATGGATGGTTCGAGCCAGCTGGGTTGTCACAATATGTGGGCTGGGAGTCTCTGACCTTGTCCACGGCTGGGATTCTCCAATCTCGCTGCTGTAAAGGGGTTTTGACTGGGTGTCAATTCTCCATTCTTGCTGGCAGTAGTGTACCACATTGGAGAACTCTAGCCATTTATTTTTAGATCGGAATCGTAAGCAGAATTTAACAGGTTCACTTTGGGGTTTAATGGAAATTGGAATGGATGCTGGAGAATAACGAATGCCCTGATGTTAGAATTCTCATTGATGCCAGCAGAAGCTTACTTACCACAGCAATCAAGGTATTTGCAAACCAAACAGATGGTGAGAGGGCATGCATGGATCCAGCAGCTAAGTGTCTTTCAAGAAATACTTGGAGGCCAAGAAGAGCAATAGTGCTTCAAGTCTGTTAAGTAAGCTTGCTTCCTTCTCTGCAATGGCCTACTTTCCCTCTGACTCTTACCATAACCTGTCATCACTCTGTCTTATCACATTCCATCAAAGATCCCGTTCCCTTAGATCTTCCAGCTATAATCTCCACCCGACCCCAATTATCGACTTTTCACCTGCTGTGGCCCCGACCCTTAATAAAGGATCTCTTTCTCCTTCCTTCCCATTCCCCAACTGTGCAGGCCTGTCCACCCAACACCTAGCTCAGCTCTCTACCTCAGCCTTCAGTTGGAAAATGGAAGAAGGAATTAAATGCATTCCTGTTATTAAATCCAGCAGAACCTCTACATTACCAGATTTCTCAACCACTCCAACTGCTCCCCCATCAACCCCTATCCCCACCCTGCCTTTCTCCTTCCTCGTAAGTCTTGTGGGCCCTCATAAAACAATGTCAGGTTTCAGTCTAGGCTGAGATACCTGAGCTGAGTTGGTGCAATTAAAAATTATGGCATTGTCCCTGGACCACAGCAAGAAAGAGAAAATCAGTCAGGGTTCTCCTACCCAATGCTCTATCCAGTAAAGAAAACCTGTACATTGGGAAGAACAGAATCATGCTCAATAGTAAAGTAATTGAGCTCTCCCTGATATCCTGGGAAAAGCTTATCCAGAATTGGCACCATTAAGTTTGTATTAAAACAATATTGTTCCTGAGACCTCATTGCCAACGAATTGGCAACTGCATTCGCTACATGACAACGCAGATGATATTTCAAAATTACTTATTGGTTGTAAAGCACTTTAAGACATCTTGAGGGCGGGATTTTCCATCCCTTCCCTCCAGTGGGATCTTCCCGTATCACTGAAGATGACTCACCCGCGATGAGTTCCCTGGTGACAGGACAGGTGAGCCACACAAAACGCCGCTGGAATCAGCAGAACCAAAAGATCGCACCAATATAATTACTCAATGACTCTACCCACAATTGAACACCTGGTTAGTGCTTAGGGTCGCTTTTGTGGGAATTGGTAAATTGAGTGAGGTCCTGGTGAATGGCCAATACATGTGGGAGTTGGGCTCCAGCAGGCCTTACTCATTCAGGTTAGGAAACACTTACAAATACTGGCAGAAAACTGCCCTTTTTTAATGAATGGCATCCCATTTCAAAATGATAGCCCTTTTTTAATCTTGAGGAACTGAAAGCTTTGCATAATAAATGATTTGGAACTGATAGCTGCTTACTGAAAGAAACAGTAAGAAATCTCCCAACACCAGGTTAAAGCCCAAAGGTTTATTTGGAATCACAACTTTTGGAGTGCTACCTCTTCAACAAATTCACCTGATGACGGAGCAGCACTCCAAATCTTCGTGATACCAAATGAACCTGTTGAACTTTAACCTGGAGCTGTGAGACTTCCTACTCTTTCCACCCCATTCCAATGCTGGCATCTCCACATCATATAGAAAGAAAGGCTTCCATGATGTGTTTTCTGGCAACTTCTGTGACTCGCCCGGCTTGCCATGGGGAAGTTGCCTTTGGCTGGACAGGAAGATCCTGCCGGCAGGAAGGGCTAGAAAATCCCAATCTCAGGATGTCTCAAAGTGTTTTACAGGCCATTAGATAGTTTTAAAATATCATCAGCGCTGTCATATAGGAAATTCAGCCGCCAATTTGTGTGCAACAAGATCCCAGGGACAAAAATGTTTTAATGCAAATTTAGTGGCGGCAATTGAGTGATAAATATTATCCAAGATATCAGGGAGAACTCAATTACTCTGCTTTGAAAATGAATTATGGGATCTTGCACATCCATCAGAGGGAATAGATAAAACTGGAAGACGTCACAACAATTCAAAACAAATATCAGGCTTAATTCTTCTGCCAAAATGTATGTCCAAACATGTAAATGAAATAGAAACCTCTGTTCTCTTGTTGGTTATTACAAATTAGGAAATTATCATCAATTTATAGTGAAAGACTGCAGTAATTTCGACATGTTCCTGTATTTTTAAATTAATGATATTCCAGACAGATTTATGGTCTATTTGTTTTTGAAGCAAGGATTATTACCCATCATTCAGCGTCAATTATCAGGTCATGCTGCTACGTTTAAAGGATTCCAAATCCTCCATGATTAAATGTTTACTTAAGTACATGATATATAGCACTGCATTTCATGAATACTTCGCCCTGCCTACATTTGCTACAGCACATGCAGTGAATACCATAGACATTTTAGCATTTAAACTCTTTATTTGCTATGATGGCTTTTCTGTTTTTTTTAATTATTCATTCATGGGACATGGGCATTGTGGGCTGGCCAGCATTTGTTGCTGATCCTTATTTGCCCTTGAAACCAAATGGCTTGCTCAGGTATTTCAGAGGACAGTTGAGAGTCAACCACATTGCTGTAACTCTGGAGTAACATGTAGGCCAGACCAGATAAGGATAGCAGATTTCCTTCCCTAAAGGACATTAGTGATCCAGTTGGGTTTTTCTGACAATTGACAATGGTTTCCTGGTCACCATTAGACCCTTTATTCCAGATATTTTTTGTTGAATTCAAATTCTGCTGGAGATTTGAACCCAGGTTACCAGAACATTAGTTTCTGGATTGGTAGCCTAACGATAATACCACTAGGCCATTGCCTCCACCCTCCCCCCCTTGAAAAAATTGTTGCATTGCTGGTAAATTGAAAAAGAATACTCATCAGAAGTGCTATCTCCCAATATTACAATAATAATTTGCAATTTTATAGCATCTTTAATGCACAAAAATGTTGCCAGAAAATGGACAGAAAGTCACATAAGGAGATATAGGACAGATCACAAAAAGTCTGATCAAGGACACAGGTTTGAAGGAGCATCTTAAGGAGGAGGAGGAAGGTGGTGTCATTGTGGGATTGTCACTGGATTTGTCACTGGGCAATGGTGGGACCCCCACCGTGGTAGATAGTGGGACTTGAATTCAATAAAAATCCAGAAAACCATGAAACTATTGCTAATTGCGGTAAAACCTATTTGGTTCAATCATGTCCCTTAGGAAAGGACACCAGTCATCCTTAACTGGTCTGTAACTCCAGATCCACAGCAATGTGGTTCTCCTAACTGTTAATTGTCTTCTGAAATAGCTGGATGAGCCACTCAGTTCAAGGGCAATTAGCAATGGGCAATAAATTCTGAGCCAACCAGCAATGCCCAAATCCCATGAAAGAATAAAAACAAAGTGAGCAATAGAGAGGGAGAGAAGGATAGGAATCATTTCCTCCATTGTACCATGCTTTCTTCTTGCCTCAGATATCTGTTCTATCCTAAGAAAAAGAGACAGATAATTCTCTCCAGGCAAAATATATGGATGTCCACATAGAGTCATAGAGTCATAGAAGTTGATAGCGTGGAATCTCTCAAGCTTTTTTTACAGCAAATCTTCCAACCTGAGGACTTCTAATAATATTGAAAATTGGACAACTGTTGAATGCCTGTGGCACAGCCAAACTGCTTTTTATCACAACCCTTCATTAGGTTGACACAATGTTTATCAAAAAAGTCAAACTCAGGTGTGTGTGTTTGCTTGTGTGTTTCTATTTATATATTTGTGTGTATGTGTGTGTTCATGTGTGTTTGTGTTTGGGTGTGTTTGCATTTGTGTATATTTGCGTTTGGGTGTGTGTGTGAGTATATGTTTGCGTTTGGGTGTGTGTGTGTTTATGTTTGCATTTGGGTGTGTGTTTGGGGTTTGATTGCATTTGTGTGTGTTTGCATTTACGTGTGTTTGCGTTTGGGTATGTTTGGGCAGATCGCTATTGGTGGGACTGGAAGATCCCACTAGCAGGAAGAACTGGAAAACTTTGAGCAGTGCTTTGAGTCCAATATAATTTCTTCAGGGCTTGAAATGTTCAGATTCTGGGCTCCGAATAAGAGTCATATTGGACTCAGATGATTAATTTACTCCCTCCACAATGCTGCCAGATTGGCTGAGTTTGGTTTCCTTCATTTCAATTCTAGTTTTACTCCAGCATCCACAGCATTTTGCTTTTATCATTCGTTTATCTTGCTTTCATTTAGAAGTTTGGTCAGAACATTTTCCTTAGCCCTTGAAATAAGCTGGAAGGTCTATAGTTAGTAAGGTGCATGATATGAGCACAGGTTTAAGACTAGCCCAGCTCTCTTTGTTTTAAGATGTGTACCAACTGTTATTCCTTCCGCATCCCCCCAGCAAACCAACCAAGACCAAAGATGGCTGAGGAGAAGAGCTTTCATCTAAAATCAAACTGGCCTGTCTAACCTGTCTAATAACTATTGGGGAAATTGATCCATTGAATCCATTCAGATTCTGGATGTTCCTTAAGTTCAATCTTTGTTGCCTATTCTCAAACAAGCTAAGATTATCCCCTGAGCATGGGGAATAACCTTGTTATCTACTCTAGCTCACTATCAATAATCACTGATGGATGTATGGATGTCTGATTTTTCTTAATGCCAAATAATTGGCTGGCACTCATATCTCAGTGCAGAATCAAAGGGTTGAGGTTTTGGATTGCTATTATCGTTAGAAGAACTATATACCTCTGTCGGTCAGGAAAAATGAATTGAACCAGCACAACATTATCATATTAAAATTCTGAATGTCATATGCCTACCAGACAACCTCACCCAATAGAGCATGAAGTGTGAAGCATGCACCAAGGGTGCCATCCTATACATAGCAGTGGTAAATGGATCAATTTCTCCACAGATATGTAACAGATAGTTTGAACTAGTTGCTGAAGATTAGTGCACCATCATGCATGAAAATTAAAGAACATTTCATGGTCATGTAGGAGTTAGCCGTAATCCGTTTATCCAAGGAACTTCAAAGCAATTTTAAGCACTGCGAGCACCAGATTATTCGTAATTTCACAAAGGCATCAAACATAAGTTTCAAAAATGAATTCACAACGCAAGGAGTGAACATTTGGTTAGAGAAGAATTCGTGAATGCGCATGGTAGATGCACATCAACATGCACACTGGTGCCGCAAGTAGTTCATGGATATTTCTCTATTCAGGAATAGTGAAAGGTCAGCATTCCACCATTGAGTATTCATAATAAAAAGTGAAGTGTGCAGTTAATCAAATCTCCTGAAACCGCGATCAAAACCAAGCTAATCTATTATGCTTTTCAACAAGAATTGTTCATAAAGAGATGCAAATTGGCAGGAGTTACAGAATGATAATGTGCGGCACCTTTATGTTCGCTGTCAGTACATCAGTGGATCTTGAAAGCCTTCCTTTTTTCCGATCCGTATTATGTTTCTGAAAGGAAAACTTGTATTCAAATAGCACCTTTCATGACCTCAGAGCGTCCCAGAATGCTTTACAACTAATGGAATATTTCTGACGTGCAGTCACTGTTATAATGTAGGAAAACTGACAGTTAATTTGTGTACAACATGCTCTCACAAACAGCAGAACGATAATGGGCTGTTGCTGGAGGAGTAAATATTGGCCATAACTCTGGGGAGAATTCTCCTGCTTATCTTCAAAAAGCGTGCCGTGGGATCTTTGACACCCGCTTGAGAGATCCGTAGCATTTGAAACCATTTGCCAAAAATGCTAATACAGAATGTCTGCATTAAGAGCTCTTAGGCATATTAAATAGCAATCGAGAAAAACATTGCACATATTCTTGGAACGCTTTTCTAATTTCTGAAGTGTTTAATTTCATATTTATCCCAGTTCAATATAACAGGGAACAGGTGGGGGTGGAGAAACAAAAAGTCTGAGGCCATATTCCAACTGACTCAAGAGCAGCTTCTTCCAATGATTGGCAAATACATAGCAACATGTCAGGCAACAATTCAAAGGTAACATGACAATTGACAGGTTCCAATTGTGAAAGATTAGGGTAGAGATGGGAAAGGAATTGGGAATGAGAGTGGAAATGTAAGGAAATTCAAGTTGCAGGAATGAACAATATTCCAGATATCAGAGCTGTGAAGGTGTAAGTATGTAGCAGACTTCCCATCCAGGAGCTGGGGAAGACTAGAGTTTAAAACCAGGATCTGTGATAGAGATAACAAGTTCACAACAATTGACAGACAGATGTGCAAATCAATAAGGAGAAAGACAAATCTAAAGTCCACCTCCAATAAACTGGGATCAATTCTTTAACCAGTTTTTAACCAATGCCTTTCCCAGAGCACAAATTCATCCATTGACTCTACCTACACTTTCCGCTGCCTTGGAAAAGCAGCCAATATAATCAAGCACCCTATATATCCTGAACATTCCCACTTCCACCTTATTCTGTCAGGAAAAAGAGACAAAAGTTTGAGGTCACAAACTAATTGACTCAAGAACAGCTTCCTTCCTGCTGCCATCAGACTATTGAATGGACCTACCTTATACTAAGTTGATCTTTCTCTACCCTAGCTATGAGTGTAACAGTACATTCTGCACTCTCTTAATTTCCTTCTTTATATATGGTGTGCTTTGTGTCATTCTTTCCTTCATTACAACAGTGGTCACACCTCAGATTTTTCGTTGTCTATAGAGCACTTTGAGAGATTCCAAGTCAAAATAAATGAGATATCAATGCATGTTCCATTTTTCCTTTTGCAATTGGAGTTGCCCCAGCATCTGCACCCCCAGCTGATCCTTCTTCATGCCTGAGTTTCAGCAGTGTGTGTCAGCAGCCTGTGTGACTATGAGGGATAGCACTGACTCTGCTCATGGCAAAGGCACGCATTTCTCACATACATCACTGAAGCAGGACTGCGTTGCCGCTTTTTCAGGCCACATCATGGTGTACCTGGGATGGGCTAGAGAGCTGGCAATCAAAGAGATTCTCCACCCTCTCTACAAGGCAGGATTTCCTTCCAATTGATAGAGTAAATATCGGACAGGACACTGGGGAGTGTCAATCAACTGTGTGTGAAATGGCAGTGGGGCAAGTGGGGACAGGTTGCACACCATCCTGAAAATTCAGGCCTATGTATTTGTCTGCTATTATTACCAATGGTGACATTGAAGCCAATATCTTAAAAACGGAATTAGAGTCAAATAGAAGTTTTGTAAAATTTACCTTGCAGCATACAATTACATTTAAGAAACAATCCACTCGTTAATTTTGTCATGAATTTAAAAATGAGGTATTAAAATAAGTATATTAAACAATTTCACTGACCTTAGGTTGGCTCTGCCATCTGAAAATTTGGGGGCCACACTTCTGCCTTCATTTCCCCCCCTACACACACACACACACACACACACACACACACAGTGTCAATGTAAGCTATGGTAGGATGGCACTAGATTGGCAATCCAATGTTACCAAGCCAGTTTTGATCCGATATTACAGAAGGCAAGCGGTGCCAAAATTGGAAGCCTTCTTGCCAGTTTGAAATAACCAGCTAACAAGCTATTCAACATGCTCATAACCCAACTGTATGCAATATTTTATTGCCCACTCCATGACCAATCACCCTAACCCACACATCTTTGGATTGTGAGAGAAAACTGGTTTCCTTAAATTTGAAGCTGTGACTGATTTCCTGTATGTGGCATCACTCCTTCTCACATCTTCGCCCAGACTCCCAATTGGGTGCACAACCTCATTCACAACTTTCACCAACTTTGCCAATCACCTTTTGATTGGCCCAGCCGAGATGGCTGGTTTGAGTGAGCCAATCACTTTCCATTCCATCTTCCTCACCCCACCAAAACCATTAAATCCAGGCACTTCCCTCAGAATGGGCATGTTCACAATCTGTTCTTCCATCAGTGCAAACTTGTAATGAGCAACATGAATGAACTTAAAACTAATGTCAATTAATTGCTCTTCAGGTAGAGAGTGATTTGCATATGGAAAAAGCCTCTGAGTAGTTAGGTACTCAAATCAGCAAATCTCAAAATGGGTGGCTTGGTGGCACAGCGGTTAGCGCTGCTGCCTTACCGCACCATGAACCTGGGTTCAATTCTGGCTTCGGATGGCTGTGTGGAATTACATGTTCTCCCCGTGTCTGTGTGGGTTTCCTCTGGATGCTCCAGTTTCTTCCTACAGTCAAAAGATGTGTAGGTGAGATTGATTAAACAAACAAAGAACAAAGATTAGCTATGTTAAATTGCCCCCTTAGTGCTAGGATAAATGTAGGTTAAGTATGAAGGGTTATGGGGATAGGGCCTGGGTAGAATTTTTATCGGTGCAGACTTGATGGGACAAATGGCTTCCATCTAAACTGTAGGGATTCTATGAAATCTCTGGAATCAATAAAGGATGCTAATATTGCAACGGGAAGTTGTATATTCTTTAATGGACGGATACAGAGGACAATCGCCTTGTCAATTTGGCTTTTTAGTTTGAGAGAAGACTTGAATGCAGTCCCACAGCTACTTTCACACTCAGGAAGATGCTGCGGAGTGTGTACATTAATGGCAATTTAATACAGGAAGCTATAATGTGGACAACACCTATGGGATACTCCGTCCACGAGGCTGATAGCCACCAGCTTGAGTTGCATCAAGTTGTGCATAACCACAGGCTCACAGGTGGCTGGAAATGCATCTGACTTCGAATGTAATGGACTAGCATATGTCATTTAAAATCAATCCAATTACCTTGTTATTTCAACTGGAACCATGAACTGGTATCCTTTAATGGACATGAGAGTGAGTAGTGTTCAACCGTGAATTTCAGAGCAGTTAATGAATCAAATAACTACATATATCTTACTGTTTAGCTGCAGAATTTGTCCTGCAAAGTTGGGGAGGGAAAATGTTAGGGAATTGCAGACAGGTAAATCTCTGCAGGAAGTTCTGTATTCAGTAACCAAGACAACCATCATTAGCAGTAATAACGAATTATTTATTTTTTACTGAAGTTTTGGAACAAAAAGTCCACACTTGCGCCTGCATTTGAGTTGGAGGTGCCAAACATGAGAGGAGCGTTGGATGACATGAACCTAAAATTTGGAATGTAGTCCCACAATGCTAGGTTAAAATCCAACAGGTTTATTTGGAATCACAAGCTTTTGGAATGCTGCTCTTTCATCAGATGAGTGATAAAGGAGCAGTCCTCCGAAAGCTTGTGATTCCAAATTAACCTGTTGGATTTTAAATTGGCGTTGTGAAATTTCTTACTGTGCCTACTCCGGTCTATCACTGGTATCTCCATAACGTGGAATGTTGGTAATTAAATCTTTTTGATTTGGTTTATTACTGTCACATGTATTAGGCCACATGAAAAGTATTGTTACTTGCTTGCTTTACAGACAAAGCATATTGTACATAGAGAAGGAAAGGAGAGAGTGCAGAATGAGTGCAGAATGACTGTAGACAAAGATCAACTTAATGCGAGGTAGGTCCATTCAAAGGTCTGATGCAACAGAGAGGAAGCTGTTCTTCATGTCCCCAGACTTTTGATACATGTCCCCAGACTTTTGTATTTTTGCCCAACAGAAGAATGTGGAAGAGTGTCTGTCCAGGGTTCATGGGGTCCTTAATTATGCTGGCTGCTTTTCCAAGGCAGTGAGAAGTGTAGACAGAGTCAATGGATGGGAGGCTGATTGGGCTTCGTTCATGACCCTCTGTGGTTTCTTGCGGTCTTAGACAGAGCAGGAGTCATACCTAGCTGTGATACAACCAGAAAGAATGCTTTCTATGGTGCATCTGTAAAAGCTGTTAAGAATTGTAGCAGACATACCAAATTTCCTGAGTCTCCTGATAAAGTAGAGCCGTTGGTGTCATATGGGGAGACAAGGAAAAGTTGTTGGTGATCTAGACACCTAAGCATGGGAAGCTCTTGAGCATTTTTACCTTGTCCTCATTGATATAGACAGGAACATGTCCGCTTCTTGCAGTTGATGACAGTCTCCTTTATTTTGTTGACATTGAGGGAGAGTTAACTGTCGTTGCCCCAGTTCATCAGATTCTCTATCTTTTTCTTGTAGTCCGTTTCATCAGTGTTTGAGGTCCGACCCCCTACGGTAATGTCACCAGCAAACTTGAAAATTGAGTTGGAGGGGAATTTAGCCACACAGTCATAGGTATATAAGGAATATAGTAGGGAGCTGTGTACACAGCCTTGTGGAACACTGGTGTTTAGAATGATCATGGAGGAAGTGTTGTTACCTAGCTTTACTGATTGCGGTCTGTGAGTTAGGAAGTTCAGGATCCAGTCGCAGAGGAAGGAGTCAAGCCCCAGGCCACAGAGTTTGGAGATAAGTCTCATAGGAATAAGGGTGTTAAAGCTGAGCTGCAGTCAATAAATAAGAGTCTGATGCATAGGTGTCTTTGTTACCTAGGTGGTTCAAGATTGAGAGCAGGACCAGGGAAATGGTGTCTGCTGTGGACCTGTTACAGATGTAGGGAAGCTGTACTGGATGAAGGCAAATTGGGAGGCTAGAATTGATTTGTGCCATGACTCATCTTTCAAAGCACTTCATAATGATGAGTGTCCATCATTAAGCTGATCCAAAGCCTGAGCAGTGTGTGACTGTTCCCCAGCACAAAGAAACTCTCTGGGAAGATTTTCTGGTCAGCAATGCATCAATGCTAATAACCAATGGAAGCAGATGACATAGTTTTATTGTCAGTAAACTAGTAATCCAGAGATCTAAGGTAATGAGCCTGGGGACCTGGATTCAAATCCCACCCTGGCAGATGTTGAAGTTTGAATTCAATGAAAAAAGAAGTCTAGAATTAAAAGTCTAATGATGACTATGAAAAAAAAGTCCATCTTTTAAAAATTCATTTGTAGTGCGTGGGTGTCGCTGGTTGGCCAGCATTTATTGCCCATCCTTTAGTTGCCCTTGAGAAAGTGGTGATAAGCTGCCTTCTCGAATCGCTGCAGCCCATATGCTATGGGTTGACTCACATTGCCATTAGGGAGGGATTCCAGGATTTTGACCCAGCGACTCCAAAGGAACAGTGCTATATTTCCAAGCCAGGATGGTGAGAGGCTTGGAGGGGAACTTGCAGGTGGTGGTGTTCCCATGTACCTGCTGCCCTTGTCCTTCTAGGTGGAAGTGGTCGTGGGTTTGGAAGATGCTGCTTAAGGATCTTTGGTGAATTGCTGCTGTTGGTTCCCTAACGTCCTTTAGGGAAGAAAATCTGCCATCCCTCCCTGTACTATATATGCGGATCCAGATTCACAGCAATGACCCCTAAATGGGATGAGTAATAAATGCTGACCCAGGCAGCTATACCCACATCCCACGAAAAAATATTTACAAAATCAGATCATTTGATTGGTTAAATCTAAGCAACATGGTTTGTAATTGTCACTCTTCTTCCGTTGGTATGAACGGCGCGTGTTAGCAGCGCTGAGTGTAAAATGTATTATTTTACCATCATTTGAGCCACATTTTAATACATACTGCCTTTAACATAAGTGGCCATGTCACCTGGAATTGTGTACGAATTTAGTTTAAATTGCTGCACGATGGCACAGTGATTCACACTGCTGCTTCATTGCTCCAAGGACTTGGGTTCAATTCCTGGCTTGAGTCGCTGTCTATGTGGAGTTTGCACATTCGCCTGTGTCTGCGTGGGTTTCCTCTGGGTGCTCTGATATCCTTCCACAGTCCAAAGATGTGCGGATTGGTTGGATTGGCCATGCTAAATTGCCTTTTAGTGTTAGGGGGATTAACAGGATGAATATGTGAGGTTGCAGGGATGGGGCTTGCATGGGATTGTTGTTGGTGCAGGTTCAATGGACTGAGTGGCCTCCTTCTGCAGTGTAGCATTTGTATAATTCTTACAAGTTGGGGGTGGGAATTGAACAACAGTTTGCCAATATACGATCAGTTTGGAAAAATTAAATAGCAACCACCGTTCAAGCTTTATTTGCAGGATTTTAGTGTCAGTTTGAAAGGACTAAACCTTTCAAAATGTTAATGCTAGAATGATTCTGTAGGCCAGGCAGCATCTATGGAGAGAAAAGCTGAGTTAACATTTTCATATGACTCTGCCTGGGATTGGCCTCTTCTTCAAAGAGTCATATCTGACTCGAAACATTGACCAAAAATCTCCACAGAAATCATAACGGATGATTTTCTGTTATATACCAGATTTCCAGCATCTACGGTATTTAGTCTTTACTTCAGCCTGACAGGATATTTGCTATTATATCGAATTGTCTCAGAGGGAAAATAGAATCATTATGCTCTTTCCTATCAGATGTACCAGCCTTTGCCATTCGTGTGAACAGACCTCATTGTGCTAATGCATGCTATTTAGCCATCAGTTTTCAATGCTACGCTTGACAAAGCCCTTTTCGTGAGGGAGTGAGCTTGGAAGAAAGAACCCAAAATTAGGAACAAGGTGAAGTCATCAGTTCAGTAATGCCGCTGAGAGCTTTGTAAAGCAACATTGCGCGTATAACAAGTGAAGTTTAACATAGGTGAATGTGGGCATATTAATTTTCCACCTGCGTTTGGATCAAATGTGCAGGTGACAAATGTATTAGGATAAAAAAAAAGCCCTTGCTTGTGGTAGATAGCTGAATAAGGTTCTGGAGAAGGTGAAGCTTTATCTGGTCAAAGAAAGTCAACTTTACAGAAGCAGACAATAACAGGATTAATAAACCCCTGTGTGAATATTATAAATGGAACCTCACAATCCTGCTGGTTTTAATGTGCGAATATAAAGGCTACAGGCTTTCT
This sequence comes from Sphyrna mokarran, assembly GCA_024679065.1. Lineage (NCBI taxonomy): Eukaryota > Metazoa > Chordata > Chondrichthyes > Carcharhiniformes > Carcharhinidae > Sphyrna > Sphyrna mokarran. The sequence goes on along the minus strand of JAGIQG010000020.1, from coordinate 14,693,838 downwards.
GCATTGAGGCATTTTGCTTAGTGTAAAGGGCTCTGAATGAAAAACCTTCTCTGTGCTGCAGCCAATAGACTTTAACTCAATGTGCTATGCCTTTTTTATTCACTTTTTACAGTTTTGATTGAGTTCTTTCAATATGGATCTTAATTGGGGATTAAATATCATTACAATGCATTTAGACCCACAAGGTAGCTATTTACGTGTTCTAGCCGGGACTTTTAAATCAGAGCCATGTTGCGAATAAAGTGCTGAAAGCCATTCATATCAAGATTTAACAATAGCTGGAGAACTTGGAGGAACATGTGCAATTGTTTAAAAACAAGTATAATTTATATGAGGTCAATTGTAGTTTAAAGTGGGGGAAGAGGAGGAGGTTGTGGGGATCTGGGGAGGAGGGGACTACAGGGAGGAAGAGGAATTGAGGGGAAAGAGGAGAATGGGGGAGTCAGGAGTGAATTATGGGGGCTGCTTACACACTAATTTCTTTGAACCAGTTTTCAGCTTAAGTTATAGATTTGGTAAAAGAAATGCTGCGATTTTGAGGAACATTCTGGAGCTTTCCTGATTAATTTTTGGTGACCAGCTGTATGACCACTCCTACTGCAGGAATGTTCTGCTCAAGTGAGATAGTTCTCTCAATGACAAATCACATACCCATATCAGTCTATCAACTTAACAATGCTCATTTTAAAATCTCAAGGTGTTATCTTACTGGCTGTTTGTGCAATGCTCCCATTGAAGTGAAGTCAGAGAATTTGGGGTCCAGCCAAACCTCAGTTCACTGCAGTAAGGTGGGAAATACTAACATAATATCCCAGCCTAAGAATTTCCCATGGGTGAAACTTAATCAATAGTATACATCATAACTGCAAGCCTCCTCTCTCAACACCACTACCCGAGCTTCCTTGTCCTTGCTAAAATCATTCCCTAATATATTGAAAACCCATAAGCTAGTTTTTTTTAAATTCATTTCTTCATGGGACATTTCTTCATGGCTGGCCAGCATTTATTGCTTATCCTAGTTGCCCAAGGGCAGTTGAGAGTCAACCATATTGTTGTGGCTCTGGAGTCACATGTAGGACAGACCAGATAAGGACAGCAGATTTCCCTCTCTAAATTACCGAAGCAGATAGGTTTTTCCGGCCATTAGATTCTTAATTCCAGATTTTTTTTATTGGGTTCAAAATCACCATGGTGGGATTTGAACTCGGGTCCCCACAATGTTTGCTGATTTCCTGGGTTAATAGTCTAGCAATAATACCACAAGGCCATCGCCTCCCCAGTTGAACCCATCCATATTTCAACACATTTACCAATCCATGATCAACTCATCATCCAACTCGCCACCCCGCATGGAGCACTCTTTCTGAGCAAGATCAACTTTAGCAAGTAAACACCCTTTGGATCAACAACTAACGAACAAGTTCCTTGTGACAAACCCTAATCTGTTGAACTAACATGGTGAGAGTGGTCCTTGCTAAACAGGTTCAAGACAGACAGACCATGCAGCCAAGTTCCATTGCTGGGTTCTCAGTACCTTGCTTCACTTATGGGGAGACACAAGGAATGCTACACACCACTAACCTCTTTGATGAGTGAGCGTCTTTGCAAAAAGTTCAGTTGCAGAAGATAGCTTCTGTACATCAGCTTTGCCCTTTGGCAGTTCCGATCTGATCTCAGAAAGCCCTTATAGGGTCACTTTACTATTTAAAATAAAGCTTTAGTTAATATATATATATATGTATTTGATGAAAGAACCAATTCTAATTAATATAGTGGGTGTCACGGAATTTGATATATGTTCCTTTTAAGTATAGATCTGAAACATTACTTGATAACAACTGCATGAAGCACATGTCAACAGCATTACACAAATATAGCCTGAATCTGAACATCAAATTTCAGTGATGTAATATAAAACCTTGATACACGCAACCATTAGGTGGAGCTAATATGTTGCCATTTTCCAATATTGATAATTAAATCTATTCATTCTGAGCTGCTGCTATTTCAAGTGGCGGGTACATAACCCACCCTTCTATGAAGGTACATTATGCTCCAGGTGATGCAATTCCCCCAGCAGCTTTCAATGTAACTGCGTTATTTCACATGGTCATTTTGATTGAAGGCAGTTTTTCTTTGAGTGTTACAAATAGGCCTACATTAACACTGCAATGAAGTTACTGTAGAAACCCCCCAGTCACCACACTCGGGTGCCTGTGCAGGTACACTGAGGCAGAATTTAGCACAACCAATGCACCTAACCGGCACATCTTTCAGATTGCGGAGGGAAGCCAGAGGAAACCCACGCAGACATGGGGAGAACGTACAATCTCCACACAGACAGTGACCCAAGCTGGGAATCAAACCCAGGTCCCTGGCATTGTGAAGCGGTAGTGCTAACCACTGTGTCGCCGTGCCGTGACAAGAAATGATGCCTTGAAAACCCTTGCCTCTTTTATTCATGGTGCCTTAATTTTGTCCTGCATTTAAAAAAAAAGTGTCACCGAGTTACCCACTCCACAGGGCAGCCAAACTTACATCAGATTTTATTATCATTCATTTTTCAAGGAAAAGCCAATGGAAGTCATTTGGAGCGATGCATAAAAGAATTCTTAGAGGTGACTGTTTTTCTTTAATGTATTTCACCGCAGCAGTTCAGATCTGATTGCCAGGATAACAGAAGAAAAATTTGCAAATGGGGCTGGTAGCTGTGACAGTGAGCTGTCAGTCTTATTAGAGACCCTTGAGGAGAAGCTGGGACTGTTATGAGGGCTGAAGCCTTCACCGTAGTGTAATATTAAGACTGAAATGACATGTTTTGAGGTTAAATCTGTTTTGATTCTGAGGTGTCATTACCAAACAGCACCAGGAGAGAAAATTGCTTTCTCCATCTCATTGTCATGAATGAGCAAACAATGAATGGTAAACAAAAATGACTTTCAACAAGTAGCCTTGTGCTGCCTGTACTTTTCTGCTCGTGTGTGTCATTGTTTAAATGCAAAAAGTGCCCCCGAGATTTCCAGTCTTTCTCCTCTTTGAAATCCATCATACCAGGGGCTGAGTGATATCGACAACTATTAGAGTTCTGATCACCTTCCATCCCATTAACATTGAGGTCCATTGACCCTTCTTGACCCCTCTGCTGCAGAAACCCTCTTCCATGGTTTTGTTATCTCTCGATGTAATCAGCTCCCACTCCCAGTTTAAAACTCCCGTCCTTGTTTTTTTCACTTTATGGCCTTGTCCCTCCTCTATCTGTAGCCTCCTAAAGCCCAACATCAGCAATCTCACTTTATATTTATATGGCAGCTTTAACATAAAACATCCTGAGACTCTTCAAAGGAGCACATATATATAAAACATTGAGTCACAGAAGGAAATAGTATCACAGAAAAGTGCTGTAAAATTTCAGCAGCACGTGAAGAGGGAATAGAGCCAATGCTTTGAATCGAGATGACCCTTCACTCTAAGCTCGAAACATTGGCTCTATTCTTTCCCCACAGATGTTGTCAGATCTGCTGAGATTTTCCAATATTTTTCTGCTTGTGTTTCAGATTCCAGCATCCGCAGTATTTTGCACTTATTATAAGGAAATATCGTGCTGGATTTTCCCAGCCGTGTGACTTGGAGCAAGGGAAGAAAAAGACATGCAAGTTAGGTGCATTGGCCATGCTAAATTCTCCCTCAGTGTACCCGAACAGATGCCGGAGTGTGGCGACTAGGGGATTTTCAGAGTAACTTCATTGCAGTGTTAATGTAAGCCTACTTGTGACACTCATAAATAAACTTAAACTTAAAGGGGCTGGGAAAATCAGGAGGGTGGGGAGGAGGGCACCAAGCTGCGATGGGTCCCTGATGCATTCCAACTTTCAGGGATCTTTCCTAGAAGTGGGCTAAGAAGTGAATTGGCTGTGCACTTCAGGGATACAGAAAGACAGTTTGCAATGTTAAGACCTTAACTGAGACATTACAACATTCTTGCCAGCATTTTTCTGATTGCAAGCGACTCCCTGCCGAGTGCAAATACAGCCATCTTCAGGTGTCTGGCCTACTCAGGGCTTGTCAGGGAGCCAATGAGTTGGGGGGTAGTGGGTGGGGGGGGCGGGTGGGGCTCCATATTATAAAGTACTATCTCTGGCAGCTTGTTCCAGACATTCACCAACCTCTGTGTGAAAAAATTGTCCACCTGGACCCTTTTGTATCTCTCCCCTCTCACCTTAAACTTATGCACTCTAGTTTTAGACTCCTCTATCTTCGGAACAAGATGTTGACTATCCAGCTGATCTATGCCTTCATTATTTTATAGACTTCTATAAGATCACCCCTCAGCCTCCAGTGAAAAATGTCATAGTCTATCCAGCTTCTTCTTATAACTCAAACCATCAAATTCTGGTAGTATCCTAGTAAATCTCTTTTGCACTCTTTCTACTTTAATAATATCCTTTCTATAATAGGGTGATCAGAACTGTACACGGTTTTCCAGGTGTGGCCTTACCAGTGTCTTGTACAACTTTAATAAGACGTCCTAACTCCTGTATTCAATGTTCTGACCATTGAAACCAAGCATGCCTAATGCCTTCTTCACCACCATGTCCACCTGTGACTCCAGTTTCAAGGAGGTATGAATCTGTAGCCCTAGATCTCTTTGTTTCATAATTCTTTCCTGCTGAGTAAGTCCTGCCCTAGCTCAATCTACCAAAGAGCATCACCTCGCATTTATCTAAATTAAACTCCATCTGTCATTCGTTAGCCCACTAGCCCAATTGATCAAGATCCCATTGCAATCCTAGGTAATCTTCTTTGTCCACTATGCTACCAATCTCGGTGTCATCTGCAAACTTACTAGCATGCCTCTTAAACTCTCATCCAAATCATTAATATAATGTGGACCCAGCACTGATCCCTGAGGCACACTGCTAGTCACAGGGCTCCAGTTTGAAAAACAACCTTCTCTAAGCACCCTCTATCATCAAGCCAATTTTGAATCCAATTGGTTACCTCACCTTGGATCCCACGAGAATTAACCTTATGCAACAACTTATCATGCGGTACCTTGTCAAAGGCCTTGCTAAAATCCGCATGAACAATGTCAGCTTCACTGCCCTCATCTACCTTTTTGCTTTCCCCTTCAAAAAGCCCAATCAAATATCTAATATTTCTTTACCAGGCTTGGTATTTGATCACAATTCTGGGACGTGTCATAGGGCATTTTCCCATGTTAAAAGCAACATTCAGATGCAAATCTGGAGGGAAGTATGGCAAAATCAAAAGACACAGAAAATATGGTTCATGACTGTGAACATGTGAATGTAGGCAACATTTTCTTGAGTTTGCTTTCAGATGTTAAGCTGCACCATACCTCACAGTACTGGCTGTTCAACGTCTGTCTGGTGAATTTTTACTTAAGCAACAGCATTAAGAGTCATTGTCATGACTGTGGAAAATCTATACTTATTCCACCTGAGTTACTGATGTGTTACAGAACTTGCAATGAACGTTTCCATGTCTTTTCCTTCTTTCTCGGAGACTGGAAAGAGAGAAAATATTGTGCTATGTTATTGATTCATTGCAATGTAGCAATTATGGAAAGGTGGAAAACATTTTCAGAGTTGCTGGCTTGAAACCTAGGTTATTTATATTTAAAAGTATTTTGGAAAGCTGCCAACAGAAGATTTTTTTTTCTGAATGTATGACATTTGGTTTAATTTGTTTGGGGATCTCAACGACACTGACAAGACAGCATTTACAGGCCAATGCTAGTGGTTTTGAGCATATTAAAGACAACCACATAATGTAGGACTGGAGTCATTTGTAGGCCAAACATAGGTAAGAGTTGCAAGTTCCCTTTCCCTGTGAATCAGTTAACTGGAGTCCCAAAGCTTTCATGGTTGTTTCATGCTCCAGATCCCAACCCACAAGCCATTTGTCAGAACCGATTCAACATGGTGGCATCATAGCCATTAGAGGAGATGGTAGTGTGGTGATATTGTCACTGAGCTAATAATCTAGGAACCCAGGATAATGCTCTGGGGAGCCAGGTTCGAATCCCACAATGGCTATTTGGTGAAATGTGAATTCAATAAAAAAATTTGGAATTAAAAGTCTGACGATGACCATGAAACCATTGCTATAAGAACCCATCTGGCTCATTAATGAAATTTGCTGTCTTTACCTGGTCAGGCCTGCACGTGACTCCAGACCCATGGCAACATGCTTGACTCTTAATGCCTCAGGGATGAATAATAAATGCTGGCCCAGTCAGCAACATCCACATCTCAAGACTGAATAAAAGAAATCTTGACACTGTTCATTCAAGATTATAAAAAGCCCTAAGCATGGGGCTACTCTCAAAATGGCAAGTCAAATATTTAAATTTAAATTAGCTCCAGGTCTCTTTGTTTTAGTCACATTCACAGAGCTGATTAACGAAGCAAAATTCCAATTCTCTTCCTGCACCTAGCTGTGCATTAAGGCAGACTTTCCTAGCTAGCTAGTAATCCTGTAACAGGTCACTTATCTGTCATTTTTAGCTTGAGGAGAGCCACCCCACGTGGCTGACCAGGAATCACTCCTCCTCTTATCACCAGTCATTGAACTATTTGGAAGAATTTGCAGATTGACACATTTAACACGTTTGACCACATTATGGATGAACCTTCTGTGACCGTTAAGTCCTGGGTGAGATTCGAATCCAGAATTTCTGGTTCAGGGGTTAGTCAGATTCCCACCACGGTAGCCAGAGGGAAAACACGCCAAACCTACCGTCCCCAATTATGCGCCAGGGTGTTTCACACCATGTTCAGTGAAGGGATAATGTGTAGTCTGCCACTGTATTTCAGCTCCATATTGAAAATCCAACATCACTAATCCACTACCCCTTTGTCACAAGACAAAACAGAAAGAAACAAGTCCAATAGAGTTGTATTGACAGTAATTTAATGATCATGACTATTTAAAGGAGAAATACTTAGGTTTGTTTTAAGGAGAGGTTGCGACTAAATTGTTCAAAATGGTTCTCAAGATATATTCAGCATGTGTTACCATGTTACATTTGAAACTCAAAGAAAAATTGACCAGTGGACGATCATGGGAAGCTAGAGGATATGATAGAAGTCTTAAGATCTGCTGAGAGAGTGGGACAGTTTTTTATTAGGTTCAAATTTCCAAATCAGGATAATGGTAAATGCATTGGTTCCTGGAAGCCATTTGAAAATGAGTGACAATGTTTTTTCTGCTATGGGTGCATTTTGTGTCCAATACAGGCCAAATACAAGACTCCAAATACCACGCAAGTGCAAAGTGTGATTGCTGAAACATCATTGCAAAACACACATTAGCCTCAGGATTTATCTATAGGTAAATAGACAGACATCATCCTTTTCCAGAGAGATTGACCACTTATAGGTCTAGCACAGAGGCTATTACCTTTCCCCGACAAATATTAGTGGAATATGTTAACCTGTGGTGAAGTACAAGCAGGTTAAATCAACAGCAGCTTGGGTTAATCCAATTTTTTATAGATAGCCTGCTTTGGCAGAGGTTAGTGCTCCTTAAATATATTCAGAACCTGAACCCATAGAAGAATGATATCATGATAGCGCACAAGGTAATTGTGCACTATCATGATATTTCCACACTCACAGCAATCTTCACAAAAGCTTTTTTGAGCGAAATTGGACAGCACAGTGGCAGAGTGGTTAGCACTGCTGTCTCACAGCACCAGGATCCCGAGTTTGATTCCCAGCTTAGGTTCCTCCACGCCACCCCCCCCACCCCCCCCAACCGTCTATGTGAGTTTCCTCCGGGTGCTCCGGTTTCCTCCCGCAATCCAAGGATATGCTGGTTAGGTGCATTGGCCATGCCAAATTCTCCTTCATTGTACCCCAACATGTGGTGACTGGGGGATTTTCACAATAACTTCATTGCAATGTAAATGTAAGCCTACTAGTGACACTAATAAATAAACCTTACTTTACTTTAATTAGCGCTGAATTATGAGCCGTGTCATGCTGTGAGTTTAGTTTGAGTTAGCTAGCTGGATTCAAATTGTAGAAACTCGTTTGCATTTTGATGATTATTTACTGTCTTCAATAATTTACCAGTGTGAAATCGTCCGAAGATTCGATTATGCTCAATTGGATATTCAGTTTAGATTCACAACTTAAATAAAACATTAAATGGGCCTTTCCTAAAATAAATAATGAACCAAATAATACAAATATAATTTGAAGATCAGCTAACTACAAATTGTAAGTCTTAACGGTGGTAGCTCAACCATGAAAGCTTTCCATGTGTTTTGTAGTCATATTCCCCTCTCAGCAGGATCTCAGCAATATATTGAAGAAGGCCAGTGGAATTATCCTTTGTGTCCTGGTTGCAAAAAGTGATATCTCAAAGAACAAAGAACAAATAAAAATTCAACACCTGAAAAGGCCCTTCAGCCCTCCCAGCCTGCTCTAGCCATACTCCCTGACTGAACTAAAACCCCTTACATGTCCATAGACCATATCCCTCTATTGCCATCCTGTTCATGTATTTGTCAAGATGTGGAAATGCTGGTGTTGGACTGGGGTGGGCACTTTAAGAAGTCTCAAAATCTCACAACACCAGGTTAAAGCCCAAGAGATTTATCTGGAGTTGCGAGCTTTTGGAGTGCTGTTCCTTCCTCAAGTGACATTCAAGTAAACCTTGCCCCTCGCACTTTAAACCTGTGCTCTCTAGTAATTGACTCTTCCACCCTGGGAAAAAGTTTCTGACTTCCCATTCTGTCCATGCCCCTCATAATCTTATAGACTTCTAACAGGTTGTCCCTCAACATCCGTCGTTCCAGTGAGAGGAAACCAAGTTTCTCCAACCTCTTCTCATGGCTCTCATGGAGCCATGGCTCACCCCGGGTGGAGTTCTCCCATTTTCACATTGAGTGCTGTGGTGAGGCAGGAATGTAAACATGCCAAACCTACTGGCCCCAACCTCATTAATTGTGTACCAGAGTGTTTCACACCATATTCAGAGGCACAGCACACCTGGATATCACATAATTGCTGGTGTGTCTGGACGTCTTATTGAAAAGATGCCCAACATCACTGACCCACTATTGAAGAAAGAAGGTGGACTTCCTGAAAATCAAGATAGATCTCAAGGATCACTCTGAGACCAGAAATGGATATCCAAATCTGGAAGATGAACTCTCTCCAGAACTCTGCATTAGAAGGTTCACAAGGAGAGGTCCCCCTAACCCATTGTAGTGGTATTCCAGGGTCAAGGGTTGTGGGCATTTTCCATCCTAACTCTGGAGGCAGCTCCAGGATTGTTCGGATGAATCCCGACATCTACACACCATGTTGTTGTGTATGTGTTTTGCACTGGCATGTTTTCCTGCTGACGTCGCGGGGGGTGTTGGGTGAGGAAAGGTATTGGCCATGATCTGAATCCCATTAATGGGATTCTATCTGTATGGAGTAAGCAAAGGTTATTGTGGGTTTGCTCTGGGTGCTACGGTTTCCTCCCACATTCCAAAGATGTGCGGGTTAGGTGCATTGGGCATGTTAAATTGGTGTCCTGGGATGTGTAGATTAGAGGGATTAGTGAGGTAAATATGTGGGATTATGGGATAGGGCCAAGGTGGGATTATTGTTGGTGCAGACTTATTGGGTCAAATAGCCTCCTTCTCCACTGTAGGGCTTCCATGATCTTCTATGATTCTTTTGCTCTGTGTTAAATATAAGTTGACAAGTTACTTAACTTGCTATCTCTGCTTACAGGACATGGGGCAAAAATTAAATTGATTTTTAACATATCAATGTGTATGAGTTATTTGTTGAGATTTGATTTGATTTACTATTGTCACATGTATGGGTGTACAGTAAAAAGTATTATTTCTCGCTCACTATATGGACAAAGCATACAGAAGGAGAGTGTGTAGAATATAGTGTTACAGTCATAGCTAGGGTGTAGGAAAAGATCAACTTAATATGACGTAGGTCTATTCAATAGTCTGAAGGCAGCAAGGAAGAAGCTGTCATGAGTTGGTTGTTGTGTAACTTCAGATCTTCGTATCTTTTTCCTAATGGAAAAAGTTGGAAGAGAATATATGCAGAGCACTTTGCGTTCTTGATTATGCTGGCTGCTTTTCTGAGGCAGAGGGAATATAGACTGAGTCAATGAGTGGGAGGCTAGTGTGTTTGTGTGTGAGATGGACTGGGCTCTGCATGCTCATGCTCTTCTTCCCCCAGGATGAACTTTCAAATTCTTTTTAGAATGACTTTTTAAACTAATATCAAAAAGTTGCTAAGACTGGTTACTATACTATCAGCAGTAACAGATTGCAGTCCTGAGCAGCACTGAAGATAAGTTCTATTAGCGTTTATGAACTTGGATATGATGGAGATACTCCATACCTGACTTTCATTACACAAGTGTTTGTCTAGCCTGAAGCACAAGGCATGTATCTTTTCAAGCAGCAGGCTAGAAAGTCATTATCATATTGTGAAAGGCACACAGACACAATACCGTAGAGTTATTGAGAACTTTCATATCTTGATGAGATAATTCTATGAACTGGGCACTTAGAATCTCATAATTGCTCTTCTTTAGAAGAGCGATAGAAGATATCTTGAAGTGGCACGGTGGCACTGCTTCTTCACAGCTCCAGGGATCCTGGTTCAATTCCCGGCTTGGATCACTATCTGTGTAAAGTTTGCACGTTCTTCCCGATGTCTGCGTGGGTTTCTTCTGGGTGCTCCAGTTTTCTCCCACAGTCCAAAACATGTTGGTTAGGTGTATTGACCCCAAATAGGTGCTGGAGTGTAGCGACTAGGGGAATTTCACAGTAACTTCATTGCAGTGTTAATATAAACTATACTTGTGACTCATAAATAAACTTTGCTTTAAATTTTTCCTATTGTCCAAGAGCTAACTCATTTACTGGTGTTCGATAAATAACTAAAGGCAATTTGTATGGAAGCAAAGGGCCAAAAGAATACTTGTTAAAGGGAAATGGCACATAATATGTTGATCTGGATAGAGTCTTTAGAGTGGATGGAGTGAACAATCAGAATAATTAGGTGGAAGAGCAATGATGCCTTGCATTAGCAGGAGGATAAGGTTGATTTAATAAGATTGCATTGTTGATGCAGAAAGGCAATTAAAATTTTGGGGAGATAAAAGAAAGAAGACATTATTAGCCAGAATATGAGGAGCTTTGCCTTCTAGTATTTTGCTCTTATTTGGCAGGCCATCTAACACTGTGATTTGGTGCTTGGGAAGGATAGAGTGACTGATGCTCAATATGCTGGCAGAGGCATATGTGATACTCTCAGCAACATTTGGAAGCCGACCAGGGAAAGAGGAATCCTCATGGTTTTTGAGTCTACATGGTTAATGCTTAGCATACAGTAGCTGGAGTAAGGTGAAGGTTTTGGTGTACAGCTTGCTGACAGTTAGTGCAGGGTATAAGTCTTAAAAGTTTATTTATTGATGTCACAAGCAATCTTACATGAACACTGCAATGAAATTACTATGGAAATTCCCCTAGTTGCCACACCCTGGCACCTGTACATTGAGGAAAAATATAGCATGGCCAGTGCAGCTAACCAGCACATCTTTTGGATTGTGGGTGGAAACTGGACAACCCAGAAAAAACTCAGGCAGAGATCATGCAGACTTCACACAAGCAATGACCCAAGCCAAGATTTGAACCCAGGTCCCTGGCGCTGTGTGGCAGCAGTGCTAGCCACTGTGCTGCCTGAAAGGATAAGAAGGAAGCAAAAGCACATGTTCATCGCAGCCTAGAACAAGCCACATGCACTCTCTTCATTGCAATCTCCAATACCCACTGTCCCCAGGATATGTTCTTCCAAGAAGATCAGAGGTTCACAGGGACAATTCTCTCTCAGGCTATTGCCTGTCTTTTTCTTGAAAGTGAATGTAGAAAGAGAGGCCTTTATTGACACAAAAATGCAGTAAAACCTGTGTCAATGTACATCCAACAATGGTCATAATGCCAGCTAAACATAGCAAGGAAATATATGTGTGGTTTTAAGGATACAAGCGAAGGGAAGATTTGTAGGTGAAGGACAATGGCAGGGTGTTGCAACGACAATCAGCTACATATTCACATCTTCCTGTTTCGCCATACTGTTTACTTTAAAACTCTGTAAGCCTAAGGCCTATTAAAACATATCAACAGGTCATTGTGAATGGCAGATATACACAGAACATTAGGATTTTGAATTTGTTTGAGTTGTGCATTTAAGCAAGCTGGGCTTGCAGCGTATATATCTGAAGGATAGAACATATTCCCAGCATCAGCAAGACGAGCAATATGTTGTTAATGTTTCTTCAGTGTCTAGAAAATCACATAATACCATGGCCAAGAACAGAATCTAATGCTATTGTTGCTATACTCTTCTATATAAATGTGTGTGGGCTGAAAATATATCCTGGCATATTAATGTACTAACACTGGATGCATTCACCTGAAACGTTAGTAGAGCAGTAAGCAGATTTCAGTAATTAAGTACTTTCACTATGATGGCAGAGAAACTTTAGGTCTGTCTTAAGCCTAAGTGTCACCAAGCTAGATTTCAGGCTTTCATTCATTGGAACAAATGCTTTCTGTGATATGGATTACTTTTATAGAAACCATTTGATTGAAACATTTTTTCAAGGCCTCACAATGCCAGGGACCTGGGTTCTATTCCCGGCTTGGGTCACAGTCTGTGTAGAGTCTGCACATTTTCCCCTGTCTGTGTGGATTTCCTCTGGATGCCCTGGTTTCCTCCCACAGTCTGAAAGACATGCTGGTTAGGTGCATCGGCCTTGCTAAATTCTCCTCAGTGTACCCAAACAGATGCCAAACTGTGGTGAGTATGGGACTTTCACAGTAACCTCATTAATTTAATCTTACTGGTGACACTAATAAATAAACTTTAATTTAAAACTTATTTGCCAGTGGATGGAGTGGTGGAGTTCAGAAATAAAACAGAAGTCTTCCAAATTTAAGCCTCCCTGAAGCCACTTAGAGTGTGATGCAGGCATGATGACATCATTTACACATTAAATAAGTAGATGATCTCTGATTAATCACATTTCCCAATCCTCAGTCGTCAATGTGCATCTTCCTAAAACTTATAACATTTCAGCAACCCTTTCGAAATGAATTTTCTTTTCAGCGACGGCTCTTTGCAAAGCCCTTCAGTTTATGAAGAGTTTGACTCAGTTTCTGGCTCAGCGATACAGAACTAAATATTCAGATCGATACTCAATTGCTGACATGATAAGAGAAAGCGATCCCAATTACATGATTGCTGACGTTGCAACCCTTTCAGCAAACTTTCACCAAACATGACATTGGAGAAAAGCTGATGTTAGATGACTTTATTTATTGCTCTTTGTAATGAGAACAGAACTTCCTCCAACCTTCAGTTGAATTCACCAAGGACAGAGAGGACAAAGTCGTGGAACAAGAACACTGTAGACAAATGGATCAATCACTAATGAACATTGAGGGATGTCAGCGTATAATTTATTCACTGCACTTTTATCTTTGTCCTATTCGGCATACCAGAAATCATTGGATGGGATTCTCCGGTCACACTCACCTGGAAACAGATTCCTGCCCGACTTCATTAGATCTTTACATAGTTTTCCCCCCCCCACTTCCTCCACCAACCTACTAGAATTCCACTGGCAGGCAAGATGGGAGAATTTCAGCCACTGCTTCTCTTTTCCTCATTCAGTCATGGGACATGGGCATCTCTGGCCAGCCAGCATTAATTGCCCATTCCCAGCTGACGGTTGAGTGTCAACCACATTGCTGAGGCTCTGGAGTCAGATGTAGACTAGACCAAGTGAGGATGGCAGATTTCCTTCCCTAAAGGACATTAGATGGGTTTTTGCAATAATAATGAGTTCGTGGTCACCATTAGACTTTTCATTCCAGATTTTTTTTATTGAATTCAAATTCTACCAAATGCCAAGGTGGGATTTGAACCTGGGCCCCAGAACATTACTGAGTTTCTGGATGAACACTCTACTGATAATACCATTAGCCCATTGCCTCCCTTTCAACCAACATTTTTCTACTTTTGTTGGCTTTGAAGTTTCACAATCTTGAATTTAAACTGACAGGATGAACTATAGTTATTGTGGGCATTTCTCATGCAAAGCATTTGTCAATATCATTCTACAATACCGTAGAGTTAGAAGCCTCCCCATCTCAATTGGGATTAACAACTGATGGAGTCTTAAGGGAAAATCTCATATGAAACCAAGCCTGAGATGGTAGTTACTTTGCTACACCAGTGAGTTCCATACCTTCTGGAAATTAATTGGTAACTTTACCATTGCATAAATGTTGAGGTACTGAGCACTGCTGCCTCAAAGTGCCAGGGACCGAGGTTCACTTCCAGTTTTGAATGACTGTATGAAGTTTGCATATTCTCCCATGTCTGTAAGGGTTTCTCTCAGGGGCTCCTGTTCCCTCTCATATTCTGAAGATGTGCAGATTAGGTTGATTGGCTATCCTAAATTGCCCCTTAGTGTCTGAAAATCTGTGGGTTTGGTGGATTAGCAGGGTAAGTGCGCAAGTACGAAGTAAGCTTGGCTAAGAATCAGTGTGGATTCAATGGACTGATTGGCCTCCTTCGGTCCTGCAGGGCTTCTATGATTCTATGAACTCTAATCCTTAGCATAATTGGATTTGAGTTGGATGAGAGTTTCAAATTTTGAAACTCTAAGCAGGAACTCAAACCTGCTCACCCAGTTTTAACCAAAGTGAGATGGGATGGGATCCACCAATTGACATTGGTGTTTAGAAGAATGAGAGATATCTTATCAAAACATAAGAGATTCCGAAGGAACTTGACAGAGTAGATGCTAACAGAATGTCTTCCTTTATTGGGGAATGCAGAACTAGAAGGTATAGTTTATAAACAAGGACTCTCCCATTGAGGTAATGAGGAGTTTCTTCTCTGATGAGAATTGTTAGCCTTAGGGTTCTTTTGCCTAGGCAGCAGGAAGGTTGGGTTATTGAACATTTTTGACGCTGAGGTGAACAGATTTTTGATCTACAAGGGAGCCAGTGGTATGAGGTCAAGCAGGAAAATGGAATTAGGCCAAAAATCAGATCAATCTTGAATAAATTGAATGGCAGCAAGCTCAACTCATTGAATGCTCCATCACTATCCATTGAACTCATCTCAGTTCTTAGGAGATGAGTTGATCACTGAAGCTTATTAACGAGGCTGTATGCCTCCAATCTAACAGTGTTTCTATTTATGATCATAGTTAACAGAGTTTCCAGGCCTCAGGAATATACCCATCAGGTTAGTGTCTTTGTAGCATTGCTTGTGGGACAAGGAAAGCAGAATCTTTCCTCTGGGCCCATTGAGGTAATCAGCATCTCACCTTAATGTTTTTTGAATCCTCCTCTCCCATCCCACCTCCCATCTAAAGATCTCCAACTCACCCTCCAATTCCTCATCTCTACTTCCAGTTTCCCCCAATTCACAACCTTTCCAACTCTACTATCTTCCCCAATCCACCTGCCTTCACACAGTCACACTCCCCAGCTGCACCCATTCCTGCAATCTCACCTCCATTATTTACAAAACCTTCTCATTCTTAGGTTGTAGAAAGTGTTCAGTTAGACCGATTTCAGGTTGGGGAATCTGTCAAAAAGTAAAATTGGGCATGCCCACTCAGGAGTAAAACTCCACAGTGTTCAGGGAAATCTATCTTTGACTTTATGATCATCATTTCTCTCCTCTCACCCACTCATAAACTGCAACCCAATGTACTTCGAGACCATTATTATTTATGTCGGAGGGGAGGGACCCAGAGAAGAGAAGGAACTTCTGTGAAAAGTATCCTATATTATTTGCCTGCAATAAAATCTAAGCACCTTTGGAATTGTACGTTGAGCAGTCAGTTATTCTGTCTCTCCAGAAGCAGGATATTTTGTAACATAATAATAAATGTCAGTGATATTTTAAAAAAACTATGTTTTGAAATGGAGAATTGGCATGACAAGAAAAATATCTTTAGGAACACTTTGATATCTCAAAACATCCAGGACTATTTGGTTTAACTATATTTTCCTCTAAATGTTATAGTAGATTTGTGTGCAGGCATTCTTACTTCATCCAATATGCTGAGCTGTTACTGGAAATGATCCATTACATACCATTTACATTTCTGTCCAACATTAAATGGCACAAATTCCTTCTCCATTAGGTGTTCCCATTTATTGCCACATTTTGAAGATGCCTTCCATATTAATGAACAGCATATCCTTTTTAATGTTACACCAGTGTATTAATGACTGCATTTATTGTCATTTGGCTATAAATTATTTTCTACACTTAACCATGAATGTAAAGCATTAACAATGCTTACTGATGCATGGGGTAATCTGTTGATAGAATCTGTACAGTGTAGAAGGAGGCATTTGGCCCATCAGTCTGCACTGACTCTCTGACAGAATATTTTAGCTCAGCCATTTCCCCGTAATCCCAGACATATTTACCATGGTTAATCCATCTAACCTACACACCTTGAGACACTAAGTATCAATTTAGCACGGCCGATTCACCTAATCTGCACATTTTTAGAGTGTGGGGGAAAGCCAGAGCACCCGGAGGAAACTCACGCAGACACAGGGAGAACGTGCAAACTCCACACAGACAATTACCCAAGGCCGGAATTGAACCCGAGTCCTTAGCACTGTGAGGCAGCAGTGCTAACCACTGTGTCTCCATGCTACCCATGGTATGTGGATTATAATTCATTAGTTTGGTCATTCAGTGGTTGGATAAAAACAAATGATATCGCCCACTGGGATTAATACATGAGATTCCTGAACAGCAAAGTTAATACAGCAGCTGGATCGCTAAGTAAGAAAATACTTTCGGAGGTATTTCTGTAGAGATGGATGCACTGTAGGTTCATCAAGGCATCATTTGATGCGTTTCAACTGAACGGTCCTCAATTCTCATCTTTGTTTGCAAATCCCTATTTCATTCATTTTCAGCCCCACAAACATCTGAAATGTTTGCACTCCTCCAAGCCTGGCCTCTTAAGCAAACCACAATTTTAAATGTTCTTCTACTGGTGGCCATCTTTTCAATTGCCAAGTCCTCATGAAACCTCTCCACCTTTCTCCTCTCTTCTCTCCTCTAAGGCACTTCTTAAAACTGATCTCCCTGATCTCTTATAGCTTTTTGCTATCTGCTCTCATATCTCTTCATGTGGATTGCTGTGACTTTTTTGTTCCTGTGAAGTACCTTGGGATATTTTAATCCATTAAAGGCACTATAAAAGTGCAGGTTATTGTTGCTGCTTTCTGGATGAAGCACAGGAAAGCCATAATGCCTTTGCCAATGCTATGCCGTTTTATAGCGTGAACACATTCAACTCAAATTGGGCCTATGGAACCAAAGAGACAAAGAGTTGGTGGTGTAATGGTATTTTCATTGGTATGGTAATCCAGAAGGACACAGGATCCAGATCTGAATCCTACTATGGCAGATGGTGGAATTTGAATTTTCAATAAAAATCTGGAATTATAAGTCTAATGATGACCATGAAACCATTGTCAATTGTTATAAAAACCCATCTGGTTCATTCTGCCCTTTGAGAAAGGAAGTTTGCTGTCCTTATCTGGTCTGGCCTACTTGTGACACCAGACTCAAAGCAATGTGTTTGACTCCTTACTGAGTTCAAGGGCAAGTAGGGATAGGTAAGAATTTCTGACCTTGCCAGCAATCCCACATCCAACGAAGGAATACATATGGTAGCATTGAACATTCCTTTTGTTTTAGTCTTCATGTGACAAAGTGGCATAGTGGTTAGCACTGCTACTACACAGCACCAGGGACCCTGGATTGATTCTTGGTTTTGTTCACAGCCTGCGTGGAGTCTGCACATTCCCTCTGTATCTACATGGGTTTCCTCCAGGTGCTCTGGTGTCCCCTCACAATCTGAAAGACATGCTGGTTAGGTGCATGCTAAATTCTCCCTCAGTGTACCCAAAAAGGCGTCTAGAGGATTTTCACAATAACTTCAGCACGGTGTTAATGTAAGCCTACGTGTGACACTAATAAATAATCCTTAAACCCTTTTCCTAATTCTGAACCTAATTCCTAGCAGATTATTTATTGAACACTCTTCCCAATCTCTGTTTTAAATTTATCTTTACCATTTTAAATTGGAGTTCGCTGCTTTCGCCTCACTCATTTGTTGTCATACATTCTGGGTTAAAATCATCCTGCGGAATATTTTATAAGTCTCTGTGTGATCCTCCCTTCTATGTCTCTTGCCAGACTTTGCAACTGGAACCCTCTAATTCACCCTCATTTGACCTCTCCTGTATACTTGAGTGTCTATCTGGTTACTATAGCATGCTGAGCAAAACTGAACACAATATTCTAAGCATGCCCTTGGCATGATCTCAGGTGACTTCCCGTTTCCTTGGTAACATAAGTCCCAGCATTCTGATTGCTTTCCTCATGACCTTGTTCATTGTTCAGATATTAGAAGTGATGAGTCTGTCATTACTTGTTTCCAGAGACTTTTCTTGAGTCTTTTTCTGCTTGTGCAACTCAAAGAATCAGGTGTCTCAGGAAGACATTAATCGGCCCATCATATCTGTACTGGTTCTTTGAAGAAGCTACCCAATGAGTCCCACTCTCCTGCTCCTGTCCTCGAGTGTTCTAGGTTGCCCGTTTTTAAGAATTCGCATCCAAGTTGTCAGTTCATGGATTCTCACTTCTTTACTCCAGTATTACCCCAGTTAAATAAGGGTCAACGGTTTGCCAATGACTTTTTGCTCCCCTGTGCACTGTTAGCAAGATGCTTCTAACAATGCATTTTGCAGATATTCTCTCAGCCAGTTGTATATTGTTAAAATTTGGCCTGTCACATGGAGCTTAGGCCGGGATCTGCCAACCTTGCTCGCTGCTGGGATTCTCCAGCACCGCTGCAGTTTTGGGGCTTTGGCTGAACACCATAAATCCATGATAAGAGTGCAAAACCTTCAACACAAAGCAACAGCAGATTTCAGCGCATTTATTTCATTAATATGCTAACTTGTAGATAATCCCCAGTTTTCATTCTGCGTTCGCTCACATGCACCATTAAACATGATTGAGTGCAATCAGGCCCAGTGGATAGTACTCCCACGAGACACTCCAACATATGATACGGACTAATTAGGCTTACCAGCATCAATGGAGCGTAATCTGCTTCTCGCTAGGCAACTCACAAAAAAATTCTAAGGAGCCCAGGTTATCTCTCATGAGGGAGTCCCACTCTGAAGAAACTCCAACACTAACGGGGCAGCAACCTGATTGAGGAGCTCAGTTGGCCATCAGTCACAAAAAAATGAGGGGAAGTGGTTTATAATGTTTCACAGATAGCATAAGCTGTGAATTTAACGGGGCTGTTTGAGTTAATTAAAGGCTGGTGTTTTGCTCATTCTGATGCCCTCAATGATGATTTTACTGAAGCATTCATAAATGTGACAAAACGATTGTAAATGTATTGGGCAATTATTCCAAGATGTTCATGACAGCTATGCTATAAGCTCATAAAATATTGACTTCTACTGAAGAAAAAACATTCTAAGCTTTCTGTAGATTCTAATTCTGAGTGCCTCCCCAGGTTCAATCTCATTTTTTCCACCTTTGAATAACAGAGTCAAATCTAATCAGAGAAGGAGCAGTGCTCCGAAAGCTTATGATACCGAATAAACCTGTTGGACTTTAACCTGATGTTGTGAGACTGCTTACTGTGCTCACCCCAGTCCAACGCTGGCATCTCCGTATCAAATCTAATCTGGGTTGTTCGAATCAGAAGTGTCTTCTCTGCGAGCTATAGGACTCCCATCGAGCAGTCACAAGCCATTGCCTACTCGCAGTGAATAAATAACAAGGCATTGTCTGTAGTGTTATGACTAAATGAAAAGAGCTAGACTGATTTCCCTCTCTTCCCACCCCCTGTTTGGTTATTGCAGAGGTCTTGCATTTTAACGGGATGCTGCACTGCTAATTCAGTCTGTATTTGTTTGTGTCCAGTTTGTGAGAATGAAGTCAAACAGATATTCTTGAGTTAGACGTGAAAGACGTTCATTTCATTATGCTTAAACCTACCTAGTTAAAAGTACTAAATGTGGACAAATAATCCAATTCCCCAATAACCCACGCAAACACACACTTAAACTTCAGCAAGCAAAAAAAAAAGCTTTACAGAAGATCAAAAGTTAAATTTGCCCATGTTAAAGCGCAGATCAAATAAAAGGAAAGATTCATTGATTGTATCCAGAGGCACTGGTTCTTCATTTACCGCAGTTGGTTTTAAAGTTGTAGCTTTTATGTCTCTTTTCTTTTGGAAACCCTATCAGGGAAACCCACTGACTTTCAGTAGAGTCTCTCTCTGTCTTTTGCGGGAATGTAAGTACACTTATAACTCACCAAAACTGGATTCAAATTGTAGAGAGAGAAGGGAACGCATGCTTTCCAACAGCTAGAATATTATAAGCATCCACAGAAAAAGGTTGGGTCGCTTGACCTCTTTCCATGCTAATTGTGTGTTCTAAAAGTCAGTTCATCAGTTTATATCTAGCATAGTCCCTTTTAGGCATTGTGATAGCTGTGGAGATTAATTTTAGTGTTCCAACAAATAATGCCTGAATGGTTTATTCTTCCATTTGGATGGCATATAAAGGAACCTTTTCATACTTCCAGGGAGGCCATTGTCTGCTCGGGTTTCCATAAGCCCTACACCTTCCTGGTACATGATCCATACAAGTCGACAGCCATTGTAAGTCAGTGTGTTTTTTACAATGGTTTACTACGTGGAATCTGTGATGAGATATCATAAAGCATATCTTCTTTACTATAGTTCAAAGTTAACTCATGAAGGTATTGAAAATACCACAGAGGTCATTCAAGGTTTGGCGCAGTGGGCACAGTGGTTAGAACAACTGTCTCACAGTGCCAGGGACCCAGGCTCAATTCTGGCCTCGGGAGACTGTCTGTGTGGAGTCTGCATGTTCTCCCCCATGTCTGAGTGGGTTTCCTCTGGATATTCTGGATTTCCTCCCACAATCCAAAAATGTGCAGGTTAGGTGGATGAATGGGGCAAATAGCTGGGATTGTGGGGGGTGCACCTGAGTAAGATGGTCTGTTAATTAGACAGTGCAGACTCAATGGGCTGAATGGCCTCCTTCTGCACTGTAGGGATTGTGAGGATTCTATGATTCAAACATTGCAGGCAAAAGGAACAGAGATATCAAAAAATTGTAGAGGGAGTGCTTTAAAGTAGGATTGTTGTTGGGGCATTTTAGGGAATTTTATTATGTATTTGGTCCTTATTATCCCCAATATAAGAGCTCTAAATTCTCCTATACCTTTACCAAAAAAGAGCTGCGAAGTTTGAAGCCACTTTGAAATGAAAGGTTAAACCATATAAACATTCCAAAAAAGCATACAATTCCCCAAATCTGCTATCCACCTCTTCACCTTCTGCTGAAAATTGCAATAGGAATTGGTTATTCTCACAAAACTAGCCACTGCTCACCACTAGTGTGCACCTCCCTCCCCCCCAATCCCAACCCTCATCACGTTGAAATTGTTTATCCTTGCCAGTCTCTACTAATTGTATCCTTTTAGACAGTTCTTAAAATTCAACTTCTTATTTTGGGCTTGCTGTAGTAATGGGTACATTTTAAAAGCTTACACATACGATTTTCTTCATAATTTACTGTGATATTGACCACGGTACATCAATGCAACTGGCAAATGGTTCTCTACTATATATTCTCCATTCCTTAAAATTGGACTATTCACAGTTGGTGGATTATTTTGTGTGATAATACTATAACCAGATGTAGTATTTAAATAGCGCAGGGTTACCAATGTTAAATATACCGATGCAAAGCACTCTTAAAAATAATTGCATTCAAAAATGCTGCCTGGTTGTGTGAGTTCCAGGTAGATTTTATTGCTGGTGATCAAGCCAATGAGTTTGAGTGAAAACTTGGCAGAAAAATTAGTCAATGTTTTTTTGGTCGGGGGACTGGATGGTAGATTGCAATATCATTGCTATCCTTCTCTATTCAGATACCATGCCCTAACAGGGTGTTGCCAATTATAGATTTCCACTGGATTGATCCATGATTAAGCTTGGCAAAGTACTGCAGTGGTTTACCATTGCCTTCTGCAATATGGCTGACCAGGAAATTCTCTCACTCTTACCACCTACCATGTGTTTACAAGCTGTTAGTTAACTTGTTTGGCCACATTATGAACATACCTTCCATGGTCATCAAGTCTTGAAGTATGGGACTTGAACCCAGCGATTTTGGGCCAGAGGTAGTGTCGCTACAACTGTGCCACAAGTCCTCACACGCCATTTTCATTATTGTACACATTTTCATCATAGAAGTATGACTGAACAGCAGCAGTGATCTACATTTACTATAACGGAGTAATTGAATAGAAGCCATTGGGCTGAATGATTTGATTAGACGCTGATGCCTTTCATTTGTACCTCGGAAATGCCATCTTTAAGATACCTCAGTCAGAGCTTGCATAGTGTCAAACGAAAGCTTTTGATTTAACGTACTAAATCATTACCAACTCGCACACGTCGAATAGAATTCCTGATCCATTCATTTTAGCTTGAATAGAATTTTCTTAATCAAGTTATGATCTTTACCTGATTATCGTACACCACACTCAACATAATCAATCCACAGCCATGTTTTATTGAGAAACAGCAATACACTTCATTTCTGCGTAAAACTTATAATTGTGCAAATGCTTTTTGGCTATCTTGTATAGGTAGAATTGATGAATAACTAGCTGGACCACAGGACAAATGTGTATCAAGCTCCACGGTTTGCAGGAACTTAGAAACCAAATCCTGAATTAATTGTAACAATTCTTGACAAGC
The DNA here is from genome assembly GCA_024679065.1 of Sphyrna mokarran. NCBI lineage: Eukaryota > Metazoa > Chordata > Chondrichthyes > Carcharhiniformes > Carcharhinidae > Sphyrna > Sphyrna mokarran. The sequence goes on along the minus strand of JAGIQG010000020.1, from coordinate 14,670,882 downwards.
TCGTTAGGATTTGATTATACTTTAACAAACTTCCCTGCAATCATGCATCTGATATTTCAATAAAGAATGCAGTTATGCTTGAAAATAAAGTGATCCCATTGTTTACAGCAACCCCAGTAAATTGGTTTTACAACAATTGGAGCATTGTAAAGCACAATCTGCTGTTCAGACAAAGCCCATGACTATTTACAGCAATTGGACTTCATTGTCTCAAGGACACACATTCTTAATGTCAATTGCTCTTGGTGAGGGAGGTTTGTTGAATGTTTGTAAATATCCCAGATCCAGGTAAAAAGAATCCAATGTGATATTACTGCCATTCTTTGTTTCTCCACAATTGTTACAATGATGTGTGCCATCTTAAATGTGACAGGTACTAGCGAGGTGTGCAAATTTGGCACTTGTATAAGCAGAGAGCATCGAGTATCGCTTACCATTCTGAGAATATGCTGAAGTATCATTTCTCAAGTAGAATGGCCAAGGTATGACAGGGGTAGGTATGATACTCACAGAAAGTGCACAGCGCATGCAAGTCTTCACTTATTTTGATAACATTTCAATTTTAAGATGAAGTGACAGCTTGTGAATGAAACTGATCATCACCAGCCATTATTGTGACTGTACCTGATATTCACTTTCACTAATGTTCACAGAACAAAGTCTTGCTGTTATGTATCCTTGATTTGAATTCAAAATTCTTGGAAATATTTTCCAATGGAAAATGAAAATGGTGAGGTGAAAAATGGGCTGCAGTTTGGCTTCAAGTTTGTTTTACATCAACATGGGTCGATCTTACCCACTTTTTCTTTGGGACTCAATTTCAAATGCATTTTGAATGTTAGGAAAAAAGTTTTTGTTTTCCAAGGGCTGCAGGTGTCCAGTACTAAATCGAAAAGAAGAACATTTGATGATAAAAGACCACTCAGTTTTTCCATAGGATCCTACAGTGCAGAAGGAGGCCATTCGGCCCATTGAGTCTGCACCAATCACAAGCCCACCCAGGCTTATCCCCATAACCACATGCATTTGCTCAAGTTAGTCCCCTGACACTTATGTGCAACCTATCTTTGGACTGTGGGAGAAAACTGGACCACCTGGAGGAAACACACACAGACATGGGGAGAATGTGCAAACTTCACACAGACATTGACCCAAACCGGGAAGTGAACCTGAGTCTCTGGCGCTGTGAGGCAACAGTGCTAACCACTATGCCATCGTGCCACCCTTGACTATTTACAACCATTCACATTTTTGGTGGACATGAATCCAAAGGACAAAATTGTTCATGGTTTAGCCCCCTCTAAAAAAATGAATGTGTCACATCAGATAGATTCAGCACAAAATGCTAAGGCTAGGAGAATTTTTGCTCTGTAGATTATACTTACAGGTGTTGCTGATTTTATTTCAGCGAACGTGTTTTTGACATTGTCCTGATTAACAAACATTGTTTTAGGGCATGGAGTGGCAGATTTAAAACAGAAATGAGGAGGAATCACTTTACCGAAGGATGGTGAATCTATGGAATTGTCTACCCAGAGTGTAGTGGACACGGGAATACTGAGCAAATTTAAGGAGGCAATAGATGTGTTTTTAATTAGTAACAGGATGAAGGTTATGTGAAGCAGAGAGGAAGGTAGAGGTTAGGTCAACTATGATCGTGTTGAATGGCGGAGTAAGCATGAGGTCTGAATTGCCTAATCTTATTCCGATATTCTTAAAATATTTCTCAGTCTTTGGGCAGGTTGGGAGAGAAGTTGATCTAGTTTTGGATATATTACATTATACAATAACTGTCATGAAAGTGCTTAATTTTTCAAGAGTCAATGTTGTCTAAATTGGAACGCTGTTCCAAAAACCTGAGAATGTCGTCAAAAATGACACATCAGCCCAGTATTCAGGAACTATTGCACTGTTGAAGGTACAATCCTTTCATTGAGTCATCTGAACAGATTATATTCATTCTAAAATACTCCATGCCAATCATTGAAAAGGAGTGGAGTGTTCTTTTAGTATCCTGGGCAATCTTTATTAGTCAATGAGCAACTTTAAAGAGATGATCTAGTTAGTTGACTCTTTGCTGGTATGATTCCTGGCAGTTTGCGCATTGGCTGCCTCGTTTTCATCACTTTATAATTATGATACACTCCTAAAATATAACATTGTCTGGAAAGCGAGGGCCTGGTGGTATTATCACTAAACTATTAATCCAGAAACTCAGTTCTGTGGACCCAGGTTCAGATCCCACCATGGCAGATGGTGGCATTAATATTCAATAAAAAAAATCTGGAATTAGGAATTTACTGATGATCATGAAACCATTGTTGATTGTTGGAAAACCCCATCTGGTTCACTAATACCCTTTAGGGAAGGAAATCTGCTGTCATTACCTGGTCTGGTCTATATGTGACTCCAGAGCTACAAAAATGTGGTTGACTCTCAGCTACCCTCCAAGGGCAACTAAGGGTGGGCAATAAATGCCCAATGCCCATGCCCCAGGAATGAATAAAGAAAAAGTACCGCACTGTTGAAGGTGCCATCTTTTTATTGAGACATCTAAAGAGATTGCATTTGCTCAAAAATATTTCATGCCAATCATTGAAAAAGAGGAGTGTTCTTCTGGTATCCCGGGCAATCTTTATGAGTCAATGAGCAACTTGAAATAGATGAGCTGGTCGGTTAACTCATTGCTGTGTGTGATTCCTGGAAGTTTGCACATTGGCTGCCTTGTTTCATCACTGTATAACTGTGATACACTCCTGAAATATAAGGTTGGATGGAAAGCACTTTGCGAGGCCCTGAGGTTGTGAATGGTGCTGAGTAAATGCGGAATCTTTCTTCATTCTAAGCGGAGAACATCGTCTATTCTGCACTGGCACCTTGCGTTTCAAAACTCAAGCAAACAATATTTTAAAATGATTCACCCTTCAATAGCTCATTGAGGGATGACTATTGCGATCAATTTAGATGCAGCAGAAATTCAAATGGGTCCAATTTAAATTCAAATAATCACAGTTCAAGGCTGCCAAAGAGATTTTCTCCACACTGCAATGCGAAATGAATACATAGACCTGCTAGACCATGGAAATGGATATTTCAGACAGACAGTAAGAAAAAAATGACATACTGCATTCCTCAGCAAGAGAATCAGATTTGGTTTACATGAAAATCTGTCTAGTGTGACCACCGGATGGAAAAAAAAGATGCAAAGCTTTAGAATTTATTGGTAATATCCCCACTACAAATTCATCAAGGAATTGGTCCATGAATTCCAAATCTTAGCATGTTCTTCCATCAAGGAAGTTGCACTGGTAGTAATACATGGAATGGTTTTGGGAATTAGACTCCAAAAAAAATCGCAATAGCAAAGATGCAATTAGTTTGGAAGCTTTATAATAAAAATGTCATCATTCATTTAGTTTGCAAATGTACAGCTTGATGGATATACTGCCTATACTGAACTTCAATTCCAGAAAAGGTCCCACAGTTAATTTTATTATGACAGTTGTGTCTCAATTCAGATCTATCTAGCGGAATATAAGCTTGTATTAAATTAGTTCAAGGATATGATATTTTTACTAACCAAACAGATGCAAATATTAGCCAACATCTCGTTTCCCTATTAAAGTTCATCTTTGCCTATCGAACTATCCCCTCATCACAAAGTAAACCATAGCTTATTGCTTTGCAATCTTACTTTTATTTTCTTAGTCTTTAATACTATCATTGACACTCCTTTTGCCTTGTGCCAAAACACATTTGTCCAGTTTCTCACAGTAACAAATTAACCCTGACCTATTTTGCTCCAAGCGCTCCAACCGTTCTTGAATGGTACAAACAGGCGGCACAATGGTTAGCATTGCTGCCTCGCAGTGCCAGGACCTCAGGTTCGATTCCCTGCTTAAGTCACTGTGCGGAGTCTGCATGTTCTCTTTGTGTCTGCATGGGTTTTCTCTGTGTGCTCCAGTTTCTCCTGGTTATATGCATTGGCCATGCTAAATTCTCCCTCAGTGTGCCCAAATAGGTGCTGGAGTGTGAGGACTAGGAGATTTGCACAGCAACTTCATTGCAGTGTTAATGTAAGCCTACTTGTGACACTAATAAATAGAACTAAAACTCTATATAATCCATCATTTTTCTCCCTTTCTTGAACTTTGAAAGAGTTAATTAAACTCGAAATGCTAACTGTGTTTCTCTCTTCACGGATGCTGCCAGAACTGCTGTGTTTTTCCTGTGTTTTCTGTTTTTGTTTGTTACAGCATATTACTTAATCTCTGTTAGTTGATTATAGTATTTGCTTCGTTACAATAATTTGTTGGATATTGTTGAATGGGTTGTTGAGTGGAGCCTCTGTCATTAAGTCAAAAGGTTGTAGGTTATGTGTTCTATCCCAGGTCCTTCAGCATCAAAAATAAAAGTGATATTGCAGTGCTGAGGGAGTATTGCATGGTTAAAAATGACAGGTGGAATTCTCTGATCTCATTTGTTCCCACACCGCTGCCGGTGAGAGTGGAGAATTTGGCGCTCAGCCAAAACTCCAATCATCGCAGTGGCACTGGAAAATCCCAGCCACAGATGAGGTTAGAGGTTTCCCGTGGTCATCTTTCAGATTGACTGTTAAACTGGACTGACATAAAATGCTTCATGGCACAACCTAGGAACATAGTCTAGTCCAAAGACAAAGTGTGGGTTAGGTTGGTTGGCCATGCTAAATTAACCCTATTGTCAGGGGAATGGGGGATGGGTAGTAGGGTAAATGAGGGTTATGGGAATAAGGTCTGCGAGGGATTGGGGTCAGTACAGACTCAATGGGCTAAATGGCCTTCTTCTGTAGGGATTTTATGATTCTATTCTATAGGAATTAAGAGAAGTAGGCAAATTCAACCTTAAAAGCCTGCTCCGCAATTCATTCAGATCAGGACACCACTTTGAACAGGAGCAGGAGAGTTAAACCTGTGCTCCAGACAATATTTATCCTCCATTCAATAGCACAAAAATAGATTATCTAATCATCAAGACACTATACTGTCTGTGGGACCTTGCTGAGCACAAATTGAGTGCTGTGTTTCCCAGTTTATAACATTGTCGACACTTCAAAATGACTTCATTGGCCATAAAGCACTTTGGGATTTCCTGTGGTCACATAAGTGCAAGTATTTTTCTTTTCATTGATGTACGTGCATTTTTTGGCAGCCTCTGGGATTTTTGTATCTAATTGCTGTACTAAATCAACAGATCAAAGTGGGGTTGGCGAGTGTCAAAACCTACAGGGTGCCAAGTCAATACGAGCAGACTTAAAAGGTTGAGACACCTTTAAGCGATGTGCTGAGATTAATACTGTGGCAATAAAGGAAGGGAAGCTCACTTGATTGTTCTAGTGTTGCATTATCTCTCCGTAGGGTTGCTCGAGCTGATTATTTTTCAGTCCCAGGGAAGCAGATAGCTAGTAATTTAATCATATAGTGTTTCCGGAGACTTGCAGGCAGCCACAGTGACAGAGAGATCTTATTCATCAACTCCACGTTGAGATAAGAGTTCAGTGAGGTCAGCATCATGGTAAATTTCAAGAGAGTTAGCAATGATCATAAGCCTTCTTCACAGTTGCCTTAACATACAGGAGATTATGGTCAGAATTTTACCAACTTGCCTGCCACAGGAATCGGAGAGGGCAGAGAATGGGAAGGCCTGTTGACTTCGGGCTGGATTTTATGGTTTCGGTTTGAGCAAAGTTGCAAAATTCCACTCTATGTGGTTACTTTCTTCCTTATTTTTGTCTTTCTTTAGAATTATCTTGCTCAGATAACTCAATAGACCCAGCTTATTATTCTGCACGTTTGGATACTTCCAGTTGAGGTCACTGACTCTTAGATCTGTGCAAATTTCCCACAGTTACTAGTTATATATGGAAGGTGGTTAAAAAGAATTGCCTTAATTTTGCATCCAGTGTCTGAGGTCTGCAGAAATAAAGGCCGCGGTTCTCTGACCTCGTTCATGACTGGGATTCTCCAGTCCTGCTGCTGTGAATGGAAGCTCAGCTGGAGGCTAAATTCTCCAACCTTGCTGGCAACAGTGGCAGGGCATTGGATAATTTTGGCCAAAGTTTCATTGGCTAAAATAAATCTGTCAGTCTAACTGGTAAATTTAGTGTCAATCATGGATATTTAAATATGATGATGTCGAGAGTTAAATAGAAATTGCTGTTTCGCCAGGCAATGTAACTGTTCGCAAGGAGGGAAATAACTTACTTGACATATTGGACACAAAAGGGACACTTCTGATTTAAGATCACTCAGACCCAATTGCCAGCTGACTAAGTAAAGCAGAATGGAAATATCCATTGTACTGTTAAATTTCATGCCGGAGGCAACACATTCTGCAATGCACCTTGTGGTTTTTTTTTCAAAGTCAAGAAAAGGCTGAACATCTTAGGGTAACACCGTGTACTGCAGCTGCCAGTCTGGGAATTGGTATCAGTATAATGCAACACTCGGTTCACAATCCAGGTTATACCATGGCTCACTGAGTTCAGCAGCAGAATTCACGTACAAACCTATTGCTTGGCTGACTTATTTTTTAATGTTTGGAGAGTGCAGGGAGAAGCTCCCGCTTTCTCCTTACATCAGAAAGATTGAGGTATAAATTTATTCAACCCGAGCAATCCAGCAAACTCATTGTGTGCTCTAAGTATGGAATCAAAGAAATGTTGCAATGTGGAAGGAGGACATTCAGTCACTTTGTCCGTGCTAGCTCTTTGCAAAAGCAATTTAATTAACATTCTACCTTTTCCCCAACTTCATTCGCTTGTTTATCTTCAGGTGCTCATTTAAGATTCTGTTAAAGCCTTGATTGAACTTCCTCTCAGGCAATGGATTCTAAATCCCAACCGCTTGCTGTGCTCCCCATGTTACATTTTGTTTCTTTTTGACAATCACCTTACATCAATATCCTTTGGTTCTCAACCCTTCCATCAAGAAGGATAGTTTCCCCCCTCTTTACCCTAATTCCTCACAACCCAGGCTGAAGTTATATTGCAGTCAGTGTGGTGGCCAACAGATAAAAGATTGCCTAATCAAGGCAGACTCACAAATCCTTTTTTAATGGGTTAATTTGTTAAATTGCAGAACTGATTCCAAAGTTTTCATGTTATGTGTGCATCAGTCCACACTCCAGCTCGGGTCACTGTCTGTGTGAAGTTTGCATGTTCTTCCTGTGTCTGCGTGGGTTTCCTCCAGGTGCTCCAGTTTCCTCCTACTGTCCAAAAAATATGCCGGTTAGATGCATTGGCCATCCTAAATTCTACCTTTCAAACAGGCACTGGAGTGTGGTCATTGCGGGGATCCTCACAGTAAGTTAATTTCAATGTTAATGTCAGCCTATTTGTGACACTAAATAAACTTGTAAAAAAAATCTTTAAAACTCAAAACTCAAAGCTGATATATGCCAAAGCAAAAATGGAAATGATGAAGGGTCACTGGCTCGATTCTCTGTCCACAAATGCTGTCAGGCCTGCTGAAATCTTCCACCATTTTCTATTTTTGGAAGTATAACTGCTCCCCTCTCTCACAAGAACCATAAGTGCACATGCTTTTTATTGGTCTCTTATATAAATGTTGGTTTCTTTCTATAATACATATGATCCTGTTCTATTAACATATGATGTGAACAGTAGCCGGTAACAAGTTCAGAAAGTAACAAGTCTGTGTGAAGATATTATTGAGTTCCATCTCCTTGCAGGAACCAACTCACCCTGACTGCACTGTGCTTCTTGTTTAGCCCACAGCAGCCTTTCATAACTCAAATGAGAGATAAAGATAATAGTGCCTGACTAGGTTATGGGATTTTACTTCAGTCTCGCGGATGGCAAACAAAATACCTTGAGGATGATAAAATTGCAATACAGATTATCTGAAAGATTATAATTCTTGTTCAGACCTTGTTTAGTTTCCCCATGTAAAAGCGGATTCAATAAAGTTACCTAACAGGTTTACGGCAAAACAAGAAACACTCAAGTTGTTAAATGGCTGATTGATCCATGCACATAAAATCCAATACAAAGATTGCGATCCTGGGAATATAGAATGGAGTTCAACTATCTCCTTCCAGTATCTATTATTTTATGATATTATGGATATTAGTACAATTGCTAATGAAATTTTTATTAGGTCCTGGAGCATAATTCTGTTCTTTATAAAGTAGAAAGGTGGAATTTGCAATCCCTCCAACTCCCCACTCCACCTCACCCCCTCCCCCACCACCAAAAAAGCTAAAATTGTTTTGGGCTTATTATAAGGGAGGCGATGGTTTAGCGTTATTATAGCTGGACTATTATTCCAGAAACTCAGCTAATGTTCTGGAGACCCGGGTTCAAATCACACCGTGGCAGATAGTAGAATTTTAATTTAACAAAAAATATCTGGAATTAAGAATCTACAGATGAACATGAAACCATTGTTGTTTGTTAGAAAAGCCCATCTGGTTCACTAATGTCCTTTATGGAAGGAAATCTGCTGTCCTTACCTGGTCTGGCCTATATGTGATTCCAGAGCCACAGCAATGTGGTTGACTCTCAACTGGCCTCCAATGTTGGGCAATGCGTACTGGCCAGCCAGCGAAACCCATAACCACAAATGAACAAAACAAATTAGATCTTGATTCTATCATTGTGTACAAAGTTCCTTCAGAACTAGCATAAGAGCGTGATAAAATTCAGGCTATCTATGAAAAGTATGTCAATAAACATTATCTAGGCATGTATAAATTGTCAATTGTTATATATATAGGGTGCTTAGCCCTTTAAGTGAGCAGGATACACCATAATAGAATGCACAACATCTATCCTAAAACAATAAAATCTGTGTGATGAAGATGATGCAAATAGAGTGTTTTAGATATTGGTTAGCTTGATGACAATATGCACATTTTGCTTTGTGTCTTCTGCTCCAATAATACGATATCACATCGTGGACTCCATTAAAATTAAACCTTTATTTCATTTCAAAATATGCATACAGTTATAACACAAAACCTACAAGTACAGAAACTCTACCTCCCAGTGTTTATACTCTGCAGATTTGAGATATATTGGAGTTCATTGTCTGCCGATGCTTAAGTTATCTGAGTGAATTAGAATCATAAAATGGTTACAGCACAAAAGGAGGCCATTTGATCCATCAAGCCTGCGCCAACAACAATCCCACCCATACCCTATTCACAGATTCCCACGTATTTACCCTGCTGATCACCCTGAATTAAGGGGCAATTTAATATTGCCAACCAATCTAGCCTGCACATCTTTGGAGGAAACTGGAGCACTGGGAGGAAACCCACATAGATACAGGGAAAATGTGCAAACTCCACACGAGGCTGGAATCAAACCTGGATTCTTGGCATTGTAAGGCAGCAGCACTGACCGCTGTGCCACCGTGCCCACTTAGCTAGTCCCACTCACCCACCCTCTTCCAACTTCAGAAGGACTCTAGCTGTTGTAATGATCATTTCTGGGTAATTGTCCTTTCATGTTTGATGAACTCGTGTCTCAAATGAACCAGCGTGAGGGAGGCGAGGGTAGGAAACAGGGAAAAGTTGGTGGGGGGGGGGAAGGAAATGTGTTCTTTTGCCATCAGAATGGCTCAATAGATAACTGCATTAGAATAGCTTTGAGGTTGTTATTCAAATACCAAAGTTTCTATTAAAAACCTAATCTAATAAAACGAATTCAGGAAATTTCAATCTGAGAGGAAGGTTTTTAATAATATCTGATGTAAAGTCCCACCGACACCAGCTATCATTTTATTTTGCCAGGGTAATGACAGAAGTGAGATCATTTTATTATGAAATGGAAGCTACAGAGATCTTTATTTTTCAGCTGCTTTCAAACCTTCCACGTAACAGGCCACCTCACGGGGAATCTTGTCCAAATGACAAACCAAGCCAAGATTCAGGTTTAAACTTTGCAGTGTGAGTGCAAAGTCCTGCAGGTTGAGCTGCTGAACTGTTTTCTAGCCGAAGGTTTTGAATAATTCATATGGCCCCTTTACAATACATGCTTAGCGGAAGATAGGTATCGACTCCCAGAGCTGAGCCCTGACCTACTACACTGCTGCTCTTCTATTTTATCTGGCAAGTGATTTCTTTGTTCTGAAGAAAGCAGAAGTAAGGGACGAAGCTTTGTATTTCGGAACTTACTGAGATTGAAAAGAGCAACTGAGGAGATGGTACAAGATTGGCAAATATGGTCAAGTGTCACCAAATTTGTATTTTTAAAAGTTCATTCATTAGTGTCACAAGTAGGCTTACATTAACACTGCAATGACGTTACTGTGAAAATCCCCCAGTTTCTGCACTCCAATACCTATTAAGATACACTGAGGGAGAATTTATCATGGCCAATGCACCTAACTAGCACATCTTTCAGGCTGTGGTAGGAAACCAGGACACCTAGAGGAAACCCACACAGACATGGGGAGAATGTGCAAACTCCATGCAGACAGTGACCCAAATCAGGGATTGAACCCAGGTCCCTGGCGCTGTGAGGTAGCAGTGCTAACCACTGTGTTACAGTCCCGCCCTGGCTAAAGTTTGTGGTTCTGAGAAAGAATGAGTTAGGATAGATCAAAGATCGACCAGCCTGATCCAAGTTTAGGAGAGCAGGTACAAAATACAATCAAAAAGGCTAATAAAATTGCAAGATTTCTGTCCTCCTACAATCCTGGCCTCTTGAGAATCTCCAATTATAATTATTCTAATGACGGTTGCTTTGCCTTCAGTTGCTTTGCCTCTAAACCCTCAAATCCCCTGCCTAAACCTCTCTCTTGTCTGCCTCTCTAATCTCCTTTAAGATCCTCTTAAAGCCGACTTCTTTAATCAAGCTTTTGGCCACATACCATATTATCTCCAAGCATGGCTCGATGTCACAACATTCCTGTGAAAGGCAATAGGACATTTTATTACATTACACACATCGCAAATGCAAGTTGTTCTTTGGGTGGGATTGTCCAATCTGGTCAATGGCCATCTGCTGCCAATGAGAATGGAGAATTTGGCGATCAACCAAAACCCCAATCACTGTAGCGAAACCGGAGAATCGCAGTCATGAATGAGGTTGGAGCTTTACAGCATTTAGCTCAAGGGTGATGAAATAGAATAAGGAGGAAGTCATGCTTCAATTGTATAGTCTTGGTCGGACCCCATTTGGGGTATTGCGTTTGGTTAAGAGGTTCGCATCAAGAGGGATATATTGGTCTTTGGAGAATAAGCATTGCAGATTCACAAGAATTGTATTGGGATAAAATGGTATCTTTGGGATAAAAGAGAACTCAACATTGGCTAGATGAGTAAAGCATTTAAAATAATAAAGGAATAAGGTCGAAATAAGGGGCTGAATTTTACACTCTCCTGACGGGTGTTTACATACAGGGCGTAGGAGGCACATAAAATGTAATGCGCACTATCCCATCCCCAAGCTCACCACTAAAATTAACAGCCTTCCCCAAACTAAAGAGACCATTTAAGGGTTAATCAAGCTAATTATCAAGCCCATTGACCTTAATAATATGCTGGCCATGCCATAATCCATTTAGTGTGGGCGGCAGGGCAGGAGAGGGAAGCCCAATTTTTAACCACAGATGATTAAAGGATGGGAAGCAAAACAGTGGTTGCTGATTGTGGGAAGGGTCCTCCTTAGATTTAAACTCCCCTTCCTTACTACCTGCTCCCTATTGTAAACCCATTCTTACTATTCGCCATCCAACCTTCCACTAACCCGCTTCCTAAGACATCCAAACCCACTGGGCTGAAGACCCCAGACTTATCTACTCCAGGCCTTAGGCTCCACTGCTCAGTTCCAATTTCAGTAGCTACCACTCCACTGACATCAGCCTAGTGGTGCTGGGCCTGAAGAAGCGGCTGGCCAGTCAGATTGGCCAACAGTTCCAGGGGTGAAAGAGCCATGCAAACCTCATTAATGACCCTGCAGTGCTTTATTGCTGTAGGGGTGCTTGGCATGTGGTCGGTCAACTTCACGCCTATGTCATTTCCCTTATTGCTCAGCTCAAAGAGAATCTATTGTCTCTGATAGGGTGATCCAGAACTGAGGGAATACGGAGTTTAAATTAGAGCCAAGTCTTGAGGAGTGAAATTGGAAAACACTTCTTCACACAATACTTAGTAGAAATCTAAAACTGTGGATGCTTTGAAAATTGAAGTTTTAAGACTAAGACTGGGAGATGTTTGTTACATAGAAGTAGCAGGCGAAAGCTAGCAAGGAAATGTAAAATGGTGTCCAGGTACGAATCCACCACAATCAAATTGAATCGATCTCAAGTGGGGAGAGGCCTAACTTCAACAGAGAAACATTACAGGGATGTTGAGCAAGAATTGATATTAAGGGAAGTTAGAGGCTAGACATCAGCAAAAGATTGTCTATCAGCCCAATTTTACTTCCAATCTGGCCAGAATCCTGAGAGCGACACGAGAATGATTCATCGAGTTTGGAAACAACATGCAAATCTCACATTAAAAAAAACAGAACCATTCAACTGTCAGCAATGATTTTCCTTTGAAATAAATGGAAAGGATAATTGGCAGGATGCATTATAGACTCCCGACCCATAGCACCCAATTTACACCATCAGTAATAGAGTCATAGAAGTTTACAGCATGGAAACAACCCCCTTGGCCGACTTGTCCATACTATCCTTCTTTTTCCTGCTAAGCTAGTCCCAGTTGCCCGTGTTTGGCCTATATCCCTCTTTATCCATCTTACCCATAATATTGTCGAAGTGCTTTTGAAAAAAACAAAATTGAAACTGTACCAGCCTCTGCTACTATCTCTGGCAGCTCACTCAAGACACTCTCTGTGTGAAAATATTGTCCCTCTGGATCCTTTTGTATTTCTCCCATCTCACCGTACACCTGTGCTCTCTAGTTTTTGTCTCCCCTATCTTTGTGTTTGGACTCCCCTACCTTTGAAAAAAATAATATTGGAGTAGGGATACTAGGATTTGAACACAAAGAACAAAGAACAGCTCAGGAAACAGGCTCTTTGGCTCTCCAAGCCTGTGCCGCTCATTGGTCCAACTCGACTATTCGTTTGTATCCCTCTATTCCCAGACTGCTCATGTGACTATCCAGATAAGTCTTAAACGATCCCAGCATGTCTGACTCCATCACCCTATTTGGCAGTGCATTCCAGGGCCCCACCATCCTCTGTGTAAAAAATGTCCCTCTGATATCTGAGTTATACCTCGCCCCTCTCACCTTGAGCCTGTGCCTCTCGTGATTGTCACCTCTGGCCTGGGAAAAAGTTTCCCATTGTTCATCCTATCAATACCCTTCATAATTTTGTACACCTCAATTAGGTATCCCCTCATTCTCCGTCTTTCCAGAGAGAACAACCCCAGTTTACTCAAACTTTCCTCATAGCTAAGACCCTCCATACCAGGCAACCAAGGTTCTCAAGCTGCAAAAGCACACACTCTGCCACTGAGCTATGTCATCATTCACTGTTGAAATGATTCTCTTAGAAAATTAATCATTTTAAGGAACAATGTTCCTTAGGTTAGAAATATGTTTAAGTTTATTAATTAGTGTAACAAGTAGGTTTACATTAAAATTACGATGAAATTACTGTGAAAATACCCTAGTCACCACACTCTGGTGCCTGTTCCGGTACACTGAGGGAAAATTTAGCGTGGTCAATATATGTAACTAGCACGTCTTTTGGACCATGGGAGGAAGCTGGAGCACCTGGTGAAAACCCATGCAGAAACGGGGACAACTTGCAGATTCCACACAGATAGTGACCCAAAGCCAAGAGTCGAACCGGGATGGTCCTGGAGCTGTGAGGCAGCAGTGCTAACCACTGTGCCAATGTCCCATCCTGCCTGAGGCAGTTTTCACATGGAAAAATCCCTTTGGCAATCCAGATTAATAGGGAGCCCAAAGAATTACTCAGGTGGGGAAAAAGCTAATGACGCATAAAGAATCCATTTAATTGGAAGAAGGAAAAAATTAACTGTCCCAGTGCAGGGATATGGAAGGAATCAGAATTAACAATTCACCCATTTGCTCTGTAAGAGGACAGAAGCTCGCGAGCACTGAAATCTATCATCCGTCCCAATAAGAGAAGGATAAAAGCCTCCTTGGCAAAGCGATACAAACCCTTAAGTACAGAAGAATCATTAAATCCTCTTTTGATGATGCAAATTGAATTGCTGCATTAAACTTTAAAATTTTAATTTTAGCCCTGTGACATTGGCTGCCACGGATCGCAGTTGCCACAGTACATTTAAGCAATGTTTTTCTCCCACTAACCTGTCTCTTCGTGGCAACGAGATGTGATTAATTCAGCAGGCCTCAGTCTGAATAAGTCACATAATTGGTATCTTGCTGCAGAGCTGAGGGGTGCTTGCTGAAGAGTTGTTTTTCTGGGATTATAGCAGTTGTGAGATGCCACTATGTAAAGAAATCAAGAATGGTAGGAGATCTCCTAATTCCTTCACCGATTTTAAGCCTTTGATTTTACAGACCATCTGAGAGCTCGTGAAGCTCAGAAATATTTTACATTGTCTTAAGGAGAAGTTGCATGTTGCAGAGTTGGTAATTCTATACCTGCTATAAACAACACGTGTAAAGAACATGATGGGTCTTTAATATTTGTTCTACGGCAGTTCTTGTGACGCAGTGGGTAGCATCCCTGCTTCTGAGCCAGAAGGTCTGGATTCAAGTCCCTACCCAGGACTTGATGGTCAAGGAAAGTGTGTTCACAATGTAGTCAAACAAATTGAATATCAACCTGCAAAATCCTTCTAACAAGCCGATGGTAAAATTGGGAGTAACTCCTGGTCAGCTGTTTTAATGCAGAATGGCTCCGTTCAAGCTATAACCCGCTGGCAACAGACTGGAGACTTGTTCCAGTAAAAAATATTGCTATGGGAACAGAAGGTGCAGAAAAAGAAACAACAGCAACCTAAGACAAAGGCAAAATATTGTGGATGCTGGAATATGTAACAAAAGCAGAAAATGCTAAAAATCTCAGCAAGTCTGACAGCATCAGTGGAGAGAGAATAGAGCCAATTTTTGAGTCAGGATTTTTTTTACTTATTCGTGGGGCATCGCTGGCTGACCAACGTTTATTGTCCAGCTTGAGGGCAGTTGAGAATCAACCACATTGCTGTGGTTCTGGAGTCACAAGTCAGCCAGACAGAGTAAAGGTGGCAGATTTCCTTCCCTAAAGGACATTAGCGAACCAGATGGTTTTTTTATGACAATCGACAATGGTTTCATGGTCTTCAATAGATTCTTAATTCCAGATATTTTTTATTGAATTCAAATTCCACCATTTGCTGTGGCGGGATTCGAATATGGGTCCCCAGAACATTAGCCGAGTTTCTGGATTAATGGTCCAGCAATAATACCATCAGGCCATCGCCACACTTTCCATCAGAGCAGATGAAACCTTGGCTTAATTCTGTCTCCACAGATGCTATTGGGTCTGCTGAAGTTTTCCAGCAGTTTCTGTTTTCAGAACGACAATCTATTCTATGCAGTGCCCTTTATGAAAAGAAAAAAATGAGGTCTGTTCAGGAAAGCTTCAAATCAAACAAGCATTGTCAACAGGGTGGCGATGTCTTTGCAGAGAGGATGAGTCTCTCTGACAGTATTTACCATAAAAGGCAGCGGTGAAGGCAGCCCAGAACACAGCATACATCGTCTGCTGTGACTTTAGCTTTCCCCCTAGTTTTTTCATTTCTCAATTTGTTATGAGTATTAATTCATATCTTTAAATCTGGTAAGCAAAGTGTTACATTATCATGACCATAATAATAACCGTAAAGAGAATGATGATGCTACACTTCAGAGTGACATTAATGCCCCTTTAAGTATGGAGCCATCACCCAGACATTATAATAAAGGCAAACATTTATCATTCAAATGTAGTTTCATATTGCAGCCCATGTTGGAGGTTTCTGATAAGCAAGTGATATTTCGCAAAAGCCATTGTTTGGTAGATTTGCATAGTCTTCTGTTGTGACACAGTAGAGTCACAAAACACTTATTAAAATGAATGAATCAAATAATTCTGTGTTGCATTTCAATCTCTGCTCCATAGTTTAAGTGGTGATTTATCTGTACAGCTTGAAATTGAAATAAGCATTCAAAACTTCAATGTCACACATTTAAATTGGCAGGAAATAAATAGCTTTGTATAGGGAATCAAACAAACAATTGTACAAGGACGGCTCAAGTTGCATTACCATTTCACGGGGGGAAGATGAATATACTCTGCAAAGATTATTGCAATTGACATCAGCAAATAGTTATTTCAAAATGTAGCCATTGACAATGTCAACCTCAGAGTCAGTTTTGTGATAGATTTAGGAAAAGATCAGGCCATCTTTGGACATAATATTCATGTGTTCTGAATGAACACGTGTTATTTCCCCACCAGGAAGATGGGGCTGAGGAAACCATCTCCTACAGCACCCAAAGGAAGGAGGGGGTGTTGGCAGATGCCAAGGCCAACATGTAAGAAACCTGCCCTGCATTCGCTGACCTAGCGGTATTATCGCTAGACTATTAATCCAAAACCTTCTGGGACCCGGATTTGAACCTGGTGGAATTTGGATTCAAAAATATCTGGAATTAAGAATCGACTGAGACCATGAAACCACTATTGATTGTTGGAAAAACCCAATGTTCAGCACACCTAGTGTCACAAGAATCTTGGCCAAGATTCTCTGATCTCGCATGTCCTGCCAATGAGGGTGGAGAATTTGGCACTCAGCCAAAGCTCAATTCACTGCAGCGGGACTGGAGAATCTCAGTCATATGTGAGGTCAGAGCATTCCACCTCTCACTGTTCACTAAGAGTTTGGCAGTATCTTCTTCCTTGGTAAGTATAATAACTCCACAGAGGCGAAAGCCCTGTCACCAAGTTATTTTATTTACACAGTATATCTGTACATAACCACTTCTCCAGTTCCTCCCTGCTGAATGCAGGCTGGGAGTCTGACACTCCTACTTTAAATAGGGAGTATGAGACTGTGATTTAACCATCAATTAGGACTCATAGGTATCTCTTTTGTAAGAACTCAATCAGGTAGTTCATACTTTAGCAAGCCAACCTCATTAACCTGGCTGAAGTCATCACAATAAGGAATGACATCAAATATTCATTTCACATCTCAAACATGTCCTCTGCCATGAATAGTAATTCCATTTTTTTGGTCTGAATTGGCCCCTTCTCTGGCTATTATCTTGCTATTTGTTTACCATTTCGCCGTGCATATGCTTATAAGGGATTTCTGGATTCCCTTTTTAGCTAACTGCCAGTTTCTTCTCATATTCTCTCTTTGCTCTCTGATTACCTTTTTCACTTCCCCTCTGAACTTTCTATACTCAACTTAGGCCCTCCCCAGCACCACTGGCAGACCACCCCACAATGTTATCGATCCTGGCTCTGTTTCGCTGCAACCCATCTGTATAGGTCTCACCGCTCCCAGAAATGGTCCAAGTGCCCCAGGAATATAAGGGCCTCCCTTCTGCAGTGTCTCTGTAGCCATACATTCATCTGGTCTCTATCCCTATTTCTGTAGACACCCATACACCAGGATGAAGGGGAGAGATGGGAGGGAGGTGAGTGGTGAAAGAAAAGGATTAAATATGAGGACAAGGATTTTATCTTTAATGCATTGCACTGCAATGTTACTTCACTTGAAAGTAATATTGCCACAATAAAGATGGCATCTCTGATTTCATCCATGGCATCTCACTATACTTGAGAATGGAGAATTTGGCATTCTGGCCAAAACTCCATTGGTTTTCAGTGAAATGGGAGAATCCCAGCAGCAAATGGGGATGGTGATTTTCGGTGAATGTCGGGATGGGGTGGGTGAGGGAAAATTGCAATGTTATGGTGTTATAAATGCCAGCAACACTTTGCATCTATACGGCACTCCTCACTTTGGCAAGATTGTCAAAAGGAATGAGTTTCAGGGCTATGGGTAAAGTACTGAGGGAGTGAGCCTAAATTAGATTGCTTGTTCAAAAAAACCATCACAGGTGCAATGGGTCAAATGGCCCCATCCTCAGGTAATTCATTCTACAAATCTATTAATTCATAGTTAACTCATTAACATTAACTCACCTTGCAGCGCCTCGCAATTGGAAGCAAAGGGAAACAGTGGGCACTTTGACTATTTTGCTGGTGGGATTAGGTGGGAGTGTCAAGTGGGCAAAAATCCAGAGTTTGATGTAAGATAGCTAAAACCCACTGGATTCCAGACTTTACCAAGGTGAGACAACCCAGTGCCCAATTGTCATTTTAAATATACAAATGAAACAGGAAGCCTTAGATGCAATCTGCTTTAACATTGGCTGGTCAATTCCAGCAAAACCAGCAGCTGCAGCAATGTAGCTACAGGCTCAGCAAGGGGAGGTAGCACTCCCTATAGGTCGGTAGGAACAGGGGTGTTTGCTCCTTGCAACCGCCATGTCCCACCTCCGCTGTGCTCCCCACCCATCTTCATCTCCTCCATCACCAACGCCTGTGCCAATATCGGCCCTCCAGGTTCTTCTCACCCAACTAGAACCACGGCTGACTTTAGGTCAAGAATCTGTCAAGGCCAAATTATCTCCACATTAGGTCAAATGCGAACTTTGATTCTTGGAGTGATACAGTTTTGGGATGAGTGCTGAGGCAAGGTAGGTCGCAGATTAGCTATGATGGCATGAATGGACAGACAGATCTGAGGGAATAAATGCCCAACTCCTCGTCTCTTCCTTCCTATGCCAGTGGCCAAGCTGATTCAGTATGAACATATGAATGAAGCGTGAGTAGGCCATTTGACCTCTCTGCTGTTCATTCAGATCATGGCTATACCTAATAACCTTTGACTCCCTTATTATTCAAGAATTAATCTACCTCCGTCTTAAAAATATTCAGTGACACTGAATCCATCATTCTCTGGGGAAGAGAGTTCCATTGATTTACAATAAAAAAAATTCAGAGAAAAGAAATCTTAAATGAGATTCCCCTTATTTTTCAACCATGTCCCCTATCTCTAGTCTCCCCCATGAGGGAAAACATCCTTTCAGCATCCACTGTATCGAGTCTCAAGATCTTATATGTTTCAATTAGATCACCTCTCATTCTTCTAAACTCCAATGGATACAGGCCCAACCTGTCCACCCTCATAAAATACCCTCCCCATCCCAGATATCAGTCGAGTGAACCTCCTTTGAACTCCTCTCTTCTCAATGAAGCAGTTCCTTGAACTGCTTCTAACACATTTATGCCCTTTCTAAAATCATAGAATCATAGAATCCCTGCAGTGCAGAAGGAGGCCATTCAGCCTATTGAGTCTTCACTGACCACAGTCCCACCAGACCTTATTCCTGCAACCCCACACATTTACCCTGCTAATTCCCCCTGTCACTAACATCAATTTAGCATGGTCAATCAACCTAACCCACACATCTTTGGACTGTGGGAGGAAACCTATGCATACATGAGGAGAAAGTGCAAAGTTTGCACAGACTCGAGGCTGGAATTGAATCTGACCCCTGGCGCTGTGAGATAGCAGGGCTAACCATTGTGCCACTGTGCCACCCAAGATGAGATTCGAGTACTCTAGATGTGATCTGATCAATGTTCTGTTACAGCTCTAGCAACACATTTTTATGTTCGTATTCCATTCCTCTTGCAATAAATGACAACTTTCTATTTACCATCCTAAAAACTTGCTGTGCCTGTAACTTTTTGTGCTTCATTTACTAGGACAGAGTTCGGCACTCTTTCTCTATTTAAATAATACACTGGTTTTCTGTTCTTCCTGCCAATGTTGGAAAATTCACTATCTCAGTAAACATCTGTGCCTCTTGTTTTAAAAGTGTGGAATTAAAACCCCAAAGCTCATGGGGGAATGCAGACTTTCTATCTCCCCATGGGTTAGCGGAGTCACACCTACACTCACTCTCAATGCATTTGTTAGTAAACACTCTCCCTGTCTTTTTAAAGACATTTCTCATGTCACTTCAAATAAGGAAAAAATGACTAAAACTCATCTTACATGCTTTCTTTTACTAGTGATTGAGAAAATGGCAGCTTTTTTTTTAAACACAAAGTCTCATTAGGTACTATTATGACATCAGAGATCCTTTCTACACTTGCTTACTGAGCAGTCTGTATTCATTCAGTTCAGCACCATTACGTTCCAGTCTCCTTGTACTATTGTCATCAGCATTGGGAGGAAGGAACACAGGAATAAAGGGCTAGTGTAAGGGAAAAAATCATTTAAAAATGATGCTTATTTCAGAATAGAGAATAACATCCTGAAACGTTTGATGATAATCACAATAAAAGCTTACAAATTTAAGTTTGGACACGACCCAGCCTTGACAGATGGGAATGCATTGTACAAAAATACTTCTAATGTAGATACATCTCTCCCTTGTAGAGGGCAGATGTCAGTGCAGTAAGTGTGATCGTGAGTACATGCTGTTCACTTCTTGTGACAACCACCAACTCTGGCAGCAGCTCAGAGAAGGCTTTGTTTACAGCGTGTGTAATCTTCCAGAGAGAGACACAAAAAAATCAGCAAACCAGCACTTGATTAACACAGTGGGGGTGGGGGGGTGGGGGGGTGGGGGGGGGAAGACTGCTGCTGAGAGGTTAGAAGAAAAGAAGTGTGAAATGAAGCAGTGACTGTGAAAGCAGCAGATAACCAGCCGAAGGCACCACCGCGCCCAGCACATCAATCTCCTGGGTTGAGAAAGGCCAGCAGCTGGAAGGGGGAGAGATGTGACCGCTCGTGACTTGTGTCAGGCAGGTGAGAGCGACTGAGCATTTTCTTCTCCAATACAAAAAGGAAATAAACCATGGAAGGTAAACAAGGAGCAGCTTGCTGGGCTGTGCACAAAAATAAAGGGCGAGGGAATCCCAATGAATCTTTCAACTCGGGGCCCAAGCGTTTGCACTAATTCATCTGCTTGTGCTTGCCACCAGGAATGACAAACCAATGTGATCGCTCACCCGATGAAAAACGACCAATAAAAACAAGTTGAATTTGCTGGAAAACGTTGCTGTCGAAAGTGAAGCAGGATGCATTTATCATTTTCCTGCGCTTGCTATTGCTGCCCCTCTCTCGCAGGGATAGTGAGATAACTGACAAATTCAGTGTGGAAAGCTTTAATAGCATTGTCTCCTCAGCAACAGGAGACATTTCTAATCATCAAAAACCAGTCGCCATGTTATCTCTTTTACACCCAGTGGGTCAGATATTTAACAAATTTAAAGGGTTAATAAATGTCTCTGAGATAACCCCTAGGGCTTGCAATGGGGGAATCACTGATTAACTTCTCTGTATGATGTGTAGAATACGAGCTCCCTGGTGATTGATAATTACCTTAGCTGGTGACTTCACATCGTGAGCCTTGTATAAAGCAAGCCCCTGAGTGGGTTCATTATTGCATTGTCCCGGTTGGGACCTGTTTGTGTTCACCACAGGCTTGTGGCTTTGCATTAGTTTATTTTGTGCAATAAAGCACTGTTAATTTACAGCTGACTCCTGGCGTTATTATAGTCCCCTTTTGCAAGTGGCACCACACAAAAAAAAACTAGAACATCTAAGACCCAAAACTTTGAAAGGAAGCTAAAGAAATCATATTATGTTTTTGGAAATGATGACACTCTCCTTTCCTGGGACGGCGGTGGGGGTGGGGGAGTGTCACAGAAAGGTCTCCAGAGCACCATATTCTCTTTCTCCATGGATACATGGTCACCGGCCCCCATTTTAGTTTAAATGGCCTCCGAGTGGTGACATACACTTAGCAACAGGTTTCACTCGAGTTTGGGAATGAATCCTGCCTGGTCAGTTAATTCAGGATCAGATGGAGATTGATAGGATGTAACTAACTGGTTTGCTCAGTAGGATCAGGAAACCATTTTCAGAAAGCCACAGAGATTCCAAACTTTCTTTTTAAAATTTAAGATTAAGCCTCAATGAGTCACCATAAGTCGAAGAAAAGACGAAGAGGGGAGAATTTTCTGTTCCTGTTTTTGGCAGGCAGGAAGGATGGAGGGGGCAGAAATTCCAACAGTAGCCCCAAAACAGCTATTTCCCGTTGAGAGAATCTGTGATTCCCATCAATGATGTAATGGGGTTCTCACCATGAAAGTTAGGAAAACTATTCCCAAACATTTAAATGTCATTAGGAAGCTTCCCACCCACTGACACTGTCTACACCTCCTGTTGCCTCAGAAAAGCAGCCAGCCTAATTAAGGACCCCATGCACCCTGGACATTCTTTCTTCCACTTTTATCTGTTGGGAAAAAGATACAAAGGTCTGACAACATGTACTGACTGATTCAAGAACAGTTTCTTCCCTGCCGCTGCCAGACTTTTGAATAGACCTACCTCACACTATGTTGATCTCCCTCCACATCCAAGCTATGACTGCAACACGACATTCTGCGCTCTCTCCTTTCCTTCCCTATGAACAGTATGTTTTGTCTGTACCGTGTGCAAGAAACAATCCTTTTCACTGTATACTAATACATGTGTCAATAATAAATCAAATCAAATCAAGATCAAATCAAAAGCCTTCCTGCTGTATCATCCACTCACATAATAAACGGGCCCCTCCCTATCCCCCAGCATGAAGTCATGCTGGCAGAGTTTACAATAGGCCTGGAGGTAATAGCCTAGTGCTATTGTCATTGGGCTAGGAATCCAAGGATTAAGGTTTGAACCCTGCCACAGCACATGGTGAAATTTGTATCCAATAAAAATCTGGAATTAAAAATCTAATGATGATTGTGAATTCATTGGATGGAATTTTCCCTGAATTTGCCAGAGTGTCGGCCTCTGGTTGAAAACTGACATGTATCTCTCCAGATGCACTATTGAGCTTTTAGACCAGATATTCTGGTATTTTGACAAAAAAAGTGGAAGGGATGGGGGGGATGGGGGATAGAGTGTGGTTTCCGCCGTCAGTCTGGCAAAGAAGTGGGTCCTGATTGAGCAGACATGGCCAGCTCCACAGAGATTGGGACGCCATCATTACGGGAGATCCAATGAGCACTAGGGTTAAACTACCCCCAACCCCTCCCACTGGGCAATTATCAGAATTATCAAGGCCACTTAATCACCATCCCCCTGACAACATCCACAGCAGTGTTGTCAATAACTCACTGCCAGTTCCCCCCTCACTGCAGACATCCCCTGGGCAGGTGCCCCCTCAATGCCAGGCTCCCCTCTCTCAATGCCAGTCCCACCATCACTATCCACCCTCCTCATCAATGTCAGCTCCCCCTTCAAAGATCTTGGCACTGCTTCCTCCATGCCACACCTTTGGGGAACCTTCACCCCCAAAAGGGCTCCCCAGAGGGCCTGCCCTGGCACATCCCTGGCACAGGTTGGCACTGCCAGCTCAGCATTGTGCCAGTGGGCAGTGACCAGGCATGCCCCTCTCCACAGTGACCATACCTACCACAACTCCCCTGGCTATTTCCTCTTGGCTGCTTCAAGTTTTTACATAGCCTTGCTGCTGTGATGTGACATTGGTGAGGTGTGAATATTAACTGAATGTAAATATGGGGTTATAGGACCTGGGTGGGATTGTGGTCGATGCAGACTTGATGGGCCGAATGGCCTCCTACTGCACTCTATGATTCTGTGATTCTGCATCGGCACGGTGACAAACGCCCTGGCAGCTCCCTGGAGGGTTTCTGTTGGGGAACTTCAAGGTGTGATGGGCTGGTATGTCTGAGCGGGGAGATGGTCCTGTGTCAGTGAGGGAATTCCAAGTCCATGGGGGGTTGGGGTCCCATGTCTGTGAGGGGATTGTTCTTATAGTTAAATTTTTTTCTGATCGGCACCCCAATCTGTTAGAGATGGAGGTTTCTGGCATGGTGACCTGTCACCAAAGTGACTTTGCAGGACCCATCTTGAGGATTTATTTTGACTACTTGTGAAAAGCTGGCAAGTTACACACTGCTTTTCCCACCTGAGTTGACACATAGTCAAAAAAAAGAACGCTCTACCCAAGTGTTGATGAGATAATGTAAGTGACTTCCCAAAAGTAATGAATTAGCTGGGAAAAAAAGCTTTGGAAAACTCTGAAGGCATGAGAGAAAAATGCTTTTCTTCATTATCCAGTGAAACAGCCTGAGGGGAGCAGGACATATAGGAGGACACGGGTGCACTGCTACCTCACGGTGCCAGGGACCCGAGTTCAATTCTGACCTGGGCTCACTGTCTGTGTGGAGTTTGCATATCCTCCCGTGTCTGTGTGGGTTTCCCCCAGGTGCTCTGGTTTCTTCCCACAGTCCAAAGATGTGTGGGTTAATTTGATTGGCCATGGAAAATTGTCTCTTACTATTAGGGAGAATTAGGAGAGTAGATATGTGAGGTTATGGGGATAAGGCCTGTGTGAGCTTGTTATCTGTGCAGACTTGATGGGCCAAATGGCCTCCTTCTGCACTGTAGATTCTATGATTCCAGGATTAGACAATGATGTCCAGATTCTTGAAAGCACAAATGGATTTATTTTGTAATATTCCACTGCTTGCAAGCTCAGCTTCCAAGTTATGCCCTGCCAAGAAAAATTAGATTTAATTCTAGAATTCATGATATCTATTGTTATCCAAAATTATAGAGCATTTTAGTTGAGTTGTAAGATGATGGGAAAGCCTGTGTAGTTTCAAAGCTAAAAATGAAATCCATTACATTTTTAGTTTCATGTTTTTATGGAAATCATGAAAATCCCCATCAGTTAAAACACTGGTCGGGATTTTCTAGATCTCCCTGTTAGCAAGATCTTCCAGTCCTGTCAAGTGTGACCCTTGCGGCAGGTGTCCCAGCTATGAGAGAAGGCGGCCGATCAAAGCAAATGGTTACTGACTTTAGCGGGATCCCACCACGTCCAGTGGTGAGCCATCTC
Source organism: Sphyrna mokarran (assembly GCA_024679065.1). NCBI lineage: Eukaryota > Metazoa > Chordata > Chondrichthyes > Carcharhiniformes > Carcharhinidae > Sphyrna > Sphyrna mokarran. The sequence continues at coordinate 14,645,940 of JAGIQG010000020.1, read as the reverse complement.
CAGTGTTGGAAAACCTGGAGCTGGAAAATCCTGACCACTCGTAGTCTTAGTGGAGATTGAACTCATCTATTTCAATGGTGTTCTTGTGTCAACTCATCCTCTGCTGAAATCCTTATTCATGTCTTTGCTACCTCTAGACTTGACTATTCTAATGTACAACCGCTGCCCTCTCTTCTTCCACCTTCGAAAAACTTGAACTCATCCAAGACCCTCCCTGCCTGTATCTTAACTCTCAACAAATTCCAGCCACTCATCACACTGAGCTCGCTGATCAAAGTTCGCTTCCAGTTGAGGAACAACATAATTTTTAACTTCTCATTGTTGTTTTCAAATCCTTCTATGGCCTTGCCATTCCCTATCTCTATAATTTTTTTTATAACCCTCCAAAGTATCGTCACCCCTCCATCCCTGTTCTCTCACTCCATTGTTGACAGTGTGCTTTTAGTTGCCTATATCTCAGATCTAGAATTCTCTTTTCTAATTCTGCCTTTTCTATTCTGTGCTCCATAAACTTACCTCTTTGACCAAGTTTTCTGTCATCTGACCCCCCAGAATATTTCCTTACAGTGAGCTTTACGTTTTTAGGCGTTCAGATAACTAACAGGCTGTCGTGGTTCCCCCCATGCCAATGCTATAGATATGAAAGTCCACCAATGCCACGTCACGTCACGTTACGCTCTCACTATCCTTTACAGATGCACCATAGAAAGCATTCTTTCTGGTTGTATCACAGCTTGGTATGGCTTCTGCTCTGCTCAAGACTGCAAGGAACTACAAAAGGTCGTGAATCCATCATGCAAACCAGCCTCCCATCCATTGACTCCGTCTATACTTCCCACTGCCTCGGCACACCAGCCAGCATAATAAAGGACCTTACACATACTTTCTTTCATCTTCTTCTGTCGGGAAAAAAGTACAAAATTCTGAGAACATGTATCAACAACAGCTTCTTCCCTACTGCCGTCAGACTTTTGAATGGACCTACCTTGCATTAAGTTGATCTTTGTCTGCACTCTAGCTATGACAGTAACACTACATTCTGCAGTCTCTCCTTTCCTTCTCTATGAATGGTATGCTTCGTCTGTATAGCACGCAAGAAACAATATTTTTCACTATATATTAATACATGTGACAATAATAAATCAATTCAAACCAGATCAAAATTAATGTTTGATAACACCCCTGTGAAGCATCTTTGGAAATGTTTCTACTTGAAAGGCGCTACGTAAATAAAGATTGTTGTTTCTGGAACCTACTGAAATGAGTGGCAGTGTCCAACTGACTGAGAAACAGGTCTGAGTGGGAGAATATATTGGAAGATTATTTGAAGTTGCTATTTTAATTTTTTTTTGGATTTAACATAAATTTTATATACCCAGGTGTTCATGTGATGCACAGAACCTCAGAATCCAAATGACTATTTTAATTTCTGCTAAGTGCTTCTTTTGATTTCCATCCTGAATCTCAGCAACAAGCAGGATCGCTGTCTAATCAGGTCCCTTTATTCAAATCTAACCTTTGGCTTACAACAGAGTTAGTTCTGGCAAATAATTCCGAAGCCAGTGAAATATTAATATTCACTTCAATTATTTATAGTGGGTGGAACATTGTATCCCAAATGAGAGGGGATCAGAACGAGAATATTGATTAAAAATAGAAACAGAAAATGTTCAAAACACTTAATGGGTCTGACAATGTCTGTGGACTGACAGACAAAGTTTACATTCCAGGTCGATGAGTTTCCATCCAAAGTGAACCGGACGATCATCGACCCCAAATATTGGATGGGATTTTCTGACCCCGTTTACCCCAAAACTGGAAAGTCCCACCTGAAGTCAATGGATCTTTGCGTGGTTCAACCGCCCCCACCTCCCCCACCCGCTATGATTCATGTGGGGGGCTGGATGGGTAAATTCCACCCCAATTAGCTGTTTCCCTCTTCACAGATGCTGCCAGACCTGCTGAGTATTTCCTGCATTTTTGGTATTCATTTCAGATGTCCAGCATTCGATGTATTTTGCTCTCTCTTTTGAATATTTGTTGCAATTTTTCGCGAACAAGCTGAAAGCATTATTTCAAACAGTTATTAGTTTGATACAGAGTATTCCATCCCTTCCAACCGGTAAAATCTTCCAGTCCCGCTGGAGAGAACTCTCCACAGTGGGATGGATGAACCACGCCAAAAAGCTGTAGTCATCTGTGGGATGTTCCTGTCAGTGGCCGGTGGCAAGTTGCTTCCGTTGCTGGAAAACACGCTGTGTGGAGAGTGGGAGGGTTGGGGGAAGCATGGAAAATTGTGTAGAAAATTATATAGGAATTGAAATATTTGTCGTGTTTCTAACAAACTGGATGGGCATGGTCAACTTTGCTCCCTGCCTATTCTGAAAGTTCAGATATACTTACAAGTACCATTGAAATAATGGACTAAATAGTCAGTTGTAAAGTATTCAGAGGAGAATTGTCCAGTTAGTCACCAACCTCTTAACTGGTGGAAGGAATACATTTCCTGAGCCTTCCAGTATTGAAACGCACACTGAAAATGAAGGGAGACAATAGGATACAAAACAAGGCTGATTATCGGACAATAGAGATGGGTTGGTCAGATGGGCAGAGCAGGAACAAAAGGTATCAAAGTTTTGACAAAGGGTCATCTGGACTCGAAACATCAACTCCTTTCTCTCCTTACAGATGCTGCCAGACCTGCTGAGATTTTCCAGCATTTTCTCTTTTAGTTTCAGAGCGTATCTAACCCTGATAAGTGTGAGGTGATGCACTTTGGAAGAAGAAACAAGACAAGGGAGTATTTCGTGAATGGTAGGACACTGGGAAGCCCAGAGGAACAGAGGGAGCTTGGGGTAATTATTCCCAGATCCCTAAATTCGGCAGGGCAGGGGAATAGGATAATTAAGAAGGAAACCTGACAACTTTTAAAAGATATTTGGTTGAGCAATTGTAATATCATAATATCCAAGGACATGGAACAAATGCTGGAAAATGGGATTAGCACGCTTTTAGTGGTAGATGTTGTTGGTGCAGAATCGATGAGCTGAAAAGTCTTTCTGCACTCCATGGGCGGATTTTAACGGCCTCACTCAATAGAAACCAGGAATTCCCATCCGAGATCAATGATCATTTCTGTTGTCCGCCTCTCGCGTGTTCTGATTCTATGGTGGGCGAGTTGATAGAATTCCGATGTCTGACTCAGTGAGATCAAGACCTTGAATTGATGATATGGTGCAAGATGAAGAGTTTGCCAAGAATGGAAGCTTTAACAGTGAATCAGATCTGACACAACGTCAATGTACCCAGAGACACTGAAAGGATATCCAGAATGTGTTGAAAAAAAGAGGACGTTAATCAAAGTTGTTGGTTTCAAACCAGTTGAAAACACTTCAATTCACAATCAACTAATAGTATAATGGTTGCATTTTGGAAGTCTGGGTAAAGATACATTGAATCTCTCTTCCTGCCAACACATTAAATAATTTCACTTTACCAACATCTGCCAATTGGAGTTGCAGTTTCCTTTCTCTTGTATTGTAATGTACAATGAACTGGTATAAATTGATCATGTCAGAATATACCACCCACATCTACCTCTTTACACCCCACTATTTATTTCTTTCTCCTTTCAAACACTTCAATTCTCAGATATGAACATGATCCTTGAATCCCAGTCCCAGTCCAGCAGGAGGCCACTTGGCCCATCAAATCTGTACCAACCACAATCCCACCCAGGCCCCATCCTCTCAACCTCATGCAGTTAACCTAGCCATTCCCCCTGACACCATGGTGCAATTTAGCGTGGCCAATCAACCTAACCCGCACATCTTTGGATTGTGGGAGGAAACTGGAGCACCCGAAGGAAACCCGTGCAGACACGGGGAGAATGTGCAGATCCCACACAGACAGCGACCCACGGCCGGAATTGAACCTGAGTCCCTGGTGCTGTGAGGCAGCAGTGCTAACCGCTGTGCCACCGTGATGCCCAAATGACGTTGAAAGGGATTCTCATATTTCTTCTCTTTCTGATGCTGTCTCCAAGAAGATATTTTGTTTTCCAGCAAACTTGTTCCCTTCTCTCTATAAAGTGCAGTCTAGTCAGGATTACGATATTGATCCTGCAAACTTAGAGGCTCTTTACATTCTCGAAAAGAGAATAAGCAAGAAAAACGAAGGCATTATCAGATCAGTCATCATTCTGTCACCTCTAAGCTCCGGTATCTTTTATCAAGCCCATTAAGATGCCTATTGCCCTAAAAATAAGGTAACAGATCACTTACATTTGCAGTTTTTCGATGAAACCAACCTAATAACCTTCATTCCAGAATTCTGAATAATCCTTTAAGGACTGCTTTGGTAAGTGTTTTGTGAGCTAGTGTGTCCACTGGAGTATTTAGAATGAACCTAGTGTAAAACAGTTGTTGGAAACAGAGGCAGGAAAACTCGTAGCAGCAAAATATCCCCCCACTCTTCATTGACACTTATCAAATGTAGAGGCACAATCTTACTTGCCGTTCACACCATGCTCTCGCTCCATTCCTTGCAGCAGGGAAAATTCATTAGTAGTAAGATTGCGGTCTAGGTTTCTGAAATGCGCGGCTCAGTGGCACAGTGGTTAGCACTGCTTCTGCACAGCTCCAGGGATCCAGGTTCAATTCCCGCCTTGGGTCACTGTCTACGTGGAGTTTGCACATTTTCCCCATGTCTGCGTGAGTTTCCTCCAGCTGCTCCGGTTTCCTCCCAGAGTCCAGAGACTGTGCTAGCTAGGCGAATTGCCCCATGCTAAATTGTCCCTTAGTGCCTCAGGGTTAGATGTATTAGCAGGGAAAATATGAATATGTGGGATCTCAGAGTTAGGGCCTGTTAGGGATTTGTTCTTGGTGCAGACTCGATGGGCCGAATAACCTCCTTCTGCACTGTTTGGTTTCTGTGTACACTGTGGTGGAAGTGTACTGATTGCAAAAGAGGACAGACTAAAAGAGGAAGGAACATGTTCCAACTGAGCAGAGGTGGAAAGGGGAGATTTAATGATACTGCCATATGACCTCAGGGACAGACATTGCACATGAAGGAAACATAATCATTTCTGCCGGGATTCCTGCCGGGATCTGTATTGCCCATCTTTTAGGAATAAATACAGCATTTTTTAAGGTAAAGAAAATGGCCCAGGGTGGCTCACAGGAGCATCATCAAACAGACATTAACACCAAGACAACAGTGAGAAGTCTCATAACACCAGGTTAAAATCCAACAGGTTTATTTGGAATTAGAAGGCTTTGGAGCACTGCTGCCTCACAGCACTAGGGACCTGGGTTTGATTCCTGACTTGGGTCACTGTGTGTGTGTGGAGTTTACACATTCTCCCCTTGTCTGCATGCTGTGTGCGTTTCTTTCAGGTCCTCCGGTTTCCTCCCACAATCCAAAGATGTGTGAGTTAGGTGGATGGGAAATGCTAAATTGCCCCTTAGTGTCAGGGGGATAGGGCCTGGATGGGATTGTGGTCGGTGCAGATTCAATGGGCAGAATGGTCTCCTTCTGCACTGTAGGGACTCTGTGCCTATACATTCGGCATTACAAAAGGCTTCATGCTTTTGCAGATACAACTTACATACTGTATACTTTACAATTCTAATGATTGCATAGGATTTCAGAGTCACATCGCTATAAAGCAACAATAGTGTGGCATGGGTAGTTTCACCAATGACTCCTTATTGTACTGCACCGCACAACCTTTGCTTCACAAGGTCAGGACAGGAACCTTGGAACAAACACTGACAAATTAATCACAAAATAATCCCAGAAGCAGCAGCGCATCCTCCATTCCAAGGAAGTTCTTCATTAAAATGATTGTGCACTGCCATATCAAATCAAAAATAGAAAATGGGGACTTTGCTAACTTGCCAATGGGGTGATCAGAACATTTGATGGAATTCCCATCTCATTTCTATTGCATTTAAACATTCCATAGGGTTCAGTTGGATTTAACTGTATTAAAAGCTACGACAACGGCGCTTCCCAAACTTTTCCCCACTGTGACCCCACTTCGATATGCTTAAGTTGATGTGAACAAAGTGTGCTGGTGGCCTGATGCTGAGAGTTGGGAGTGGAGGGAGAGAGATGGGGGTTCAGGTCGGGGGTGTGGGATGATGAGGATACGGAGGGAGTGCTTGTGTAACTTGCAATTACTGTAAGTTAGGTGACAAGAATTCTGTAGTGTGTAGTGTGTAGTGTGCTGGTGTCTGGGGCTCAGAGACTTTAGAAGTGGAAACTCAATCACTGAGTATGTGTAAGACAGAAATCAATAGATTTCAGATGACTAATGACATTAAGGGATATGAAGATCATGCAGGAAAGTGATATTGAGGTAGATGATAGACTGGAACCTGTAGAATAACCTAATCTATTTCCTATCTTCCTGGATTGCATTTCTGCCTCTCGTAACTGTGTAGACTTGGATATAATCCAAAAGTAGTGATCCCAGTCTGAAGTCTAGCTACAGGCACACTGCTCAATCGACATGGAAGTTCACATTCTCATGATTTGCACACTGTATGTAAGGGCTGATGTAAAGACCCATGTTAAAATCATTTCTGTCCTGCCAATTGAGTCATGGAGTGTATATATTTGACAAAGTAGTGTGTGCCAGAGAATGCACATTGTCTTGCTCCACATCTAAGTGCACAGTAAATTAAACAACATGCTTCCAGTTGAGAACGAGTAGTTAAAATTCAGGCTGCAATATATGCTAGAGGAGAAACATCAAAGATCAGCACGATGGCAGAGTGGTTAGTGCTGCTATCTCACATCGCCAGGGCCCTGGGTTCAATTCCCAGCTTGGGTCACTGTCTGTGCAGAAACTATATGTTCTCCCCATGTCTGCGTGAGCTTCCTCTGCGCGCTCTGGTTTCAAAAGTCCAAAAGACAAGTTGGTTAGGGGCATTGACCATGCTAAATTCTCCCTCAGTGTACCCAAACAGGCACCGGAGTGTAGTGACTAGGGGGTTTTCACGATAACTTCATTACGGTGATATGTAAGCCTACTTGAGACACCAATAAATAAACTTTAAACTCCTTCCAGCTCCCTGATCCAGTCACTTGCCATTTTACTCACTCACATTGCCACTCGCTGCACCCCATCTCCTGAGGGCAACATAGTGAACAATGATGGATCAAATTCAAGGGAGAGAAATGGGGAGAAATGGAAGATCAAGAAATGATCTTCTGATAACTAACCAAACGCTTGTCACACAGTGCCCTGGAGAGTTGTATTTCTTTCAAAGTGGCCCATTGAGAGAACTTAACAAGAATATTTCATTACAGTCTCAGACCTTGCAACCCCAAAATTTGTCTTGTGACCCCAAAATGAGTCATGACCCACGGTTGGGATCCCATGGTGTATAACATCAAAAAAAGCATGAATTTCAATAGCTAGCTGTTTAAAAGTTGAAAAGTATATGAATGTGACTTAATTCTAAGGACAACGAAACAATAATGATTTGATGGAGCACAATATTCTGTGACAATCATAAAATCCCTGCAGTGCAAAAGGAGATCATTTGACCTATCGAGCCAGCATTGACTTTCTGACAAACCCAGGTCCTTTCCCCCTGCCCTACCCCATACCCCATATTGATTAACTATTGATTTCTATGTTTCCTGCGTGCTTGTTTCCCAATTACCACCATTTTGCTTTTGAAACTCAAGAGGAAGTGAAAACAATGGTTTTTGAATGAATCTCTGCTCATGTGTAATTGTCTCAATCCTACTTCAGTGGCAGGTCAGTAGTTTCTTGGATGAGTTGTTGCTTTTAGTTGAAGTGAAGGTAAGCAAAGGTTTTCTCAGTAAACTGTGAAGTCAAATTTTTAGGAGATCGGTTCTCAGGAAAACTTAAAGTTGGAACTGGTGGTGGAGAGTCCACCTCCCAGTTTGAAGGCATTGGATTACCTTGGCTGCTTAGTCAGACTGTAGCTGATTCAAGAGCCTTCCAATGATCTCTTTATCTCTTGAGAGATGGTTCTTGCTGTTTTGAAAGCAGGCAAATACATGGCTGGCTCACTCATGTAACCTGTCACAAGTTCAAAGTTCTTTTCCAAATGAGGTTGATGCCAACTTGAGCAGGATTTTCTGACTGAACTCTGCCTGTAGACCTTTGCACGGTTCTATTCCATCTGCTATACTTCTCGTGGTGGGTGGGATGGGAAAATTCCACTCAAAATGTGATGCCCTTCAAATCTTGAGATTTTGAGTTATTGGCTGGGATTTTCCGCTTCCCGTTCTTTTCAGGCAGATTTGGTGATGGGAGAGGGAAGTCTTGCCATGATTGCCCTTGTCCTCTGTCAGGGATGTAATGGAAATCCTGATGTTCAATGTCAGGAACACAATTATAATAACTTTGAATCTCATTATCTACCCTTTGTGCCCGATCATCCCCTGTCATTAGATAATCCACTCCCTTCCATGTGAGAGCAAGCCGGTATGAATTACAACTGGTCTCCCACAGCACGCACCTGGTGGGGAGCCTTCCCAGAGGAGCTCAGGTGAATTCATTGCTCAGGAGAGTGAGAGCAATGCCCAGGCACTGCTCAGGTACAGTTCAACTTTTGTGCACCACGAGAGCTTTGAAAAATAGTTCCCCTTTCTTGAACAAGCCAAATTGCTGGTGTTGGGCACAATTGAAGACTGCCTCTGCTTGTGTGACACTGTGGGATCCAATCCTTGAAGCTTTTTTGCACCATGTCCATAACAATGTGATGATGAAAACCACGATTATTGCCAATGGCTTAACAATGCTGCTTTTTCTACTCATATTCAGACTCTGCAAAGAAAAGGTAAAATTCCATCCTTTGTATTTGAATGACCCACTTAATTTGAAATGATGCTTTTGAATTAGTCATAGACGTTTACAGCATGGAAACAACCCTTCGGCAGAGCTTCTTTTTTTGCTGCCCTTTTATTTTAAAACCACTAATTCCAATTGCCTGCATTTGGCCCTTATCCCTCTATACCCATCATACCCATGTAACTATCTAAATACTTTTTAAAAGATGAAATTATACTCGCCCTACTATTACCTCTGGCAGCTTGTTCCAGACACTCACCACCCTCTGTGTGAAAAAATTGCTCCTCTGGATACTTTTGTACTCTCCCCTCTCACCTTAACCCTATGCCCTATAGCTTTAGACTCCCTTATCTTTAGGAAAAGATATTGATTATCTATCTTGTCCATGCCCCTCATTATTTTATAGACCTCTTTAAGGTTACCCCTCAGCCTTCTACACTCCAGAGAAAAAAGTCCCAGTCTATTCAGCCTCTCCTTATAACTCCATCCATCAAGTAGCATCCTAGTAAATTTTTTCTGCACTTTTCCTAGTTTAATAGTATCCTTCCTATAATAGAGCAACCAGAATTGCACACAGTATTCCAAGTACGGCCTTTCCAATATCTTGTACAACAGATTGTTGTACAAGACATTGTCATTTGGTAGGATTTTCTGGCTCTGCTCACCCCAAGAATGAAAAATTCAACACACCTTTACATGGTCCTGTCTTGCCTGCTATGATTCCCTTGGCAAGTGCGATGGGAAAGTTCCACCCACTGAATCTGCATCAGTCTGGAAAAATTCCTTTTCTTCCCTCTTGAGATGGGGAGTGTTTGAATTCACAAGAGAAGTCAGGTGATCAAGGGGGTGCTGGGGTGGAGGTATAATTCTCTAGCCTTCTGTGGTGACTGAGAATATACAGAGAGAATATATTGGTCCTGAAAAATTAAATCCTGAAGTAATGAGGCTCCACACTTGCAAAATCACATTTTCAGGACCAGTCAGTGATGATTCTTGGTAGTAATTCAGACTCATTGCACCATTGAAAGTTAGCAAAAACATGGGCTTGAATCATATATCCGTACATGCCAATGGGATTTTCTCATCTTGCTGCAGTGAACACAGATTTAGCTGGACGCCAAATTCTCTGACCTTGCTGGCATGGGCATGTGGGGGCATGGCATGAATGGCCAGGGAGATTGTGCCCATAATTTCATCAGCCCTAAGATTGTTTAGATTTGCTTGTATACATATATCAAGTTTGTATATTATCACAATCTCATGCCCTTTGCATATTTTAATGCCAATTCTTTTGGTGAAGTGCTGGCATAGCAAATCCTGTGAACAATAGAGTAAATCGAAAAGCCACATTTGAATTTGCATACTTCACCGCACATCAGCAAAAGTCAGGGTTTACTGTCTGATTTACAACATGTTAACGATGTACACTGGTAGCCCTGCCTTTGCCCTTAACACAAATTCTGGACCATCAATAATTATAATAAAACAAGACTGAAATACTCTGTAGATGAACAGGGAGACATAGAGAGGGAACCACAGCATTGAAATAACAGGAACTCCAGTGATTTTTGTTCGCTGTTTGAACTGAACATAAAATTCAGATGGATGAAGAGAGAGGCAGCAAGACAGTAAGGAGAGAAAGAAATAAACTATGGGGCTCCCTGGGTTAAATGGAAGTTACTGAGAAGGGAGAGACATACAAACATGGTAGCAATGCTGAAAACTAAGTATAAAGATGCAAATGGAAAACAAAAGACATACCTCAAGCAATCAAGGAAATCCAAACAGTGAAAAAAACAAACTGACACAAAGTGATAGAATCAGCAATTTTCATTTACAATGCAGTGTTTTATTGTCACTTTCAATTTGTCTATCGAGAGAGAAAAAAAAATTCTTCTGGAAGCAACAGCGCCTACTCAACCACAAACATTTGTCAGGTAAATCCTTAAGAAAATATTCACATTGATAGATCGAAGCCTTTATCCTCTCCTGCCCTCAGCACATTGAGATGTGGATACTGACTATGGAGGGAACTAAATGACAAATGCAATTCAAATGGTCACTTGGGAATTGAATATTGTTGAAAGGCATATGATGCACAAGCTTTTCATCTTGTACTCATCAGGAAGAACGCCAAACTTCAAACCACCACAACAATTGATGTCACAGGATGCTGACTGACTGGCAAGGTTAATGGTTATTTTCCCTGAACATCAAGCTGCCAAGAGTCCAAGAAGACATTGGGTGAGATTTTATGGCCTCGCTCATCCTGAAACCATAAAATCCCACCTGAGATCAATGGACCTTTCCATGGTCCACTCTGAGCAGCTCTGATTCCCATGAGGCGGTAAAATTTTGGCCATTGTGCCTCTCCCACAATTGAGTAATGCCGTGTATGAATTTCAGTGCTGGTGCCATGCCAAGTACATAAGCTGTGCATTCCAATGAATGGCTGATCAACAGATTGTGCATAGTAGGCAGAGTACAGATCATAATCAACTTGATTGGGCAGCACTTCTGAACACTCCTAAGTGCTCTAATATTTACACTGAAAACTAATTTAAAATAATCAATCATGCTCGTAAGACAGCTCAGCTATACTTGGAAGCAACGCACAGCTATGTGGTCTCTGCAATTAAAATAAATACATTCGAGCCTTGCACCATTTTTGGATTGTCCTGGAGCCTGGTGATTTTTGGTTCAACTTTGCTTTCTCCATGACAATGACTCAGCCAATCAGAGTTGATTACTACCCAATCAATTGGTATTCTTTTTCTCCTGTGGTGTAAATGGTTGTGATCACTTGAAATTTGGAATTCTTGCATTTGTCCTGATGAATGCAGGACAATAAGCCTCAGCACCATGCTTCTCTTTTCAACAATATGGGAGCATTTTAATTCACTTGATTTTGGGGTGTAGATATTACGAACAAAACTGTAGTTATTTCTATTCTGACTTGCTCTGAAGAGGCTGTGGTGAACCATCTTCTTAAATCACTATGGCGATAGTGCCCCTACGATGGTATTCTGTATGAATTTGATCCAGTGATAATAATAATGATTTATTGCCAAGTCAGTTTCAAATTCACAAATCCCCTGTGAAATGCTAAACTACATTAGATTTATTAACCTTTTTTAAATAAAAAATGGCAATTTTGAGAAAATAAATTCAGCAGTCATTTACTCAGAGTATTTGCTTATTTCTTGGACTTGTTTGAATGAAAAAATAATATGCTTGTTTGGAAGAATAGCACAGAGATGGGAAGGAGAAAGGGTATTGTTTTATTGATAGGATTCTCAAGCATCTTGCAGCTGATTTGTTATGGAAACATCGAAGGCAAGCATCCTTTAAACAAAGGTCAAAGGTAGATTTTGTATAGATCAAGGGGGGAGGCGAAAGCCTAGTAGTATTATCGCTAAACTATTAACCCAGAAACTCAGCTAATATTCTAAGGACCCAAGTTTGACATAGCAGGAATTCAATAAAAATAATATCTGGAATTAGGAATCTACTGATGACCATGAAATCATTGTCATGTGTTGTAAAAACACATTAGTTTCATTAATGTCCTTCAGGGAAGGAAATCTGCTGTCCTTACCTTGTTTGACTTGTATGTGACCCCAGACTCAGGGCAATGAGATTGTTTTAAATTCATTTGTGGGACATGGGTGTCATTACTTGGCCAGCATTTATTGCCCATCCCTAGTTGCCCTTGATCTGAGTGGCTCACTGGTCCATTTCAGAGAGCAGTTGGGAATTCAAAGTGCTACAGCCTTTTGCAATAAGCTACCCTAATTGAAAAAGCATGCACCATGTTCAGGTATTGTTAGGGTGGCATGGTGACATAGTGTTAACACTGCTTCTTCACAGCGCTAGGGACCTGGGTTCGATTCCTGTCTTGGGTCACTGTCTATGCGGAGTCTGCACATTCTCTCCATGCCCGCATGGGTTTTTTCTGGGTGTTCCAGTTTCCTCCCGCAGTCCAAAGATTAGGTGGATTGACCATGCTAGATTCTTCTCAGTGTACCTGAACAGGCATGGTGACTAGCGGATTTTCACAATACCTTCATTGCAGTGTTAATGTAACCTACTTATCACTAATAAATAATTTTTTAAAAATAAATAAATAAGTAATTGGTTTTCAGAATCATAGAATCCTGAAAGTGCAGAAGAAGATCATTCAGCCCATCGATTCTGCACTGACCACAATTTCACCCAGTCCCTTTCCCCATAACTCTATGCATTTACCCTAGCTAGTCCCCCTGACACAAAGGGGCAATTTAGAATGGCCAATCAATCCATCTAACCCGCATATCTTTGGATTGTGGGAAAAAACTGGAGCGCTTGGACAAAACCTACACAGACATGGGGAGAACATGCAGACTCAATATGAAGACACAACCCAAAAGATTTAAAGAGCTGTTAGAAGTTTGTAAATTGGTTAATAACTGGTGTTCAGCACTAACAGAACACTCTTGTTATCAAGGACATTTCACTTATTAGAAGCATCAATCGCTAGGGTGCTAAATCAAAGGCTTCTTCACGAAGCAGGGTGCATGAAATATCAGATTCAGTCATGAAGCCTTAAGCAAAAGCAACTGAGAAACTATAATAAAACATGTGCTTCACAATACTGTTTTAATCGTATAATCTCTTTCAAGTCTTTTGATTTTGTTGGTAATTTTTAAAATTTTTTCACTGGATGTGGGAATCGCTGGCTGAATCCACATTTGTTGTACATCCCTAATTGCCCATGATCTGGCAGCTTGCTAGGTCACTGTGAAGGGCAGTTAAGAGACAACCTATTGCTGTTGGTGTGAAGTTACATCTAGACCAGACATGGTAAAGATGGCAGATTTCCTTCCCTAAAGGACTATTAGTGAGCCAAATGGATTTTTCTGACAATTTATGATAGTTGTTATGGTCATTATTAGTGAGACTAGTTTTATAAGGCAGATTTATTAATTGTATTAAAATCCCACCAGCTGCCATGATGGGATTTATATCCATGTCCCTGCAACATTAGTCTGCATTTTTGGATTATTAATCCAGTTAGATTACCACCTTGCCACCATTTCCTCTGTAGACCCTGACATTGGAGTAACTCTGAGGGTTACCTGAATCATACTGATGTCTTAGGAGATAACGGCTGAGTGATATTATCACGAGCCTATTAATCCAGAAACTCAACTAATATTCTGGAGACCCGGGTTCGAATCTCGCCATGGCAGATGGTGGAATTTGAATTCAATTAAAAAAATCTGGAATTAAAAATCTAATGCTGACCATTGTCAATTGTCAGGAAAATCTGGTTCACTAATGTCCTTTAGGGAAGGAAATCTATGGTCCCTAGCTGGTCTGGCCTGCACGCGACTCCAGAGCCATAGCAATGTGATTGGCTCGCATCTGACCTCTGAACAAGGGCATCTAGGGATGGGCAATAAATACTGGTCAGTTAGTGATGCCCATTGTCCCACAAATGAATTGTAAAAAAATTGGCCAAGTAAGCCAATCCACCTATACATCTTTGGACTGTGGGAGGATACTGGAGCATCTGAAGGAAACCTAAGCAGACATGGGGAAACACGAGGTGACACAGACAGCCATCCAAGGTTGGAATTGAACCCGGGTCCCTGGCACGGTAGGCTGTAACCATTGTGGATCCATGCTGTCAAAATTCTGGAACTCCCTTCCCAAAAATCCTGTGGCTGTACCTACAACGCAGGGATTGCTGTGATTCAAGAAGGCAGTTCACCATCACCTTCTCACAATAATTAGGGATGGGCAATGAATATTGGTCTGAACAAATCCCATGAAAAAATATTTTATTGAAAATCTACTCCAAACTCCGAATCCAGTATCACTGTAATGGCTCCTGTTTATTACAGCCACAACAGAAACTGACTAAATCTTAGTATTCCCCTGACATTCTTCAGCGGCTAATATTTGCGATCTTTCTTCTAGTTAGTGAGTCGCAGAATAAAGATTGCAATTTATAAGTCTGCTTTAAAGACTGCTTGTTGTCTTGAGTGGTAATCAGTGAGCAGCAGCAATTAATTATAGACAGTGTTAATGCCAAGATCTGTTGCTTCCTTGTGTTACATGACTCATGTTTATAGAGCACGCCGCTTAATGAAAAACTGGTTGACCATTTATAATTGGCTCTGTCGGAGCCTTTAAACCTCTAGCTGAGAGGCTGATTGCAATGGATGTCAAGGTAAGAGCCATGGATCCACATTTCAACGACCCTTTCAGTATAATTAGAGACCTTTTCTCCTCCATGCAGATGGATTCAGCACAATTAAGACAAGCGCTAATTCTGACTGCAACTATCTATTTAGAAGATTACATACCGCACTACACAGTCAGAAGTGCAAGGCCTGCTTGAAAGTCCAGTACATTTTGACTCTGTTCCATCAGACACTTGCATTCACTGTTATATAACACATATATGCTATTTTTTAGGAGAAAGTTTGGCTAATGACAATTTCTTTGGCCATACAATCTCTAAGAACTATAGCTGACATTCCAGTTGTGCTTTGGAAGAGAGGAGTTTTGTACTTGCTAAAGTGTACAGGGCTAACCTTGCTGGATTTTGCGCGCAGGCCCTCAGTACATGTACAGAGTGGGATCGTGGCCTGGCTGAGGCTTGCCAGGGTTTGACAGTTCAAAGATGCAGAGGATTTGGTCTGCGATGCTGCACCGGAGATGCTTCCTCAGCAGGCGCAATAAAGGAGGGTCATCCTGCTTTGTTTCTCCACAGAAATTCAAATTCATCCTGGAAAGTGTTCTGCCATGTACCAGGGTGAGGGGTGTAATGAAAATCAGCCAGGTTAACAAAGCTGAAAAGGGACAGAATTTCCCTTCTTTTCAATTATTTTCCCCTTTTCTCCTGAACATGCTGGGATACCATTCGACAGCATGGATCACTATAAGGAACAATATAGGACTGAGCTGTGTCTGTGCTATCACTTTGAGTTTCCTTTCAATAGAGAAAGTTAATTGGGAGTTTCATTGTTTGACATTTATTTCAGGGTGCTCTTGACACAGCAATAGGGGAACTGAGTTTTATGTCTCATTTTTAAGATGTCAAATTAGTTTTATAAATTCATATTTTGATACAATGTGGATTGAGATGGGAATGCCTCTTGAAAGAAAACAATCTATTTAAAAAAGTTCTCCTAATTGGCTCCTGTATGGCCTTAGATTAGAAAGAATGCAGCAGAGGCTTGTACATCGAAACCATGCAGTAATATTATAAAATTGTGGGGCATTCCCTGAACAATGCTTGTTGGATTCCCTTCCCCCTCCTTCAATTAGACTAGTTTCTTCCTCCTTTCAATGAACAAGCTTGCACACATTTGGAGAATACGCTTTGTGAACTCAAACTCTGTACATGAAACTGAGTTTCACTCAGATTCTGCAATACAGAATAAAATCACAGAACCACAGAATGCTACAGTGCAGAAGGAGGCCATTCAGCCCATCGAGCCCACACTGACTCTCCAAAGAGCATCTCAACTATGCCCACTTCTCTATGTGCCTCCAATTCCTTTACTCCCTACACCTATCATAGCCAATCCACCCAACCCTCACATCCCTGGATATTAAGGGACAATTTAGTGTAGCTAATTCACCAAACCTACACAACTTGGATGCTAAGGGGCAATTTAACATGGCCAATCCACCTAACCTACTCATCTTTGGATTGTGGGAGCTAACCGGAGCACTTGGATGAAGCTCATACAAACATGAGGAGAACGTGCAAACTCACTGGATACAGTCACCTAAGCCAGGAATTGAACCCGGTCCCTGGCACTGTGAGGCATCAGTGCTAACCACTGTGCCACTGTGCCACCCAAATCCATTAACATTCGTTATTAAGAGGTCATGATTAACTCTTTTACGCTTGAAATGCCAATGATTAATAATCAACAAACTTGCAGCACTTTGGATAGAATAGTAGGCTAATGGAAGCCACTTGACTTTGTGTCAGAAATTGTGTGCATTAGTTAGATTATTTCCATCTTCATTTTAATGGTAATAATGAAAAAATGTAGGAAAAAAATATTATTAAATAAGAATATGCTCATCAATGTATTCTCTCAGTGCACCCCAGATTTTCATGTCTTCAGTCACAGGCATAATTCATCAAAACATAGAATCCCTACAGTGCAGAAAGTGGCCAGTTGGCCCATCAAACCTACATTAAAAGCAATCCCCCCAGGCTCTATCCCTGTAACACCACATATTTACCCTGCTAGACACCCCCCCCCCTTTCCTGACACTAAGGGGCAATTTAGCATGCCCAATTAAGCCAACCTGCACATCTTTGGAATGTGGGAGGAAACCCGCGCAGACATGGGGAGAACATGCAAACTCTACACAAAAAGTCACCTGAGGCCGGAATCAAACCCAGGCACTTGGCGCTATGAGGCAGCAGTGCTAATCCACTGTGTCACTGTGCCTGCCCTCTTTGAATTGTTAACAATGAGGTAATGGAGATGTTGGGGAATTTATCTTGTGCTTATTGTTACCTCTAGGAACTTGGTTTGCATGCGTTTTGGGGGCGGTGGTACAGCCTTTCACTATTTCTATGCAATGTCATGGCAGCAGAGTAGCTGTGGGTGGCAACAAGAACAGAAAATGCTAGAAAATCTTAGCAGGTCTGACAGCATCTCTAGAGAGAGAATAGAACCAACATTTTGTGTCAGGATCATCGTTCGTCAGAGCGGATGAAGCTCTGATGAAGGGTCATCCACACTTGAAAGATTGGCTTTATTCTCTCTCCACAGATGCTGTTGGACCTGCTGAGATTTTCCAACATTTTCTGTTTTTGTTTCAGATTCCAGCATCTGCAGTATTTTGCTCATAGCTGTGGGTGGCGGTGGGGAAGGGAGTGGTATTGGGTGAGGGGAATGACGGAGAGGGAGGATGGCAAACTGGGGATCAGTTGTCACATGGCTGAATGGAATAGGTGGCCAGTTTTGTCTCTTATATGTTTGTACGTGATTGCAGTATATGCACTGGTATAATCCTATTTAATAGGCTAGCCATACTAGAAGTTTGCCTTGACGTAAGATGCTTCTGCTAGACATTGATACAAACTGTATGACAGCATAATGTGAGTGTGATTTCACCCCGTGATACTTTGGCAATTTCCTTGTGGTATTGGCTGTCCAATTGATACATTGAACATATAATATTTTAGCATTGAACTCTGCTAATGCAACTTCATTAATCAGTTTTTGGATACTGCTGATCTGAACTCTGCCTATAAAATTTTGTTCTACTTGACAGAGGATGATGTACAAAAGTATTATCACTATTAGTCCAGAAACTCAGCAAATGTTCTGGGGACCCAGGTTCAAATCCTGCCACGGCAGATGGTGGAATTTGAATTCAATAGATAAAAATCAGGAATTAAGAATCTTTTGATGACCGTGAAACCATTGTCGATTGTTGGAGAAACTCATCTGGTTCACTAATGTCCTTTAGGGAAAGAAATCTGCTATCCTTACCTGAAGTGGCCTACATGTGACTCCAGAGCCTCAGCAATGTGGTTGTCTCTTATTAAATATGGATGGGCAAATAAATGCTGGCCAGCCAACGATGTGCAGGTCCCACAAATGAATAAAAAACATGCCAGCAATAGCTGTCATTTTGGCATTATTTCAAATGGAATCTGCAATATAACAATTCCCTGGGTACAAAATAGAAACAGATAATGCTGGAAATTCTCAGCTGGGCTCACAGTATCTGTGGAGGGAGAAACATTTCAACATCTCAGGTTATCGAGATTAAGAATTTTAAAGTTTATTTTATTAACGCCACTGATAGGCTTACATTAATACTGCAATGAAGTTGCTGTGATCTTCCCCACACTCCAGTGCCAGTTCAGGTGTACTGAGGGAGGATTTAGCATGGCCAATGCACCTAACCAGCACATCTTTCGGACTGTGGGAGGAAACGGGAACACACAGAGGAAACCCATGCAGACACGGGGAGAACGTGCAGACTTCATACAGGCAGTGACCTAAGCCAAGAATCAAGTCCTGGTCTCCTGCACTGTAGAAAGGCCAAATTACAAGTCACCAAGAAATTTAAGAGGGGCAAAAGAGATTAATTAAATTACAACATTGTGATTGAATGGTGCATTCTTGGGATTTTGAAAGAATGGAGAATGTGGGGGTGATAAGGAGATTGTAAAAGAAGAAAGGAGTCCCACAGTTTCTAGATTTTGAGAGGAATGAATGAAGAGACTATTTCACTGCCAAGAGAATATGGAAATCTGAGAGATATGAGAAAGATTAGAATAGATAGAGATAAATCCATCAAGGCTTTCCTTGTGACTTTTCCAGGAATTATTGAGAGGTGTGAGAGCAATCTCAACAAATAAGGAAGCAACATTTGACTTCACTAGATTCTGGGTAGATGTCCATCTCAGGCAGTGCCATCATTGCAATGGTTATGAAGAAGAATGTGCATAAGAAATGGTTGATCCATTTTATGCCACTATTAGAGTTTGCACTGGTTGAAAAGTTAAAATTTAAAAAAATTTCAAATTCAAGCCAAACCTGCCTTGAACCACGCACTTCCGTGTTTTTTTTTTTAACAAAGGCAGGACATGATCACTGGGACATGTTGCCAATCAACTCTCAAGAGGTCAATGAAAAGTTTTAATGAGGTTTAATGAAGTTGCCCACTTTAATGTGCTTTTTATTTTTAACCCATATCAGCGGAGTAATCTTGCTGGTGAACTAACATGAGAAGTATTCAATGCAGGAGGGAAGTGCCTTTTCAGCATTGCTTGTGAGTCAGAAACAATAGGAATGTTTCTCCCATGTCCAAGAAGCTATACTGTAAACCCCACCCCATGAACAATTGGCGACCTACCACCACTATTATTCTGTCCCCACCTGATGCTCCCCATTACCCATCATCCATGGTCAATGTGCACCCAATCTCATTCCCCTTATCCCCATGGACTTCATATCACCATGTCTTCCAATCACCATGCTGGCTACACTCTATCCCCTTTGAAATCTTCCCATCCAACCTTTAGACTTATCGCGCCTCTACTGTATCCATCTTCTAAAGTCATTCCTCCCAACAAACAACCAACCTGTCAATCATAAAATCATAGAATCCCTACAGTACAGAAGGCGGTCATTCAGCCCATCGAATCTGCACTGACTACAATCCCACTCAGGGCCTAGTCTCATAACCTCACCCATTTATCCTGCTAATCCCCCTGATGTTAAGATCAATTTAACATACCCAATCAACATAATCCGCATATTTTTGGATTGTGGGAGGAAACCAGAGGAATCTGGTTGGCTATTGGGTGGCAAATCTGGCAAAAACCCTGGAAACACTTCTGGGGATTTCCAGTCCGAAACCTCTCCTGTCTGCTCCTGACAAATGCCTCGGTGCATCCCAGGACCACGGGGCTTTTGAAAAATTGTAACGATTGGCATTTTGATTGACCCTTACTGCAGAGCAAGGAGAACATCAGGCTGCCGTGATTTACATTACACCGCTGCACTGACACTGGCGTTGTGTGTGCGCTGTGTGTGTGTATGTCGCCTGATTCGAAGAACACTGAGTATGTGCGAAATTGTTAAAAAAAAACAGCATTGAGTGGAGTTGGATGATGAGGAGAGAAGATAATTGTCTTGACAGGAAAACAGAATCAGAGAGAGAAGTGAGCCTGGAGAAATCTTTTGATTACTCGAAAAGGGTCAAAAGGTGAACCATCAACTATAGCATAGACAGAATGATTTGAGAGGAAAACAGAAAGACAAGAACATAGCTTTGGCAGGAGGTTATATAATAGTCTCTTATTTAAGGCAGCCAGATCCTATCAAAGGCGTTCAAAGTGTCCATGGCAATGAAAGGCGACTTATTTTTAAAGTGATCAAGTACAGGGTTCCAGAGGTATATGACACCGGCAAGGTTTCAAAATCATCTCTTATTTTAACGTGAGCCATTATAATCAATTGCACAATTTGATTCTGGGCTGCTTACACTGAGGTAAGTTTTACACCAACTTTTCGGTCAAGACATGCCATGTGAAACTATTAAAAATATTGTGATACACCGGCAGCCAGGCATAGGCAGCTAATTAGCTGGTCCCTGAAGGCTTTGTGTGAATGCGCACACACAGACCGAGCCTAGTATTTATCTACCATCACACAGCAGTGACAAACAAGGCTGCATCTGCCCAGTTACAATGAGAAATGACATTTCATATTGGTACATTGCTGTCAACCATAAACAGCAA
The DNA here is from genome assembly GCA_024679065.1 of Sphyrna mokarran. Taxonomy (NCBI): domain Eukaryota; kingdom Metazoa; phylum Chordata; class Chondrichthyes; order Carcharhiniformes; family Carcharhinidae; genus Sphyrna; species Sphyrna mokarran. The sequence goes on along the minus strand of JAGIQG010000020.1, from coordinate 14,624,812 downwards.
TATCCGATTTCAGTGGGCTTGCACTTTGCATGTCACAGTTTTGGATCATTCGAGAAGGGCAGAACAATTTGTGCTCTAATAGGGTTCCTGAAATAACCCAACTGTCATGTAAATATTCTTCAGCCAGCAAATACTAGACAGTGCTGTCCACTTGTGTCACAGTTAGTTCTGCATGTACAAATACGCTTCATCTGAACGCATAGGTTCATGGCTAATTAAGCCATCTTGCTGTTCAAAATTAATTTAATTGTGTGAGTGCAGTATTCCCAAAGGATCGTACAGAATTGTAGTCTCTTTGCATCCCAATACGTTTTAGATGGGATGTGGGTCAAAACTGGCATTTGTACATCATGTTGACTGCAATTGATATGAACATCAACATCTAATGCATTCATTGAAGGAAACTTTTGTCTGAAGTAAAATTGCTTGAAATTTTGCTGAGTAACATTTAAAATTGGGTTTTAATAGATGTGATGCATCACGCAAACCAGCCTCTCATGCATTGACTCTGTCTATACTTCCTGCTGCCTCAGCGAAACAGTTAGCATAATCAAGGACATCGCGCACCACTATCACACTCTCTCCTACCTTCTTCCTTTGGGAAAAAGGTACAGAAGTCTGAGCTCTCATACCAACTGACTCAAGAACAGCTTCTTCCCTGTTGCCATCAGTTTTTTGAATGGATCTACCTTATGTTAGGTTTATTTTGCTCTGTCCTAGCTATGACTGCAACACTACATTCTACATCCCGTCCTTTCCTTCTTCTCTATGACTCTATGAATGGTATGCTTTGCCTGTATAGCACGCAAGAAACAATACTTTTCAGTGCACACTTTCCAATGCACATGGCAATAATTAATCAATTCAAAATAAGAGAACCCTAGCTAGAACCCGACAACGCACGTACAGTGAAGACCACTGCAACATTCGAGCCAAAATAAGCAGAATTTGTGTCCAAAGTAACAGATTTCCATTCCATGACATTTAGGTATGCAACCCCCTCTTCAGATAAAAATACAATAAAAATAACGGTTGTATCAACATTTCAAGCTATGAAATGTACATGCAAAATTTTCATTTGTGATGGAATAGCTCTTTTAATTGAATGATAATAAACATACTTGGAGACAGTATCATGATCAATAATCCTGAAATTGTCCACCCCCCCATGCAAGCCCCCCGCCATGTATTAAATTGGACATGGAATAAAAGCATCATATTAAGTTTACAATTTCCGTGATGCATTTAAAGGAATTATTGGCTCGTTGCTAGGATTATTATCCTGATCATGTCACACATATTGCTTGCTGTACCATGTGACCTTTCATATTTACTGAAATATCAATAAGCTAAGTGTTCCATTAGTTTTTATCTGTCATGTCAAAAGGTAGGCTGAACACTCTTCCATGGAACAGTGCCTCTTTGCTGGAACAGTATATGTTCATTAGGCAGTTCAGTATATGTAGCTTGAGAGTGCGCACATACTGAGCACTCTGTCAAACAACCAAACTGGAGAATATTGTGTGAGTCAAGGTGAGTGATCTATGTAACTTATAAATGAACCACACAGCAAAACCAAAGAAGTCAGAAAGGTGACATTTCGAGTCCGTAGAATCTACAGTGCAGAAGGAGGCCATTTTGGCCCATCGAGCCTGCACCGACAATATTTCCACCCAGGTCCTATCCCCGTAACCACATGTATTTACTCTGCTGACCTTCCTCACATTAATTTATCATGGCCAATCTACCTAACCCCCACATCTTTGGACTGTGGGAGGAAACCAGAGCATCTGGAGGAGACTCATGCAGACCTGGGGAAAACATGCAAACTCCACACAGACAGTGACCCGAGGCTGGAATTGAACCTGGGTCTCTGGTGCTGTGAGGCAGCAGTGCTAACCACTGTGCCATGGTGCTGCCTCCTTTACCATTTCAACAAAGGGTCATATGGACTCAGAACGTCACTTCTTTTCTCTCCTTGGAGTTACTGCCAGACCTGCTGAGATATTCCAGCATTTTCTTTTTTGGTTTGAGATTCAAGCACCCATAGCAATTTGCTTTTATTAAGTCAGGGAGGTGATGAGCTCATTCACTGTCATGAATTGTCCATCACATATTTCAAAGTGATCATTTGGAATTATGCTGTTTACAAAGTAACAAAATAATATCAATTCATAGAATCTCTATATTTGCATAAGGAGGCCATTCACTCCATTGAATATGCACTGACAACAATCTCACCAAGGCATCATCCCCACATATCCACCCTGCTAATCCCCTAGCATTAAGACTCAATTAAGCATAGCCAGTCAACCTAACCCACACATCTTTGGACTGTGGAAGGAAACCCATGCAGGCATGGGAAGAATCTGTAAACTCAACAAAGAAAGTGATCCAAGGCTGGAATTGAACCTGGGACCCTGCTGCTGTGAAGCAGCAGTGCTAACCATTGTGCCACCATGCCACTCTGCTGTTCTTGTTTGACTTTCAAGAAAATTGGCATAATTTAAGATGATAAATCAAACAGCTGTTGTATGTTTCTTGCAGTGTTGTGGAAAAATGCATAATTGCATGAATTAGCTCATCTCTGCGTAGTCAATTGGAGTCCAGTTCTCATGTTTTTGCAGCCGTTATAGAGTCATGGAGGTTTACAGCATGGAAACAGGTCAATAGTGTTGAGATCTTGTTGCACTTGAACAAGTACTGCTTTGGTATCTCAAGTGTTGCGAATGGTGCTGAACATTGGACCATCATCGGCAAACATCCTCACTTCTGACCTTATGGAGGGAAGGTCATTGATGAAGCAGCTGAGGATGGTTGGGCCTGGGACACTATCCTGAGAGCGTGGGGGATCTGTAGCACCGAAGGAGGTTATAAAGTAGGAAGGGGAGAATGTGCAATCTCCGCACAGACAGTGACCCAAGCCTGGAATTGAACCTGGGTCCCTGGCACTAGAGACCTGAGTTCGATTCCTGGTTTGGGTCACTGTCTGAGTGGAGTTTGCACATTCTCCTCATGTTTGCGTGGGTTTCCTCAGGGTGCTCCAGTTTCCTTCCATAGTCTAAAGATGTGTGGTTAGGTTAATTGGCCATGCTAAAGTTACCCGTAGTGTAAAGTTGTGTAGGATAGAGGGATTAATGGGTAAATATATAGAGATATGGGGCTAGGGCTTGGGTGGGATTGTGGTCAGCACAGACTCAATGAGCCAAATTGCCTCTTTCTGTACTATAACGTTTCTATGATTCAATAGGAGGCAGCAATACTAACCATTATGCCATCCATGTGTCTGTGGGGGTTTCTTTCATGTGCTCAAGTTTCCTCCCACACTCCAAAGATGTATAGTTTAGGTGGATTGGCTATGCTAAATTGCCCCTTAACGTCAGGGGGACTAGGTAGGGTAAATGCATGGGGTTATGGGGATACGGACTGGGTGGAATTATGGTTGGTGCAGACTCGATGGACCAAATGGCCTCCTTCTGCACTGTAGGATCCTCCAATGTCAAGTATGCTGATGTCAATTCAAATTCACTTTCTTATTAATGGTTGCACTGTTTTCATTAGCAAGTTTCTAAAAATGTATTGAAAAGCAGAAAGGAAGAGAGAAATAAACTCTTGGAATAGAACTTTTGCAGTGTGAATGTGCAGAGGGGAGTTCATGTGCAATAATATTCTAGCACAGTTTCAACACTGGCCAATAAAGACTCATTGAGTAATGAATTAATATTAATGCAGTAGTACATCACGAGAAGAAAAATTAATAAAAATACAGCAGAAATACGGAAAAATCATTTGACATTTCATCTGGTCTAGTTTTATCCAATGCAATTACCAGTGCATCTCTGGTTCATCATTTAGCGTTCTATCAGGTTTTTCATTAGTACATTCTATAGGAGGTTTAATGAAATCCATCATCATTCTTCAGTTGAAAATTGTCATTATCTGGTGAAAAATATTAGACTGCTAGCTCCACCAATGATTGACTGGATAGAGAAATTATATTGCTAAGCCTTAAGGTTGGAGAAGTCCCAAACTCAACCTCTGGGGGACGATTTTACCAAAAGAAATGGCAGTACAAAATGAGTGTGAAAACGGGAAGAATATGCGCTTTTTCGGGGCAAGTTAAAAGTGGAATATTACCACACTCTGGGAAATAAAACTTGACAAACTTGAAATTCACCACTAGGTGGATTGGGCATAAGCTTATTCATCCAAAAGCCAGTTAATGGCAGCAGAGGGTGCCATTGTGCATGTGCAAGTTTCAGTGCTCTGAGAGCAATTGTCAGCGCTTATGATGCTATCAGCCAAATTCTGTGGCCCAGCACTCCCACTCATCCCTACTGCCACCATGGTGCCCCGCAGTGATCGTGAAACCCCCACTCGGAATGATTGCGAATACCTGCCTCACTGGTACCAATCACGGCTGAAACCACCAGTATCCATGCCCCATCTAAAATCATCACTACCTTTCTCCCCCCATTGATCAGCATTTTGAAGTGTCCAGCAGTCCACCCCCACTCCCACGAATGACCTGCCCCAATTCTGGCCGTGCCCTCTCACGCTCCATTCAGTCAGTGACCCTTGGCAATGTCTGGTATCTGCTAGGCACTGCCATTGTGCCAGGCTGGCACTGGCAAGCTGCTCCCCGATCTCTCAAGGGGCTTCAGTAGCTTCTGATTCTACCGGCAACACCATCACATCTAACTACTGTTGATAGGAGCGAACCAGAGAGAATCTTTCCCAGCGAGGCCACAGAGGCAATGAACCGGATAAATTTGAGCCAGGCTCAATAATTCCTTTTTAAATAAATATTTAGATATATTGGAATGATATATTCGTCCTCAGTGTGAGGTTGATATCGTTGCATTTTCAGTGCCTCTTTCTGCACTGTAGAGTTCTATGATTGTTAGAGACTTCTCCGCCAGTAGCTTCTCGATAAAGTGTGAAAAAATGATGAATGATCAGAGGAGAAGAAAACTTTAGCTAAAATGTATTATTAGTACCATTCAGTTAACGCTGTAAAGAGGCAAAGTTTTGAACAATCTCTCAGGTTTTTCCAGCAAGGTCTCTCATAATGTTGATACAGCCGGCATTCATATCAGGGAGTTTATTGTTGCCTTTGTGATTCCTACCATTATTCTAGGATATCTCAATCAGCAGTGAAATTGGGTGTGAACTTGATTTTTTGGCATTCTTGCCATCTTACTGCCTCGCCCTGCCCATTGGTCAGCAGGATGCAATGGTAAGATCATCCTGTAGACCTTGCTGAGTAGTTTATGCCGGGAAGACAATGCAAAGCTGAGAGGTGCAATCGTTGACCTTAGCTTGCCTGGCTATGGAGGGCAATTGGAGGAGCGGATCTTAATTCAAGCAGTTCAAATATGTGCGTGTTGTCATTCACTTTCGCCATCACTTGTCACAGACAGGTAGCCAACTATCTAGCTGTACGTAAAGAATAACCATTTGAGTGACAGGATTGTTGGTATTTATGAAACCACGTGCTCTTCTACATCCCATACATTTCTCGGTCTTCACTAACATTCTTCAGAGTGGCATGGTGGCACAGTGGTTAGCGCTGCTGCATCACAGCGCCACGAACCTGCTTTCAATTCCTGGCTTGGGTCACTCCATGGAGTTTGTATGTTCTCTCAATGTCTGCGTGGGTTTCCTCTGGGTGCTCTGGTTTCCCCCCACAGTCAAATAGAAAATTTTAGCTAAAATGTATTATTAGTACCATTCAGTTAATGCTGTAAAGAGGTAAAGTTTTGAACAATCTCTCAGGTTTTTCCAGCAAGGTCTCTCTTAATGTCGATACAGCCGGCATTCATATCAGGAGTTTATTGTTGCCTTTGTGATTCCTACCATTATTCTAGGATATCTCAATCAGCAGTGATGTAAAGATTGCTTTAAAAAAATGAAATCACCTCGGCGATGGCTGAGCATCTTGTTTCTCCAGCCTAATCATATTGGAAAAAGCAGGAAAATTGTTTCTTATTGTTGCGCAGACAATAATACTACCCACTCCCAGTCCCTAATGTGATTTAGTCATTCTCATTTCCTTTACTCTGTTTCAATCTCGACCAGCGAGAGTTTTGCAAGAAAGAAATTAGATTCCTCTGGCCGGAATTACACCCAGCCTGTCTTGTGCTTTGAGAATTTGCTTTAAGTAGGAGGAGATAGCTTTCAATGGAATTGCAGCTGACAGAGGCAATGGTCAGAATTACTGCGGATAACACAAGAGATTTGTAGTCCATCATGTATTGCAATGCAGTGTGACTACTGATTAGAGATAGAATAAAATAGGCCTGTCAACTGTCAGAAGGCTTAATAATTTAATAAGATCGGCTTTGAGGTACTTTGATCACCATCGAATTTTAGAGAACAGAAGGACATCCAGCACACGCCTTTGTGCTGGTTCTTTGAAGGATCTGTTTAATTAGTTCCACTCCCCCTGCTTTTTGTCCATAGCCCTGCAAATTTCTCCTTGCGCATATTTAAATTCCCTTCAAATCTGCTCCGCTGCCTTTTCAGGGAGTGTGTTCCAGATCACAATGAAGCACTGCGTGAAAAATAACCTCCTCATTTCCTCCCTGATCGCCTGCTTTGGAAAGATGTTGCACAAAACTCACCAGCGACGCTGGTCACTGGAAAAAACAGGCTTGAGTGCAGCCTGATGGAACTGTGCGGGAGTGGTGAATGTCATGTAAGGCTCCAAAATATTATGCTAATGGTAGCTTTCCTGAGAAAAACTTCAATCAGAGAATGAAAGTGTATTTCTAATGGTACTATTATCAAAAAATAATTTCCAGTTGATTGGCTGGAGATCCCATGGACATTATATGATACATTAACGTATGGGTCTGTTGTCAGTTGGTAAAGTGAGCCTCAATATCACTCTTTGCCTGACATTCAAGGACAGTAATAATTTACATGGCTTCTTTTATCCTTAGCCTTTCATGGGAAATGATTATGACTGACAAAAATAGCATTCATTGCTCTAACTGCCCTTAGGCTAAAATGGCTTACAGGGCCACTTCAATGGGCAATTAAGAATCAACCACGTTGCTGTGGGTCTGGAGTCACGTGTAGGTTGGACTAAGTAAGGATTTCCTTCCTGAGAGGACATGAATGAATCAGTTGGGTTGTCACAACAATCCATGTTTGTTGTCATGATTACTGAGACTAGCTTTATATTCCATCTTTATTCATTGCATTTAAATTTCACCAGCTGCCATGTAGGGATTTTGAATCTGATTCCTCAGAGCGTTAGCCTGGCTCCCTGGATTACCACTCCAATGATGTTTCCACTATGTCAGCATGTTGAAATATCTTAACATATATCATGTGGATGAGGGCTTTGGAGAGATGAATAGACACTATGCGATTTTGTTTATTTTGGAAATATATTTCCGCCGGAATTTTACTGCCTTGCCTGTCCCAGGCTCGTAAGATCCCGCCTGAGGAGAGTGCTGTTCTGAGGTCCTTGCCCACCTGATTCTGGTGTGAGTGAGGTGATAAAATTCTGTCCATTTTATGTCTGCTTGTTGGGAATGTACCTAACCTGTGGATTAAATAGTGCATGATGATATCGGGATCTCATCCTGATGTCATTGCGCACTCACATGACATTTCGGTTGGAGGGTGCAGGCAGGGATCGGCAATTTGTTGTAATTATGCTGCTTGTTGAGGGGATTAAATCCCAATTGACCAACATTTTATATGCCTGCTGCCATTCCAAGGCATAGTAGACGCTGGCAAACAGAAGAACCACTTCTTAGCTTTTTGTATCCGAGCTGAAAGTGGAATGGAGCAAATGCTGTGTGAGGAGTTGGGAGTTTCAGGGAGTGAAGGTGGTAGGGTTTAGGGGCTTTGAGAGATTGTTTTCTTTGTGTGGCTCAGCGCAGTGTGGATATCTCTTGCTGTCCTCTTGCTGGCCCCTGGAACTTCCCTCTGTGTCACCAAGCGCTAGCCATTCTGCAAGCAGTGACACTTCTGTGACCTCTCCATGCCACCTTTAAACTTAATGGCAGGCTGCCATTGGACATGGCACCCAACATGTGCCCATACTGGCTGACACCAATGGCCCAATGGGCAGCACAGTGGGTTAGCACAGCTGCCTCACAATGGCAGGGACTGGGATTTGATTCCTGGCTTGGGTCACTGTCTGTGTCGAGTTTGCACACTCTTCCCGTGTCTGCGTGGGTTTCCTCCAGATGCTCCAACTTCCTCCCATGGTCTAAAAGACGTGCTAGTTAGGTGCATTGACCCGAGTAAGTGCTGGAGTATTACAATTAGGGAAATTTCACAGTAACTTCATGTCAGTGTGCTAATAAACAAACTTCACGTTTTTATACCAGAAGTGGCCAGCCAGCTTATTAGCACAATTCTGAATTGATTTTGAATGGGACTGGCATTGGTAAACAGCTTTGGTTCCAAGCGCACCCATCACATGTGAAATTCTGTCCACTGAAAAAGGTCAGTCTGAAAAGATTGGGAATTAAAACATTTGATGATCTTGAGATTGCCAATTAAAAAAAAAATCACAACAGTCTTTACAATGAAGACTCTCTCACCAGTAGATGAAATTACTTGGAACTGCGCTACCCTCTTAAAATAAATCTTTTGTTGTGAAGTCCATTATCATTCCCTGCAGTACGTTAATTGCAAGTTCCTTCTTCTCCTTGTGGAACTAAGTGTGAGTAGCAGTAGCAGGAAAGAACAGTACTGGTCATTATATAAAATATTAAAACTGATCATCTCATTCTCTGAGATTCATCATGGCTCTTTGTCAACTACAGAATTTAAAGATATGGAACTCATGGAACTATTACAATCGATCCGTTCATGTACAAACAGTAGCAACCTGCTACGGCTGTTCAATTCTTTTCCATTGTCCATCAAGTACCACTTGAAGAATGATGCTGTACATACGTGTGTTACATTTTAAATTTCTTATCAATTGCTCTGATATCTCATATGCCTCTTTACTATCAAGAAGCCTACTGTACTCAAGAATGTCATTGCACAAACATACTTTCAAATTTTTAATCAATTTACAAGTATGAGGTTCTTGTTCACTCTTCTCTTTGACACTTCAGTGAAACAGGCCAACACTAGGGCAGCACTGAGGCATTGTGGTTAACACTGCTGCGCAAGGGACAAGGGCTCAATTCCAATCTTGGCGGGCTGTGTGGGGTCTGCACATTCTCCCGTGTCTGTCCATGTTTCCTCTGGTGCACTGGTTTCCTCCCACTGTCCAAAGATGTGTGGTTAGGTCGATTGGCCATGCTAAGCTGTCCTTTAGGGTCAGGGGAATTAGCAGGGTAAATACATGGGATTATGGGGATAGGGCCTGGGTGGGACTGTGGTCTTGATGGGTTGAATGGCCCCTCTCTGCACTGTAGGAATTCTACGATTCTATGACCTCCCTTAAAATTGACAACTGAATTTGATATAACTCTGACCCAATAACAATGACAATGTGCTGCTGCATTTCCAGGCTTATCTTCTCATCTGAGATCCATTATACAATATTATATGTGAAAGCTATATGTGTAGAAGAAAAGGTACAACATTTGGAAACACACACACAAACAGTGAAGCAGCATTAAGTCACAGAGAAGAATACCATGGCTCCCAATTTTACACTGTAAGACATCTCTAAGGCAGTTCATATCCGTCATATGAAGATGCTTGTAAGTGTTACTTTTGCAAGTATTCCATGTAACATGAGCATTAACTTATGAAGTTAGAGACATGCAGTTCTCCACTGATAGCCTTTTAAGTAACAGTGAGCAGGAACAATACATTTCAGTTCATTTGGGTACTTTAACATGGAACACTAATTCAGATTTGATTATCTACCCACAATATGTATGAAAGCAAATACAAGACAGATGCAGCAGAGCTCAAATCATCATTTTCAGAATGATTCTTTATGAGAATTAGTCCATTGTAATAATCATGTTAGCAACTCCCAATTCTTGATAAACAGATATGAATAATGGTAACCAGCAATTTACTAATGCAATTCTTGTCAGCTTTCCATCAAAACAGCACCAACTGATTGATACAAGATCATTTAACTCTCTCATTATTGAGAAACTGCCCTTGAGATGTTTTACAGTGTGTAGATTAGGGAAATTATTAGCAGGGTAAATACATGGAGTTGGGAATAGAACAGGGGATAGATTTGGGTAAAGATGCTCCGTCAAAGTGTCATTGCAGACTCAGTGAGCTGAATGGTCTCTTCCTATTGTGTAAGGATTATATGATTCTATGACTTTTGGTGTGTTATTTTTAAGAAAATAGGAAAGAAAAATTGGGAAGTGCACTGAAAGTCTGCAGAGACACAAGGAAGGCAACTCTTAACTGTGACTGGATTGCCAGATACCTAATAGGCTTTTCATTTCTTGCTTGATTGAGCAATGAAGGCATTCTTGTCTGTTATATATAACTGCTGTTAACATTACATTTAAAACACTGTGAATATTCTTTAATTTTAGTATTGATTGTTCTATCTAGTAAAAGTTGTTATATTGTAATGGGCACATCACACTGCTGTGACATGATACAAGTAGAGATCATTCTAAGGCGTCTTACCTCTTTTTTGTGTTAATAAGCATGTAAAACATTGAAATATCAGCCAACCTGCACCCTTCGGAGCACCTGCAGCTTTTGAACCCTGCTGATATAACTATCATTTTACACCTGTTGTGATATTAGTGTCATGACTGGAACAGTTTTGGCTTTTTCCAAAGGCAACAATGAAAGAAGGGAAGAAAATAGCATCTCATATTAGCCCATTGGATCAGTTATGTTAGCAATTGCAAATTCATATCCAATTCTTGACAATCAAACGTGAATAATGGGAGTCAACAATCTACTAATGCAATTCCTCTCAGCTTCTGACCAAAGCAACTCTGTTTAACTGATGAAATGCCATTTCACTCATCTCATTGTTGAGAAACTGTTCTTGAGTTGTCTGCCAGTAAAGAATTGCTATCTACAGACTTTTTTACATATCATCCAACTTAATGCTGCCATCCAGTCTCCGTGGGTTACCCTGCTGTATGCTTTGTTACTACTCATGGATAACGTTCTGCAGCACATATAACTATCATTTCAAGTCTTAATGCTGCCTTTTTTTACTATTAATACTGCCTTTCTAATTCTGTAGCTCCATCTCAGAGTAATAATGTCACATCCTCCGAGAATCTCAAAGTGCCGTCCAGTGAAACTCATTGAATTATGGAATCCTCAGCGTGCAGAAGGAGGCCATTTGGTTCATTGAGTCTGCACCGACAACAGTCCCACCCAGGTCCCATAACCCGACGTATTTAACCTGCTAATTCCTCCTGACATCCAGGGTCAATTTAGCATGGCCAATCAATACAACCGGGAGTGTGAGAGGAAATCAGAACACCTGGAGGAAACCCACGCAGACACGAGGAGAATGTGCAGTCTCCATCCAGACTGTTCCCGAGGCTGGAATTGAACCCATGTCCCCGGCACTGTGAGGCAGCAGTGCTAACCACTATGATACCTGGGGTTCAGCAACAAAACCACCGTTTGTGACAAAACAAAAAAAAACAACCTCAATTCGTTTGGTCAAGAGAATCTAAATTCCAGGATTTTGCCTTAAAAAGGATGTTAAGCCTAATGCTGGTAGGGATGAAGTTACACCAATTACACTTGAATCACTGTGGGTTCTGGCTCAGACTGCACATTTGCTACTTGCTGAAGTCTCATGAAATATTTTAACAGTGAAGTAAATCTGTGCTTATTTTGTTAGGTGTGCAGTGAAAGTGAAGATTTATCACTCGTGTCAGGATATATAATCAGACTAGTTAACCCTCTCTGTGGTGACTTGGTATTCTGCGGAGGCAGATAATGCAGCGTTATATCTATATTGACAGCTTTTATTATAGAGTCATGATTTCATCTTGCAGTATTTGTTAAAAGGCAGAGTGTATAGCGATTGAGTGCTTATAAAAAAATTGGGTGAATTTTTGACTCATCAGATGAGGGACAGTAGTAATGAGAAGTGGAAAACACACTTTAAACACTTAAATGTCAGTGATACATTCACTACAGTTAAGCACAGCCTAATTTCTTCAATTTTGAGCCACTTGGCTTTGCAAGGACTCCAGGTTGCTGGTACACTTTTACACAACACTGGCATCCTTGATTTGATTTGATTCATTATTGTCACATGATTTAGGATACAGTGAAAAGTATTTTTTCTTGTGCATTATACAAACAAACCATATCTTTCATCGTGTATATAGGAGAGAAGGAAAGGAGGGGGTACAAAATGTAGTGTTATAGTTATAGCTAGGGTCGAGAAAGATCAATTTACTATGTGGTAGACCCATTCAAAAATCTGATGGCAGCAGGGAAGAAGCTGTTCTTGGGTTGGTTGGTATGTGATCGCAAACTTTGTATCTTTTTCCTGACGGAAGAAGGTGGAAGAGTATGTCTGGGGTACATTTAAAGTTTTAAAGTTTATTTATTGATGTCACGAGTAGGCTCACATTAACACTTCAATGAAGTGACTGTGAAAATATTCTATAGCGGTTCTTGATTATGCTGGCTGCTTTTCCAAGGCAGGAGAAATGTAGATGGTTGGGAAGCTGGTTTGTGTGCTGGACTGGGCAACGTTCACAACCCTTGATAGTTTATTGTGGTCTTGGGCAGAGCAGAGCCATACCAAGCTGTGATACATCTGGAAATGATACTTTCTATGCTGCATCTGTAAAAATTGATAAGTCATATTGGACATGCTGAATTTCCTTAGTCCCCTGAGAAGGTAGAGGCATTGATGGGTTTTCTTACCTATAACATCAGGCTGGAGGGATCAGGATAGGTTGTTGGTGATCTGGACATCTCTTGACTATTCCCAATTCGTCATCATTGATGGAATTATGAATAGTATTGGTAGAGGGTCCAATTCTCTTTTCATTACACAATTGACCAAGAATCTCTTGGGCTTTTACCATCTGCTATTGGTGGTTGATATCTGTTTGTGGCACTGTGGATACAACTTCCTTGGCCTCAAGTCCTGGAGTTGCTTGAATCCAGACCTTCTAGTTCAGAGGCATGGTTGCTATTCGCTGCATCACAATGCCTGCACAATCCTACTTACTTTAGTTCAAAGTTCCTTAATTCAAGCAACCCCACATTTCAATTTTTTTGAAATGAAGTTCTCACTTTTCTTTGTTCTTTATATTGCTTAGTTTCAAGTTAGCACAAACAAAACTGGATACTCAGGGTTGGACTGTTCGGGTACAAAATCATTGTCCGGTATTTTGCCATTTTTACAGATCAATTTTCATAGAATCCCCACAGTGCAGAAGGAGGCCATTCAGCCCATCAAGCCTGCACCAATCACAATCCCATCTAGGCCTTATCCCTATAATCCCATACATTTATCTTAATTAGTCCCCCTGATACTAAGGGACCATTTAACATGGCCAACCCATCTAACCTGCATATCTTTGGACTGTGGGAGGAAACTGGAGGAAATTCATGCAGACATGGTGAGAACATGCAAACTCCACACAGACAGTGACCCAAGCCGAGAACTGAACACAGCTCCCTTCCACTGTGAGGCAGCAGTGCTAACCGTGCTGTCCATTTTCTCATGGGCCTTCCTGAAAATGTCAACTCTTATCGACTCACCACCGAGGCTGTGCATAGATATAGAAATGGGTTGAAATCTATTCAACAGCAGCCAACTGAGCTTTTTATTTATGTGTTTAAAGGATCACCAGCATCACTGGCAAGACAAACAGTTGTTGCCCATCTCAGAATGCCCTTGAGAAGGTGTTGCCTTCTTGAAATGTTGAAGTCCATCTGGTGTAGGCACAGCCGCAATGCTGGAGAAAGGGGTTCCAGGTTGCGAGATTTCACCAGTCCCCAGATGGCAGACTGTGAGGTGGGAAGCTGGTAAAATGCCGCAAAGGCACGTCAGGTCCTCTTCATCAGGAATGGCAACAACGTGACTGCCCATTGACTGGAAGCAGACAATCAATTCTATCAATTAAAAGCTCAATTGATGGTCATCTACCCAGGCCGCTGGCAAATTGCCAGTACTCATGGACTGCCACCCCACCTCCCTCCTTCCCTTTCTGATGAGCTGACCACTGGAGGAAATAGATATCGCAACCAGAGGCTCCAAGACCCATGCTGGGGCAACCAACATCAATGACTAGCCCCATGGTCCCGAAGCCATTGATTTGATTTGATTTATTATTGTCACATGTATTGGTATACAATGAAAAGTATTGTTTCTTGGGTGCTATTCAGACAAAGCATACCATTCATAGAGAAGGAAAGGAGAGAATGCAGAATATAGTATTACAGTTATAGCTAGGATGGAGAGAAAAAACAATTTAGTTCGAGGCAAGTCCATTCAAAAGTCTGACAGCAGCAGAGAAAAAGCTGTCGGTTGGTACGTGACCTCAGATTTTTGCATCTTTTTCCTGACGGAAAAAGGTGGAAGAGAGAATGTCCAAGGTATGTAGGGTTTTTAATTGTGCTGGCTGCTTTTCCAAGGCAGCAGGAAGTGTAAACGGTGTCAATTATTGGGAGGCTGGTTTGTGTGATGGACTGGGGCTGCATTCACAACATTCATGGCTGAAGAGATTCGCCATCCAGTTGCTTGGGCTTGCCTACTTGGATGTGAACACAAAATGAAGCATCTTCCTCTTCTGTGGTATCATCTTGCTACCGTTGAATAACACTCCTCTCCCAGGGTGGCAATGCTGAAGCTTCTGAACTGCTGGCCATTTGGGTGGCATATTGCAGAGACAATGTGGGCTTGGCTGCCAGCTCTAGAGCTGGCGGGGTCTGTAGTTACTTCTTTTGGGAAGGCTTGCCATGCTTTGTGCCACCAAGGTACTTAACAGACCACGAGCAGGTCTTCCCTGAGGAAACAGGGAGAGGGATTTTCCAGCTGCACTTCATCCAAGACTGGAAAATCCCACATGGGCCAACGGACCTTTGCATCATTCTGAGTCGCCTGCTAAGATGCCCATGGTGGGCTGGATAGGAAGTTCCATCCTGGGAGTACAAGTTTCATCCACTCTGGACTTCCAGTCAATCAGAGGGCAGCATCTCTTCTTTGCATCAGTGTCACTGGAGAGGTAGTACAAAACCCACCTGAGGCCTAGGATTGAAGAGGTGAGGTGATGGCTGGAGGGGGGGTCATCAGATTGTTCTTCCACCCTGTATGCTGAGCCCCCCTGCCCACCATTGGGTTAATAGCAACAACGGTAGGATGAGACCTGAAGTGAGCATTAATCATCCCCCCTCCACAGACTTAATCAGGGTGGAGACAGGAAAGTGGGGTGGTCTCCACCTGCTGCCCTCTATCTGATAAATGTCTCCATCCACTCCCACTGCCAAACTCGCCATGTGGGAGGATGGCGTAAAATTTTGTTCTTTGATTAAGTTAGCAGGGTCAAGCTGCACTGGGCAGCATGGTGGCACAGTGGTTAGCATTGCTGCCTCACAGCGCCAGGGATTCGGGTTTGATTCCCAGCTTCGGTCACTGTCTGTGTAGACTTTGCACATTCTCCCTGTGTCTGCATAGGTTTTCTCCAGGTGCTCCGGTTTCCTCCCACAGTCCAAAGAAGTGAGGGTTAGATTGGTTTGTCATGCTAAATTGCCCCTTAGTGTCAGGGGGACTAGCAAGGTAAATACATGGGGGGCTACAGGGATAGGGCTAGGTGGATTGCAGTCAGTGCAGACTCAGTGGACCAAATGGCCTCCTTCTGCACTGTAGGGGTCCTATGATTCTGTGAGTGCCAACCCGTCCACTATCTTTGGCCCCCAACAACAGCCACAAAAGAGGCCACATCTGGAAGCTTGTAACTGCAGTCCTGTGTCTAGTTTGCTTTCTCCTGAAAATAGTCCCAGGATTTTGACCCAGCAACAGTGAAAGAATGATGACATTGTTCCAAGCTGAAAAATGACTGGGGTCTTAGATGTGCAAGATTGAAATGAACTGCGCTGATGTGTTATAATGCACATAGTGGTTCTTCTAATCGATACCTTTGAGCCAGTTGATAGCCTTTTCAATGAATGGAGAGATGCCTAGAATATAGCCTGTAACTGAGAGCAATGGTTCATCATATTCCAAGGGGTGATTTATGAGCACATTTATAATATTCAACGGTATTGATGTTTTGCGGTTCCATACCTTGGAGAGAATCTTTCAAAGTACATAATTAGCACGGAGAGCCAGCAGACTATTATAAGATAATGTATCGTTGAGTATAATTTCAAGAGGTGACAGTTGACTTGCTTTTGATGCAGGAACTGTGTGCAAATGAGAGAGAACTAGTCAATTTATGCACAAGCTGACTCAATTCCCAGTCAAGAGCAGAGATACCTCTGTTTCTTTCCCCTGCCCCCATCCCCCAATCAGTCTTTCGGCTAAGGCACGCTGGAGTTTAGAATGCACTCAGTATCACACAACCAAAGGTACGTTTTGTTTTCCCATCACCACAGGTCCTCCACACGCTGCTTGTGATCACACAGTGCCCGTGAAACATACAATTTATTTTGTTTGCCGCGGATTGATTTCATGGTGCAGTTTGCTGTAATTTGATTGATGGGCTACTTAGGATCCATGTACTTTGTTGTAATTACAGTTTGGGGATTACATAATAGGGAGATAAATCAAACCATTATACAATGGCATTCTCTCATGAAACGGCAGTAATTTAATTTAACTGGCCGATCTTCTCCCTGGCAGTCCAGCACGAACAGAATGGTCAGGGATCCAGCCTCGGCTATCCTCCCCTTTGTGTCCTATTGTCAGGCTGAATGGTGAGACTTCTCGTGTTGCTTGCCTAAATTTGAGGTTGTTTACCTCTGTTCAGACTTTAGCAGCAAAGCATCTGTTTGCTTCTTCCAAACCAGCCACACACCAGCCAGTTGATGAGCTGAAATGGTCAGTGAAAGTAGGGAGTGCTGTCAAGTTTAAAAAGTGATGGAAATTGGTTTTGTTATTTGGCACTCCTCAATCTGCTGAGGTGCCACTCCTGCTGCCCTGCATGAGCTTTATTAAAAAGTCTCCTCGTCACAAACCACAACGCCTCATTGCTCCCATCCTGTCCCCACTTCCCCCTTCTCACGACCTCACTATTGAGGCCAGTTTAACTTCCCGAATATTACCCCAGATTTAATCATCAAATCCAGAACAGACAGGGTTGAACTGGGGAATTTCCTTGTGTGATGGGCACTGTTCCTCTGGACAGTAAGCAGTAAATCACTGGATTCTACAGTCAGAAGGAGGCCATTTGGCCTATCGAGTCTGCACTGACCACAATCCCACTCAGACCCTATCCCTGTAACCTCATGCATTTACAAAGGGGTAATATAGCATGGCCAATTCACTCAATCCACACATCTTTGGATTGTGAGAGGAAACCGGAAAACACAAAGGAAACCCATGTAGACATGGGGAGAATGTGCAAACTCCACAGAGGCAGTCACGCAAGTCGGAAATGGAACCCGGGTCTCTACAGTGCAACCGCTGTGCCGCCCAACATGAGGTAAATTGAGTTTCTTTGCCACCTAACCCCACATGGCCTTGCTCCATCATGGATCCACACCAAAAACTGCCTGACAGAGGCAGGCACATCTGAACATCAATGGCCTAGGTGCATCCAATTGAGAGCCCAGAACTCAATCAGTAGAGTAAAGAGGACAATTATCTCTGAGCAGAACACAGGATGGCTACGCATAGGAAAGAGCATTCTTTTACCCACTGCCTTCCTTGGCTTGGATCTACTGTTGGAGAATTGAGGGAAAGCTGATTCCAATTTCTATTCTCAGCCTAGCCTTAAACCATCACTCCCAGATTACTTTCTCCCTCTGCCAATTAAATCTCAAACCAGTGTGTGGACTTTTTGACTGATCTGCAACATACTTTGTTTAGTATTTGACGTGCATAACGGTTCAATTGCTTTTTAACCCTTTTTAAGGGTTTCAAACCCTTTTTACAAATACTTTCCCCCACCTCGTTGGTCTCCACTGCTGCACCTCTTTACACAGCAGACCTGAACAGGAGTTCAGACTTTCTTAGAATTATATGTGCTGCAGCTGATCATAAAAACAGATATTTATTCAAATGGCATCAAAAAGGTCAACCAGAACATCAAAAACCTACTTAGATTTATTACACTGCAAACTATATTTATATTGCAGGCACTAATCTGAGATCAGCTCGCAATGTTGAGATATTTAGGACCAAAAACAGTGCTTTTCTAATGGATTTATATTCTACATAGCAACTCGCATGACTAAACCAGACTATTAATTGACTGTGGATTTTTATGCTTTTTTTTTTCAGGTGTCGGATGCTCTTTTATAAAGCATGTTAAGATTTCTAATTTGCGAGCCAAATGCGCAGACCAAAAAAAAGCTATGTTCCCCTAGTAGCATTCACCTAATGCAAAATATAGACAGCACTGTGCCAGATCCACCTTTCTAATAAAACCTGCTCGATTGAATGGCCATCTCCATTTTGTTTCTGAAATCTGCCCTTGGGGCTCAACAAAGAGGAAAATCAAACGGCAAAGTGTGGGAATGGAGAAGCCTAGGACTTTCGTGTAGTGCGTGGGAGGCTGACCATAGGCTGATCGCTGCTGTCTTGTTCCATCAGCCCACGTCCCCTCGTCCTATGCCACTGTGTGCATTAAGAGCAGTGTCTGCCGTAGCTGCCAAGTGCCATCAGCATCATCCGGTTTGGAAAGTCTGCTTATTAATATTTCAGTGGAATATTTTAGTTGACGTTTTGGGCATTGACCTCGAGGCACTGGAACGGCAAGAGGTGGGAGCGGAATATGTTCAAGGAATCAAGTTTTGATTAGCAGACTCAGCAGAATAATAAGGTCAAGTAACAAGGTTAGAGCTACGGCTAAATAGCGTACTTAGAATAGGAAAGGGGGAAAACATCAGTGTTGTGTATACAGCAGTGAGAATTGATTTGATTTGATTTATTATTGTCACATGCACTAACAGACAGTGAAAAATATTGTTTCTTGCATGCTATACAGCCAAAGCATACAGTTCATAGAGAAGGAATATAGTGTTACAGTCATAGCTAGGGTGCAGTGAAAGATCAACTTAGTCCAAATGTCTGACAGCAGAAGGGAAGAAACTATTCTTGATTCAGTTGATACACGGCCTCAGACTTTTGTATCTTTTTCCTGATAGAAGTCAGTGGAAAAGAGAATGTCCAGGGTGCTTTGCTGAGACAACGGGAAGTTAGAGAGTGTCAATGGATGGGAGGCTGATTTGCATGATGAATTGGGCTACATTCATGACCTTTTGTATAATTTCTTGTGGACTTTGACAGAGCAGAAGCAGTGATATAACCAGAATGAATGCTTTCTATGGTGCATCTATAAAAGTTGGTGAGTTGTACTAACCTTAAATGCACCATCTCTCCCCCTCATCCCGTGCAAATATTTTGGTTAGTTCAAAATATGTATTTGAATGTTCGGCAATGATGATTAACCCAGTGCAGATATTGAACCATTCTTGTGAGGAAGTTTCAATCAGATCGGAGCTAGGACAACACTAGAGTCACGGGGTTCAGCATTCCTGAGTTAGGGTGTGGGATGGGGGTGGGAGGGGGAATGGTGTTGGGGACCCCTTTCCAGTTTTTGGAAAGTACATGTGTGATAACCCCCATGACTTGCATGGGGAATCACTGATTGACCTCCCTATAGAAATCATTGAATATGAGCTCCCTGGGGATTAGTAATTAACTAACTAGATGGATATCATATACTAAGCCCTGTATAAAGTGGGCCGCTGAGTGGGTCCATATTCCTTTGCCCCGTTGTGATTCGTAGTCTTCACCGCAGGCTTGTATTTTTGCTTTACTTTATTTTGTGCAATGAGGTACTGTCCCTTCACAGCCAGCTCCTGGAGTTATTATAACATGAATAAACAACTCATGGACTCATGATTGGGCCCAACTGTTGTGTCTCAACTTTAAAACAACCTGCCAAACTCACCATCAGAAGAAATGAGTAAGATACTGCAGGTCGGCTAGCACTCGTGGTACTGTACCCTGTTGTGAGTTGTTGTATTGCCACCAGTAGAGGGTGGAAGAGGTTGGAGGAATACAACATTTGATTACCAGAATCCACATTCAGCCTCCCATCCATCAACTCCGTTTTCATTTCCCACTGTCTCGGGTAAGCAGCCAGCATAATTAAAACCCCCAGTGCAACCCGGACATTCTCTCTTCCACCTTCTCCCATGTAGAAAAAGATACAAAAGTCTGAGATCATGTACCAACCAACTCAGAAACAGTTTCTTCCCTGTTGCCATCAGACTTTTGAATGGACCTACCTCGCATTAAGTTAATCTTTCTCTATACCCTAGCTATGACTGTAACACCACATTCTGCACTCCCTTCTTTCCTTCTCTATATACAGTATTCTTTATCTGTATATCACAGAAGAAACAATTCTTTTCATTGCATACTAATACATGTGACAATAATAAATCAAACCAAATCAAATTGGCTGAGTAATTGCCTGGCGTTAGAAATACTTTGTAAGCGATTCACAAATTCACTTGTTTCCCAGGATGGATTGGCTCTTTTGAAACACAACATGTTTGTTAATCACTGACATACAATTTTGAGTGTACACCCTGGTCAGGAAGCAGCTGTCTTTCACCATATGTTCAGATCCCACCTTGACAGGTTGGACCAGATCAATGTCCTCTCACGGCTGGCTGTAATATTCTAATTGAAAATAATTTTTTCAGCCTCCATCCAGCTCCAAGTCGATGTGAATCCCAAACATAAAACTCCACGGGACTTGGTGCTAATTAACAATTTTATGCAAGTGGCCAGAAGGATAGGTGAGGAATGGAATGTCACATATCACTACGGTTCATACAATCATAGAGTCCATACAGTGCACAAAGAGGCTGTTTGGCCCATTGAGTCTACAGTGACAACAATCCCACCTAGCCCTGTCCCTGTAATCCCATGTATCTATATTGCCAATCCCCAGACACTAAGTGGCAACTTAGCAAGGCTAATCCACCTAATCCACATACCTTTGGACTGTGGGAGGAAACCTGAGCATCCGGAAGAAATATGCAGACACAGGGAGAACAAGCAAACTCCACACAGACAATTACCTGAAGCTGAAATTGAACCCACGTCTCTGTGGCGCAGTGAGGCAAAAGTGCTAACCACTGTGACACTGTAAGCACACCCCCCCCCCCCCCCCCCCCAAACACCAACTGTGTCACCGTGCTGTCCTGTTGGGTGCACATTGTCTAACACTGGGGGTAGGATACCTTAGAATGCAACACAGCAGATTTTACTATAATTGAAGGTACATTTGATACCTTTTTAATGCTATTTTTGTATTAAGATAATGGGTGGGACTTTTTGGCCCCTCTCATCCCGAAACTGTAAAGTCTTGCCCAAGGTCAATGGGATTCTCTGTTGTCCACTTCTTGCCTATTCTGATTCCTGTGGCAGGCAGGGCAGTAAACTTCTGATTAATGTCTTTTTCAGCATGAACTCACTGTGAAAATTGGAATGTAGAGCAATATGGAGGAATTTTCCCATCCCACCCACCATGGGAATTGTAGCAGGTGAACTATGGAAAGGTCCATTGCCTCTGGCAGGAGTTTCCAGTCTTGGGGCAAGTTTAGCCAGAAAATCCCACCCATAGAGTCTCATACTATTTGAGGTGTCACCCAAGAGATATTTGTATCGTGTCATGTTGTCTCAGTTGCATACAGAACTGGAATTAAAACAATATCCCAAATTTCAATGCATGTTGCTATTATTGCAAAGATTAAAATCACCCTGGAACTCTAAATCACTCCATTAACCCAAGCCTTTATCAATCACAGTCTAGCAAGTTATCAATTTATTTTCTCCTTCCTGACTCAGGCATGCTGAGAACAATTGTTGTGTCCCTACTGCTGCCTTGGATCAGTTCAGCTAATCCTGACTCAACTCAGGATCTTCCTGATCTTTACAGCTTCATATCTTCACTTGGTAGTTCTATTGTCAAAGGAGTCACCAGAAAAGTTTAACATCCAGTTGGACACAAATTTTAAAGACTCCTTAAGGACAGCAAAGCTCCAATTTTAACCTTTAGGTTGGTTGCTTGAGGGAAACTGGAGTTTGCTGTGTTCAAAAGGTCTTTCTGCCCCTGAGAATGTGAAACTGCATTTGAACTTGTGTCAACAAAGCCAGAATTATGGAAAACATTTGTTTTGCCCAACAAAGAAGTTCTGAATGTGACCCTGGCTGCTGATTGCTTCATTTCCTTACCAAAAGACATACTGGTTAGGTGCATTGGCCATGCTAAGTTTTCCCTCAGTGTACCCGAACAGGCACTGGAGTGTGGCAACTAGGGGATTTCCACAGTTACTTCATTGCAATGTTAATGTAAGCCTACTTGTGACACTAATAAAATAACATTAAATTAAAGTTTAAACTTGGTGGCATGGTGGTTTGCATTGCTGCCTCACAGCACCAGGGACCCAGGTTCAATTCTAACCTTGGGAGTTTGCACATTGTCCCTATGTCTGAGTGTGTGTCCTCCGGGTGCTCTGGTTTGCTCCCACATGCCAAAGATGTGCAGGTTAGGTTGACTGGCCATGCTAAATTGACCCTAGTGTCAGGGGATTAGCAGGGTAAATATGAGGGTTAGGAGAATAAGGCCTGGGTGGGATTGTGATCGGTGTAGACTCGATGAACCGAATAGCCTCCCTCTGCACTATAGGGATTCTATGATTTAAAAATAAAACCAAACATAAAATGAAGCACCAAAAAAAAGTTTGAGTTAATTAAAAAAAAAACAGCATTCGCAGATATTTCACCCTTGAGGAGAACATTTTGGATGCAGGAGAAAGCCTAAAGCAATATGAAGTTTCCTTTCAGTCCGAGATTGGAAAGTGTTCCAGCGCACTGCGCTTCCCGATTCAAAACTGTGGTCAAAATAACCCCCCCCGTACATGTCCCCCCCCACCCCCCCCCCCCCCCACCCCCCCACCCCCCATCCCCCAAATCTCCAGCGCAAAGGATTATCATTTTCAGTCAGTAAATTGAGATTTCTAACACTTGCAAAATCCACCCAAAACTCATTTTGCATCACTAGTTCAGGATACAGCCAAGAGATAATGAAGCAAAGTCGATGTGTTTCAGAGGGACTCAGGCTTACCCTCCAGAATGAGCATGTCTCCAGAACATACAGCCTTTCAACAGCTTTGCTTTAGTATCTTGCATTGCACTGGAGCAAATGGCCAAATCTATAACTGACATTTTGGTTCATTTTAGCTTTGCTTTCTAACATCACTGTGTTTTCCACATTGATTGTAACAACGATTGACTGTTTAAAAGCAGTTTGAAAGATGCCTATTAAATTTTGACTTCTCCAATCTAATATGTGTACTGCGTTCTAAGTATGTGCCAATGCTATATCCTATATAAATTTAACATAGCTTACTGGTTTTCAGCGATACGCTACTCAAATTCTGCTTAATTTTTTATCTATGCCTTGCTCTGGATTCTAATCATTGTAAATAATGATAGCTACTCTGTCTTATCCCTTGATTATTTTGATCAAATCAGCCTTTAATCTGCTTTGTTCTAAAATATCTAATTCAAATGTATAATATTGGCTGAATAGGACTGCCTGAAGCCATGTAACAATATAAAAGAAGAATGGACACTGCTGCTTGTGATGTGCAGTCACTAGACCGCAATCTAACAACCATATCAGTGCAACTATTGCAAGCTCAAATATAGGTCACCTCAAAACATGCACAAAGCTCCACTCCTCCAAAGCTTACTTTAAAATAAGAAGGAAAATGATTGATTTTGATTTATGCAGCGTGATGGCATAATGGTTAGCACTGCTGCCTCACAGCGTGAGAGACCCAGATTTGATTCCCAGCTTGGGTCGCTGTCTGTGTTGAGTTTGCACATTCTCCCCAGGTTTCCTCCAGGTGCTCTGGTTTTCTCCCATAATCCAAAGATGAGCAGGTTGAATAGATTAGCCATGCTAAATTGCCTCTTACTTTCACAGGGACTAGCTAGGGCCTGGGTGGTATTGTGGTCAGTGCAGACTTAAGGAATCGAATGACCTCCTTCTATACTGTAGGATTCTACATCAGGTCAAGTGGCATGGTGGTACAGTGGTTAGCATTGCTACCTCACTGCACCAGGGACCTGGGTTTGATTGCCGGTTTGGGTCATGGTCTATATGGAGAGTGCATGTTTTCCCTGTGTCTACGTCGGTTTTCTCCGGGTGCTCCAGTTTCCTCCCACAGTCTGAAAGACATGCTGATTAGGTGCATTGACCATGCTAAATTCAACCTCAGGCACCGAAGTGTGGCGACTAGAGGATGTTCACAGTAACTTCATTGTCATGTTAATGTAAGACTACTTGTGACTAATAAATAAACTTTAAAAAAGAATCCCAAAGTGTTTTGCAACCAATTAAGTGCTTTTGAAGTGTCCGTACTCTTGTGATGTAGGAACTGTGATGATCAATCGACTCACAGCAAACTCCACAAATAGCGATATGATAATTGCCAGATTTTTTTCAGCGACATGAGTATCGCTGGCTGGCCAGCATTTATTGTCCAGCCCTAGTTGCCTTTGAGAAGGTAGTGAGCTGCTTTCTTGAAACACTGCAATCTATGTTCTGTGGATTCATCCACAATGCCGTTCGGGAGGGAACTCTGGGATTTTGAACCAGCGACTGTGGAGGAACGGCGATATATTTTCAAGTCAGGATGGTGAGTGGCTTGGAGGGGAACTTGCAGGTGGTGGTGTTCCCATGTATCTGCTGCCCTTGTCCTTCAAGATGGAAGTGGCTGTGGGTTTGAAAGGTGCTGTCTAAGGATCTTTGGTGAGTTACTACAGTGCATCTTTTATAGATAATACACACTGCTGCTATTAAACATCAGTGGTGGAGGGATTGAATGTTTGTAGATGTGGTGCCAATCAAGTGGGCTGCTTTGTCCTGGATGGTATCAATTTTCTTGGATGTTGTTGGAGCTGCACCCATCCAGGCAGATGAGGAGTATTCCATCACACTCCTGCCTTGTGCCTTGTAGATGGTAGATAAGCTTTGGCAATTAGAGATTGAGAGGTTAGGGCTTGGGTGGGATTATTGTCAGTTCAGACTGAATGAGCCAGATGGCCTCTTCTCCACTGTAGGATTCTATGATACTCCTTCTGCATTTATTATGGAACAAAGTTAGACCAAAGTATTAAATCAAATATAATTGCGCTAAAGCGTGTGTTCTTGCATTACCAGCAAAAAGCTTGTGGCACAGTTTACACATTGCATAAGCAGTAATTTTGTGTAGCAGTAAAATTAATTTGTCTTTTCCAATCAGAATGCTAAGTTTGTGATGGCTTGCCGAGGGAAGAATTGTAGCTGCTTGCTAAGCATTGGTTGAACTGAAAAAAATGAATTAAATCAACAAAATCCACATGCAAAGAGAGAATAGAAAATATGTAAATAACAAGCCAGAATCAATTTTCCAAAATGAGATGATGGAAGGAATGGAGTGAAATTGCCTTTTCCTGAAGTGAATATAATATGTGAGGTGAGGGGTGACCTTGCAGTTTTTGCTGACTGTTACTGTTTCAAATTTAAAAAAAAGCTGTGAGGATTTCCAGATGTGCTTATATCTGTGCGTGGTCCATACGGACTGGAGACTCAAAGAAGTATATATAGTTCTATGCAGTTTTAACATTCTAACTTTGAAATTATACTGTTTGAAGATTTGTATTTCAACACATCGCACATCTAGAACCTGGAGCAGTACAGCACAGGAACAGGCTCTTTAGCTCATGATGCTGTGCCCAACATGACCATTAGACCATAAGATCAAAAGACATAGGAGCAGAATTAGGCCACTTGGCCCATCAAGTGTGCTCTGCCATTCAATCATGGTTGATATTTTTCTCATCACCATTCTCCTGTCTTTTCCCCATAATCCCCGATCCTCTTTATTCAAGAACCTATCTATCTCTGTCTTAAAGACACTCAATGACCAGCCTCCCCAACCTTCTGTGGTAAAGAGTTCCACAGATCACCACTTTCTGAAAAAATTCCTCCTCAGCTCTGTTTCAAAGGATCATCTCTTTAGCCTGAAGTTGTGCCCTCTGTTTCTAGTTTTTCTTACTAGTGGAACTATTTTTTCCATGTGTTCACTCTATCCAGGCTTTGCAGTATCCTCTAAGTTTCAATAAGATCTCCCTTTATCCTTCTAGACTTCAACAAGTATAGATCAGAGTCCTCAACTGTTCCTCATACAACAAGCTTTTCATTCCAGGGATCATTCTTGTGAATCTCCTCTAGCCCTTTCCAAGGCCAGCACATCCTTCCTTAGAGACAGAGCCCAAAACTGCTTACAATACTCCAAATGGGGTCTGACCAGAGTCTTATACAGCCTCAGAATTACATCCCTACTTTTGTATTCCAGCCCTTTTGACATGAATGCTAACATTGCTTTGGCCTCCCTAATTGCCGACTGAACCTGCACATTAACCTTAAGAGAACCTTGAACAATGACCTGAAGTCCCTTTGTGTTTCTGATTTCCTTAGCATTTTCTCATTTAGAAAATAGTCTATGCCTCCATTCCTCCTTCCAAAGTGCATAACCTCACTCCTTTCCACATTGTATTCCATCTGCCACTTCTTTGTCCACTCTCCTAATCTTCTGCAGCCCCCTTGCTTCCTCAATATTATCTGTTCCTCTGCATATCTATCATTTGCAAACTTAGCAACACTGCCTTCAGTTCCTTCTTCCAAATCATTAATATATGTTGTGAAAAGTTGTGGTCCCATCACTGACCCCTGAGGCATCCCTTAAGTCATAGATTGGCATCCTGAAAAATTTGCCTTTATCCCCACTCTCTCCTTCTGCCAGTCAGCCAATCCTCTATCCATGCCAGGATCTTACCCTTAACACTGTGGGCACTTATTTCAGTCTCCTATGCAGCACCTTGTCAAAGGCCTTTTGGAAATCTAAATAAATCATACCCACTGGCTCTCCTTTATTTAACTTCCTTGTTACTTCTTCAAAGAACTCTAAGATGTCCCCTTGACAAAGCCATACTGACTCAGTCCTATTTTATCAGGCACTTCCAAGTACTCTGCGAACTCATCTTCAATAATGGACTCTAAAACCTTGCCAATGTCTGAAGTCAGGCTGATCAGCCTATAATTTCCTGTCTGCTGCCTCCCTCCCTTCTTAAACAACGGTGTTACATTAGCTAGTCTCCAGTCCTTTGGTACGCTCCCTACCTCCAGTAATTCCTGAAAAGTCATCACCAATGCCTCCACAATTTCCTCAGCTATTTCTTCTAGAATGCTGTAGTCCATCCAGTCCAAGTGATTATCTACCTTTAGACCCAAGCACCAAATTAAACTAATCCCTTGCGCTTTTCCTTGGTCCATATTCATCTATCCTGTGTATATTAATATGCTTATCTAAAAGCCCCTTAAATACCAGCTATCATATCTGCCTCCACCCCAGCAGATACCTACCACTCTACCACTCTGCCCTACATGTCTCCTTTGAACTTTCCCCCTCTCACCTTAAGTGCATGCCCCTAGTATTAGACACTTTAATTTGGGGGAAAAAGATTCTAACTGTCAACCTCATCTACGCTTCTCATTATTTCATAGACTTCAATCAGATTTTCCCTCAGCCTCCACCACTCCAGGGAAACCAACTTTAGTTTGTCCAGTCTCTCCTTATAACTCATACCCTCCAATAAAGACAGCATCCTGGTGAACCACTTCCACGCTGTCTGCAAAGCCTCCACATCCTTTCTGTAATGTGATGACCAGAATTGAACATAATGTGGCCCAACCAAATTTTTATAAAGCTACAACATGACATCCTGACTCTTGTATTCAATGCCCTGACCAACAAAGGCAAGCATGCCAAACATCTTCTTTACCACTCTACTTGTGTGGCCACTTTCAGGATTTCCTTCTCTATTTGACTAACATAATTAAACATTTGCTAAATGAGCAAATTAGCTGCCACATTTCCTCCATTACAACAGTGATTATTCTTCAAAAACACTTTGACGGTTTCAATCAGCCTCAGTAGAAAACACTTAGTAGTTCTTGGTTTCATTCCCTTGTGGGGGAGCATTGGCTTTTACATTTCTTTCCATTACAATAGTGATTTCACTATTTCTTTGTGAAGCTCTTTGGGAACCCCAAGGCCGTGGAAGGTGCTAAATGAATGCAAGTCCTTTCTTGCTTGATTTTTTGCTTCAAATGAACACTTTTCTCAGATCCAAGAACAACATTGGAATATCAGGACCACACTCTTCCAATTATTGGATAGTCAGCTTCATAAACTCGGAACTATCTGACTATTGATTTCTCCATTCCCAGGATAGATTATCAGTGTATAGATTATGTCAATATCCTGTCCAAAGAATGAACGATTAGAGTGCAGAAGTTTAAAATAGGAGATGGTTCAATTTCCAAGACTTCTAAGGATGGATGGAGGACTGGTCTGTTAAGCTGGCAGCATTATCCACAAAGGAGTGAAAATTTCCAAGTGGTTCAGATAAGGGAAAGCATTTTAAAACTGCTACCATCTGCCAGAGTAAGTTACCTCAGTGATCAAACCACAGCAAAGGCAAGGTTACCACGGAATGAACTGCCAGGGTCAAAAAAAGATAAGCGAGATTGAAAACATAAAGTAGGGT
The DNA here is from genome assembly GCA_024679065.1 of Sphyrna mokarran. Classification (NCBI taxonomy): domain Eukaryota; kingdom Metazoa; phylum Chordata; class Chondrichthyes; order Carcharhiniformes; family Carcharhinidae; genus Sphyrna; species Sphyrna mokarran. The sequence continues at coordinate 14,596,044 of JAGIQG010000020.1, read as the reverse complement.
TCTTTCTAACACCCTTTCACACTCCTGATAGAAAAGGATCCGGATGCAGCTGTTATCACCAGGAGACAGTGCTGACCCCTGATAAAGACATCACCCATCCGGAATGATAAGTGAATTGTTTTCTTTACTATTTTCAGTCCCTACAGCAGCACTTTTGTGGAAAACTGCTCATTACCTGTGAATGGCCCGGCGCATTCAACAGATCAGCTCATGTTAAATGATGAGGCCACTGTGTAGCATCGCACATCTAAACGCAATGTGCTTTCGGGATAAAGGCTACATTTGGTGAAACTTGGTTAGTGTTTACTCCCTAGAAGGACCTCTTATACGCTTTGACTCAATGAATCCTCTCCTGGATCCCTCTGCTCCACCCACTTCACCCATCACTATGGGCAGCACAGAGGCACAATGGGTAGCACTGCTGCCTCACAACACCAGGGACCCAGGTTCGATTCCCAGTCCATGTGGAGTTTGCATGTTCTCCTCATGTCTGTGTGAGTTTCCTCCAGGTGCTCCAGTTTCCTTCCACAATCCAAAAGATGTTCTGTTTAGCTGGGTTGGCTGTGCTAAATTTTCCCTCCGTGCGCCCGAACTGGCACTGGAGTGTGGCAACTAGGGGATTTTCACAGTAACTTCACTACAGTGTTAATGTAAGCCTACTTGTGATTAATAGATAAACTTTCAACTTTTTAAAGTTGCTCAAACATGCCCCTGTGATAGAACAACCATCAGCAACACCACTCACATACACAAAGCCCTACTGCTTGAGAGAACATGAAAGGGACAGCAAACGTCTATCGAACCCAGCAACAAGTACCTTTGTGAGGGAGCGTGGAGAGTGGTGTGGGGAAAGAAAATGAGCTGCACAGCCAGAGTTCAGCCCAACTGAACATTTCAAGTTCAACTCGACCAGTGCTCAGGCCAACTCTCTGCATTCCAGAACCATTATCAAAAACTGCACAATTAACTACAATATTATTGATGGGAACACTTACTCTGATTGTTAAAGTGGATTATCTGTAATCTGTGGCAGCATAATTATAATATTAAAACAGATTTTTTTCCTCATTTTTCAAAATTCCATATCAAGCTGCCAATGGACTGGATTCTGATTAAATCTTTCAATTTGCCAGACTGAATTTTAAATTTATTTCAAGAACCATCAGTGTCAGAGTACTTCATTCAGATAACTATAGTCCCAAAAGGATAGACAGTTACCTCCATTCAAAAGACAAATTAATTATACACAGCTTGAGGGACACCACTCCACAAGAATGGGGAAAGTATTACTGCGGGTAATGTGGGGATTGAACCTGTGGCATTGACACCATTCTCTCATATGATAGTAAGGGGCAGCACACTGGCACAGTGGTTAGCACTGCTGTCTCACGGCACCAGAAATCTGGATTCAATTCTAGCCTCGGGTAACTGTCTGTGTGGAGTTTGCACATTCTCCCTGTGTCTATGTGGGTTTCCTCCAGGTGCTTAGGTTTCCTCCCACAGTCCAAAGATGTGCTGGTTTGTTGGATTAGCTGTGTTAAGTTGCCTCTCAGTGTCAGGGAGATTAGCAAGTGTAGATATGTAAAGTTATGAGGATAGGGCCCAGTTGGGATGGTGTAATGTGCAGGCTCAATGACCTCCTTCTGCGCTGTACAGATTCTATAATTCATCCAGCTAACTGAACTAACCAACCCCCATATCAGGTGAAAGTTCTCATAAATTGTTTTTTTCACTTCTGGAACTGTGTCCTCTGAATTGAGCTCTCTTTTCTGCTACAGTAGATGTTAAACATTGGGAGGAATTTCCATAGTTAATGGGGTAGATTTTGATGCATGTGGGAAGTTAAATCCTCTGAAATTTATGTTGTATCAGGATCCTGACATCATCCCCGTCCTCTTCCAGCGTTCTCTGTGGTAGGCTGAGCAGTTGGCACTTGGTGTCATGTATGTATATTGGGGAATAAGGGTGTAGGGTGAGCCAGGCCAGGAATTGTCATGAAAGGGCAGTTGATGCCTGACTGTGGAAGAGTTCTTGAGGGAATCTCTTGGTACTAAGGAATTTAACACTTGGATCCGGAAGGGAACCACTCAAAATAATGAACAGGCAAGTAAAAGTCCAGTCAACTTTGAATATTTTCATTCCTATCAATACAATGGGTTCCAGATGGTCTTGTATTCTTGCTAAGTTGGGATAGCTTTGGAATCCTATGGAAATGGCAGGTGGTTCCCAATTCCACAATTCCCATCCTCATTCCTGGGCTTTGCAATTTTCAGGAAAGCCCATTAGAGCTTTGGGGCTGGTTCAGGTTGGCCAGCATGAACTGGATACACCCGACCTCGCTGGGTCAACAGTGGGAATTGACATGTCTTACACATCTGCAATTTTCATGAAATCCTACTTCAGATGTTAAAGAGTCATCGTTCCCACCATCTAAGAGGCTTCGCAAACCTCTGTACGAGGGAACCTTTTAAAATATCAGTCCAAAATGTCCTCCTCATAATCCTTGTGCAAGCTATGCTCCCTGCCCATCCCACTATCACCTATCATGGACCCACCCCCGTTCAATCCCTTGTTCCTTTATGCCCCTGTGCCAAATTATACCCTCACCCATTTTCATAGAACTTCATAACCCTGTGCAAAGTGTTAATCATCAACATCTTTTAAAGTATCAGTTTATCCATTACTCTGATAAAACACCTGAGCCCCAGTGAAAAGCTTGCTTTGTTGACAACTCTTATCAATTGCACAATGTTTACTTATACGAAGTTAAGAAGTTTCAAGCAACTGGGATGGGGGGGTGGGATTGGGTGATGAAGCAGTAGGTGGGCCTGGGTACAATGCTCTGTCAGAGAGTTAATCAAGAATTGATGGGTCAAATGACCTTTTTTTGCACTGTAGGGATTCTATAGATTCTGCGGACACTTTATTGGTTCTATACAATATATCTTGGATCAATGGGTATGGAAGTGCCATACCTTGGGGCATGACTATCCATTAAGAGAGAGAGTGGAGGGCAGTTTGTGAGCGGTGAGCATTGTCTTGCATGGAGGCTGAAGTGGTATGATTAGTATATGGGATGTTTGTGGGGTATGAGGGGGTGTGAGGGGTGATCGGGCCTTCGTATTTTTATTTAAACTGGGATGAACTTTCATACCACTGAGGTAGACCTTTTAAACAGCCACATGGCTTCCTTCAGGCTCTTAATTCCTATGTCCCTCTTTACTGAGTTGGCTGGTCTAACTCCAGTCTGCACCTGAAACTCCAGCAATAAACATCTTACCTTTGCTGATGCATTCTCAAGGTGGGTACAGGAGGGAGTATGAGTTGGACAAAACCACATCACTGCAATCTCAGTGTGAGGCCTGAGCCATTTTAACTCCCTTGGCTCATCTAGTAATGGTTTCCCTGTCAAAAAACATCAGGTTTGTCATCAGAGGCCCATATAGGTTTATGATGATATCATTGTGAAGTTGACACCAATTCCAACAAAGTCAGTAGATTCTAATACATGTGCTGTCAGATTATTACAGGCTAATTAACCATTATTGCAATATTCCAAAATGACAAAGTTAGCAAAAAGGTCGGAGGGGACATCAATATTTGTGCCAAAATAAATTGAGGCTGCAGTTTAAATTGCACTGGTCACACATATTGCTGTTCAACTGAAGACTGCTTTTGTCTTTTGCTGTACCCCCAGCATTAGAATTCTGGAACATTCAATTGAATTTGACGTGTTTGATGGGTGTTTATTCATAGAATGCTAATCATATGTGAAGTTTGATTAATTTGATGGCAAGCTGACAGTAATGAGCACGAATACATGCTTCAGTATGTCAGACTGAAAGAGAAACCCTAATGACTTCAAACTAATTATTTTTTGCCTTCATTTTTTCAATAACTATACAATGGATTATATGTGCACTTTCTGACACTATATTGAATATACAGCACCATCTAATATTGGAATCATCTGTGAATATTCATGGGCAGCACAATGGTTAGCACTGCTGCCTCACAGAGCCAGAGATGCAGGTTCAATTCCAGCTTTGGGTGCCTGTGTGGAGTTTGCACGTTCTCTCTGTGTCTGCATGGGTCCCCCCTCACCACACCACACCCCCCAACACACACACATACACACGTAGTCCAAAGATGTGCAGATTAGGTGTCCAAAATGTCTAGATCAGATGAATTAGTTATGGCAAATGTGTGGGGTTACAGGGATAGAATTGGGGAAGGAGCCTGGGTATTCTGATAAATACTCTGTCAGAGTTAGTACAGACTTATTGGGCCAAATGGCCTCTTCTGCACTGCAGGGATTCTATAATTCTACATTCTTGTGTAATACTTGTTGTACATTTCTTAGATGATACATTTCAGGTTGATAGTACCTGAGACATGGAAGGGAGGAAAGTCTTGACATACAGAAGCAATTTTAACCTGGTCTGAGCATATCTTTGAATGGGTTGGTATTCTTGAATAATACCGTGGATGCTGGAAATACACAATATTCATGGCAGTATCCACATGGAGGCAACAAAGTTAATGGGTTGAATTTTCGGTGCCCCACCGCCAGACGTGTTTCCCGTAAAGGTGACAGATGCATGTAAATGGAGTGGACACCCATCCTACTACTCTTCTACCCATCACAAGCTCACCCCAGGTGTCAAAATGGGCAGCCCATTCACCATATTTAAATCATTGATTAAAGGTCAATTAACCATAGAACCCCTACAATACAGAAGAGGCCATTTGGCCCATTGATATGCACTATCCCAACCATCAGCCCTATTCCTGTAACCCCACGCACTTATATATGGCTAATCCCCCTAATCTACATATCTTGGGGCACTAAAGGGCAATTTTGATGGTCCATCAAGCTAAACTGCTCATCTTTGGAATGTGGGAGGAAACTAAAGCACATGGAAGAAACCCACGCAGACAGGGGGAGAACATGCAAACTCCACACAGACAGTGACCCGAGGCTACAGTTGAACCCAAATCCCTAGTGCTGTAAGCCAGCAGTGCTCACCACTTTGCCATCTTGGTAATAACTGCCCATGTTACAAAACACTTGACATGGGCAGCAGGGCAGGAGCTGGAAGTCTGACTTTTAACCTGAAATGGTTAAAGGGCAGGAAGGAAATAGGTTACCAATCATAGGGTGACCACCCTAAAAATGAACGCTCTCTTTCTTATTCCCACATCCTTCTCCACACTGCCCCTTCTCCCTCGCCTCCGCTTACCCTCCCAAGCTGATACCCCAGAATTACCAGCTCCACGGGTCCCAGGCCTTGGATTCCCTGATGCCAACCAGGAGGATTGGTTAGCAGATGCAGAGGGCGGGAATCTGCCCCAATGAGAGGCGAAACTTTCGTTCGGCCCTTGTTAATGAACTATGTGGTGCTTCATTGCTGTGAAGCTGATTGGTGTGGAGATTGTCGATTCCACTTTGAATTGAATTTTAGGGACGGCATGACAAAGTGCATCTTTTTACCCTCCCCATTCCCCCATCCCTTCTCTTCCCCTACCCCCAACCAGCATCTCTCCCCCCCAACCTCTTGCAATGCCCCATCCTCCCCCCAACCCTCTGCGACTACTCCTCCTCCCCCCCAACCACCCCCACTGCATCATTCTGCCTAATGTTTCAGGTCAGTAACCTTCCATCAGGACCTTGGCTTTCTTAGTGCAATTAGAGATCTGTGGAATTAGAGTTCAGGTCTTGTACGTGCCTCCAGAATGATGATCTGGATTTGCTTAATAAGAAGTGGTGAGTCTGGCTGTAAATTCTATCTAAAAGCTGACTTCATATTTAAGGAGGTGTTTTTACCCTAATTTAACCACCTGGGCTCATCTAACGATGTCGAGTTTTATCCATTACTTGCAGCAGTCAACTGAGAAGACCGGGGCGGGGAGGCGGGGGGAAATAAGCCAGTGAGTCAGCTAGTAAATTGTTACTAAACTGCTTGATAAAGCTGCCTGTGGCTCGGTGTGTCGCTTGAGCCCAACAGATCCATATTCCACACTGGGGTCAGAAGCAAAGAAACTGAAACTCACAGTGGGAGAGTGCAGATCAATAATCAATGTGCTGATGTACTGGATAGAGTATCATAGAGTCTTACAGCACAGAAGGAGGCCATTCAGCCCATTATATCTACGCCAGCTGCTTGAAGGAGCTAACTGAATTACTCACAGTCGACCTTCAAAGGGCAGAACAAAACGGAATGAAAACGGATCACACGCGCGCCCCTGCCGACATATTATCGTGCGCGATGGCATTGGGTCACATTCCGGATGACAAGACCCTCAATCAGGGTAACACGACGACTGGGCAAACAAAGAAACTGGGAGTGCGCCCACCTTATTCAGATGCAATTCTGTTGCTTGTTAGTATTGTCACACAACACAAATAATAAGTGTTGAAAGCATTAAACATGTTGCGATTCATGCCAGGCAAGGTTTTCTTGTTTGATTTTAAGTGTAAGGGTGGGTTTAAAATCTCTGCTTAGTCCTTGGCTTGAAACAAACACAGGAATACAGAAATGTAGGAGCAGAAGAAGTCACATACAGCCCTTCCAATCTGTTCCACCACCAATCAATTAGATCAAGTGCAAGATATGGGCGGTCATGTTGCTGACCTCCGTGGCCATCTCCTCCTAAGCTGAACCCTATACTTCCCGTCTGCTGACATCGGGACCTCAAGTCTGGTGGGCACAGCCTGGAGTAGGGTGCGGAGGGGTTCATTCTCAAAATACCAGGCTGTCCTTGCTCTGTCCTTCTTTCCTGCCTCTCCCTTTGCTTCCTTGACTCAGCCACCTAAAGAGGAAAACATGCTGGAACTGCACTGCTCCTCAATATTATTGAAAGCATGTTCGTGACCAGCTTGTGCACCATCTGCACTCACATGGCAAGAAACAACACAAACTCTGCAAGTTTCAAGAGAATTTACATAAATAGCACACTAACTTCTAACAATGCCTGATACCATGTCTGACAATGAAGCACTGATTTGGACTGAAGTCTCAAACAGGTGCTAGGTTGGCCCTTGAACCACCTGAGGAGAGGGTGGGAGCAGGTACGATAGAAGCATTTAAGGGGCAACCAGACAAATAAATGAATAGGATGGGAATGGAAGGATACGGACTCCATAAGTGCAGACGGTTTTAGTTTAGGCAGGCATCAAGTGCAGGCTTGGAGGGCTGAAGACCTGTGTTGTGCTGTACTTTTCTTTGTTTTTTTGCTCTTTGAGAAATGAGTGGCCACGACCTCCTTCTGGATCACAGCCAATTACTGTTTGACATCCCACCATCCAATTGGGTGAATATGGGAAAGACAATTGACTTGGAGGGCAAACTGCTATTTTATATGGTGTTCTTCAATGGTGGGGAAGAGAGTTGGAATGTCACCCACTTCGGGTCCCTCCAAATCTGATAGCTTATTTAGTCTTGAAACAAGGCGGCATGATGGCACAATGGTTAGCACTGCTGCCACAAAGTGCCAAGGATCTGTGTTTGATTCTTGGCTTGACTCACTGTCTGTGTGGAGCTTGCACCCTCTCCCTGTGTCTGTTTGAGTTTCCTCTGGATGCTCCAGTTTTCTCCACAGTCTGAAAGATGCGCTGGTTAGGTGGATTGGCCTTACTAAATTCTCCCTCAGCGTACCCGAACAGATGCCAGAGTGTGGCGACTGGAGGATTTTCACAGTAACTTCATTGCTGTGTTAATGAAAGCTACTTGTGACACAAATAATTGAACTTAAAAACGTTTTTTTCTTCCTTTCCAAGTGTATAACCAATTCATTTCTGAAAGTTACTATTGAAGTTGTGTCCACTAACACTTGAGGCAATGCTTTCTAATCATAACGACTCGCTGAGCCAAAACACTTCTTTCTCCTGCTTCTTTTCCGTCCAGCTCAAATAAGTCTCTCTCTAATTTTCGCTGGTCTTGGGAAAACAAGTTTAGTGTGATCTCCAATTAAGTTAAATGTCAGGTGTTGCTTGGTGTCTTTGAGTAGAAAAATGAAGTTCGCCTTGGGCTGAGCGGAAAAGAAAATCATTATTTCTGGAAAAAAAAGTTATTTACTCGAACAAAAACATTGCCCTGGAATTTTAGTGCGGTGATTGCCCTTTAAACCAGCAGATACAATCACTGCTCCAGGAACTTGTGTCGAATCAGCATCTGAAATAAAATCAATTGTTGTCCATTTCACAGAGTGTGGCTCAGTAAATGCGCCCAATGTCTGTTTGCAACTACAACATGCAATTGATTCTCAAGTAAAATGGACTCCCCTTCTTTTGAGGGATTCTTTCTGTTGTGATCAGCATAGATCAAATCTAATTAACAGAACTGACTACTCGGAGTAGCTGAGCCGAATGGAATAGGTGCATATAGAATGTCAGATAAGACACATGAGAGAGGAGAAATGAGAGAGAGAGTGATGCTGATTGAGTGAGCTGAGAGAGGACATGGGGAGGTTAAGCAGAGCACAAATGCTGGAATGGACTGCTTGAGCCATATGGCCAGTTTCATTGCCATATAAAAGCACAATGTGGAGATGCCAGCGTTGGACTGGGATGGACACAGTAAGAAGTCTCACAACACCAGTTTAAAGTCCAACAGGTTTTCTGGAATCAGCTCTTTCATCCCCTTTCAAAGTGTAAGAGGCAACAGGAGAAACCCAAGCAGACACGGGGAGAACATGCAGATTCTGCACACACAGTGACCCAAGCCCGGAATTGAACCCATGCCCCTGTTGCTGCGAGGCAGCAGTGCTAGCCACTGTGCCGGTTCCTGTCCTCCATCTCCATCTGAGATGTTTGCTCAGTCCACCTGTGACTCCACTTTCAAGGAGCTATAAACATGTATTCCTAGATCTCTTTGTTCTGTAACTCTCCCCAACACCCTACCATTAACTGAGTCAGTCCTGCTCTGTTCAATCTACCAAAGTGCATTACCTCGCAATTGTCTAAAGTAAACTCCATCTGCCATTTGTCAACCCACTGGCCCAACTGATCAAGATCCCATTGCAATTAGAGATAACTTCCTTCATTGTTCACTATGCCACCAATCTTGGTGTCATCTGCAAACTTACTAACCTTGCCTCCTATATTCGCATCCGAATCATTACTATAAATCACAAATAATAGTGGACCCAGCACTGATCCCTGAGGCTCACTGCTGGTCACAGGCCTCCAGTTTGAAAAACAATTTTCTACAATTGCGCACTGGCTTCTGTAAAGAAACCAATTTTGTATCCATTTAGATGCTGTGAGATTTAACCTTATGCAACAACCTATCATGCTGTATCTTGTCAAAGGCCTTGCTAAAGTCCATGTAGACAACATCAACGGCCCTCATCTACCTTTACCCCTCAAAAAACTCAATCAAATTTGTGAGACATGGTTTTTCCACTCACAGAACCATGTTGGCTGTCCCTAATTAGTACTTGCATCTCTAAATGCCTGTTAGGCTGATGCAACCACAACAAAGGTCCAAGATTTGATTGGGGACTGAAGTGCGAAGTGAGGGGTGGTGGCTTGATGGAGACAAGACATGCAATGTGGAAGGAGGACTGCAGAAGAAGCAGGCACAGGTAGGCCGAGGGCACACAAAGTGCCATTGGCTGGTGACAGGATTCTCCAAACCCACCAAAAGCTTTGTACTTTTGCATAGCTTGCCCACCCTACTGATGTGGGAACCTACTAGGATGCAATAGGACCAGAAGATCCCATTGTTGGGAGGGGCTGAAAAACCCCACCCCTTGAATAATTCAAGAGACAATGGGCAAAATTAATAGATGTTTGAACTCTAGGGAAATCTAGAGATTGGGAAATAAGCTAATACCTGATGTGGCTCAGTGACTAATTTTAACTGATAATGCAGGGAAGGTGCTTTGATATGCTTCTTGTGTTAAATATATATGCAAGTCGTTATTACCCTCAGCTAATATCCGTGTGCACAGAACAGCAAGTATAATCAGGAGTAGAAATCGTGATTGATTTCTTCTCTCGCTAACTCAAAGGCATTGAGGCCAATTGCACCGCTACATCAATACACCAGAGGTGAACACTCAGCAGAAAACAACACCTGAACTGGCTACCTGCCTGGAATTTGTGGTGCTGTTTCACAACAAGCAATGTAATTACTCATTGTGTCATTAGTAGAGCTGGGTTGCTGGATTATTAAGATGCTTTAGATGCTTAGAAGTGATAAATCTTCTCTTGTAAGGGTTGAGTTATGAAGTGGACAAAAATCTAGCAGATTTCTATACATTAAGACCTGATTCAGATCAAATCCTGGTATATCAAGGTGAAGTGTGTTGTGAGATTAGATCAGGGAAAGAGTAAAACTGAGCATAACAAAACTTGGATGATGATGCATGCTATACCGATCTTCTTTTGTTTTTATATTCTAATGAATCAATTATTTGGCCTTCAAGCTGTGACAATGGGCCCAGAAGGCCCAGGGATGAGCAGTCATAAATTAGTGAAATTTTGACTTGCTTGCACAATGTACATCTTTATAGTTTTATTATTTTGTCTGCGCTCATTTATCTGGCTTCTAAGCTAGCCCGGCTAAGATTGGGTTAGGCAGTGGGCCAATAGCACTATCGTCAGACTATTAATCCAGAAACTCAACTAATGTTCTGGGGACCCAGGTTCAAATCCCACTATGGCAGATGATAGAATTTGAACTCAATAAAAAATATTTGGAATTAAGAATCTAATGGTGATCACGAAACCTTTGCCGATTGTTGGAAAAGGCCATCTGGTTCATTAATGTCCTTTAGGGATGGAAATCTGGCCAACGTGTGACTTCAGAGCCACAGCAATGTGGTTGACTCTCAATTGCCCGCGGGGAACTAGGGATGGACAATAAATGCTGGCCAGCCAGTGATGCCCGTGTTTCACGAATGAATTAAAAAAATGTTTTGCAAAAGGAATAATATTTAAATGCAGGATTTTACCCTATTCTTTCTGGAAAGATTGCTTCCATCATATACTTATAATGAAGGTCATTTTCTATTAAAATACAGTTGACAGCTATAGCTGTCCTGTCTTCCCAATACAATAGGTAATGTGATAATTACTGCCTAACCATTAGAATCCAACCAATGTGTCATTACCACTCTGTGCAAGTGCTTCAAAACCAATCTTATTGCACAAATGCATAATGCAGCAGTTTCCAAATAAATTAGTTTATGTTCTGCGGTACAATTTATTTCTACCCTTCTGAAATATGTACAAATGTCAAAACTGATTGCATGAGGCTTGCTCGTATAACTGAACAAAGACTGCATAATGCCATACGTTAGCGTCCTGTCTGCAAGAAATTGAGAAGGAAATTGGATCATGGGGCTGAGTAACAAATAAGGACTGATTTACATTTTTCTCTAATTGTTGCCCAGTCCTCTCTTGTGAAGTGACCCATTCTCTTAAGTGCGATTATTAATAAATGTTGATATGCCGTTCAACTGCAGAAGTAACGGCAGTAGATTCTGTTTGTATTTATCCATCTGCACGTTCCAGAAGAGCTCACTGTTGTTCATCCACACCCGTAGGAAATTTGGCATGTCAGCTACAACTCTCACCAACTTTTAGAAAGCATTCTTTCTGGTTGTATCACAGCTTGGTATGGCAAGGAACTACAAAAGCTTGTGAATGTGGCCCAATTCTTCAGCCTCCCATCCACTGACTTTGCCTACACTTCCCGCAGCCTCAGCAAAGGCAGCCAGCTTAATTAAGGCCCCCATGCATCCCAGACATTCCCTCTTCCACCTTCTTCCATTGGGAAAAAGATACAAAAGTCAGAAGTCACGAAGCAATTGACTCAAGAACAGCTTCTCCCCTGCTGCCATCTGACTTTTGAATAGATTTACCTTGTATTAAGTTGATTTTCTCTACACCCTAGCTATGACTGTAACACTACATTCTGCACTCCCTCATTTCCTTCTCTATGACTGGTATGTTTTGTCTGTAAAGCACACAAGAAACAATACTTTTCATTGTACGATAATACATGCGACAATAATAAATCAAATAAAATCTGATCAAAGTAACATTACTGGATGAATTTTACATTTGTTGGTGGGTTGCAGGAGGCTAACCCAGAAGTATGCACTCCACCAGCTCCCACCCCTTGCCTTTATACATGCCAATTAGGGTCTGGGAGGCAGCAAAGGAAGCTGGCTTCCTGAATACAAACTTTATTCCTTTCAACCCATCAATCTTGTCATAAGTATTGTGGCCATAATCTCATGCCTGTTTTTAAATACCACCCCAAGTTTATTTATTAGTGTCACAAGTAGATTTACATTAACACTGCAATGAACTTACTGTGAAAATTCTCTAGTTGCCACATTCCAATGCCTGTTCGGGTACACTGAGGGAGAATTTAGCATGGCCAATGCACCAAACTAGCATGTCTTTCGGACTGTGAGAGGAAACCAAAGCACCTGAAGGAAACTCATGAAGACACAGGGAAAATGTGCAAACTCTACATAGTAAGAGATCCAAGCTGGGAATCCAACCCAGGTCCCTAATGCTGTGAGGCAGCAGTTCTAACCACTGTGCCACCCTGTGACTTGAGTTAATATAATAAATAGTATAGGTTGTCAGGTCCCCTGATTGTCAGAGACTGGATATATAACCCAAGACCCATGTTGGGACTCATATGTTGGGACAGATGTCCGAAATGTTGGTTTTTGTGAGGATTGACTGGGAAATGTAAAATTCTGATGGGCAATTCACCTGATTAGCCAGGATATGTTGACAAGAAAACTAATTGTTGAGTAGCTACCCAACTGACCACCGCCAACCACTCACACTGAACCACCTCCCCCAACTTCATCCTTGACTCTACCCAATACCCCTGATCTGTCTTAAATACCTCCAAACCCTCTGACTAACTCTCTGACCCATCTACTTCCCACAAGATCTTATAACCCCCATTACCTGACTCCCCCGATCCACACATCCATTCACCCATCTACACGCCTGCCACTCTACCAACAGCCTTCCTACCCACTCAGTAACTCTCCCACTATCACTGACCCTCTACCACCCTAGCTGAAGACCACCTTATCCACCTACCAGCTGAACATCTTGCCACCCTCCCCATCTATCACTTCACCCAAGTGCCAGCCTGCCCAAATCCACCTGCCACCCCATCCAACCTGAACTCCCCCATTGATTCAGCATACCCATACACTCAATCATCCATTCACGATGTTCATACTGGATCCTTAAACATACAAACTGCAGCTAAAACTACAAAAAAACGGTCCGTCCAGTCTCTCCCCCAGTGGACCTTTTCGATAGATAAAGTGCTGTACAATTCTGGGAAGAGTTGCAGGGCAGCAATGGAGCATGGAGAAGTTCAAACGGAGCAGCAAGATAACAACAATTGCTAATGAATTGGATTATTATGTTGGTTTTTCCACATTGCAATACGAAGAATATCATATTACTGCACACTTTAACTTGGGTGAAGTGATAGATGGGGAGGGTGGCAAGATGTTCAGCTGGTAGGTGGATAAGGTGGTCTTCAGCTAGGGTGGTAGAGGGTCAGTGATAGTGGGAGAGTTACTGAGTGGGTAGGAAGGCTGTTGGTAGAGTGGCAGGCGTGTAGATGGGTGAATGGATGTGTGGATCGGGGGAGTCAGGTAATGGGGGTTATAAGATCTTGTGGGAAGTAGATGGGTCAGAGAGTTAGTCAGAGGGTTTTTTAAAGTGTTTTTTTTTTCAAAATCATATTTTCTTCAGTTGCTGTTTCAATACGGCACCGGCTTGTCAAAGGTCCTTTTACTGCTACTTAAATAGGGGTTTACTTATTTTTACTTTAGCATTATTTTATGGCTCTGCATTGTTAGGAAAAAAGCCAGTTGGCAGGTCAGGTTCTTTCATTTTCGGCTTGAAGCTGCAGATTTTAGTTTTAGAAGGGACATCATGCTGGAAAGCTGTGTCTCTCTGTCTCTTTCCCTGATAGTTAGCTGAAAGTGAGAACTTGCTTTTCTTAATGGGAGAATCTACTGATGGTGGATTGACCAGAGTTTCATTTTGCTGTTCTGATTTGAAACTGTTCTGAGTGTCAAGAGACCTACAATATTCAGCCAAATGACTCAATCCGATATCACATGAGCATTAGTCTTTGCTGTGCTAACCCTTGAAAAAGGTCCTTTGTCCATGGGATTGGCTTAATTGGAACATTTTAGATGTCTTTGTTAAGTGCTATACGTTAAGTGGTTGTTTTGTTTCTTGTTTGTAATTGATAAAACGTCTGGCTTAATTCCTTACTATACATGTTAACTATATTCTTCAATCAAATTTGTTTGATAAATGCTCCCTAGGGGGTCACGTGAATCATACTTGAAGTGAAGTCTGAGCTTATCCTAGCCAAATTCAAGATCAAAACTTATGATCCAGGCTGGGTCCATAAAACATTTTGGAGTTTCTGACCTGAAGCATAACAATAACAGCTCCACTTGAGGGTTCTGGGAACTAGCGTCACAGGCCAGTACTGTGCAGCAGAGGAGCCATGGCGTGGTCACAGAAAGAAGTTTAAAGTCTTCCTGCTGTCAGAATCAGTCTTTTTAAAATTATTTTGAAGACTTAGAAGTGATTTTTAGAAAATGTCAGTAAAGTTCATGCAGGACTCTGGCCCAGGTGCCAGGCCCATTGACAGTGCTGAGATCAGAAGATTCCACCGCTGGTCAATGGCGGACCACTTCCATCACCGCGGGGAATGCACGGAGAATCCCACCCAAGTGACTTTCCCATCGGAAACAAAAATCCTTTGCTCACATCAGCTACATAATAAAGTGCTGCAAGTATTGTTCAGCATGCATTATGCAGATTTGGTTTTTAATAATGTGACATGAAGTGCTGAGATTGTATGATCATCTCAAAGTATCACAAAATCCTACCACATGGATCACAAGGAATAATGCACCTGTCACAGCTAGCCCATCTTACAGATTGCATTCAAAAAGGGTTCGAAAGTCATTTATTTGAATAAGCCCTCCCTCCCCGGCTCCCTCCCCATCCCCAAACAATGAAACAGAAGGTGTGCACACATTGAAATATCAGGGATTCATTTCACCGCATAGGCTTGGATTTTGTTCCTGGTGAGAATAAGCAGGGCAGAATAAATTACAGAACTGCATTAAAAGAAATGCAGAATTACTGTACTTAGAACGGAGTTCCCCATTTCTCTTTCAGGGGAATTAGTTTAATACCTCAAGAAAATGATAAATACTGCTGAGATAGATTCAATGTCTTTCAGGAAGATTTGGTTTTTTTGTGGAGTCTTATTGTAAGTCAGCCCAGAAAGTGAGAGCAATCAAAGTTTGGAACACATAGGTTAATATGAATTGAAAGGAATGAATTGGGATGGAAAGGAACGGAGTAGGACGGGATGGGATGGAATGGACCAGAATGGGATGGGACAGGATGGATCAACACCAGATGGATGGATTTTACATGTTTCAGTGAGACAAGGGGAATAGGATGAAAACTGAGTGAGCCATTCACTTCCTCAATTTCAGCTCATCGAATAATGCATTGATTGGTCAATTAGTGGCCATCTGTTAAGGAAGGCAGCCAATTGGAGGAGCAATTGGACTCTGTGTCCAATCAAGAGAGGCCTTATGCAGTAAACAGGAAGTTGTCATGCCTACAAATTTCACAGCCCCTCACTTGCTGAGTAAAGCTCACACAAAACTGGAGCTTTCCCAATTTGCAGCTATAAAGTCCAACCCAATGAGTCTGCAGATAGAATTTTAATGCAATCCCTGTTAAAACTACAATTGATAATACATGTTGTAATTACACTGTCTAAAAATTAAAATTTACAACCATATGGAAGAGTTAGTGAAACATTAATTTACATAAATGTGGTACATACGTAGCCAATACTGTTGTCCCTGTAACTGGTGCATTGAAACATGGTTTTTGACCTTTGTCAACTGGCAAATTCATGACTGCCTATTTCCAGCTGTGTCAGTCTTGAAGGAACAGCTGGGCCTTTCTCTTTTAAGTCTCTCATTTGTGTTCTGCTGCAGTGTGGGGGAAGATCAGAATGCAGCCTCATTAACAGAGGTTTCCTTGTGACAGCTGCCATTCTCAGATGTAGCGGGAACAAAATGAATGCTCTTTTGAGAGATGAACAGAACCGAGAGGAGATTTGCCAAAGGAAGCAATTTGCAAAGCACCCTCTCATTACCAGCTGGTTTCTCCCATTTTTAAATGGGTCCAGTGAAATTGTAATATTACAAAGATCTTAGGAGAGCCTAGACTGGGCTTTCGTGTACAATTTATTAAAACAATTGAAAAATAAAGCAAAATAATATAGAATTACTCAGGGGTTTTCTCTAAAAATATATAAAACTGGAAGTAGGATAGGCTGTTTGGTCCTTCGAGCCAACTTCACCATTCATTTTGATCATGGCTGATCATCAAATTCACTATCCTGATTCCCCCTTCCTCCCTTATTCCTTGATTCTTTAGACCCAAGAGCTATATCTAATTTCTTCTTGAAATCACACAATATTTTGGCCTCAACTACGTTCTGTGGTAGTGAATTCCACACATTCATCACCTAGTGAGTGAAAAAAAATTCTCCTCATCTCAGTTCTAAAAGGTTTTAAAGGGAATGGTTTAGGTTAGAGGGTCATTGCTTTTTCTTAATTGGTCGGCGCAACATCGAAGGCCGAAGGGCCTGTTCTGCGCTGTAATGTTCTATGTTCTATTTATCCTCAAACTATGACCTCTCATTCTGGACTCACCCGCCACTGGGAACATTTAGATTCAGAAAATAATTTGGCATGATTATTAAATGTGCTACAATTGGAAAAGCCACTCCGAAATCCAAAGAAGAGTCTAATTGGACTGGAAACATTGGGGTAAATTTTCCAGTTCCACCTGCCAGGGGAATCATCACGGGTGGAGCAAACAATTTGACAGGTCATTTAAATGTCTGTTGACCTCGGATGGGGATTGTGATCTCAGTGCAATTGGACTATCCAATCCATTATCTACAGGGTTGGGGGGGGGGGAATTCTCTGGCCTCCCTGCAACATGTTTCTCACAGCAGGAGATAGCATATTGTCCACCTGTGATGGGATCTTCTGGTCCCACTGCTGTCAATGGGATTTCCCACTAACTATACGCCACACCGCTTGGGAACCCTGCACAGGGGTGTGCTGTTGGCAAAGCCAGAGGATCCTGCCAGTATGAAGAGTTGATGAATTCTGGCCTCTGTTTGTCTCTCCTGCTGCGTGCTGAGCTTTTCCAGCATTTCCTGGTTTTTATTGCAGATCTCCAACATCTTGCAGTATTTTGCTTTCATTCCAGAGATTAATTGACATTCTCACGACCTATTTGGATCAAAATCCTGGAACTCCCTCCCTACCAGCACTGTGGGTGTACCTACACCACATGGACTGTGACGGTTCAAGAAGGCGACTTCTCAAGGGCAAGGGAAGATGTTGGCCTAGCCAATGACACTGTGGATGGCATGGTGGCACAGTGGTTAGCACTGCTGCCTCACAGCACCAGGATCCCAGCTTTAATTACAGCCTTGGGTCACTGTCTGTGTGGAGACTGTACATTTCCCCATGTCTGCGTGAGTCTTCTCCAGTTTTCTCCCACAGTCCAAAGATGAGAGAGTTAGATTGATTGTCCATTGAGTCTGGGAGTTTAGCAGGATTGCAGAAGTAAGGCCTGTGTGTGATTGTGCCTTGTACAGATTCAATGGGCCGAATGGCCTCCTTCTGCACTGTTGTCACTTTATGAGATCCCAGGAATAGATTTCTTTGAAATTTGCAATTCTTATTGATATAAATCAATATTACTGGATATTCTACAGTAATAGATAAAACTTTCCACATCAGAATTGCAGGTTTAGTTCCAATCAAGCTCCAATATGATAGAAAGTTAACTTTATGGCACTGTCTGTGAAGATTACTTTATGGGGTATACTCACACAGCATACCTGCTACAATACTAAAAGTTAAATGAACCCCAACGATCTGTTAGACTGTTTTTAACTTTCTCATGTGGACATAATCTAAAATTTCACTGACTTTAGCTGACTTGTGAACACAACCTGCAGTCAATAGAGCTGCTAAAATTTGTACTGTTGCATACTGAGCACTGGGTGTCGGTTTGGCTCAGTTGGCTGGTTTTGTGATGCAAAGCGATGCCAACAGTGTGGATTTAATTCCTGTATCTGCTGAGGTTATTCATAAAGGTCCTGCCTTCTCAGCTTGACCCCTCACCTCTGCCCCTCAAAGAGGAAAGCAGCCTATGGTCATCGGGGACTATGATGACTTTACTTACCTTTACTACAGAACAATTGAGACAGTGCATCAAAGTTATTTGTTAACGACAAAACCCTTTTGGACCAAAATAGGGCACAGTGATTGGCACTGCTGCCTCACAGCACTAGGGGCCCAGGGTTGGGTCACTACCTGCGCAGAGTCTTCACGTTCTCCTCATGCCTATATAGGTTTTCTCTGGGTGCTCCAGTTTCCTCCCAAAGTCCACTGGTTAGGTGCATTGGCCATGCTAAATTCTCCTCAGTGTACCCAAACAGGTGCCGAAGTGTGGCGACTAGGGGGTTTTCACAGTAACTTCATTGAAGTGTTAATGTAAACCTACTTGTGACCAATAAATAAACTTCAAACCTTTTGGAATGTCCTGAGGATTTAAGTGGCATTCTATAAATACAGGTTACTTATTTTACAGTGTAAAACGCTGAAACATTTGTAAATTGTAAAGAATGAACTATTAGTAAAACTACAGCAGCAGTGTGCTGAGAAAAAGGTCCATATTTCTATTGCTGTAAAATGTACAGCTTAGTTATTAATTGTTCATTCCTTTTCCAGACTACTGAAGCAATGTAAAGTTAAACCATTCTTTTCCATGTCCATTCTTTGCTTGCTTGACAGGCTGTATGGATTATGTTTGAAGATTAGCATGTTATGGTAATAGCGCTTGTATGCTTAGAGCTCAGTGTTACATCTCCGAAAGAATTTGCCTTTTGGTGACAAGCAATGCCTGAAGAATGAGGTGCTTTGACAAGGTGAAATTAATAGATTAGAAATATTGTATTTATTAGTAGATAAATTCATACCCTGACAACTCAGTAAGTTCCCTGCCGTTTGAGAGCAAGAAATGAAATGAATTCTTAAACATACCTAAAATTCAGCTTTTCATAATTAAAGTTAATGCTTCATGGCGTACTTAAATGGATCAGTCATATGTAGGTTCTCTAAATGGAATTATCTTTGCTTTAAGGTGGTATTTGTTTTGGCTGGTACTCAGGGTGCCAATGTCCGTCTCCTTCACCAACTGCAGACAGAGATAAGTTGGAATATTTTGAAAAGCAAAACAAAAATTAGATCCACAATTAAGGCCATCCTCGCTGACATCGCGGATGAGTTTTCTCTCCATCTGCGCAATGAATGCAATTTACTGGATGACCCCGTGGCAAGTGCAATCTTAAGTATTCCTTTTGAAAATTGTTCTCATCGCAGATGCATCTTTGGCGTAGCATGCAATTGTTTGATTGTCGTGAGTTTGATTATGTGAGCCTGGTAACTGACCTCTGCTCACTGTGCTTGATTGGTTATGCCTGGGGTGCTGACCCAGAGCAAAGTAAACCGACACCATGGAACACATTGGAAGCTAGAGCTGGGATAAGCACAGTGCAGGTATTTTGTGATTGTAGCTACACTTTAAAACACTCTTAAATAAAAGCTGTTGTGCACTTAGAAAATAGAGTCAACTCTGTGTTTCTCTGCAGAACAAAAACATACAACAAACTAGTAAAACACAACAGTGAGCACATTATACTTTTTTTTATTCAGTCATGGGATGTGGGCTAGGCCAGTATTCACTGCTCATTCCTAATTGCCCTTGAGAAAGTGATGGTAAGCAATCTTTTTGAACCATTGCAGTCCATGTGCTATAGATATATTCACACTGCTTGAATTTTAAGTTTAATGTTCATTTATTTGTGTCACAAGTAGGCTCCCATTAACACTGCAATGAAGTTACTGTGAAAATCCCCCTAGTCACAACAATGCTGCCTCACAGCACCAGGGAACCAGGTTCAATTCTTGGCTTGGGTCACTGTCTGTGCAGTCTACACATTTTCCCTGTATCTGTGTGGGTTTCCTCCAGGTGCTCAAGTTTCCTTCCAAAGTCCAAAAGGTAATCTCGTTAAGTGCATTGGCAATTGTAAATTGTCCTTCAGTGTGTCTGGAGTGTGGCAACGAAGGGATTTTCACAGCAACTTCATTGCAGTGTTAATGGGAGCCTACTTGTGATGCTAATAATTAAACTTTTTGCCCTTGTAGTTGAGTTAAAATCCTTCCCCAACCTTATATTTCTTGTTATATTTTGTGACTCAAGACTATACATCAGGCACTCCTTGTCTCTTCTTCATTAATGGCAAGACCTTAAATTGCCCCAGCCCAATTCTCCAGATTCCCATCCTAAGATGCTTTGCTTTTCTCCGCCATCTCCCTCAGCTTTCTCCCCAAAATGCATTTTGTTTAACCAGCGGTCCTAATCTCTCCATCAACCAGCTCAGCGTCCACTCCTGCCTGTTTCAATTCAAAGAACACTGGGATGCATCTGTTTACATTCAAAATGCTAGATCAATGCCAGTTGTTTTTTTCCCTCTGAGCAAAGACAACAGTGTGCAGATAGGCCAACAAGGGCATCATTCCGGTTCAGATTTGAAAGAGAAACAGCCTGCAGATTTTCTACTTTGATGTGATTTCCAATCCATTAAACTTCAGGAATCAAAAACCAATTCGAGCAAGACCGCATTTTGATTAAACGCATGTCCAACAAGTGTCTGGTGAAAAATCTCCCCTTTCTACCAATAGCTCCTTCCTGGGAAACCAGTGTCTTATTTGATCTGGAAAGATATGCTGGTCAGGTGACCATTCAAAATTCTCCCTCAGTGTACCCAAACAGGTGCCGGAAATGGCAACTAGGAGATTTTTACAGTAACTTCATTGCAGTGTTAACGTAAGCCTACTTGTGACAATAATAAATAAACTTTAAACTGGAACTGCCTGCCACTGAATCCAAGTGCTAAGTAGAAAATGTTGTATCCTCAACAAAGTCCACACTGTACATGTGTCAGTGCTGAAATATGGCAGCACAGTGGCTGCCTCACAGTGCCAGGGCACAGTTCAATTCCAGCCTTAGGCGACTGTCTGTGTGGAGTTTGCACATTCTCCCCATGGTTGCTTTGGTTCCCTTTGGGTATTCCAGTGTCCTCCCACACACAGATGTGCAGGGTTAGGCTGATTGGCCATGCTAAATTGAGCCTTAGAGTAAGGGGAATTAGCAGGGTAAGTACATGGTTGTGATTTAGGGCATGGGTAGGATTATTGCCGGTGCAGACTCAATGGGCCGAACGGCCTCCTTCTGCACTGTAGTGATTCTATGCTCAGATATCTTCCCAAACACCAAAGATGTGCAGGGCTAGGTAGATTGGCAGTGCTAAATTGACCCTTAGTGTCAGGGGGATTAGCAAGGTTAATATGTGAGGTTATGGGAATAAGGCCTGGGTGGGATTGTTGTCAGTGCAGACTTGATGGGCTGAATGGCCTCCTTCTGCATGGTAGCAAATTAAAGAATTATTTTTAATTTTCTTCTGTTTTAGCAAATACAAAAATGTGGTTCACAAGCAGATAAGGCTTCTTTGCTAAGATTCCATGCAGGTTCTCATCCTCTTGTCTCACATAATTTGATGTTCTGTACCCATAAAATATACAGTGAGCTCTTTGATGTTTTTGTGTAATAAATCAGTCCTGTGGGATTTCAATTATTTGGGTGTAATACCTTAAAAATTCCTCAGCTGAGAAAGGGGAGAATAAGATAACATTCAGGATGAGTGAAGCATTGAATTTTACAGTAGTATCATTATACCGGAAGCTGAAACTGTACATAGAGTTCAGTAATTGAGATTGTATTAGTTTTTTGGTTTGGTTTAATTGCCAACTTTATATAGTTGAGGTTGGTTTTAATTCAAATCTTGTCTGAAATTCAATTAATTAGCATTCCACGCTGCAATCTTAGCATTCTCATTGCATTAGTAATTAAAGCGAGATAAAAAGAGACAGGAAGAAAACAGGGTTGTGAAGTTGTGGATGAATCACATTAAGACTCGGAAAGTTATCATTCTTGCTACTTGGCAATAGTTTTCACACCTACTCATGGGGCAACCTACTGCAAACATTGGTAGAGATACAGAATCCCGGTCCTACTTCAAAAAGATGGCATCAGTGTCAAAGGAATTATGATTGAGAAAATGCTTTGCATCAGCAACAGCCAGAGGTAATGTGTCAGGAAGTGAATAAATGCAAGGGAAAAAAAAATCAGGGAATTTGATTATATCAGACCCCATCTAATAACATCCAACTGAAAACCTACAAGACATAACAAATATATCAGTATCATTGAATCATAGAATTCGTATACTGCAGAAGGGGGTCATTCAGCCCATTACACCTGTACCAATCACACCTCGGCCCTATTCCCGTAACCCCTGCTAATTCCCCTGATACTAAGGGACAAGTTAGCATGGCCAATCCACTAACCCGCGTATTTTTGGGCATAGAAACAGAATATGCAGGATATACTGACAGTACCTGGAACAGAGTTACTGTCTCGAGTCCACATGACTCTTTTCAGAATTGAAGATGGGTTGAAATATAATGGATTATATGGTAGCATAGTGGTTAGCACGGCAGCCTCACAACCCTGTGTATGTGTGTGTGTGTGTGTGTGTCTGTGTCTGTGTGTCTGTGTCTGTGTCTATGTGTTGTGTTCGACCATGCAAACATGCCCCTTAGTATGATGCAATTAGCAGGGACAATATGTGGGGTTACAGTGATCGAGCCTGGGTGGGTTTGTTGTCAGTGCAGGTTTGATTTGTTGAATGGCATCCTTTTGTATGGTAGGGATTCTATTCTATTCTTAGAGGGGGGTTGGAGAAGGTGGGACAGAATAGGAGGCCAGGGTACGTGAAAACTCAGAATAGATTTGACAAAGATTATCATGGGCACAAGCCAGACGAGGTGTTAATAGTGACATTGACAACTAAAGAAGGTATTGGCAGTGGTATGAAGGTGAGATGGCAGAGTGATGGGCCAAAACAGGATTTTATCATTAATGATTTTCCACTTTTACCTCGAACCTGCTGTTTATGACTGAATTTAGAGTGCATTGTACAAATAGAAATCATCAACTTTGGGCAAGAGTGCATCTCCAGGCCACAAAAGGAGAATTTTGATGGGTTCATCATTGCCCACTGGCTTATCTGGGTGCTGAGGGAGTAATGTTTTGATTCTCAGTGGTAGTCTCCACATTGTGGTCCCACACACTTGCTGGCCAACTGCTCCTTACTTACTGCCAATTACTAGCAGGAGGCTGACAGGATCTACAGAAAATGTCTGGGATTTTCATACTTCCAAGGTGGCCTGATAAAGATAACTCACCCCAACCGAGGGCTGCACAACTCATACCCCGAGTTAAAATTTTACTTCGACACTGTGAGGATGGTAGAAGGATGAAAGAATGTGCACCATGCAATCTGTGAAACGTGGGAATAAGTCAAAAACATTCAGAATGCCGCGTTCCCATCAAAGCTTTATCCTAGACATCTAAGCATACAAAATCTGAAATGGTTATTAAACTCATTAAAATGGCTAGAACTGTCATTGTGCAGCTGATGAAGCTATTGTTTATTTTGAACCTCTTCTTAACATTAATGATATTCCATTATTGCTCTAAGTGTTCCCTGCTGTGGCTGAAATTATAGTGCACAGCATTAATGGGAAGCACCTTTCGATCCATTGTTTGTGCTTGGCAACAGGTTTCCAGTCAAACGCCAACAAAGGCTTTCCCTCAGGGAGCAAATTCCCTTTGCACGCTTCAGTGAATACCTGCCAATCTTCAACAAAGTCAGAGCAAGACATGAAAAACTGTTAACAAAGCACTATTAATTTACAATCTGCGACTCCGTGTACAAGCGCGATCCGTTCTGGATTTGGTCCAAAACATGAATCCCATTTTTATTTTTGCTCCCTGGGATTTGTCTTCCATTGTAATGTCAGTTCGATAAAAGGAACTTTCACTTCAGGCAAACATTATTGATGTTTTTATTGCACATTATAATGCAAGCCTTTGATCACTTACTTTTTCTTAACCCTGTGACAAGTGTCCCTCGGTCAATGTTTTGATAGAAGTGAAATTAGGCATGATGGGAACAAGGCTTAGTAATGGTCGAGCACCAGAAGCCAACTTCAGAGTGCTTGGAACTGGAGCTTTCACTCATAGTATCTCCCTAAAGGTTTGAGCTTAGCACAAGTACTCCAGCTCCTTGGCTAATTAAAGATTCTTTCTATTATCGATATTTTAAATATACATTTTGTTACAATATTGGCGTAACTGTATGTTTTAGAAACATAGAATTTCTAAATGCAGGAGGAAGTCATTTGGCCCATCAAATCTGCACCAACAACAATCCCACCCAGGCCTTATCCCCAGATATTTACCCTGCTAATCCCTCTAAACTATTCATTCTGGGACATTAAAGGCCAATTTTGCATGACTAATCAACCTAACCCACACATTGTTGGACTGAGCGCCCAGAGGAAATCCATGCAGATACAGGGAGAATGTGCAAACTCATCATAGACAGTGACCCAAGCCGGGAATCGAACCCAGGTCCTTGGCGCTGTGAGGCAACAGTGCTAACCACTGTGCCACCATGCTGCCCAATTTTCATAAATTATGGTCCACGAACCTTATTTTATATATTGAAAAAAGAATGTTTTCTTTCTTTATTGAGCATGTAGGTACAGCTCCCATTTTTTTCCTGCCTCAAGACCATCAGTATGGAAACTCCACCCAATAACATCTGCAGTGATGCAAAATAAATAATACTCTAAACCCATTTCTCTCTTTCTCACACTCTCAACTGGGCGGGTGCTGCAATCATGTTTTTCTCAACAGCATGAGCACAGACCACATTTCAGGGTGATCTCATAGCATAGACGGGAAGTAAACACGGACGGAGTATTGCTTATTTTGTGTCCCACTAATTTTAAGTGCAGGTTTAAGTACAAACTCTTGGGGCTAAAGGGATCAAGGGATATGGGGGGCGGGGGGGAAATCAGGACATTGAATTCGATGATTAATCATGATCAAGAACAATGGTGGAGCAGGCTCGAAGGGCCGAATGGCCAACTCCTGCTTTTAGTTTCTATGTATGATCCTAATACTACACTGTGGCATTGTGTGATTGTCGGACATTCCTCTCTCTCCCTCTTTGCTATTTTAGCAGTAGTTTTAATCTGTTTAAAATCATTAAGCTATCGCCTCAGTTTATCTTAAGTGGATTTGAAGTCAGAATTTCATTAATCCTTTGGGGAGATAATAAAATAAGTGGTACTACATTGATACGTGGAATTTCCCAAAATTGGATTGGTTTACTTCATGGCAGGCTTATGGCTCACGTAGGTGGCACAGTGATGAGCACTGCTGCCTCACAGTATCAGGGACCTGGATTCAATTCCAACCTTGGGTCACTGTCTGTGTGGAGTCGGCACCTTCTCTCTGTGTCTACGTGGGTTTCTTCCGGTTTCCTCCCACATTCCAAAGGTATGTAGGTTAGGCGGATTAGCCATAGTAATTTGCCCCTTGGTGTTCCAATATATATCAGTTAGGTGGACTGGCCATGCTGAATTGCTCCAGGTTTCCTCCCACAATCCAAAGGTAATAGCAAACATAAGTTGCCCTTAAGTGGCGAGAGTCAAAACTCAAAGATAACTAGCTTCCTGGGAGTAGGTTTGGAGTTGTTTGAGACTGTCCTTGAAGAACAGAATTTGAACAGGAGACAATGGCCAAAGTTAACACTTGCGAATAGTCAGAAGGGTGCAGATATGGGAGGGAATGGTGCACCATACAAAATAACTTCCACATTAAAACTACCCAACAACACATTAACCGGGTAGATGCTGCATCTTACTGTCAGTCAATTTTGTTTCAGATAGGCTTGTGACACATGCAAAACTTTAAGTAACTTTACCTGGGCCATACTCCAGTGGGGTGCACAAGTAACTAGCACTTTTGGTACATTAACATCTTGTAAATGCATCATACATAAACACATTGTAACCTACCCACTTGCCAATTATTGCCACAGAAATCTATTGTGTAACTACTGTAAGCGTACTTGGAAAAAACGTGGCAGTGCATTCACATTGGACAGTCATGTGTTACTGCAGCTTTCACGTGGAAAGAAAAAGGAAGTACTTTGCATGCTGAGAGATCCTGTTTATGCTTTGCCCTGTTTGTTTCAATCTATGCAAAGACTTCATTTTAAGATGTTTCTGCCTATGCAACTAATTCTGTTAAACTTAACAATTGACTGCTAACTTGACTACATGTAGAATCAAAAGGCTAAAGATTAGCTCGAACTTAACTCCATTCCTGAAGGCAAACACGTTGCAGGCAAACACGTTTTTTTCATAATAGCAGCTGCAAGGATTGTTTATCTAAAACGGAGACAGACTGTGAAAAACATTTCCAATAATGAGATAATATAGTTTGGATTTTAGTGTGTATTTTCAGTGTGTTCAGCTCGAGTACAAGGTTTGGCTAAGAAGCCAGTTTTCAAGTTTGTGTTTTAATGCTTGTGTCATTTTAATCTTTTTAAGAAAAGAAAACCATTTTAAAACTCATGAGTGCTGACCCCAAACGAATGAGTGGACGCAACACAGGCTGACTAACACTGCAATCATTTATCCAGCATGTCACCTCTGACTGCAAATGATCGTAGGATGGCAGGAGGCAAAAATCAAAGGTGGGGGTTGGATTGTTACTCCCAGAACTGTCTCCTACAGGGTAGGACAGCAGCAAGCATCCTTGCTCCTGGGGATATAGATCTTCAGTTAGTTCCACGTTGTGTGGAGTCTGAGAACCCAGTTTCCCAAAGCCTTTGCCAGGTGTACCCAAAACCACAGAAATTGATGGTGGCTGTGAGTACTTGCCTATGGTTCTTGTTCATTTCCTTGGAATGCCTTCCTTCATCCTGCATGACTTAAAGGCCTAAAATATTAATATTTCCAATGCTTCAAGACTGAGCTCAACTCAGTCATTCTGAATTGGTTGCCAAATGTCACATAAAAGCTTTGTCACTGAGCTCCTGTGAATGTTAGCAGTATAAGAATGCTTTTCTCATGTCTTACATTTTCCCAGCTTTTCCTTTCTGCTGAAATCTTGTAAATACTGCAATTACAAGCACTTCTCTGACAAACCAACAGAAAAGATGGCAGTTTTAGCTTTCTTAAAAAATTCTAGTGAGGAGAAGAGGAAGAAAAGCAGACAACAGGGAACGAGCAAAAGCAATTTTTTTTTGGATGAGAATCTGAGATTAGAAACAGGAGAGGAGAGGTCATCCTATTGGGAGTCTTTTATAGACCTCCTAAAAGTTCTAGAGAGGTTGAGGAAAGGATCGCAAAGTCAATTCTGGTCAGGAGTGAAAGTAATAGGGTAATTGTTATGGGGGATTTTAACTTTACTTATATTGATTGGAATAGCTATAGCTCTAGCTTGTTAGAGGGGTCAGTTTTCGTACAAAGTGTGCAGGAAGGTTTTTTGACTCAGTATGTAGATAGGCCAACTAGAGGTGAGGCTACATTGGATTTGGTGCTGGGCAATGAGCCAGACCAGGTGTTAGGCTTGGAAGTTAGTGAACATTTTGGTGATAGTGACCACAATTCGGTTACGTTCACCTTAGTGATGGATAGGGATAGGCATGAAGCTGGGGGCAGTAGTTATAGCTGGGGGAAGGGTAATTATGAGGCCATCAGGAGAGAATTAGGGTGCATAGATTGGACTAGGAAACTACAGGGACTGGGAACATCTGGAATGTGGAGCTTATTCAAGGAGTAGCTGCTGCGAGTCCTTGATAAGTATGTCCCTGTCAGGCAAGGAGGAAATGGTCGAGTAAGAGAACCTTGGTGTACGAAAAAAGTTGATTTGCTGGTTAAAAGGAAAAAGGAGGCTTATGTCAGGATGAGGCTTGAAGGCTCAGTTAGTGCAATGGATAGCTATAGATTAGCCAGGAGGGAGCTAAAGAGTGAATTGAGGAGAGCTAAGAGGGGACACGAGAAGACTTTGGCTGATAGGATTAAGGAGAATCCTAAAGCTTTCTTTAGATATGTTAAGAATAGAAGATTGGTTAGGGCAAGATTAGGGCCAGTCATAGACAGCAGTGGGAAGTTGTGCGTGGAGCTGAAGAGATTGGTGAGGCACTGAATAAATATTTCTCTTCGGTATTCACGCAGAGTGCTGGAAATGTAGCTGTGGAGAACACTGAGGTACAGGATTGCAAATTGGGAAGTATTGTAGTAGATAGGGAGGATGTGTTAGAAATTCTTGAGGGTTTGAAGTTGGATAAGTCCCCTGGGCCGGACGGGATTTACCCTAGGATTCTCTGGGAGGCAAGAGAGGAGATTGCAGAGCCTCTGGCTCTGATCTTCAGGTCCTCGTTGGTTACGGGTGTGGTTCCGGAGGACTGGAGGATAGCGAATGTGGTCCCATTGTTTAAGAAGGGGAAGAGAGACCTTCCTGGGAATTATAGGCCAGTGAGTCTTACTTCTGTTGTGGGCAAGGTATTGGAGAGAATTATTAGGGATAGGATTTATAGTTATTTAGAGAGAAATGAATTGATTGGGGATAGTCAGCATGGTTTTGTGAAGGGTAGGTCGTGCCTTACTAACCTCATTGAGTTTTTTGAAAAAGTGACTAAAGAGGTGGATGGGGGTAAGGCGGTTGATGTGGTATATATGGACTTTAGTAAGGCGTTTGATAAGGTGGCCCATGGAAGACTTCTGCAGAAAATGCAGATGTATGGGATAGAGGGTGATTTAGCTAATTGGGTTAGGAATTGGCTAGCAGATAGAAGACAGAGGGTGGTGGTTGATGGGAGATATTCATCGTGGAGTTCGGTGACAAGTGGTGTACCTCAGGGGTCTGTTTTGGGGCCCCTGCTGTTTGTAATTTTTATAAATGATCTGGATGAGGGTATTGAAGGATGGATTAGTAAATTTGCAGATGACACTAAAGTCGGTGGAGTGGTAGATAGTGAAGAGGGTGTTATAGTTTGCAGAGAGACTTGGACAAGTTGCAGAGCTGGGCCGAGAGGTGGCAAATGGAGTTTAATGTGGAAAAGTGTGAAGTAATGCACTTTGGCAGGAATAATAAATGTGTAGAGTATAGGGCTAATGGTAGGATTCTTAATAGTGTTGATGAACAGAGGGATCTTGGTGTATTTGTGCATAGATCCCTGAAAGTAGGCAGTCAAGTCGATAAGGTTGTTAAGAAGGCATATGGAGTCTTAGCTTTTATTGGTAGGGGATTGAATTTCGGAGCCGCAACGTCATGTTGCAACTGTACAAAACTCTAGTGCGGCCGCACTTGGAGTATTGTGTGCAGTTCTGGTCCCCACATTATAAGAAAGATGTGGAGGCATTGGAGAGGGTACAGAGGAGGTTTACCAGGATGTTGCCTGGTATGGAGGGCAGGTCTTATGAAGAGAGGCTGAGGGATTTGAGGTTGTTTTCGTTAGAAAGGAGGCGGCTAAGAGGGGACCTAATCGAAACATATAAGATGATTAGAGGTTTAGATAGGGTGGACAGTGATAGCCTTTTTCCTAGGATGGAGAAAGCTAGCACGAGGGGACACAGCTTTAAATTAAGGGGTGATAGTTATAGGACGGATATCAGAGGTAGGTTCTTTACCCAAAGGGTGGTTCGGGAGTGGAATGCCCTGCCTGCAGCAGTTGTAGATGCGCCAAGTTTGGTGGCGTTTAAGAGGTTAGTTGATAAGTACATGGAAGAGAAGGGAATGGTTTAGTTTGGAGGGTCATTGCTTTTTATAATGGTCGGCGCAATATCGAAGGCCGAAGGGCGTGTTCTGTGCTGTAATGTTCTATGTTCTAATCTCCAACAAAAATTTGTAAATAAATTCACCGCTAAACGTTTAATGGAAAGTGATTGCTGCAAAACCTCTCATTCTTTTATGAGATTCATCATTGCAGATGTGTGTGGGGGGTGGGGGGTGTGCAGGGAGCCTACAGTACAATGGCATGTTGGTACAATGGTCAGCACTGCTGCCTCACAGCACCACGGACCCAGGTTCACTTCCGGCCTTGGATGGTTGTATGGAGATTGTTCATTCTCCCCGTGCCTGTGTGGGTTTCCTCTGGGTGCACCAGTTTCCTCCCACACTCCAAATATGTGGGGGTTGGATGGATTGACCATGGAAATTTGCCCCAAAATGTGCAGGTTAGGTTGATCAGCCATATCAACTTGTCCCTTGGTGTCCGGGAAATTAGCTGTCTATATAAGTGGGGTTATGTAATTGAGTCTGGGTGGGATTGTTGTCGATGCAGGCTCGATGGGCTGAATGGCCTCCTTCTGTGCTGTAGAGATTTTATGATCTCAAACGGTAGAACATCATTCTGTGTTTGGTTTAAATGCATTGGAATATTTAAACCAAGGTAAGGTTATTTTTTGTTGAGATGACTTGAGGCCTGTCTGAAAGCTCAGTTTATGTTTGACACGAAAGTGGAGCAGATAGAATCTGGGTTTCCCCATCGCACAATACATGTTCCCCTCCTGTTCCTCCAACAAGATCAGCTGGAAAATATTCCTTAAAAGGCAGCCTTGCAAGAGGACACTCCAGAAGAATCAAGGTTTTAGTTTTACAGCTCAGGTCCCTGTCGTGTGACAGTCCAATCTCCCTCTAGTGGTTGAGCCTTACAATATTATGCCAATTTCACTACAGTGTGTTTCATTCAGAACCTTTTCACTTGCAGTCTTTTATCTCATCCCTAATGGTATTATAGACCTAACTTCCAACAGCATTTTAGCCTATGGTGTCAAGGTCTCCCCTTAGTTTTTAAGTCCTATCATCTTATAGCTCTATCTTTTTAATCCGCTATGTCTCTATAATAATCTAACACTGTACCATAATACCCCATCATTGACACAACTAGTGGCCCCAGAATCTAACAAAGTAATCTCTTAAATGATATCAAAAACCTATGATGTATTTTCAATGGAACTATCGATTTCAGCTATGGTCAGGGTTCCAAGTGAACTTGTCCACTGTTTAACTCCTGGATGGAATTACAAGGCGTTGCCCAGTAGAGGGTTGTGTGCATTTTTTGAGGACAGGTGTGAGAAGTGTTCCCTCCGAACAGTTAACTGAGGAATGAATCATTGCCCTGAATTTTCCAACGTTTGGTTGTACACTCTTGGTGGGCACTGAAGAAAACGGAGGGCGAGATTTTACAGCCTCACCCATCCCGAAACCGTAATATCCAGTCCAAGATCAATAGACCTTCCCATTGTTCATCCCTCGATCACTCCGGTTGGGTTGGAAAACTTCCAACCATAACATGCACTTCCAACCACAAGTGGTCTCAGAATGTAGTTGCGCACTAGCTTACTAATTAATGGGCTTCCGTTGTGAAACAGGCATTGAGAAAAGGTCTGCTGCTGGGGAGGGCAGAAAGACAGCAAGCGCTGAGAAAAGTTTGGAGGGTAGGTCTTAGAGGAAAGGTTGAGAGAGTTGGGATTTTTCCACCTTTAGAGAGGAGGAGTATGAGAGGCGATTTAATAGAAATTTACATGATGATGAGGGGGACAGATAGAATGGATGTTCAAAGACTATTTCCTCAAGTGGACGTACCTCTCATTAGGGGGCCTAACTATAAGGTTCATGGTGGGAGATAAAGAAGACTTTCCAAGAGAGAGTGGAATGCACTGCCTGCTCGATAATGGAGTTGGGCACCTTAGGAACTTTCAAGTGATTATTGAATAAGCTCATGGAGCACATCAGAATAATAGGGAGTGGAATGGCTTGATCTTGGGTTCGGATATAGCTCGGCACAACATCGAGAGCGAAGGGCCTGTACTTTACTGTTCTATAAAAGGGGGAGAAGAGTGTGGTGGGGGGGTGCAGCAAGTGTGGGGGAATATGGGGAGGATGTTCGGCTACTGCTTCCTCAGAAACACAGACACTGCAGAGCTGGCACAGAGAGCTGCTCACCTTTAAACAGTAAGTTGATCTGTTAAGTCTATGCAAAGAATGTCTAGGCAGCACATTCAAACACAAACCTTAGTCCCCAGACAATGCTTTAAATTTTATTTCATCCTGGACAGTTCATCTCTCTCTGAATCAAGGTAAAACGTACAGGTCAGCTGGCCATTTGAACCACCTGCCAACCGTAAAAAAAGATGGACCAAGTAAAATGGCATTCTATTGGCCCCTTCCTCGATTGTCAGCAGGGATGTTTCCAATTCTCATGCATGTCCACCAACCAAAATATAGCGAGAGTGTGCACTGATGTCTGGATACATGTTATAGTATCATAGAATCCCTCCAGTGCAGAAGGAGAACATTTGATGCACTGAGTCTGCATGGACAACAATCCCACCCAGGCCCTATCCCCATTACCCCACATATTTACCCTGCTAGTCCCCCTCTTTTTCTCAACTGGCACAGTTCTATCTTTGATTTTTTTTCTGGGGGTAGGGGAGATGCAATAGCAGCAAATGCCTGATAAATGTTAAGACAACTAAGACAAGGATCTTATTTGAATAAACCAGGCTTGGAATTCAATTTTGTAATATAAAAATGATATAAGTCAAATTGTAAATAATATTATATGCCTCCTTCCACCTTGCATAATATTTGTTCACGTGCTCTGTGCTTTAATACAAATCTGCTGTGAATCATAGAACTGAAAATCTCCATTGCCCTTCGCTTTGGTACTCTGCTTGAAACATTTTAATGGGTAACATTTGAAAAATAGCAATTTTAATCATAATACGTACCATATAATTGGTGTAATAGGACTCATAAGATTAGCATAATTTCATTTTTACACAATGTGACATTTTCAAACAAATTAATTGGCACCAAGCAAGCCATCTTCGACATGTATATATTAAGGAAAATCAAGCACAGAGGATAAAAGAATGCAGAAGGTTCTGGAATGTTCCAAAAGTGAGGATGCTGGAAGGAGTGGGTGGATTTTTTGATATGCAGTCTGACAAGTAATTGCTTATCTGCGTCTGGGGAAGGAAGGAACGGAAGTGAAATACAGTCTCTTTGGCGCATATTTCAATAAAATTATTTTGGAACTTGGATTGTTCACAATGACTTTGGGGAAAGATGCAGCTAGTTTTGCGTAAAGTGGTCAACATTCATGATGTTTTTAAATTGTTTATTCACAGATTTTGTGGCAAATTTCATTTAGGTAGACTTGAATACCTGAATCAAAACTCAACAAACTTCCATCTATCATCAGCTCCATTCAGTCAGGGGAATTTTAATTATTTGCTCATTTGCACTAAGTGGATATTGGGGAAGTTCCCCTCCAATATGGCTGACAATTGGGTTTCTATGCCACTGTTACTAAAACAAATCACTATCAAAATTAACTTTACTGCCAAATAGCATTTTAAATTAACCAAGTAATTTTTTAAAAATTCATTTATGGGTTATGGGTGTTGCTGGTTGACCAGCATTTATTGTTCACCCTTAATTTGCCTCAGGGCAGTTGAGAGTCAACTGCATTGCTGAGACTCTAGAGTGACAGACAGGTCAGCCCAAGTAAACACGGCAGATTTCTTCCCCTAAAGGACATGAGTGAGTCAGATGGGTTTTCCGACAATGGTTTTATGGTCATCAGTAGATTCTTAATTCCAAATTTTTTTCATTGA
The DNA here is from genome assembly GCA_024679065.1 of Sphyrna mokarran. Classification (NCBI taxonomy): domain Eukaryota; kingdom Metazoa; phylum Chordata; class Chondrichthyes; order Carcharhiniformes; family Carcharhinidae; genus Sphyrna; species Sphyrna mokarran. The sequence goes on along the minus strand of JAGIQG010000020.1, from coordinate 14,562,216 downwards.
ATTTAAATGCCACCATTTGCCATGGTGGGATTTGAACCCCAGGTCCTCAGAATATTAACTGAGTTTCTGGATTAATAGGTGAGCAACAATACCACTGGGCCATCGCCTCTTCATGGTATATAAAGGGCAATCACAACGTCTAGGAGATGTCTCTGCTAGCTTGGTAAGGAAAATAAGCTGACATCTTGGATGGTATTTTCTACTCAACCCACCGTGTGTGCCGTTGGCAGCACAGGAAGTCTGCCATCGGCTGGAGACAGGATCTCATCTGCTCTCGCCCTTCTCAACTGGACTTCCTGTTGAATCCCGTGGAAGGAGTGCTCCATCAGCAGAACAGGAAAATCTTGTGGCAATGATGCATCGTCAGGGGGACAGGAAAACCCCGCTGACATTGAACGGCTGGAGAATTCTGCCATTATTTGCAAAATAGGAATGGAAACGGTATAGAGAAGCAAAGGAATCTGGGAATATAATTACACCCATCATTAAAAGTAGAGACACAGGTTAATAAAACAAGACAAGACAAAGGATAAGAAGCACTTGGATTTATTTATGGAGGGCTGGAATTGAAAAATAACAGCACAGTTAAATTTGTAATAACTTTAGTTAGACCACATTTGGAGTATATGGTATATAGATCCTTACTTTATGAAAAGGATAGTGAAGCATTGAAGAGAGTGCAAAAAGGATTTACAAATATAGAACAAGATTACATCTATCGAGAAAAGATGAAAAGGCTGGATCTCTTTTCTTTTGAAAAGAGAAGGCTGAAGGATGATGGAAAAAGTCTTAAATGAAAGTTTTACACAGAGATTGCTTCCTATTCTGGAGATAATGTCTCCAGAGACCATCAATACAAAGCAGTCACCAAGATATCATACAGGGAATTCAGAAGTGACTTTTTCCTCAGAGAATGGTGAGAACGTGGAGCTCACTGCCACTGCGAATAGTTGAGCCCAAAAATAGAGACGCATTTAAAGGGAACCTAGATGAGCAAGTGAGGGAGAAGGGAATAGAGGGTTTTGCTAAATACAGTCCAATAAGGGAAGCTCAAATGGAACAGAAAGAATGGCAAGGATTGGTTAGATCATACAGACCATTGCTGTACTGTGAACTCCAAGAAATGAACATTAACCGCAATGGTACTGTACATGAAACCATTGCATCAATCGATTAAGCCTCCAGTGATTCCAACGAGATCTGATCAGGTGCATTTGGAAATGAAAAATGGTTAGTTGCATGCATCGAAGTTGACAGGATGATTATTGAGTCAGTTTGTTTGACTAACCGGATCAGCCTTGTTGCATATTGAAAAGCAATCATTGTGAAGTGTACTTAGTTCAGCTTTGGAGTGGCAATTTTATTCAGGCATTCTCCAAGGTCAACTGTTTCTGCCTTTAGGGTGAGTTGTTTCAGGTTTGAACACTGAATCAAACATGGCTTCTTCCCTCTTTCAGCTCAGCCTCTTGGCATTATTTCAATGGTTATCCTACATTGTTCACTGTGTACCAGCCATGGATAATGTGATAGTTTCAGATGCAGGTAAGATATTTCTCTTGGTTGGGCAGTCCGGACCACAATTTCAAAATTAATCAGTTGTCATTTAAGACAGAGATGAGGAGAATATTTTTTTACACAGCATTTTGAATCTTTTGAATTTGCTACGTGGAGGGCTGTGAAACTCAGTCATTGAGTATATTTAAAGCAGAGATTGATAGATTTCTGATGAACAATATGTAAAGGGTCAATAGGTCTAAAAGGCATTAAGAGGTCTGATTAGCCTGACTGAGTGGTGGAGCAGGCTCAATGGGCCGAATGGCCTACTTCTGTCCTAAATATTCAGAAAATGAAGTTATTATATTGAAGGGGCACAAAAGAGCACTGATGAATGACAAAGAGGAAGGCATTACAAGAAGGACTTGTATTTGCTTGGTGTCTTTCACAACTTCAAGTCATTTGCCACTACTTTCCAGCCAGTGATGTGCTTTTGAACAACAGACACAATCGAAATACGGGAATTCTGGCAGCTAGTTTGCACACACCAAGGTTTCACAAACTGCAATAACATAATAATCAGATAATCTGTTCGAGATTGAGGGATAAATATTGGCCAAGACCCCTTTAAATAGTGCCATCTTGTACATTAACTCTGAGTCATAGAACTGTAGAGTCCTACAGTGCAGAAGGAGGTTATTCAGCTCATCAAGCCTGCACCAAGGCCCTAACCCTTAAACCCACATATTTACCTTACTATTCCCCCTGACACTTTACCATCAACCTAACGTACACACCTTTGGTCTGTCGGAGGAAATCCATGTAGACACAGGGAGAACATGCTAACTCTGCACAGAGTTGCCCGAGGTTGGAATTGAACTTGGGTCCCTGGTGCTGTGAGGCAGCAGTGCTAACCACTGTACCAGCATGCTACCACAGTCAATGTAGTCACACACCATCGACATTCTCAGCTAACATTCCTCCTATGTAGAAATAAAGGGGTGTAGTACTGCCAGGGATGGTTGCGTTTCAGATATATTAAACAAAGGCCCTGTTTGCCCTGCCACGTTGACATACAAGATGTCAAGGAATGAAAAAGCAAAGCTGGGAATTGAACCTGGGTCCCTGGCACTGTGAGGCAGCCGTGCTAACCATTGTACCATTGTGCTGCCCTTTCTTTGAAGCGCTAGAAAATATAGGCCCAGTTTGTCCCATCTCTCTTCATGACGCAGTCCCATCATCACCAGAACAGATCTGGTGAACGTTCGTTGCACTTCCTCTACAACAATAATATCCTTTCTGAGGTCAGGAGACTAAACTGCATGCAGTACTCTAAATGCAGTTTGACCAATCTCCTAAATAATTAAAACAAGACTTCATTATTTCCTTTACTCAAATCCTGTTGTGATAAAGACTAACATCCCATTACCCTGCCTAATAGCTTCCTGCATCTACATGCTACCCTTCAGTGACTTTTGGACAAGGACCCAGGTTTTTCATCATTTAGGAAATATTCTGCACGCCTGTTCCTTTTACCAAAGTGGATTATCTTATATTTTTCCATATTATCTTCCATCTGCCATGATCCTGCCCATTCACTATGTCTGTCCAAATCCTGACACCAAAGATGAAGCAGAGAAATTACTGCCTTCATTCCATTGTCAGGTCCAGCAATGACACGAGTGTGAGGTTAAAATAGCAATATAATCAGCACTGCTGCCATAGTGCCAGAGATCCAGGTTTGATTCCAGCCTTGGGTGACTGTGCAAAGTCTGCACATTCTCCCAATGTCTGCGTGGGTTCCTCCCATAGTTCAAAGATGTGCAGGTTAGGTTGATTAGTCATGCTAAGTTGTCCTAGAATATTAGGGGGATAATTAGGGTAAATATGGGGTTACAGTGATAGGGCCCGGGTAGGATTGTTGTCGGCGCAGATTCAATAGGCCAAATGCATCTTTCTAGAGATTCTATGATTCTTAGTGGTAGAGGTTAGATGAGGAATGTGGTAGTGAAATATTCTTAAAGAATTGTAACAGGTCATCTTGTGGGTATATGAGTGGCTCAGTTGTTAGCACTGCTTCCTCACAGTGTCAGGAATCCAGTTCAGTTCCAGCCTTGAGTGATTGTGTGGAGTCTGCGCATTCTCCCACTGCCTGCCTGGGTTTCCTCCCGGTGCTCTGATTTCCTCTCACAGTCTAAAGATGTGCAGGTTAGATTGATGCTAAATTGTCCGTTCATGTCAACGAGATTATGTGGAGTTATGGGGTTAGAATCTGGGCTGGATTGTTGCTGCTGATGGGTCGAATGGCCTCCTTCTGCACTGTCGGGATTCTATGATATAATTCATCAGGAAATACAGACTGAAGATTCCATAATTGATCCATGGGGTTGTAATGCAGTTTGGAATGCCCTGAAGATGTGGTAAGCCTGCCACATTTATTTACTTTTTCCCATAACTGAGGCGTCAGTACAAAATGTGATGTTGATATTACAGTAATATACACACTGAGTCTTCCTTCTCTTCCCCTTATGGTAGGTTTAGGACTTTGTTACTTTTTTGTTTGGATGAATCATCTATGAATCATATAAATGTTATGGCCTTTAACAAATAATTATTTCTGAACCTTTTTACATGAAAACAACTGGTTTTATTTTGAAAAATTAATATCTATTCAAATTTATGGAGAATGAATACAACAGGACAATAAATATTACAAATCCTTTTTTATATTTGTCCTGACAAAGAATAAATTAAAACAAGAAATATATATTTTTTTAATTGCTGGTAAGTTAGCAGTAGAGATATTGGGTGGCAGAAAATTGATAGATAGGATGTACAAGACAGGTTGTGCTGGAATAGTCACATTATTTTCATGAAGTAACAGAGAAGATTAATGAAGGGAATGTATTGGAGGTTGTTTATTTGGAAACTCAGTGTCAGTTTGGATAAAATATTGGGTTCAGGGTAGAAAATGGAAATTCAGGATGAATGATTGTTTTAGAGATTGGAGAATAGTAGACAGTGGTAATGTTCAGATACTGTTATTTCATATTTGTAAACCGGAACTCAATTACATCTTAAACAGGCCTACCTTGCCCCTGGCCCTAACCTCACATATTGACCCTACTAATCTCCCTAACCCACACATCTTGATGTGGAGTTGCTGGCGTTGGAACTGGGGTAGGCACAACACCAAGTTAAAGTTCAACAGGTCAGGGCAGGGGGGTGGGGTAGGCCTGCTTAAGATGCAGAAAGAGGAAATTAAGTCACATCTGTTTATCAACAGACATTTTATCATATGATAAATGTGTTAAAATGCAAGCACTGGAAGACTGGACTATTTCTGCAATTCAGTATGCTGATTGTAATTGAGCTCCGGTCCAATTCCTGTATGCTGTAGGGCAATTTTAATGTACAGAGAGGCTTACCAATGCTGTATTCTCCTACATTATACAAGGATACCTCGTTCTGATACCTCGTGCAGACTGGATGGGCCAAATGGCCTGTTTCTACACTGTAGGGATTCTGTGATTCTTTGAATCGGCTGAAATGTGACATAAGCCAGGATTCTTTCGATGGCGGAGTTTCCCTTGGCATCATTTGAGGAGTCAACAGTGAAAACATTGCCATTGATATTACCCACTCCTCAGCTTATGCTTCAAGGAGGGTTAATGGAATAGAGATCACCCTTTATTCATCCTGCCTCTGAGACCTGCCGGCCAATTTGATTGTCAGGCAGATCTCTAGTTCTGGAAGCTACAGAGGATGGGAGAGGTCTGCCAAGAGTCTAAATCCAAGAGGTCCAGGACCAGATAAGTTTGGGGATCACAAGCAGGAATGGGAGGTGAGACCTAGGGATGTGGGCAGAGGGGAATGGGGGAGTTGGTAGAGAGGCCAGAAGGTGAGGAAGTAGCTGCAGTGATCAGACCTTCCTTTGGGGTGGATAAGGGGGCAACTGATGTTAAATAGTGGCCATTGATGAAGGCACGTCCACCTTTCCGTCCTGGGATCACTCTTTGAATTTTTCCCCTCCCCGAACCCCTCTCACCAACCTGAAATTTGAGGCAGGGTGGGAAATGACTCTTAAGGAATCATTAATTGGCCACCTAAGGGCCTCAGTTTGATTTGACCTGGTTTGGTTTGATTTGATTTGATTTATTATTGTCACACATATTAACATAGAGTGAGAAATATTGTTTCTTGCACAACCTACAGACAAAACAGATCGTTCACGAAGAAGAAAACAAGAGAGTGTAGAATGTAGTGTTATAGTCACAGCTAAGATCAACTTAATTCAAGGTAAGTCCATTCAAAAGTCTGACAGCAGCAAGGAAGAAGCTTTTTTGAGTCGGTTGGTACTTGACTTTTGTATCTTTTTCCCGAAGGAAAAGGGTGGAATAGAGAATATCTGGGGTGCCTGGGGTCCTTAATTATGCTGGCTGCTTGTCGAAGCAGTGGGAAGTGTAGACGGAGTCAATGGATGGGAGGCTGGTTTGCGTAATGGATACATTCACGATCTTTTGTAATTCCTTGCAGTTTTGGGCAGAGCAGGAAGCAAACCAATTGTGATACAATCAAAAAACATGCTTTCTATGCTTTCAGTTAGAGGAAGGAAGGTAGAGGGAGCTGGCTTAGGCCTCAGATGTTCCACAGTACAATTGCAGAGAGGTCGGACTGGGCAAGAACCCAATGGGAAGGTCATCTGGGAATTATGGCCTACAAACCTGCCATCAGGTAAATGTAAAACTCTGCCAATAGATAGACCAGCAGAATAGGCAGATATACAGCAAATGGAATTTTATAGAGAGAAATGTAGGTGATGCATTTTGGCAGAAGGTATAGGGAGAGACAATATAGATTTGAATAGTACAATTCCAAAGAACATCTGAAGACAGAAGTATCTGAGAATTGATGTACAAAGAGCAGAATTTAATGCCTTCCTCTGTGGCAGGGGGTGTATTTAATCAGATGGCACGGTGGTAGATGGTGACCTCACAGCCTTCCTGACTTCATGTTGATTAAGTCCATGCGTGAAGCCCCTTTGTGGGTCTCATCTCACCACCATGGTATTAACCCAAGAGCAAGTGAGGATGTTTGCCATGTCAGGAACACAAGTAAACCAATGTGAGGGGTGCTTCTGATGGGGGAGGGGTTTGTTTCTCTCATTCAATGGCACTCAGTGGCCGATGGAGGGCTCTGACTTCAGGAAGAGTGTGGGCCCACCAAGAGCCAACCTGTGCCCATGGTGCTGCCTTTCTTCCCACCATCACTCACCTATAGCTTAGGATCTGGTGATCATTCTGAGCCTGAGGTGGGCGTCATGCCAACAGCATCCGCCGTCTCTCGGGCAGCACCGCCATTTCACAGAGCTGCTGGCCTCTGGTTGGCTTGCGGTTTTCAGCAGGTCTTTGATCCAGGGTGTTGGTCTGCTGCTGCCCAGTGATGTGCCTGAGCGGAAGTTAATGGAGTGATGGGGGGGCTTCCCGTAAAATCAGATCTGCTACCTCAGGGCAATGAGGCCTGGCAACGTCCAGGGATTTATGGCTCAATTCCATTTTAGGTAATACATTTCACCACAGGGATATGCAAGAGCCAATTGCTATCTTTTATTATGTAAAAGTGCAATTCTGATTTGATGAGCTCAATTGAGTGACTTCGTTTTTGAATAATATTGCTAAGCAGCACGCAAGACTTCCAGGTGCAATCACGTCCACACTGTACTCTCCTTCCTAACCAGTCAAGCAATCAGAAAAGTCTATGTGCAGATATTGTTTTGAAGAATTTACCTTTAGCTTAGGCTTCAGAGTCATGGCGCACTGGGAGGGAATTAAACAGCACTGACAGGTATGAAGTGTACCCCCCTGAGATGACGGTACCTATTGCCTACAGAGGTGCACATAAATTCTTGGTTTGATCAGAGAAAAGTGCATGGCTGATGGAGGAATTGATTTCATTCAGAGGGCTCATCAACAGAGCTTTTTGAGCCGCTATCTGCTGACATTCAATTGCAGTGTCCAATAAAGCTCGGCAATGAATGCTTTGTGTCTGCTGAATGGTCTCGAGATTGGAAAAACGGACGCCGTAAGGAGGAAAAGGTGCTCCTATTGTTGCACGCTGTTTTGCTGGGGAGAACAGTATTAGCTGTCAGGTTGGAAACAGTCACAGAAACACAGTGGGAAGATTGGAATTGTCATTACATAAAAGACTGATTAATTAAGGCTTATCTGTGCTTTTATGTTGGTTTGCTGTACACCTTGATTAATAACAGACAAGTAATAGGCTGTAATCAAAATGGATTAGGTTGAAGATTGCTGGAGCAAGGAATTAGATAACATGTGTGCTGTCGGAGAGTCTTTCCTGACCTTGAGCTGATTGGAGTCCATTTAAACAGTGAAACACAGCAACATTTATCAAAATGATCTATCTTTCACACAATCTATGTCCCATGGAGTCCCTCTCAGCCCATCTTGCAGTCTTTCTAGCCATGTTTGCTATTGTAAAAAGTGCAGTTGCCTTTATCAATACAGAGGGACGTATATGCTGAGAAAGCTTAAGAAAAATGTCACTGAAATTGTCGTTGTGACACCACTCTAGCTTAGAGTCAGGAATTTAATTGATTCAGAAAAGGTGTTGTGGATTGCAAAACCCTATTAAAACTCAACTCAAAGGTGACATAATGATGCATGAGGCTGTACTCATTGCCTCAAATATTGGAATTAAAACTTGTAGATGTGTTACTTTAAATCTACTATTCAGCAACCTTCCAAGGCATCTTGATTTTCACCTGTGGGGAATTTAACATTTTGCTTTTTGCATGTAACAACATTAGTATCGTCGGCGCTTTGTCAATATTCAGGTTGCTTACATTACCAAATCAATATCCAATGTGTTGTTATCCATTCCATAAACTTAGATTCTTATCCTTCAGTGGGTTTACTGCCTTTCAACTCCGTTTTCTTTTCTCATTATAAACAAGTAGGTTGTAAATAGACATTTCCATCAGTGGGAATTTGGTTTCCTCCTGTGAGGAGTCTGCAGAATCTACAGGGCAGCACAGTAGCACAGTGGTTAGCACTGCTGCCTCACAATGCCAAGGACCCACGTTCAATTCCTGGTTTGGTCACTGTCTGTGCAGAGTCTGCATGTTCTCCCTGTGTCTTTGTGGGTTTCCTCCGGGTGCTCCAGTTTCCTCCCATAGTCCAAAGACGAGCTGGTTAGTTGATTTGACCATGCTAAATTGTCCCTCAGTGTACCTGAGCAGGCATCGGAGTGTGGCGATTAGGAGATTTTCACAGTAACTTAATTGCAGTGTTAATGTAGGCCTACTTATGACACTAATAAACAGACTGTAGAGGATCTATAGCAGGCAATTAGATAAGAGTTCCCTGTTTTTAAAGGCATGCAGTTGAAGCAAGTTGAGTGAAGCAGTTCTGTGAAAATGAATGCCATGTAACATTTCGTTAGAGACTTGATTTAAATATTTTAGAAAGAATTATCATGATTCTTGACACGGTATTGTTTGGGGAATAGTTTGAGTACAGTTTTTTATAAGTCATGTATTGTTCTATTACTATGATGGTGATTCAAAAGTATTTCATAGTCTACACGAATTCCTTTGAGACATCTTTGTTCAAGGAATGTGAAAGGCATTTCACCGAATGATCGTAGACCCACACAGCGCAGAAGGAGGCCATTTGGCTCATCGTGCATGTGCTAGCAATAAAAGTCTTTCTTACGTGACTTCAAAAGGCATTTTGAGAGTATTGTTGGAAACAAGGATGCTAAATTGGGCAATCAGAGTTACTTCAATACAACTTATCATAAATGTAAATGTAGAACTCAATCATGGGAGAAAGTTAGAATCATAGAATCCCTACAGTGCAGAAGGGGGCCATTTGGCCCATTGAGCCTGCACTGACAACACCCAGGCCCTATCTCCGTAACCCCACGTATTTACCCTGTGATTCCTCCTGACACTAAAGATAATTTAGCATGACCAATCCACCTAACCTGCACATCTTTGGACTGTGGGAGGAAACTGGAGCATTCGGAAGAAACCCACACAGACACAGGGAGAATGTGCAAACCCCGCACACTCACCCAAGGCCAGAATTAAACCTAGGTCTCTGATGCTGTGAGGTAGCAGTGCTAACCACTCTGCCACCGTGCTGCCCTTCATGGTTGCCCAATCCTCAGATTAGAACTGCGCTGGTGTTCATCCGGCAATAGGGATGCTCCAGTAGCAAGCAATAAAAGAACTAACTCCACAAAGTAAATCAAAGAAAAAGGTTTAATGAAGAAACTTCATTACACCAACACTTGAGCCACAATCCCCATATGCTTTCTATTTATAGCAGGTCAGCTGACAACCACATCACTGGTTACATTGCCTATAGCATATTCCCATTGGTTACGTTATATATGTGAGCAGACTCCCCATTACACAAGCAGTGGTATATGGTTGGGTCAGTATAATGACAGCAAAGCTTGTTTTTCATTTATTCTTTCATGTGGATGTCAAGGCCAGAACATTTTGCCCATCTCTAATAACTCTTGACCCTTGCCGCACCATTTCAGAGGGCTATTAAGAGTCACGGCGTTGGACTGAGGCAAATACAGTACGAAGCCTCACAACACCAGATTAAAATCCAACAGGTTTATTTGGTAGCAAAAGCCACTAACTTTCGGAGCGCTGTTCCTTCATCAGATGAGTGAGATTTCAGTTCACAAACAGGGCATATAAAGACATAAACTCAATTTACAAAATAATGGTTGGAATGTGAGTTTTTACAGGTCATCAAATCTTAAAGGCACAGACAATGTGAGTGAAGAGAGAGTTAAGCACAGGTTAAAGAGATGTGTGTATTGTCTCCAGCCAGGACAGTTAGTTAGATTTTGCAAGCCCAGACAAGTCGTGGGGGTTACAGATAGTGTGACATGTCACAGGAAGAATCTTGAGGCACTTAGATACTTTAAGGCACTGTCTATGCAATTTAGCTCTGACAAAGGGTCATCTAGACTTGTAATGTTAGCCCTTTTCTCTTCTTACAGATGCTGCCAGACTGCAGAGAATTTTCAGCATTTTATCTTTTGGCTCCAGTGAAATTATTGTTTCTTTGAAACACAAAGGCTCATTTATATCTGTAAACTCCAGCTTGTGCCAATAGACAAGCATGTGGAGTTTCAATTTCTCTCAAACGCCAAAAGCACGTGTTTTGAAATGTTAATGCCTGCAGACTGATACTGTAGAGTAGACAAATGTAATTTTGTTGATTGCTGAAGCATTAAAGAAAAAATGGTTTCAGGAAGGTACACATCTATACTTTAAAACACTCAGTCACTATTCATACTTCGTCGCTTCAGTCACATGAACCTCTACTTCAGAAACGTGTTAGATAGAAATTTATGCCCGATTCGCAGCTGCTATTGAGAAAATGATTGTAACGTGAAAAAACTTTGCAGCATAAATCACAACTAACGATGCTTATATCTGACTAAAGATTTGCAAACATGAAGGTTGAAAATAAACTGTTTCATCAAAGTCCCATCTCTTATCAAGTGGAGAGGCGCGTGTTATTATCGTGAGACTATTAACCCAGAAACTCAGCTAGCATTCTGGGAACCCGAGTTCAAATCCTGTCATGGCATACAATGGAATCTGACTTCTTTAGAAAAGAAAATCTGGAATTAAGAATTTACTGATTCTGAATTGATAGAAGTCTACAAGGTTATGAGAGGCATTGACAGAGTGGATGGTCAAAAGCTTTGTTCCAGGGTGGAAGAATCAATTAGTAGAGGGCATAGTTTAAGGTGCAAGGGGCAAGGTTTAAAGAAGATGTACGAGGTAAGTTTTTTTTGCAGTAATGGGTGCCTGGAACTCGTTGCCCAGGGAGGTAGTGGAAACAGATAGTGAGTTTTAAGGGGCGTTTGGACAAACATATGAATGGGATAAGAATAGAGCGATATGGTCCCTGGAAGGTAGGATGTTTTAGTTCAGTTGGGCAGCATGGTCGGTGCAGGCTTGGAGGAGTGAAGGGGCTGTTCCTGTACTGTAAATTTCTTTGTTCTTTGATTCTCAGCTGCCCTCTAAAGGCAACTATGGATAGGCAATAAAAGCTGGCCAGCCAGCGATGCCCATGTCCCACAAATGAATAAAAGAAAGTGAGCAGTATATTGTAAGAATTCTTTGTACTCAAACTTTCACATGGAATTTCTGTGGGTTTATCTTGATTCTCCACTGAAACTCCCTGATTGTACACCAGGACCTCCTCATCACTCACTCTAATTCCCTGATTATCCATTATCACTCACTGAGTGGATGGCATGATCGCACAGTGGTTAGCACTGTTGTCTCACAGCGCCAGGGTCCTGGGTTCAATTCCTGGCTTAGGTCACTGTGTGGAGTCTGCACATTCTCCCTGTGTCTGTATGGGTTTCCTCCAGTCCAAAGACGTACGGGTTTGTTTGATTGGCCGTGCTAAATTGACCCTTTGTGTCAAGGGGATTAGCAGGGTAAATATGAGGGGTTAGGGTCTGCGTGGGATTGTATTCAGTGCAGACTCGATGGATTGAATGCCCTCTTTATGCCCTGTAGTAATTCTATGATCCTTCATCTAAACTTCTCAAATTTAAATCATAATTGACTGATTAATTACAATTGACTATTAATAATTATTAATTGATTATTAATTACTCCCCAGTCATTCACCAAGGCCTGCTAATCAGCACTCCTGATCCTTCACCGTAAGTCATCACCAACAGGAGAGAAACGGCAGTGAAATGGTTGTATATGCTGTTATTTTCTCTGGAGTTTCCGATGAAGTTATGAAAAACAATTGGGAGAACATCTAACCTCAACTGAAATTCATTCCCTGGCTTGTTTTTATTGTCTTTTAATAACCAACATTTCCTCTCCGCCACGTAGTGCTCAGTGTCAAAGAATGGTTTCTGTCCAACGTTTCAGGTTGATGATCTTTCATTGGATCTGCTGTGTTGTTTCCTGGTTTTTCAAATGAAACAAATGAATGATGGCATCCCAGAGCCCGTTGGCTCATCAAGCCTGCTCTGACGCTCTAACAGAATATCTTACCAGGCCCTCTCCCCATGCATTTACAATGGCTAATCCATTTAACCGTTTACAATGGCTATTCATTTAACCATTTAAGGTGGCTAATCCATTTAACTTACACATCTTGGGAGGAAACCAGAGCATCCAGAGAAAACTCACACAGATACTTGGAGAATGTACAAACTCCACACAGACAGTGACCCTAGGTTGGAATTGAACCTGGGTCCCTGTTGCTGTGAGGCAGCAGTGCTAACCACTGTGCCCCCCCCTAAATGTAATAATCAATTCATTTGATCACTGATGTGCCATGACTGGGGACCAGCAAGTGCTTTACTCAGCAGATAGCGCTCATTAAGGAACATGTTTCTTTGTTAGAGAGATTTTCAGTGTTAGTAGAAGCTGTTTTCTTAAGCATTCCAAACAAGTTTTGGCAGAAGATCCAAACCATACTAAGACACTAACCTACCTGTCAATATTACTGTCAGTAATCTTCTGATATACTAAGCCTGTGGGCAAGGTTTCTCTCACCAACCTGTAATTGGAAGAATTTTCTCAGTAATGCTTGTTGCAGGTGTGGATAACAAGCAATTCCTATTCACCCCAAGCTACTTGTTCCCATTGTTACTCTGCTGGCTTGATCATTGCTGCTAATTCTTTGATTACATTCTGGTTGCTATCTCCAGACTTCTTAATCAAATCCAAACAAATAAGTGAGTCTCCTGCACAAGCAATGGAATTCTTTTTTGCAGTTTTTCAATATATGGATATATAGAAAACTAATTTATCTTCTGCAATTTGAAACACACTGCTGTCTTTCCCTTTCTATGTTATTTCAGTCATTTTTACTGGGTTTCTATTGTCTCCATTCAGGGTTTTAATTCCACTCCAAGGTTGACATCTTAATGCCATACTAAGAGAGTAACGCGCTGTCATAGAGTTATACAGCCACAGAGTTTTGCAATACAGAAAGAGGCCCTTCAGCCCATCGTGTTTGTGCTGGTCATCAAGCACCTAACTGTTCTAATCCCACATTTAGTCAAAGGTATCTTCTTTAGAATGAGGTGTTAAATTAAGCCCATTGTGTGCTAGTGTTGACGTAAGAAAAACCATGATGTGTAGGGTAGCACAGTAAATACGTAGGGTTACGGGGATAGAGTAGCGGTGGGCCTAGGTAATATGCAGCATGGTAGCACTGCTGCCTCACAGCATCAAGGACCCGGGTTCGATTCCCTGCTTGGGTCACGCCTCTGCAAGTTCTCCTTATGTTTGCGTGGATTTCTTCCAGGTACAATGGAACTACCTCACATTAAGTTGATCTTTCTCTCACCCTAGCTATGACTGTACACTACATTCTGTACCCATTCCTTTCCTTCTCTCTGTACAGTATGTTTTGTCTGTATAGCGCACAAGAAATAATACTTTTCACTGTGTACTAATACATGTGACAATAATGAATCAAATCAAATCAAAATCAATAAAGAAGTGCTGGTTAGGTGCATTGACTATGCTAAATTCTCCTTCAGTTACTAGAATAGGCGTAGGAGTGTGGCGACTAGAGGATTTTCACAATAACTTCATTATAGTGTTAATGTAAGCCTACTTGTGACACTACTGAGTAAACTTTGAACTCTGCTCTGTCAGAGAGTCAGTGCAGCTTCAATGGCCTCCTTCTGCACTGTAGGAAATCTTTGATGATGCTATTCTGGAGAAGAGCAAGGGAAGATTTTCCTCATGTATTGACCAATATTTATCCACAATCAACGTCACATAAAAAGAACATATTCTCTGATCATTGTCACATTGTTTTTAAGTTTGCTGTGCACAAATTGGCTACTCCTTTTTTTTATTTGGTTTGAATTATTATTGTCACATGTATTGGGATACAGTGAAAAGTATTGTTTCTTGTGTGCTATACAGACAAAATATTCTATTCATAGAGAAAGAAAGGAGAGAGTTCAGAATGTAGTGTTACAGATCAACTTAATACAAGGTAGATACATTCAAAAATCTGATGGCAGCAGAGAAGAAGCTTGAGTTGGTTGCTGTGTGACCTCAGACATTTGAACCTTTTACGGTGGGATTATCTGATCCCGCAGAAGTCAATGACGCACTGAATGCCTTGCTGCATTTGCTGCACGGGAACCAGTCACTAAGGTAGCAGGATGGGGTAGAGGGGTTGAAAAATACCAGCCATACTTGTGACCTCAATGCTTACATAGAGAATAGTTGATGCTGATAAGTGACTGCAAGAAAGTTATATCACTCATCACTTCAATCCCAGGAAAGGGTTTCACTCTTGCACTCCCTTCTCTTATAAATTGACTCTATCTCCACATCCCGCTGCCTCAGAAAAGCAGCCAGCATATTATAGGACTCCATGCACCCCGGACATACTTTCTTCTGCCTTTTTCCGTAAGAAAAAAGACACAAAAGTCTGAAAGGTGAAAGAGGGTATACCCAGAACGCATAGGGTCCTTGGTTATGCTGGCTGCTGTTCTAAGGCAGTGGGAAGTGTAGACATGTTTCAATGTAACCAGTAATAATATTGGATCTGTTATAACGTAACCAATGGTGACAATGCGAGGGTCAGCTGGCCCAGTAGACATTTGACCAATGACAAAATGATGTAGTGACCAATTGACCCGATATAAATAAGAAGTGGGTGGGAATTCTGGGAAACCAGTGTGGTCCTGGGTATGGCCTCAAATCTTGGAGTAATGAAGTTTTTCTCTGATTTACTTGCTGAAGTATTTCTTCTGCTGGATCAACAGACAGAGTCAATGGCTGGAAAGTTGGTTTGCATGCTGGACTGGGCTTCATTCACAACCCTTTCTTGCAGTCTTGGGCAGAGCAGGAACCATACCAAGCTGTGATATATCTGGAAAGGATGCTTTCCATGGTGCATTTATAAAAGTTGGTGAGAGTCATAGCGGACATGCCAAATTTCCTTCGTCTTCGGAGAAAGTAGAGGCACTGGGGTTTCCAACCTTACAACAAACAGTGACTATCTTTTGAAACAATCAGTGGCTGTCAAGCACTTTGAGACCCAAATTTGTCATGAAAAGTGTTTTATAAAAACAAGCCTTCTTCACACTGCAATGCTCAACACACTTTCTGTGAAGCTCAAACAAAACTATTATCCTCTGCTTCCAAATCTTTAATTTCCCATTACATAATATAGTGGGACTCACTGGATTTTTCAGCCCCTCCCTCCGGTGGGAATATCTGGTCTTGCCAAAGTCAATGGTGCATTGAAGGCCTTGCTGTATTCACTGCACGGGAACCACTCACTGGGGTAGCAGGAGGGGATAGGGGGATTGAAAAATACCAGCCATTCTTGTGACCTCAAAGCTTACATAGAGAATAGTTGATGGTGATAAGTGACTGCAAGAAAACCAGATCACTCATCACTTCAATCCCAGGAAAAGGTTTCACTCTTGCACTCCCTTCTCTTATAAATTGACTCTGTTTACACTTCCTGCTGTCTCAGAAAAGCAGCCAGCATATTATAGGACCCCACACACCCCAGACATATTTTCTTCTGCCTTCTTCTGTCAGGAAAAAGATACAAAAGTCTGAGGTTACATAACAGCCAACTCAAGAACAGTTCCTTCTCTGCTGTCATAGACTTTTGAATGAACCTACCTTATATTAATTTGATCTTTCTCTACACTCTATCTGTGACTGTAACACGATATTCGGCACCCCCTCCTTTCCTCTTCTCCCTTATGTTCTCTGTGCTTTGTCTTATAGCATGCAAGAAACAATACTTTTTACTGAATCCCAATACATGTGGCAATAATTGACCAAATCAAATCAGAAAAAATTACAGTAAGATTTAAGAGGCTTTCAGATTTGTGAGTAAGGAGCAGACATCAATTCTGCTTCATGTCAGTAAAGCATTGCCAATTGTGACATAGTTACAGCAAGTTTATCAAGTGGTTATTTACCAGTGAAAAGTAGGTGAACACCGCTGTCACGAGTCTACACCATTTCTTTTCGCAGTCTAATGCTTTTTACTCTTGATCCATTGTGTCCACATTGCTTCCAGGCAAGCTTTCAATTTCTTGTAGTTTTCAATTATAGCATGAGTATAGGCATCTCACTGAGACCCTTTCACTTTGTTTGGGTGAACAATGTTTCAGTACAATATTTCACAGAATATTGAGATGACAAACAGCTTTTAGCACCTTTGCTGAACTGTTTGGAGCAGATAAAGACTGCGTACGTCATTCACCACTAAGCAATAGGAAATGCGTGGGATAATTCCTGTACCATACAGGACTCAGTGTTATGACAGCAGTATTGAACAATTGCTCAGAACTGGGGCTTGTAATTGAAGTGCCAGTGAAGCAATCATGATTGGTCACCCTCATTTTCATACAGTTGCAATGAAACATTACAGTCAAATCAAAATAGATCATTTTCACCTTCCCTTCATGGGCAGCGATCAATGTGTTGAAAATTGCATGTGTTCTACAGCAGGCCTTTGATCCAGACTATCATATTAATACCCAGTAAGGAAGACAAAACAGAACCCCACAGACCATTTGGGTGTCCCCTCACATTTTGTGTCAAGTAGTAAATAGATTTTTTAAAATTTATTCATAGGATATGAGTGTTGCCAGCTGGCCAGCATTTATTGCCCATCTCTAGTTGCCTGAGGACAGTCGAGGACATTGCTGTGACTCTGGACTCATGTGTAGACCAGACCAGATAAGGACAGCAAATTTCCTTCCCTAAACGACATTAACAAATTAGATGAGTTTTCCGAACAATCAACAATGATGTTGTGGTTGTCAGAGATTCTTAAGTCAAGGTTTTTTTTATTGAATTCAAATTCTACCCTGATGGGATTCGAACCCCGGTCCCCAGAATATTAGCTGAGTTTCTGGATTAATACTCTAATGATAATACCACTATGTCATTCCCTCCCTTAGGGCTGCATGATGGCACAGTGGTTAGCACTGCTGCCTCACAGTGCCAAGGACACTTGGTTTGATTGCCAGCTTGGTTCACTGTCTGTGCAGAGTCTGCATGTTCTCCGCATGTCCGCGTGAATTTCTTCCGGGTGCTCTGGTTTTCTCCCACAGTCCAAAAGACGTGCTGGTTAGGTACCTTGGCCATGCTAATTCTCCCTCAGTGTACCCAAACAGGCACCAGAGTGTGGTGACTAGGGGATTTTCACAGGAACTTCATTACAGTGTTGGTGTTATCCTGTGACACTGTTAAGTAAACTTAAATTTCTCCACTTCTGCTTTTATCACAGTGGTACATCAAGCTACCAGTCATACAGGAGCAATGAAAGGAGAATTGAGACATCGAGCACAGGTCCAGTGGTGCAGGCCTCGGGTACGAATGGATGCAGCAAGGTCAAAGAAAGCAAGCAGCAAAGCCACCACAGACTGCGCAAGTAAGGGATTTGTCTTCAGCTTTCATTATGTTCAATATTAATATTTCATCCCTCATTAACATTATCAAAATATATCAGCTTCCTCCTCTTACGCCTCACTGCCCTCATCTAATATTAGGATACAACAAAAACCCATTGCAAATTCTAGACTCTGAGCAGGTTTTTCCCATCCAGCCTGCCTCAGGAATCCTAGTAGGCGGGAAACAGAGCACGCAAAGGTCCGTTGCCCTCAGGCAGGATTCTCTGAACTTAGGGAAAATGCAGCCAGAAAATCCCAGCCTCTGGATCACTCACTGCTAGAATTCCCTGATCTGGTGCCAGCAAGGTCAGAGAATTTGGCACTCAGCCAAATCTTCGTTCTCAGCAGCAGGACTGGAGAATCCTAGCTATGGTCGAGATCAGAGTACTCCATCGATTATGTTTCAGCAGTGGAATAGTTGCTACGATTAAAGATCAGATCAGGTTGCACAAACAAGTAAAGCGTACACCAAAGCTCGCTCCATCTATTGGTTCTTTCGTTTGCTTTCTTTCCAACTTCAGCTTTCTGAATTTTTCTACTCGACATGTTTGTGTCCTTTTTTTTACATTTAAGTACATCACTTCTCCACAGCTCCTCCTTAGCGTTAACACCCAGCTAACGCCATCTACTCCTGTGAGTGGTAAGGCCTGGGCCTCCTCTGCCCGCAAGTCACCCTCCTGCTCTTCCTCCTCAGCTCCAGCAGCGACTGTTGGGAAGTTTCGCTATACTTTTATACTGGGCTTTGATGGGGGCACAATTGGAATACTATGCACAGTTTTGTTCTCCGTATTTAAGGAAGTGCTTGCCTTCGAAGTGGTATAGTGGAAGTTCACCAGATTGTGTTGCAGTATGTTGGCTTCATCCCCTCTCCCGCCCCCTCACCCCCCCCAGCACCACCAAACAGCTCTCCCTCCCTTCGAATCCTACAATCTCCTAATTGTAACACTGGAGTGGTGGGCCTCGATACGCTGTGTTAGCGAGTTTCCGTGGCAGGCGGAAGGGTGATGATGGCTCTCTATGTGCCATTATGTTGACGCCCTGATGAAAACTTGTCTGACTTCTACCTGAGCTCCATATGCACGCTGACACCTGGGCCCAAATCTGGGTAAGGGCGCATTAAACCCCTAAACAGGGCCCCGGAGTGAGGTGGGTTGGAGGATAGGGAATCTCTTGTTGATTCTAGGGATATCATAGCAGATACTGTAGGTTGCTGTCAATGTATGCCGCTCGTGCTGTAACTAGTGAATTATTGGAGCACCTTGTTTTTCTCCAGTAGCAGTGCATTGAGGGACCTCCCCCACTGACATCAATGTGCAGGGTCCTTCCAGTGACCATAGGGGTAAGGACATCCTTATTAGAGGCTAATTAGAGACAAGTTAGTCACAGGTATGGGTGAAATAACATTTATAGTCACCATTAATAGTGCTATCAAAATAAATAAGAGTACAAAGACATGTAAATGTGAGACTTTAATGTGCCTAAATATTCTACCTATCAAGAGCTTTCCTTCACCCTGTGCCATCTCAGTGGCATTCCAACTTCTTAACCTTACCACGCCTTCTCGGTGCCTCCCCAAGATGTACATTGGAAGTGTAGGTGGCCTACTATGCACTATGTCCTGTGAAGCCCTTGGCGAACATCATCTGGAGGGCCTGGACCCTGAGGACCCTGGCCGGCTTCCAGATGTCAGGACGTATCCATGACAACCTCTTCATCCCACTGCCTGGATGTTGCCCCGCTGTCAGGAAGAGGAGAGTCAGAAGATATAGCCACAGCCACACTCTCCGGGGTGGAAGGCCCCGGCGTGGGCTTGAGCCTTTCCTTCTCCCTCGGGGTTATGGTGGGCTCCTGGGTCAGTCCATGGGACAGCATTGCTTCTGCAGTGAGCTTCAATAGCTCCAGCGTCACTTGGCCCTGCCAGTCCTGGAGGACAACCTGCATTCTTGTCATGATGCGATGACCTTTCGAGTCGGGGGCCACCTGTCAATAGCAGCAGCAATAGTAGCAGCCCTTCAGCCATGACCCTGTGTTGACTGGACCACATTCTCAAGAGCTGCTGCGGTAGCCTGCTCTATCTTAGCTCTGTCCACTCAGTCCCCAGCAAGCTCTGCAACCTCTCAGAGATGAGGTTGGGTGGGAGGTGCCACCCGAGGTAACCAGTGAATTATTGGAGCACCTTGTTTCTCTGCAGTAGCAGTGCATTGAGAGGCCTCCCCCATTGACATCAATGTGCAGGGTCCTTCCAGTGACCATTGGGGTAAGGACATTCTGACAGCAGAGCTGGGGTTTTTTTCCTCCAGTTTTCCTACACGTGTGCAGTTTGTGGCTCCAATCTGAGATGCAGGCTGTCTGGTGAATTAGGCCCTGCCCACTGCACCTAGCAGCTAGAAACTGTCTAGCCCACATTTTCCAAAGAAGTGCATAAAATCGAGTGAAAACTCCCATTTTAGAAAAAAAATCTCGTAAAATTCTGCCCATTATCTTCAAGAAGGGGAGGCTGAAAAATGGGGAAAGCCGAAAGAGGTTTAATTTGTGTAAGTCTCACAAAATTCATTTTTTATTTTTTATATTGTGCATTAAGTAGGCTCATAACAATATTCTCATCCAATATGAGCAAATTCATAAAAAAAAGTCAATTCAATTGCACAGAAGTCTAATTAAGTAGTATATCTTGAGTAGAGTGGAGTTGCATCTCAAACAGTAACACTTAAAAACACAATTTTCTTATTGCAATTTTTGGGTCATTTTTGGCAAATTAAGACCAATCAAGTGAATGCTGATTGCATAGTCTAGCTAATTTATTTAGCAGGTATGACTGCAAATAGGTTACTGCAAACAAATGCAGATAAATTGACCAAACAGTGGAAGGGTAAATGAAGAAAATGACACAGTAGCTAATGAAGCTCAAAGATTCAGCAATTTTCAATATTGGCTTAAGGAAGGCTCAGGAGGATAAATTAATTATAAACACCATTCACACCAAACCTGCAAAGAGAGAATACGTTGAACAGAGAGATGCTGGTTACATTTGGAACCCTATTCATGTCTGGCTCAGGTAGTCGACCGGAGAGGATAGCATATTAATAAGACAACTCTTCGAATGTATAACGCAACCAGATGGTACAAAAAAAAATTAAATTAATGCTCCAGCCTTCAAATCTTGGCTACGTCAAGAACCAATTAAATAGAAAGGTGATGTTTAACAAAAAAAACCTATGTCGCACAGCACTGTGCACTTTTGGACCCTCATTAGAGACACGAAAGAAGCTAAGATATAAGATTTTAATGAATCACTTCGAATATTAAAGGGCATTCCAATCTGTGATCTTTCAGTTTTTATTAGCTAATCCTGCAGCTATAATATGATATTATGATTAGTCACTGGAGGTGTATGGAGAAGGCACTGACAAAATTCCCATTATGATTCTCATTGGGAACATCTGTTCATAACTGTATTCCGAGGAGTTACGAATGATCTGCATGTAAAAATGTCATTACTGCTTGCATATATTGAGCCTCTACAAGGGGGTCACAACATACAGCAGGTCCTACTGTGATTGAGGGTAAATATGTATCAAGAAGACATTCCCTAGCTCCATCTATTAATACAGTCCTCTAATAATTACAGAGCCTAGAAAAGGCTTGATGAATTAGATTCAGTGTGCATGTCCTGTTTAGCTGAGCTCTACGTGAGTGTAATAAATCGAGGGTGACTGGATGAGGCTAAAGAACAAAAGGCTTTACTGCCAATGAACAAATAATTATATTTACAACAGGGTTGGACATCTGTACATTACTCCTTCCTGGCTTTGACTGCAGATTGTCTCCCAATCCCCGATACATACTCTTGTGCTCATTTGGCGCACACTCTATAGGTCTGGCTTGACCATATGACCCTTAGGGAATGCTCCCTTAAAGGAATCATGCTACCACAGAAGTCTCAATCCAAATCTGGATGTATGTGGTCTTACAGTAAAACAAAGCTGGTAGCATGGCCAAGCGACCTAAGATGCTGGATTAAAGCTCCAGTCTCTTCAGGGGCATGGATTCAATTCTCACTGCTGCCAGGGTAAATCTCCAGGGCAAGTCAGTGGCACAGTAGTTAGCACTGCTCCCTCACTGCGCCAGGGAGTTGAGGTAGATTCCCACTTGGGTAACTGTGGACTCTGTATGTTCTCCCCGGGTCTGCGTGGGTTTCCTCCAGTGTTTGAGTTTCCACCCATTGTCTTAAAGAGGTGCTGGGTGGGTATAATGGTCCTGCTGAATTCTCCCTCAGTGTACCCGAACGGGTATCAGAGTGGCAATTAGGAGATTTTCACAGTAACCTCATTGCAATGTTAATGTAAGCCCACTTGTGACACTAATAAATAAACTTTATAAAAACTTTTACAAATGGTTTAAACAGTTAAGCAGCTTCACACTGGAGCAAGAGCTTGACTGACACCACTCTGCATCAAGCAAGAGTTGACCAGGAGTCTCTCCCCCACTCTTACCACCAGCCATATCATACAAGCTGATGAGCAACCTGTTTGACCATGTTATGAGTATAACTTTCATGACCATCACGTCCTGTAGTGGAACTCGAATTTGGAGTTTATGGCTCAGGAGGGAATGCTACATCTGAGCCACTAGCCTCTGTTTCAATAGTAACTGGGATTCAGTTAGCAATAAGGGATGTTTCTTTTTGAGTTTGGGACCAAGAAAGATTGGTATAAATTTTTGTCCAGTACTGGTACCAGTATCCCACAAACCAGAACCCACTTCTCCAACTCCAATCTTTGAACCATGCATTCATATCTGTCTAATTTTATGTCCTCTACGCTAATTTGCAAGTGGCTCATGTAGTAATCCAGACATTATATCCTTTGAGGTTCTGCAGTTTCATTTAACGCCTAGCTCCTCAGATGCTCCTTGCAGAAGTTCCATACTAGTCTCTTAATAGTCTCATACTAGGACTCTTAATAGTGTTGATGAACAGAAGGATCTTGGTGTATGTGTGCATAGATCCCTGAAAGTTGGCAATCAAGTCGATAAGGTTGTTAAGAAGGCATACGGAGTCTTAGCTTTTATTGGTAGGGGGATTGAATTTCGGAGCCGCAACGTCATGTTGCAACTGTACAAAACTCTAGTGCGGCCGCACTTGGAGTATTGTGTGCAGTTCTGGTCCCCACATTATAAGAAAGATGTGGAGGCATTGGAGAGGGTACAGAGGAGGTTTACCAGGATGTTGCCTGGTATGGAAGGCAGGTCTTATGAAGAGAGGCTGAGGGATTTGAGGTTGTTTTCGTTAGAAAGAAGGCGGCTAAGAGGAGACCTTATTGAAACATATAAGATGATTAGAGGTTTAGATAGGGTGGACAGTGATAGCCTTTTTCCTAGGATGGAGAAAGCTAGCACGAGGGGACATAGCTTTAAATTAAGGGGTGGTGGTTTTAGAACAGATGTCAGAGGTAGGTTCTTTACCCAGAGGGTGGTAAGGGTATGGAATGCCCTGCCTGCGTCAGTTGTAGATGCGCCAAGTTTAGTGGCGTTTAAGAGGTTAGTAGATAAGTTTATGGATGAAAAGGGAATGGTCTAGGTTAGAGGGTCACTGCTTGTTCCTAATTGGTCGGCACAACATCGAAGGCCGAAGGGCCTGTTCTGCGCTGTAATGTTCTATGTTCTATGTTCTAGTCCTGCTTATCTCATTGGTACCAACATGGCCCAGAACAACTGGATCCTTCCCCTCCCACTGCAAGTTCCTCCCCAATCTTGAGCGGATGTCCTGAATCTGGAAAAGGGCAGGCAACACAACCATTCTGTGAGGCAGCAATGCTAACCACTGTGCCACCATGCCAACCCTGCATATGAGGTTCTCTCAGTTTGTTTGGATGATTCAAGAATCATATTTTGGATTCAAAAACCCATTGAAAGGTCATTTCAAAAGGTTTTGCGCAGGGCTCTCAAGTCTAACCATGTGTGGCCATGCCTCCCAAGCCCTTTCCATGACAAGACACACTCCTAGCCATTTCCCATGACCTCCCATCTTTTTTTGCCAACTCAATGTCAGCTCATGTCCAGCAACAAGTTCCCATGCCCTATGCTGTTCATGACAACTCACTACCATACCAAGTCCTTTCCATACCCATCTATCCACAATGCACTTCGTACATAATCAATGAGCCATATGTTAATAATGGCAAGTATGGAATTGGTGAGAAGAAAATAAACATTGATTCACAATTCTTCCTTTCAAAAGAATATTTGCTGGTCCCACAACATTATGAAAATATCAGTCAAGCAGAGCACTAAAGTATGAATAATAGAGGCTTCAAATATTTCAATCTCTTAATCTTGTCCAGATGAATATTGAGATATTGACAAAAGAGTTCACAATAAGGAACAACTTCTAACCACTTCAATACATTAACCAAGAAAAGTTAACAATTCACATTGGTTTTTCAAACAGAACTCCCTGCTGGGTTAATGTTTTCCCTGGTTTGGGCTCACAGCCAATCTTATTTAGACATATAGATAATCGATTATGTACAAAGTAAATACTAAGTGAATGGATGTAGTCATTGTCATGAATTTGCATTGGCTTGGCATGGAGAGCATGAGGGGCCATATGGGGTGTGTGGGGATCATTAGTTAATGTTCAATTGGCATGAAGGTTATAAAGGGGAAATAGATTGGGGAGGGTGAGGGTTATGATAGATGAGGTCTCGAGAACGTAAAATCTTCAAACACAACTGAATCAGCGAAAACAGTGAGAACGATGACACTGACGCAAAATCTCACAGGACTAGGAAACAAAATCTTTAAACAGTCTGGTAGCCAAAACCCAAGCTGTTAACTCTGGTTCTTTCTCAAAGCATGCTGCCAAATCTGCTGAGTGTTTCCAACATTCTTGGCTTTTGCTGGACCTTCATCCATTGTGTAATCATGGGCAACAAAAACTCAAAGCCATGTCCAATTGAACTTTTTGACCTGCTTTCCCTGGAGAACTTGAAGTTCTTCAATATTTACTGTCAACATCTTAATATTGAAAATTTCTTCAGTGAAATAGGACTTTTGCTGAAAATATCCTTCTTGAGGGGCTATAACCTCAGCTCAAATTCTCTAATTTGATTATACAGCAAAGGACATAAAAAGCTCAGATTATTAAGATCTGGTATTGTGCCTATTACTATTTTTGTAGCTCAATGCATCTCCAAAATACAGCCATGATAGAATGTCTTCAGTATTACATTGCTTCAAGATCATTTATGAGGGCATGGCGAATAATTCCCTTACATGCAAGGACTGTATTTATTGAGTGAACTAAATAGACATCCATCAACCTAGGTCTAAAGTGGTCTAAACATGGATTTTGCAGCCCCTCTGAACAGTAAACGATGAAAGCAGTTTCTAATACATTAAAATAGCAAGGAACTATACAGGCTTTTTATTTCAAAATGTATTAAAATGATCATTTGACCCAACAGCCTAATAGTGTGGCCTAAGAGAAAACTACCAAATCCTCACATCAAAACGCATATGGTGGCACATTAGGTTGGCACTGCTGCCTCATCGTGCCAGTGACCCAGTTCAATTCCTGGCTTGGGTCATTGTCTGTGCAGACTCTGCACATTGTCCCCGTGTCTGTGTGGGTTTCCTCCAGGAGCTCTGGTTTCCTCCCACAGTCTGAAAGACGTGCTGGTTAGATGCATTGGCCATGCTAAATTCTCCCTCAGTGTACCTGAACAAGCGCTGGAGTGTATCGACTAGGGGATTTTCACTGCATTGTAGTGTTACTGTAAGCCTACTGGTGACACTAATAAATACATTTTAAAACTTTAACTGTATGATCTTGAGTCCATACTTGAAATTGAAATGCCCAAAATAAGAACTGTTCCAGTGAATGACTTCATGGTTAGACATTCATACCAATTCATTAATTTGTGGAACAATCCATTGAAATCGAGAGGTGGGGAGAAGCAGTGGTGGGAGACAACATAATTTTTAAATGAAACCAAAATACTATACTGAGTTTCAAAGCATCAGAGAATAATACAGCACAAAAGAAAGTCATTCACACTATCAATTCTGCATTGGTTATTTGACAATGTTATATCTTGGCACTTCAGGCATCATCTCGAGATTTCAGACTTTGTTAGAAACAGAAAGTATTTATTCAATAAAGAGAGACGATGTACAGGTGGTTGCAGCCCTGGGCTACCTTGGAATCCTGCTCCAGTTTGTTTGATGCTACCTACATGGCTGGTGATGATTCTGCCTGGGAGAGGACTCCACCCTCTGGGGTGATCATTCACTCTCTATTCCCATTGGTCCCATCAAGCCAGGTGACCCTCTTCTACTGTGCTGTCTTAAAGAGATAGACACTGCAATCTCTACAGGCAGCATCTTTCAATGACCATTCCTCTTTTCTTTCCTGAAAGCTCTACAATTCTTTCCCTTCAAGCGTTTATCCAATTTCCTTTTGAAAGCTATGTTGAATTTGGTGCTTCCAACCTTTCAAGCGAAGTTCACAGCAGCTTGCTACATAAAAGGTTGCTTCAGTCACTTCTATTTCGTTAGCCAGTCACTGTAAAATGGTGCCCTCTGGTTATAAACCTTTCTGCCCTTGGAAACAATTACTTCTTGTTCATTGTGTCGAAACACTCATGCTTTTGAACATCTCCATCAATCTCTTCTTAAATGCCTCTGCTTTAAGGAGAACACTCTCAACTTTCCCCAGTCTCTCCACAGAATTGAAGTCCTTCATTCCCTTCCCTTTTATAAGATTTTTGATTTGTTTTCTGATGTGTGAGGCCCAGAATTGAACAAAATAATCCAGCTGAGGCAGAGCCAGTGTTTTATAAAGGTTCAGCACAACTTGTTTGCTTTTGAATTCTGTGAATCGTACCTTCCTCCAGACCACAGAAAACCTGGCCTGCACATTTTTGTGTTTTGCACATTGTTCTTCCCACCCTCGTGTAACTTCACAGAAACTGAAACTTCGTTCCACCCCATGCTAGCTCTGTACCCCGCAGGGGTAGGGGAGGCAGTGCATAGTGATACGTCGCTGGACTAGTAATCCAGGGACCCAGGGTAATTCGCTGGTAATTTGAAATTCAAATTTCAAGGGTGACATGGTGGCACAGTATTAGCACTGCTGCCTCACAGTGCCAGGAACCCGGGTTCGATTCCCAGCTTGGGTGACTGTCTGTGGGGAGTTTGCACGGTCTCCCCGTGTCTGAGCGGGTTTCCTCTGGATGATCCATTTTCCTCTCACAGTCTAAAGATATGCAGGTTAGGTTGATCGGCCATGGTAAATTGATCCTAATTTTGGGGGGATTAGCGGGGTAAATATGTATGGTTATGGGGATAGGATGGGATTGTTGTTGGTGCAGACTCAATGGACTGAATGGCCTCCTTCTCCCGGGCAGAATCATCACCATCCTTTAGTATTATGGGGATTCTATGACATTTCTGTCCTTTCACACCAGGGTCAGATTCGCAGTTTGTGAACTGGGATGGACTGTGTGAAGGGTTTGGGTGTAGAGACAGGCTAGTTAGAAGACCTCTCTTTATTCTCTAACATAATATTACCCTCCCGAACATGTTTTAAGTCCTCATGTCTCACCTTCTCCACCTGCCATGTCACTCCATGTCCCTCAGATTGCCCCACATCTTGTCCAATCCCCCTCACATGTTACCCCATGCCAGCCAGCTCTGTAACCTCCATGTAGGAGGAGGCAGTGCACAGTGGTACTGTCACTAGACTAGTAATCCAGGGACCCAGGATAATGCTCTGGGGAACCAAGATAGATGGTGAAATTTGAATTCAATAAATATCTGGAATTAAAATACCAATGATAACCATGAAACCTTTGTTGATTGTCATAAAACCCTATGAATGTCCTTCAGGGAAGGAAATCTCCATCCTTTCCTCACCTGGCCTCCCTGTGATTGCAGGTACATGATAATGTGGTTGACTGTCTCAAGGGATGTCAATAAATGCTGTCCCACCCAGCAACGAACACATCCCATGAATTTTATTTTATACAGTATCCTCCATAGCCACTCACTCAACATAGTCCCCAGATAGTATGGGGAGAAAAAAAAATTTCTAATCAAAGCATTCGTACCACTGATATTGTGAAGAAATGCATCCAGCCATGTTAAAAAAAACCTTGTAATATGTGTAATCCAACTAGCTTGTATCAACAAGCCAGAAACCATATCAAAAAAGATAACCTATTATCACAACATCTTAAAAATGCCATCCTCATGAGAAGAGCAATAAAAAAATGAAAATAAAAAAATATATAACAGATCCTGTTGCATCCATTATAAAATCAAGAGTTTATGCAAAATGGTTTATATTTGATTTGATAAAATCAGAAGAATGTTAACGCTAACTCTTTTTTGTCTCAACATTCATCCCATAATTCAAAATAAGCTCAAGCATGCACTGGTAATTGCTACATTTATGTAATATTGCTGGAATGGGCAGAATCTTCCACCCTATCACAGGCAAAGAAAGAGGGAGGAGGACCTAAAAGTTTGGTGGGTTGGCATCAGGCCAATACTCCAATGCTCTCCCACCTCCATTGGATGTCAGCTCTGGGCAGGAAACTCCATGGTTGACCTACTTGTCCAGCTTCATTTCAGATTCCAAAGTGGCCAATACATTACCACTTCCAGCCTCCACTGCAATTTCCCAGCTCCATTTGGACCTATTGAAAAGGCTGGTTAAACTGTACACACTATATGTGAGCTGGAGGGGATGGTGGGGGAGAGGGGGGGGTTGGCTAGATCTGTACTGTTTTGTGGGGCAAGACGCTAGACTCTCAGTCGCCACCCCTCCACCCCTCCACCCTTGTTACTGAACCCCATGTCACCTCACCATGTGACCCTTCCAGTCTTGAGAAATTCCTCCCCTCCCACCCCCATTACTTAACTTTCTTCTGGGTCCTCAGATTCTAGGGGGTGGTGTTCTGACAGAAGCCGTGCCCTCCTCGCTGGCGATGGCCTCTGATTTTCTGGCAGCCTCTCGGCAGGCCGGCCTTCACGTCTGGGGATGTGATTCTGGAGGACGGTCCACAGGTGCCCCTGGATCTGCCTGATGGGAAGAAGGTCCAGTTTGCCTTCCAAAAAAGCTGCAGCACGATCCTCCTGGCAGCTCTCCTGCTGCAAGGTGCACCAATGGATAATTCGGTTTAATGTCTAAAACCAGGAGTGATTTACATTTTGCATTCTGTAAATGTCCAGGAAGAAACCTAATACTGTCATCAGAACAAAATATGTTTTATTTTATTTATTGTGATCTACTGAAGCTTTATTATAACAAGCTCCAGCTACCAGCATTGCTGACTGTTATCAGTGATAATATCAGACATAAGTGAAATAAACCCATGAGACAGAAGACAAGTGAAATCACGTAACACTGGTTATTAAAGTCTATCATTATACTAAGAGATAAAAGGAAGATAATGCTTTTCAGCAAGGGATACAGAAAATACTGGAAAAACATGGGGGATCCTTCACCGTCTTTGAAGAGAAAGTTTTGTAAAGACTCCACATCAAAGCCGGAATTTTCTGGCTATTCACATCCCGCCACTCCTAGAAGGAAGGGTGTAGAATAAGATTCTCAGCCAAATCTCCATTCACTGAAGTGGGACTGAGAATCCCACCAGTGGGAACAGCCATAAAATTCTGGCCCAAATGTTTTTTTTGTCAGAATGTGATGTCTCCTTTGAACATTCTT
Source organism: Sphyrna mokarran (assembly GCA_024679065.1). Classification (NCBI taxonomy): domain Eukaryota; kingdom Metazoa; phylum Chordata; class Chondrichthyes; order Carcharhiniformes; family Carcharhinidae; genus Sphyrna; species Sphyrna mokarran. The sequence continues at coordinate 14,532,488 of JAGIQG010000020.1, read as the reverse complement.
GTTAGAATTATAGAATCATACAATGCAGAAGGAAGCCATTCGGCCCATCACGCCTGCACTGACAACAATCCCAACCAGGTCTGTAACTCTTCATATTTACCTTACTAATCCCGCTGACACTAATTTAGCACGGCCACCTAACTCGCTCATCTTCGGTCTGTGAGAGGAAACCGAAGCACCCGGAGGAATCCCACGCAGAGTCTGTGTCTGGATCACAGACTCCGCACAGTCAGTGATCCAGGCCGGGAATTGAATCTGGGTCCCCTGTGCAGTGAGGCAGCAGTGCTAACCACTGTGCTGTTGCTTCTTTTTTTGAAATTGAAACTAAAGGTTTGGAATAGGAGGAAGCCACAGTTACTTTCTTTACAGATTTGAACAGTATTTGAACTTCTGAAGGTGGATATACAATCACACTAGAATGCTGTGGAAATGATTTCCTTTATAAAACCAGTTTCTGAGTTATTCAAATTGTCCCTGGATAACACTGTGACAAAATATAGTGACCGTTCTTTTCAATATTGCATTCTAAAAGCTTTTTATGAGCAGTGTACACATTTTTTAATGGCTGCTATATATTCTTAGTGAAGTAAGCTGGATACAGTACTAATTATAAAAAGCCTTGGTCTCCATGTAACAGCATATTCGGATAATGAGGTCATCTTTCTCATGCACCTTGTTCCTTGACAATGTCCCTGACAAATTCATTATGAGAACAACTGTTCTGTGTTTCAATCTAAATATAAATTGAAGTTAACCTGGTCATGTTCCACACAGAACAGAAACAAGAGCACTTTTTAAGCTCAAGGATGAACTCATGACCTTCGGCCTGGAGGTCAGAAGGACCCAAAAAAAAAATTTTCTGCAGCAGTTTCCATGACAGCCAGTAGGGGGCGGGATTTTCTGGTTGCGCTCACCCCGAAACCGACTCAAGATCAACAGACCCTTCCATAGTCCGCCCCTCACCTGCTACAATTCCCATGGTAGGACAGGAAAATCCACCCCCAGATATCAACAATCAAATTGAAAGAAATTTAGAGGAAATCTTTTTTTTTAATTCCTTTACGGGACGCAGGAGTTGCTGGCTAGACCATCCCTTCATACCGCTTTGGGCCACTGCAGTCCATGTGTTGTAGGTGCATGTTAGGATTGGAGTTCCACGTCGAGAGACCACCTAGTGAGCCCTGGTGGCCTCACTGCAGTCATGAGAAGAGTGTCCTTCTACTTGGTTGCTTTACGGATCATGGACCCCCTCCCACCCCTCTCTCCCATGAAAACAATGTCCACCTCTGCAACAATGTGCTGCCTTCCATCACCGCCCCCAACCCTAACTCCAGACTTCATTTTCCTGGTTGAGTGGATGGAACTTATCTCTTCCAGGTACAGTCCCCGTACTGACCACTGCACATTATGGCACCACTGGGCTTCCAGCCCTCTGATGGGCCTTGGAAGTGGGCGCCCATCTCTTAATTGGGTGGAAGCTCCCCCCCCCATAGCAACTCGTTCATGACAGGATCGTCAGAAAAAAGCAGTGCCCCCAGCTTTCAGGCCCATCATTGAGGTAACTGTCACACCAATAAAATTCTGCCCTCCGTTTGAAGAGGAGAGAAAGCAATATAAAAAAGATGGCAAACCAGGCAACATTTGATGAGCAAGAAATGAAATAGGCATTTCATGTGGATGGTCTTTCATTTGAATAATAAAAATTACAGGCAATGGTCAGAAGTCTTATATAATTAGGGTGTATGCCACCCTCCCTCACAAATTCTCTGTTAATAAATAAGGATGATTGTTCTGATCTAAAGTGGGTCATTTGGAGGAATGTATGAGAAACAAGCTATGATACACTTCAAGCTTCTTTCTGAAGACTGATCAACAACTGGTAAAGGGATCTGGGTGTGCAGGTACACAGGTGACTGGAAGTGGCAACGCAGGTGGGTAAGGTAGTCAAGATGGTATATGGCATGCTTGCTTTCATCAGTCGGGGCATTGGGTATAAAATTGACAGGTCATGTTACAGTGTACATAATCTTAGTTAGGCCTTTCCAATATTGTGTACAATTGTACCAGAAGGATTGAATGCTTTGGAGAGGGAAGAGAAGATGTTTGCAAGGATGTTGTGTAGTCTGGAGAGTATTACCTATGAGGAGACTTTGGATAACTCGGTTTGTTTTCATGAAGTTGAGAGATGACGTGATAGAGATTTACAAGATTATGAGCGACATGGACAGTGTGGATAATCACATGCTTTTTCTCTGGTAGAAAAGTAAAGTACAAGGCGACATGGGTTTAAGATGTGTGGGGAAATGTTTAGAGGAGATGTGCGAGGAAAGATTTTCACAGAGGATGGTGAATGTCTGGAACGCAACTGTTTAGGGAGGTGGTGTAGCAGGTAGGAAAGTGGCATTTAAGAGGCATCTCGATGGATACATAAATAGGATGGGAACGGAAGGATAGGGGTTTGATAAGTGCGTACAGTTTTAGTTTAGGCAGGTATCATGATCGGTGCAGGCGGGAGACCAAAGGGTCTGTTCCTGTTCTGTACTGTTCTTTAGGATTTTTGATTTACTTGCGTTAATTTGTCTTCTGTGAAATACCTACTTCAGTGACTGATAAGCTTCCCTTTAAATGGACCTACCTTGCATTAAGTTGATCTTTCACTACACCCTAGCTGTGACTGTAACACTATATTCTACACTCCCTTGTTTCCTTCTCTATGAACGCTATTTGTCTGTACAGTGCTCAAGAAACAATACTTTTCACTTTATGTTAATATATGTGACAACAATAAATTAAATCAAATCAAAGGCAGTGACACGCTGGGAATCAAAACCGGATCCCTGGCGGTGGGAGGCAGCAGTGATAATCACTGTGTCACCGTGCCTATTACATGCCAGTTTTCTGACTGAGTCTGACAGATTCACACATTCTGGTAAGATCACCCCATAACCTCAAAGCAAAAGGGGTATGAGTTAGGTTGGTCATTTCTTTTGAGATGTCAATGGGGCATTAACTGATTTTTATAATTTTAATAAAGGAAGTATCCATGGTGATCTAACCTGTAGCCTTTCTGTGCTATGGAGTTTGCCACCAAAGTAAGGGATAAATATTACCTCTTAAGACATTGGAGTAAATCCATGGAGGGTAGTTACACCATCTCATTAATGAAGAATTAAGGATTATGGAATTAAGTGCTATGATGAGCAAACGCAAAATTGGAGCTGAGTCCATGAAAAGATCAGCCATGACCTTATTGAGCGGCAGAGCAGGCTCGAGGGGCCAAATGGCCACTCCTGCTCCTAGTTCTTATGTTCTTATCTCATGCTAACTGTTACAAAAGGGAGATAGCCACCCCTTTTCTAGTGTTTGTTTGCCACCAGTTGTTATACTTTCAAACTGTTACAATCAACAGATGAGCGTAACTGTGAAGAATTAATTAGATCATCGCAATATCATAACCAGAATGGATGATGAAGTTTTTGGGGTCTGAGGGGAGGGGAGGAGTGTATAAAATCTATGGAATAGAATTCTTACAGTGCAGAAGGAAGTCACTCGGCCCATCAAGTCTACACTGGCTCTCCAACAAAGCATCTTCCCAGGCGCTATTCCTGTATCCCCATGTATGTATCCCACTTACCGCCCTAACCTATGCATGATGGGACACTAAGGGGAAAATTAACACAATCAATCCATCAAACCTGCACTTTTTTGGACTGTGGGAGGAAACTAGAGCACTCGGAGGAAACCCATGCAGACACGGGGAGAATGGGATGAACGTACAAACTCTGCGCAGTCACCCAAGGCCAGAATTGAACCAGAGTCCCTGATGCTAAGTACTTTGCCACTGTATTGCCCCGAAAGAAGAAACTAAAAGAGAAAAACAAAATTAAACTCAAAAAATGAGGTAGTGCATTCAAACATACTGGATACTCGGATTCATTTTAGTTTGAGTGCATTGTATTCCAAGGTTAAATACCCAACATTGTCAGGATCAAATGTAGTTGCTTTGTGTTACATAATAGGCTCTTTTCACAGAAAAATGTCTCCAGTTAAGCATTAGTTTTGACTTACCTGTAACATTTCCACCAGAAGGTTATGGGTTTAATCCCAACTCCGGATGCTTGAGCACATAGCCCAGTTTGATGAATCAATGCCATTGTATGGGAGTGCTGTGCTATTGGAGTTAGTGTCTTTGGGTTGGGACACTAAAGTGAGGTCCCGACTGCCCTACCCCTTCAGGTGGAAGTGATAGGGGCCACAAGCAAGAGGGAAACAGGATAGGGGATTCACCCTGATATGTTGGCTAATATTTATTCCTCAACCAACATTGATTAAAAACAGATTCCCTGCTCAAAAATTGTATTGTTGCTAGTAAAAGCTTAGGTGTGTACAAATTGACTCCTGTGTTTGCTACATTAGAACAGCACATACACTTCAAAAGTGCCTTAGAATATTCTGAGGTTATGAAAGGCATTGAAGGAGATGCTGCTGTTACTTTCTTTCATTCTTTTCACAATGCTCCAAGGCTTTCCATATCCACTAATGCCTTTATTAATTGAAGTTAAGTGAACAAATACACTTTGGAAAGAAGGTAGTGTCTATAATTCAGTAGCATCCAAGCCATTTTGCAGCCAGTGGTAAAGGTTCGTACTGAGAATCCAGCCATTCTCTACTCTTAAGCATCTCTAATGCACACGACTTGTAAAAATGAGTATCTTGAGTGGTGCTCTGAACCAGCCATTAAAAGCCACAGTATTGTTACAGATTTCAGCCATTTCTTTGAGACTCTAAGTGGATAGTTCCAATCAGCGTCGAAGCATACTGCTGATATTGTCCATTCATAAATGATGCATGTTCTGAGGGCAGAGGCAAACCCAGACTGCAATGGCCACAGTAACAGTCAACCCTGTTATACACAGAGATGTTGCAACTGCTCAACAATCTTAAATGAATGTCATAGCCATTCTGACTTGACATTGCCAGATGCTAAAGATTCAAAATACAATAATATTGCACAATCACTATAATATGTTCATATATTGGCTGGGTTAATGAGTATAAAAGTAGGTGATGATTGTACTTAAGGGGTTGTGTCACTGCTCTGAGGCCACAAGCCTGTAATGTCCCAACGAAAACGCAAAAAGAAAAGATATGGGGTGGGATTTTATAGTTGCGCTCACCCTAAAATGGAAAAATACCGCCCAAAATCAATGGCTCTTTGCGCCTCCTGCCCACTATGATTCCTGTGGTGGGGGAGATGTGAAAATTCCCCCTGTAGTTTGATTCAAATGAACAAACAGATTGATTCTAGTGGGTCCTGCCTGTGTGGAGGACAAACTGAAAGAGTAGCCGCTGCAAAACCCTAATGACATCATCAGACTGACTGGCTCTGAAAGCAACCTGCAATCTTCTAAATATGTAACAACATCTGACTTCTTCACCCAACTGTGTGACCAGTTCTCACCGTTGGCTGTTGGATTACTGAAAGCATCTGAATTCCCGAACTCAGGAATTGTCTCCTTGGTCCTTTGACCCAAACTGTTCTCATGTACTTGCTCGGCCTGTCAACCATTATGCCAGGCTTATTCCCATAGAATCACAGAGCTCAACAATTATCACTGGCCAAGACTTAACCATCACAGTGACATTACATTTGAATACTGGAGTGTCTCATTAGTTCAGGAAGAGGTTTCCTGTGTGACTCACTCTTGAGATGTATTAGTTGAAATGAACGTTGTTGATATGAGCAGACACAAGCTATAAATGCACCTAAATGGAAATCTTTAACAGCTTCTCATCATATTATGAAGTCTAATTTTCTATTTCCCTGCAAATCAGCTGCCGACAGTACTACATGTTTACAATTATTTACTTTAATCGTGACTCCAGCTATTTGTTACTTTGGTTGTCAGCCTTGCTGTAAATGCTACCTTTCACTGTGAAGTATTTCCTTACTGTTTCATCACGCATTTTTCAGCAAGTTACAATGAGTGTCATTGTAGCCAGTTTCATGTTCTCGAATCATAGAATCCATACAGTGCAGGAGGAGACCACTCAGCCCACTCAGCCTGCACTGACCACTATCCCACCTAGGCCCTATCCCTGTAACTCCAAGTATTTAACCTAATAATCCCCCTGACACTACGGAGCAATTTAGGCACGGCCAATCCATCTGACGTCCATATCTTGGGGGTGTGGGAGGAAACCTACGCAGACACGGAGAGAAAGCGCAATCTCCATACAGACAGTCACCTAAGGACAGAATCGAACCCGGGTCCCTGGCACTGTGAGGCAGCAGTGTTTACTACTTCTACCTGCTCTGAAATGAACATTGCTTCGCTGTTAGGGGACCGACTTTGAATTTGCAAGTTGCATTGTGAATGTGAAGGGAGCAGACATTTTAGTTGCAGGTTTTGGTGGACTAGATGGGTTCTGGCAGCAGAACATTATGATTATTGACAAATTGAGATTTATAGATCAAAACGATCATGATAATTTAAAGCACTCTGAGTTGCCGGATGGTGAAGTATAACCCCAGGGAAATGTCCACTTTCCACAGTTAGCTTCTGCATCACTCAGAGCATCTGATTCCCCAGCTCATTCTCTCCTGCAGTGCAGATGTTGTCTGTACTTTAGCTAAGAACGGCAAATAAAGAGACCGCAACTCAACTGTTGTTGATATATGCTCATGTTTTCATATTTAATTTCCTAGATAATAATTCAAATTGCTTTCTAGTTTAAAGAGCAACAGAATAATAAATAATGCATGGCTGAAAAATTCAACCAAAGTAATCGTAAGCTGAAATGTTTGAAAGCAAAATAAAGGCAACATTTAGGCGTTCCCCAAACCTACACAATCTGGATCGCACGTAGGCATAATCCTACTGGATTGCGACATTGCTTTCCCTACACATTTTTATAATTGATATTAAACCTGATCAATTCATTGTCAGCTGAAATATCTGACTAACATTCGTACCAATCATAATTCCACAGGAAAACAGAAATGGAAATAAATGCCCTTTTGTCCCTGGGTTGACCCAACAGCTGTGCACTAACATGCACCAAATTCTCTAGCTTCTTCCAGGAAAAAGATTGAAATTTCCATTCTATTCCAGTCTCCTTGAGGAGCTTCATTGGCTGTTAAATGGCAGCGAGGGGATTTCCCATTGTCTCCTTCCCGCAGATCCTTTGTGTTCTGTTGACAGTGGGGCTTAGTGCTGCCCTCTGGGAATGCAATTTTCAAATCGCACCTACACCACCTCTCGTCCCGACTGACAATTGAGTATTCAACCCCATATGTTTTTTTGAAGATCAACTACACTTAATGTCCTCCTTAATGTCAACTACATGTTCAAAGATGAGTGGGTTAGGTGGATTGGCCGTGCTAAATTGCCCTTTAGTGTTCCATGATGGGTAGATTCGATGGTAAATGTGTGAGGTTACTGGAATAGGGTAGTGGAGAGGGCCAAGGTAAAATACAGTGTCGTGCAAACGCAATGGTACAACCTCCTCTGCCTTGTAGTAATTCTACAATCTTATGATGTTTGACACCTTTGGTCACTAATCTAAAACTGTCTCATTGTTCACTTGGCACAGAACAAGCATTTTGCAAAGCTCGCAATTGGTTTCATTTTCATACAATCACTGATTTTCTTTCCTAATGTATTGCTTTCGCCTGAGCCTCTGAGAATTTGGAGCTTTGAAATGTGCATGGCTACAAAGACCCCTTTGTGCTTTTTCCAGTCCCTAAGAAGAAACTTAGCTGAGCTCTATGTCTGATGTCCCTCTTTAGATCTGCGTTCTTATTTATGGAACAACATCAAAGTGGCTTTTGAAGTATTGGTGAACTATAGGGTTAATTCTTGCTAATTTCTCCTCCTTATTTCAGCAGATCTTGTGATTCAGCTCATACCCCGCCACCTCCAGCTAAAAGGAAGAAAAAGAAGAAGAAATCAGAACATAAACGAAGGCGGTATGTTTTTACCTGTGGGGACATGCTTCTTTTATCTCGATCTGTCTCGGTACAAGCCAAGATTTACAGTAAATGGTCAACCATGGTGTCATTGAGCAAAGTAGCAGGATAGAACATATCCACACACCCCACATTCTTCCTGCAAGCTAACTGTATCACTGTTTAAAAAAAGGAGGTAGACAAAAGGCAGGTAACTATAGGCTGGTTAGCTTAACTTCTGTTGTAAGGAAAATGCTTGAATCTATTATCAAGGAAGAAATAGAGAGACATCTAGATATAAATTGTCCCATTGGCAAGATGCAGCATTGGTTCATGAAGGGCAGGTCATGTTTGACTAATTTGGTGGAATTCTTTGAGAGCATTTACATGTGCAGTGGACAATGGGGAACCTTTGGATGTGATGTATCTGGATTTCCTGAAGGCATTTGACAAGGTGCTGCACCAAAGACTGCTACGTAAGATAAAGGTGCACAGTGTTACAGATAATGTATTAGCACAGATAGAGGATTGGTTAACTCACAGAAAGCAAAGAGTGAGGGTAAATGGGTGTTTGTACACCTCAGGGATAAGTATTGGAACTGCAGTTGTTTACGATTTGCATAAATGATTTGGAGTTGGAGACCAAATGTAGTGTGTCAAAATTCGCAGATGACACTAAGATGAGTGGCAGAGCAAAGTGTGCAGAGGATGCTGAAAGTCTGCAAAGGGATATAGATAGTCTAAGTGAAGGGGTGAGGATCTGGCAGATGGAGTGCCATGTTTGTAAATATGAGGTTTTGGTAGGAATAACAGCAAAATGGATTATTATTTAAATGGTAAAAAATTGCAGCATGCTCCTGTGCAGAGGGACCTGGGTGTCCATGTGCAAAAATCACAAGGATTTGGTTTGCAGGTGCAGCAGGTAATTAAAAAGGCAAATTAAACTTTGTCCTTCATTGCTAGAGGGATGGAGTTTAAAAACAGTGAGGTTATGTTGTAGCTGTATAAGGTGCTGGTGAGGCCATATCTGAAATACTGTGTACAGTTTTGGTCTCTTGAGAAAGGATATTCTCAAGTATGGAGGGGGTGCAGAGGAGATTCACTAGGTTGATTATGGAGTTGAAACATTTGGCTTATGAGGAAACATTGAGTAGACTGGGGCAATACTCACTAGAATTCAGAAGAATCAGGCAGGATCTTATAGAAACATATAAGATTATGAAGGGAATAGATAAGTTAGAAGCAGGTAAGATGTTCCCACTGGTGGGTGAAATTAGAACTAGGAGGCATAGCCTCAAATAAGGGGAAGTAGATTTAGACTGAATTAACTTCACACAAGATTGGGGTGTGGGCAATGATGGGGATTGTGGGCAGTGATTGGGATATGGGCAGTGATGGGATGTGGGCAGTGAGGGGAGTGTGGGCAGTGAGGGGAGCCTGGCATTTTGGCATGTAGCTTGGAGAAGAATTCCTAGCTGATAGTGTTCCCATGTGTCTGAGATCTGTGTCCTTCTAGATGGTAAAGCAGCAGTTTTGCGAGGTGAAGTCTAAAGAGTCTTGGTGAGTGTTTGCGTCTTTTAGAACGGGCACCGTATGTCAGCTGTGGAGGGATTGGTCATTGGAGGTGGTGGATGGGATGCCAGACAAGCAGACTGTTTTATCCTGAGTTGAGCTTTTTGAAAATTGAATGTAGCTTCTAATTCATGAATTCAAGCAAATATCGTGGCTGGAAACCTCTGACCTCATCATTAGCTGTGATCCTCCAGTCCCACTGAGTGCCAAATTCTCCTTTCTCACTGGCAGCCAAGCAGGAACGAACGCAATTGGAAAATCCCACCTATGGATAAATATGCGCATGTGGATAAAGAGAATCTAGAATGTGCTTAATTGATGTTTTCTTCTATCGGATAGATTGATCTTGTTTTGAAATGTAATACTATTGTAATAAAGCATAGTCTTATACTGGAATGGGCTTAAACAGTTTCCCTCTCAATGAAATTAGCTCTTTATTAAATTTGATCGTGTGCAGTGGAAGAGGGCTTTGTTCTAAAATGGGCGTGATTGTTTTTTTTAATGCACGCCTAATTAAGTTTGCAAAGCATGTTCCTCATGGTTATGGCAATTCTTTCTGTGTATTATTCCAGGTCCCCTTCCTACAGTCCAGCCCCAGCAAGAAAGAAGAAAAAGAAAAGCTCCAAAAAACACAAAAGAAATAGGTAAAAAACACTTTTATCACATATATTCAAACAGACTGGTTCTTCTTCTCAAAATGATGTGTTATCATTTGAAGTAATTGTTGTGGGGACAATAAGTGGCGACATTGAGGACAAAATGTTTTTCAGCCTAATACAAGTTCCTCAGCAGTTTCTTTTCCCAGGTTGGTTATTTTTTCTTTATTTGGCCCCCATTTTCCCTGACATTTTTTGACCTCCTTGCACTCTGCACCATTTGGAACTCAGCATGTGATTGAAGTCCAACTCCCAAAATCTGTGGGCAGAATTTTACAAGAATGACTCTAACTATCCCGCTAGTGTGAAAATAGGAGTGTTCGTGATCCATTTTTTGGGTGAAAATATGGTCCAGATTGTTTCTGGCTATACAGGGAGTGGGCTGGGCTTAATTTGCCAGCCAGCCTGTGTCTGCACATGCACGATAGCAACTGCAGAAGGAGCTATTGCGCACGTAAAGGCGTCTGATTCTGAATTCTCCTGAAGTGGAGCCTGTGCTGCACCCCAGCTGCCCAGACTGATTGCACCCTGCTCCTTCCCTCCACCAATCAGTGCTACAGAGTTGCAGTGGGCTGCCCCCTTCAGTCCCTGCCCCTTTGAGCCCTGCCCCCATAGGCCCCATCCCCATTAGCCCATACCCCCTTGGCTCCAGCCTTGGCAGTGCCAGGTGGGCACAGCCAAGGTGCCAGCGAGCATTTCCAAGATACCAGGCTGCCAGTGCCAAGCTGGTACTGCCCAAAGAGCAGCCCCTTTGCCCTCAGCCTCTTTGGGGGCCTCAGTGACCTCCAGTTCCACCAGCGGGAGCAACCCAACTGTTCCACGTTCATGGGGAGCATGTGTTTTCCTCGCTAGAGAGAACCTCTCCTGGTGAAGTCACAAAGGCAAGTAAGCCGGGACGATTGAGTACTGGGCTCACTAAATACATGCTAATGGAGATTAGAATATATTTAAATAATTTATTTCTAGCAAGAAGCTGAGGATGCTGGAAATAGCCCCCTGTAAGAACGCAAGAGCCAAGAAATTGGGCATGATCTTGATTTCTGGGCTCTCGCACGACTTTGCCACTTGCTCCACCTGTCGATGGGTGGATCGAGCCGGTAAAATCTCGGCCTTATACCACATTCAATTTGTTGCTAGAATCTCTGGTTTCTGTTCAAAACCTGGCGGAAGAACTGAGGGAGGGAACTCACTGGAGGAAAGTGTTGGATTTGTGTTCTGACACTTTATACATTGCACATTACCACTCAGAACTATTCAATCAGCACCATGAGTATAATGACAAAAAGGTGGCTTTCTGTTTGAGGTGGGAAACATCAGTCAAACAATAAATTATACATTGACAAAGCTATTACAGAAACGTAAAATGGGTAAGTTCCTGAATATGAACTAGCAGTGAAAATTCCCATGCACTGTGTGTGCATATTTCAAAATCCCCTTGAGAGACTAAACATAGAATCAAAGAGTAGTGCAGTGCAGAAGGAGGCCATTTGGTCTATTGAGGCAGTGTGGCTCTTTCAGAAAGCAATCAAGTTAATTCCAATTCCCCATCTTTCCCCATTTCCTGCAATTTTTCCCCTTCAAGCGTTCATTAAATTTCCTTTTGAAGATGACTATTGAATCTGTGTCCACCACCCTATCAGGCATTGCAAATGCTAAACACATGTTCTGTAAAAAAGTGTTCCCTTACGCCACCTCTGGTCCTTTCACCAATCACCTTAAAATTGTGCCCTCTCGTTGCAGATGCTTCAACCTCTGGAAACATTGGCTCTTCATTTACTCTATCCAAATCTATCATAACTTTCAAAATGCCTGTCAAATTCATCTGAGCCTTCTCTGCCCCCAAGGAAACTTTCCAGTCTGCTTATATAACACTGATCCTGCAGTCCCAGAATTCAAATTCTAATACATCTTAGTGCATCCTCTCAGACTCTTTGCAACCCTCCTTTATATCTGCCATTAAAATGGGATACATAGAACATAGAACACTACAGCACAGAACAGGCCCGTTGGCCTTCGATGTTGTGCCGACCAATATAAAAAGCAATGCCCCTCCAAACTAAACCATTCCCTTCTCTTCCATATACTTATCAACTAACCTCTTAAACGCCACCAAACTTGGCGCATCTACAACTGCTGCAGGCAGGGCATTCCACTCCCGAACCACCCTTTGGGTAAAGAACCTACCTCTGATATCCGTCCTATAACTATCACCCCTTAATTTAAAGCTGTGTCCCCTCGTGCTAGCTTTCTCCATCCTAGGAAAAGGCTATCACTGTCCACCCTATCTAAACCTCTAATCATCTTATATGTTTCGATTAGGTCCCCTCTTAGCCGCCTCCTTTCTAACGAAAACAACCTCAAATCCCTCAGCCTCTCTTCATAAGACCTGCCCTCCATACCAGGCAACATCCTGGTAAACCTCCTCTGTACCCTCTCCAATGCCTCCACATCTTTCTTATAATGTGGGGACCAGAACTGCACACAATACTCCAAGTGCGGCCGCACTAGAGTTTTGTACAGTTGCAACATGACGTTGCGGCTCCGAAATTCAATCCCCCTACCAATAAAAGCTAAGACTCCATATGCCTTCTTAACAACCTTCTCGACTTGACTGCCTAGTACAGTACAGTGGGCTGAACAAGTCTTTTATTTGGGTTATCATAAGTTCTTGACTATTCTCAATAAAAAACCCAAGATCTTATCTGTTACATGTACTCTTCGTTAACCTATTCAATCACTTCTAAAGATCTGTTCACAAACGCATTCAAATCTGTCTGTTCTTGCATCCTTTTTAGGATTGTACCATTTGCTTTATGTTGGCAGCATTTTCCATGCCCCTGTGGCATGTTTCACAGTGGCGGAGGCAGCTTGTCATTGACCAGCAGCAGGGTCTTTGATGGGAAGGGTGTTCAATGCCAGCGGACCCTGCTGGCAGGAACTGCTGGAAAATTTCAGCCCTGGTGTCTCCTGATCCTTTCTGCCAAAATTTCCCACCTCACACATTACTGCTTTACGTGTAGTTTGTTACGTGACTGCCCATTCTGCCAGTTTATGCCTTCTCAAAGTATATTGTTATATTTCTCAATGTTCAATAAACTTCCAGGTTTCATACAAGCTGCAAACTTGAAAATTGTATGCTTTAAGTAATTAACTTATAGAGTTATAGAGATATACTCTATCATGGAAACAGGCCCTTCAGCCCAACTCATCCATACCGACCAGGTTTCCTGAACTAAACTAGTTCCCTTTGCCTGCATTTGGCCCACATTCTTCTAAATCTTTCCATCCATGTATCTGCCCAAATATCTTTTAAATATTATAATTGTAACCATGTATACTACCTCCTCTAATAGCTCATTCCACACCTTCTGTGTGAAAATGTTGCACCTCGGGTCCCTTTTAAATCTTCCCCCTCTCATTTTAGACCTATGACCTCTGGTTTTGGGTTCCCCTAGCCTGGGCAAATTGACTATTCCCCCTATTTGTGCCCCTCATGATTCTATAAACCTCTATAAGGTCACCCCTCATCCTCCTATGCTCTGAGGAACAAAGTCCCAGCTTATCCAATCTCTCCTTATAGATTAAACGCACATCAAAAACAACACAGCTCTTCAAGGATGTCACTGCATACCTTCCTCCACTCCTGAAAAGCTGTCATTCACCACACTGATTGTTTTCAAATTTTTGCAATCTTCTGGTATGAAACTCCTTTTGATCCTGGATCTAATGCAGATTGGAAAATTGTGTGCAGCACTAATGCAATTCCTAAACTTACTTTCCTAAGAAAACTAGGATGCATCCCATTGAGATCTTTGTGAATTATTTACTTTAAGTACAATTTAAGGTGATGGAGAGGTGATGACCTAGTGGTATTATTGCTAGATTAATCCAGAAACTCAACTAAAGCTCTAGGGATGCGGGTTTGAATCACAGCAGATGATGGGATTTGATTTCAACAAAAAATATCTGGAATTAAGAATTTACTGATAACAATTTGTCATTGTCGGAACAACTCATTTGTTCACTAACGTTTCTTCAGGAAGGAAATCTGTGGTTCTTCCTTAGTCTGGCCTCCGTTTGACTCCTGATTCACAGCAATGTGGTTGGCTCTCAATTGCCCACTGACATGGCAAGCTATTCAGTTCGAGGTCAACTCAGGATGGGCAATAAATGCTAGCCAGCCAGTGATGCCCATGTCCCATGAATGAATAAAAAAAAAATCTTTCCAGTGTTTACCTGTTAAGAACAGGAGGATGGTTTAATTTAAAATAACCCTGATTTCTGCTCTCACTAACCAAACATAAATAGGAAGATATTTTTGATTATCAATTTCCTTCTTTATAAGCAATGACTCAGTTTTGTCCCTAACCCTTCAATTGTGGTGGGATTCGCTGTTTATAATCATCCAACAGCAAACTCGAAACAGGACTTACTAAAAAGGTTAGCTTATTTTAAACACCCTCAAAGTGTAGGAGGGGGATACCACCATATAGCCACCTCTCCCCTACCCCCATCCCTCTCCCACCGCACTCCCCTGTGCATTCATACAATAAAATAGGGATAAGGGAAAGAATGAAGTACAGAGAAAAGACATGGAGAAGACAAGAATTTGTCGCTTCAAGTGAGTCGAGAATCCAGAATTGAAATCCAATAGTGTATTATTTCAGCATCAGCATCTGAAGACTGATGCTGGAGAAACCACTGCTACTGTACAGATGATTCCCATGAATGGGTTAGGTGATGATTTAGTCTAGTAGGTGCTTGTATAGAAGTTTATGTGTTCCTCTAAAAAATAATGCAGATGGGGGTCCGACAGTTTTAAACCTGGACAGATCCCTGGGTCTGCCGCTTGTCTGGAAAATGACAGACAGAGCCCGCTAGAGTGGAATCTTGTCTCTCTTCTGAGGTTAAACAGCAACTGCAGACAGAATCCAGAAGTTGTCTAATTAAATCAATTCAAACAATTCCAGTCTTCGTCATGTGGCAGACTGGTTTCAGGTCAAGCCATTCAGCTTTCTTTACAATCCCTTGTACCTTGAACAGATTTAGAGGGAGGTGGTGGCATTGAACTAGTGATCCAGACACCTAGACTAATGCTGTAAGAATGTGGCATCGAATCCCACTGTAGCAGATGATAAAGTTTGAATTGGATAAAAATGTCTGGAATTAAAAGTCTAATGATGACCATGAAACTATTGCCGATTGTTGGAAAACCCCATTGGGTTCACTACAATCTGTCATCCTTGCCTGGTCTGACCTACCAGATGCATAGCAATGTGGTTGACTCTCAACTGGCCCTTGGGTAACTAGGGATGGGCCATGCTGACCCAGCCAGCAATGCCCACATCCCATAAAAATGAATTTTAAAAAAGCTAACTGTGGGACCATGCGTACAATGTTGGAAATAGGGAGGTCACAGTAAGTCTGCCTTTGACCAGAATGACTGGGGTAGACATCTTGTTGACTACTCCATTGTGTTAGCTTGGCTGGAATACTCATACAGTATAAAGGATATTACACTCCTGGAGGATGCTGAGTTAGACTTTGTCCTCTGGATCTACTCAGGATCTTCCTGAACTATTATCATGTGACCATCATTGCTGCTATTCTATCAGTCCAGTACTATGGTCCATTTTTAGAAACAGAATTTAAGCAAGAAAATATGGAAGGAAAAACAACTGTTTTTATCTTTTCTTCAGATATTCTCGGCATGACACTCCTCTATCTATTTTTATCTTGCCTGTTTTAACAGTAACCTTCTAATTTACCCTGGTTTTGACAAATCCTCTTCCTTGGCAAACACTGATGCAAAGTACTCAACCATGCTTTTTGCTGTGACCAATAGTTCTTCATTTTAGTCCATAATCGATCCCTTTTTTTAACTGATAATGTGGCTAAGGAAGATCTTAGAATCCCAATTTATGTTAGTGTCTGATGGTGAGTACTGGGAGTTGCAACTACCTCAAAGGGGACATTTAAAGATAAATAAAATAATGAAGGTAATAGAACAGTTAAAATTCCAATGTACACCCAATGATTTTAAGTTGCGCACTTAGATACAAATTGATTAAAGCCTCCTCCTCTCTCGCCTTGCCCCCCCCCCAAACATGATGCCAGTAAACAAGTAACAAAGAGTAATGGTCTTCCAAGGAGATTAAAAACTCTGGTGTCATAAATGAAACAGTCAGAAGATGTGAGAGGAGCATCAACTGAATGGACTGATTGCATGGCACTGTGGCATAGTGTAATACTGTGGATGTTAGGAAAGAGGATGTGTTAGACCTGTTAAGTTCTATCAAGATAAACAAGTCGCCGGGACCGGATGGGATGTACCCCAGATTATTGTGGGAGGTGAGGTTGCAGAGCCCCTGGTGATGATCTTTGCATCATCCATGGAAACGGGAGAGGTTCCGGAGGATTGGAGGATTGCAGATGTGGTTCCTATTTTTAAGAAAGGGAACAGGGATAGTCCAGGAAATTACCGACCGGTGAGGTTGACTTCAGTGGTTGGTAAGCTTATGGAGAGCTTCTGGGGGATAAGATATATGAACATTTGGAGAAGTTTGGACTGATTAGAAATAGTCAGCACGGTTTTGTCAAGAGCAGGTCATGCCTTACGAGCCTAGTTGAGTTCTTCGAAAATGTGACTGAACACATTGACAAAGGAAGGGCAGTGGACGTAGTGTACATGGACTTTAGTAAGGCGTTTGATAAGGTCCCACATGCAAGGCTTCTGGAGAAGGTGAGAGAGCATGGGATCCAAGGGGCTTTGGCCTCGTGGATCCAGAACTGGCTTGCCGGCAAAAGGCAGAGAGTGGTTGTGGATGGGTCTTGTTCTGCATGGAGGTCGGTAACCAGTGGAGTGCCACAGGGATCTGTTCTGGGACCCCTGCTGTTTGTCATTTTCATAAATGACCTGGATGAGGAAGTGGAGGGATGGGTTAGCAAGTTCACCGACGATACAAAGGTCGGTGGTGTTGTGGATGGTCTGGAGGGATGCCAAAAGTTGCAGCGGGACGTAGACAGGATACAAGACTGGGCGGAGAAGTGGCAGATGGACTTCAATGCAGATAAATATGTAATGGTCCATTTTGGCAGGAATAATGGGATGAAGGAGTACAATATAAGGGGTAGGAGTCTTAGCTGTGTTGTAGAGCAGAAGGATCTCGGTCCATAGGACCCTTAAATCGGACTCACAGGTGGAGGAAGTGGTCAAGAAGGTGTATGGTGTACTGGCCTTCATTAATCGAGGAATAGAGTTTAAGAGTCAGGAGGTAATGATGCAGCTCTATAAGATTCTTGTCAGACCCCAGTTGGAGTATTGTGCGCAATTCTGGTCGCCTCATTATAGGAAGGATGTAGAGGCTATTGAGAGAGTTCAGAGGAGATTTACAAGGATGCTGCCTGGATTGGGAGGCAGGCCTTATGAAGATAGGTTGAGGGAGCTAGGACTCTTCTCACTGGAGAGACGTAGGTTGAGAGGCGACCTGATAGAGGTTTATAAAATGTTGAGAGGAATAGATAGGGTGGACTCTCAGAGACTATTTCCCCGAGCGGAAATGGTCACTACGAGAGGACACAGATTTAAGGTGCAGGGAAGCAAATACAAAGGAGATGTCAGGGGTAGGTTTTTCAATCAGAGGGTGGTGAGTGAATGGAACCGACTGCCATCGGAGGTTGTTGAGGCAAACTCACTGGGGTCTTTTAAGAGACTTCTGGATGAGTATATGGAAAAGAATAGGATAGTGGGTTATAGATAGGTCTGTGGATTGGTAGATGTGATCGGCGCAACTCGTGGGCTGAAGGGCCTGTTTGTGCTGTATTGTTCTATGTTCTATGTTCTATGTACTGCTTCCTCACAGTGCCAGGGAACCAGGTTCGATTCCCAGCTTAGGCCACTGTGTGTGCAGCATCTACATGTTCTCCCTGTGTCTGTGTGGGTTTCCTCCAGTTGCTCCAGTTTTCTCCCACAGTCTGAAAAATACGCTGGTTAGGTGCATTGGCCATGCTAAATTCTCCCTCAGTGTGCCCGAACAAGTGCCGGAGTGTGGCGCATAGGGGATTTTCACAATAACTTCTTTGCAATGTTAATGTAAGCCTACTTGTGACACTAATAAATCAACTCAAAACTAGAATAACTGTTCTTACCTGTGTAAAGCCAACTTTGTGAAAAGTTGTAGAAAACAATTCAGAGAAGTTACATAATAAGCAAGAGGGGGATGGTTCTTGACTTATCTCTGAGTCTAATCTTTAGAAATAGCTAACAATGGCTGGAATTTCACCGTCCCACTCACCACAGAAATTGTAGCGAGTGAGGCAGACCATAGAAAGGTCCGTTGACCTCGGACAGGGTTTTAGGGTTTTGGGACAAGTGAGGCCATAAAAATCCGGCCAATGTCTCCTTTGGATTCACTGACATCTCGTATCCATTATCCCTGATTGATGTTTTAATCGCCATCCACTGAAATAAAAAGAAAGCACCCATAAACCAACATGAAATAAGAACTACCCAATGAGAAATTAAAATTCTTTGTAATTGTCAAAACTGATTTTCCTTTGACAGGGTATCAATGGTACCCCTGTTTTAACATCCCCCACAACCTTCCTGTTTATTAATTAATCCTCCTTTAATTAATTTTAAAACAAGGAAATGTTAATCCACGGAGTGAAGTTTCCTTTTCATTTACATTATTGCTAATTAGATATAATTGCTTATTTGCATGCATCTCGAGAGAAGAAAAATTGAGGAATGAGTATGTCCAAAGTGCCTGCATTCTCTCACATCGCATCTTGTTACCTGCAGGTCTGAAGCAGCTTCCACAAAGAAACGACGCCACAGGTAGACAGCTTTATTTAACCCAAACTCATAGCTGCTGCCTTTTCATTTTTTTCACCTGCCGAAAAAAGAAATGTAATAAGCTGTTCTCTCCTTCAGTTCATCAAGCCCAAAGCGGAAAAGAAAGGAAGAGAAAAAACATCGGAGAAGGTAAATAATATCTTGTGGCGGGCGTTAAACCGACTGTTTAGTACATGTTTGCAGTTCGTACACCTGTCTGAGCCAAGGGGTCAATGTGAAGCACAGGCTGTGGAAAATTTTCATTCACATTTCACTGTGATCATTGAAGGACAGTAAATTGATGACAATGATGTCAGTTGAAGCCATCGTTTTTCATCACAACAATGGTTCTGTGTGAAAATGATAGCTAAATGGTCAGAGAAAATGAAATAGAGTGATAGCCAGATGATTGTCTGCGAGTGCAACAGATGTCAACTGATGACTAAATGATTGCAGTTGAAGTCAAATGAAATCTGTCAAGAAAAAATGGTGTCAAACGGTATGAAAATTTTCAGGGAGAGTAAACATTTATCGTTGACTCTCTCCATCAATGCTGTTGGACATTCTGAGTTTTTCCAGCGTTCTCTGTTTCTATTTCTGGTCTTACTGGTTTTGGGATGAATGTTGGTCAGTACAGCAGGAGAATTTCCTGCTATCTTCCTTCAAACAGTGTCAGGGGATGGTTTCCATTTAGTTGAGAG
Organism: Sphyrna mokarran; assembly: GCA_024679065.1. NCBI lineage: Eukaryota > Metazoa > Chordata > Chondrichthyes > Carcharhiniformes > Carcharhinidae > Sphyrna > Sphyrna mokarran. Next base: position 14,512,772 of record JAGIQG010000020.1, on the reverse strand, counting down.
AGCCTCACTTTATCACTGGGAAGGTGGCACACTGACAGTGTTGCACTCCCTCAGTACTTCATTGGGTGTGTCAGTGTTCAGTTTCTAAAACGTAGCTCATGTGCACAACTTCCACATTGGAGGCAAGAGTGCGACCAAACTAAGTAACTCATGCCTCTCACTGAAACTATAGGTGCGATTTTATGGCCTCACTCTTCCTGAAACCATAAAATCCCACCCAAGGTCAACATACCCTCCCTGCCCCTTGCCCATTCTGATTCTCAAGGCGGATAAGCCAGTAAAATTCTGGCCAGGGTGCGGAATAATCCCGTTCTGTGCACCACAGGAATTGTAGTGGATAGGACACGGAGCATGCAAAGTTCCAATGATCTCAGACAGAATTTTCCTGCATTGGGGTGAGAGCAGCCAGAATATCTGGCCCAGAATATTTATTTCCATGATAATTTATTTTAGTTGAATAAAGAGTGAGGCCAAACTTCAAATAAATCAGTGAACCGTAAAAATGACAACATGATTGGCAAGTCTCAAATGTGTTTCCCCAAGTTCTGAAATTTTGTTTCCTTTTAAAGTTGGTTGCAGGAAACCGATACCATGTCAGAATACCTCTGTATATAGTGGCACGGTGGCACAGTGGTTAGCACTGATGCCTCACAGTTCCAGGGATCGATTCCCGGCTTGGGTCTCTGTCTATGTGGAGTTTGCACATTCTCCTTGTGTCTGTGGAGCATCTTCCCAATGCTCCAGTTTCCTCCCCCAGTCCGAAGATATCAGATTAGGTTCTCTGACCATGCTAAATTGCCTATTAGTGTTCCAGGATGCGTACGGCAGTGGGATTGGCAGCGTAAATACGTGGGATTGTGGGGGTAGGGCCTGGATGGGATTATTGGCAGTGCAGACTCAATGGGCTGAATGTCCTCCTTCTGCACAGTAGGAATTCTATGTTTCTATACAGCAACTGAAGAAATGTAGCATCGAAATCAAGCAACATTAGCATACGAGTGGTTAATATGTATTCGTCACATATTTTTCTGTTTATGGCTAACACCTCTAGCACAATAGTGAGCAATGCAATGTTACTGGAAGGCATTTGTTACATTGATATCCATATGCAACTATTTTTAAGCTGCAGAGGATATTTCTACAGTTATCAACCAACCCAATTATGACAAATTATTGTGTCAGTTCAGCAACATATCAATTGGTTCATACCACACATGGCATGCAGAAACAAACTGTAACAATATCAGGGAGCGACAGAATAATGGATAGGTTGAATAGCTACAGGACATTAACATAAACAAGGAAGTCAAATTATGCAGCAACTCATTAGATTGAAGTTTGAGCAATTTGTACAGATTATCTAAACCTCAACATGGTTTGTAATTTTCTACAAATATTAACTCTGTCCTGCCTCTCAGTGTTTTCTGTACAAACAGGAATATTCATCTATAAGCCAATGTTATGGAAAGGGATCACTTTCTGTTGGAACATTTAAACAGGGCTCGGTCATTCAGCCTCTTCAAATCTATTCTGCCATTCAGTTCAATCCATCAAATCCATCTGCCCGCCTTTCTTCAATGGTTCTTCCCCACCGTCACACTTTTGCCATCAAAAATCAATCTCAGTTTTAGAATTTCCATTAAGCGAGACTCAACAATTTATTTTTCAGAGAGAGAGCTTTGGGTTTCCACCAATCTTTCTTTATGAAAGTGTTTCCCTGAACAGCTGAGCTCTAACCTACCTTCAAGAAGATAGGTTTTCTGATGTTATGACTCCCCTGGTGAAGGAGCAGCACTCCAAACGCTAGGGGGTTTTGCTACCAAATAAACCTGCTGGACTTTAACCCAGTGCTGTGAGACTTCTGACAGTGAGGCCAGGCAGAGTTGAAGGCGAAACAACCATCCCTTGTACAAAACCCAAGTTAGACCCAACTCAGAGGACAGTCAACAGACATGGACATCACGTCTTAGAAATGATGTTTTGGCTCTGGAGAAAGTTCCATGCAGGTTCACAAGAATGGTACTTGGACTTCAGGGGCTAAGGTTTGAAGTGAGATTAAACAAATTCAGGGGATTCGTGTTAAACCAGAGGCAGAGATGAGGAGACATATCTTCACCCAAAGAGCAGTAAGCCTGTGAAATTCATTACCACAGAAAGTAGTTGGTGCCAAAACATTGAATGTATTCAAGAGGCTGCTAGATATAGCACTTGGGACGAATGGATCAAATATTCTGGGGAAAAACAGGATTAGGCTATTCATTTGGATGATCAGTTATGATCATGATGAATAGTAGAGCAGGCTCGAAGGGCCAAATGGCCTCCTCCTCTGCTATCTTCATTATTTCTTTGTTTCTTTATTTCTCTGTTAAATTATACCTTTATTTGCTCACATTCAGAAGGATGAGGGGTGCTCTGAATCTTATTGAATGGCCTACTCCTGTTTCTATGTGTCCTGCCGTAGAAACAGGAGTGCATGAAGATGGTGGAAGGGCGTGTGAATTTGTCAATATTCAAATATCGGTTTTCCATCACCATAACTTGCCAACTTAAGAACAGCCTAGGATTATAAAAATTAGTTATTACTGAGTTAAGGTGCAGAAGTGCACTGCCATCCTCCCCCTATATTTTGGAGGAAACGACATTAATGCAGGAATAGTTGAAAGGAGAGATAAATGTTGAAGGTGGAAGATTTTTCATCCTGGAGCATGCTCCTAGAAAATTTAATGTTTGATGCATGCACTTTGCAGTATTTTTTCGAACCTACAAGGAATAAAAGCATCACATTTTTTCCATATGAAAATAAATTATTCGGAATGAATTACTTTTGTTTATCTTTCAGTAGCAGCAGAAATTAATTTTTAAAGTAGCATCCTTTCTTAAAAAAAACTGACTACAAATTTTGTTCCTTCGAAGCTTCCCACTCTCATACATATGTGCAAATTAGAAGATGCCAAGTCAACCCTCAAAACTGCCCTGCAACTCAATAAGACCATGGTTAATCTGTTTGTGGCTTCAACCCCACATTCTCATCTTACTCCTGACAACCACCACCACCCCCCACATCCCCCTCTGCTGTTAGTGAAGTACCTATCCATCTCTGCCTTAAAAATATTCAATGATCACCCTCTGGGGAAGGGAATTCCAAAAAAACCCATGACTCTGAGAGAAGAAAATTCTCCCCATCTCTGTCTTAAATGGGAAACCACTTGTTTTAAAATTGTGTCCACAGGTTCTGTTTTCTCCCACATGGGGAGACATCATTTTAGCATCTACCCTGTTCCTTCAGGATCTTATGGGTGAAATTCTCTAGTCGCGCTGGTCTAAAAGCCAGAAATTCTCACCTGACAGCAGGATGTAGACCTATTGCAGACTTGGGTGGAGAGATGGCAAATGGAGTTTAATCCAGACAAATATGAGATATTGAGGAAGATAGGAAATATATATTAAATGGCAGAACCCTTAGGAGTATTGATAGGCAGAGGGATTTGGGTGTACAGGTATATAGGTCACTGAAAGTAACAAGGCAAGTGGAGAAGGTAGTCAAGAAGGCATATGGCATGTTTGCCTTCATTGGCCGAGGTATTGAATTTAAAAATTGACAAGTCGTGTTGCAGCTTTATAGAACCTTAGTTAGGCCGCACTTAGAATATAGTGTTCAATTCTGGTCACCACATAAGGATGTGGAGGCTTTGGAGAGGGTAAGAAAAGATTTATCAGGATGTTGCCTGGTATGGAGGGCATTATTCATATGAGAAGAAGTGGGAGAAACTTGGTTTGTTCTCACCAGAACAACCAAGGTAAAGTGGTGACCTGATAGAAGTCTACAAGATTATGAGAGGCATGGACAAAGTGGAGAGTCAGAAGCTTTTTCCCAGGATGGAAGCGTGAATTACTAGGGGGCACAGATTTAAAGTGCAAGGGGCAAACTTTAAAGGAGATGTACAAGGCAGATTTTTTACACAGAGAGTAGCGGGAGTCTGGAACTCGTTGCCGGGGGAGGTAATGGAAGCGCATAAGGTAGTGACTGTTAAGGGACATCTTTGACAAATACATGAATAAGATGGGAATAGAGGGATACAGTCCCTGGAAGGGTAGGGGGTTTTGGTTAAGTCAGGCAGCACATTCGGTGCAGGCTTGGAGGCCAAAGGGGTTGTTCCTATGCTGTAATTTTCTTTGTTCTTTGTTGACTGTCAATGGGATTTTACACTCTCCGCAACCCGCCTGCTAAAATTCCAGTGGCAGGAGGGATGTGAAAATTCCAGCCTATATGTTTGAATAATATCACTTCTCATTTTCCTAAACTTCAGTGGATACAAGATCCATCTTGTCTAACGTTCCTCATCAAATAACCACTCACTCCCTCCCAGTGGAGTCAAATTCTCTGAAGTTCTTCGAATGAATTTATACTTTCTTACATAAAGAGACCAAAATAATACACAGTACTCCAGATGTGATCTCACAAATGCCTTGTACAGCTTTGGCAAAACTTCCCTACTTCTATATTCCATTCCTCTTGCAGTAAATGACACCATTCCTTAACCACTTTCTGAACTTGCATACTAACTCTTTGGGTGATATTTTCCTGTCCCACCCACAATGGGAATTGTAGCACATGGTGGGGTGGGGGGGGTGGGGGTGGGGGCAGGGAGGGAATGGGACTATACAAAAGACCATTGAACTCAAACGTGACCTTCTAGTCTTGGGGGCAAGTGCGGCTGGAAAATCTCATCCTTTGTGATTAATGCATGAGGACACCAGATCCCTCTGTATGTCAAGAATTCTGTATTCTCTCTCTATTTAAGTACTGCTTTTTATTCTTTCAGTCAAAGTGGACAAGCTCATCTTTCCCACATTATGCTCCATTTGTTGAAGTTTTTCCCATTCACTCAACCTATCCATGTCCTTTGCAAGTTCTTTACTTCCATTCCACAGCTTTCTTTCCCATCTATCTTCGTGTCATTGGAAAATTTAGGATTTGGTCCCTTAAATCAAGTCATTGATCTAAATTATAAATAGGTGGGGTTCCAATCCTGATTCCCATGGCACTTCATTCATCACATTTTGCCAACTGAAAGATGTCTCGGTTATGTCTCTCCTATATGTTTCCTATTAGCTATTCAATTCCCTAACCATGCTGATATATTATTCCCTACCCCCATGAATTCTTGATGTTTATTGTTTCACTTTGTGTTCGGGGCCTGGATGGAGTCATTTGAGGCTGCTTGAAACAATATCCCCTAAAGATCATTACTCTTTATTTATAGCAAATATGTAGATATTGGAAGCTCAGCATGAGGTTGGAATAGATGTTCCTTCCAGATCGCTCTCTTTCAATCAAATATTATGACATAATTTTTACTCAACATCACTTATTCTTCAGATGTTAACCCTTTAATTCACATCTCCCCATCAATCCTTTATCCCAGTCATATTTACATCCTTCCACTCCTCTTCCCTCCAAAATCTCAGACCTCACTAGGTTTGTCCCTGAAGAGCCTTGAACAATTTCTCTGGTCTTATTTTGAAATTGAGGATATTCCGTACTCTCCTTTCAGCTAGTGGGAATGTTCTTCTCCTGGGTGGCTGTAGACTTCTTCTTCTTTATCTTCAGGATATGAATAATAAGCCCAAGTTTCTAGTGGCTCTCTGTTCAAGGATGTTAAGGCAATGTGGGTTCCTCCCTACAATACACTGGTCTGTCTCAACTTTGTAAAATGTCATTTGTGGAGACCTTTCATTGATTGTCCTTCTTCTTGTTGGTCTCTGAAACATATTCCCTCTGCAAGATTCAGTACTGATAACACTCGCGGTCTATGCTGGTGATTAAAATTCTGAGCTTGTATGCTTCTTTGTTTTTCCTCACCATTTTTTACCCTCTCATGATCATTCATGGTGCTGACGGGTTTGAGATTTTGTTCTAGAGATAGAAGCTGAAGCTCCTGGGTGAAACCCATGCAGACATGGGGAGAACATACAAACTCCACATAATCATCCGAAGAATTGAACCCAGGTCCCTGGCACTGTATGACAGCAGTGCTAACTTTTTCTATAAACGTGAAACAGTTTTGCACCATGTGAAATCTTTCTCCAGTTTCCCAGTTTTGGGCCATTGTAGTCTTCAGTGCTCTGAAATAGTTCTGAGAATGGCAATGGATTCCATGCTTCCACTGAGCATGGAATTAATGCTGTTTCACTGGTGTTATTTGTTGCTTTGCGTCTGTGCTCACAGGCTCACTGCAGGCCTGTGTTTCGGCTAACATCTGCTGCACTTGCCAGATTCTAACCTCTCGGTGATTCTTGAGTTTGTTCCATTTTGATTTCTTTCAAGAATGTTAGGACTTGACATAGCTGTAGCTTCTTCTTAAAGTTCTGTGAGACTTTTACTTTCTATCTGCTGCCACCAAAATCCATTGTGTTGCAGGGTCTAGACAGAGTACTTGAGACTTGTCCATTCTCTGGAAGTACCTTATTGAGTTTTTTGAAAAAGTGACCAAAGAGGTGGATGGGGGTAAGGCGGTTGATGTGGTATATATGGACTTTAGTAAGGCGTTCAATAAGGTGGCCCATGGAAAGCTTCTGCAGAAAATGCAGATGTATGGGATAGAGTGTGATTTAGCTAATTGGATTAGGAATTGGCTAGCAGATAGAAGACAGAGGGTGGTGGTTGATGGGAGATATTCATCTTGGAGTTCGGTGACAAGTGGTGTACCTCAGGGGTCTGTTTTGGGGCCCCTGCGGTTTGTAATTTTTATTAATGATCTGGATGAGGGTATTGAAGGATGGATTAGTAAATTTGCAGATGACACTAAAGTCGGTGGAGTTGTAGATAGTGAAGAGGGGTGTTATAGTTTGCAGAGAGACTTGGACAAGTTGCAGAGCTGGGCCGAGAGGTGGCTAATGGAGTTTAATGTGGAAAAGTGTGAGGTAATGCACTTTGGCAGGAATAATAAATGTGTAGAGTATAGGGCTAATGGTAGGATTCTTAATAGTGTTGATGAACAGAGGGATCTTGGTGTATTGGTGCATAGATCCCTGAAAGTAGGCAGTCAAGTCGATAAGGTTGTTAAGAAGGCATATGGAGTCTTAGCTTTTATTGGTAGGGGGATTGAATTTCGGAGCCGCAAAGTCATGTTGCAACTGTACAAAACTCTAGTGCGGCCGCACTTGGAGTATTGTGTACAGTTCTGGTCCCCGCATTATAAGAAAGATGTGGAGGCATTGGAGAGGGTACAGAGGATGTTTACCAGGATGTTGCCTGGTATGGAAGGCAGGTCTTATGAAGAGAGGCTGAGGGATTTTGAGGTTGTTTTCGTTAGAAAGAAGGCGGCTAAGAGGAGACCTTATTGAAACATATAAGATGATTAGAGGTTTAGATAGGGTGGACAGTGATAGCCTTTTTCCTAGGATGGAGAACGCTAGCACGAGGGGACACAGCTTTAAATTAAGGGGTGATAGTTATAGGACGGATATCAGAGGTAGGTTCTTTACCCAGAGGGTGGTTAGGGAGTGAAATGCTCTGCCTGCGGCAGTTGTAGATGCGCCAAGTTTGGTGGCGTTTAAGAGGTTAGTTGATAAGTTTATAGAAGAGAAGGGAATGGTTTAGTTTGGAGGGTCATTGCTTTTTATAATGGTCGGCGCAACATCGAAGGCTGAAGGGCCTGTTCTGTGCTGTAATGTTCTATGTTCTATGTTCTATGTAAGCTGCTCAAGACAATAGTTTCTCAAAACCAATATTCTTTATTCATAGCTACTCTGGGCACAGCGGGAACTCTACATGATTTTGGAGATTCTGCTCCTCCTAGTTCACTATCTTTCAGTTGTATGGGGTAAATAATAAAGTAGTCAACAGGAATGGTGAAATCCATGCCATGGATGTGAATGAAGTTCTCTTCTCTTCTCTTGCCCTTTCCCAAAATTGCCGCTATAGATGTTTATATGTGGTGATTCATCCATCTACATGAAGTCGATGGGAATTTCTACTTTGATGAGGATGCTCAACCTCAGAGCATATCAGACAAAATCAACTCAAACAGCAGTAGAACTCAATAAGAATCGTGTGAAAGGAAGAAGAGCCAATTCCACACTGTGCTGTGGCTACAAATGAAGACACACAGACCAAGCGCTCAAAATGGATATTGTATTTCTCATACGTGTTCTGAAATTGCCTGCCAACTAATTGCAGATCATTATTTGTAATGATCTCCCTAAGTACACCAAATAAACAGCAAATAGCACTTAGCGTATGCATGACAATTATGTTAGGCATATTCTGCAATTGTTGAATAATGGGGTACACAGTAAAGTAGTCAATGATAACGCTGAAGTCGAGATGAGATCAGAGGTAATTTTGGACCAAGGATGGGATGGAACTTCATGTGGAATAAATGACTTTTTGTTACTTGGATGTAATTGTTCATTCCCTGGCAATAGAATGTCTCTTTTCCAAGACTTCTCATCTGATCTATGCCCTTGTGTGAATGAACGTTGAAGCTGTTAAAACTTCAAGTCACAAAGATAATGGTTTGATGATCTGTCTACCTTTAGAAATGACTCCCAGGCAATGCCTATCTCATCCCAGTAAAGTCAAAATGTTCTTGCATGTTCATAGAGATGCTGAATTTAATCAGCGATGTTTTCTGTAATGTGGAAACCTTCAAAGTTTCTCCTGGTAGCTGCTGGCACTTTTAATCACGCAAAATGTACCAAATCAGTTGGCAGACTTGCATTCTCATGCACACATAATTTTGCAGCTCTCTCAAAACTGCCAACTAGACTTTAGTAAGGCATTTGATAAGGTGGCCCATGGAAGACTTCTGCAGAAAATGCAGATGTATGGGATAGAGGGTGATTTAGCTAATTGGGTTAGGAATTGGCTAGCAGATAGAAGACAGAGGGTGGTGGTTGATGGGAGATATTCATCGTGGAGTTCGGTGACAAGTGGTGTACCTCAGGGGTCTGTTTTGGGGCCCCTGCTGTTTGTAATTTTTATAAATGATCTGGATGAGGGTATTGAAGGATGGATTAGTAAATTTGCAGATGACACTAAAGTCGGTGGAGTGGTAGATAGTGAAGAGGGGTGTTATAGTTTGCAGAGGGACTTGGACAAGTTGCTGAGCTGGGCCGAGAGGTGGCAAATGGAGTTTAATGTGGAAAAGTGTGAGGTAATGCACTATGGCAGAAATAATAAATGTGTAGAGTATAGGGCAAATGGTAGGATTCTTAGTAGTCTAGATGAACAGAGGGATCTTGGTGTGTATGTGCATAGATCCCTGAAAGTAGGCAGTCAGGTCGAGAAGGTTGTTAGGAAGGCATATGGAGTCTTGGCTTTTATTGGTAGAGGGATTGAATTTCGGAGCCGCAACGTCATGTTGCAACTGTACAAAACTCTAGTGCGGCCGCACTTGGAGTATTGTGTGCAGTTCTGGTCCCCACATTATAAGAAAGATGTGGAGGCATTGGAGAGGGTACAGAGGAGGTTTACCAGGATGTTGCCTGGTATGGAGGGCAGGTCCTATGAAGAGAGGTTGAAGGATTTGAGGTTGTTTTCGTTAGAAAGGAGGCGGCTAAGAGGGGATCTTATTGAAGCATATAAGATGATTAGAGGTTTAGATAGGGTGGACAGTGATAGCCTTTTTCCTAGGATGGAGAAAGCTAGCACGAGGGGACACAGCTTTAAATTAAGGGGTGATAGTTATAGGACGGATATCAGAGGTAGGTTCTTTACCCAAAGGGTGGTTCGGGAGTGGAATGCCCTGCCTGCAGCAGTTGTAGATGCGCCAAGTTTGGTGGCGTTTAAGAGGTTAGTTGATAAGTATATGGAAGAGAAGGGAATGGTTTAGTTTGGAGGGGCATTGCTTTTTATATTGGTCGGCGCAACATCGAAGGCCGAAGGGCCTGTTCTGTGCTGTAATGTTCTATGTTCTATGTTCTATAACTATGCCAAAACATTCCAATGTTGAACTGAGGCAATAGAGTAGATTCTCGGGGTGAAGTCTAACTGGTTTCTTAAATCATCACTTGTGTGAGGTCTCCACATGCCAATAGACCTGTAATTGTTGGGCCTTTAGTTTCCACTTTGTAGATTAACTCTGACACTCCTAAGAGAACTGATTCTACTTGCACTCCGAGACTATGGATCCTGAGCGTGGAATAAATGAACCATTGTGCTAAATGTTACACAGAGGCAGGTTTTGTCATGATCTTCCTTGTGTGCAGGTTTTTTAGAAACCTTAGAGATGAGATGTTGATACTTGCCCCATGTGTCAATCTCAGTCATTATCAACTTTCTGAGGACAGATAATTTGAACCTCGGCAAACATTTTGGATAATGTGATGGTGCCTATCTTTTCTATGACATTGATGGCATAAAACCTGCTTTCACTACTCTTTGCCTTATCATTTTCTAATTTGTCAATTATGTTTGATCAGAATAAACTTCAAACATTTGTGAATGAAGCACAGTCCATTATTCAAACTAGTCTCCCATCCATTGACTCTGTCTACACTTCCGGCTGCCTTGAAAAGCAGCCAGCTAATCAAAGACCCCACATAGCCTAAGCATTCTCTCTTCTACCTTCTACTGCCAAGAGAAAGATATAAAAGTCTGAGGTCATTTACTAATTGAATCAAGAACAGTTTCTTCCCTGCTGCCTTCAGACTATCGCACATTAAGTTGCTCTTTCTCTACACTCTAGCTACGACTGTAAAACTACAGTCTGTACTCTCTTCTTTCCTTCTCTATGTTCGGTATGCTCTGTCTGTGTAGCATGCAAGAAACAATACTTTTGAATACATGTGACAATAAGAAATCAAATCACATTCCTGATGAGAAATTGGATGGTCGCTCATATTGCTACAAGGTGCCTGTTGCCTGTGATCTGTTTGAATAAATGCATGACCATTTGGCTGCATCAGTCTTTGCTCTAGTGTTCTGCTGCTGTCAATGTCTCTTTTTGCCACATGCCTTGCAGAATTGTATTTCCTTGCTACATGCAGAAGGCCACACCTTCGGCATATCTGGTAGTTTTAGGTGTTTTTTTAGGTGTACCACTCAACTGAGTGGTACAAAGAACTTATAAGCTTCATCAACTTACAAAGATCGCTTCTTATTTACGCCCATCCTTGAGTAATTCTTCAGTGCTGTATGTTTCAGACTTGTCTCGCTATCTTACTGGACTGCTTCTATGCAAGTTGATGTGATTACCAACTCAACAATTCTATCATCTAGTTCTGTATCTTAAAAATAACAGTGCATAACTTTTCTCTACATATGCTGATGAAGTGGGTTATGAATTCTGTCAGCTGTTGTTGGAATGACATAAACTCTAATCAACGAATGTAGAGATTTAACCAGTCTTCCAATGCAGTCATTATTTTCAGGATCGTTTAGCTCTTCTGCTGTTAGCCCTGACATGTTCTGTCTGTGTAGACCTTCATTTCCAATTGCTAGATACATTTTTATGACTTGCTTGTCTAGTTCTAGCATATCTGAAACAAGAAACTAAAGCTGTGTATGCTCTTTAAGCATTCTGAATTCAGAAAGCACGTCAACTACATCCCAGATGAAGTTGGGGAACTTTGTGATCATTTTGACAATAGTGCTTTGAATCATGCTCCTTGCTTTATTCTATGTACCGTTCAGCAAATCCCAAATCTACACTTCATAATCATAACCTTCTCTGGCCCAATTCTTTCATGATGATCTTGGTTTGTTTCATTTGATTTGTTTGAATCTCCCTTACTCGCTATTGGTCAGGCCCACATCCTGGTCACTCACCTTTTCCCCACTGAGCTCAGCCAGGGGATAGCCACCTGAGTGCTGTCCCATTCATGGCACTGACACAGCACACTGAGCAATGTCGCCACAGAGTCCATCTGATCACCAACTCTTTATTTGCGCATTATCTTGGCACTGTGTCTTCTAACCTTTTCTGTGCAGTCGGCACATTGTGGTTTCAACAGTCTCCCATGCCTCAAATCCAGAACATCAAGCACTGTCTCCTGTTTTGTGATACAACTTAAGACTTGGCACCATGTCGGATCTGTTCTTCAACTTGCTCTCCAGTTATTTGGCTATTGCTGGTCACTATGTTGTGTTTTTCTAATGAAATAAAGAGATCAGTTAGAGATTATGCAAACACATTGTGGGTATTTACACGGGGCATATACATGGATAGCTAGAAGATAACTGTAGCAGGGCTGTGTGTGTTGTGCTCTGTTCACAGGCCAAAATGAAATTGGGGCTGGAACACACTTCCCTTTTAGTGACATCATGCTGCAATCGCTTAATGGTTTAATACAACAGGTAACCTCAGGTTTCAAACTAGTCAGTTAAACTTTTGTTTTTAGGGTTTGCTATGATGTTCTCCAATGGTGTGTTTTGAGCTGTGCATGGTATCTTTTCTGGGCTGAATTACCCACTATCAGCTCAATAGAGTGCTATAATTGGAACGTAGCATTGCAGGAGTAGGCCATTCAGCCCCTTGAGCTGGCTCCTCCAGTTATTTAGGTCATGGCTGATCTTCTACTTCCATGCCATCTTCCCACGATCTTCGGTATTTTGTTACTATCTAACAATCTATCTATGAATGTCGGGGTGGCACGGTGACACAGGAAGGTGATATGGTGGCACATTGCTGCCTCACAGCACCAGGGATCCAGGTTCAATTCCAACTCTGGAGTCTGCACATTCTCCCCATGTCTGTGTGGGTTTCCTCCGGTTCCCCCTATAGAGCTCAATGGGTCGGATGGCTTCCTTCTGCACTGTAGGATTCTATGTTTCAGTTCAAAGATGTGCAGATTAGGTGGATTCACTATGTTAAATTGCCCTTAGTGTCACAAAATGTATAGGTTAGATGGATTAGCAATGGTAAGTGCACTGGATTACACATATAGGTTGGGATGGGAATGGTGTGTGGGCTTGGGAAAAATGGTCTTTTGGAGAGTGGGTGCAAATTTGATGGGCAGAATGGCCTCCTTCTGCACTGTGTGGATCCCTTGTTCTATCTAGATATCCAGAGAAATATAAGAACTGGAGTAATTGGCCTCAATAATTGCAAGCTTCAGCGGGAAGATGGATAAGGACTCCCATTTCTGATTGTTGGAAAGTTCCGCTGCAGATGGTGGGTGAGGACAGAACTAGCATCAATTCTGCTGCTTCTTGTGCTCAAATAGTCAGTGCAGAAGATCGGCAGGGCTTCAATGCAAAGAATGGCAATTTGTACAGAGTGTCGTAATGTTGCCCATGGAATGGATGGGGAAAACACAAACTGAAGTGATTCAGACTCAAAGGCATTAAAAGCTGAGACAAAATTTCCAAACTTCAGCATTTCTCGACTTTATCCAAAGCCCACTGAGAGAGGGAACAATCAATTCCTGTTCCCCTAGACTGATCATCTCTCTTTTGTCTTCCTGTTCAGGTCTCGTGTCACGTCACCTTCACGCAAAGGCCACAGATGCAGACGTTCTAATTCACAGAGCTCAGCCTCCAGGTCTTCCAGCTGCTCCACCAGGTAAACCTGCATTCTTTCCCCACACACATACACGCACATGCACATGCGTGTACGCACGCACACACACGCACACACTGATAAATCACATTGGCCATCATTATTGCACAAAATCTCACCAACTGTCCGGTCTGGAGACAATACATATCTCTTTAACCTGTGCTTAATGTCTCTTCACTCACATTGTCTGTACCTTTAAGACTTGATTATCTGTAAGAACTCGAAATTCCAATCATTATTCTGTAAATTGAGTTTGTGTCTTTACATGCTTCGTTTGTGAATAAAACTCCCACTCACCTGATATAGGAGCAGCGCTCTGAAAGCTAGCGGCTTTTGCTACCAAATAAAACTGTTGGCCTTAACTTAACACTTCTTAAGGTGTTTACTCCTCTCCAACGCTGGCATCTCCATGTCATTTCTTAACTATGGCATCCACATGGAGAGATCAGGACATGTTATTGGTGATCTGGACACTTCAGAACTCGATGTATGATAATGTCAGGTTGCTGTTTGACTGGACTGTGAAATAGCTCTTTCCATTTTGACACAAGCTCCCAGATGTGAATAAGAAAGATTTTACAGGATTGTCACTGTTATTCCAGTGCCTTAGTTGATGATGATGGTCCATTCAGTTTTATTCTTTTACATTACTGTTATTGTTTGATTCAATTGAGACCATTAAATCTGATGGGCCAAATGGTCTTCTTCAGCACGGTAGGGATTCTATGATTAGCCTGGGCCTCTGGAGGCCCAGCAAGTAAGTCCAGTGTCATTACCACTACACAACTGTTTCCCCCTTCAACTTGGGACAGTTTGTGTAGTTTTGAATTCCACTTTACAAAACATTTTTCAAAATCACGATTATTTAAATTTATTTCCACCAACCTCAACCAAACATTGAGATGGCACACAGACAGACTAACCTCTTGTGCTGAGTTGAATACTTGGGGTGCTTGGTTGGATCCACTGGTATCACACTGAATCCAGGAACCACACAGTTCAATCTCCTATCTGCGTTGAGTTATCCAATCTCAGCCAGGGAGAAGTGTTAATGACAACAGGGAATCTCAGCTTTGGCTCAGTTGTAGCACCTTTACCTGAACCAGAACATTGTGGTTTCGAATTCCACTTTCGAGGTTGGAACACAAAAGTTAGGGCAAAATGCTGAGGGAGTGCTGTTCTGTTCAAGTAATCATCACTTTCATTGGGTTTAGGTTATTAGCCATGATAAATTGCCTGATAGTGTCAGGGGGACTAGCTGGGTAAATATGTGGGGTAACAGGGATAGGGCTTGAGTGGGTTTTTTTCTCATTGCAGACTCAGAGAGCCAAATGGCCTCCTTCTGCACTGTAATGATTCTATGATTCTGTGATTTTCATGACATGCTAAATGACTGATCATCATAATCTCAGATCACTGAATCCCTGCAGTGCCATTCAGCCCATCGAGCCTGCACCAACAGCAACGCCGCCCAAGCCCTATCCCACGTATTTACTCTGCTAAACCCCCTGATGCCAAGGATGACTTAGTCATGGCCAGTCAACTTAACCTACACATCTTCTTAACTGTGGGAGGAAACCGGAGCACCCAGAGGAAATGTATGCAGGCTCGGGAAGAACATATAAATTCCAAACAAACAGTTACCCAAGGCTGGAATTGAACCCGGGACTCTGGTGATGTGAGGCAGCAGTGTTAACCACGGTGCCATCATGCAGAAAGACATAAAAGATTCACAGCACTATTTGAGGAAATATAGGAGGGTTATCTGCTGTGTCCTGGTCAATATCTATTCCTGAACCAACGTCACTAACAAAACAAATAGTATGACCATTTATCTGTTTTTTGGGTCTTGTTTATATACAAGTTGATTATCATGGTAGTGTGATTTCAACAAGATGAACTTTTCAAAAATATTTGAAGTTGTGAAGCGATTTGGATATTCTGGAATTCATGAAAGGTCCCTATAAATTCATCTCTTTGTTTCTTCATCACTATCCAATACCCCATGCTGAATACTGGGTAAAGACCACGTTGGACCTTTCTGTAACAATCACCATGGTCAGTTTTGATGGTCACTGGTTCATGGAGAAAGGTGACCTGTGGCTGCTACTGGCAACCAGTCAGCTCCGCATTGTGAACGAGCCAGTGCCTCCCAGAATGGAAAATCAACATTACCCAAAGGAAATAGTTGTGGTTTCTCACTCAATTCTCTCCCCTGTACCCTCAGCTAATGTTCTACAGGAAACCTGAAGGAAAGACTGTCAGGCAAGGAGAAAAATAACTCTTCACTGCCATAAAAATGATGTAAGAAGTCTGACAACACCAGGTTTAAGTCCACCTGGACTTAAACCTGGTGTTGTCAGACTTCTTACTATGTTTACCCCAGTTCAACACTGGCATTGCCTCTTCATAAAAATGATGGCCAGGATTCAGGGTGAGCACTGAAGTGTTACTTTAGAACACCAGCAGTACCCCCTCACCTACGTTTTTTTTTTAAAGTTTATTTATTCGTTACAAGTAAGGCTTACATTAACACTGCAATGAACTAAATCCCCCCCCTTGCCACAGTCCACGTCAACGCACCTAACCAGCACGTCTTTCAGGTTGTGGGAGGAAACTGGAGCACACGGAGGAAATTCACGCAGACAACGTGCAAACTCTGCACCAACATGACCTAAACCGGGAATCGAACAAGAGTCCCTGCCGATGTGAAGCAGCAGTGCTAACCACTGTGCTACCATACCGCTTACAGGGTTTCCCAGCAGTGTGGGGTGTCATCAGTGGGAAGTCCCATCAGCAGAGAATCCCAGCAACAATGCACCATGCCACCTCCTAATACCAGGAAACACATGACCGGTAGGCCAGACATCTTGGCCGAAGTCAGAGAAATGCATAAGCTTGTGGAGAGGAAGCTCAATTTACAGCAAACACCAGAGAATCAGTACCAACCAAGTTTTATTATAATTTTGATTCTGCCATAGGACATGGGAGATTAAAATAAATGGGCCATTTCTGCTGAAGGACAATCAAACGCCACTTCCACACGAAAATTATATTCTTATTGAAAGCATACAATTTCCTCTTCAGAATTGGTGATTTAGTGGACAGAATTATAGCATTGTGTTGTATATATTGTTGTTTGTGAAATCTGGGTTATGTAGTTCAGCAGATCTGTAATCCTGTTGAGGTTTTTCATTGTTAAGGGTGAGCACTGAAGTGTTACTTTAGAACACCAGTTATTGTTGGGACTGGCGTATAATTAAAGATTAGCAATCTACTATAATGGCTGTGTAACAATGAAAGTGAAATTGTGTCTCAAACGCAAATAGGTTTCCATTTCTAAGTTTCTGCAGCCAATGTTCTGGCATCAACAGAATCTAATTGCGGGTACTTAAAGGTGGAATTGAAAAGCTGTCCTTTGGTGCGATGTTTTCATGGCATGAAAAACACATTGTGCCATGAACAAGGGAATGTTCTAGAATTATTGTACTTTTTGAAACACATTTTCTTCGTTCAAATGACCAACAAGCGTTTCTGCTTCTGGCACTACTTGCAGACACATGCAAACTGCATTACAGAATGCATGTGGAATAAAGGGTCCTTCAATGGAATGGGGATTTTCAAAAATATTTCACACATCGGCATGGTGGCGAAGTGGTTAACAGAAAGAGGCCATTCGACCCATTGGGACTGCACTGACAACAATCCCACCAAGGCCCTATCCCCACAATCTACACTACAACGCCAGGAACCCAGGTTCAATTCCCAGCTTGTGTCAGTCTTTGTATGGAGATTTACACATTCACCCTGTGTCCACGTGGGTTTCCTCCAGATGCTCCAGTTTCCTCCCACAGTCCAAAGATATGTGGGTTAGATGGATTGGCCATTCAAAATTGTCCCCTTAATGTCAGGGGGAGCTAGCTAGGGTTAAAGCGTGGGGTTATGGGGATAGGGCCACGGTGGGATTATGGTTGGTGCAGAGCCGATGGGCACTGTAAGATTCTATGATTCTCTTCTGCAGCAGGCTAAACCTTCCTGTCTGGGATCAATGGCATTTTTCAAGGCTGCTCAATTAGTGGTTAGAACTGTTGCCTCACAGCACCAAGGAACTTAGGTTTAATTCTGGCCTAGGCGTCTGCCTATGTGGAATTTGCACATTCTCCCCATGTCTGCGTGGATTTCTTCCGGGCGCTCCAGTTTTCTCCCACATTCCAAAGATGAGCAGATTAGATGGGTTGGCCACACTAAATTATCCCTTAGTGTCAGGGTGATTAATGGTGTAAATATGTGGGTCGCAGGGATAGGATTGTTGTCTGTGCAGACTCGATAGGCTGAATGGCCTCCTTCAATACTGTTGGGGATTGTATGAAACTGTGTCTTGCAGTCTCAGGGTTCCACCATCTACTGTGCTTTGGGTAAATCTTGGAAACCAAATGTTTTGGGGATCTCTGCCATTTGACAGACCTCCCACACATCCTTCTCCCTCAGCCTGGTAGCAGGGGCAGTTTTGCAATGGAAATGGAAGCTGATGTCATCACTCGTGATGGCAACACATCTGAACTGTTGTAACATCCGTAAGTAATGCCCACCCTAATGCCAAAAATTCAGCTGGACCAGACTGCTTTGGCAGTTGCTGAACCACTATAATCAACATCTGGTCTTGGAGATCACCATCCACAAGCATCTCAACAGCCCTTAACTGACCCACAGCTACCTTCTCCTTCCCATGCTGCAGCCACTAAAGGAATACCTAGATGCATTAGACTAGGTGAGAGGACATTTAAAGTAAGTACAACGTCAGTGACAGACAACCTAGGCTAGTAAATGGGCCACAAGAGTGTCCCTCCTTCATAGCAGTGGATCACAAGATTGAAATTGGGCTTACGGTCTAAAGATGACCTTATGAATAATATTGAATACGAGCTGAATATTTCTTGATGAGTTAATGATTTATAGCATTATTAGAAGTCATCAACTTCAAATGGTAAAAACAAAAGAAATATTTAAAATTTGGATGTTAAAGGGGCGCAGGCTCTCACAGTCAATGTATGTAGTCAGTGTGCTCCTCACTTCATTTGATGCATATCACTTCAGTCATGCCAGTTGGATCCATGTTGTATTAACTATCCAATATATTAACTGTCTTTCTCTTGCCATAGAAACTGTTAGATTTGCTAGGGTCTAATAAGTCCTTGGAGACCGAAGTCCCTTCACCAAAATCCCTTTATTTCTAAATCAGACATCAGCATACAGAGTGTTTTCAGTTAGCAGCCTATCCTTGGAGCCCGAGCGGAACTGGCACTCTTGGTTAAGTATAAAGCAAGAGGCTCCTTGGTTGGCCCATCAATTTGGCCCTTAATCAGGGTGTTCGTATCCTAACAGGCCCCCCTCAGTTGCCTGATTAAAGTCATTACATGGGGTTTTCTAGCACTTCTGTTTTGACTTCATGAATGTAGGTTGACTGATATTGTTGTTATCATAAAGTGTCTGCCTAGAAAGAGTCGGAATCATGGAATTTCAGGAACCTCAGTGATCTTCATTGCTACAGGAAACTCTGCATTAATGCAGCAGTTGATTGTGGGTCTTTTTATGTAGGAGGTGACACAAATCACATGGAGAAACACAATTCAGCTATACACTGCTCATTACAATTGTCAATGTCTCCCGTAGAGTCATGTCTGTGTAATGTCTTCAACGAAGCTCGTGAGTTTGGGCTCTTGGAATATGAGCTCCCTGATTGAGATCATATTCACTTGGCCAATCAGGGAGCCTCAACTGTATGTAAATATGGGAGTGTCAAGTTCATTGATACTCTGGAATCTGACTTTGTACCTGAAGTACTCCAGGAGTGGAATAAAGAGAAACTGGTGAAGAAACACTGTCCTCTGAGGAGTTATTTCAGATTGCAGAGGCCTTGCTCACCCCAAGACTGGAAAATCCTACCCGAGGTCAACATGGTCCATGTCCTGCCCACAATTATTCCTGTGGCAGGCAGGACCGGAAAGCTTTACACCAGTTCTCAGTCTGCGACAAGTCAATGCGTGGAAAGGAGTTGCCTGGTTAATGTCTAATTCTTCACCAGTGAAAGGAGAGGAATAAAAAGAGAAGTAACTCAGAGTTACCTTTACAGGTTACTCAGTAAGCAGTGTCAGGGCTGTTTAAATACAGGCCTCGGTATTACCTCACTAGTGATCAGCTCCCAAAGGAAAAATAACAGGGGAGAAAATGACTTTTTTTTTTAAGCGTCACAATGTTGTTTTCACTTTTACTCTTCGTCTGCTCATTCCACAGTCATGAACCCCGTCCCGGAGCAGCACAGAGCCTACGAGGCAGATCGCGAAGCAGCAGCCACAGAGCTAAATCAAAGGGCAGCACAAAGCAGAGTGTCCCTGTCAATAGCCGCTCCCAGTCAGCCAAATCACCATGTAAAAGTCCTCAGAATAAAAACAGCAAATCCACTGACAAAATAGTAAGTATGGAGGCCAATTTTATCTCTTACGCTATGACAGTTCGTGACATTCTAAGAATAAACTTTACTTGGGGCCATGCAAAACAACGTGTGGTTTCAAGAAGAGAAGTACTTAAGTAGAGAAGCTTGGTGTTCTCAGCCTTAAACTCTTATCCCTTGCTCCACTTCCCATCCCTCGTACCCCACTGTGATTAACATCCATTAGCCCAATTCTGTTATTTTCTCAGCAATACGTTCCATTTTTCTTTCGTCATGATCTCCTATTGTCCAAATGTTTTATTTCCAAGTTAAGGAGCTAGATGCGTCACAGACTCTGGATGTTCAGAAGGCCCTTGTTCAGGACTAGGCCAACATTCGATGGTTGGTAACGAGTTCATGTTGCGCCTCCTATCCATTTCCAGCAAAGAAGTCCAGAGCAAAGCTGGGTGTTGCTGATCGCAGGCTCAAAGCTACTAACCGTACACTATACAACAGACAGGCACAGTGCAGACACTAAGTCCCACATTTGCCCTTTGCAGTGCTGTTTAAGCACTAACATGGACTTGTCAAAGCAATGATCAACCATCCATTATACAGCCCACTCAATATCCATGTAATCATCATAAAGGTAAATCAGACTGAGTGCAGAATGGGTAGTTGATCTGTCATTTCTCATTTTAAGCAATGCTGAATAGTCTGCCTTGAATCTTTTATGACTTGCACATTATCCAAACATTTTCATCTGAACTTATTTGAAGTAGTATTGCGATGCCACACGTCATTACCCAAAGCCTAACCTATTCAGCAAACTATTTCTAATTGTAAGGTCTCACTGTCTTCTCAATATGTCACATTTTGATTTCATGCAAAACTGTGTAGAAAATAATTAAATTTTTGATCTGAAATCCAGTTGATATTTATTTGTATAATACGCTCTAATATGAACATAGAATCGTTTTATAAAACTAAGTTGAAATTTGTTTGCCATTTTTTAGTACATTCACTTCACACTCTTGCAAAGTTTGATCTAGTTGTTAACTGTGAACAATGGTCATGTTGACTTGGCAGGGATGTTAAGCAATGCGCTAAAACAATGAACAGTTACCAAGGGGATCTTTGGAAAATAGTCTTTAACTTGTTTTCTGACAGCAAGAAGAGGAATGTGTGATTTTCACCACAAACAATGTGACCTGCAAAATGACATGATGATGCTTTACAATGCAATTTACTTCATCATTCCTTCAGGGTGCAAAAAGAAAGTTTGGTAAACAATTTCTGTGAAGTTAATGCCCTTGAAATTGAGAGGAAATCTAAGGAAAACGATGGCAGGGTCGGCAGTTAGACAACTTGCATAAGGGGCAAGCTTCTGGAATCTTAGAACTGATTTGATAACAGGGACTTGACTCAAAGTAAGCAAAGAACCTTCAATCAGTGCCAATTTCTGTTGAGAGTTGCAAACTAAATGATAGACTGACAACATTACTAATCTTGAATTTTCCATTTGTCCAAATCAACTATTGAAGATCTTTAATCTCCCTTCGGAAAGTCTTCCAGATCAGAGTTGAATGATGGAGTTTTATCATTAGCTGTTGAAGTTCAGAAAGTACTTTGACAGCCTTGATCTAGTTTCTGGTGAATACCAGAGTACTCTACATATCTATCCCTTTTTAATACCAATATCAACTTTTGGAAATGTGGAAAACAGCAACACTGTGTGAACTATTGTGGATAGGAGGTTAGCCTGTTCATTGGCATAATACAATGATGCAGAGAAAGTATACTGAATGAAAGGCAATGAGAAAGGGGAGATGAAGGCCTCGTGGTATTGTCTCTAGACTATTAATCTTGCTAACGTTCTGGGGACGCAGGTTTCAATCCCGCCACAGCAGATGGTGAAATTGAATTCAATAAAATATGTATTTGGAATTAAGAATCTACTGATTACTATGAGATCATTGTCAATTGTTGGAAAAACCCATCTGGTTCACTAATGTCCTTTAGGGAAGGAAATCTGCTGTCCTTACCCAGTCTGGACTACATGTGATTCCTGAGCCACAGTTGACTCTCAACTGTCTTCGGACAACGAGGAATGGACAATAAATACTGGCCAGCATGCCCCATGAATGAACTTTTTAAAAAATCCACTCTTGGCACTGTTTTCTGCTTCATTAGGATAAAATTTGGAAACTTATAACTTAGACAATAGAGGTTGAGAAATTATGCCACACAGTAGTTGGAATTTTACTGCCCCATTCACCAGGAAAATTGGAGCGGGTAAGAAGTGGAGCATGGAAAGGTCCATATATCTCAGGAGGTATTTTATGTTTTCCGGACTAGTGAGTTTGTAAAATCCTCTCCAAAACAGGAAATTAATCAAAGCATTCAAAAAAAAAATGGAATAGACATTAAGTGCAATTAAAATATAATTTAAGTACATATTTGGCAGTTACATGATTTCTTTGTACCTGGTCCTTTTTAACTACATCCCAAATGTCCACCTCTAATATCCTTCCTCCTGTTCTGATGAAGGGTTGTCCAGACTGAAACAATGGCTCTATTCTGTCTCCACAGATGTTGTCAGACCTGTTGAGATTTTCTAGCGTTTTCTATTTTTGCCCTTATCTCTAATATTTCCAATTCCCATGGTGGGCAGACAGTAAAATTCCAGCCATTGTGTGGCATAATTTCTCATCCTCTACTCTCTGAGTTAGAGTTCCCTAAACTCAAGTGGCTTTATATGGATGAAGTAGAAGCAAAACAGTGTCAAGAATGAAATTTTGTTTAAATCCATTTGTGGCATTTCATATAATATCTGCACCAAATCTATCTTTACACAACAGCTTTTACAAATTCAACAGGATATTTCTGTTTTTCAAATGCTAAGCAGATACTTAAGCCTTCACTTTGGCTTCAAACTTTACCTGGAACTTTATAGACTTTCCAAGCCTTGGTGCTACCCATCCTAATGGATAGAAGCAAAATGCGCTGCCTTATGTCAGGACATAAGCAAATATCATCAGTGGCAGAAGTGGTCTTTTTGTATGAGAATGACACAGTGGGTTTGATTCCAGCCGTAGGTCACTGTCTTTGTGGAGTGTGCATATTCTCCCTTTATCTACATGGATTTCCTCCATGTATTCCGGCTTCCTCCCACACTCCAAAGGTATGTGGGTTAGGTTGATTAGCCATGATAAATTGCCCCTTGGGGCACCAAGAGAGTGAATATTTGGGGTTATGGGATAAGACATGGATGGGATTGTTGTTGGTGCAGGCTTCATGAGCTAAATGGCCTTCTTCTGCACTGTAGATTCTATGATTCTACTCTCAGCATCTAGGCCATTAGTCAATAACCTCAAAGAGGTTTTTAAAAATGCAATGTCTTTGAGAACAGCAATGCTGTTACTCAAATGCAGATCTGAAGAGAAATCATTCGACTCGAAATGGTAATTTTGTTTCTTTCTCCACAGATGCTCCAGACCTGCTGAGGTTTTCCAACACTTTCTGTTTTTATTTTGATTCTCCAGCATCGGTTGGTTTTTTTTGCACTTTTTGTTGCAATGAAAAGCAATGCAGAGCCTCCTTCCACCAACATTTTAAAGTTCCTTTCACAGAAATACAGTGAATTGAATGATACTTTCTCACAAGTGTAATAGGTGGAGTTTGACGACCATCTCTCTCTCTCTCTGCCCCCCCCCCCCCCCCCCCCCCCCCCCCCACTATGATGGGGGCAGGGCAGAAAAATGCACGTTCAAAACTTCATTAACTTGGAAGGAACTGGAAAACCCTGAAGGGGCTGTAAAATTCCACCCATTATTAATGGAAATTTTGAAAAAAAAATTAACAAAACCATTTGATTATCAGAAATATGGGTTAGATTGATCAAATTAAGGAACCATGTGTGATCCTGAATGAACTCCATGTGGCTCCTTGGAGAGATTTGCAAGTGATGCAAGGTAAAAATATTGGATTGAATCAAGATAGTTGAAATACGTTAGGAATATGCTATGAGAATAGACTGATTATATATTATGCCAGGAAGTTGTGTGCTTCTGGTGGTAGATCAATGAGGAGCATTGATGGTGTCCATGTAAGATCTTCTCAAATTGTCCCAGTTAAATAGAATTATGTAGAGTAATTCTGGAATTGAGAGAAAGTCGGACAATATAGACTGGAATGTTTCTGGCATTTCTTTCCAGTTCAGTTGGCGAATTCAGCTGAAGGCCTAAGTATGTGTGGTTGCCAAGCCTGTGCTGAGTGAATTGACCACAGCTGAGATGGAAGTCAGGTTTTATGGGGATTTAGCAGCAAAGTGGGACAAGAGCAGAAGAGCAGATGATGGGTTGACATTATTATCTTCACAGAGAATGAACTGGCCCCTCATCCTGTGCTAGCAAAATGTTCCGCTAAGGTTTCACGGTGCGATAAACACTGGTGCTTTCGTGAAATAGCCCTTCCATTAATCACTTCACACAGCTCATTAAATATGCATCACTTTTCAGGAAGTTAATCTAACATTAACATGTAAAACGGGTGTATAACTGCTTATGACTGTGTATGATGATTGCGTCAAATTGGAGCCAGCAGTGCTTTTTTATTTCTTTCCATTCCTTCTTTGTAGTGTTTAATGCGAGTCTAATTTAAGTGAACTGCCTGTGTTGCTGTAACTTTTGAAACATGGGGTCTAAGCACAGCTGGTTGTAAAAGTGAATGGAATAGAAAACTTGTTCATTCCCATTATCCTCAGTGGCTCTGAAGATTTCCACTCCTCTGTCCCACTGGAAGATCAGTAGCTCACAGTGTCGCTCAGCGTGTTATCAGCTTTTAAACTTTTTATTTGACAGGATGTTAATTATCATTTGAATTTGTAAAATCCTGACCAAATATTGCGTCACATGAGACAATACCTGAGCTTTAGGTCAAATATAATCTAACATGTAATGTCCGAGGCTTTTCTTTAACCTCTCCTCCCATCAGAGTGAAATAATCCTATTCAATAATTTGACTTAAAATATTGAGGTAAATACGAATGAGGGAAGCCCACTTTGTATTTACGTTCTTGATTGATAAAATAATTAATAGGCAGAATTTCACTCCTATAGTTCTCTACATCTTTTACTGTTTCCTGTAATCAAGTGCAAAGCATTACCTCAAGAGCGAGCCATTCTCAAAATGCTATTAATTATGTATTACTTCATTCAAGACAGCACGGTGGCACAGTGGTTAGCGCTGCTGCCTCACAAAGCCAAGAACCCAGGTTCGATTCCTGGCTTGGGTCACTGTCTGCGTGGAGTTTGCACATTCTCACCATATCTGCATGGGTTTCCTCTAGATGCTCCAGTTTCCTCCCACAATCTGAAAGACGTGCTGGACAGATGCATTGGCCATGCAAAATTCTTCCTCAGTGTAGCCAAATTGGCACCAGAGTGCAGCGACGAGAGTATTTTCGCAGTAACTTTATTACGGTGTTAACGTAAGCCTACTTGTGACACTAATAAATAAACTTTAACTTTGTTAGTGCTGGGGAACCTAAAAAAAAGTGAAAACATGCCCAAAAAGAATATTTTTAGTCCCTGATTTTGAAAGATGATCTGTATGAGATTGTAAAAAAGACATTGTGTCTTTAAAGATATGGGAGCAATTCTCCCAGCCTACTGCACTACTTTAGCTGTGCAACGGGCCGGGAGCCTTAAGCAGAGGCTGTTAGTGGGCTTCCTGTTGTGGGACATGGTCTCCATGTATCTCCAGCCAACGAATTTTCAATGTCATCGGTTCCACACCATAAATCAGCGCGGAGCTCAGTAAACCTATATAAATGATCATCTCTTTACCACCACTACCCCCACCCTCCCACCCCCATGCCGCAGCTGGGTGTTTTTTCACTCCAGCAGGGTTTACGATAGACTCCTGATCCTGCAGGAGGGAAGGCATGGAAGCCCCACAGGAGGTTGGGCGTAAGGGGTTCCCTCTCTGCATTGCCAGCTTGGCATGGCCCTGGCTCTGCTCAATGGGCAAATTGGAAGTGTCTGGGGATCACCTTGGCATTGTCCATCGAGCATAGGGCAGCACAAAGGGGACGGGGTCAGAGAGAGTGTGGGATCTA
This sequence comes from Sphyrna mokarran, assembly GCA_024679065.1. Classification (NCBI taxonomy): domain Eukaryota; kingdom Metazoa; phylum Chordata; class Chondrichthyes; order Carcharhiniformes; family Carcharhinidae; genus Sphyrna; species Sphyrna mokarran. The sequence goes on along the minus strand of JAGIQG010000020.1, from coordinate 14,486,716 downwards.
TTGGGGGACCTTTGGTAGCTGTGAGCAGTGGGGTTTGGGTGTCCCACTGCCACTCTGCAATGGGATCAGGCAGTGTTTGGAGCTGGCCATTGGCGGGGGGGAGGGACAGGGGGCATGCGGGCAATTGAGGCTCAGCATTCTAAGGTGGGGAATCAGGACTTTGGTGGGTTTGGGGCTGCTGTGGAGGAGTTGTAGGATGCGGAGATCCAGACTGCTAGGGGGAGATTGGAGAGGCGGAGCGGGGTGTTGGGGGGAGTCGGGGCTGGCCCAGGAAACCAGCAGTTCGGGTTTTGGGGGGATTGGTTGGGCAGCAACCGATAGCTGGATTATGGGGTTAGCCAGGACGCCGGCAGTGTGGTGCTACAACAGATGCACCAATTTTGGTGCTGACAGATCCACCTATGCATATTGGCCCGTGCAACAATATGCTGCCAGCCTCTCCAATAGAAATAAGCACCACCCATTGATTTTTAGCATGACTGATGCTGGGGCAGTCATTTTGAAAATCGTACTGAAATAAAAACAGAGAGATTCACTCCAGTTTTCACATGAATTCAGTACTTAGAACCTGGAGATGAAAGACCAGTGTCTTCCTGCACATTATTGCCCACTATATCTTGGGTGGGATTCTCCCCAAAAAAATTCTATGTTCAACCTTGACTGATGCTGACTGTCAGGATCCTATTTGCACAGAATCGTGTACTTACTGGCACAGACCCACTAATGATAAAGAGTGTTTGTTGCAGGAAATAGAAATATCACACTGATGCGGTCAGCATTCTGCTCTGAGGTGGGAAGCAAAATGTATTGTTGCCACTGTAGAAAGTGCTCTAACCCTACATCTAACAACACTATCTGTATAGCCCCTTTTAACATTATACAACATCCTAAGGTGCTTCATAGGAGCTTTATGAAACAATGTGGGACATCCTGTGGCATGAGGAGATATCTGATCACATGACCAATAGCAGAGGAAGGAGGTTTTAATGAGCATCATAAAGTAAGGAAAGTGAGGTAAAGAGGCAAAGTCGTGTACAGAGTGTATTCCTGAGCTTGGAGCCAAGGCAGCAGAAAGCACAGCCACCAACTTCATTGCACTCCCTTTAGGTCAACTATATCCTTCCTTTGTTAAGGAAGTGAAAATGGTAACTAGTACTCCAAATGTGACTATACCAACGCCTTGTGTAGTTGTAGTAAAACTTCTTTACTTGTAATACCTCAGTACCGAACATTTCCAGATGATCTGCCTCCCTAATTGCCATGCCTACATGTTAACTTTCTCTGATTCTTGTACGAGAGCACCCAAGTTTCCTTGGATGCAAGCAATCATTTTTTTTTATTCATTCGTGGGACATGGGTTTCGCTGTCTGGCCAGTAATTATTGCCCATCCCTAGTTGCCCTTGGAGGGCAGTTGAAAGTCAACACATTGCTATGGCTCTGGACTCCCGTGTAGGCCAGACCAGGTAAGAACAGCAGATTTCCTTCCTGGAAGGACGTTAGTGAACCAGATGGGCTTTTCAGACAATCGACAATAGTTTCATGGTCATCAGTAGATTTTCAATTTCAGATATTTTTTATTGAATTCAAATTCCACTAGCTGCTGTGGCAGTATTCGAAATTGAGTCCTCAAAACATTAGCTCGGTTTCACTAGGCCATCGCTTCTCCATCATTCTCTCAGTATTCAAAAAATATTCTGCTTTCTTAGTTTTCCTTCCAAAACTTAAACCAGCTCCACCACATTGTATTCCTTCTGCCATGTTTTTGCCCATTGTTCCTCCTCCTCCTCCAACTTGTCACCCCGCTGCTGGGCCAGGATGGAGAGGGCACAATGGGCTACAACAATGCAGAATATTCTCTGGGGACTGTACCGAAGAGCACTAATAGTCAAGGCAATGGAAACACATCTTCAGCAGCCCAATGCACTGTTCAATTATTGTCCAGGTAGTGCTGTGAGCCTCATTATAATGGGACTCAGCCTTTGTCTCGGGCCTGGAGTCATCAGTCATGACCTCAATGGATGTTGGTCCCCATGATCCAATCTGGCAGCCTGGAGTGGCCCCCAAAGACCCCGGGAATCTGCAAGCTCTCCAGGATATATGCATGCTTCCTGGGATCCATGCGCGTACATGCATGATATTCAGACAGTGGTCACACACGAATTGCACATTCAGAGAGTGGAACTCCTATTGACCAATGAAGGACACTCCCGGGTGCTCTTAAGGCCAGAGGCACATCATCAATTGCCCCTGGACCTGAGGCATCCCAGTGAAGGTGGTGAATCCTGTAGCTGGGGCATCTTGATGGGATATAGTCCATGTTGAAGTGGATATACTCAGAGGCCCAGGCATACAGAACCCCAATCACCTCTTAGATGCACATGTGGGCTGATGACTGAATAATGCCACACAAGTTGCCACTTGAGCCCTGGGACAGCCAGGTTGCGTAAAGGTTCAAGGAGGTTGTGAGCTTCCTAGTCACTGGGAACTGATATCACAGAATCATAGAATCATACAATGCAGAAAAGGCCCTTTGGCCCATCGAGACCATACCGACATATGTGAAACACCTGACCTTCTGTGTAATCCCATCTACCAGCACTTGGCCCTTAGCCCTGAATGTTATGACGTGCCAAGTGCTCACCTAGATATATTTTAAAGGAAGTGAGGCAACCCATCTCTACACCCTCACGGGCAGCGCGTTCCAGACCATCACCACCCTCTGAGTTATCTATAGATCTAAGTATTCATTGAAATAGTCCCAACCTCCTCACTGGATGTTACCTACCTTTGTGTATTTAATGCACTGTTCCAGAATCCTCAGTCAATTTGCTTTCCGAAGCTTAAGTGCAAAGCAGTGCACTGATTCTACCTGACCCTCCTCTTGCGCTTTCATTTAAAGCCAGCAATGGGTGATCTCTAGCCTGCGTTTGAGAATTCCGAGGTCATCCACACGGACGCCTGGGTGAAGGGGAAGAACAGCTGGGGAGAATGGCATTATTCATCGCAGTTGCTGCTTCCCCAGGGAGAGGCAGCTAAATGAAAGAGCTATCGTGTTACAGAGGGCGAGCCAGGATTAGCAATCAAATGCAGTCAGCCTCCCCTTATACTTCTCGTCACACCCCGAGGTTCGGACAACAGGAGCCATTTTAAATATATTTCATGACGGCATTTGCAGTGAAGTAACCACAACACTGCAGCGATTAACCAGCACTAAGATTACTGATAAGCTGTTGTTAGAAATGCTTCAATTAGAGATTCATAAATGCAATGGTTTCGAATGACAGAGTTTGCAGAGTGAATCCTGCTGATTTGCAGGAATTTAAAATAATTAGCCGAGAAATGCTCATATCGTGTAATTATGTAATTCCGACAGTGCAAAAGGAGGCCATTCAGCCCATCGATCCTGAACCAACTCTCCAACAGAGCCTTCTTACCCAGACCCCCCCACCCATTCTCTTAACCCCATGCATTCAAACCAATAGTCCCCCTAACCTACACATCTTTGGATATCAAGGGACAATTTAGCATGACAAATCCAGCTAACTTACACATTTTTGGAGTGTGAGAGGAAACTGGAGCACCTGGAAGAAACCCACGCAGTCTTTTTTTCTATTCATTCATGGGACCTGGGCTTCGCTGGCTGGCCAGATTTATTGCCCAAGCCTAGTTGCCCTTGGAGGGCAGTTGAGTGTCAACATATTGCTATGACATAAATGTGCAAACTCCACACACACAATGACCAGAGGCTGGAATTGAACTCAAGTCCCTAGAGCTGTGAGGCAACATTGCTAATCACTGGGCCACCATGCCACCCAAAACCTAACACTTGAAAAACACTGAGTACGTTTGAAATATTTTAGGTTAAACAGTTCAGAGATTTAAGCTGCAGAGTGAGGCCACAGACCATACAATTAATTGTTGATTAATTTAAATTAACCAGCCTTCAAAATGATGTAACCCATTTTTTCTTTGAAACCACAGAAAAATGATTTGCAAAATGATTCAGCCCATTGAAATGAGGGTTTGAGCTCCTAATAATACCCACAATATTATTTTTAACTTTACTTCCCAGCGTCTGAAATCCAGAATCTCCATTCAAACCAGAAGTAATGCAATCATGGCTGTGGGCAGTACCGTGGCACAATGGTTAGCACTGCTACCTCACAGCCCCAGGGACCCGGGTTCGATTCCTGGTTTGGTCACTGTCTGTGCAGAGTCTGCATGTTCTCCCCATGCCTGTGTGGGTTTCGTCCCAGCGCTCCAGTCTCCTCCCACACAAGATGTGCTGGTTAGTTGCATTGGCCATACTAAATTCTCCCTCAGTGTACACGAACAGCCGCCAGAGTGTGGTGACTAGGGGATTTTCACAGTAACTTCATTGCAGTATTTATGTAAACCTACTTGCGACACTAATAAATAAACAAACTTATTGCTCAACAGTGTGGCTGTGTACATCTTAACCAGATGCTCTTGAGTGCAAATTCAGGATCTCAGGACTGCCAGTCACTTCAGTTCACTGCCCGCGGTTGGCATGTGACAGGAGAACCATCAGTTCTTAAATCAAACCTTAGGTGGAGTGTTTCACTTGGGCAGGAGTCAGCTCAGTAGCAAGAGTGATGGAAGGTGCAGGTTAACATGTATTCACATCACGTGCAGCGACATTACTATTAAGCATTAAGAAGGGACCGTTCTAAATGGAGGGATTTTTATTTCAAAAGTTTTTCATTTTGCTGACTTCAACAACTGTACTACAAACTTTTATACAGCAGCATTAAACAGTGAAGATATCTGGTGCAATTCCAGATTTTACCCCAACCTGCAATTTACAATTATATCTTACATAGTGTGAATATTACCATAGAGACTCTCATTTTTCTGTGTCATTTTTACTGTGGGATATTGCAATCGTGCCTCTGAGCTGTAAGTATTACCGGTCACCAGGTGCTATAAAGCCAGCAGCCCTCTCCTCCACTCCCAGCAGTTAGAAATATTTTTGCAAAAGGTCAGTGTATGAAATGTAGATTTGATTTCCCGCTCTCTTTTTTTTGCAGCATTTGACTGTTCATGCCAGCAGGATTTTCCCATCCCGCTGCAGTGAGCGGAGATTTAGCTGGGCACCAAATTCTCCGTCCTCGCTGCAGTGGGATCATGGCGTGAATGGTCGATAAGACTGCTCCCAAACTCTTTATCAGATTCTCTGTTGTACTGTACATTAGCATAGCAAAGTGGTATCACATGGGACAGCAGAATATGTTGCCTTTTTCACATTCTCTAATCATCGGACTGATGCCCATCTTAACCAGGTTGCCAAGAGAGGAGGAAGCCCTTCAGTCTAAAAGTTAATCCTTGCCACATGGGCAGGAATTAGAACAAGCAGAACCTTACTTATTTGGTCTCTAACTGTTGCCTGAATACAAGTACTCAGTGCTCTTGTCTGCACAATGAAACGTGAGTGCAAAGGACATAAGCAGAGTGAGAGAAGTGTTTTTCCATGATACAAAACCATCATGCAGAACTAAAAGATTCCAGGTAGCCGTTAGTGTGTGCTGAGTAGCAATGGCAATTGCAACGAATAATATATGCTTCCTAGGGGAGAAAGAGAGGACTTCAGCCCATGTTTCTATTTAGGGTCAATGTTCGGTGCTCTGTGCTGGAAATGTTAGTGTGAGCACAGATGGGCCTTAAATCAGGGCAGACTTGTGCTTGACTGGGATGCCCAAGATGGTAAAAAGACTTACTGCCATTCATTATGGACTGACATGTGAAGAATTACCGCTCAGGTTAAAGGGGCTGCCTGTGGCTGCAGACCAGCACAAGGTACATCCTGCTTGCTGGGTCAAATGCCATGTTTCCATGAACAATACTGGTTAACAGCGTCAGTAATTTTATGCTACAAGGAAGCACAGTTCATAAGTAAGGCTGCCATTCACCCGCTCCTCTTTATAAAAACCAGCTTTGCTTTGTTCCCCATCCAGCCTTGATTTGGTTCCACTCTTAATTCAGTTCACAGACATTGAGTGTTTGTCTCTGTCAGTCAGAATTTGGTATTGGTGTTAAGAAAATGTAGCTACCTGTAAAATAAAAGTAATTGTACTTAACGAACATTCCATGTAATGTGCGGTGAACAGTACTTAAAGAATCATTGTGCTTTCCTCGTGTTGCACGCCAATCTAGAAATTTTGTTTACATTTTCTTTCTAATACTGCATTCGAAATGAATAAGGGAAAGGTGGGTATTGTCACTAAATTTACAATAAAGGCATACAGGAATAGACAATGTAATTTTAAAAATGTTGTTTAAAAGCAAGACGCAAGTACATTGCAGCATGAATATGTGTCAGAGATTGGCCAATGTAAATTACAATATGGATTGCTGCCAAGTTTATACAACATGCTTCATTTCTTGAAGCTAAGGCCACATTGTATTCTACATCAGCCAACTTTGCTCGTCTTTGTTAAGCGTCTGTAGTGCAAACACTTTAGGAGTTGTAGTTCATCTGTATGCTTACATTGCACCAACCAGCATGATTCATAACAATAATAGCATTTTTGTTACATTAGGGCCTCAGCTTCAGCCCTAACTTAATCAACACACTTAACAACACTGAAGTTTGATATGAAACCAGACTGGGAACTCTGTGGATATTCCCACTCACCCATCCTTAGCCACTTGTTATCCTGTGCATATAGCACAATACATGATGCACATTTCATATTAAAGATTAGGTTGGTTCACAAATTACAGATGCTAGTTTTTAATGGCTAACATGTTTTTTTTTGGATTCCTACTCTGATAATAACAGCTTTAGGAAGATTAATATTGAGCTACAGGGAACTGGATTGCCAATTCAATGTGCTTTGAGAAATTGGTACTATGAACTGTTCAGCTTATCAACTAGCTCTTCTATTCCATTACCCACACCAGTTCCAATATTTTCAAATCTTCCCTTTCTTCCCATGTTCCTTCACAATTTGACTTCCAAACTGGTCTTACACAGAAACATGCCAAGGTTACAACGTAGAACGTTATGGGTGGCACGGTGGCACAATGGTTAGCACTGCTGCCTCACGGCGTCAGCGATCTGGTTTGATAACCAACTTGGGTCTGTGTGGAGTTTGCATGTTCTACTTGTGTCTGCATGGGTTTCCTCCGCGTACTCTGGTTTTCTCCCACAGTCCAAAAGACATGCTGGTTGGATGTATTAGCCATGCTAAATCCTCCCTCAGTGTACCCAAACAGGCAGCAGAATGTGAGGATTTTCACAGCAATTTCATTGCATGTTAATGTAAGATTACTTGTGACACTAATGGATAAATAAAAATGGGCCATTTCGCCCAATGAGTCTGGCCCAATAATTAGTCCCAATCACACTTGTCCACCCTGCTCCTAGATCTTTTAATCTCTTTTCTTCATCCACGTATCAATCTTTATCTTGAATGTTAACATAGGGTTAATTTTTAAGGCAGGAACTTAAAATAAATTCTCCAGCCTTACAACACTGTGCATAAAAATTCTCTATTCTATTCTACAAACCTCTCCTAATTCATTTTGTGCTCAAAACCCTCTTTAGAGATTGCTCAATGATTGAAAATAGTCTGTTCTATCCACTCTGCCTTTCATAATTTTAATTATTTCTACTGGATCTATGTTATTCTCATAATGAAAAAAGATCCAATTCTTTAAACCTTTTTTCCTTTGAAACATCTCAATTGATTCTGTGTATCTGACCTTCTGAAGTAATGCATCATCACTGTCACAATATTTTATTTGAATAAATATTTCCTGAATTTAATTTTAACTTGCTTGGTTTTTACTTTCATAGAATCACAGAATCCCAACAGTGCAGAAGAAGGTTATTTGGCCCATTGAGTCTGCATCGAAAACAATCCCAATTAGGCCCTATTACCGTAACCCCACATATTTACCTTGTTAATCCCCCTGACACAAGGGACAACTTAGCATGGCTAATCCACTTAACCTACACATCTTTGCTCTGCCCGAGCACCCAGAGGAAACCCAAGCAGACCCAGGGAGAATGTGCAAACTTCATACAGATAGTTACCCGAGAGCAGAATTGAACCCAGGTCTCTGGTGATGTGAGGCCTATAAAACAATGTTCAGCTTTTCTGAACTCTCCTGTTGACACAAAATCTTTCCCCATGCTATTTTAAACACTTCACTCGCATTAACTTAAGCTCCATATTTCTGGGGAACATAATCCAAGTTAATTAAGTCTCACCTCAATGCAAAGTACCTGCCTGTGCTTCATAGCATTTTAAAGACATAACTCCCAATTTCCCTTTCCCCAAATTAAAATAAATTTGATCTACGATTCAATCTTCATTTCATTTTCTCATGTACCGTGCAAAAACATTTTGAAGAAAAAACTTGCACACATTTCAGATTTAGCCTTGCTGGAAGGTGGAATGCTGACTACTTTTCAAATGAGTTATAACCAAATGTCCTCAAGAAATGACTAAGTACCTAATTAGGCTTAAAGATAATGGTTTATGCGTTGTTTTCAATTAACGGACACTGGTCATATCTAAACCTAATTTACCATTTTGACATCAGGAGATCTCCTCACTGTATCCCTGTCTGCCAGAACATTCCTAGGAACGAAGCTCAAGGAACCTTAGTGTAATCATTGATGAATTTTGGGTGTGCATTTTTGGAAGCACTTAATTATGTTCATACAGGATTAGAATATGGGCTAATCTAGGTCAGGAGAGTGGATTTCCTTCCTGAAGAACATTTTTGAAAACCAGTTAGGTTTTTGATTGTTTCATGATCATTTTTACATTTTTACTTACAAATTTTTAAAAAATCTGAATTTAAACTTCTTAAGCTGCAATCGTGGGATCTGAACATCAGTTTCTGAACTCATCCAGCAATTTAATCATTTCACTACCAAGCCTGATAATTTGTCAAATGTCCTCTGAAAACCAAAATAAGTTATTGAAAGCAGATGTTCTGTCATCAACTGATTGACTTCCCTCATTAACTAATCCCTGAAAGTTTTTAATTGCAGGCAGCACGGTGGCACAGCGGTTAGCATTATTGCATCACTGCTAGGGACATGGGTTCGATTCCTGAGCTTGGGTCAATGTCTGTGCAGAGTCAACCTGTTCTTTCCATACCTTCATGGGTTTCCTCAGGGTGCTCAAGTTTCCCCTCACAGTTTGAAAGACACACTGGTTAGGTGCATTGGCCGTGCTAAATTCTCCCTCAGTGTACCCAAACAGGTGCCGAAGTGTGGCACTTTCGCAGTAACATCATTACAGTATTAACATAAGCCTACTTGTGATATTCATAAATAAACTTAAAAACTTTAAACTTAAATCCATGTTGACTGCTGCTTGAAGCCTCTGTGCCCTCTGGATGCAATTTGACATTACACTGTTAGCCACACTCTCCAGAATCCATACACCCTCTGCTGCACTTCTTTTCTGAATGATGGGACAGATTCAGTAGAACACAGACCTGAAAAGTCTTGGCTATTGTTTTTCCACCTGCAAAAAGCAATAAGGCTCATTGCTCACATAAGGTGAGAAATAGGAGCAGGAATAAGCCATCAGCCCCTTACACCGTCCCTCAAAACAACATTTTTACTGTATACTAATACATGCAACAATAATAAATCAAATCAAATCAAAATTGAGCCTGTTCTGCCAATCAACACTGAAATTTTAAATCAACTTCACTTACCTGCCCTATCTCATATCCCTTCGTTCCCTTAGTGCCCAAAAGAAAATCAATCTCTGCCTTGAATATGCTCATAATGTGTGGATAACTTAGTTACAAGTTAGTAACTTGTCTTACTAACAACAAGTTAAATTCAAACAAGTTTATTTGGAATCACAAGCTTTCGGAGCACTGCTCCTTCATCAGGTGAGTGAGTCACCTGTTAGAGGAACAGCTTTCTGAAAGATCGTGATTCCAAATAAACCTGTTGGACTTTAACCTGGTGTTGTGAGTCTTCTTATTGAATATACTCAATTACTGAGCTTCCACTCACTTCTCAGGTAGAGAATTCCAAAGATTCCCAATTCTTTAAATGAAGTAACTTCTCCTCGTCTTTAAATGACGAACCCTTTATCCTGACGCTATGATTTCTAGTTCTCGGCCCTCCAGCCAGGGTAAACAGCCTCTCAGCATCTACCCCGTCAAACCTGCCAAGAATTTTATACATTTCAATGAGATCACCTTTCATTCTTCTAAGTCCTGAGCACGTGATTCCATTGCATCTCATTGCAGTTTATTGAGTCATTTCTTTCCCTGCCCTTAAAATGATTGTAAGTTGAATTCTTCTCTCTATCTGAATCAATTCAGAGAGCCTTAATTAACTTCATTTATTTCCTATTTTTCCCTACTTCTTGGAGCTCTGCTCAAAAAATGCAAAGTCACTTGCAGAGGTTTTCAGAGGAAGATCTTCAATCTCATCCGTGGACGGAATTCTCCAAAATCATCCATTCCTGCCCAGCTGCCAGCAAGAATGGAAAACTTGGAGCTCAGCCAAAAGCTCACTCACTGCAGCAGCACTGGACAACCTCAGCCACAGATGAGGTTGGAGGCTTTTGTTGGCAGGGAGTGTTGGCTATGCACCAAATTCTCCATTCTCACTGGCAACAGGGTGGGAAGGACAAGATTGGAGAATCCTACGCATGATTTCTGCTATATTGGTTATCAAGAGATTAATAACTGCTAAACATCATGTGACATTCTATGAACTTATTAATCAATGTGTTACCGGAAAAGAAATTCTCTTACATCCTTCACGTCCATCTTGTTGCATAAGTTGAAATTTAAGTATCAATATCACAAGCAGCCTTACATTAACACTGCACTGAAATTACTGTGAAAATCTCCTAGTCGCCAAACTGTGGCACCTGTATAGTGAGGGAGCATTTAGTACAGCCAATGTGCCTAACCAGTCTTCCAGACTGTGGGAAGAAACCGGAGTACCTGAGGGAAACCCACACAGACACAGGGAGAATGTACAGTATCCGCACAGACAGTGATCCAAGCCAGGAATCGAACCTGTGTCCCTAGCACTGTAACAACAGTGCTAACCACTATGCCACTGTGATGCATGTGATTTTGACCTCGCTAAAATATCAAATTTAATAACGGTTAATGTTTGCACACTTACCAATCATTTTGGTGAACACCAAAATACAAAACCAAACTCATCCCAAGCTGACAAATTATTGACAACATCTATAAAACTGTCCGTTAGCACAGGACAGAGGGAAAGCCACAACTACAGCTCCTAAAATGGTGTGTGATTGGTATATATTCTGCACAAAATGTGCCGAGTTGGAAAAGAGAAAGCTCTTGATTTAACATAATTTGAGTTCATTCGAAGCCTAAGTTTATATGGGTAGAAATGAAACTGGCAACATATTGTTTCCCTCCTGAGTTTTGATAACAACGAGTGAGTGGATTGTTAAATGCTGCTTTTTAAGAAAAAGAAAATCCACACGAAAATTAACTGGGTCGCTCGGTCACTGAAATCGACCTATTACTGTTTCAATTTGAGCTTTATTGAAATGTGCTTAACAAATGACGTTGTTAATCTAATCCGTTAAACCAGGCTGGGAGGGGACGCAGGAGGCCTGTGAACCCCTTCAAGAGCAAACATGTTCCTTAAGAAATCTGTTGCTTGAAAAACCTCCATTATTCATTGTTAACGTTTTGACAGCAAGGCGATTGGAAATTGTGAAATATGGCTGATAAAGCTAGTTTAGATTTTTTTGAAGTTAATAACTCCCACCAACAATTGGAATAGATTAAAAGCAACAAGAGATACCAAATAATGAGCAAAATAGAGGGGTTTGGACAGGGTTTTGTGTCTTTTTTCTTGTCATTTGAGACTCTAATGATGCACTTATGTTGCCCGCTCTTCCCTTTTTCTTACACCTTACCTACTTAAGGAGGAATTCTTGATTGGTAAGTCGATGCTACCCACAGACTAGGGATTTATTATAGGTCGCTGGAGAGAATAGATTTCTTCTGCAGGAAACACAACAATGCTGTACCTTTCAGAGGGGCTTTTTTAGTTAAAGTGATGGACTATTTGTTTTGCGACTTTTATTTTGTACATAATTCTCATTTTGTGATGTTTGTTCATTGTCCTTTCTCACGCCACGCTTACTGGGGCCTATTGATTTCCTCTTTTTAATGCAGTATGTAGTCCTGTACGCACATCTTATTTTCCTTCCTTCACATATACCACTTACTTTCTCTTAATTCCTTACTTTTCTTAATTTAAAAAAAAGCTTTTTTTTTCCCTCTCCTACAGTTCTTCCTCTGTTACAACATTGTTCGCATGCTTTTTTTAAAAAAAAATGAGAGAGAAAAAATGCATGATGTCTAAATCTACGAGTGTTCATGTTGGACAGATTTTTTTCTGTGTTTGGGGGTTAGGTGCCTTTAACAGTAGACCGTGCATCATACAGGTAGAAGATTAGCTCCAGCGTGAATATGCAATGTAATAGCGGCAATGTTTCTGTTCACAGATGTGCAAGTCAGGGTCTTTTGGACATACCCTTGTGAAGGAAGAATGCAACAAGCTTGACATTCAACCCAACCAGAATGGAGACTACCAAGATTATGACTCGGGCAATGACACAGCCTCACCCCCCTCGACCAAAGTCGCCTCGTCCAGGTCACAAGCCGAGGAGGAGAAAGGGCAGCCTCTCGGGCAGCACGCGGAGTTAGACGGCCAGACCATTTCCCCAGGCAAACTGAAGTTTAGTGACGCAGAGCCCAGCTCAGATTCAGGGAATTCAGTGGCGAGCTGCTCGTCCCCGTGCAATGCAGTGCCCTCGTCCCCAAGTGCATCTCCAGGTTATCAGTTGGCCAAAAGGGTCAGGAGGTAAATTCTCTCATTCTCGAGCAAGGACTTCAAATTGGAGGCCACCTTAAAGAGGCTTCATAAGTCATTCAAACGCCAGACAGTGTTGTTAATAATTGGAATCTGAAAGTCTATCAATTCCTCTGTCATTGTATCAAATGTTATTAGCCCAACCTGGTGAATGGGCATGGAAGGGTATGATCATGCATTGTAGCCAGAGTGTCACCTCCTACTCTGTCTGACTCCAGCCCCAAACGAGATGGTTCATGCTCATAATTTCTGAAGTGACATGGCTTTGTGAGGCATACATTTCAAAAGGTATTTTCCAACTAACGTAAATCTGACAATATTTTCTAAGGGTGGCACGGTGGTTAGCGTCGCTGCCTCACAGCGCCAGGGATTCGGATTCAATTCCGGCCTCAGTTTATTATCTGTGCAGAGTTGGCATGTTCTGCCTTTGCGTGAGTTTCCTCTGGGTGCTCTGATTTCCTCCCATAGTCTAAAGATGTGCAGATTAGGTGGATTGGGCATGCTAAATTATCTCTTGCTGTCAGGGGATTAGCAGGGTAAATATGTGGGGTTACGGTGCAGGCTAAATGAGCCAAATGGCCTCCTTCTGCACAAATCTTACTATCTGCCATGGTGGGATTTGAACCCAGGTCCCCAGAGCATTAACCTGGGTCTCTGGATTACTCGTCCTGTGACAGTACCACTACACCACTGCCTCCTGTACCCCACCAACTCTTCTCATGACTTTAAGTTCCATGATTGTTGTCAGTTTTTGGCAGTGGGAGAGGCACTAAATGGAATGGAACGTCTGCTGTTCAACAGCCAAGTTTATTCCAGCTACTTTCCCTTTCATTCCAGAGAAGCATCTTCGCTACACAATTGGCCAACAACCACTGAGAAAAAGAGAAGTCCTCCTCCTTCACCCGCCAGAAAATCTCCCGAAAGGCATCGCTCCAGAAGTGACTCGCGCAGCAGCAGAGGGCGAGGCAGGAGTTCACGCAGTTACAGCTGCTCTTCTCGGTCCCACTCTCCGGGCTACAAATCAACCACAAAATACTCAAGAAGCAGATCACACTCTTCAGGGAAAAGGTTTGTCCGAGGAACTGGTGAGAGAGATAGAAATGAGTAAATGAGGGCTGGGATTTTCCAATCTCACCGGATGCCACGATTCTCTGGTCCCTCTGCAGTGAACAGAGTGTTGACTGAGCACAAAGTTCTCGTTTATCGCTGGCGGGGCATCTAAGGAGGCCAAGATCTCCTTAATGGTGTAAGCTCATGAGATTATTGGTAAAGGTATGAAAGGAGTAACCGACAAGGTAGATGAGGGCAGTGCAGTTGATATTGTCTGCATGAACTTTAGTAAGGCCTTTGACAAGGTATCGCATGGTAAATTGTTGCATAAGGTTAAATCTCACAGGATCCAGAGTGAAGTGTGTAAATGGATACAGAATTGGCTTCTTGACAGAAGCCAGAGTAGAGGGTTGTTTTTCAAACTAGAGGCCTGGGACCAGCAGTGTGCCTCAGGGATCAGTCCTGGGTCCATTGTTGTTTGTCATTTACTTTAATGATTTGGATGAGAATATAGGGTGCATGGTTAGTAAGTTTGCAGATGACACTAAGATTGGTAGCATAGTGGACAGTGAAGAAAGTTATCTCCAATTGCAATGCGATCTTGATCAATTGGACCAGTGAGCTGACAAATAGCAGATGGAGTTTAATTTAGACAAATGTGAGGTGATGCATCTTGATTGATTGAACCAGGGCAAGATTTACTCAGTTAATGGTAGGGTGCTGGGGAGAGTTACAGAATAAAGAGATCTAAGGGTTCATTGCTCCTTGAAAGTGGAGTCACAGGTGGACAGAGTGGTGAAGAAGGCATTCAGCATACTTGGTTTCATCAGTCAGAACATTGAATACAGGGGTTGGAATGGCTTGTTGAGGTTGTACAAGACATTGGTAAGGCCACACTTGGAATACTGTGTGCAATTCTGGTCACCCTATTATAGAAAAGATATTATTAAACTAGAAAGAGTGCAGAAAGAATTTACTAGGATGTAACTGAGACTTGATGGATTGAGTCATAAGGACAGGCTGGATAGACTGGGGCTTTTTTCTCTGGAGCGTAGGAGGCTGAGGAGTGATCTCATAGAGATGTATAAAATAATGAGGTGCATAGATCAGCTAGATAGTCAATATCTTTTTTCCAAAGGCAGGGGAGTCTAAAACTAGAGGGCATAGGTTAAGGTGAGAGGGGAGAGATACAAAAGTGTCCAGAAGGGAACTTTTTTCACACAGAGTGTGGTGAGTGTCTGGAACAAACTGCCAGAGGTAGTTGTAGAGGTGGGTATAATTTTGTCTTTTGAAAAGATAGTTACATGGGTATGATAGTTACATGAGTGTGAGGGATATGAGCCAAATGCAGGCAATTGGGATTAGCTTAGGGATTTTAAAAAAAGGCGTGGCATGAACAAGTTGGGCTGAAGGACCTGTTTCCATGCTGTAAACCTCTATGACTCTATGACTCTAACTGAAGCTTACAAAGCAGCAAATTTCAAAACTCAAACCACTGTCTCTAGTAAGATGTCAGATTTTATGCAGCTGGTAGCATGCTTGACTGAATCAAAAAGTCATGTGCGCAAGCTGGGCTCCAGTGACTTCACCACATACACTATGACTAATGTGGTGGCAAGTGGTCAGCACTTCTGCCTCATAGGGGCCAGAGATCCAAGTTCAATCCCCTGGCCTGGGTCACTGTCTATGTGGAGTTTACATTTTCCTCTTGTGTCTGCATGGGTTCCCTCTGGGTACTTCGATTTCCTCCCATAGTCCAAAGATGTGCAGGTTAGGTGGATTGGCTATGCTAAATTGCTCCTTAGTGTCAGGGGGATTAGTAAGGTGAATATGTGGGGTTACGGGGATAGGACCTGGTTGGGATTGTTGTTGGTGCAGGCTCGATGGGCCATTTGGCTTCTTCTGCACTATAATTATTCTATTTTATTCCAGTGAAGTACTGAGGAAGTGCTGACTTGTTAGAATGCTGCAGAAGGAAATATTAAACTGAAAACCCAATTGCTGTTGGAGATGAATATAAAAGTTCCCATGGCACTGTCTGAAGGGAAAAGGAGATCGTTTTGTATCCTGTCCTGCACACATCCATCAACCCTCAAATTAATCATTATCTGTCTATCCCAGGAGGTGCAATTTAAACATACAATCATATGAATTAGAAGCAGGAGTAGGTTATTCAGCCCTTCAAGTCTGCTTCACCAATCAATATCTTATCTGGCTGTGGCCTCTATTCTACATTCAAACTATTGACCCTAGTTTTGGGGGAATTAGTAGGGTAAATCTGTGTGGTTATGAAGATAGGGATTTGTTATGGCCTCCTTCTATATTGTAGGAATTCTATGTTCTTAAAGATCTTATGGAATTTTATAAAAGACAGACGAAGCTTCAATTATCAATCTTTGCTCTGCTGTTGGGGAGCTATTAATAGATTTTGAAAAAGGAAGCCTTGTAGTCACAGAACACCCAATCAACTCCAAAGAGCATTTGATGGCACTTCCAAACCATGAATCATTTGAAGTCTGCTGTCAACACTTTAAGAAGAGTTATTGTTGAACCCTGAATAATAGAAGCATTAGCAAGGATATATTAATTCCTCTAAGTTAAATCCTGGATTATTAAGAGTTGTTGAATCATGCCCAATGCTGTGAAACTTGTAGTACAGGGCAGACGAGGAGGCTTCGTAATAAAACATAAAGTTTATTTTTTAGTGTTATAAGTAGGCTTACATTAACACTGCAATAAAGTTATTGTGAAATTTCCCTAGTCGCCGCACCCCAGCACTTGTTTAAGTATGCTAAGAGAGAATTTAGCATGCCAATACATCTAACTAGCACATTTTTCAAATTGTGGGAGACAACTAGAACACCTGGAGAAAACCTATGAGACATGGGGAGAATGTGCAAACAATGACCCAAACCGGGAATTGAACGCAGGTCTCTGGTGCTGTGAGGCAGCAGTGCTAAGAACATAAGAACATAAGAACTAGGAGCAGGAATAGCCATCTAGCCCCTCGAGCTTGCTCCGCCATTTAGTAAGATCATGGCTGATCTTTTTTGTGGACTCAGCTCCACTTATCTGCCTGCTCATCATAACTCTTAATTCCTTTACTGTTCAAATATGTATCTATCCTTGCCTTAAAAAATTCAATGAGGAAGCTTCAACTGCGTCAATGGGCAAGAAATTCCACAGATTCACAACCCTTTGTGTAAAGGAGTTCTTCCTCAACTCAATCTTAAATCATTTCCCCTTATTTTGAGGCCGTGCCCCCTAGTTCTAGTTTACCAGTGGAAACAATTCCCTGCTTCTATCTTATCTATTCCCTTCATAATTTTATATGTTTCTATAAGATCTCCCCTCATTCTTCTGAATTCCAAAAGGTATAACTCCAGAGTACTTAGTTCCTCCTCATAAACCAACCCTCTCAACTCTGAAATCAACCTAGTGAATCTCTTCTGCATCCACCCCAGTGCCAGTATATCCTTTCTCAAGTAAGGAGACCAAAACTGTACATAGTACTCCAGCTGTGGCATCATCAGCATCTCATACATCTGCAACATAACCTCCCTGTTTTTAAGCTCCATCTATCTGGCAGTGAAGTACAAAATTCCATTAGCCTTCTTAATTATCTACTGCACCGGCAAACCAACTCCTTGAGATTCCTGCACAAGGACAGCCAGGTCCCTCTACACAGCAGCATGCTGCAATTTTTTACCATTTAAATAATAGTCCATTTTGCTGTTATTTCTATCAAAATGGATGACCTCATATTTATTAACATTGTACTCCATCTGCCAGACCCTCACCCATCTTCTTTGATTGTCTATATCCCTTTCAGCGTCCACTGCACATTTTGCACTTCCACTCATCTTAGTGCATGTGCAAATTTTGACACACTACACTTGGTCCCCAACTCCAAATCATCTATGCAATGCAATGCAATCTAACCACTGTGCAATGCCTCTGTGCCACCTGTGTCTTAATCATGTTGGGGTTGTGGGTTTTAAACAAAAAAAAATGATGTGGTGCGCACGTGTCGATTTAAACTAACAACAGATTTATTGAGGGAGCTGTGGTAGATAGAGAACCTAAAAACAGAAAGCTCTGAAATACTCCGATGACAACACCATAAAATCATGTGACCTGCTCTTAAAGCAATCATGCAGCTACTTAAATATATAACAGGATGCCAGTTTATTACCAGGCTGAACAAGGATTGGATCCTCATTGGAATTATTCTCATCCACATGCCAGCCATCTCCAATTTATTGTCGAGCCTCCTTTAACTTTAGTTAATAAAAGGTCATGAATCACTCATTACTAATTCTTATTCTTATTGCAGCTAAAAGTATTTTTTTTACTCCAGGGGAAGCAGTGCTGTGAAAAGTACAGCTTCAGAACCAAAACTCTTTGCTTTGGTTTTCTTCCTGCTATTTTCTTCAAAGCTGTGGAGCCATGATATCCACTGCGTTTTTTATTCACTTATGGGATATGGGCATCGCTAGCTGGCCAGCATGTATTGTCCATCCCTAGTTGCCCTTGTTCAGGGGGCAGCTGAGAATCAACCACACTGCTGTGGCTCTGGAGTCACACATAGGACAAGACCAGATAAAGATGGCAGATTTCCTTCCCTAAAGGATATTAGTGAACCAGATGGATCTTTCTGACAATTGACAATGGTTTCATGGTCATCAGTAGATTCTTAATTACAGATTTTTTTTACTGAATTCAAATTTGACCACCTGCCACGGCAGGATTCGAACACGGGTCCCCAGAACATTACACAACACAGAAACAGAAAGTGCTGGAAAATCTCAGCAGGTCTGACAGCATCCATGAGGAGAGAATAGAGCCAATGTTTCGAGTTTAGATGTCCTTTTAAATTTTCCAGCATTTTCTGTTTTGTTTCAGATTCCAGCATGCGCAGTATTTTGCTTTTATCTTACCCCAGAACATTAGTTGAGTTTCTGGATTAATAGCCTAGTGATAATACCTCCCCTAAAAAGTGATGTGATGGAATGTGGCTCTTGGCATTTAGATTTAACCAGCAAGTAAACCATGTGGAAGACTTAAAGCTAAATCATTGATCGTAAAGGGTGCCATGAACAATATTCCAACAATATAAACTTGCTGTCACTACAGGGAATGTAAAAAAGCCCCAGTACTCTCCATATCTTTTATTCTGGAACTCTGGAATAATGCCCATAATATAAAAGAGGCAGATTCCACAATGCCAGCAGTTTTGAATGATACAGCAGACTCATTTAAGAAAACAATTTTGCAATGTAGAAATGGTGCTGTAAAGTAAATCATCTCATCCACTTCAAATCTGAATGGGGTGGTAGCAGTATATCTCCTACTTGAGCCGCAACAGGCGTGGATAACTCTACAGTAGGATACAGAAGCTATTCCTTTGTGCTTAACCAGGTCGTCATCTCGGTCTCGGAGCTACACACCGAAGTCTAGGAGGAGAAGCCCAGGAAGCAGGAGTTCCCGGTCAAGACGTAGCCCAAGCTATTCAAGATACAGCCCGCAGAGGTAATGATTTCGAGGAGTTGTTTTGTGGGCCTGAGTTTGCAATGTTCAGCATGGCACAAGCAGGGGGGCACAATGGCAATCCAAGCATGAAGGGCAATGCACGGTGTGTGTAAACTAAGCAATGAGAGGAAAAGCATTTGACCCATCACAGGTCCTTTCCCAAATTGCTTGACAGGTGCCCAGTCAAGCGATGTTTCATTCAAACCTGGTGAATAATCCTTCTAGATGCCATCTTGCCTTCCCAAATTCCATTTAGTTTATGCAGAAGTCAATATATGTGAGGATGTTTGTAATCTTATAGGTTAAACAATGATTTTGTGCCTGAAGCTCACTTGATACAAGGTTCATGTGAGTAACTTTGGTATTTATGTCTGTAAAGGACACATTTGTTTTTCTTTATTTTTATTCATTCATGGGAAATGGGCATCATCTGCTAGCCAGCATTTATGCCCACCCCTAATTTGATTTTGATATCATTTATTATTGTTACATGTATTAGTATACAGTGAGAAGTATTATTCCTTGCATGCTAGACAGACAAAGCATTCCATTCATAGAGAAGGAAATGAGAGATTGCAGAATGTAGTGTAATAGCCATAGCTAGGATGTAGAGAAAAATCAACTTAATGCAATGTAGGTCTATTCAAAAATCTGATGGCAGCAGGGAAGAAGCTGTTTTTGAGTCCGTTGGTACGTGACCTCAGACTTTTGTATCTTTTTCCCAACTGAAGAAGGTGAAAGAGAGAATGTCCAGCGTGCGTGGGGTCCTTAGTTATGTTGTCCTTGAGAAGGTGATGGTGAGACTTTGTAGCAATTGACGCATCTGAGTGGCTTGTTAAGCTATTTTCAGAGGGCAGTTAAAAGTCAACCGCATTGCTGTGGTAAGGATGGCAGATTTCCTTCCCTAAAGAGGATCAGTGAACCTGACGGACTTTTCCAGCAATCAACAATGGTTTCATGAACGTCAGTAGATTCTTAATTCCAGATATTTTATTAATATTGAATTCAAATTCTATCATGGCAGGATTCGAATCCAACTCTCCAGAACTTTAATTGAGTTTCTGGATTAATAGTCTAGCCATAATACCACTAGGCCATTGCCTCCCCAGTAGGAGAGGATATGGTAGATTTGGCACGGTTAGATTTTTGCAACAAATTCTTCATCGCTTTATACACAATTTCCACCCAAATTCAATATTAAAAATAAACATCAGAACACTATTCACCCCATCTCACTGGAAGTAGAATTGGTCCTTTCTATCCAGTATTATTGAACAAAATTAAACCCAGGGTGGCATCTAACACTCTAGGGAGTATTCCTGCTTCTGTATTAGCTGCAATGTTTGATTCAAAAAGGATTAGACAGCCACATAACTGAATCAACCACTATCATATTAGCAGGATATCTTAAATTCTCTTTGGAACTAATGTGTTCTGTATGAGGCTGTAAAGTTTGATTTATATTCAACACTTGTTATTATATGGACATGGAACATTTGTTATTATATGCTCATTAGTAATAAGCATAACAAGTGCTTATTAAGTGTGTGCTTTACTGTGCAACCATTATAATTCTACCTTGCATGGTCTTAGCTGTAAACCATTACTGGGTCACCCATTGGAAAACTGGGCAAGGAGAATCACCAGTCTTTTGTATAACCCATGCATTTTCCTATATGTGCCTCATTCGTACAATCCTCCGCATCCAAGTCCCAAAAGAATTAAATTTAAAATTTATTTCATTATTATCAGTAGGCTTACATTAACACTGCAATGAAGTTACTGTGAAAATCCCCTAGTCGCCACATCCAGCACTCTTTCGGGTACATTGAGGAAGAATTTAACATGGCGAATGTTAAATCATCATTTTTTTTAGATTGTGGGAGGAAACCAGAGCACCTGACGAAACTCACACAGACTCACGCATTCTCCGGGGAGAATGTGCAGAAGTCATGCAGATATTGACCCCAGTTAGAATCAAACTCGAGTTTTTGGTGCTGTGAGGCAGTAGGGCTAACCACTGTGAAATCAGACAGTCTACTCCCATTGTTTCAAATATTACTAAAGGAGCAGATAGATCATAGAATCCCTACAGTGTAGATGGAGGCCATTCGGCCCATCAAGCCTGCATCAATAACAATCCCACCCAGGTTCTATCCCCTTAACTGCAGGTATTTACCCTGCTAGTACTCTTGACACTAAGGGACAATTTATCATGACCAATCAACTGAACCCACACATATTTGGACTGTGGCAGAAAACTGGAGCACCCAAAGAAAACCCACACTGACATGGGGAGAACACACAAACTCCGAAGGCCAGAATTGAATTTGGGTCCCTGGCACTATGAGGCAGCAGTGATAACCACTGTGCCACCGTGCCACCTGTAGAAAAAGACCTTGTTGACCTTCTACCATCCTGGAGGTCACTTGATTCAACAATGTTGGAATCATTGACTAATCATAGAATCATCAATTAATCTAAAACAGACAAAACATAACATGAGGTAAACAGTAGTATTGAAGAGCTTTGAGAATCCAAATTTACCTGTGCCTCCCAAGTATGTTACACTTAACACATGTCATGTTACAAACCTCAAAATGTTACTGTTTGAAGGAAATCTAAATTAAAATTAACATTATCGAGAATTTATTATTTAGACAGAACAGTTATGTTGCCTTTTGTACCTCAGGATGAATAAAAGAACGTGAAGGTATTCAAGAAAGAATGCAGAAAATATTGACAAGAATGGTTCCATGAATTAGAAACATCAGATATGCAAATAGATTCGAGGAAACTGGAGATATTCGCCTTGGGGAAGAGGCGATTAAGAGGAGATTTGCTAATCAGAAAGGGTCTCAACAGAGTCGATAGACAAATTGTTCCCATTGGCGGATGGATTGAGAACCAGAGGGCACTGATTTAGGTTCAGTGGCCCAAAGAAGTAGTGGTGAAATGAGGAGAAGTCTTTTCACATGGAATGTGGTTAGAATCTGAGAATGCTTTGCCTGACAACTTAGCAAGATTTCAAAAAGAACAATCGCCTCAAGTGAAAAGATTTACAGGGATGTGAAAAATGTCGAGGACGTGGAAATATAGTGAGTTTCTCTTCTAGAGATCTGGCACAAAAATGATGACCATTTTATGATTCTATAATGCCATAAGGATTCAATTGTACACACAAAGAAATTTGTTTGCGCAGTTAAAGGAGCTATGCATTGATTGGACAGGGGAAGTAGTGCTATCCAAATGGTGGTTCCTCAATGATTATCGATGAAGAAGTCTGTGCAGGTGATGGACCACAGTGTTGCCTGTCCTAAGAGACCAATATAAATCTGCATGGTGCCGACACTACATGAATAAATTTCTGTCACCAAGGTTTTACTGAGCTGGTTTAGCTCAGTTGGCTGGTGGCTGGTTCATGTAAAGCAATGGATTCAATTCCCATACCGACTGAGATTATTCATGAAGGCCCATCTTCTCAACCTTGCCCCTCATCTGAGGTGTGATGATTCTCAGGTTAAAATCACCACCAATCAGTTCGTAGAATCACAAAGTCCCGACAGTACAGAAGGAGGCCATTTGGCCCTTCGAGTCTGCCTGACCACAATCCCACCTAGGCCCTATCCCCACAGCCCCACATATTTACCTTGTTAATCCCTCTAATCTACACATCCTGGGACATTAAGAGTCAATTTAGCATGGCCAATCAATCTAACGTGCGTATCTTTGAAGAGCCAATGGTCATTTTATCTTTGTTGTTATATCAAAGGAGGATCAACCCTTAGATTCTCCCATCTTTCACCATATCCCCATCTCCCTCCTTTTATTACATTTCATTTTTAGCATTTTCAGGATTTTCTTCTTTCTTTTTCTACTCTCTTTTGGCCTTTTCCTTTTACATTTAAGATTTTGAGCTGACCTTTTCACTATAGCCTCCTTGGCCAGAACCTTATCACCGTCCGCACTGGTGGGATTTTCCTGTCCTGCTGCAGTGAACGGAGTTTTGGTACTGACGCTGCAGTGGGAGGTGGTGTGAATAGCCAGTGCTATTGCAACCATTGTCATTACGTTGTGGCTGGTATCTGGGGAAGGATTTTCCAACCGCGCTGGGCGCAAAACCGTAAAATCCTACCTGAGGTCACTGGACCTTTGCATGGCCCACCCCTTCCCCTCACCAGCTACCATGACAACAAGACAGAAAAACTTCTCCCGCCAGGTCATAAGGCCATTGATTCTCACGAAGGATCTCACCTTAGGAGACATTCTTCCCTTTCAAAGTGTGGAGCATTTGCAGCACTTTCTGTTCTGAAGATTGTCCGCAGTGGACCTTCTACCATCCATTTTCATTGTTGGAGCATGCCTCACCTCTTCACCATGAGATAATGGAAGTGACAGGTAATCAGGAGCCCCCCCATTTTTACCTTGCATGTCTACTCCAGTAATACCCCACTCATGAAGCCAAGCACAGTTGAAGTAACAAAATAAATATTGTTTAGCATTATTCAGCAAGGAAAGGGGGTAAAATACATGTAACTGAAAGAGTTATGAGGCAATATTCTGAAAATTCTGGTAAAAGATTGAGGTGTTGGATAATATAAATCTGGATAACTGAAGTTCCAATGCATTTGCTGTTCAACAGTAAAAAAAATAGCTTCATCACTCTTGCGTTCTAGTTTCTAAAAGCCACTGCTTTAAATTGTAATTGGATAGGGACCATGACCGCAAGAACTACAGCTCCCGTGACAGAGAGTCCAGGAGGCGACGGTCTCGCTCCTACTCCCCAATGAGGAAACGGAGAAGGGATTCACCAAGTCATCTGGAACCTCGACGGATCACCAGGTCAGTAAACCAATTAGTCTGTAATTAAGGGGCGATTGTTTTCACCCTGTGGATTTATTGCATATTAACAATCAGGAGTTTCAACTGTGGAATATGAGATTTTGCGGATTGCTGGATAGATATTTTCCAAAGAAGCTTCTTTAAGCCATTTGATCTCGTCCATCTAGAATGCCACCTCCCCGTTACAGAGGTCAGCTGCTCCTGAAGTGATTCCAGTGTCCTTCCTGCCAGCCTGTTCTGCCTGCTGATCACTCTCTGTATATAGAAATATTTCCCAGCATTACATCATCTCTAACCTTGGGAGCCTTTAATCAGTGCCCACTTTTTTTGGTGCCTTATGTATAGGTTAGCCACTTTAAATGTATTGCCTAGAGGAGTGTGTAATGCTGTGTTGACACACTAATTAATCATGTAAGCGGATGCAGGTTCTGTGCGTATTAAGGTCATTTTGACTTTGGGTAATAGTGTAAAACAGGAAATGTCAGATCAGCCGTCTGTTATACACATCTCCTGCTTTTCATTTACACTTAAGTCAAAACTAACCCTATTGCCCCACTTGCCAATTTTCCAATCCCCACAGTGGTGCTGAGTGGACTCCAGGGTGCACAGGATAACCATTTTCTTACAGGAAAAGCACAGAAATTCTGCAGTCGAAATCCCCAGGCTGCCCTCATGGATCGATATAGAATAAAGTTTAAAACTATAGTAGCTATATTGAAGTGGCATGTTGGCACAGTGGATAGCATTACTACTCACAGCTCCAGGAGCCTGGGCTCAATTCCTGGAGTGGAGTTTGCACATTCTCTCCATATCTGCATGAGTTTCCTCCAAGTGCTCCAATTTCCTTCCACAGTCCAAAGACATGCAGATTAGATTGATTGTCCATGCTAAATTGCCTCTTCGTGTCCTGGAATGCATAGGTTAGAGGGATTAATGGGGTAAATATGTGGAGTTATGGGAATAGGACCTGGTTGGGAATGTTGTTGGTACAGACTCTTGATGGGCTGAATAGCCTTCTTCTGCACTGCAGGGTTTCTATGGTAATAAAATTTAAATAACACCATATACCTGATGCTTGGCTGGTCATACGTAAACCTGGTGTGATTTAATCCAATTCAACAACCTCAACATATCAATCATTCCAAGTTTAAAAAGCAAGTTGTCATCACTTAAACATGAGAAATGTGGGTGGGTTAAGAAGGGAAACAACTCTCACACAAAGTGTGATAGAAGTATGGAGTAAGTCATAAAGGAAGGTCATCACATTTAGTTGTACAAATGTGTTAAAGAGACAACTATGAGAGAGAACTATAAGAGACAAATATATTTCTCAGATAAAAGGTACATTGAGGGCCATGATAAGAAAACAGTCAGGTAATATTGGATTAATTAGAAGGGAGAGGCTGAATGGTGCGTCACCCATTTCTAACATTCTCCTAAGTTCCTACAACACAAAAAGCTAGTTCTAGAGGTGGGACAGGGAGTAAAGTCACAGCCTCTTGCAGTCCTCCGCCCTGTACATACAAGTCCCAGATTCGATTCCAACAGGAATTTAGAGCATTAAGCCAAACCAGTCTGCGCTGGTATTTATCCTCCACGTGAATAGTAGGCTTAATCCCTGTACCCCGGGCTCTATGCTATACTGGGTTATTTCAGCTGTGGCAGCAATTGCAACACTATTATTGGCCTCAGTGCCCCCAAATTTCATAGAACTTCTACATTATAGAAGGAGGCCATTTGGCCCTTCGAGTCTGCACCAACAACAATCCCATCCAGGCTCTACCCCATATATTTAACCTTCTAATCCCCCTAACACCAAGGGGCAATTTAGCCTGGCCAGTATACCTAACCAGCATATCTCTGGATTGTGGGAGGAAACTGGAGCACCCGGAGGAAACCCACACAGACACGGGGAGAACATGCAAACTCTGCACAGACAGTGACCCAAACCCGGAATCAAACCTGCGTCCCTGACACTGTGAGGTAACAGTGATAACTACTGTTCCACCAAGCTGCCCCTTATGAAAGGAAAGGATCCCCCTACCCAATTACTATCCTGTGTTGATGCAGAGCTGAGCTGTGGTGCCACTTCAGTTGAATGGTTTCTTGTCACCAGTTGTCTAGGCTTACACAAATAAGATGGACACAGGCATATTAGCGCAGGGCCATCTGGTAAAGAGTTGACGCATGTAGCGGAGCGGGAGAGGGTTGGAGGGGTGTGAGGAAAGGAAAAATCAGCCAAAAAAAAGGAAACCAACGCAAAGAATTACTTTGAAAATGCTAACTGGGCAAAATCAGTTGTATTACAAGATGGAATGTTCAAGAGATTAGAGCAGACTGAAGGTTCCTCAATGAGGTGTAAAAATAGAATGCTTGGATGGCTGTTAGATGCTGACCGTGAAATTTTACAAAGTGGGGCAGCACAGTGGTTAGCACTGCTGTCTCCCAGTGCCAAGGAGCCGGGCTCAATTCCTGGCTTGGATCACTGTCTTAGCGGAATTTGCACATTCTCCCTATGTCTGTGTGAGTTTCTTCCAGGTGTTCCAGTTTCCTCCCACATTCCAAAGATGTGCAGGTTAGGTTGATTAGCCAGGCTAAATTGTTAGGGTAAATGCATGGGGTTATGTGGATAGGGCCCAGGTGGGATTGTGGTTGATATGGACTCCATGGGCTCAATGGTCTCCTTCTGTAATGTAGGGATTCTATCCGTAGAGTCACATTGGCTAACATGCAGGATATACGATTCTCCAGAAATCAGTGGAACAGAATATCAAGTGGATTTTATAAAAGGGGATCAGGTTAATGCTAACTGATTTGTGTCATAACCCACATCCAATTCCTCCCCATATTTGATAGCCATTAGCACAATGGTGATCAGCAAGCCTCTTATTTATCTCCTTTATTTCTCAGTGCTCGGAAAAGGCCCATCCCGTACTACAGGCCCAGCCCTTCATCTTCCAGCAGCATCAGCAGCTACTCCTCCTGGTACAGCAGCAGGAGCAGGAGCCGGAGCCGGAGCAGGAGTCGGAGCCGGAGCTGGAGCAGAAGCTGGAGCCGGAGCCAGAGTTACTCCAGCAGGAGCCGGAGTCGCAGCCTCAGCAGGAGCCGGAGCCGGACCCGGAGTTCTCCTGGAAGGAGCAGTCGCAGCCGCAGTCGGAGCAAGAGTTACGACTCTGCAGGCAGCTACGAGAGCTTACGGCGCTGAAAGCCGTTTCCCCCCCCCCACCCCCGCCACCGCCACCGTCACTGCCCTTTCCCTGCTGCCTACTTGCAAATGACCTCTGTCTTACTTTGATTTCCCACTGTTTAAATTACATGTGAAATCTGGCGTGTGTGCATGTAGTCACAGCACACACTAAAACAGCCATCAGACGGACTCAAATTTCTCCATGGACATTTCTCATCTTAAAAGATGAAATGAAGTTCTTGGCTGCTTTCTTTATATTAAAAAAAACTCATGCCAAATTTGGAGCAAAATAACTTAAACCAATTTCTCAATCATGCTTTGATCTCTGATTGTTACAAAGGTTTGTATCGATCTATGTGTGACCACCGTACAAACTCTCAGTTACGCAGAAGTCAGAACAGCAGCAGTTCAGACTGAAAGTTGTAGCAGCCCAGCAGGTGCACTGTGGCTATTTTCAGAGGAAGTTTGGACCTTGTCTCACTGAGCTAATGAATCAGATTTCGTGTCAGTACAGCTCAAACCCATTCCTTCGCTATCCCCGCTCCCCTCACCCTTAGAATCAAAACAGAACAGCACAGGAACAGGCCCTTCGGCCCATCAAGCCTACGCTGACACATGATTCCTTTCTAAACTAAAGACTTTTTTGCCTGTACATGGTCCATATTGTTCAATTCCCTGCCTACTCATGCATCTGTCAAGATATCTCTTAAACGTTGCTATTGTATCTGCTCCTACCACTTCTAGACGTGTATCACTCTCTGTGAAAAGAACTTGCATCTCACACCTCTTATTAACTCTCTCCCTTTTACCTTAAACCCAACCTTTCCCTGCCCCTGTGTAAAACAGCCCCAGTTATTAATTAACAATTCAGATTCACTCATAGAACACAGCAGGAATCAGTGAGAACTATCAGTCCAATCTCCAGGGCTCATTTAAAAAGTAAGAGTGTTTACTGTCTGTGAGCAGATTCTGGTTAGCCATGCAGTTTGTTTAAAAGAAATCAGTCCGAACAAATCTGGACATATAGAACAATAGAATATGATGCATTATTACCAAATACTTGAGTCATGGTATAGGTATATGGGGTGGAATTTTATGACCTTGCTCGAGCAAGACCAGGAATTCTCATCCAAGATCAAAGGACATTTCTATTGTCTGACCCTCACCCATTCTGATTATGCGGTGGGATGGTTGAATTCCGGTGATGCACTTTTGTAATTGGCGAGGGATGAGGTACATTTAATGTTTTTTTTTCCTGGACACTTCCCCTTTATAAACTTAAAAGTTCTTCCTAGAAAATGTTCCTTCTGTAAACTTTGGCTTTTCCGTTCTACATTCCTTAATTATTGGAGAATCGACACAGTGGTTAGCACTGCTGCCTCAGTGCCAGGGACGCAGGTTCAATTCTGGCCTCGGGTCACTGTCGTTGTGGAGTTTGCACGTTCTCCCTCATGTCTGCATGGGTTTCCTCTGGATGTTCTGGTTTCCTCCCAAAGATGTACAAGTTAGGTGGATTGCCGTGATAAATTGCCATTTAGTGTCCCAAGATGTATAGGAGAACTGGCTGGGTAAAGGATGGGATGCTCTGTCTGAGTTGGTGTAGGCTGAATAGCCAAAAGTACAAAAAGGAAATGTGTATTTATACTCTTACGTACATCCATTAAGAGCAGAGTAGGTCATTCGGCCCCATGAGATTGCTCTACTATCCAATAAGGTCATGGTTGATCTAATTGGAACTTCAACCCCATCTTCCTATCAACCACCCCCCCCCCCCCCCCCACCGTGCCCCCCACCTAACCTTTCACCCCCTCATATTAATCTCAGAAGGGTGACATTCCCAGTTCCGATTGTGGCCCATAGCACAGTGAGCTGCCAAGATTTAAATGAATTGGAAGTTAGCTGAGGAAATCAGTCAGCAGCGAGTATGTGATGGCAAGCTGGATTTTTAAAAGCTGTTAGATAGACAATAGATGGAAGGGCAAGTTTTGTAGTTTGGGAGGATCTGAGAATGATTGAGTTATAAGGTGGGTCTCGAGTTCAACAAAGCTGAGGAAGAAATGTGTCCAGGGTGTCACAGATGCTGTATAATAACACGTATCCTTTGTAACACCAAGTTAATTGGGTCAGAAAATAATTTCATTTCATCTTTAATATGTATATATGTAATTTAAAAGCAAAATGAAAGGGAACTACGCTCCAAAGCAGATTTGGCTTGGTACAGAACTGATTCTTTAAAAAAAGGGTAAAAAATGCATTGGATAGCTTCAATCCAGTTCCAACCAATCAAATAAATGCGCCCCTATTCAAACACTAACAGGCAACATTTTGGCAATTTCATGCAGCGGGTTATCTTTGAAAGATTTGATCCCGAACACACAGTCTTGTGCCGGAGAGAATTGGTCTGTGTCGGGCTAAACTATACCTGACCTGAAAGCCTTTGTTATTGGTTCTGAGTGCCTGAAATGGTGAAATATTTTACTCATCAGCACGAACATCCTGCTGGGCGCCAAATTCACACAAAAAAAAGCCGAAGCGACGGTGGCAACATGCCGCTGAGTGAAAATAATCTTTGCCGGAATTTTACCGCCTGGCCAGCCCCAGAATTGGGATGAGCAAGGCTTGCAGAATGGTATTCTCCATTGGTCTCTGGTGGGATCATATGAGACTCCAGCTGGTGACGCGGTAAAATTCCGGTACTTATCTGCAGACCAGTATATAAACAGTACCCCTAGGTGACCTTTAGTAAGTTATTGATAGACTTGTAATATCATTCCTTCTTTTGCACTCCTATATTTATTTCAATACCATGTCTAATTAGCAAGTATACCAAAATGTTTTCTGCTAATTCTTGATCAATTGTATTTTCACTATGCACTGTAAATATATTGATAAAGGTCAATGCTGTACCCAGTTATTTAATATTTATTTGCCCTATTTATTGAACTTATTTATATAGAGTAGGCAGCAGAACCTGTACTTATGGAACTGCCATGTGTAGTGCGGAAAATCTCACTGTTTTCCTTTTTTTTTCCTTTGGTAAGCCATTACATCCAAGAATTTGTGAAACTGTGTTTGTGATCAAGGGCCTATAATCGGAATATTTTTTAAAATGATCTGAATTATATGAACCTCCCAATGATAAATTATAGCTGCCAAAAAAAATGCATTGGTTTAATGTTCAGTATTATCAATTGTAGCTAGAATTATCAGTCATGTATAAACAACTATAGGTGTGTTTGTATTCGTCAAAACGCTTTCAACCCAAATAGTTTTTGAATGTTTTAGAACAAATGAAATAGGAAGAGCAAAGTTGAACAGACAGCATACTTGTTCAATAATGTCGGTTGACGTCTAATTCTTCAATCTCCTCTTGCACAGGAGTTGGAGGTGTCTGTTAATATTATTGTACCAGCTCTTTTAACCTTTCTGTGAAAATAAGATATATTCTTCATGACATTAGTCTTCCTGATGCATTTAATTTGTGAGCTTGTAAAGCAAAACTGTTCAAAGAAAAAAAATAAACATCCTTACTTGAATTTGAGGCTTGTTTCATGTTGTTGGGTGTCTTGAAATTCAATACAAATCATACACCCATCATGTCTCAGCGTCTGCTAGTAGTTGGAAAAGTACTAATACTACTTCAGGTCAGCTACATGAAGAGTATTTCTGTGGCCGCACTGCCCATTGTCGAACTCTTACCTCCTGAGACAGAATGCTTACATTGCAGAAGGAGACCATTCAGCCCATCGAATCTGCACCGACCAAATCCCACTCAGGCTATCCCCATAACTCACATTTACCCAACTAGTCCCCCTGACACTAAGGGGGTACTTATCACGGTCAATCCACCTAATCTGCACATCTTTGTACTGTGGGAGGAAATCAGAACACCCGGAGGAAACCCAAGCACACATGGGGAGAACATGCAGATATGTGGAGAACACGCAGACTCCACACACACAGTGAACCAAGCCGGGAATCGAACCAGGGTCCTTAGCGCTATGAGGCAGTTTTGCTAATTACTGTGCCACCGTAGAATGTTTTGTATTTAGGTTCCCCTCCAGAGGCTTTAGCACAAAAATACAGGCTGATACTCTAGTCCACACCTGAGGGAGTACTGCATTGTCAGAGGTGCCATCTTTCAAATGAGAGGTTAAACCAAGGTCCCATCTTTCTATTCAAGTGTACATAAAAGATATCTGGCATGCACAGATGAGCAAAAGAGTTGTCCCTGGTGAGCTAATCAATAGTTAGCCCTGAATGGATATCACCAAGATTGATCAGAAACTGAACTAAACTCGCCATATAAATACCAACTGTAAGAACAGATCAGAGTCTCAGAATCCAGCAAGGAGTAACTCACCTCCTGACTCCCCGAAGCCAGTCCACCATCTATAAGGCACAGGTCAGGAGTGTAATGGAATACTCCCCACTTGTTTGCATGAGTGCGGCTTAACAACACTGAAGAAACTTGGCACTGCTCAGGACAAATCAGCTCACTTGATTAGCATACTGTTCACAAACATTCACTCCCTCCATCACTGACACTCAATAACAGCAGCACTCACAAGGTGCGCTGCAGAAACTCGCCAAGGCTTCTTAGACAACACCTTCCAAACCCATGACCGTCGGGAAGAACAAGAACAGCATACCCATGAGAACATCACCATATACAAGTTTCACTCCAAACCACTCACCATCCTGACTTGGAATTATATCGTCATTCCTTCAATCCTCGCTGTCACTAGGTCAAATTCCTGGAACTTCCTCCCTAACAGCTCTGTGGATGTGTTTACACCATAGAAACTGCAGCAATTTAAGAAAGTGGCTCACTACCACCTGCTCAGGGACAAGTCAGGATGGGCAATAAATATTGACCCTCGCCAGTGACACACATTTTTTGAAAGAATGAAAAAAAAATCATTAAGTTGCTGTTTGTGGAGGCTTGCTGGGCACAAATGAGCCGTTCCTACAT
This sequence comes from Sphyrna mokarran, assembly GCA_024679065.1. NCBI lineage: Eukaryota > Metazoa > Chordata > Chondrichthyes > Carcharhiniformes > Carcharhinidae > Sphyrna > Sphyrna mokarran. The sequence continues at coordinate 14,454,240 of JAGIQG010000020.1, read as the reverse complement.
TACAACAATGACTATAATTCAAGAAGAGATTAATTGGCTTTAAAGTGCTTTGTGAAATCCTGAGATGCTATATAAATGTGAAACATTTCTTTGTTTAGGTGCATAACATGGAATCTAATGGGCCTTCCATAAAATTCAAACCTATTTTGTCATTAAGCTGCATTTAACTCAAGTTGTGAGTTTGATTTTATCCACTGAAAACAGGTGTTTTTGAATCTTAGTGTTAACAAAATTGAAAAAAGATTGGTGATCAGATATTACATATACTTTCAAATATTAATGAGATGCTTGGGCTTTGAGGGTTACAGGTTGCACACTTGCAACTAGCATGTGACGAATAATATAGCAGGAAATCTCCTCAGTGTTGTCCCTTACTTAGCTGCTAAAACTTCACAGAAGTTTGGTGGAAACCACATTTTTCCATGTGACCTTTCTTTCCATCACACTTGTGGGCATATTTTAGGATGCAAGACTGGGTGCAGCTCTAAGGAGATTCCTGGACAAAAGTGGTGAAGGACTGGTTGTGAAGTGCATCCACCTTTGGAATCTGGGTCACTCGCATTGATGGGATAGTGGTCTATTGAAAGGAATTTTAACAACTTGAGCTCAAGCTACCCTAACCCAGTAACATACTGCGAGGCACAGCACAATCCTACCACCCATAAATCAAGGATAATCTTTATGTCAAACAAAACATAAAGAGAACTGCCTTGAATTTATGCCACTCACACCTCTCAGGACCCTATCAACCTTCAGCAAAAGTTCTTACACTTTGATTTCAGGGTTATTAGAAATAATAGGATCTTGATTTCAAAGGGGTGACAAAGGGTTCAATTAGGACAGGAGGGAGTGTAAAAACCACATCATTGCAACTCAGTGTGAGGCCTGAGCCATTTTAACTCCCTGGCCTCATCTAGTAATGGCTTTCCTGACAAAAAACACCATGTTTGCCATCAGAATCAGTCAGTGGATGAGGAATAGGCATGATGTTTATCATGGGTAAGGGCTTTGGTACCGATGCTAGTGGGAGATAGAAAGGCAAGGCCAGGGCTTGGGAGGCTCATGTGATCCTTTGGGGGCATTGGGTGGGAGCACAGTAGTAATTCTTCTGAACTTTACTTGACTTCTCCTGGCCAGGTGGTGCCTGCTGCTACGTTTAGCAGCCAGGTTTGACACCAGGCGCACCTCCCATCCGACTCACCATGAAAATTATATCGCCGCATCTGTGCTGCCTCAGACTACGACCTTATAAATCTAAATCAACTCTGCGGTGGATATCTTGGCTTCAAAGTTGATGAATGTACAACATCACTGGACGGAAACTGCAGCCGTGACTAATGAGGGGACTCAATTTAATATTAAACTCACCCATCCAATGCTGCTCCTTCCACTCCTCCAATACACACACACACACACACACACACACCAAGCATCATTGTCAACAGTAGATGAGTTAAAATTGAGGCATAAATTTCTGAGGTGCTGCGTGGATTGCAACAGTTCACTTGAGGACTCAAGCACTTTTGAACTCGTTATCATGAGGCTTCATGTCATTGATGGACTGTAAGTGCCAGTCACAGTGAACCCTCTTGCAGATTCGTTCAGGTGCCAGGAAGAATTAACTTACCTGGCACATATACCATTAAATTGGAGTTGATACTGGCCTTTTGTGAATGTTTTGCCTCATTTAGCAAGAAAAATCCAACAAGATGATGAGGAAATGTTTGCTATAATAAGTGACTGCATCATTTACCCTGATCCAGTTGTGTCAGTTTGCATTGCAGTTTCGCACTGCAGCCAGTTGAGCTTGAGAAATGGCAAAGTTGTAGGAAGGAGATTTATTCAGAAGTCAATAATCCAGTTTAAAAATGAAGAAGGTAAGTAGGCTGGATAAATGCCACGTTCTAGATGTTTGCTGATGACCGCACAATGTTCAACATCATTCAATACTTCTCAGATGATGAAGTAGTCCATACCCAAATGCAACTAACCTGAACAATGTCCAGGTTTGGGGTGACAAGTGGCAAGTAACATTCATGCTGCACAGGTGCCAGGCAATGAGAATCTAACCATAGTTCCTTGACATTCAATGGCAGTGTCATTGAATGATGTAGAGATGCCCGTGTTGGACTGGGGTAAACACAGTAAAAAGTCTAAAGAAGTAAGAAATCTGGTATTGTCAGGCTTCTTACAGTGTCATTGAATGTCAAGGGGCTATTGTTAGAATCCCCCACTGTCAACATGGTGATTATGGTTAGAATCCCTTACTGTCAACATGGAGGTTACGGTTAGAATTTCCCACTGTCAAAATCCTGAAGGTTATCATTAACAAGAAACTTAACTGGACTGGTCACATAAATAAAGTGGCTACAACAGCAGATCAGAGGTTAGGAATCCTGCGGTGAGTAACTCACTTTTTGACTTCCCAAAACCTGTTTATAACCACAAGGCAGGATGATGGGACACTCTTCACATGCCTGGATGAGTGCTCCAACAACACTTAAGAAGTTTGACAATATCCAGGAGCCCATTTGAAATACAGTCCTCCACTATTACGTTGTTCACATCATTAGCGTATGCTTGACCTGGACCATCTGATGGGCAACTCAACAGCTCAGAGACTATCGCTGTGCTGTGCAGATACATGGATTTGGGCCTGTGTCTGTGGGAGTTTGCGCATTCTCCCCGTGCTTGTGTGGGTTTTCTCCAGGAGCTCCGGTTTCCTCCCACATCCCAAAGATGTGCTCTTAGGCTAACTGGCAAAACAAATTCTCCCTAAATTGTCTCAAATTTGGTTTTAATCCGTAGATCTATGAACATGGACAGGGGTCGCGGTAGAGGTGGGAACATTGGGGTGGCAGCGTGGGCTCGTTGGGCCTGTTTCCCGTGCTGTTTTTGTTCTTTGTTCTTTGTATTACTCTACAGTGGCAGCAGTGAGTGCCATCTATAAGATGCGATTTAGGAACTGACCAAGGCTCCTTCCAAAGCCAAGGCACTGCCAGCTAGAAGGAGCAGGGCAGCAGATACATTTGTGTGGATCTACAATCGCGTGAGGGCCAGACCAGATAGGAGTGCCAGATTTCCTTCCCTAAAGTACATTAGTGAACCAAATGGGATTATTAGACAATAGATTTATGGGCATCAGTAGATTCCTAATATTATTGAATTCGAATTTCACCATCTGCCATGGTGGGATTCAAACCTGTATCCCCTGCATATTAAACTGGGTTTCTGGATTCGAATACCAGTGACAATACCACTGCCTCCCTCAAAACGTTAACTCTGTTACTCTCTCCACACATGCTGCCAAACCTGCTAAGTTTATTCAGCACTAATGTTTTTAGGCAGAGGATGTCCTCGTTGCAGATTATCAGTAAAGATTAGCCACATTGATAACCTCTACAGTGTTGCCAGTGCCCTTTTGAACAGGATTAGTTCCTCTATCACCAGTGAGGGGAAAGTTGAGTCTCATTAGCCTAACACAATCATACAAAGGAGGTCAAACCTTCAGCTCTGGTAATATTGTTGCCTCTCAGACAAGATGTCAAGAGATTTGAATGGGCCAACACCCCCCCATTAGATAACTTGCATGTCAATTTGTATATACTAATAGTTGGGATATTTACAAATTTTTATACCCCTTTAATTAATGTTACAAATGCAAGTTTGTAATATTCCTATGTTTTCAAACTATGGGTGGAATTTTCCCATCCCATCCATTTGGGAATCATAATGGGCAGAATATGAACCCTGTGTAGGGCCATTGACCTCAGGGTGGATTTTCTGGCTTTGGGACAAGCACAGTCAAAAAATTCTGCCCTGTATCTTTAAATTTAGGGTTAAATGGAAGGAAGGCTATGTGATATGTTCTGAAGTTTGCCTCACAGCAAATCTAGATGATTGGACTGTTAATACTAGGTGAAAAGTTGATCCTCTTTTATGATGCCAGTGCCAGACTGTCCTACTGGGAAGAAGATGCAAGGTGTTCATGCTTGGACACAATGGCAACAAATTGTGTTTAGTCAATAGAGCTTTTAGTCTTTTTGTTAGAGTAAAAGTCTTAAAATTACTTGCCCTCTCATTCTTTCAGCTGTTAATTAGAAGTTCACATTCCTTTCAGAAATTTTAGTTTCAGTCTCCATGGGGATCATAACAAATGACTATTCCTAATGGGCTTAACTTGTCTTTATAGACAAGAATATGGACTTTTAATTTTGATTGATTTGTCATTGTCATATATAACGGTATACAGTGAAAAATATTGTTGCTTGTGCACTATGCAGACAAAGTATCGAGAAGGAAAGGAGAGGGTGCAGAATATAATGTTACAGTCATTGCTAGGGTGTAGAGAAAAATCAACTTAATACGAGACACGTCCATTCAAAAGTCTGAGGGCAATAGAGAAAATGCTGTTCCTGTGTCGGTTGGTATGTGACCTTGGTATCTTTTTCTCATTAGAAGAAGATGAAAGAGAGATGTCCGGGGTGCATGGGGCTTTGATTATGCTGGCTGCTTTTTTGATGCAGCAGAAATATCGACAGTATCAATCGATGGGAGCCTTGTTCATGTGATGGACTGGGGTTCGTTCAGTCCCTTTGTTTCTTACAATCTTGGACAGAACAGAAGCCATACTGAGCTATGATATAACCAGAAAGAATGCTTTCTATGATGCATCTATAAAAGTTGGTGAGAGTCATAATGAATACGTTAAATTTCCCCAGCCTCCCGAGAAAGTAGAAGCATGGATGGGCTTTGTTAACTATAATGTCAGCATAGAAGGACCAGGACAGGTTGTTGGTGATCTAGACATCTAGAAACTGGAAATTCTCGACAATTTCCACTCCCTCCCCTATGATATAAGAACAAAGAAAATTGCAACATAGGAATTGGCCCTTTGGCCCTCCAAGCCTGCACCGACCATGCTGCCCAACTGAATTAAAACCTCCTACCTTTCCGGGGACCATATCCCTCTATTTCCATCCTTTTCATGTATCTGGCCAAACACCCCTTAAAACTCACAGGGACATGTTGTTGCACCAGTTCACCAGATTGTCTGCTCTTTCCTGTACTCTGTCTCATCATTATTTGAGATCCAACCCACAATGGTGGTTCATCAGCAAATTTAAAAATGGATACACTCCACTAGACATCAAGACATGACTGTGTTTTGAATTCAAAGCTCTGATGGCTTGTAACTCGCACCAAATGGAGTGGGTAACGAGCCAATGTTCTGGCAAACTGGCCCCTGTTGCTAATAATCGTAAGTCATTATATAAATATCAGCTTACCAAGTGTGTGAATAGAGGTGTAGAATTGGGAACATAATAAAATTAACAATAAGCATATTTGGGCCAAGATTAAGTTATATATTTAATTTTTTAAACTCCATTTAAAAAAAGCAAAATCATCAGTGCTAACACTATATTTTGTATTTCAACAAGTACAGGGGAAGAATTGCTCAGAGTCAAAATACCATGAGGAGGAATTGATATTTTTAGACTGAAACATTACCACAGAAAGAGCAGAGATCAAAATTTCCACTCTGAGGTAGCACTTATGTAGATTTTTCCCAGTTAATCTTGTACAAAGGAGTGACACAGAGCACTACTCAATGCCAGGGATCCCGGTTCAATTCTGGTCTCAGGTGACTGTGCGGAGTTTGCGCATTCTCCCCGTGACTGTATAAATTTCCTCTAAGTGTTCCAGTTTCCTCCCATAGTCCAAAGGTGTGTGGATTAGGTTGATTGGCCAGGCTAAATTGTTCCTTAGTGTCAGTGGGATTAGTGGGGTAAATATGTGAAGTTACGGGGATAGGGCCTGGGTGACATGGTTGTCAGTGCACCCTTGATGGGTTAAATGGCCTCCTTCTGCACTGTAGAGTTTCTATGATCCTATGAAGATCCAAGCTGGCCTAGACATTGTGCCAAAAAGTCCTGAAAATGTCACTTTGAAGCAGCAGAAGATTCTTTTGGCAAATTCAGCATTTGTCTGTTCACAAGCATTTTAGAATTTTTATGAACTGGATATAAATTTCAAGTTTGACTTTATTGGAAGAAATGTTGACACTGCAATAATCAAAGACGAATCGTAACCAGTGCTTCAGACCACTGTGTTGTTGAGAAATTGTGTTTGTAATATTGCTCTTATCTGAGAGATGCTTTAATCACTGGAATAAATTTTCCAGTACTTCCTCATTGCCCAAATGAATTTTCCGGAAGTTGCTGTCGAAATTTGACACCTTGTCTTCCCCCTGCTTAATGACTAATAAGACCTTGTGCTTGTTCTCATCTTTCCTACTCCAGTATCTTTTCTCGGATGAAAATCATTCTCCGTGTGACTTTCATCTATCTGGAGTGTGTACCAGATAGATTACCTCACTCCATCTCCTTTCTATGTAACATGGCCCACCGAACCTAGCTTTCAAAGGGTCACCTGATTCAAGTAATAACATGAGCATTCCCTCTCCTGATATAAAACTACAAGTTTGGACTTTCCTATCAGCCCAGGCTTTCAATTCCTGCTGGGTTGCCTTTAAATGTTTCCTCACAACCTCGCAGACTCATTCAGTCATTCCCTGAAATTTGAGACATAGTCTGAAAGTATCATCTTTGACTTTGTCGTTCATAACTTCTCTGAAATAATTTCAATGATCCTCTGACCTCATGCATGTGGATCAATTTGAAAGAACTGAATTTCAAAGTTTTGTCAACTCATTTGATGCATCCTTAATCAAAATGGAATTTCCTTGTCCCAATCATAAAGATAATCCTGGCTAGAAGCATGGTTTTTAAAGTCTGGTGCCATCTCTCAAGATAGGCTCATGAGTCCTACTTTCTAATCCCCAAGTTATTCATAATCTCTTTGAATAGCCCTGACTTCAAATTTGACCCTTAGATTGATTGAATCTCCTTTGGTAAGTCATATCGAGCATAGAATTTGATTAACTCTTCTATTATTCTCCTAACTGTAAAGGTTTTTAAGGATATGACTTCCAGGAATCTGGTGGACATATCCATGATAGTTGGCAAACATTTATTTCCACTTTGCGTTCTTGGCAACCATTCTATGCAGTTGATTTCGACCTTTGTAAAAGATTTGGCAAATGCTGGTTTAGGGAGCAATGGTGCACTCTTGATTGCCACTTGCAGTTTCCCTAGTATATGACAGACATGCCAAGGTTCAGACCAGAAACTCCAAGGCATTTTATGAAATTATTCTAGGCCCTAGCTTTTACATTTGATTTTGACATTAGGTGAGCATAAGGCATTTCACTCCAAGTATGATTCAAGTGATCCACAAGAAGCTTTTACCTAAACAAACTTTATTTAAGAACACATTTAGAATATAACAAAAATTATTAAAATAATTTTTACCAATGAAAATACTTAGACATGGCAAAGTATAATCCTTAACAGCTAGCTATCACTGTTATTCCAGTTTAAAGCAATATTCCATAGACATATACCTTTCTTCAGAATTATTTCGCACAAAAAAAAGTATGTTCACGGAATTCAGAATTTTCAGCTTCTTAACACTTCTGGTCAGAGATCCAGACAGTAGCTTCCAAAATAGTAATTCTCGGAGAAAGATTCATTCACATACAGCAAAATCTCCAAAGAAGAGACTTATCTCCTGACTGATTCCAGAGAGGGGAAACAAGAGACTCTGCTCTCTCTTGACTGAAAAAGCAATATTTAAACTTGAAGATTCTGCATAAGACCAGCTTCCCCATCACATGACCATAGCTGCCAATCATCCCAATCAAGCCGCACTCTGCAAATTCCTAGAGGAAAACAAAAGGACAGCATTAGTTCAGATTAAAACCAACATTCTAGCCATTAGAAACAATTGTGATGCTGCAACAATGATACAGGACACTGGTTGACAAAATGGCTCTGATAAAATGGAAGGGGCTGCTCGAAACATCCTGCATAGAAACATTTCTTAACATTATGTATTGTCTCAGAAGTGACAGGTTCAACAGAAGGAGCCTATATCCTCGTGCAGTCCAGGTCAATAAAACTATCTTTGGATTTTGTCTTGGTTGTCTTTATTCCGAGGTGACCCATAATGGATTCATGTGAGTTATCCTCCTCAGAAACTTTTTCCTATATTCGGAGTGTAATAAAATTTGGTATAGTTGTCCCAATTTGTCCTATGCAGCAACATGTGGTGGTTGTCATTTTCTCATTGATCTATTCTGTACATAATAACAGTCGGGAATGCATTGAGCTCCCAAAGCTGAGTATGCAATCTAATAGAGTTGTTTTACTTTTGAGTCAATGTGCTGTAATTCAATTAACCTCTTTGAATTGAACACATCAGTCTCACTCCTTGTCTCATTCTCATTTAGGTTATTCAGGATGATATCAGATAATTGGGTGCACTGTGATCTCACCACTTCTCCCTCTTTTGTCTTAGCTGATGAGCTTGTGATCGCATTGCTACGGAATCCAGAAAAAACCCAGATCTGTCTGTAATTCTTCTGCGGCTGGATTTTCTACTGACTGCTTGACTACAGTACAAAGAACAAAGAACAAAACAAAACAGCATGGGAAACAGGCCCTTCGGCCCAACGAGCCCGCACCACCACCTTGATGTTCCCACTTCTACATGCAATCCCTGTCCATGTTTATAGATCTATGGATTAAAAACCAAATTTGAGACAATATAGGGAGAATTTGTTTTGCCAATTAGCCTAACAGCACATCTTTGGGATGTGGGAGGAAACCGGAGCTCCTGGAGAAAACCCATGCAAGCATGGAGAGAATGCTCAAACTCCCACAGACACAGGCCCAAATCCATGTATCTGCATAGCACAGCGATAGTCACCGCGCTGTCGTGTTGCCCATCAGATGGTCCAGATCAAGCATACACTAACGATATGAAGCTGTAGGATACTCTCGAGAAAGGTCTAAGAGCAGTCCTCTCACGACCCATCGCATGTATGCCCCTTGTTAGACAACAAGGTGGACCAAAGCACCTGTAGGATAAAAACAAGTTCATCAATATCATCATCTATTTACACACTTCCCAGGGACTCCCAAGGCTCATGATCCCTATTTTAAATCAGTTTTCTATACCCCTCCATTCCCATTCTGTTCATGTGCCCATCTAAGTATTTCTTAAATAACTCCAGAGTACCTGCCTCCACCACTTTACTTGGCAGTGCATTCCATACCCCCACCACCCTCTGTGTGAAAAAACTCCCTCTAGCATCCAAATTATACCTTACCCCCCTCACCCTAAGCCCGTGACCCCTCGTGCTATTTGAGTCCATCCTAGGAAAAAGCTTAGCCCTGTTTACTCTATCTATACCCTTCAAAATCTTGTACACCTCTATCAGATCTCCTCTAAGTCTACGTCTTTCTAAGGAAAACAGTCTCAATTTGCCTAATCTCTCCTCATAACTCAGACCTTCCATACCAGGCAGCATCCTGGTAAACCTCCTCTGCACTCTCTCCAGAGTCTCCACGTCCTTCTGGTAGTAAGGCGACGAGAACTGGACACAGTATTCCAAATGAGGTCTAACCAGCCTTTTATACAACTGCAACATTAAAGGCCAGCTCTTGTACTCTATACCCCTTCCTATAAAGGCTAACATACTATATGCTTTCTTCACAACCTTCTCCACTTGCTCTGCCACCTTCAGAGACTTGTTCACCTGCACCCCCAGGTCCCTCTGCGTTTCTATACTCTTAATAGGTCTACCCTTTATCATATACCTCCCCCCTACATTCTTTCTCCCGAAATGCATCACCTCACATTTATCAGGATTGAATTCCATCTGCCATCTGTCTGCCCAAGCTACCAGCCTATCTATGTCCTGCTGCATCGCCTGACAATGCTCCTCACTATCCGCAAGTCCAGCCATCTTTGTATCGTCTGCAAACTTGCTGATCACTCCACTTACTCCCTCTTCCAAGTCATTTATATATATTACAAATAGAAGAGGTCCCAGTACCGAGCCCTGAGGCACACCACTAGTGACCGACCTCCAGCTAGAAAAACACCCTTCCACTATTACTCTCTGTCTCCTATTATCAAGCCAGTTACTTATCCATCTAGCTACCTGTCCTTGTATCCCATTAGCCTTGACCTTCTCAACTAACCTCCCATGAGGGACTTTGTCAAACGCCTTACTAAAATCCATATAGATGACATCAACGGCTCACCCTTCGTCCACCGTTTTCGTCACCTCCTCAAAAAATTCTACCAAATTTGTAAGGCACGACCTCCCCTTAACAAATCCATGCTGCGTATCCCTAATCAGATTGCAACGCTCTAAGTGCCTATACATCCTATCTCTCAGAATCCCCTCCAACAGCTTCCCTCCCATTAACACAGTAGGCATCATGACCATCTATGATCCTGCTGCATCATTCCCTAGAGTGAACTGAATGCCTGCAATGGATAGGATTTCTGCCATTCCTATCACTACTTCCCCTGTTATCAAGAAACTCTCAAAGCTTATCTTTATTAGAGGAATTTCTTTTGTTTCCTCATGAATGCTGCGGACCAACATTTTTTCTTCAACTTTCCTTCTGGACAACAAATATCTCTATTTCACAGCATTAGGGATTGACTCACATTGATATCCCATAATATTTTAGTATTCTTTCCCATTCTATCCCACCCACATGAAAATCCTTTACCATTGTCCAAAAATATTTGAAAAATCTCTCAGTTCGTTCTGTCTCTGTGCAACAGTGCATAAATTTTCATTGCTTTTGTCTGACCTTTCTGTTGCTATACCGAACTGACTGGCTTCTCTGGTTTCCCAATTTTTAAGTTCCCCTTGACTTGCATAAAATTGATAACTCTGACTGGACAACCATTTCATCTCCAGCATAGGCAGTCAAGTCGAGAAGGTTGTTAAGAAGGCATATGGAGTCTTAGCTTTTATTGGTAGGGGGATTGAATTTCGGAGCCGCAACTTCATGTTGCAACTGTACAAAACTCTAGTGCGGCCGCACTTGGAGTATTGTGTGCAGTTCTGGTCCCCGCATTATAAGAAAGATGTGGAGGCATTGGAGAGGGTACAGAGGAGGTTTACCAGGATGTTGCCTGGTATGGAGGGCAGGTCTTATGAAGAGAGGCTGAGGGATTTGAGGTTGTTTTCGTTAGAAAGGAGGCGGCTAAGAGGGGACCTTATCGAAACATATAAGATGATTAGAGGTTTAGATAGGGTGGACAGTGATAGCCTTTTTCCTAGGATGGAGAAAGCTAGCACGAGGGGACACAGCTTTAAATTAAGGGGTGATAGTTATAGGACGGATATCAGAGGTAGGTTCTTTACCCAAAGGGTGGTTCGGGAGTGGAATGCCCTGCCTGCAGCAGTTGTAGATGCGCCAAGTTTGGTGGCGTTTAAGAGGTTAGTTGATAAGTATATGGAAGAGAAGGGAATGGTTTAGTTTGGAGGGGCATTGCTTTTTATATTGGTCGGCGCAACATTGAAGGCCGAAGGGCCTGTTCTGCGCTGTAATGTTCTATGTTCTATAACGATCAGGTGTAGCCCACCTTATTGCAACGAAAATATTTAACCCTTTCTATATCTCTCAGCCCTCCAACAGACTCAGGTTCATTTTGAGAAGAAGCTTCCTCGGAACTTCCTAATATTCCCTCTCTTGCTGGCCTGTCCTCTCTCTCTCACACCTTCTGGTTTTCCAGCTTTTTCCAATTTAAAAGTGGGTCTAAAGAAAGGATTTGGTCCACGAACCAACTCTGTCGCTTGTCTGGCCATTCTAACTTCTTGTTCTTTCAGCAGAATTATTTCTCTAAAGTCTTCATAGCTTTCCATTATTTTCAAAGCTTGCATCCATTTATCAAAGTGACTTTGTTTAACCGTTTTGAATTCAATCTACATCACCATTGTGACTTAGAAAACTTGCAGTGCAGTGGAGGCCATGGAGTCTGCACTGGCAACAATCGCATCCATGCTTAGTGCTCATAATATTTACCCAGCTAATCCTTCTAACCTACACATCTTGAGACACTAGAGTCAATTTAGCATGGCCAATACAACTAACCCGCACATCTTTGAATTGTGGGAGAAAACCAGAGCAAGTGGAGGAAATTCACACAGACACGGGAATGTGAACTCCACATAGACAGCGATCCAAGCTGGAGCTGTGAGGCAGCAGTGCTAGTCAATGTGCCATCAAGCTGCCCCTGTCCCAGACTATTTCCTTACAGCTTTGAACTGTTGTCTGTGATCTCTGGTAGCAGCTCATAAGCTTTCTTCAATGTCTTTCTTCACCGTCTCATTGTGTTCGGACCTTTTCTCGGACAGTGATGCAGATGCATCACTCAGCCTACCTATAAGTTTAATCTGTACAAGTAGGTCTTATGACGATCTCATCTATTTAGCTATTTTCTCAAAAGCACAAAAAAAGGCTTGGCTTCCTTTTCATTGAAATTTGGGTGAGCTTGCACATATCTGAACATTTTCCCATGGCATTCCTGCCTAAAGCCACTTTCATCCTCACTCAGTTCTGTGCCTGTTGCCACTTATCACAGTTTTATTTGACATTCATTTTTCTTTCTCCTTTTCTTTCCATTGCTAACTTTTGCATTTCCAATTCCTTTTGAAACTCTCTCTCTCTCTTTGTCTGTTTCTTCTCTTTCCCACTCTCTATATTATGCTCTCTCCCTTCCCTGCATTTCTAATTGTTCCATTTCATTGATAGCAGAACCCCTGCAGTGCAGAAGGAGGCTATTTGGCCCATCGAGCCTGCAGTGACAACGATCCCACCCATGCCTCATCCCTCCAATCCCATATATTGTCCTGATAATCCTCTTGACATCAGGGGACAATTTATCACGGCCAACCAACTTAACATGCACACCTTTGGATTGTAGGAGGAAACTGGAGCACTCGGAGGAAACCCATGCAGATATGGGGAGAATGTGCCAACTCCACACAGACAGTGACCCGAGACTGCAATTGAACCATGGACTCTGGCGCTGTGAGGCAGCAGTGCTAGCTATTGTGCCAGCATGCTGTTCCTTGAAATTGAATTATAGCTCATTAGAGGGATAGTGAGGTAAATATATGGAGCCGTGGGGATAACGCCTGGATGTGACTGTTGCCAGTGCAGACTCAATGGGCCAAATGACCTCTTTCTACACTGTAGGCTTTTTAAGTCACAACAAAGAAGTACATTGAATACAAAAAAGTTAAACAAAGTCATTTTGATAAATGGGTGCAAGCATTGAAAACAGTGGAAAGCTATGAAGACCTCGGGGAAATAATTCTGCTGAAAGAGGAAGATGATAGAATGGCCAAACAAACGGCAGAGTTTGCAGATGACAGTGAATTTGTTTATGGACCAAATCTTCCCTTCAGACTCACTATGGGACACATAACAGAGCTCATGCGGCATGTTTCGATTAATAAAAGATACAGCTTGACTGCTGGAAGTCCAAAGTAAAAGCAGAAAATTCTGATAAAAGGAACAAAAAAATTGCGAGATGAGAAAGGCAATAAGACTTAGGAGCAGAAATAGGCCATTTGGCCCATCAAATCTGCTTCACCATCCAGTGAGGACCAAGCGAGTTCAGCTTCTGCCATCTTGTTACTCACATGATGCAACAACAATGGAGCTGTTGACTAACCATAGCGATAGGTCTCTGTCGATTAATTTACAATTGCCTCAGACATGACACGAGAAAATAAAAATTCCAGTGGGAAAAACTTCGGGAAATAGAAATTATTATCACATATTTCTTCCAAAGCATGTGCTGTCTAGATTATACATACATTGTACCTCAAAATGTTATTTTCTAACAAAAAATAGACAGCAGGGCAATCTTCATCAGAGAGAGGTTAAAATTGTGAGTTTCTCCATGAGAACTATCTCCAGTAACTTGTCCAATGTGAAGTGTTTCCCTCTCTTCCTCTTGTAGCTGTGGCCTTACCTATCATGTTTTACTAGTGGTCTCTTAAACAGGTACAGTTTAGGGTCGACAGTTGTTAAAATGTGATTTTTAAAAAATTATTTCGTGGAACGTGTGCACCTCTGGCAGAGGCAGCATTTTTTACCCATCTCTAACTGCTTGTGAACTGAATGAATTGCTAGGCCAGGTCAGAGGGCAGTTAAGAGTCAAGCACTGAGTCAAGCATTGTACTGTGGATCGGGCTTCACGTGTAAACCAGAGCAGGGTAGGCTATAAAATTCTAACAGGACTAGGCAGGGTAGATACGAGGAGGATGTTCCTGATGGTGGGAGTGTCCAGAACCAGGGGTCACAGTCTGAGGGCACAGAATAGATGGTTTACAACAGATGCAAGGAGAAATTTCTTTTCCCAAGAGGGCAGCATGTGGAATTTGCTACCACAGAAAGTAGATGAGGCCAAAGGGATTGATTTTCAAGAAGAAATTAGATTTAGCGCTTGAGGATCGGAGGATATTGAGGGGAAGGCAGGATCAGTCTATTGGGTTGGATGATCAGCTGTGATCATAATGAAGCAGATTTGAAGGGTCAAATGGCCTCTTCCTGCTCCTACTTTCTATATGTCTCTGATTCTAGTTCCTTCCCTAACCAGACATTTGAAGAAATCACTTAAGTGCAAAACTGAACAGAGAAATTGTTAATTTTCTCAAGGTGCAAAAACCTTGGTTAAAAACTTGAATTACTTTCTCTTTTCTTATATCAAGACTCAATCAAGTCATTAACCTTTTATTCTCAAGTTGCAAAATCATTCAAAGCAATAATCTTTATTGGTAACAGTTGTTATATTTCATTTAGTACAGGTAAGCCTTGACATATGTAAAGGTCTGAGCAGTAGTGTCAAAGAACAACAGCATTAGTATTAAACTCTGGGTAAAAGTGCATCTCCCAGGTCCTGCCCCAGACACAATCACATTGGTCAATGCAATATGTAAAACTTATACAATTCCTGTGCTCAGGTAATCTCCCCTCTGAAACTTTCATTGCACAGCTAAGCAAACAGAAACTGAAGTAATTCAATCGCGTCCTCTATATAAATGGCTTAATTTCAAAAGAGGTCATTGAACCATCAAAGTCTGTCCAAACTAGGTCAAAACATCAAGATTTGGGCTTCTGGTGCTAAAACCTTTTCCAGCTTATAAACATTTCAATGTTAAGCTTGACAAAGATGGTGGCCTTGGTATCCCCTGCTTTCTATCTGGGTCTCTGGAAGTCTGCGGGGTTATTTATTTTCTGCTCTCACACAGCAAGCTGCCTGCTTGTGCCCCTTACTAGACTTGGCCAAAGGTTACCTTTTTTACAACTGAGTCAGTATTGATCCAAACCACAATTCTCCAACAAATTAGTCCCCTGTTGTTTTTGGCAGTATGTTTTTTTATAATTTATTGATGGGATGTGGGCATCACAAGTTAAACCAGCATTTACTGCCCATCCTTATTGCCATTGAACTGAGTGACTTGCTAGGCCATTTCAGATGAATTTAAGCGTTATCCACTTTGCCATGTATCTGGATTTACATTTTATGCAAACCCTGGTAAGCTCAACAGCGATCCTGAGTGCTTTTTTGCAATAATCATTAGACTTTTAATTTCAGATTCGTATTAAATTCAATTCCTATTTTCTGCTGTTGTGGAATTTGAACTTAGTTCCCCAGAGCATTACCCTGGGACTCTGGATTACTTGTCCAGTGACAAGACAACTGGGCTACTGTCTCCTGTGTATCACAAGCAGAAATAGTATTTTTTTCAAGTTTTCGAAGTATTTTTATTATTGTCAAAGTAGGCTTACACTGCAATGGAGTTACAGTAAAAGTCCCCAAGTTGCCACATTCTGCCACATTGAGGGAAAATTTAGCCCAGCCAATGCAACGTGACAAACATATCTTTCAGACTATGGGAGGAAACCAAAGCTCCCAGAGGAAAGGCATGCAGACATAAGGAGAATGTGCAAACTCCACATAGACAGTGACCCAAGCTGGCAATCAAACCCAGGTCTCTGGAGCTGTGAAACAGCCGTATTGTGTCACTGTGTTACCCTTCAGTATAAGATTAAGAGTATCAAAAAAATTAAAGAAGTGTTCAGTCAGTCACAAAATTTGATACAGCTTATGTTCACTTGCAAGAAAACCCAACATAGGGATTTTCCAGAATTGTTACATTCTTGGGCGTCTTCCTGTGATACACTTTCCTTATTTGAGAAGATGAGTGGCTATTCAGCAAATAAACCAACCCGAGGTGCAGCTGAAGCTAAACTCTCCGTGATTTTCTCTAATCTGTGAAAGAATACCAAGCTCTGCTTCACACTCCAGTCACTGGTCAAGACTTTTAAGGGCTCTGGCAAGTCATTTGACGCACTGCTGTGAATTAACTAAATGCAGAACCCAGCTTGCAATTTGCTGCTTGAAATACAGCACTTTTGCGTATAAGCTCTTGGGGCTGTAAAAAGGATTTTCTTCTTAAATGAATCTGAGCCACAATCATAGGCGGAGGTCCATGACCCTTGCTTTTCCCTTGAGAATCATGTTGGCACTCAGATACATTATGTCCTTATGCCTCTCTACCAACTTCAGTTTACAATTTGCATTTACCACTATGAGGCATTTACTGTCTTCCAGAGTCAACTATCCCTTAGAAATCAGCTTAAGAATGGAAGCATCGGTGGTATAAAGCTAGACTTGATTCTCAGTCAACCAAATGATTTGAATTTGAAAATGTAAAAAGCCTCCCTACTGTGTTTTTTTTTCCTCTCTGGTGTTGTTTGACAGCAGGGATCCAAAGAGTGAAATGAAGTAGCCACAAACACATTTTGTAAAATCATTTCTACTTGATTGTGTTGCTAAAGTGACATTGTTAAATAGAATTATATAAATATAGATATGGGTAAACGAGAGTGCGAGGTGAATTTAGTTGCTGTGGAGGTTGGGGGAGAGGGAAAGTGTTTAAGGGCTGAGTCATTCTGTGCAGGGTGCTTCTGAATCACACATCATAATGAAGCTTGTGGGCAGGGCTAGCGGGTTCAAAATAGCAAAAGATGCCTTTAGTCTGACGAGAATGAGAGTGAGAGAAGATGCTGTGTCTGCAGAATATAATTAATACCTCCCCATTATTGTCAGCATTGAATGTCAGCCATTCAGAATGTCAAAAGTTCCAGCCTATCGATTTTTTAAAAACAAATTTTCCTCTGTTTATCTAAAATTTGCAGATGAAGTAATACTCTGGCTCCAATTTTCCCTGTGTACTATAACCTCATAAATCTATCAGTGAACAGCATTTTGTACTGAGTAACTAGGTTTAAACACAATGCTCAACTGCATTAGCTTGAAATGCAACAGCGTGTTCTTGGCACATGCAGTACTTGGAGGACGAGGTGATCTATTCCTCCCCATCCCCCTACCAAAAGTTTTATTTTCCTACTTGTGCTATGTAAAGCTCTTTCGTTCACTTGGCTTTCTTGCATTCCCCAGCAACTAGCCCCCAGCTTTCTCTATCTCACTCACCCTTCCGTCAATCTACTTTCTGCTTCCTCTGGTATAATACCTCATACAGATTCAATGTTTTGCATTTGTTTGTTGTATCCCATTCATTCTCCTTTTGGGACGTCAAACAACAGATAAACGAAACTGACAGCTTCATTCGATGCCAGGACAGGTTAAGCTAAACTGGCACATGCTTCCCCACCCCCACCAACTCTGCTGTGAGATTTTGTCAGCACATCAATCCATTTTATTCTTAGCCACCCCATTAGGGAGTTGAACTTTAACTACTGATGAGAGCTTTGCAATGCAGCCACTCTGATGGTGAGAGAATTATAGGATTCCTGCAGTGTAGAAGGAGGCCATTCGACCCATCAATCACATGCTGATAACAATCCCATCCATGCCATATCCCATAACCACATGTATTTACTCTTCCATCCCGCTGACACTAAGTGGCAATTTAGTATGGCCAATCAACCGAATCTGTACATCTTTGGAGTGTGGGAGGAAATCGAGCACCCGGAGGAAACTCACGGGGAGAACATGCAAACTCCATAAAGTTGTCCAAGACCAGATTTGAACCTGGGTCGCTGGCTCTGCGAGGCAGCAGTGTTAACCACTGTGCCACCAGTATTTATATGAATTTCCTGCTAAAAGTTGTTGAAATGTTCTGTTTATTTCAAAGAAACCAAATCTTGCAGATTGGGAAATACTCAGTCCAAATCAGACACGTGTATATTACATCAGTGTTTACAATACTGCACTGAACAGTTACATACACGGTTGGTATGATGAGGTAACTAACTGACTCACCCCATCACGCCCAACTTTAGCTCATTCACGTGGTGCTGTAATAATGATAAACTACTGTAATGCAGGTAACATGTTTATACATTCTGTTCATATGTGTGAGTAAAAACCATTTGACAATCTCAATTTTTTTTTTAAATTGTAATCATTTTCAGAGAAAAATATTCGCAGCATCATCCCAGTTGGATGCAGTGTTGTTAAGTGAATATCAGTATAGGAAGACACATTATCCAACAAATTGAATTCTGTGAAGGAAATTGTTGCTTGGCAAACCAGACTCCAAGTTATTTAATGGAAACTAATTTAATTAAATCCCTCAGTATTTGAAATCGATCATTTTGTGAGCATATCAGCTGCTAAAAGAGCTGCTTTTTTTTATTTATTCGTGGGACATGAGCATTGCTGGCTGGCCAGCATTTATTGCCCATCCCAAATTGCCCAACGGCAGCTGAAAGTCAATCACATTGCTGTGGCTCTGGAATTACCTGTAGGCCAGACTAGATAGGGATGGCAGATTTCCTTCCCTAAAGGACATTAGTGAACCAGATAGGTGTTACCGACAATCTACGATAGCTTCATGTTCAGCAGTGGATTCCAGGTTTTTTTATTGGATTCAAATTCCACTGTATGCCATGGCGGGATTTGAACTTGGGTTTTCAGAATATTATCGTAGAATAGAATCATCATACAATCCTTACAGTACAGAAGGAGGCCATTTGGCCCATTGTGTCTGTACTGACTACATTCCCACCCAGGCCCTATTCCTGTAACCCCACCTTTTTACTTTGCTAATCCCCCTGACACTATGGTCAACTTAGCACGGCCAATCAATCTAACCTGCACATCTTTGGCTTGTGGGAGGAAACCGGAGCACCCGGAGGAAACCTATGCAAACACAGGAAGAAAATGCAAACTCCACACAGACAGTGATCCGAGGCTGGAATTGAACCTGAGTCCTTGGAGCTGTGAGGCAACAGTGCTAACCACTGTGCCACTGTACTGCCCTGAGCTAGCTAAGTCTTCGCTTAAATAGTCTAGCGATAATACCACTAGGCCATCGCCTCCTCTCAGTGAATATTGAACTGATGCACTAAAAGCAGCAGAGGTGAGCGCAGCAGAGCAAAAAGCAGGCATCAGTCCATGCTGATACTTAACCTCAACAAGAAATGGTAGTCCTCATCACATGCGTTCATCTCATTGCCAAATATCTTTATTCCCTTTACCTTCAAACACATATTTACCTCTGTTCTTAAGTGTTGATGTGGGGGTTGAATTTCCTCACCTCACTGTGCCTGGCCCAAGAGGAGATGGGCTGGGAAAATCATGCACAAAGCTAAAGACCTGATTCATCCCCATTTGCAATCTTCGCTCCCCCTTTCGATTGTGCCCAGAAGGTGCACAAAGCTTATTAGCATGAGATTGACTGGATTTCTGTATCATTAGCTAGTTCAGCATGTGATTACCTCCCCTCCCGAAAGCTTCGCACTCTCCAGTGTGACGTCCCGCTGGCGCCAGTTAGTAGAAATCTTTAAAAGTGTGGCTCAGGCACAATAGTAGTGAAGGAGAGCTAGGAGGTGAGTACTGCTGAACAGTTCTGGGGTGTGAGGTGGGTCAGTTGCCACAGTGCAGGATGAGGTGGGGGGGGTTTGCATAGGTGTGGAGGATGGGGCTTGGATGTGTTGGGGGGTCATTGCTGGCTTGGGGCTTATGTTGCGTGCATTCCCTCTGGCTGCTGAATCACCCACTGCAGAGCTGCATATGAGGTTAAGTCCCAACCCCACTAATGTTGCATTGGTTGTCCTACCCCGTGTCTGCTGGATTGGACCTGTGGTTTATCAAAGACATTCCACCCCAGGCTCCGCTAACAGTAACAAGCACCAGATCTGGCAACTGTCACCCCAGTTCAGGGACCTTGGTATTAACACAGCTCCTCACACTGCATGGACTCTGCCATGCTACCTACGATGGCAATCTGTCACATGGAGATCAGGAGAGCCCTTTTCCACTTAACTGCATGCCAACCCTTGAAGCCAATGCAGTGGACATTCCGGTGGGTGTACACAGGTCTGTGCTTCATGGATTCCTCAATGAGGCACTTCCACACTCTTACACTCTGTGTGAGTGCTGTAGTGTAGAGCCCAGTCTGCTACAATGGCCTGTACTATTGGAAATCTGTACCGAGTGATTCTGGCCATCTGGAAGGGCAGACTCGTGCCAGCAATCACACCATTGCACTGGGGGGTGATGCAGAATTCTTCACACTGCACAATGTGAAAGGAGGGTATACAATCATGTGGGAGGATATTGGTGACCATGAGGGGGCATGGACACTGGTCTATGGTCAGGGTCAGAAGCTGGCCACCTATCAGCCTAAGGGGGAGGCCAGAGAAGAACAGAGATGGAGGGCCCAAATCTGCTGGACCTCCATGTCCTTCAATGGGCTGCCATATGCTGTGTGTCACGGCAGACTAAGTCTTAGCAGGAAGGCCATTTGGCACCGAGCCACATTCTCGTGGACCTGGCACCCTGTGGGGTAAGGAGGACATCTGCTCCCATTGGCTGTGAAGGTAACAGCCACCTTCAGCTTCGGTCTGGTCCTTCTAGGGCACACAAGTGCCCAGGCAGGCAATTACATGCCTAGCAGGATGCCCAAGCTTCAGGCTTTGCCACATCAACAGGATGCCCCATGTGCAGGGGGTTATAGGTGACATGCCCGTGGCCCTGCAGACACCATGGAATTAGGGGTGCCCTTTCTCAACAGGAAGGGATTCCATTCCCCCCGCTGAGGTCATGGCTGATGACACCAGTGCTCAGTCCCCAGACTGAGGCGGAGACCCCATTATAATGAGGCCCACGCTGCCATCCAGTCTGTCATCGAACAATGCATCAGGCTGTTGAAGATTGGTTCTGCACCCTGGATGGCTGTGGGGGTTCCCTTCATTACAGCATCCAGAGAGTTTCCTGCGTTGTTATACTATGTTGTACACTCTAAAATCTGTGTAGTAGCGGAGAGACATCCTGGAGGAGAAGGAGGAGCAGGCGAATGTCCCTGAGAAAGAAGACACATGGTTCAGTGCAAGGGAGGGACAAGTATCTGGCCAGATTGCAACTGACTTGAAAAGGTCATCTGGAGGAAGGTTTCATGGCTCTTAACTTCTGTGGCTCACGCCAACCTGATTGTCGCTCATGACTCTCTCAGCGACCTCTCCTGAGAGGTCTACATCTGGCGCTTCAAAGGGATTCAGGAGATATAGCTCAGGGACC
Organism: Sphyrna mokarran; assembly: GCA_024679065.1. Lineage (NCBI taxonomy): Eukaryota > Metazoa > Chordata > Chondrichthyes > Carcharhiniformes > Carcharhinidae > Sphyrna > Sphyrna mokarran. Next base: position 14,432,739 of record JAGIQG010000020.1, on the reverse strand, counting down.
CCACTGCCAATCTTCTCCTTTGATTATGTGCCATCTTCGGCTGTGGGGACAAAAGTGGGTGATTGAAAGCCTGATGACTGGAAGGCAGCAGAGTGTCGGGAATGGGAGGGTGGCAGGCGGTATAACTTGGCACCCCGGCCTGGCAAGCTGGGATTGTGATGGGGGATTGTCGGAGGGGTTCGAAGACGAGATTGAGGGGCTGAGTGCTATATGTGTAGGTCTCGGGGGTGGGTGGGGGGGTGTCTGGGGGAGGAGAAACGGGATGGGGTGGACATTCACATTCGGTGCCTGAATCGGATCATTCATTTCCTTGCAGCACTAGCTAAGCTCCCTTGTGTCAGTGTGCAGGCACTGACTGCCACAGCCCAGGACACATTGTTGTGTGCCAGCTCTTGTGTTATCTGCCCTCTCAGATACAGAGTGGCTCACCTCTCCTCCACGGTATCTAGAAGCTGTCTGAGCTCTCCCTTTGTAAACTGGTTCTGTGTGCTGCCATCTTGCTAGTGCGACTGGCTGTGGATGTACGGTCAATATTTAATTGCAGCTTCCTCTGCTTGACAGTGTACAGCTACGCCCACTGTGACGTGCCTGAGCCCTCCATGATGGTGCATTCCACCCGGAGACTCTTTCAGTGCACTACGTGCCAAAAGATCGTGATGCCAAGCGTGCCTGAGAGAACAGCATGGATCATACCATCATTCTCACAGTTTTCATACTTAGAAACCCTTTGGGAAAACTTCGCCTGTGATCTCTACTTCTCTGCTAACTAACATTTGACTGTCCTGTTGCATCTGATGATTATTAAAAATCCTCTGAGACGTTGATAAAGAAAATTAGGGAATTATTTTTTCTTTATGGGGGGATCACTAGAAGGATGAGCATCTGTTATTCATTCCTGATTGCCCTTGAACTGAGTGACTTACTTTGCCATTTCAGAGGACGGTTAAGATTAACCACACTGCTGTGGCTCTGGAATCACATGCAGGACAAGCAAGGTAAGGATGTCAGATTTCCTTCCTACTCAGGTGTTTCGTCCAATGTTGTCTACCTCACACGTTGCAGGAAAGGATGTCCTAAGGCATGGTACATTGACAAGACCATGCAGATGCTATATCAATGGATGAATGGACACCATGCAACAATCACCAAGCAGGAGTGTACTCTTCCGGTCAGGGAACACTTCAGAATCAAGAGCATTTAGCCTCCAATCTTTAGAAGGTGGCCTTCAAGACACAGGACAACGCAGAAACACCAAGCAGAAACTGATAGCCAAGTTCCACATACAAGGATGGCCTCAACTGGGGTCTTAGATTCATGTCACACCCTATCATTTGACCTGGGCTTGCAAGATCCTACTAACTGAAAGCTCATGATTCCATATAAACCTGTTGGACTTTAACCTGATGTTGTGAGACCTTTTCTTGTGCCCACCCTAGCCCAACCTGGTGTCTCCAAATCAAGGAATCCTTCCCTAGAGGGAAATTTGTGAACCAAATTTTTTATGAGAATTGATGACAGTTTTGTGTCTGTTCCTGATATGAGGCTGTGAGATGGTCAGGGTTAGTGGTCAAACCAGAGTTGACATCAAAAGTTAACAACAGGTTAGATGAGTGAATGAAGCAAAAAGGGGAATAGGGAGTTATAGGGAACATATCCCATTACGATTAACCTGCAACCTGGTTAGCTTGGGCTGAACAGAATTGTTTCTTTGTTATAATTTCCAGGAATATTCCTCTAAAATAATCATTCATCAGACTCCTTCTCATTTACAAAGAAAATGTTTATTGACCAAACAACACTTGTATTTCAAACCCCATGTATGCACAATACTTTGAGCCGTTTCAGGGCAACTGATGACAAATGAGTAAATGCAAGTCCCTCAGCCATATGCTTTCATAGAATCCCTACAGTACAGAAGGAGGCCATTTGGTCCATTGAGTCTGTACTGACTGCAATCCCACTCAGGTCCTATTCCCGTAGCCCTCATTTACCCTGCCAATCCCCCAGACATTAGGGTTAATTTAGCACGGCTAATGCTAATTTAACAGACAGATCTTTGGACAGTGGGAGGAAACCAGAGCACCTGGAGGAAACCCACACAGACACAGAGAGGACTTGCAAACTCCCCGCAGACAGTAACCTGAGGTTGGAATTGAACCTGGGTCCCTGGCGCTGTGAGGCAGCAATGCTAACCACTGTGCCATCGTGCTGTCAACTTGGAAATATGCTGCCATTCATTCGTAGGCATGAGGTCAAAGTCCTGGAATTCCCTCTTTGTCGACATTGCGGATCAACCCACGGCATATGGATTGCACTGATTCAAGAAGGCTATTATTGTCTTCTAGGGAATGTCGGCCCGCCAGTGACACCCATGTCCCACGAATGAATAAAAAAAATCCTCTTTCAGCAGGGAGCAGGGCCCATTCTTTATCGAGACACACTGATGTGTGTGGTACTGGGTGCCCTAAAAGAGGGGCCCTTTCCTTGTGGTCACATGCTAAAGCTGTCAGCATTGAGGAGTGGTGTGAATGAGCACAGTCATCTGTGGCAGGCAGTTCCAGGAGTTTTAACAGCAAACAGCCAGCAGCCATGGGAAGGGCACTGGCTGCAGTATTTAATATTAAAGTATGAAAGACAAAGACTGGAGTGGAATATTCGTGAAAGATCTGAGCCACTCGCGATAAATGTTGGTCACTTGAGTTACTGAGGATGGGGAGGGAGAGGCTTGTGAATCAAATACCTTCTCCCCGCTCTGGGTGACAGGGGCTGGTAAACAAGGATGACTGGAGTTGCTTTAAATAGGCAGGGCTGCTCTCCTCAGTTAGTCAGGGCATGGCTAAACTTGGTCAGCCCACGTAAGAGGGGCTGACTCTCCCGGGGGGGAGGAGGGAAGAGGGTGAAACTCAGATTCCTTTCAATTGCTCATAGCTCAGATTAAACAGATGACAACTGGCGGTCGCCTCACCTCCAGCCAAGTATAAAGGCCGAGGCACACAACTACAGGAGAGTGGGGGGGGGGAAATAATAAAGAAAGATAGAAAACAAGCAAGGAGGAAAGAGAAAACAAGAAGGATAGAGGGGAAAAAAGGAGTGAGAAAAAGAAAGCAAGAGGAAAGAGAAGGAGGAAAGGACAAAGAGAAGAGAGAAAGAAAGAAGGGAAGGAAAGAGAGAAAGAAAGAGAAGGAAAGCAGGGAAAGTTTGTGTGTGGATACTGAGTGGAAGATCCAGGATCGGGATGGCTGAGAGTCAGGTACCGTTTTCCTGCCAGATCCCAGGCAGGCACAGGGGCAACAGGGAACATTTCCGAGAGCCCGGCTTGTCCTCCCGCTTCCTGGACGATGACTTCGGCATGTCACCTTTCCCCGAGCACTTCACCGCCGACTGGCCGGACTGGGCGAGACCCAGACTGACCTCCACCTGGCCGGGACACCTCCGCTCCTCCTTCAACGGGGCAGCTCGGGAGGCTCCGGCCGCCTACAGCCCGGCGCCGCCCCACTACACAGCCCGCTACACCGGCTACCCCGAGAGCCGCAGCCCGCCCTCCATCCAGCCCGGGGAGCCCTGGAAAGTGTGTGTCAATGTGCAGAGCTACTCCCCCCAGGAACTCACCATCAAAACCAAGGATGGCTTCGTGGAGATATCAGGTAGGCTGGGGGAAGGGAAGGGGGAAAGTTGGCTTGGGGGGGGGGGGGGGGGGGAAAGTTGGCTTGGGGGGGGAGGGGGAGGAAAGTTGGCTTGGGGGGGGGGGGGGGAGGGGGAAGTTGGCTTGGGGGGGAGGGGGGAGAGGGAAGTTGGCTTGGGGGGAGGGGGAGGGGGGGGAGGGGATAGTTGGCTTGGGGGGGGAGGGGGAGTTGCTGGGAGGGAGGGGGGAGGGGGTAGTTTAGTGGCTTGGGGGGGGGGGAGGGGGGAAGTTGGCTTGGGGGAGGGGGAAGTTGGCTGGGGGGGAGGGGGGAGAGGGAAGTTGGCTTGGGGGGAGGGGGAGGGGGAAGTGGCTTGGAGGGGAGGGGGGAGAGGGAAGTGGCTTGGGGGAGGGGGAGAGGGGGAAGTTGGCTTGGGGGGGAGGGGGAAGTTGGCTTGGGGGGGAGGGGAGTTGGCTTGGGGGGAGGGGGAAGTTGGCTTGGGGGGGGAATGGCTGAGAGGAAAATTGGATTGGGGGAAATGGCTGGGGGGGTAATGGTGGGAAGAAGAAAATTGGCGGGGGGGGGAGAATGGCTGCGAGGAAAATTGGCTGGGGGACACTGCCCACCCCCCCCCCAAAAAAAAAAACAAGCGTATAGGTGGCTGAGTGAGGAGGAAGATTCACAAGAGAAGCAATGGTCAGGAGGAAGGCTGAGTGAGGAGAGGGGAGTCCACTCAGCCAGCCTAACTCAATCAGACAATGGGGCAAGAGGTATCCAAACATATGGAGGGAGTCCTCAACACCAATGAGTTCAGAGTGAAAGGCTTCACACTGAAATGTTCCATTTCCCTCCATGCAATAATGTTTCTCTTGCTGGCTATTGCCAACGTGTTGTCTATATATGTGTGTGTATATACAAAGCTGCAAACCTGCTGAATTTGCTCAAATTCAGTGGCCCCAAAATACAAATAATTGGATGTTGAGTTTGAATAAATTAAAGCCAGGACACTGGAGAGAAAAGAAACTAAATTAAATTAAAACTCTGACACTGCGGGTTATTCTATAATTAATCCAATGCCAGTAAAACTCAGGGGACGTGTAATGGATAATATTACCACAGATGTATGTCAAAAAGACTGACGTGCTGTAATAAATAGAAGTTTTTTTGTGCTCTAAAGGAGGGCTGGCTGATATTTTTCAAATTGAAATATTGGGTGGGTTATCAGAATGGAGATGCGGGATCTTGTTCCAGCGATATGTTGCGGGGGGTTGGAAGTGGCGCGGGGTGGGGGGGGGACGGCTGCTGGGGTGCAGGTACTGCAGGGTGAGGACAGGCTCAGAACTCCCTGAGAGACAGTACAATGATAAGTAGACTGTTGACCAAGCAACAGCAATACCCCCAGCGACTGTGAGCAAAGCACTGGGAGGAATGAGAAATAAACTTGGGCAGGTTGCTTTGTCAAACAAGTCACGATTAAGATTTGTGTAGTTTGTGTTCCTTTCCTGAATTTCCCTCCTTTGTGTTGTTCCAAGGAAAACACGAAGAAAAGCAAGAGGAAGGAGGAATAGTCTCCAAAAACTTCACCAAAAAGATCCAGTAAGTAGCAGGCACCATCCAAAAATGTAAAACGAACCCTTTAAGGGGAACAGCGAGGTGTTTATAACTTTGATTTTTTTTTTGTGTGTGTTTCAATGCGAAGCTTTAACTTTCCATGTCGCTTTCATGGTACAAACTGCGTAGGAAACGTCGTGAGGGTTTGGGAACTTGTGTGGGATTTCTTGCTTACTGAGGGAGCGCCTTATTTGGTGTTGGAGTCGCGGCTGATTCACGAGGTGGGGGAAAATTGCTGCAGGTTTTAAGGGCTGGAGCTGGAAGCCAAAAACTGGGGCCATCGGGCAAATTACTGCTCTCGCCCCACCGCCCCCCAATCCAGTTGACTGTCCTTTTAAAATACCACCGGCTCTCAGGCTGAGGGAACTGGTATATTGGCTGGAGTCACCCGAAAGGTCGCCTTTTAGCTCTTTACTGCTGACTCTGATACTCTTAATGTTTTCCACAGCCGTTTTGACACTCGGGGCAGTGTTGAATTTTGAGTGAGCTGGATACAGTTCCTCTATCCGCTATTTAAAATTGAAAATGTTCATTTTAAAGGCACTGTTTGAACAACAGAGAAAGTTCATGTGAAATTTAATAACCGAAGTATAGTTGCTAGTGCACGATAAAGCTGTCAAGTCAAAAGTGTTTAGAAAGTGAAATAAGACATAGGCAAATGATAGAAACACCCAGCAAGTCTGGCAGCATCGTGAAAAGTAATAAATGGACCTCTGGTCAGAATATTCTGATGAAAATTTTCAATCCCTGCGTACTTTTCAAAACAATATCATTAAGTGTATAATGCTTCTCTCTATCCTTGCTGCCAAAATATATTACTTCACACTTCTCTATATTAAATTTCATCTGCTACTTGTTGGCTCATTCTGTCAGCCTACTTATATGCCCTGTTGAAGTGTATTGGTATCATCCTCATAGCTTGCCACAACTCCCAAGTTTGGTTACATATGCCGATTTTGAATTTATGATGTATCCCAATGTCTATATTGTATATGAAGTGTGTGTATGTATATATATATTTTTTTTTTTCATAGCTACACATTTATATATTATATCATAAACTTTATATATAATATATATATATAAACCTCCATCTGAAAAATAATTTTTCACTACTACACTCAATTTTCTGTCTTTAAGCATTTTTTTTAAAATCCAAGCTGACAGTAGCTCTCCCATTTATTCCATGAGTCTCAAATTTATTCACCAACTTTTTATTTGTGATAATAGCCGGAATTTTATCAGCCCACCAGCCCACTGATGGAATTGGAGTGGGCAAGGCGAAGCATAGGAAAGTTCATTGATGGGATTTTAGGAACCTGGCTTTGGTTCCTTTGCCTTTCCCTCTTGTAAGCCTGACCTTTATGTGAAACATCGGAAAAAAAAATCACCCATTGTTCCATTACAGTTTGCATTGTCAGATTTAGGTTCACCTTTATCCTGCTAGATCTGATCTCATTGAATTTAGCCCTCTTCCAATTTAGACATTCAACTTTAGATTGTTTATGGTCTTCTCAATTATTAATCTAAACTTTACAATATGGTGATCACTCTTACTCAAGTGCTCCCCCACAGTCACTTGGTCCAATGACCCTTCTCATTCCCGAGCAACAGATTTTACAATATCTTCTTCCTTGTTGGATCAAGAACATACTATCATAGAAACCCTACAGTACAGAATGAGCCCTTCACCCCATCGAGTCTGCACCGACCATAATCCCACCCAGGCCCTACCCCCCAATCCGTACATATTTTACCCACTAATCCTCTTTAACATATGCATCTACAGTCAATTTTCCATGGCCAATCAACTTAACCCATACATCTTTGGACTGTGGGAGGAAACCGGAACACTTGGAGGAAACGCATGCAGACATGAGGAGAATGTGTAAACGCCACATAGACAGTGACCCAAGCTGGGAATCGAACCTAGGTCCCTGGAGCTGTGAAGCAGCAGTGCTAACCACTGTGCTATCATGCTGCCCTACTTAAGGAATTTCTCCTTAACGCATTTCAGATTATTTTGTTCAAACTTTGTCTCAGCAATACTTCAGTGATTAATGTCCCTGGGCAGAATTTTTCCAATCTGCCTGCGGAGCAAAAAGTTGGAAACCCGCCAACATAAAATTACATTGCAATTTTCCCAATGGCAGGTTAATGGTGGGTCACTCCTCCCGCTGACAGGTGATACAAATGCCATTTGCATTTCATGGATACTCATTCAAGCAACTGCCTATCAGTGTTCTGTCAGGCCTTCCAATTTTGCATCATGTCAGCAGGAGGTCAGAATGACATCAAACCCGATGTCTTGAGCATTTTAAAACCATGTTTCCGTTTTGCCAATAAATCATATTCCCACACAATTTGTAACTTCTCACTGACCTTATTTACCACACTTTTTGTGTTTACATTCTAAACCTGCATTTGTATTCCTTGTAATCTTTCTTAGTTTGCTCCTGTTAAATATGCTGCTATTCCCTTCTCTATTATATTTTGATTCAGGTCTTTATGCACTGTATTCCTCTTCTCTACTTCTATATGGTGGTGCCTACCCACTGCCAAGTTAGTTTAAACCCTTCCTAACCACATAAATGAATCTCCCCTCAAGGACATTGATCCCAGTGGAGATGCAGTCCATCCCCTTGGAGTAGGTGCCTTCTCTCCCAGAATTGGCCCCAGTGTTCCCAATATTTGAAGTCCTCCCTCCTGCTGCAAACCTCAAACAACACATGGATCCTCCCAATCTTCACTCCTGCTGGTGTGTGGTGAATATCAAAGATAGTATCAGATTGAAAGAAGAAGTGCAGAGTTCCGCAAAGATTAGCGGCAGTTCAGATCGCTGGATGATCATAGAGAAACACAGCAACGAGCAATGAAAAATAGTGTGTGGTAGTAAACCTTTGGGATCCAGTTTTTTGATTCCTACCACTGTTGATTGTTGAGTCAATTCTTGATGTCCTTGACCTATTACTTGAGGTAAAGTCAATAGGAGGATAGTTGTTCAATCCAGAGACTATAAATGTGAGCTGTTGACTGGGGAGCTTATTGAAAATTTAATGTTCTACTGTGTTAAGTGTCAGTTGGTTATCGATGTCTACACTTCACAACCAACAGCCTGGGACAGACATTTCGTGAAAGCAGCTTTTGTGGAGCACTTTCTTGTACTTGTCTGTTAAAGCTGCAGTGCTCCCTAGTTTATATAGGAGAGTATAGAAGAAGAAATATCCATTCAGTGTGTGAGAGTTCATTCCTTCCACACACCATGCAGAATCTATTCTGGAATGGAACCAACCTCAAATCTTTAATCTCTTCAGAAATCATAGCATCCCAACAGTACAGAAGACGGTCCTTCAGGCCACTGAGTCAGTAATCCCACCCAGGCCCTATTCCCGCAAGATCACACATTTACCCTGCTAATTCCCCTGATATGAGAGTCAATTTAGCATGGCCAGTGAACCTAACCTGCACATCTTTGGATTGTGGGAGGAAACCGGAACACCAGGAGGAAACTCACACAGACACAGGGAGAACATGCAGACTCCGCACAGACAGTGACCTAAGACTGGAATTGAACCAGAGTCCCTGGAGCTGTGAGGTAACGGTGCTAACCACTGTGCCACCATGCTGCCCATGGGCATCATAGTAAGGGCATCATGGGCAGCAGAATGGTTCTGCACAGTTGTTGGCTAACCACTGGAAAGATTTCATGGAAAGACAGAGGCTGAGGGGAGACTTGATTGAGGTCTACAAAATTACAATAGGGTGGATGATCAGAGGCTGGGTGGAAGCCTCCCAGGGTGATGAGTCAATTACACTGGGGCACAAGTTCAAGGTGAGATGGGGAAAGTTTGAGAGAGATCTGCAAGGGGGGATCTTTTTCATATAGAGAATGGTGGGTGTCAGGAACATGCTGCCAAAGGTGGTGATGGGAAGTAGGCACATCAACATTTAAGAGGCATCAGGATGGATACATGAATAGGGAAGAAATAGAGGGATGTGGACCACATAAGGGCAGGAGGTTGTTTTTGTACTTTAGTCAGGGCATCATGATCGGTACATGCTTAGAGGGCCAAAAGGCCTGTTCCTGGGTTGTACTTGTTTTTTGTTCTAACCATCAAAGATCATCAAGCAAAGATCTAACCTAGTGACCTGGTCCTACATGCCTCAAGCACTTACATCCATTCCACATATCCCTGATATAACAGTCCCATGCTTCCAGAGACTCAGAAGCTAGCAAAATTAAAGATGGCATCAAATTGAAGGAAAAAGTGCACAGTTCCATTTAGTGGCAAGTCAAAAGATTGGACAGATTATATTAAAAAAAGGCAAAGAATGATGAAAAATTAAAAAGAAGGGAAAATTAGTGTGTGAGAGAAACCAGCCAGAAATATGAAAACAGAATTGTTGCTTCCACAGGTAAAAAGGGAAAGAGTAACTTTGCACCTGTCTTTTAATGTGGAAGAGAGAAGAAGCAGGGCAGAAATAATTGTGAATCAAGTGGTGAAAAGGTTGAAGTAATTATAACAACCAAGGAACGGGTACTGAGAAAATTATTAGAACTATAAGCTGACGAACCCCTAGATTCTGATGGACTTCACCCTAAGGTCTTAAAAGCTGAATCCCTTAATCCAAGTTATTGAAATAGATTATAACTAGTTAAAACTCCAGCAACCAATCCGTGAAGTGCTCCACTATTTGTATCTTGCCAACCCGAGAAAGACCGATTCATCCCCATTCAAATCCCAATGGACTTCATCCTGGGGCCTTAAAAGCTGAGATATTAGATGCATTGGTTTTACTTTTCCCAAATTTACTAGATTCTAAAAGGTCCCATCCAATTGGAATTAGTGAATATAACTCTCCTATTCAAGAATGATTGGGAAAAGAAAGCAGGAAATTACAACTTGCCAAACGTCAAATCGACAAACCACTGGAATCTGTTATTAAGGAAGTTACAGGGCACTTAGAAAACCTCAGTGCAATTAGGCAGAGACTGCATGTTTTTTATTTTTGAAAGGGAAATCACCGTTTGACTAATTTATTAGACTTCTTTGTGGAAGGAACAAGTAACGTGGATAAAGGGAGATCTGTAGATGTGGTGTATTTAGATTTCCAGAAGACATACATAAAATAAGAGCTCCTGGTGTAGGGGGTAATATTTTAGCATAGATAAAATATTGGTTAACTAACAGGAAACAAAGAGTATGTATAAATGGGTCGTGTTCAGGTCAGCAGGATGTAACTATTAGCGTGGCAAAGGAATTGGTGCTTAACAACTTACAATCTATTCCAATGACTTGGATTAAGGATCAGAATGCATAGCTTCTAAATTTGCTGATGACAAAAGTAGCTAAGAGAATAAGTTATGATGAGGGCATAAGGTGCAGAATTTTTCAGCCACATACCCCAAAACCAAAAAATCCCGCTCGAGGGCAATGGATCTTTCAATGTTTGCCCTGCGCCTGCTGTGGTCCTGTGACTAGGGGAATAGAAAAATTCACCTCAAGGATCCTGCAAAAGAATTTTGATAGATTAAGTGAGTGGGCAAGAATTTGTCAAATAGAGTGTAACGTGGGAAAACATGAAAATGTCCACTTTGGTAGGAAGCACAGAAAAGTAGTATTAAATTTAAATGTAGAGAGGGTGCAAAGTGCTGTGATAGAGAGGCATCTGAGTGTCGTGGTCCATGAATCACAAAAGGTTAGTATGCAGATACAGCAAGACCTTCCTGACCACCTTGTCCATCGGAGTTGCCACCTTCCGGGAACTGTGGATCTGCACGTCTAGAACACTCTGAATGCTAATATTTGTAAGAGCTCTACCATTTTCTGAATAATTTCCTTCTGCAGTAGACCTTCCAAATCATATCAGCTCATATTTGTCCGGGTTAAATTCCATCTGTCATCTTTTGGCCCAGGTCTCCAACCGATTTATAGCCTGCTGTATCCTTTGACAATTCTTCTCACTATCTGCTAGTCCCCTAGTTTTTTAATCAAATGCAAATTTACTAATCAGCCACCTACATTTTCCTCCAAATCATTTTTGTGTGTGTGTGTGTGTGTGTGTGTGTGTGTGTGTGTGTGGTTCCACACACACAACAGAGGTTCCACACTGATCTTTGTGAAACACAGCTTGTCACAGACCTACAGTTAGAAAAGCACCTTTCCACTGCAATTCTCCATTTTCTATGCTCAAGCCAGTTTTGTATCCAATTTACCAGCTCAGCTTGGATGCCATATGACTGCACCTTCTGTATCAGCCTGACATGAGAAACCTTATCAAAGGCTTTACTAAAATCTATGTATACAACATCCACTGCCTTGCCCTGGTCATTTTTTTTTCTTGTCACTTTCTTAAAGAACTTAATCAGCTTTGTGAGACATGACCTGCCCTCCACAATTCTCTTCCAGATCTGAGCACATCCTGTACCTAAGAATCTTCTCCAACAATTTCCCCACTGCTGATGTAAGGCTCACAGGCCTGTAATTTCCCAGAATGCCTCTTTTGCCCTCCTTAAACAGAGGAACAATGTTAGCTACTCTCTAATCCTCTGGTACCTTATCCGTGGCTAAAGAGAATACAAAGATTTTGGCCACGGTCTTAGCAATTTCTTCCCTTGCCTCTTTCAGCATTCTGAGATAGGCCCTGGGGACTGATCTACCTTAATGTTTTTGAAAAACTCCAATACCCCCTCCCTTTTTATCACAACACGTCCTAGAATGTCAACATCCTCCTTTCTACACTCACTGTCCACCACATTATTTTCCTTTGTGAATACAAAGTACTTGTTAAGGACCTCACTTACCTCATCTGGCTTCACATACAAATTCCCTCCACTGTTCTTGAGTGGATCTACCCTTTCCTTCACTACTTTCTTCCTCCTTATATACACATTAAAAGCCTTGGGATTCTCTGTAATCCTGCCTGCCAATTTCATGGCCCCTATTTGTCCACCTTAGTCCCTGTTTAAGGTCTTTCCCCTTTGCTAGCACGAGGGGACACAGCTTTAAATTAAGGGGTATGAGTTATAGGACGGATATCAGAGGTAGGTTCTTTACTCAAAGAGTGATTAGGGAGTGGAATGCCCTGCCTGCAGCTGTTGTAGATGCGCCAAGTTTGGTGGCGTTTAAGAGGTTAGTTGATAAGTATATGGATGAGAAGGGAATGGTTTAGTTAGGAGGGGCATTGCTTTTTATTTTGGTCGGCACAACATCGAAGGCCGAAGGGCCTGTTCTGTGCTGTATTGTTCTATGTTCTATGTTCTATGTTCTATGTTCTATATCTTTGTGTGCCTCAAGAGCCTTATCCATTTTCAATTTCCTGAAATTTATATATGCCTCTTTCTTCTTTTTCACTAAGCTCACAATCTCTCTAGTCACCAAGGGTTCCTGAATCTTGCCATCTTTATCCATCATTTTTACAGGGAAATACTTGTCCTGAATTGTTAACAACTGACTTTTAAAGGACTCTACATATTGGATTTGGATTTACCCTCAAACAGCCACCGCCAGTCTACATTCTCTATCCCCTGCCTAATACTGTCATAGTTAACCTTCCTCCAGTTTAGTACTTTCACTCTGGGACTACTATCCTTTTCTACAAGTAACTTGAACTTTGTAGAATTATGATCACTGTTCCCAAAATGGTCCCTCACGGAGACATCAATCACTTGCCCGGGCTCATATTCAAGAACCAGGTGTAAGATAGCCCCTTCCTAAGTTGGACTATCTACATATTGCCTCATGACACATTCTTGGACACACTGAACAAATGCTGCTCCGTTCAAACCCCTGGCATTAAAGAGACCCCAGTCTATGTTGGGATAGTTAAAAGCGCCCATCACAACAACTGTATTGTTTTTACATCTTCCCATAAGGTCACAGGAATGCACAGATCTCCATAAAAGACACTTAGGTTGTTTTAAACACAGCTGAGTGAGAACAACTTTTGGTGTTCCACTTAGTATATTCTTTCACAGAATTTATTAATTCATTAATGTTCCCGTCATGAGGCTGCTCGGCAGGACTGAGATTCAATAAGCAAATAAGAATTTAGCTGGCTCAGCAATAGTAAGAGGAATGTTCCTCAGTTTTATTCTGGGTCACTTGTCTCCCACCAATCATTGATTGAGAATAGTGCTTCCTGTTATCATATATTATTAAATTTGATTATCACAAGTACAGTGTAGCTTAATGGTGTTCAAAAGGATTTGGATCACAGTCTAACAGATGGCAGATAAAAGTCAATGTAGGGACAAGTGTGGGATGTTTTGAAGCACGTACAACAAGAAGGGTTGTATTAACAAAAGTTGAATGGCTTTGGATGTGATTCTGAGCATCACTCCAAGGGTGGAATTCTATGGCATTTCTGTCCGAGGTTTGTATGACCCTGCCCAATGGAGAATGCTGTTCTCCGAGCCTCACCCATCCCAATTCCAGCCCAAGTGTCCAATGAATGTGAAGCTTTTATCCTTGAAGTTAATCAGGTGCTAATTTTAAAAGAAAAGAAATTTACATGTTTGTAGCCCCTTTTAGGACTTTAACATGTATCAAAGTGCTGTCCAGTCAATGCAGTACTTTTTAACATTCTAGATTTAAAGTTTATGTACTAATGTGACAAGTCGGCTTATGTTAACACTGCAGTGAAGTTATATTGAAAATTCTCTAGTTGCCACCCTGTGGTGCCTGATTGGGCACACTGAGGGAGAATTTAGCATGGCCAATGCAGCTGACCAGCACATCTTTCAGATTGTGGGAGAAAACCAGAGCACTGGAGGTAACACATGGAGACACAGGGAGAACTTGCAGATTCCGCATTGGTAGTGACCCAAACTGGGAATGGAACCATTGTGCCACCATGCTGTCCACCCAGTCACTGTTGTGGGAAATGCCTTATCTAAGAAACTCCAATTCACAAACAACAATTTGATAATGACCAGATAATGATTTTTTATGGCACTAATTTAAATGATAAATATTGGCCAGGACCCCTTGCTCTTTTTTTTGGAATATTGTCTTTGATGTCCAGCTGAGAGGTCAGACGGGGCCGTGATCACATGTCTCGTCTGAAAAACTGGATCTTTTGTGGAACTGCCAACAGTTAGATGATTAGCACATTGTCGGTACTCATTGGGTTGTTACAAATAAGAGGACTCACTTGCTTCCCCTGCTTGCATCAAATTATTGATTAATTTTATTGGTTAATAGATACCTACTCTGGAATTATTTACAAAGAATGGCCTGGGAATTTTAGCAAGTTCTCACTGTATTCCACAGCAACTTTTCCTGACTCTCAAAAGTCAGAAAGCAAATAAATTCCAGTGCAGCATTCTCTCAGCCCTGCCCTGGAATATCAGCCTTGACTTGGAGAGTACTACCATCTGAGCCACAAGTGACACTTTAGCACAGTTTACACCATTCTGGGCACCGAACTCTCAAAATAAATTAGAATCTGTTCATAGGATGATCCTGAATTGGAGGCCTCATAATTTGAGTTGCTTTGTTGCAGTACACAGTCTCTGAATATTGACATACTCAATTGGTAAGAGTATTTCATATCATACAGAATCATAGAATCTGTAGTGCAGAAAGAGACCATTTGGCCCATCAAGCCTACACTGACAACAATCCCACCCAGGTCCCATCCCTGTAAACTCTCATATTTATAGTCCTAATTCCCCCTGATATAAAGGAGCAATTTACCATGACCAATCAACCTAGCCCACACATCTTTGGACTGTGGGAGGAAACCAGAGCACTTGGAGGAAACCCACGCAGACATGGGGAGAATATGCAGACTCCATACAGATAGTGACTCCCCCCACCGGCACCTGTGCTAACCACTGTGTCACCATGCTACCCATTGATCTGGGAATTTCAAAATAACTTACAGCTCAGAAAAACAGAATCTTTTCTGGAACTGCCAACAGTTAGATGATTAGCACATTGTTGGTGCTCATTGGGTTGTTACAGCTAAGAGAATTCACTTGTTTGCCCTGCTTGCATCAATTTATTGATTAATTTTATTCATTAATAGATACCTATTCTGGGATTATTTACAAAGAATGGCCTGGAAATTTTAGCGAGTTCTCGCTGTATTCCGCAGTAACTCCTCGGGGAGACCTTCTGCCGACTACTCTCTAAAGTCAGAAAACAAACAGACTCCGGAATAATTGGGCCAATGTGTTTGTGATTTTGGCAGAAAAAAGTATCAGTTTACTTTTAACTTTGAGGAAACCATTAAGTTTATAGTTACATTGTCACTTTGATATGCTTCAATTTGAAAGTCAGTGCCATTCTATTTACATTCCAGGTCAATTATCTTTTATTGGAATTGCTTTGATGAAAGATCATCTGCCTGAAATATTAACCTTGTTTCTCTCTCCACTGATGCTGCCCAACCTGATAAATGTTTCCAGCATTTTCTGTTTTCTTCCAAATTTCCAGCATCTTCATTTCAAATTACAGTTGATCATTCAATGTTCTCTCAGCGATGGCTGCTGTCACATGACTAATTCACTATGGAGCCTTGTCCATCCATATCTGAACATTATTAAAGATATTTTTTCACAAGTAGTACAGATTGTAAGCTTACAGATGGGCAGCATGGTGGCAGAGTGGTTAGCGCTGCTACCTCACAGTGCTAGGGATCTGGGTTTGATTCCAGCCTCGCATGACTGTCTACATGGACTTTGCATGTTTCCCCTGTATCTGCATGGATTTCCTCTGGTTTTCTCCCACAGTCCAAAGATGTGCAGATTAGGTGGATTGGCTAAGTTAAATTGCTCCTTAGCGCCCCAAAATATATAGATGAGACAGATTAGCCATGGTAAATGTGTGCGATTACATGGTTAGAGGAGTATAGGCTTGTGTCATTGTGTCGGTGAGTCAATGTTGACTCGATGGGTTGAATGGTCTGTTCTGCACATTGTAGAGATTCTATGAATCTGCTATCTCTTAATGCTGATGCTATTTTATGTGGCTTTGTGTATAATACAATTTAAACACAACAAAATTATACCACAAAAGCATTAAACATGAGTGCTGAACCTACAAATGGGTCAGAATTGCAGGATTTGATGTGAATGCATCGCTCAATATTGTGTCGCTCTGTGTTTCCCCAGGCTGCCTATTGAAGTTGACCCTGTGACAGTTTTTGCGTCTTTGTCCCCTGAAGGAGTCTTAATCATCGAAGCTCCCCCTGCAAGACCACCTTGCTATTTCTACGGGGATGACAGCATGAGCATTGATGCAGAAGAAAATGGATTGAGAGGCCAAGAACAGACTGTTTCTTAATCTTAACCGACTATGAAATCACCTGTCAAAATCTGACAAAAACAACGCAAGGTTATTGCCTCTAGAAGAGTCAACAAAGACTGTATATAAATCATTGTTTGTTTACTTTGATACTTCTAGATAGTCTTACTGAAGATATTGATCTGTTTTTGGTCTATTTTGTATATGAGAAGAAGGCTGTATATTGATTGTAGGGTTTTTTTGCACAATAGCATATATTTTATATGCTAGATGTAGCAGAGTGGTTCAATATTGATGATCCTGTAAAGTGCCTTTAAATGTTGATTTTGAATAAAATCTATGTTGGAAATCATTGTATTTATTTTTCTTTGTGATAACACACGGTGAATCCTGTGCACGTGTGAATATGAAGCAAGGGGAAGATGTGGTGCACTGAATTGAACTCATTATGGATTCTTACACATCTGTTGAAATGAAAATCTCCACTGTTTGTGACTGTAAAGGTCCAATGTGACAGAAGTTTGGACAGTTTGGGAAGCATGGTGGCACAGCGGGAAGCACTACTGCCTTTATAGTGCCAGGGATCTGGATTTGAGTCCTGGCTTCGGTTACTGTCTATATGGAATCTACATATTTTCCCTGTATCATGTGGGTTTCCTCTGGGGGCTCTGGTTTCCCCTCTCAGTCTGAAAGATGTGCTAGTTAGTTGCATTAGCCATGCTAAATTCTCCCTGAACAGGCGTCAGAGTGTGATGACTAGGGGCTTTTCACAGTAACTTCATTGCAGTGTTAATGTAAGCCTACTTGTGACACAAATTTAAAAAAAAGTAAGTTTGAATACAGATCTTAGTTAGCAGGGTCTCGGAGATCAAAACCACACTTGAGGCAACACTAAATGCTCTGACGGTTTTCTTTAAATATTGCAAGATGCAGTTGTGATTGCTCTCGAGTTGAGGGACATTTATATTGAGCCTTTAGCACAAGCAAACCTAAAAGTTCTTCACAGAGCCATAATCATGTACAAGTATTCAGTAAGCCAAGAAGAGAGGAATGGTCAACACATTTTTCAGAGGTAGATTTTAAGGGGAATCTTTTTTTACTCTTCCATGTGATGTAGCAAGACAAGCATTTGTTGCCCATCCCTAATTGCCCTTGAATTGTGTGGCTTGCAAGGCCATTTCAGAGGCAAGTTAAGAGTCACGCACATTATTGTGGGTCTGGAGTCACATGGAGGCCAGACCAGGAAAGGATGGCAGAGTGAAGTAGAAAGTTTAAAGAGAGAAGTCTAAACTGCAGGGTCTAGGCAGATAAAGGCTTAATCTAAATATTTTCAATTGTAATTATTACTATACTTGATTTTGTGCTCTGAAGACTATCACTTTTCCAACCCCTAACCAACTCCATTAGTCAGTGCTTTGGTGGCTCAATTTTGTAGGCCAATAGTTTTGTATTCCTGCTTATGCCTTAAAACAAAAGAGGAAGTTAAAGATCGAGACAGAGGTCAATAATCTGCTCGTTGGTCACAAGGTGAAATAATCCATGAGCAACATCCCTTCAGAGATTCACTCATGGGCAACCAAAGGATTATCATAAGTTTGAAGGTGAGAAAGTAGTTTGATGCGATTGACATGCAGCATCAGAAAAGTATTGTTTTATAGGGCAAATGGCCATTTTTTATTCCTAAAAGATCCTGTTTCCAGAGAGAATCAGATATTTACAACATACGCATTAAAAGCAGGACATTTGGCCCCTTGAGCATGCTCCGCTTTTCAATGGCTGATCAGCTTGTAGCTTCAACCCCATATTCCTGCCTACTCCCTGATAACCATTCACCTCTTTGCCAGTCAAGAATCTACCTCACTCTGCATTGCAAACATTCGAAGACTCTGATTCCACTGCCTTTTGAGGAAGAGTTTCGCAGAGACTCTCAGCCCTCTATTTTAAATGAGTTTAAATGATTTTAAATGAAACAAATGCAAAATGTTTGTTTAATTCATCCACTGTGACCTTCTCAATTATCAATTACCAAGACACACTTTCCCTGGGCCCAATGCTCACTTTGTAAATTCTTATTTAAATGTCTATAGAAATTCTTAGTTGGCATGGTGATTAGCATGGATGCCTCACTGCACTAGGGACCTGATCTGATTCCCGACTGGGGTCACTGTGCTGAATCTACACTTTCTCCTCATGCATGCGTGGGTTTTCTCTGGGTGCTCTGATTTCCTCCCACAGTTTGAAAGACTGATGGTTAGGTACACTGGCCATGCTAAATTCTCCATTAAAGTACCCGAACAGGTGCCAGAGTATGGCGACTAGGGGAATTTCACAGTAACTTCATTGCAGAGATAATGTAAGCCTACTTGAGACTAATAAATGACTAAATCAACTTCAGAACTTTAAACTTTAAAACACTAGCTACGTTTTTCTCATACTCTAATTCTCCTTCCTTATCAATCTTTTTGTCATTCTTTGAAGCTATTTATATTCTTTCCAATCCTCTAACCTGCTACTGGGTCTTTATGCAAATATATATATATGTATATTTTCTTTAATTAATACTGGTTTTAATATTTTTAGTTAACCACAGATGAAGGGCCCTTCCCTTGGAATTTTCCTTTCTCATTGAAATGTATCCATTCTGTATATTCTAAAACATCCTTTTAAATGTTTGTCACTGAACATCTGTTGACCTATCACTTAAGCACATTCGCCTGTTTACTTTCGCTAGCTCTGCATTTATGCCCCTACAGTTACCCTTATTTAAGTTTAAAATACCAATCTGAGACACATTCTTCCCTCCATCAAACTGAGCATAAGTATGATCGTACTCTCAAACGATGTCTTCACTATGAAGGTATCAATTAATCCTATCGCAATACCAGGTTTAGAATAGCCTGCCCTCTACTTCGTTCCAGAACATGCTGTTCTAAGAAACTATCCTGAAAACATTCTCTGAACTTCTCATCTACATTAGCTTTGCCTATCTGATTTTTCCAATTTATATGCAGATTAAAATACTCTATGCCTATTTCAGTACCTTTCTGACAAGCTGCCATTATCTCTTTTATACTCTAGCCTACTATGTGGTTACAATTAATAGACCTTCGCACCACTCCCACAAGTGACTTCTTGCCTTTATCACTTCTCATCTCAACCCAAACTGTCCCTACATCCTAGTTTGCTGAATTGAAATCATCCCTCTAACATTCTAATACCATCATTAATTAACAGAACCATCCCTCCACCTTTTTCTAACTTGCAAACATTCCTAAAAGTCACATACTTTTCAATACTCAGGTCCCATTCTACATCACCCTGCACCCATGTCTTTGTAAATGATATCAGGTCATAGTTATTATTTTCTATTTGTGCTATCAGTTCATTTGTTTTGTTTCAAATGTTACAAACAATCAGATACAGAGCTTTTAGTTTTATCATTTATTATTTTTGTAACCTCAGCCTTATCTGTTACTTTGCTCTTAGATTTATGCTCTCTGTCCTTTCTTGTCATGGTCTGTTTATCATTTCCCATATTAATACTTTTCTTTCTTGCCTTGCCTCTACTCTTTGGTATATCACATCTTTCTAAATTTGATCCCTTGCCCCCACTTTTCAATTTAAAACTCTACTTCCTTAGCTGTGTGACTAGCTAGAATATCACTCCAGCAAGGTTCAGGTGTAGACCATCTCAACAGTATAGGTCCCATGGTCCCCAGTACTGCTGGTTGGACCTGAACTCACTTCTGCCTTTTTGATTTGCTTTTTGTTGAGTTGTGGGTATTACATGGATTATTAGTCATTGTTAGCTGCCTTGGAGCAATAGGGAACAAATTTTATTGACCCACCCGCAACTGGAACTGAAGTGGGCGAGGGGTGGAACATGGAAAGGTTTGTTGACTTTGGGTGGGATTTTCTGGTTTCAGGGAGTCAACCATGTTGCTAGAGAGTGGACTAACTTCTTCATTGGTGAGTTAGTGGGGACAGAATTTTCCTAAACCACCCACCATGGGAATCATAGCGGGCTGGACAGAATCATGCAAAGACCTATTGACCTTGGGTGAGATTTTCCAGTCTTGGGGCGAGCATGGCTGGAAAATCCCACTCTGGATTTTTAGTGTCAATTTAAAAACTTTCACGGTCACTTTCTAATACTAACTCACAAATGAAATATTTATCAAATTTGATTTAACAATTTACCATTAACGATAGGTCAACTCACAATCTCTGAGTTGCAAATCAAATATCACATCAAAGACTTTAAAAAGTGCTATTAGTCACATATAACAGCACTTGAATAGTAAATTACTTGACCACTGTTCTAATGAAGGTTTTAACCTATTTTGGCTAAAGCCTTGCCATGAGGCACACAGGACTATTTACTGTGAGCATGTTGACATTTTTATTCCCAATATCTCACAGCATTATTCTAGTTAACTTCTTTGAAACATTTAAAGTGAAGCTCAGTCCAGGGTATGGAATTCAGTGCCATATGGAATAATTGAGAGGAATAGCACAGGAGCATTCAATGAGAAGCTATATAAGATAGGAGAGAGAAAGAAATAGAAGGATATTTTGAAGTGCTTAGATGAAGGTGAGTGGGAGGACTCTCTCTTGTGTGAAGTATAAAATACTGGCACAATCTTTTTTTTATTCATTTGTGTGAAATAGCATCGCTGAATGGCCAGCATTTATTACCTATGTCTAGTTGTCTGAAGATATTTGCTTTGGCAATGGAGTTATATGTAGGTCAGACCAGGAAAGGACAGCAGATTTCCTTCCCTGAGGCACATTAGTGAACCAGATGGGTTTTTCCCACAATTGACAACAATTTCATGGTCATCAGTAAATTTCTAATTCCAAATACCTCTTTTTAATTTGAATTCCACCACCTACCGTGCTGGAATTCGAACCTGTATCCCCAGAATATTATCTGAGCTTCTGGATTAATAGTCTAGCAATAATACCACTAGGCCACTTCTCCTGAATCTACGTCCTATGCCAATGCTGTAAATAAATGCTTTGTAATTTTGTAAAATCCTATACTGACAATAAGAAAAATATCACTGAAGAAGGAGGGGAAAAAACGCCAGTCACAAATTCCCATCTGATTATGATCTACTGATTCTTTTTCTGGGAAAGCATATGCTTGCAGGCACTGGGTGAGGACTGGATTGAGCTTGCCCATAACACTTCCATGCTCGGAAGGCCTGCCAACAGCCACTGTGATCTATGAAAGGAACGAGGTGACATTGATGAGGTAGCGCAATGCTACTGGCGCCCTTGAAAACACATGAGATGAAGGATAGAAAAACACACACACTGCATTTGAAGGCTGGGATGTACAAAGCAGCTTGGATCTGGTCACAGAGCTTTCTCTTTAGAGAGAACACTGGCGAAAGATTGTTTTCAAACCCACGGTGTAAAAGGTCAGTCTGACAGCTGGGGACTTTGTGCCCAGTAAACAAAGATGAGTGACAGCCAGGGTAAGAGTGCATTCTACGCATTGCTGAATACTTAACAAAACCAAGACAAGGAGAAAGTTAAATAAGGGGGAATGGATTTCTGACAGGAATATAAAGCATTGACCTAATCGAAGCATGTAAGCTCTGCAGTCTCAAAAAAGGAGACGGTTAAAAGGGCAACTTCACTGAACGCCTGAAATGCTAAGCAGTATAGATAAGGCAACCTCTAGAATATTTCTTCAAAGTGATCTGGGAGAGTAAGGTCTGAGAGTGTGGCCTGAGGCAATGTACTTAAATAATGGAAAGCAAGTTTAAGTTGGCTATCAGCAAGAAAGTCTTTATTCAATAAATAATAATGATAAATGTTTTGAATATTCTGCCAAGCTGGGAAAGATGCAAAAGAGCACTTGGGGCATTAAAAATGCAGATGAATGTTAAAGTGGGAAAGCTGGATTATTGGACAAGCCTTAATGGGGCAAATGGCAAGTCTGTGCCCTTGTCTTGTGTTTTAAGCTGACAGAATGAAGATCAAGCAGTTTATGACTGTTAGCTAAATACAAAAGTCCATTTAGTGACTGGAATTAATCTAATAACAAAAAGAAAAGAACAAAGAATTCTACAGCTCAGGAACAGGCCCTTCAGCCTCCAAGCCTGCACCGACCAAGCTGCCTATGTGAACTAAAATCCCCTACTCTCCTGAGGACTATATCCCTCTATTCCCATCCGATTCACGTATTTGTCCAAACACCCTTTAAAATCCTCTATTGTTTCTGCCTCTACTACCTCCCTCGACAGCGAGTTCCAGGCACCCACCACCCTCTGTATAAAAAATTTACCTTGTGCATCTGTGTAAAAAGCCTGCCTCATACATCGTAATGTATCTATTTTTTAATAAATCAGTATTGTGAATTTTATTTGAGGTTTCATTTGGATTTGGGATCAGTTCCCATCCCTGCATTGGGAATTCAGTGCCCTTTCTGTCAATAATTGGAGGTGCTATTGCTATGAAAAATGTGCTATGGATTAGTATAACCTCTATCAACATGTCACACGTAGGCCAGACTGGGCAAGGATGGCAGACTTTTTTTTCTTAAAAGACATTAATGAATCAGATGGGTTTTTTTTTACAATAATTGATGACAGTTTCGTGGCACAATTACTGAAACTTTTACTGAGATTTTTATTAATCATCTGAATTTATTAATTCATTTTAAAATTCCACCAGCTTCTGTGGTGGGATTTGAACCAATGTCCCCATGGACTTAGCTGGAGCCTCTAATTCCCTAGAATCATAGATCTCCTGCAGTGCAGAAGAGGCCATTTGGCCCATCAATTCTGTACCGACTCTGACAGAGTAACTCCCTTATCCTCATAACTCGCCACATTTCCCATGGTTAATTCATCCAACCTACACATCTTGGGATTATGGAAGGAAACTGGAGCATCCAGAGGAAATACACACAGACACTGGGAGAATGTGTGCAAACTTCACATAGATAATCAACCAAGACCAGAATTGAACCTGGGTCCCTGGCACCTCGAGATTTTTTTTTTAAGTTTAAATTTATTTATTATTGTCACAAATAAGCTTACATTAACATTGCAATGAAGTTACTGTGAAAATCCCCGAGTCGCCACACTCCAGTGCCTGTTCAGGGACACAGAGGGAGAATTTAGCATGGCCAACGCACTTAACCCGCACATCTCGCGGACTGTGGGAGAAAACTCATACAGACACAGGGAGAGCATGCAGACTCTGCACAGACAATTACTGAAGCCAATCACAATCCCGACTTGGAAATATATCACTGTTCCTTCACAGTCGCTGGGTCAAAATCCTGGAATTCCCTCCTTAGTGGCATTGTGGATCAACCGACAGAACATGGACTGCAGCGACTCAAGAAAACAGCTCATCACCACCTTCTCAAAGACAACTGGGGATGGGCAATAAATGCTGGCCAGCCAGTGATGTCCATGTCTCATTAGTGAATTTAGAAAACCATGCCCATCACGAGTCTACTGACATTACCACTGTACCATCACTTCCCTAAAATGGAACTCCTTGGGGGTCTTTATTGAAGTATGACTGTGGTTATGTTTATTCCATTCTAAGTCTCACTTTTGATGCCTCACAGTCCAACACACGGAGAGCATTGTGGTAAACAGATGATAGTTGCCAACAGACCATGTTACAGCTCCCCTTATTTTCATTACCATTGAAGTCAATGGAAATAACGAGCAGGAGAGGCCCCGGGAAATCCACTCACTCTGATCAATTTCACACTCTCATGCAAAGTCTAAATATCCCCCCATAGAATTTTAAGCTAACTGGAGTTTAAAGAATGTAACGACTGCCCTCATTGGTGGCGTTGCCCTGTCTAATTCTAATCCCTTGTCAAGCCTCATCCACAGGTTCTGGGGTATTTTTAACATGAAAAGCATCCAGTGCTGAAAACATCCGCTAAAAATAACTTTGATGCATAATGGCGGAGCGTATAAATGTAACATGTTAACCGTGACTAAGCAATTAGATCTGTGTGGCCTACAACGAGCCTATGAGCAAGAAGGATAATCTGGAGTTTTAAACTATAGAAAGACAATGATTTTATAATGTGGACGTCTCGTCAAATGCTCCAGATATTGAAAGGAAGTCTCGTGACAACAGATAACTCCCAGAACTTTTACCTCCAGCTGGGATCAGCATGGATCAAATCATTGGCAATCACACAAGCTTTCAGAACTGGAGAATATTCTCCCTCCATGACCACTTCATTCCAGACAACTTAATCACTAAGGCAGCATTGGGAATGCCTATCTGCTGATTTAGATTTCTGCCTACTAATTTGCTGGCTTTTATTAAAGATCATTTATATTAAGAAATGTGTCCTCAAGTATTTGTATTCCTTGAGTGTATAAATATTGGTGCTGAGCAAAGAGCGGCACGGTGGTTAGCACTGCTGCCTCACACCACCAGCGATCTGAGTTCAATTCTGGCCTCGGGTGACTGTCTGTGTGGAGTTTGCACATTCTCTCCATGTCTGCGTGGATTTCCTCCCACAGTCCAGAAATGTATGGGTTAGGTTGATTGGCCATGTTAAATTAATATTGGGGGATCGGAAGAGTAAATAAGTGGTGTTACGGGGATAGGACAGGACCTTGGTGGGATTGTTGTTGATGCAAGCTCGATAGGCCAAATAGCTTCCTTTTGCACTGTGGATTCTATGATGCACTGTAGATTCCAGAAAAAGAATTGTAAATTTGTAAGAATGCCAACAGAAATTAGTTGGGGGGGGGAAAGGAACGTCTTACCAAATATCTGCCATCTGCTCAAAACTCTGGTGCTGATGAAATGGAAATTTGAATCCAAGCAATTGGTATTTTTCCAGCTTTTTCAAATATTATTTTGATACTTTCATACCTGATGTGTTGTCAAAATATGTATGAGGCATAAAACTTTTAGAGCATTATACAAATATGTAGATTTAAACAAATATAGAAAGCAGGAAACGTTAGTAGAGGTAATTATTCTTAAAGTTTATTCATTCATGTCACAAGCAGGTTTACCTTAACACTGCAATGAAGTTACTGTGAAAATCCCCTAGTCGCCACACTCTGGTGCCTGTTCGGGTACAGGGGAGGAGAACTTAGTATGGGCCAATGCACCTAATCAGTATGTCTTTCAAACTGTGAGAGGAAACTGGAGCACCCAAAGGCACGCGAGGAATGTGCAGACTCTGCGCAGACAGTGACCCAAGCTGGGAATCAAACTCGTGACCCTGGTGTTGTGAGGCAGCAGTGCTAACCACTATGCCACCATGCCACCCTTTGCTTAGTACCGATATTTTTGTCAATTCACGCTCCTATTAAGCACCTTGGAGCGTTTTCCTGTGTCGAAGATATTATATAAATGCTGACTGTTGTTATCTGCTCAAACTATGGAATCAATCTTGCTTCAAGAATGTTTCTTTAAACACAATGGGAAAACCTCCTGAGTTAGTGCATATTTTCATTTACTGTTGCTGGGCTTTTGCTATCATTTCTCTGTGTTCACAGTGGGCCAGATATCAGGTTCTGATCATGGATGTTATGTTGCAGTAAGAGCATTAATAGCTGACACATTGAGACTTTCCAGATAGAAAATAACAGTTTCTGGAAGGAGAACAAGGAAGGCACACCATGTACTCAACGGGTACAATGCCAACATCTATAAATTGGGTTAACAGCCTTCAGGGCTTTAACGTTCTCATCTGTTCTATGTTGACCACGGACTCAGACCTTTCAAAATTCTATCAGACCAAGGAATAAATATTTTCCAAAACAGGTGTTCAGTAACTCCCCTGGGCTGTGAAGCCTGGCCCAGCTGAGAAGTGAGGATCCGATGGAAAAATTCACCAACCAGGACAAGCGAGCTATTTCCAGACACAGACAAAAGCAGCTGTAGCTTTCAGGATAAATAAATAGTGAATGTATCCCTGGCTGTAATCAGCAAGGGTCAAGACATTGCGATTTGCATTGCGTATAGATATGAACTGATGGCCAAATTATGTAAATACGGTTTCAGTGCTTCTGTGCAATCAATATGAAATGGAATATATTAACTGTCCCCCCTCCCATCCATTCCCAGCCTCCAGAATGTACCACTCAGGGTTCCCTGCACTGAATGTTTAACATGGCGTGCATGCTTAGTAGAAGTTCCTCCAAGGTGTGTAGCTAAACATAACTGGCTCCTCTTAATAAGAGAAGGGGTCCCAGCTCAGCTGCCAGAGGGTGGCACAGTGACACGGTTAAAGGGATAGGCCCTGGGAGAGATTGTTTTCAATGCAGGCTCAATGGCTTGAATGGCCTCCTTCTGTTCTGTGGGGATTCTATTCTATTCTATTCTATGGCAAATCTGAACTCTCGATGTGGAGATGCTGGTGTTGGACTAAGGTAAAAACAGTAAGAAGTCTCACAACACCAGGTTAAAATTCAACAGGTTCCGAAAGCTTGTGGTGTTTACTATCAAATACACCTGTTGAACTTTAACCTGGTGTTGTGAGACTCTTACTAAATCTGGACTCTCTCAGACCTGCAGCCAAGGATTAAAGCCTTGTGTGTGCTCAGTAGCTCAGGAACTCCACCTTTCACACCACTTTGATGCAAACGATGTGTTGCCCCTCCTTCCCCCCTCTCCACTACCATTCCAACAAATAAAGGCTATACTCAGGTGCAATTGGTTTGCCCCCATGTCTCAGTGCCTTGATAAGCATTCTACCCATTTTCACCTCGATGAGCTAGAATTTTAGGCTGGGGGTCACCTTGACAGTATGACTGAGATTAGGAGTTTAATAATCTCACTTACAAACCCATTTCCTTGCACACATATGTTGAGTTCAGAAATCAATATGGAGGACACACAAAAAATGCTTCACTACCACCTCTAAATTCTACCTGTAAAAATTTGTTAATTTTTGACATGTGGATTCCACTTTGATCATTGGTGAAGATTGATCGAATTTAGTTGCCTTGAAAAGGGAAGCACAGCAGTTAGCACTGCTGCTTCACAGCACCAGGGACCCTCAATTCTCGGCTTGGGTCATTGTCTGTGCGGAGTCTGCACATTCTCCCCGTGTCTGCATAGGTTTCCTGCGGGTGCTCCCACAGTCCAAAATACGTGCTTGTTAGTTGCATTGGCTGTGGTAAATTCTTCCTCAGTGTACCTGAACAGGCACCAGAGTGTGGTGACTAGGGGATTTTCACAGTAACTTTATTACAGTGCTAATGTAAGCCTACTTGTGACTATTAAATAAACTTACAAGATGATTGTGGGTCCTCTTCATGAATTGTTACAGCTTATATTTATAACAATTTGAACTAAGAGATTTTCTAGGCCTCATTCAAAGACGGTTAATTATAAATATAGAAACATAGAAACAAAAAGCAGGACTTGGCCGTTCAGCTCTTCGAACGTACCCTGCCATTCATTTTGATCATAGCTGATCATTGAATTCAATATCTTAATCTTCCCGTATCCCTTGATCCCTTTAGCCCCAAGAGCGAGATCTGATTTCTTCTTGAAATTAGACACCGTTTTGACCTCAATCACGTTCTGTGGTAGTGAATTCCACATAGTCATCATCCTCTGGATGAAGAAATTTCTCCTCACCTCAGTTCCCTTTTGCTCAAATAATGACCCCACCATTGGGAATGGTGGGGGAGTCCACCTTTCTTTCTGAATCTATCTTGTCTAACTCTGTTTGAATTTTGTAAGTGTCTATGAGATCCCCTCTTACTTTTCTAAACACAAATGAATATAATCTTAACCAATTTAGTCTCCCCAAATGACCGACCTGCCATCCCAAGAATCAGCCTGGTAAATCTTTGTTGTACTCCCTCCATAGCAAGGATATCCTTCCTTAGATAAGGATGTCTAATATTCCATGTGTGGTCTCATCAACGACCTGTACAATTGCACTAAACAAGCCTATCCCTATATTCAAATCCTCTCGCTATGAAGGCCAACATACCATTTGCCTTTTTTACTGCCTGCTGTATCTGCACACTTACTTTCAGTGGCTGATGCACAAAGACTCCAAGATCTCATTGAGTATCCACCTCTCTCAATTTACACTAATTCAAGTACTAATCTGTCTTCCTATTATTGCTACCAAAGTGGATAACCTCACATTTGTCCATATTATATTGCATCTGCCATGCAAGTACCCATACACACAGCCTATCCAAATCACGCTGAAACATGTCTGCATCCTCCCCATAGCTCACCCTCCCACCGAACTTTGTATCATCTGCAAATTTGGAGATGATACATTCAGTTCCCTCTTCCAAATCATTAACTTATAATATGAACCTCGTTGATGTGGGACTGTAGTCACACATAGGTCAGACTAAGGACAGGCAGCAAGCTTTCTTCCCACAGAGGACATCCCAGACTTTATTTTGCCAGATGCTGCGGAAAATAAATTGAGCTGTTGTTTATAAAGTGTGAAGGATCACTTTCAGCATCAGTACGCATTGCAATTTACATGTGAAAAAGCCTCTAACCCACTTCTTTATATCTCAGAGGGGCAGCGTCATGATAGAATTCAGCTGCTATAGATTGACATCTTAAGACATTCATTCAGATGGAAAATACTGCACTCGCTCCTCATCTGCTATTTTACTCTTCCAAAGTGAAAGGCGAGACAGTGCACCAGACAGCGTCCAATAGATAATGTGAGTAAATCTCTATTTGCATTACCCTGTAGGCTTTCACGGGTTCACTGAACACAGTTTGCAATGTTTATAAAGCAACCAAAGGTGGAAGGTACTAAATTGTAGTGTTACAAAATATCGTTCAGCATTCCTTCACCAAATCTGTTCCTTATTTCCTCTTATTAATAACGAATATAGAAAAATCAAATCAGTTATAAAATCACAAAGATTGAACAAGTTAATGAATGTCAAAGTTAGGATATCTCAAAACATTCAATTAAAAATTGGGCACTAATTCATTTTTTATTAAGTTTTGTTCAAAGTGAGAGATGTAATTTTTGGTTTGATTTGATTTATTATTCCCGCTGTATTGGGTTACAGTGAAAACAATTGTTTCTTGAGAGTTATACAGACAAAACATTTCGTTTATAGAATTCATAAGAGAAAAGGAAAGAACAGAGTGCAGAATATAGTGTTATAGGGTGTAGAGAAAAATCAACTTAATACAAGATAAGTCCACTCAAAAGTCTAATGGAGGAAGGGAAGAAGCTATTCTTGAGTCAACTGGGACAACATCTCTTTCCCAACAGAACAAGTTGCAAGAGAGTATGTCCAGCTCTATGGATCCTTGATTATGCAGACTGCTTTTCCGAGACAGCGATAAGTGTAAACAGTGTCAATGGATGGCAGGCTTGTTTGTGTGAAGGGCTGGGCTATGTCCACAACCCTTTGTAGTTTCTTACAGTCTTGGGTCAGAGCAGGACCACAACAAGCTGTGATACATTTGGATAGGATGCTTTCTATGGTGCTTCTGTAAAAATTGGTGAGAGCTGTAGTGGACATACTGAATATTTAAAGCAGGGTCCTGGATGAATCAGGTAAGAATAAATTTATTACCAAGTCTTGGTTGTCTTGAGAAGATATCCTGTCATAGAATTACCCCACAGAAGGAAGCCATTCATCCCATTCTGTCTATACCAGCTTTGCATTGTCATCTAGACCAAGTCTATATTCTAGATCTTGGCTCAGAGCAATTCAACTGCATATTGAGTGTTTAAAAAAATTCAATCAGGATTTTTGCCTCAAACACCATTCAGGGAGAGTTCCAACCATCCATCCCTATGTGAGTGAAGCCTTCCTAATCCTTCCACCAATAACTTTAAATCACTGTTCTCTGTTTATTGGCCTCTTTGATCTTTCTTACCCGTTCTGTCCAGGTCCCACATGATTTTGTACATGTCAATGAAATCTCATCTCAGTCTCCTCTGTTTCAAAGAAAACAAAGTTTTAAAAGGCTTATCTATTAGTGTTTCTGGCATCTTCCATCACTTAGCTGGTGAGAGTGGGCTGATAAGGCAGTAATTGGATATGCCCTACTTTTCAGCACTTTAACGGGTGTTGCGATGGTATATCTCGGTTAGGGGCTCAGCTGGTTCTGGAGCACAAGTCTTCAGCACCACAGTAGAGTTGATGCTGAGTTCCATAGTCTTTGCTGTATCCAATCTGCTCACTCCTTTCTTGACATTACAATGCAGTAAGTCAAGTTGGTCAATGGCTCATGTTTGTGATGCTGGAGAGGAATGTGCAAAGACATAAGGTTACGTATTGCTGTGGAATAGAGTTCTGCTGATGACTCCCACCACCTCATGGATGGCTAGTTTTCAACTGCTGAATCTGTTCTTAATATATTTCATTCAGCATGATAGTAGTACCAAATCAAACAGTGAAGTGTAGCTCCAGTGTGAAGACAGGATTTTGCCTCCACAAGGACTATGCAGTGATCACCCCTACCAATACTACCATGGGCAAAACAAGTGGCTTTGTGAGAACAGGCTTTGCCCTCATGTTGGTACTCTCTCCACCTGCCACCTGCCCCCTGCCCCAATCTGGCAAATATTTCTTCATTGTAGATAGAATCATAGAATCCCTACAGTGCAGAAAGAGAGCACTTGGCCCATCAAGCCTTCACCAACAACAATTCCACCCAGGTTCATCGCTATAATCCCACATATTTACCATGCTAACCAAAAGAGCTTTGATCAAGACTCATCTGGACTCAAAAAATCAGCTCCTTTTTTTTCCTTACAGATGCTGCCAGATCTGCTGAGATTTTTCAACATTTTTTCTTTTAGTTTCAGGTTCCAGCATTTGCAGTAATTTGCTTTTATTTACCGTGCTAATTCCCCCGACACTCAGGGACAATTCAACATGACTAATCAACCTAACTTGTCCTTCAGGACTCAGCAACTTGCATTGTTGTGGTGTCATCAAGCCATTCTTGGTGATGACCTTTGAAGTCCTCCACTGAGCAAAGTATATTCTGCCCTAGCTGCCCTGAGAACTTCTTTCAATTGGTTTTGACATGGGGCAGTACAGCGAGGTGAGCAGTGGTGGGACAATAGATGGTAACAATTTTCCTTGTCCACATTTAACCTCTGTCACGAGAGAACATTGGGATCCAGATTCACTGAATAGGACTCTCAGGGCTACTATCTCCTGACTTCACACCAGTGTGCACCTAGTGGGTCTGTCCTGCCAGCAGGGCAATACATACACAAGGATAATGGTGGAAAAGTCTGGAATGTTGAGTAACAGAAGTTATTCGACAAATATGACTGCGTCAGGATGTTTCACTAATGTGGGGGTACAAGCCCTCAGATGTAAGTGAGGAGAAGTTCACTGGGTCGGAAGGGCTGGGTGTAACTGTGCCATCCCCAAATCCAGTACCCAGTTTGATGCCATGTGGTCTGTTGATTTTAACATAAAAGTAGAAAATGTGAAAAATCTCAGCAGGTCTGACAGTATCTGTGGAGAGAGAATAGAGCCAACACTTCAAAATATTGGCTCTATTTTATCTTCGCAGATGCTTCAGACCTGCTGAGATTTTCCAGCATTTTTTGTTTTTGTTGCAGATTCCAGTATCTGCAATATTTTGCCTTTATCTGTTGATTTTAATCTTAATATAGCTTTTTGTTGTGGTTTTCTTACACAGCTAAACCATGTCAGAGTGCATTGAAAAATCAATCACATTGCTGCAGATCTGGAATTACATTTAGGCCAGACTAGTTTAGGACAACAGATTGCCTTCCCTGAACGATATTAATGAATGTGATTGTTTTCATGATAACCTTGTAATTTCATGGTTAGCATTACTGGTACTAGTATTTTAATTCAATATTTATTTGGTTAATCAACTAAGTTTAAATCTCCCACCTGGTTTGATTCGATTTGATTTATTTTTCTCACATGTATTAGCAGACAGTGAAAAGTATTGTTTCTTGCTTGCTATACAGACAAAGCATGCCATTTATACAGATGGAAAGTACACAATGTAATGTTACAGTCATAGCTAGGGTGTAGAGAAAGATCAATTTAATGTAAGGTAAGTCCATTCAAAAGTCTGACAGCAGTAGGGAAGATGCTGTTCTTGAGTCACTTGGTGCACAACCTCAGACTTTTGTATCTTTTTACTGATGGAAAAAGGTGGAAGAGAGAGTATCCGGGATGCGTGGGGTCCTTATTTACGCTAGCTGCTTTGCCAAGGCAGCTGGAAGTGTCGACAGAGCCAGCAATGCAAGTAAAATTCTCATCCTTGCCAATGTTCTGTGGAAATTTGGAGATTGAACAGCCCGACTATATAACTTAATACGTTTCTATCCCTTTTCATTTTTTTTAAAAGCTTTTATTCATTGGTGTCACGAGTAGGTTTAAATTAACACTGCAATGACGTTACTGTGAAATCCCCTAGTTGCTATTCTCCGGTGCTCATTCAGATATACCGAGGAAGAACTTAGCAAGTCCAATGCGCCTAACCAACACATCTTTCAGACTGGGTGGGGAACTCAAGCACTTGGAGGAAACCCACGCAGACATGGGGAGAACACATAGACTCGCATGGACATTAACTCAAGCTGGGAATTGAACCCAGGTCCTTGGCATTATAAGGCAGCAGTGCTAACCACTGTGCCACTGTTCTGTCAAAGGAACTCCAAGTGTTAACTGTGCTTCTCACTCCATGGATGCTTCCAGATGTGCTGAGTTTATCCAGCATTTTCTGTTTTTATTTCCCTGGCTTCTTAGCCTGGCTGATGTTGGAGGACAGGGGCTGTATGAGGGGGTGAGCAGAATTACTGGTGTGGGAGCAGGAATGGGGGAGGGTGTGGTGGTGATGGGGGTTGGGAATATTGAGTTGATGGAGGAGTAGAGTAATTGAATAGAGTCAGATGAAGATGCTGGATTGCTTTGACATTCATTTAAAGAGGCTACAATTCTGAGCAGTCTTCAACCTGCTAGGAATAATTTTTAAGTAGATCAGGGTTAAAATAGAAATGTAAGTACCTGGAAATCAGCCCAAGCTTATATTCCTATTTGATAGGATCATCAGTGGAGGGCCACAAATAGACATTTTTTGTAAAATTACATGTTCCAGGTTCAGTTGTAAATCGACTCCACTTGTAATGCCATTGCTACCCTCAGTAACAGCAAACAACTCAGTGTTCTGTGCTTCTGAAGCCAGAATTTCTGGGCCAATATCTCTTAGTAGGCCCGTAGGATCATGACATTAATTCCAGGGATCCCCGCAAGAAACTGGGTAGGCAGCTTTCCTCTATTGAGACAACTTTCACCCTCCTATCGACTGCAGAATGAATACATTCTGAACCCACCAGGGTCTCTTTAAATATTCAGCCTTTAACAGTGGAGGAAAGCATCATGATTACACCTGCCCACTCTGGTTGGGTAAGAAACCCAGAAATGGAATGCCAATCCTGTGCCTGAATTAAAGGGTGGAATTTTTCCATCCCACCCGCCACGAGAATCATAACAAATTGGGACAAGACCATGCAAAAGTGTGTTGACCTTCGGTGGGATTTTCTGGTCTTGGGGTGAGCACAGCTGGAAAGAACCCTCCTTCCCCCACCAACACCTTCCCTCAGTTTGGTAAATGTCTAGAAATTTAATGTTAATGGAACTCAGGTGGCGATGCTGTTTGGAGACTCACTGGTGCTCACGTATTTAGGAGTTGTCTTGTCTGTGGCGGGACATATTGTAAGTGAGATGTGAGAATTTGATGGCCAGCCAAAACTCCAGTCAATCTGAGCAGCACCCAGCCGTAGACAAGGACATAGGCAAGGATGTAGACAAGGACGTAGACAAGCACATAGGCAAGGATGTAGACAAGGACGTAGACAAGGACATAGGCAAGGATGTAGACAAGGACGGAGGCAAGGACATAGGCAAGGATGTAGACAAGGACGTAGACAAGGACATAGGCAAGGATGTAGACAAGGACGGAGGCAAGGTGTACAAAATGCAATTTATGCCTCTGTGAATTAAAGCTTACTTATGAAAGTTTGAACATTTTGAAAGTTTATTTATTAGTGTCACAAGTAGGCATACATTAATACTATAATGAAGTTACTATGAAAATCCTCTAGTCATCACACTCTGGCTCCCGCTTGAGTACTTTGAGAGAGAATTTTGCATGGCCAATGCACCTAACCAGTACATCTTTCAGACTGTGGGAGGAAACTGTTGGAAACCCATGCTGACATGGGGAGAATGTGCAGACTCTGCACAGTGACCCAAGCCGAGAAATGAACCTGGGTCCCTGTGCCAGAAATAAAGGATATAAAAAGTTTTTGCAATTAGAGGCGATCCCAAGACTAATGATTAAATGCAAACCCTACTGGCCTCATGGTTGGGTAGAAAATAATGTGTAGAGAAGGAAAATAGTTAGATGAATATTTCTGCTGTTTTGGTTCATGAGATACATCCCTGTGAGTGTGGGTGATTCTCATTGTAGAGGGTGAGGGAAGAACGAAACAACCAGGAGACAAATCAAAAGCTAGAAATGAGAAGCATATGAAAAACTGTAGGAAAAATGCAGGTACCTCTCTGGACGTGGATCAGAAGCAAGAGGCAAGGGTGCAAACTATGCAGTCATGATTTCTACCCAGGGAAACAGGTCAATAGAAATCCCTGCTCTAATACTCACATATTAAATCTTGCTTGTACTCAAATAAAGTTAAATCACTGTCACCGCTATGGTTCAACTTCAATTCATTGGAAATTAAAATTGAAAGAGAACTCCAGAGGTGTGGGGGACCATATACACTGACCAGCAGGGAGTGCCTTGTTTGGCAAAAACCAAGAGACTTCGTGGATTCCAGGTCACCAAAGTTACCCCCATCTTTGGGCCAGCAATAACACTGTTAGATGAAGAATAAGATTCCTTCTACAAAGCCAAAATAATAAATCTTTGTTCAATCTCATAAGAGTGCTCTGACCACACGAGGACAATTTTTTCCATTTTCCATTCAGATCTTCCCCTGACCTCTCTGAAGGAAATTTTTTTTGATGTAAATTGTTGTCAGGTTAGCAGTGGTTTTGTACTGTGTTCAGCTCTGTGTGAACTAGATTGAAACTGCTCATCCATCAATACACCAATTGTATATGAATCCAGTTTTTTCATACTATTCTCCTTGACTAATACCAGGATTGGGAGGGTATGGTGATCCTATCTGATCTTTATGATTGACAGCAGAGGTTTGATTGAAGGGCAGTCAAAGATGGTTTATCATTGCATGGTTATTGAGCGGCATTTAATAATAGCACAATAGGTGAGCAGTATCCACTGTGGATCATTAAGATGTCCATGTTACTGTATATTGTTATAATGATCTACTGCTCTGGATCACCATCTTGCCAGTCACGACTGATTTTATGACTACATGTGCCATGCATTTTGCAGCGTTAAAACAATAGATATAGTAATGTGCAATGATATTCTTTTGCCAAAAGGAAGAAGAAAAATGACAAGTATGCAAGAAAGATGACTGCTGTGTTTATGCATTATGATGTGGAGATGCTGGCATTGGACTGGGGTAAACACAATAAGAAGTCTCACAACACCAGGTTAAGTTTATTTGGTAGCAAACACCATGAGCTTTTGGGGCTTTGCCCCTTCACCAGGTGAATAGGGATCAGAACTCTCCACTCACTTGACGAAAGGGCAAAGCCCTGAAATCTAGTGGTGTTTGCTATCAAATAAACCTGTTGGACTTTAACCTGGTGTTGTGAGACTTCTTACTGTGTTTATGAATCAAAAGATTGTAGCCTGCCCAAGCAGGTCATGGTGCTGAAGCACTTGAGTTCCTCATGCATTTATAGGCATAATATTCCATATAATCTATACAATGCAGAAGGAGGCCCATCGAGTCTGCAACAACCACAATCCCACCCAGGCTCTGTTGTGGTATTTATGGTGATGGAAAAAGGAGGCTATTTATAATATTAAACTACAAGCATGAATGTGATTTTCCCTTCAACTAATATGGAAACTGGAAAACC
Source organism: Sphyrna mokarran (assembly GCA_024679065.1). Lineage (NCBI taxonomy): Eukaryota > Metazoa > Chordata > Chondrichthyes > Carcharhiniformes > Carcharhinidae > Sphyrna > Sphyrna mokarran. The sequence continues at coordinate 14,396,247 of JAGIQG010000020.1, read as the reverse complement.
GCCAGTTACTGTTAGTGTTTCTTTTCCAGGTTTTTATGCCAAGACCTGATTATAGGATGTGATGTTGCTTAAGTGTGAATGATTTATCACAGAACGTAAGTAAATCCTTCAGCACAGAGGTCAGCTGTGCATTGTGACACAGCACGCATGGGCGATCAATGCCCACACGTCTCCAAACTAAAAAAAGAGGACCAACAAAATGGAACCCAGTCATCCATAAAATGAACAGCATATAATTATAAAACTAAATTACAGGCAATCTAACCTTGGGCTTTAAACTACAATTATAAATCATAAAAGCTCTGCACTTTCAGCTTCTCTGAATTTCATGATTATATTATCGCCTTGTACCCCTACTCAGATATCTGTTATTTTCTACGGCGTATTGAAGGTAGAGATACTCGTTTTGGTTGCAGTACAAGACATAATATTCCACAACCTGGTAGCTAATACATCAAGTCAAATGTTTAAGACACTTCCAAAGAATATGTTCTGTTAGTGCAAATATCTCAACAGATTTCTCAAATATACTCAGCTTTTATATTTTTTTTTGTTTAATTCTCTACATTAACGTAGAAAATGTTTTGACTAACTTTACTAAAATCATCTCTTGCTTTACATTAATTGGCATTTCATTTGAAAGATTCCTTATATCTGTTGTCTTCTCTTGCACCAATTTTTGTCTCATTGAGTCACTTCCTTCTCTTGTTCTTGCAGCACTTGTCCCTCTTGTTCTGCCTCCTCTTTCTCCGGCTGGCTCTCTTGCTGTGTCTCCTTCTCTATGCTCTGCTCCTTTGGAGCCTCCTTGTCTTCCTCTGGCTCCTTCTCTTGCTCCACCTCTGGCTCTTTCTCTTGCTCTACCTCCTTCCCTATCTCTACATCCTTCCCCTTGTCCACTTCCTTCTCTTCTTCAGACTTTGTCTCTGTTTGAACTGGAACCACGACTTCCACAGGAACCTGGACAGCAGGCTTGGGGAGTGGAGCTTCCACAATTAGAATCCCATTGGAGGTCAAGGATGAGGTCACGGATGTGGTGTCAATATCTGAAGGGAGCCTACAGAAGAAAAGTCAGAAAGAAATTAATTCATGGAAAACCCAACAAATGTAATCAGAAAATGTGATATGAATTTGGTGATTTGATGCTTCCTCAAATTTGGTGTCTGCGCCATGGGTATTTTACAGTTTTATCACGGGATTCTGTTTTTTACTGATACATAGTGAAACTTGGGCGGGGGGGGGGGGTACATCAGGTTCTCAATCCATTGAAAATTTATTGTAAAAGCCTGCACTACCTGTTCCTTCCATAGCTGTTTCTGCAACAAATATTTGCAATGTTAAAAATGTTGCAATAACCTGTCACCTTCCGTGACAGAAATTAATTCATGGAAAACCCAACAAATGTAATCAGAAAATGTGATGTGAATTTGGTGATTTGATGCTTCCTCAAATTTGGTGTCTGCGCCATGGGTATTTTACAGTTTTATCACAGGATTCTGTTTTTTACTGATATATAGTGAAACTTGCGAACACTTCAGCAGTCATGGGCATTCGGCCTCCCACCTGCGGGTAAATGTTCTTCAAGGGGGCTTTCGTGACACACGACAGCGCAGAGTCGCTGAGCAGAGACTGATAGCCAAGTTCCGCACACATGAGGACGGTCTTAACAGGGATCTTGGCTTCATGACACACTATCTGTAACCCCCGTAACTTGCCTGGGTTAGCAAAAAACCTCACTTATTGTGCTGTCTGGAGAAAATACACAATTCTCTAACCAATGCTCAGGATTCCCTTCACACACATTGTTAGCCACTTTAACACTTAAATAGCAGGTTAGATGTAAGGATTCACATTCTAATCAGCAATCTCTGACTGTCTGTGCTGATGTGTGCTACTGTAGACCAGAACACTGCATTTGCCTGACGAAGACACAGAGAGTGTTGAAAGCTCGCAAATTTATATCAAATAAATCGGTTGGATTTAAAATTGATGTTGCTAAATTCTTACTGAGTTCTTACCACCCCAGTCCAACGCCGGCATCTTTACATCATGACCTTCCGTGACAGACAGATTATAGTGAAAGTTTATGAATCTATATTGTACAACCTGGACATTGAATTTGTACAGGTCTCTCAGAATGTTTCCTCTTTGTTTTTAATCTACCCTTTTCTTCTCAGTGATGACAATTTCTATTGTCTAGATTAAGAGATTAAACATATCAAATTACAAATAAAAAACAATGACATTCGCAGTGAAATTATTATACTTGTCTACTGAATTGCCCTTTTAGGTTTTTTAGTACTACCCCACTCTGTCCTCAAAGTTTGCATTGGACTAACTTTGACCAAAAGCTATCAATCTGAATACACCATGTCTGGTGTCTGGAGAGTTTGGATGGAGTGGTTTTAAGGAAGGGAGTGGATAGGAAGGATGGGGAATTTCAGCTTAAATCAGGTGACACCCTATTATCAGCAAAGGATAGTGCCAAAAGAATGACACCTCCCTTTCTATCCGCCCTTTTATGTGAACTTCCTCCTCCCACCAAGTTGCCTACACCAAAAGGTTTATGGCATGGGCAGTATATTCTCAGCATCAATTGGATTGATATCAAATCTTATTGACCTTTGACGTTCATTCAAATATGGTGGCGGGCTGCCGATTTTGATCCCTGTCCATTCTCCATATTATGAGGGTGAGCATCTGCCATATTTTACATATCCTTTCCCCCCCAACCTCCTCCACAACCACCCTTGTAGGAAACATGCCTGCTGAGGACATGTTTCCTCTAAGGGCGTGGAATACATTGCCTGCTGTGATGGTGGAGTCAGACACTTTAGGAACTTTCAAGCGGTTATTGGATAGGCACATGGAGCACACCTGACTTAGGCATATCTTTAGACATAACTCGGCATAACATTGAGGGCCAAAGGGCCTGTACTGTGCTGTACTGTTCTATGTTTCTATGTTTCTATATGTAATATTCAGCCCCGGATAGGCATGAAGCAACCGAGATGGGTTTTTAAAACAATCGACTGGATTTCACCAACTGCTGAGGTAGGATTTGAATCAACGTTCCTATGGATTATTAGTCCAGCAACATTACCAATATGTCATTGCCTCCCCAGCCAATCCTGCCATTCTCTAAACCCTTTTGAACCGAACCGAAAGATCCCTTGGCCTCCCTGTGTGCAACACCAAAAATCATTACCCCGTAATTTATTTAATTGTTTAATGCATCTTGAAATGCTTGCGCATTCACACAGACCCTCCTTCACCTCTTTCACATATAACGACACCATTTACCTTTTGTAGCTAATTTGCATAACTTATAAATGATTACTTTGCCAAAGGACTGGCTGAATTCCCTCTTGCTGAAAAATTCACTCCCGTCCCTTTCTCTATCCATCTCCGAGTACTAATCGTCTTATTAAATACTACTTTCAAGATAAAGGAGACAATGATATAGTGGTATTGTCATTGGACTAATAATCCAAAGACCCAGGATGATGCCCTGGGGATCTGGGTTCAAATTCCAACACATCAGATTATGAAATTTGAATTACAATTAAATCTGGAATTAAAAGTTTAATGATGACCAATTCCGATTGTCATAAAAACCTGATTTTACGACAATCGTGTCTGATACAGCCCTTTAGAGAAGGAAATCTGCCACCCTTACCGGTCTGGCCTACGTATGATCCACAGCAATGTGGTTGATTCTTAACCTTCATCCTTACGAATGGGCAATGAATATTGGCCCGGCCAGCAATGCCCACATCCCATGAATAAATTAAAATTAAATGTAGACTATGAAGGCAATGGCCATGGAATTTTCATGGAATTGGGGTAGTAGAAGTGGCCAGCCATTGTCTGACAGCGGGATTTTCCAGTCCCGACACTTTCAATAGGTTTTCCTACTGTTCACACCCTTTGTTACTGGGAAACACATGACAAGGGGGGATGATGGGTATCGCGGTCTACAGGTACGGAAGATCCTGCCAGTGGCAACGATCAGAAAATTTCAGCTAATTGTTTGAATAAAAAAGACAATGTACTCACTTGTATTTCCGAGTAAAATTTCTAGAAATAAACCCATGTTGATCTTGTCTTTCTTCGTGGCTTCCTGGAAAGAAGAACATTTTCATCTATCAATTTGCCATCATGCAAAGCTAAAAGCCAAAAACCATCGTGCAAAGACTCTTTCTGCACTGTAGGGATTCTATCCAGCCTTGGGTGTGGCAACTATATGTTCTCCCAGTACCTGGTGAGTTTCGTCCAGATGCTCCAGTTTCCACCCACACGCCAAAGATATGCAGGTTTGGTGGATTGGCCATGTTAAATTTCCCTTTAATGTCGGGGGATTAGCAGGGTAAATACACAGGGTTACGAGAATAGGGCTTGGGTGGGATTGTTGTTGGTGTAGGCTTGATGGGCCGAATGGTCTCCTTCTGCACTGTTGGAATTTTATGAAAAGATAAAAGGGCCAAAATAAATATTACATTCTGATCAGTCATATGTATCATCGCAATGTGCAGGATTTTATGACCTCGCTCATCCACAAACCCCAGTTGAGATCAACAGACCTTCCCATTGTTTGTTGCTAGTTCAATGCGATTCCCATGGCAGGCGGGGTGATAAAATGTTTGCTTTTTACTTTCATACATTCTTATCTTCCTATGCAATTTCAGTAGGCCAATGTTCAATAATGTACAAATAAGTTAAAGAAGCTTAGCAATTGGAACGGTTATATCCTACTTAAATTCGATCTGGTGCATCATGTCAACAAGTATCTCATATTGAGAGAACATCAACATGGAACTACTGATGGAAAAAAAAAGCCTGTTAGCTGAGGATAGGAGTGGGCCCAGCTGCTCTGCTATCTAATATAAAATAATCAGTCTGCACTCAAAGTCCAGGCTATTTTGGTGTACGAATATTTGGGTGAGGTGAGGTGTGGGAAGACAGCCAGTCCATGGAACTATAACAAAAACAGAAAATCTCAGCAGGTCTGACGGTATTCTTGGTGAGAGAAATGTTTCGTGTCTAGATGTTTTCTCGTCAGAACTGCTGGAATCATGGAACTATATTCAGCAGTCAGCTCCTTCATAAGATCAGGAAAGAAAATTGAAAATCAAATTGAGAATTGTTAACTAAATAACATTACAAGAAGTGTCTACAAGACCATGTTTGGTTTGAACAGGGCAAGAATTTCTTTAAAGTTTGGGTAAGTAACTTCTTTATCTACACTGGTTAATTGCATTGGCCATGCTAAATTCTCCCTCAATGTTCCCAAAAAGGCGCCAGGATTTTCACAGTAACTTCATTGCAGTATTAATGTGTAAGCCTACTTGTGGCACTAATAAATAAACATTAAAATCATCCTTGTTGCTTTTCTTCTCACCTGCCAATGGACATTAATGAAAATCTAAATTCTATCTGAATATTCGGGGTTGATATGAGAATTGTGCCATGTTTTCATAAAGAAAATCAAAACACCACAACTTCAGGTCAATCCTCCAACATTTCAGTTCTACCGTCACTGGGAAAACACAGAGCTACACTCTGTTCAACTGAATAATTCATAACACGTGCCTTCAGTGATCTTTTGTTTGAGACACTCTACCAAATAGTATTGAACAAAGCCATTCGATTTTTCTAACTGGAGTTCTCAGAGAAAGTGCCAAGCCCTTTGATCCAAGGCTGGAAAGGGCGTGAGGAATCAAACAGTAGCCTGCTGAGATTTTCTGTTTTTGTTATAGTTCCATGGACTGGCTGTCTTCCCACACCTCACCTCACCCAAATATTCGTACACCAAAATAGCCTGGACTTTGAGTGCAGACTGATTATTTTATATTAGATAGCAGAGCAGCTGGGCCCACTCCTATCCTCAGCTAACAGGCTTTTTTTTTCCATCAGTAGTTCCATGTTGATGTTCTCTCAATATGAGATACTTGTTGACATGATGCACCAGATCGAATTTAAGTAGGATACTTAAATTCCTGGCCTGAATTTAAAAAGCCTGCATGTTGTCTGAAGAATTGAAGACCAGAAGGTTAAGAAAAGAACCATAAAATAACTAGAGGTGGAGCTGGTGGAGTTGGGGGTGGGGGCAGTTCATAGAAATCATAGAAATCCTATGGTACAGAAAGAGGTCATTCGGCCCATCGAACCTGCACCAATTACAATCCCACCAGGCCCTACCTCTGTATCCCTACCTATCTACCCACTAATCCCTCTAATTTACACACCTTAGGACACTAAGGGCAATTTTAGCATGGCCAATCAACTTAACCCGCACATCTTTGGACTGTGGGAGGAAACCGGACCACCCAGAGGAAACCCACGCAGACATGAGGAGAATGTGCAAACTCCAACTCCAAGAAGTTAAAGTAGGGGAGGGTGGAATGTGTCTTTATTGTAACAACATTCAAATTGCACAAAGTGTTTTCCCTCTTGTTCAGAATCTTATATTGGCTGGAACTTTACCGCCTCACTCACCCTGGAATCAGTGCGGGTGAAACTCACAGAAACAAATTCACCATTGGCCTCAGGTAGGATTTTACGAGCCTCACATGGGAGGGATCATAAAATCCTGCCCACTGTCTCGCTTTCCATAAGGATATATGCGTATCCTTGCTAAAGGATATATTGGCCTTGAAGGGAGTAAGAAGGTTCACCAGGCTAATACTGGAGATGAGAGGGTTAGCTTATGAGAAGAGATTAAATAGACTGGGCCTGTACTTGTTGGAGTTTAGAAGGCTGAGAGGGGATCTTATAGAGACTTACAAGATAATCAAGGGGCTAGATATGATAGAGGTAGAGAGATTATTTCCAATTGGAAAGGAAAACAGAACTAGAGGACATGGCCTCAAAATAATGGGGAGCGGGGGTGCAGTTTAGAATGGAATTGAGGAGGAACTTCTTCACTCAAAGGGTGGTGAATCGCTAGAATTCTCTGCCCATTGAAGTGGTGGAGGCTACCTCACTGAATATATTTATATATAAGGGTAGATAGGTTTCTGATAGACAAGGCAATTAAGGGTTATGGGGAAAAAGCGGGAAAGTGGAACTTCAGATCAGCCTTGATCTTGTTGAATAACGGGGCAGGCTCAGAGGCCTAGATGGCCTACTCCTGCTCCTATTTCTTATGTTCTTATGTTCCATCTCTCTGCACCATAGCAGCACATACAACATTGGCAAATGGGGAAGAGGGCACAGAAGCTCTTATCTCATGCCGCTGGCAGTACACGTTTGTCATATTTGCTGGCAGATATCAAGGATTGACTTCACTCAAAAAATTTGCTTCCTACTGTGTGGGGAGAATCTTTAATTTTGATGTTTGTCATCACATTCACTCCCCATTCCTACTGGGTGAGATTGGTGTGTAGCTACATGGAACTTACACACTTATAACTAGTTACTATTCTGCATTGGCATACTGAAGCTAAGCCCCCTTTCCCCAACCACCATCACTCCCCCCCTCAACAAGCCCATAGGGATTTTGTTTTTAAATCGCTGTTGTGTTACATGTCATATGAGATAACATATTCATTGTGAAAGTAATCTTAAACAAGTCATTTTTTTTGAATATTTCTTTCACAGCTGATTTTCTGGGCTTGGTACATTTCGCATAAATACATTTGGTACTGGCGTATATTCTAAAATTTGCAACTCATTATCAGCTTAAATATTTCTATATTTGAAAAATAACAGTTGCCAACAAATACGTTCAAACATCTTTGGATTAAAAATGAGGGATCTCTAGTGATAATGCAGAGATGATGAAGTGGGAATGCTGACATTGGACTGGGGTGCAGTAGGAAGTCTCACAACATCAGATTAAGGTCCAACATGTTTATTTGGAATCATGAGCTTTCGGAACACTGCCCTTTCTCCTGAAGGATTCACAGGAGAAAGCTCATGATTCCAAATAAGCCTATTGGACTTTAACCTAGTGTTGTGAGACTTCTTACTGTGCCCACCCCAGTCCAATGCTGACATCTCCACATCATCTTGCTCTCGTGATGAGGCAAGGTTCCATTTTTAGGTGTTTCAAAATTTCAAACTCTGATTTCACCCAACATCATCCACAGAATCATAGAATCCCTTCAGAGCAGAAGGAGGTCATTCGAATCCACATTGACCACAATCCCATCCATGCCCTATTCCTGACACCTGACATATTCACCCTGCTAACTCCCCTGACACTAAGCGGCAATTTAGCATGGCCAATCCACCTAACCCCACACAACTCTGCACTGTGGGAAGAAATCAGAGCACCCAGAGAAAACCCATGCAGACATGGGGAGAATGTGCAACCTCTACACAGAGAGTGACCCAAGCTGGGAAACAAAGCCAGGTCCCTGGCGCTGTGAGGCAACAGTGCTAATCATCGTGTTGCCACCAGCCTTTGGTATTACAATTTCAATACGTAGGGACAGTGGGACTGCACTTCAAAAATAATTTATTTGCTGGGCAGGATTTTAGGAAATACAGATGGCATGGATAAGACACTGTATTAATTAATGGTATATTCCACGCGGACAATGCTATATCACCACAAAGTGGTGTAACACAATGTTGTAGTGACATCATTATACGCTAGACTTTATATTCCATACATATTGCCATACTTTTTATATTGCGGTGTTATCATACAGTCACATGACATCTTTTGGTATAATTCACAAATTCCCCTGTAAGTAAATTGAGATTTTCACAGAATTTGATTCTGAAGAAAATGATCGTATCCAAATTCAGGTGTTAGGATCTTGAATTCATCTCAACATCAGGGATAACACATTTTTGGAATCTGCAATAGAGGTGCTTTTCAGGCTAATTCGGGCTTGCTTCATGAAAATAGGTTGAAGAATCGGGTAATACAGAGCAAATCTCACTGAGGATGCAACTTTGAAACCCCCTCTAAGTGGAATTTGGTTCTTGCTTCTCCAGAAAATCTAAAACAATGTTCAGAACTTCTCATCTCCATCATCAAGCCCCTTCTCACGTCTCCTGCCCAACAAACGCAATAGAGTAGTGGCTCCCAACCAGTGCGTTGTGGTGTTTATCATGAAGATTCTCTCCTCCCAAAGTGTGCCATGAGAAAGATTCAAAATGATTTAAAATTCATAGAATTAAAGTAGAACAACCTTTCGTCTTTACCTCTGAGTGAGCATTTCAAGACCCGATGAATCTTAGGTGTACTGTGTATGCGCCGGCTGGGAAAGAGCTGTTCATGCATACTTTAGATTTTTTTATGTTGGTCAGGCCCATGCGCATTGACCAACAGGAATTGGAGCTGAAGGCGAAGGCCCCAAGTGCTTGCACAAAAAGTAAAAACTCACAAAGGATGCATTCTAAAGTTTAACAGCAGCAGGGAAGAAGCTGTTCTTGATTTGGTTGGTACATGATCTCAGATTTTTGTATCTTTTTTCCAATGGAAAAAGGTGGAACAGAGAATGTCCAAGGTCCTGAATTATGCTGGCTGAGGCAGCTGGAAGGGTAGGCAGAATAATGAGCCACTGCTCTATTGTGTTTGTTGGGCGGGAGACGTGAGAAGGGGCTTGATGATGGAGATGAGAAGTTCTGAACATTGTTTTAGATTTTCTGGAGAAACATGATTTGCGTGATGGATTGGGCTACACATTGGGAGAAGCGAGAGAGAGAGAGACACACACAGGGAAAGATAGGGAAGAAGACAGAGAACAAAGGAGGTGTGCCTCAATTTTTTATGGTATAGTGGTATGCCGTGACATAAAAGATTGGAACCTCTAATGGGGGCAGCAAGGTGGCACAGTGGTTAGCATTGCTGCCTCACATTGCCAGGAACCTGGGTTCAATTCCCGGCTTAGGCCACAGTCTATGCGGAGTCTGCCTGACACATTCTTCTTATGTCTGTGTGGGCTCCGGTTTTGTCCCACAGTCTGAAAAACTTGTTGCTTAGGCGCATTGGCTATTCTAAATTCTCCGTCAGTACACCTAAACAGGCGGCAAAATGACTCGGGGATTCTCACAGTAACTTCACTGCAGTGTTAATACAAGCCTACTTGCAATACTAATAATAAATAATAATAATTACATGTGAGAATATAACCAGTTTTACGAGCAGAGGAGATTCATTCAAAGTGAGGGATTGAAATTGTAACATCAAGAAATGGGGGACTTGGATGTTATCTACATCAATGGGGACAAAGTAGAAAGAGTCAAAACCTTCAAGTTTTAGGTGTCCAAATCACCAAAAACCTGTCCTGGTCCTCCAATGCTGACGCTATAGTTAAGAAAGCCCACCAACGCCTCTATTTTCTCTGAAAGCTAAGGAAATTTGATATGTCCGCTATGATTCTCACCAATTTTTAGATGCACCATAGAAAGTATCCTTTCTGGTTGTATCACAGCTTGGTATGGTTTCTGTTCTGCCCAAGCCCACAAGGAACTACAAAAGGTCATGAATGTAGTCCAATCCATCACGCAAACCAGCCTCCCATCCATTGACTCTATCTACACTTCCTGCTGCCTCAACAAAGCAACCAGCATAATTAAGAACTCCATGCACCCTGGACATTCTCCCATCCAACATCTTCCATCAGGAAAAATGTACAAAAGTCTGAGGTCATGTATCAACCGGCTCAAGATCAGTTTCTTCCCTGCTGCTGTCAGACTTCTGAATGGACTTACCTCCCACTAATTTGGTCTTTCTCTACACCCTAACTATGACTGTAACACTGCATTCTGCACTCTGTCATTTTCCTTCTCTATGTACGATACGCTGTCTGTAAGCTTGCAAGAAACACTGGTTTTCACTGCATGTTAATGCATGTGACAATAATAAATCAATTCAAATCAAATCAAAAATGTAATTATACAAGTAACTCACAGAGACCCAAAATTCATTGGTCTTTTAAGCCACATTATTGTGTTTGTGTGCGTATTTGGAAGCAGGGGAAATTGCAGGACTGAATCGTTAGAAATTTGTAGAGTACAAATCATGGATGGTATTATTAGTGTGATCTTCCTCTGTCCATGCAAGTAAGCACAAATACTTGCACCTATGTTGTGCCTCATAGTAAAACATCCTGAGCCACTCCTAAAGGGTGATTAGCAAGCAAACATTGACATTTGAGTCACTCAAAGAAATGTTAAATATTAATTGTTCCAGTAAAACAGCGAATCGAGGAATGTCACGCAGACATTGGTGTTCACGCAGTAATCTCAGCGACAGCTCAATGCCCAATTATCCTGGTAATAGCGCCATCTGATGGTCTAGAATTATAAACCACCATCGGGCAAGAGGTCAGAATTGTGCATGTCTTCACAATCCTGGCACATTATCAGTCAGTTCCTGCTGCAAGATAGATGTGCACTTGACCCTGACCAGGCAGTTTGTCTGGAGGGGAGAGCAGAGATTGAATGCAGTAGACTAAAGAAGCCTACTACAGTGTTAAAACAGCCCAGCCAGCAGCTCTCTACTGTCTTAAGAACATCACATATTTCAAGAGATCTTCTAAACCTCATTATCTTTATAACTAATCACCCTGCAATCGTAGCCTTTTAATTTTTAATGTGCCACCCACTGCTATATTGGTTGCCAGAGGACACAGATTTGCTAAGACGCAAATGGCACTAAATACATTACAATCTTCGGCATCCTTCCATCTACATAAGATGATAGGCATGCAGGAAATCCAAGGACGACAGGGTAGTTTCATATGGTGCATGCATGAAATTCGAAGAAAGCAACAAATTAGATAGAGGTTCCTGTTACAAGTGCCGTGTACAAGGGAGTTACAGATGTCATGGGTTATTGTTTTTGATATTGACAACTTTGTCATGATGCTGTTGCCACTGATTGTTATGATTGTGCACAATGGTCCATAGGTAACTTTGCTATTTCCCTCTGTTGATTGATACTATCTCCAAAGGGCCTTCATGTCATGCTTGTCAATATGTTGGAGGAGAAGCTTTGGCTGCCTCACTTGTTTTCTGGTTTCTGCTACCTCGACATCTTAGGGAATGTGTCCGACTTTCACTCTGTGCCCCAGCCAGCAATATCCCTCTCTGGCTGATGAGTGCCAACGTACATAGGAGATCTGCCATAGAGTGGTCAACGGCATTTGTGATTTTGTCCTTCTATGAAATGTCAACAATGTGCCACAGATATTGAAATAAAATACTTTATAACTTATTGTATGAATGAATTTAAAATTATAATATAATTTACCCACCCATAATTTGGGTCCATATACGCACAACTCCACTTCTAGCCGAAAATATCAAAGGTTATGAGTGAGAAGTGACTTGCAGTAAAGAATCTAGGGTCTTGTTTTCAATGAAAGCCATGAATTAGGGACCAGATCAGAAATTCCAAGGTATATTACGAAGTTAGACTAGACCCTAGCTATTTTTGGTTTTGGTATCAAAAATGAAACCAAAGATGAGAGTATAACGTGTTACAATCCAAGTGTGATTCTATAAGCTCACTTTATTTAAAACAATCTTTATTTAATCACACAGTTTAACTATAACAATAAAAATTAGCATAACTTTTACTAATTTAAATACTTAACTACAACTCTATATAATTCTTCACTGCTAAGCTGTCTCTATAAGTTCCAATGTAAGCAATATTCCTCATGGACTGTGTAGGGAATGTTACTACTGTTCATACCAACGGGATTTTCCAATCTTGCTGCAATGAATGGAGATTTGGCTGAGGGCTAAGTTCTCCATCCTCACTGCAGTGGCAGCGTGACATGAACGAAAGGTAAGATCGTGCTCTTAAACTCCTCTTCAAAATAAGTCAGCAAAACAACACAGGCTTATGTGCTGGTATGTCAGCTGCTATTCCTCCAACCTCCAGAATACCTCTGGAGGAAAATATTTATTTTCAAGTAGGTCCCAAACTACAGTCTTTAGATAGAGGGAGAGCAATGCCTCTTGCTTCTGGCAGAACCAAGCAGACTTCTTGTTCCTCTAGCAGTTTAGCTCCACCCATTCATGTGACTCTCTTGTCAATCAACCTAATTAAACCCTACTCTGAAACACCAGGGGGCAACCCAAAAAAATAAACAAAACTGCATTAACTCAGATTAAAACAAACACTTGAATAACTAGGATCAATTCTTCTTCTGCATTCTCAGCAGTTGAGGCGGGAGGGGGTGGGGGGGTTGCAGTGGAGGGCTGCCTGGAGCAGACAAACCTGCACAACAACAGAACTGAAGTTTTAAACATTCCCTTCACAAGAAACATTGTATAAACCAAAAGAGAAAATGCTGGAAAATCTCAGTAGGTCTGGCAGCATTAGTAAGAAGAGAAAAGAACTGACCTTTCAAGTCTAAATGACCCTTTGTCAAAGCTCTGACTAAGGGTCAAAGAACAAAGAACAAAGAACAAAACAGCATGGGAAACAGGCCCTTCAGCCCAACAAGTCTGTGCCACCACCCCGATGTTCCCACCTCTATCCGTGATCCCTATCTATGTTTATAGATCTATGGATTAAAAACCAAATTTGAGACAATTTAGGGAGAATTTGTTTTGCCAATTAACCTAAGAGCACATCTTTGGGATGTGGGAGGAAACCGGAGCACCCGGAGAAAACCCACACAAGCATGGGGAGAATGCGCAAACTCCCACAGACACAGGCCCAAATCCATGTATCTGCACAGCACAGCGATAGTCACTGAGCTGTCGTGTTGCCCATCAAGTGGTCCGGGTCAAGCGTAAACTAACGATGTGAAGCACTAGGATACTCTTTAAAAAAAAATCCAAGAGCAGCCCTCTCAAGACCCATCGCGTGTATGCCCTTTGTTAGAGAACAAGGTGGACCAAAGCACCTGTAGGATAAAAAAACAAGTACATCAATATCATCATCTATTTACACACTTCCCAGGGACTCCCAAGGCTCATGATCCCTATTTTAAATCAGTTTGCTATACCCCTCCATTCCCATTCTGTTCATGTGCCCATCTAAGTATTTCTTAAATAACTCCAGAGTGCCTGCCTCCACCACTTTACTTGGCAGCACATTCCATACTCCCACCACCCTCTGTGTGAGAAAACTCCCTCTAGCATCCAAATTATACCTTACCCCCCCTTACCATAAGCCCGTGACCCCTCGTGCTATTAGAGTTCATCCTAGGAAAAAGCTCAACTCTGTTTACTCTATCTATACCCCTCATAATCTTGTAAACCTCTATCAGATCTCCTCTAAGTCTATGTCTTTCTAGGGAAAACAGTCCCAATTTGCCTAACCTCTTCTCATAACTCAGACCTCATCAGGACTCAAAACATCAGCTCTTTTCTCTCTTGATTTAACTTTTTTTGGCCCTCTTGGTATGGGAGTGACCCATGCTACAGTACAGTTTCCAAGGTACAAAGAACAAAAGAACAAAGAACAACACAGCACGGGAAACAGGCCTTTCGGCCCAACGAGCCCGCGCCGCCGTCCTAACGTCTAAATGACATATAGAGACCAATATAGGGACAATTTGTTACCCAATCAGCCTAAGAGCACATTTTTGGGATGTGGGAGGAAACCGGAGCACCCGGAGAAAACCCACGCAACCACGGGGAGAACGCGCAAACTCCTGCAGACACAGGCCCAAATCTATGTGTCTGCACAGCAACAGCGATAGTCTCTGAGCTGTCATGTTGCCCATCTGATGGTCCAGTTTAAGCATACACTAATGACATGAAGCACTAGGCCACTCCTGAAGTAACATCCAAGAGCAGCCCCCGCACGACCTGCCGAATGCATGAACCTTGTTGGTCAACAAGGTGGACCGAATAGCCTGTGGAAACAAATAAAGTATTTAAACAGTCCTCCTATATCCCTCTATCTGCAGACCGCTCATGTGGCTGTCCAAGAGACCCTTTAACAACCCTAGCGTGCCTGCTCCCACCATCTTACTCGGTAGTGCATTCCACACCCCCACTACCCTTTGTGTGAAAAAATGCCCTCTAATATTCGTCTTATACATAGCCCCCATCACCCTAAGGCCGTGACCCCTCGTTCTATCTGATTCTAATGGTGGAAAAAGCTTACCACCATTTACTCTATCTATACCCCTCATAATCTTATATACCTCTAAAAGATCCCCTCTCAGCTGACGTCTTTCAAGGGAAAACAACCCCAGTGTTTTCAATCTTTCCTCGTAAGACCATACTTCCATACCAGGCAGCATCCTGGTAAATCTCCTCTGCAGTCTCTCCAGGGCCTCTACATCCTTCCTGTAGTACGGCGACCAGAACTGGACACAGTACTCCAGATGAGGCCTAACCAACGTTCTATACACCTGCAACATCAGACTCCTACTCTTGTATTCTATACCCCTTCCTATGAAGGCTAACATACCATACGCTTTTTTTACCACATTCTCCACCTCTACTGACACCTTCAGATACTTGTGAACTTGCACCCCCAGGTCTCTCTGCATCTCTATACTCCGGATAGTTTTACCTTTTATCCTATAACTCCCCTCTACATTATTCTGGCCAAAATGCATCACCTCACATTTATCCGGATTAAATTCCATTTGCCATCTATCTGCCCAGTCTACCAGCCTATGTCCTGTTGTATTGCCTGGCACTGCTCCTCAGTCCCTGCCAATCCAAGTATCTTAGTGTCATCAGCAAATTTGCTGATCACACCAACTACCCCCTCTTCCAAGTCATTTATATAAATCACAAATAGAAGAGGTCCTAGTACTGAGCCCTGTGGCACACCACTAGTGACTGAAGGTAAAGGTAGAATCTTTACCCAACTGGTCACATGCTTCAGAAATCTAGACTGTGGGGGGGAATGGTGATTTTTAACCATTGGATAACTGTAAATGGAAACATTGGCCCAGTAATATTATGGCTAGTTATAATGTCTCAATGCTACCCTGTTGCAGTGAGATAAATAGAACCGAGTACAGATTTGAGGCCATTCTGGTCAATGTGACTTTCTCACCTTGGTTGGTGCTTTACCTCACTGAGCTAGCCTATGGAACTTGTGAAAAGTATTTCACCTGCCGAGTGGAAGTATTACGAACAGCGCGGTAGTAAATATTAGTGCAGGCAAAAACCTGGAGCCACTTAAATGTTCTTGCCCGTTTATTTGATTCTTTATTGTATGTGTCAATTCCAAATTGTAACTGAATCATTTCTGTGCAAACAGCCCTGAGCCGTGATGGGTAGGTTTCATAAGGCTACAAGATACGCACTGATGAAGAACTCCACCCAGGATCATCTGCCCAGAAGAACTTCCATTACGCAGCCCAATTAATTCTTAATGATTCTTGGACTATTACCTTCCAAAGTACTTAACTGGCTCAAAATCACCTTGGAAAATCCTGTAGTCATAAAGGGTGCAATATAAATATAATGTTCTTTATTTCTACCTATTTAAGTGTGGTCTCCAGGTCCTCCTGTCAATGTTTAATTTTCATAGATTTACCTTTTCTATTACATTTAATATCTTATAAAAGATGTGTTTTATATTTGTACTTATTTATATAGAACTTGAAACACAAACGGATCGTGATCTTATTGAATGGTGAAATAGGCTTGAGGGACCAAATGGCCTATTCCTGCTCCTATTTCACATATTCATATAGCGCCTTTCCCAACCACTGTACATTTCAAAACACCTTACAGTGAAAGAAATCCTTTTGAAGTGTAGCCACTGTTGTATATACCTCTATGAGTTATTCTGCATCCCCAGTTACTACTATTCCAGAATTAGTGTCTCTGGTTTTCCCTCAGAAACCAGCCTTCTTACACCAGACAGTAGGGATCCCAAGCAGCGAAAGTTCATGGTCAAAGATTTCTGCACTCATACTTATCTCTGCTCTGTTTTTACGCTGAAGTGAAGTAAGGTTAACATTTGTGTAAAAAAACAGGAGAATGGTGAGATGGTGTGATGTGTCACGTGGAAACTTCACTGGTGTTAAGAATCAGGTATGTGGCTTAATCCTGCACTCTTTCCAGGGTTTGAATATCTCTCTGCTGTCTCAGTGATGGACAGAATGTTCAAGATGTGATCTGACCATTTCAGTTAAGTGCTCAAAGAAAATGAATGCTGAAATAGAATATTCAGGATGCGATCTGACCATTTCAATCAAGCATACTCAAAGAAAATAAATGCTGAAATATAAATTCTCAGCTGCAAATTAACACTTGTCTGAGGATACACCTGAGACAGACTTATACACAGAAAAGCAACTCCTCAGAGGCCAGTGTCCCTTCACCAGATTTATTTTATTTACAAATTTATCTCCACTCCTCAGAATGCCTCCGGTACAAAGTCAGAATCTGAGTGCCAGTGGCAATACTCCTCATTATATGTAATGGTGAGACTCCCTGATTGGGCAGGCAATCTATAATAGGTCCTCAAAGGCAGATGTCTTTCACCAAAATCTCTTTATTTATAAGTCTGACAACAGCACGCAGAGTGCTTTCATTTAGCAGGTTACACCAGGAGTCCCAGAAGATCCGACATTTCTGATTAAGTACAAAGCAAGAGGTTCCCTGATTGACCCATCAATTTGGCCTTTAATCAGGGAATTAATATTCTAACAGGCCGCACCGCAATTGCCTGATTAAAGTCATTACACAATCATTACCTCAATCAGGGACTTAATACTCCAAAGGCACACCTCACGGGCCTTGTTGAGGTAATTACAATTGAAAAAGTTGAGGACTGGAAATTTCAACATTTCTATATTCCCATAACGTGGAGTAATTTTCTCCTTTGTCTATTTTTCTCAAACTCAAATCTCAATGGTACCATTCTGGCAACCGTATCAAAAGAACATGGCAATGATATTCTTCAAAATTGGATGGGGTGTATTTAAATGGCTGACTCACTGCAGCTTGTTGACTTATAGATCTATCAGGGTGTTCCGATATACGAATGGACTAGGACAGCAGGAACAAAGAGTAAAATGGTTCTGCAGTGAGTTCCAATGTGCAATGGCATTGGTGTAGATGATGTGAGTTTGGGAAATGGTCAATTGGATCACAATGGTCAGTGTTTCTTTTAAGAGGCACAGAATATAAATTGGGAGATGAAGGAGGGGAACATATGTATTAGCTTTTCAAACTTCTGAAGCATAACTGCCAATACAATACAATTTGCATTTATATAGCGCCATTAGTATACCCAACAAAGGCTTCATCGAACAAAATATGCCACCATGACACATAGGGGTACCACAATGGCATAGTGGTAACATTGCTGCCCGCAGCGCCAGAGGCATGGGTTCAATATCGGTCTTGGATGCCTGTCTGTGCAGAGTTTGCACGTTCTTCTGCATCTGTATGGGTTTCTTCCGGATGCTCTGGTTTCCATCCACAGTCTGAAAGATGTGATCTTCAGGTGCATTGACCCGAACAGATGCCGGAATGTGGTGACTAGGGGATTTTCACAGTAATTTCATTGCAGTGTGAGTGTAAGTCAATTTGTGACTAATAAACAGTCCTTTCCTTTAAGGAGATATGAGGTACGCTTGAAAAAGTATAGCTTGCAAGTGTGTTTTAAAGGAAGAGTGAGAGAGAGAGAGTGTCATTGAGGTAGAGAGGATTAGGGTGGGAATTCCAAGTCTATGTGACTGAAAGCTTGGCTTTCAGTGCAGGAGAGATTAAAATGGAGGATGCGCAAGAGGCTAGAATACGCCGATCATTATCCGAACCCTGTTACTGGTCATTCACATACCTGAAATCTCCAAATTACCCTCCTGGATCTTCACTTTGAGCTCTTCAGGGGTAAAGTGCTTCACATCAAGGCTGACTTTCCAATTGCTCGACGTTTCCTGGATCAGGGACATTCCCCCACTGAGTTGCCGCTGCGTGCTTGGCGGGCAGTGACTGGACGTGGTGCTCTCAGCTGGAACTGAACCTGACTGTCCAGGAGAAATTGCGTTGAGCCGATTCTCCACCCACTCCATCCAGTCCCTCAGTGGCTCTTCAGAGAGAGGAGGGAGCCCAAAATCCTGATCAAACAGGCGGCTGGGGAAATAGCAGCTCCTGAAGGGATCCCAGCGTCTTCGGAAGAAGGGATGCGAGAGTGACATTTTCCAAGGGAGGGAACAAGGGAATACTTCAAACCAAAAAAAGTGCGCTTAAAGAAAAGCTAAGTTGGCTGAAGGTGAAGCAAGCAGCTTTGACTAGGATGCTCCAGTATCTGTTCATATTTATAGCCCAGCCCTTCACCCCATACATAACTTCATCACAAATAAATGCGCCTCTGATTTGACACTGGGTGTAAGGTTGGAACTTTCTGGTAATCAGGCCAATGCATCCACATTGCAACACATCAGAAGCTATATATAGAGATTTGACAAATAGAAACTAATGATTTTATTTATAGCATGCATTCCACAGAAAGGATTACAAAGATCTGTCCTGCTGATGTTGCCCTTTTACTGTGAATATATTCTGGCTCGAACTTCTGCTGTCAGCCCAGTCTATTGCAGGCTCTCCATTTGCTCCATTCCTCATGGATGTCATTGGTATGGCCAAGATCTTTCTCTTTGCATTTTATTTGTTGTGTTATTTCTGAGTAATCGCCTTTAATTCCAAACTCCGTGAAGTTGCTGGAGGGTTTTGTTGGCGCGGGTTGATAGGGTAGAGCAACTCCCAGTTTAATTTCTGATTTATCTTCTATGCAGGAATACAAGGTTTCTACAACACAGAAATAGACCAAACTGATCTCTGTTGGTGAGCCTTCTTTCACCTTAGATCATCAAATACTTATCTTCAATTTCTTTATTCCTTTCTCCCTCATGTAGTTACATAGCATCTTCTTAGCAGCTCCATCTCAACTGCTTAGTGTGATAGCGACTTATGCATTCCAACTGCCCTGGGTAAAAGAAGCTTCATCTGAATTTATTCTTGAATTTATTACTGATCGTCCTGTACTTATGGCCCCTTTAACCTTTCCCAAGCTGAGAAATTTTCTCTATAGCCATTCAATCAAACCCCTTCAGGATTGTAAAGAGTACTAGTAAGCCACCTCTTAATCTTCATTTTTCTTGAACAAAAAGATTCAGCTTGTTCAACTTTTCCTGGTAGTTATATTCTGACTGCAAAAGCAGGTCAGAGGCTGAAACTCCATGATGAGAGACCCACCTCCTGACTCCCCACAGGCTTTCTATTATCTACAAGGCACAAATCAGGAGTGAATCATAGAATCCTACAGTGCAGAAAGAGGCCCTTTGGCCTATCAAGTCTGCACCAAACACAATCCCACCCAGGCCCCTACCCCCATATCATACCTACTAATTCCTCTAACCTAAGCATCCTAGATACTAAGGGGCAAATTCTTAGCAATGGCCAATTAACCTAACCCACACATCTTTGGACTGTGGGAGGAAATCAGAGTACCTGGAGGAAACCCATACAGATAGGAAGAGAATGTGCAAATTCCACACAGACAATGACCCGAGCCAGGAATCGAACCCAGGACCCTGGAGCTATGAAGCAGCAGTGCTAACCACTGCGCTACCATGCCGCCCCTGAATGCCACCATCTGAGTGTGATGGAATCTTGCCCGGATAAGGGTTGTTCCATCAACATGTAAAACGTTCTTCACTACCCAAGGTAAAGCAGCATGATTGGTACCTCATTCGGTACCTGAAAACTTCAGTCCCTCCATCATTAGCACACTACAGCTGGGATTTTCCAACCTTTCCTGGGATCTTAAAGATTCATTGAAAGGAACTGCCCACAGCGGATTCCCCAATGGTATGGCTGGCAAGCAACAAAAATGGCCATTGATTTCGGTAGAATTCGAGTATCCCAGCATGAGCCACCTGTGTTGCCAAAATACCTACCACAGATAGGAAACGGTGAGGAGGGCTGCAGAAGTGTGTACCATCCACAGGATGCAACACCATCACCTAGAAGGAGAAGAACAATAGGGCAAGGTAACTCCACCATCATCAATTTCCCTCTAAAGCACATACAATCTTGAGGTGGAAATGTATGGTTGTTTCTTCATCATTGATGGGTCAAAATTTTGGAACTCCCTTCCTAACATTATGGTGTGAGTACTTTCGGCACATGTACTGCCATTTTCCAATGGTCATCACGTTTTCTCATGGGCATTTAGAGATGGGTAACAATTACTGGCCTACAATCCATAAAGCAATAACAAAATTCGATTTTCCACACTTGCTGGATAACTGAAAAACATTTACTGCTGTGCCTCGAATATGTAATTTTGGAGCGTTTAACAAGCTGATAGGCATCTCCCTAATCAGGAGGGTGAGGAATCCAACGGCTCGGTCCCAGTGCTAAAGGGAGAGGAGATAATCCCGAGTGAGCGAGCAAGTGAAGGAGCAACATTGGGATGGAAGAACTAAGAGAAACATTCATGTTTCTCCTGAGCCCATAGAGACTAGTTAGAAAAATAGCTGTTGCTTTGTTCTGGGACAAGCTCCAGCAATCCTGTATGGACTGTGGGGGTTAAATGGGTTAATATCTGCACCAATAGGTAGGAATCGGTGCATCATGCTCTGCCCATTGGTACCTGAAAATATCTTACAGCTGGAATAGGTCCCGGGTTCAGATAGAGTATTGTATTGTTGCTCCTCTTTCTTTATGTAGGCATGCTGACCTTGCACTTTGAAGTTAACTTGAAAAGTTGGATGAGCCTTTCGCTCATTTTCTTAAAACAATTTTTGCTTGAATGCCATCCCACTTTGCAACCTGCAGAAGGTATCAGGAGCTAAATCATGCTTGTGTTGTCAAAGCAAATTCTCTACTCAGCTGGCATCTTTATGAAACAGGAGAAGGCCAGTCAGCCCCACAAGCTTGCTCTGCCATTCAAAAGGATAAGATTGATCTAATTTTAATCTCAATTTCACATTTTTGCCTCCCCCCCCCCCGATAACCTTTTACTCCCTCGCTTATCTATCTACTTTCTCCTTCAAGATCTATCTCAACCGTTTTTTGTGGAAGAGAATTCCAAAATCTCACAATCTCGGAGATTTTCTTTTACTTATCTCTGTCCTAGTGGGAGATCCTTTATTTCTAAACAGTGGCTGCAAGTTCTAGATTGTCCCACAAGAGGAAACACCCTCTCCACATCCATTTTGTCAAGATCCCTCCGGATCTTATAGGTTTCAATCAAGTCACCTTTTATTCTCCTAAACAGCAGTAAATACAAGCCTTATTTGGAAGACAAATCATCCATGTCAGGTATTAATCTGGTAAATCTTCTCTGAACTGCTTCTAATACATTTACATCTTTTCTTAAATGAGGAGACCAATCCTCTACACAATAGTCTAGATGTGGTTGCATCAATGACCCGCATATATGAAGTATCACTTCCTCGGTTTTATATTCAATTCCCTTCACAATAAACACTAATATTATATTAGTTTTCATAAATATTTGCTGCACTTGCATACTAATCTTTGTGACTCATGCACTAGGGCACCCAGATTCCTCTGCACCTCAGGGTTCTGCAATCTTTCACTATTTATATAATATGTTTCTTTTGTATTCTTCATGATAAAATGGATAACCACATATTTTCCCATGTTATATTCCATTTGCCAGTTCATTACCTTTTCACTTGACCTATTTATCTCCTTTTGTACCCTCCTTATGTCTTCCACACGACTGACTTTCCCAATTATCTTTGTGCTATCAGCAAATTTTGTGACCATGCCTTTGATTCCTTCATCTAAATTGATCCCTTCATCCACTGATCCTCACGACACACCACTCATCACATCCTGCAAACCAGAAAATGACATCATTATGCCTATCCCCTGTTTCTTGTTTGCTAGTCAAATTTGTATTATACCATAGGCTTTTACTGTCTGCAATGACTTTTGATGAGGTACCTTACCAGCTGCCTTTTGAAAATCTAAGTGCAATACATCCATCAATTCTCCTTCATGTGTTACTTAGAATCATAGAACCCCTAGAGTGCAGAAGGAGGCCATTTGGCCCATTGAGCTTGCAATCCCACCCAGGTCCTGTATCTCCATGTATTTACTCTTCTAATCTCCCTTACACCATTGGACAATTTTTCATGGCCAATCCACTTAACTCGCACATCTTTGGACTGTGATGTGGAAATGCTGGCGTTGGACTGAGGTAACCACACTAAGAAGTCTATCTTTGGATTGTGGAAGGAAACCCTTGCAGACACAGAGAGAATGTGCAAACTCCATACAGTGACCCAAGCCAGGAATCGAACCTTGGTCTCTGGCACTTCAGTTAAGTATGATTTCCCTTTCTCAAAACCATGTTGACTCTGCCTGATTAAGTTGTATCTAAGTGTTCCCATTATAACATCTTCCCTCTGACAGATGTCATGTTAACTGTCGCATAGTTTCCTACTTTCTGGCTATCTCCCTTTATCATCTGTTAATTTAGTAAACCTTCTTTGGGCTTTCCTTCAGTGAAATAAAGGAGTTAGGTGGAATATTTTTTATTCTAATGGATGGAATCTAATGGATCCACACACGGACAATTTTTGACAATATATTTGTCTTTTGGATACGGATAATACTGGTAAAGCAACATTTACTGCCTACCCCTAGTTGTTCAAGGGACATTAAGAGTCAATCACTTATTGTAGCACTGGGATCACTTTTAGTCCAGATCAAACACAGATTGTGGTCCCTCCCTGAAGGACATTTGTGAACTAATTTGAGTTTTTACAACAATCCAGCAGGTTTTATGAGCAATCTTTCCATGTAACATAAATTGCTAAAATAAAGTCTCGCACTGATATAATGCTTTCCATGAATTCGAGTTATCCCAAAGCACTTTACAGCGTGAAGCAGTTGTGAAATATAGTCACTTCTGCATCATAGGGATTACACACTCCTAGATTTACCTGACCTAATTTTGCAACTTGCCAACCTGGAGGTGTGCGCTGGTGACCTCTGCTTTGTTAGTCCGATATCCAAGCACACGCCACTCTGTAAACCCAGCATTCAGGATTGCAAATCCTGGCTGACCTTTCTTGTCACTTGGCCAGAGGCAAAAAGAACACTTGCAGCATGTTCCCCCTCCATCCCCACCCCTCCCCCAACCCTGTACCCCCTTACCCCCTTCCCTCCCACCACCACAATCAGGATCAACACAGTGTGGTGAAGAAACCCATGGATCTGGCCAAAGCTGAAGAGTCCATGCACCAACTGGGCTTTCAGTGAAATATTTCTTCTTCTTTCTTTTCTTGCATGTGTTGTTCTTCCATCATCATCGATGAGGACGTCAACACCATTAGTCATTTGAGACTAGTTGCAGTGTGTCTGAAGATAACTGATCAGGCCAATTTGGGCACAGAATGTTCTGGCACATGTTGGACAGGCTTGTGTAAACACTGTAGTTGTTGCGCTGGGGGCTCTGGACTTGTGCAGCTCACACTTAAGTTGTGCTTCAGCAATACATCTTGCTTCGTGACAGCCTTTGTGGATGGGGCAGTGCCAGGAAAGGTGGTTTTGTGCCAGCATTTCCCAGCTGGTCGTGTCAATGTCAAGCGACTTCAGGGAGGCTTTGAGAGTGTCTTTGAAATTTTTCTCTGCTCCAAGCGAGAGTTCCCCAAAAAGGAGCTGCTTGGGTATGCGCTGGTCTGACATACGGATAACATGACCTGCCCACCAGGTCTGCACTCTTATCAGCAGTGTGTGGACTGATGGTAGACTTGTTGTAGCGAGATCTTCAGTGCCAGGTACTTTGTCTTCCCTCCTGTTGCGTAATACTGCGAAGACAAGTCATGTGGAAATGATCAAGCTATCTTGCATGCTTTCAATACACAGTCTGCATTTCACAGGATGCTGGAAGGTAATGAGGACCGCAGTGCTGTAGCCCTTCAGTTTTGTTACTGGTATGATTCCTCGGCATTCCCATACAGTGGAGTGCAATCTACTGAAAGCAGAACTTGTCTTCACTATTCTGCAGTTAACTTCTATATCAATAATCACTGCTTGGGAGAGGGTGCTGCCATGATAAATGAACTGGTCCACTGCTTGTAGTTTCTGCCCTTTGATTGTGATTATGGGTTCTGTCAGTGCATGAGGAGCAGGCTGGTGCATGACTTCCAGGACAGTGTTGCTGGAATCAGCCTCAAGTACAGAGTGGATGGGAACATCTTCAACCTGAGGAGACTTCAAGCTATTACTAAAGTGAAGGAGACTGTTCTGAGAGACTTCCTGTTTGCTGATGACTGTGTACTGGCTCAGAGCCAGAGACGCAAGTCAGCATGCACAAATTTTCCAAGGCTTGTGACAACTTTGGACTCGCCATCAACATTAAAAAGACCAACATCATGCACCAGTCTTGTATCTATTAGTGCATTAAAGCTCACCTTTAGTCGATTCTATAGCTGATAATTCCTAGGCCAGGTACTTGTCTGTCACCAGGAGTTTATACCTTGAGGGGCACCACTCCACACCAAGCATGCTATACTGAGGCTCATCAGGTTGGCCTCTTGCAGAATGAGCTCCCTGTTTGAGGTCAAAATTACTGACACGATCAGGGAGTCTCAATAGTATATCTACTGAGGAAGTGTCAGGCTTACTGACCTTCCAGATTTTGACTTTGTACCTGAAGCAGTCTTAGGAGTGGAATTGAATTTGTAAATGAAGGGAATCTAGTGAAGGAACGTTGATTTCTGAATAGTTATTTCACATGGCTGATCAGGAATCTCTCCTCCTCTTACCACTTGTCGATTGGCACATGTTGGGAGGATTTTGCAAGTTGACACTCAACTTGTTTGCCTGCATTAGGTGGGACTTGAACTGGGATTGGACTCAAACCTGGAATGGGACCTGAACCTTGGATGGGACCTGAACCTGGGGTGGGACTACTGGCCAGTGGCTCAGAACTAGGGACACCACCCAAAAGAAATGTCTGGTGGACGCATGGGGAGATTCTAACATAAGGCCTCATATCACACTTACCGGAGAGGTAGTTAGCCTTAGTTTTGTGACTAATCAATTGGTGCAAACTACTGTCACTGTGAGTCACCTCCTGGGGAAGTGATGCTGCAAGCTGCTGAGCTACATATGAATTACTGGGTGATGTAGGATAATGAATGTGGATGTGGGAGTTTACTGATTCAAATCCTATTAGCAGTAGGTGTAAGCTCACTGTATCAGGAAACAGTAATCGTGGACATATGACCAATGTTAACATTAGCCCTCTGGTATAAGTGAATTAGAGACAATTCTCATGCAACCATTTATGTGCCATCTTCCCTACTCAGCATCCTGCATGTTTTTCAGAAAATTAATCCTATCACAAGAGTCTTTGAAACAGTCGCATGACTCCAACTGAGAGTTGCCATGGGAACCGTGGTACTGAGGTTAATTATGCAAAGAGTAGGAAGAATTTGCCCACTTGCTTGACGCCTGTCTCCCTTCTGGGCACGGCACGAGCAGTAGCTTCCAGACACTATCATAAATGGAGCTGACAGAGCCTGCGGGCAACATATCAACATCACCCTGACTGTTAGGAGGATGAGCCACAGGTCCTAAGGAAGGATATGATGTATCGACTGTTTAAAATCCTGAAAGATAGAAGTTCTTCTGATGGCTTAGAGGTTAATACCCCACGCTGGGATGTTCTACAGGGACCAGAAACGTCCCAGTTTTGATCTTTGATCTGATCTATGGTAGTTAATCAGTTATGATTCAAAGACACCTCCAACTTGGAGCAGATCCTTTCATTCTGACAGAACAAGAGTTGCCCCCTAGGAGCTGACTTTGCCTCTGGAAAGCTCTCTATTGGTTGAATATGTAACAGTACCAGCTAGCAATGTTAGCATGTTGCAGATGACCTCCAGGCTGTGTGCGAATGCCACTGCTCGCCATTAATGAGTCACCGGCATTAAAATACCTCAGACCTCTACTTGCACTGTGCAGATGGTTGTATCACAGTTGGGCATGTCTCCTGCTGTGCCCAGGATTGCAAGAAACCACAAAAGCTTGTGAATGTAGCCCAATGCATCACGCAAACCAGCCTCCCATCCATTGGCTCTGTTTTCACATCTCGCTGCCTTGGCAAAGCAGTCAGCATAATCAAGGACCCCAGGCACCCTTGACATTCTCTCTTCCACCTTCTTCCATTGGGAAAAATATACAGAAGTTTGAGGACACGTACCAACCAACTCAAGAACAGTTTCTTTCCTGCTGCCATCAGACTTTTGAATGGACCCACCTCGCACTTAATTGATCTTTCTCTACACCCTAGCTATGACTATTACACTATATTCTGCACTCTCTCGTTTCCTTCTCTAGGAATGGTATGCTTTGCCTGTGTAGCATGCAAAAAACAATATTTTTCACTGTATATTAATACATGTGACAATAATAAATCAAATCAAAATCAAATCGGTTGAATTTTAAATCACCTACAAAGCTAATCTGCACAAAACTAACTTCAAACTAACCTGCACCACAACCCATCCAGTTAAAATCGAGACCCTCTGATTAATGGTATAGTGATTATTCTTTACATTTCGGAGGTTCTCATTGCTGGATTCATCCTATTACTTATCTCATCAATGTTGTGTCCTTTCATTTGTTTCTACAACTTATTGCATCTTTTTAACTGTTTATTTGTTCTTAAGAAGCAATTTGTTGGTTCTCACAAGGCGAGAGATAGGTTATTGCTGTCACAGGGTGAGGGGGGAGTAATAGCAACAGAGCTTCTAATAATTGTGTGAAAAATATACGCAGAGACAGAGAAACATGTATTTTCTTGCTGTTTCTTGATAGGTTGAAACCCCCCATCAGGATTTTATGCACTTACCTAGCTTGATGGGTGGAGATGTGGAGATGCCAGATTTCATGTGAAGATGCCAGTGCTAG
This sequence comes from Sphyrna mokarran, assembly GCA_024679065.1. NCBI lineage: Eukaryota > Metazoa > Chordata > Chondrichthyes > Carcharhiniformes > Carcharhinidae > Sphyrna > Sphyrna mokarran. Next base: position 14,368,431 of record JAGIQG010000020.1, on the reverse strand, counting down.
ACTGGGGTGGGCACATTAAGAAGTCTCACAACACCAGGTTAAAGTCCAACAAGTTTATTTAGAATCACCAGCTTTCGGAGCACTGTTCCTTCATCAGGTGATTCCAAATAAATCTGTTGACTTTAATCTAACGTTATGAGACTTCTTACTGATGGGTGTTTGGGATTTTTATATGGCGAGTGTTTGGTCTCTAACAGTGTTGAAGGGAAGTCTGGGATCTGCAATTTACTCAGGTTTTGTGTGCACAGAAATAATCTAAACAGGAACATTCTGACAATTACAAGAAGCTACTACTGTCACTGTTGACATCTGCTCACAATTCCAAGTTGTTTGACTCCTCTACCTGGAGAGAGACCAAGTTACCTCAAGGTCAGAAGATTAAGGAGGATTTATAGAATCACTACAATTTTGCCCAGAGAGTCTGCACTGACCACAATCCCACTCAGACCCTATCACATAACCCCATATATTTACCCTAGCTAGTCGTCCTAACCCTCAGGGGCAACTTAATATGGCCAATCTACCTAACCTGAACATCTTCGACTTTGGGAGGAAACCGGATCACCCGGAGGAAACTCACGCAGAACAGGGAGAACATGCAAACTCCACAGTGACCCAAGCAGGAATTGAACCCGGGTCCCTGGTGCTATAAAGAAGCAGTGCTAAACACTGTGCCACTCTGCTACTCTGGAATTGACGGAACTTATCAGCCCTCTTGTGAACATTTTCATTCAGTTTTGATTTATTGATGCTGATTATAAAGCATGATAACATTTTCACAAAAGGATTTAAGCTTCTGATTTACAACACAGAGTCCATGATTCATCTCAAGACTGAACAGCAATTGCCGTGAGCAACCTTTATTGTAAAAATTATATATTGTCCAGGCTGTTAGAACAAGAAAACATTGGTCTTAATATCGACCCTTGGGGAACGCCACCACATAATATTCTTCAGTCCATTCACAACTTCTGCCTACCATTTATAAATCCAAACTACCACCACCTCTTTAAGATTCTACTGGATTCTACTTTCCAAATAAGTTTGTGTTGAGGTATTTTGTGAAATGCCTTTTGAAAGTCTATAGACACAGCATCAATGGCACCATCTTCACCAGCTCTCTTTTTCTTAATATTATCAGAGAACACAATGAAATTACTCAAACATGATTTTCCTAGAAGAACATAGAATCTCTACAGTGCAGAAGGAGACCATTCAGCCCATCGAGTCTGAACCAACCACAATACCACCCAGGCCCTATCCCTATAGTTCCATGCATTTACCCTAGTTAGTCACCCTGACACAAAGGGGTAATTTTAGCATGGCCAATCCACTTGAGTCGCACATCTTTGAATTCTCCAAGTGAGAATTAATTCTGTCCTTCACAAGGGACATTTTTCGTTTTCCCCTAGTGGATGTTAGACTGGTTGCGCCATAGTTACCAAGTTTATTCCTTTCCTCTTTCAATAAACAAGTTGCAAAATTTGCAACCCTGCAGTCCTCTGCCTCACAGGATATCCCTTCCTGTCCCTAATAAATCCACTTTTCCTTTAACTATCTTTTCATTTTTATATGGTTAATATATTTAGAGGAGGTGGTGACATAGTGGCATTATCACTAGACTAGTAATTCAGAGAGCCAGGAGAATGGTCTGGGGACCCTGGTTCAAATCCCACCATGGCAGATGGTGAAATTTGGATTCATTAAAATTTGGAGTGAAAAGTCTAATGATGATTATCAAACCATTGTTAGTTGTTATAAAAATGCCTCTCATTCATTAATACCCTTTAGAGAAGGAAATATATCTTCTCAGCTGGTCTGACCTCTGTGTGACTCCAGACCCACAGCAATACAATTTACCTTTAAATGCTTAGTTATTCAGTAGAAGGATAATTACATAAATGGCAGATGGAGTTTAAACTGGACAAATGCAAGATGATATATTTTAGAGGATCAAATTTAGGCGTGAATTGTACTATAAATGGCAGAACCCTTTGGAATATTAACATACAGAGGAATCTGGGCGTGCAGGTCCACAGTTCCCTAAAAGTGAGAACACAGATGGCCAAGGTGATTAGAAGGCATATGTCATGCTTGGTTTTATTAGCTGGATCACTGAGTACAAGATTTGTGAAATCATATTGCAGCTATGCGAACCCTTAGTTAGGCCACATTTGAAGCATCGCGTGCAGTTCTGGTCGCCACACAACCAGAAAGACATGGAAATTTTGGATAGAATGTATAGATGGTTCACTAGGATGTTGTCTGGTTTCGTGAGTGTTAAGAACATAAGAACATAAGAAATAGGAATGTTAACCATGAGGAGAAGTTGAATAAACTAGGAATTTCACTGGAAAGATGGAGGCTGAAGGGAAACCTGATGAAGATCTACAAAGTTATGAGAAGCATGGATCGGTGGATGGTCAGAGTCATTTTCCTGGGGTGGAAGTGTCAATTACACGAGGACACAGGTTTAAGGTGAGAGGGGGAAAGTTTAAGGGAGATACGGGGGGAAGTTTTTCATGCAAAGAGTAGTGGGTGCCTGGAAATGGTGAAAGCAGGCACATTTAACAACATTTGAGAGGCATCTGGATGGGTACATGAATAGGGAGAGAATAGAGGGATATGGACAAGTCAGGGCAAAAGGTATTTTTTTAAATTTAGTTAGGGCATCATGATCGGCACAGGCTTGGAGGGCCAAAGGGCTTGTACTGTGCTGTACCTTTATTTTTTGTTCTATAAAAGCTGGACAAGCCAGCAATGTCCACATTCCATGAATGAAGAAAAAAATAAAGGGTTTGGGTTCCCAACTTATCATTTCTCAATTCACTCTTTTTGCCCTTCTTATATCATTTTACAATTCTCCTCTGCGCATTATTCTGCCTGTTTCTGATTGTACCACGCACCTCATATTTGAAATCATCACAGAATCCCTATAGTACAGAAGAAGACCATTTGGCTCATCAAGTTTGTATCAACCACAATCCCACCCAGGCCCTACGCCCATAACCCCACATATTCTCTGACACCAAGGTTAATTTAGCATGGCCAGTCCACTTAACCTGCACATTTTTGGACTGTGGAAGGAAACTGGAGAAAACCCAAGCAAACATGGGGAGAATGTACAAACTCCACACAGACAGTGATCTGAGGCCAGAATTGAACCTGGGCCCCTGGCACTGTGAGGCAGCAATGCTAACCACTGTGCCGCCGTGAAATCTTTCTACTATGTTTTTAAAAATCAACATCCATTTCTTTTGTCATCCAGGAAGGAGTGGCTTTAAATGCCTCAACTTCCCTCCTTTTAGGAATCGGCTTGATTTGTAACCAAACCTTCTCCCCACAAAGGCCCTGCTATGCTGTTTTCCGAGCCTGTTTTCCTCTTGTCTCCTTGTTGTGAAGGAGTGCTGCTCCTGATGATCTCAGTGCAGCAGCAGTTAAGGAGTTGATTAAAGTAGCAAAGTTGCCAGGTGATGAGAAACTGGGCAAGTGACATTGGCATCTGACTGTCGACTGTGAAATCGCAAATTCTAGACAAAATGTGTCAAGATAAACCATAGCTCAGCAGGAGTGTTTGCATATTCGCAAGGGGGTGATATAGAAGGGGCAAGTAAATGCCAAAAGTGCAAAAATGATAACAAAGAGCATATTGAAATATTGAGCAACGTAAGATACCAGATTGTGATCAGGTTAAAATGTGTACCACATCCACACTTAAGTATACAGAGTTGAAATGGCTTGTTATTTTTCTGCAGTCTTGTGCCATATTATTACATTGATGAACAATGATTAAAATATTGTTGCAATATGGGGTGAGACTGGGATAATGAATGGAACAGAACAAGATCAGGCTCACCAAGTCACAGCCCCAACCTGGAGGACAACAGGATCAAGTAATTCTTTGTTCTGAGCTAATTGCCATTGATGCCTTTGTTGCATATATTAACCCTAGCTCCTAAAGTGAAGGTATCAATTCTTGTAATCTATCAGTGTAGGGCATGAAAACTATTGGCCAGAAGCAGGACAGCAAGGAAAATATGTCATTCCTTTAAAATGTCTGTGGAATTTGTAATTTTATTTTAAGAATGCTTGAGAAGGACTTCTCAGAGCTTGTTTCAGGTCAATTGTACTTTGCTTGAATAACAAGAAATATTGGTCCATACGTCCTGGTGGCCCCTGACTTAGAAGCAGTACCAATAAGAATAAAGTTAAGGTATAGAAGCTTTGTGCCAGAAACAAAGGAAAGCTGGACGCTGAAGGCAATGGCACACAGATACAAACACAAAGGAAAAGCAGACAAAGACAGAAAGAGGAACGCACTGAATTATTGGGAGGAGAAAAAGAAAATCTGTCTCAGGGAAAGATCAGTTTTTACTGATTGGTAGAATAAGAGACAGGAGTAGCTGGTGGCAATGTGCAAGCTGGCTAAAAAGGTCTAAGAGTTGAAAGGTTATGTGAGTAGCTGAGAGATGCTAAAGAGCTTTGGTGTATTACCACAGGTAGCCAAACCACGAACTGGGATGTTATAGTTGAAAAGGTACACTGGAAAATTATCCTATTGGGATTATCATGACTCAATGGAGAAAGGGTTCCTCACAGGTGATCTACAGACATGTGAAACTCAGGAGAGGAAAACTTGACTCCTGACTTACCATGTATGAATGAAGAACAGAATATTGTGAAATTGTGCAACTGCTAATGCCATACATACTAAAGAAGGATGTTTGTGGTTGTGTAAGATGTATTTTTGTTGTATAGGTGTTTAAAGTGACTGTTACCTTTATGTTTCAGGTATTCTCAGTTTGATAATTCGTGTTTAATTTGCACTGGTTCTGACTCATGTTAAAGTAAAAGTGACAGAAAGTGAAATCTATTTGGCAATTTCTGCATTTTGGGATTTCTCAGTAAATTTGATTATTTCGATTTACAGTTCACCCATGAGGATCAATATAAGAGCAGATGTATCTTACACTGTGCTAGATTCCTTCCCAAATCACTGACATTAATTCTGCTGAGTTGGATATTTTTGCCTTTGATTTTGCTCTGTCCCATTCTATAAGTATTTTAAATATAAGTATGATTGCCTTATCCAGATGTTCTCTCACTGCCACATATTCTATTGGCCCTCCTTTGTTCTCCAGAAATAGATCCAAGACTACTTAATTTCTCATTGAGCTAGAAACATATTGATTAAGAAAAATCTCCTTTTCACGTTTTAAGAACTATTCACTTTCTTTCCCCTTTATTGTCTTTAACACCCAATACCAATGGGGTAAGGTCCATGCTATTACCACTTCATTATTTTACAGATTACTGAAATTTACCTATAAATTTATGCTGTTCTCTCTCTTTCACTCTCTCTCTCTGTATTTCAATTCTCAGGGGTCTACAGTGAACACTTAACAAGGTAGCAGCACCTTTATGACTCTTTAATTCAAACCAAATAGGTCCATTCTTTGAATCTGCCAATATATTGTACCTCTGCAGAACTTTAATATTATCCTCGATCAATACTGCTACTCATCTCCCTCCATACTACAGAGTCCCTCCGCCACCCCTCCTACCCCAACCTCCACCATATTTTTAATTTCTACATTCATTTTGAGTACATTGTAGCCAGGAATATTTGATTCCCAGGCCACCATTATAGCCACTATATCATAACCCCATATAGCAACTTGCATTTCTCATTTGCCAATCTTATTTGTAACACTCCACTTTGAGACAAATACATTTGAACACCATACTAGTCATCTTTGCTTTCCTGTCTACAGAATGCTACTATCTGTTGTCACGCTTTCAGGTCGATGTTTTAGAAGATAAATTCTGAGAGGCGATTCTTTTCTGGCCATTACACTGTCTATGGCACTAAGCAGACAAGGCTAAAAACCCTGCTGTTCACCAAGTGCCTGAATTGTGCTTGACTCAATTTCCAAAGGACTTTAAAATGGTTGGCCATGGCTCCTGCTCAAAACGTGAAGGGGAACAGGGATGCGATTGGAGAAGGAATTTTTTTAATTACAAATCAGAATTTTGGCTTTATTTCTGAGAAAATAAATTAAGAAACTGCAAATATTGCAGGACTGATATGATGATATTCATTGCACAGCGTGGGAAGTCTGGATTATAGCACAGTAAGAAGTCTCACAACACCAGGTTAAAGTCCAACAGATTTATTTGATAGAAAAAGCCACTAGCTTTCGGGGATCTGCCCTTTCATCAGGTGAGGGGCAGAGTCTAGAAAGCTAGTGGCTCGTGCTACCAAATAAACCTGTTGTATTTTAACCTGGTGTTGTGAGAATTCTTACTGTGTTTACCTCAGTCCAATGCCGGCATCTTCACATCATGGATTATAACATCCAGGGTGTGACATTTAGTGTGTTCAGAATTTAATAGATGAAGGATAGACAGGGTAGAGAGAAATTCCACACTATGGAGGTAATTTTAACTTTTAGCCAGATAACAAATGGATGAGAATGAATCAGAAGCCCATTTTAAACCCCTTGCCATTATCTTTTCTAAAAAAAAGTGTGTGCATGGACCATGTATTGTTTTTTTAAGTTTATTTATTTATTAATCACAAGTAGGCTTACATTAACGCTGCAATGAAGTTACTATGAAAATCCCATAGTTGCCACACTCCAGTGCCAGTTTGGGTAGCATGTCCAATGCACTTAACAGCATGTCTTTAGAACTGTGGGAGGAAACTGGAGCACCTGCAGAAAACCCACACAGACATGGAGAGAACGTGCAAACTCTGCACAGACAGTGCCTAAAGCTGTGAATCAAACTTGCGTCCCTGGTACTGTGAGGCAACAGTGCTAAGCACTGTGCCACTGTGCTGCATGTCACTTAAGAAGCTGAGACAAACTTTGATCTGCAGCACGATTCATCGCTACAGTGTCTTCTAATATGTCCTGACACAAATTCTGATCAAAGTTTACTGTTCTGAATTACTGTTGTGGTTCAGAACTAACACAGATTTCATGCATAGGTTAAGAAGTGAATTTGAAAAGTGACGGCATCATGGTAAACAGAATTATGTCGGGAATCATCATAGCTAATCTCCCTCTGGGAGATATGAATATCATTTTACTCAGATAAGCCTTTGTCATGTGTATTCTGCAATTATTAAAAGCCCCACTACCTGCAGGAACTTTAAGCCTCTGTGAATTCTTCAGCATTTCTCAAAACATTTTAAATTTTAAATTACGTTCTCAGTACTGCAAATCCCTCATCCATTATTGCAATTTACATCACATTTTTACAGTCTTCTTTCTTTTTGCTGTTCTCATGTCTGCCACTACTGGGAAAATGGACATGCTTCCACTTTGACATCAACCACTCCCCATTTAGGTGTGGCATATTAGGTTACACAACAATGTTCCTGCTGTCCTGTCCCCATCATAGCTGCAGAGGGCTTACCCTCACAAACAACATCAGTTTGATTTTTCTCACGCTTTCCACACAAAAACATTTCTTAGGCTATTTAGTTAACACTCCCAATGTAGGGACTATTTCCATCCTACCAGAGGGAAAAACATGCTTAACCTCATCTTCATCAAGCTGCCTGCCACAGATGCATCAGTCCATGACAGAATCAGTAGGAGTGAACAGCACCCAGTGCCAATGGAGATAAAGGCTTGTCTTTATGTTGAGTATACCCTTCATTGGATAGGGTGGCACTACCACTATGCTAAATGGGATAGACTTTGAACAGATCCATCAACTCAAGACTAGGCTTCCATGAAGTGCTGTGGGCCTTCAGCAGCAACAGAATCGTACTCAACCACAATCTGTAACCTCATGGTCCAGCGTATCTCTTGCTCTACCATTACCACCAAGCTAGGAAATCAATTCTGGTTTAATGAAGAGTGAAGGAGAGCATGCCAGTAGCAACACCAAGCTTACTTGGTGAAGCTACAACACAGGACTACTAGCACGCCAAACAGCATCAATAGTCAGAGCTAAAGGATTCCATAACCAACACGACAGATGTAAGCTCTGCAGTCCTGTCACATTCAGTTGTGAATGGTGAAGGACAATGAAATAACTCACTGGAGAATGAAGCTCCAATATATCCCAATCTTCAGTGATAGGGGAGTTCAGTACATGCATGCAAAAGACAAGAGTTTCTCCTTCAAGTCATTCACTTTTGATTTGATTTGATTTATTATTGCCACATGTATTAAGATACAGTGAAAAGTATTGTTTCATGCAAACTATGCAGACAAAACATAATGTTCATAGAGAAGGAAACGAGAGAGTGCAGAATGTAGTGTTACAGCCATAGTTAGGATGTAGAGAAAGATCAACTTAGTGCAAGGTAAATCCATTCAAAAGTCTGAGGGTAACAAGGAAGAAGCTGCTCTTGAGTCGGCTAGTACGTGTTCTCAGACTTTTGTATCTTTTTCCCAATGGAAGAATGTGGAAAAGAGAATGGAATGCATGCGTTCCATAATTGTGCTGGACTGCTTTGCCAAGGCAGCAGGAAGCGTAGACAGAGTCAATGGATGGGAGGCTCTTTTGTGTAATGGATTGGGCTACATTCGCAACCTTTTGTAGTCCCTGCCAGTCTTGGGCAAAGTAGGAGCCACAATTCGATTTTCATCATCTTGATTTCAAAATACATCACCACTCCTTGACTGTCGCTGGGTCAAAATTTTGGAATTCCCTCCCTACCAGCACTGTGGGTGTACCTCCACCACAGGCATTGAAATTGTTCAAAAAGGCAGCACATCCCCTATCTTTCAAAGGCAATTAGGATATGCAATAAATGTTGGCCTGGCTATTGATGCCCACATCCTGTAAAATGAAATTTTAAAAACTATGAGGAGCTCTAAATTGCAGACCCAAAAGAAGTCAGACCACGTCAGGGTGAGACGTCCAAAAGTGTCTTGCATATGGTCTTATCATCAACAAAAGAAAGGAAACTATAATGCTTGAATTGGATTTTAACTGATGACCCAGAGGTTGAATGCCAACGCGCGAATCCAGTCCCCTTTACTGCGTACAGTTATAAATAAATAGTTGCCTATTGCTCTTCAGACCTACTGAACAGTAACCAGTACAACAGAGTTTTACTGGATCTGTGTCTAGTCAATACTGCATTTAGTCTACATTTCAGGGTGATAAACTAGGGCCAGTTCAGCCTCAATTGTGATACCCAGTCAATATTTCCTGTTCTAATCAATGCAGACAGCTGATGAGCCTGTTGCAGGCTGGCATGCTTGGAAGTCAACCACAGAGGGGGCTAGGTGGAGGCAGAAAAGCAAAGAAAACTGAGCAAACAAGGAGTCAAATTACATAGCCGCATTTCTTCACATTGCGCATTCATTTTCCAACAATGGGATTCTGGCATGACTTGTGCTGCACATTCTTACAAATACGCTAAAATAATGCCCCATGCTACTGTTGTTGCCCTGATATATTTATATAAGGCATTAATCAATCAGAGGTCATAGTTAAGAGTTAAATAGTTGTGTATTTCTGTCAAGGTGTTGTCAAAAATTCCATCATGAACATTACATATCAAATTCCATCCTTAATGAACTGGCATTACAGAGGCTGACACTAATAAAGCAATGTGCACACTGTTGTGAGTTTTGCACATTCCAGTGGAATCTGAGAAATAGCTGAGAAGAAATATGGCACGATTAATTTACCATCTCACGATGCCATCCCCAATTTAAACATGTGGTGAGAGCAAGGGTTTTCAGAGGACACAGTAGCCGGGGTGGGGGGTGGTGCGCGGGGCAGAGTGGCAACGTGACTTGTCGAGTGAAATGGGGTAAAGGGTGAAAATGAAATGAGTGAGACATTTGGTAGGTAGCTCAGTTGGGATTGAGATTTTCATATCGTTATTGTTTCCAGTATTTCTACCAAACCCCTCACCAATTATTACACTGCGATTGTAGCAAGAAGTGGGGAAGATTTGTATTTATGTCCTTAAACAGGAAATGCTGGAAAATCTCAACAGGTCTGACAGCATATAGAGAGAATATAGCTCATGTTTCATGTCAGGAACTAACTTTGTTCCCTCCCCAAAAGTGCTGTCAGACCTGCTGAGATTTTCCAACATTTTCTGGGTTTTTTTCAGATTCCAGCATCTGCAGTAATTTGCTTTTATCTTTGTATTTATATGTTTCTCATCATAGAATCCCTACAATGTGGAAGAAGGCCATTCAGCCCATTGGATCTGCACTGACTCTCCAACAGAGGATCTTACCTAGACCCCGTAACTCCAGGCATTTATCCCACTAATCTAGACATCTTGGGACACCGAAAGATAATTTAGCATGGCAAATCTATCCAACCTGCACACTTCGAATCCTGTTCATAGTCAACTCATGAACTTAGATCACAATTGTGCATAATCTCAATTCTGCTGACATATCCCAGAATTAATCCAGCCAAACCCCACTTCCACTCCTGCAACCAGTCTGCGCATTCAACAAATCAACCTTGGTCATTCATGAGGACATCACTGGACACCTCCGCCCTACCCCCACTGCCCTTTATATTTTCCAAAGGGACCACTCTGACGGAAGATCATTGACCTGAAACACCAACATTGGTTCTCTCCGCACAAACGCCTCCTGACTTGCTTGCTTAGTTAATACTGTAGTAAGTTGCAAGTAGGGCAATTGATGTTGTCTACTGGACTTCAGTAAGGCCTTTGACAAGGTCCCTCATGGCAGACTGGTGCAGAACATAAAGTCGCATGGGATCAGAGGTGAACTGGCAAGGTGGATGCAAAACTGGCTCGGTCATAGAAGACAGAGGGTAGCAATGATAGTATGTTTCTGAATGGAGGGCTGTGACAAGTGGCGTTCCTCAGGGATCAGTGCCGAGACTTTTGCTGTTCATAATATATATAAATGACTTAGAGGAAAATATTACTGGTTTGATTAGTGAGTTTGCCAGTGTGGATAGTGATGAGGACCATCAGAGGTTGTAGCAGGATATAAATCGGTTGGAGGCTTGGATGGAGAGGTGGCTGATGGAGTTTAATCTAGACAAATGTGAGGTAATGAGGAAGATAAGAAATATACAGTAAACAGTAGAACCCTTAAGAGTATTGATAGGCAGAGTGGTCTGGATTATAGGTACATAGGTCACTGAAACTAGCAATGCAGGTGGAGAAGGTAGTCAAGAAGGCATATGGCAGGTTGCCTTCATTGGCCGGGGCATTGAGTTTAAAAATTGGCAAGTCATGTTGCAGCTTTATAGAACCTTAGTTAGGCCATACTTGGAATATAGTGTTCAATTCTGGTTGCCACACTACCAGAAGGATGTGGAGGCTTTGGAGAGGGTACAGAAAAGATTTACCAGGATGTTGCCTGGCATGGAGGGCATTGTTAATATGAGAAGAAGTTGGAGAAACTTGGTTTGTTCTCACTGGAACAATGGAGGTTGAGGGTGACCTGTTAGAAGTCTACAAGATGATTAGGGGCATGGACGGAATGGATAGTCAGAAGCTTTTCCTCAGGGTGGAAGAGTCAATTACTAGGGGGCACAGGTTTAAGGTGCAAGGGGCAAGGTTTAAAGGGGATGTATGAAGCTAGTTTTTTATGATGTAGAGATGCCAGTGTTGGACTGGGGTAAACACAATAAGAAGTCTCACAACACTAGGTTAAAGTCCAACTTTAGGATGCCCTCGACGTAGCCGAAGAGGTTCTCACACAGGGTCCCATTGCCGGATACAATGGGACGGCCGAGTGCGTTTGCCTTGTGTATCTTTGGAAGGCAGTAAAGATCTTCAATGTGGGGAGTATGTGGGATGAGAGCGTGGAGGATGTTCTGAAGGTCCGAATCAAAGGTCTTGATCAGGGTGTTGAGTTGACGGGTATGTTCTTTGGTCAGATTTAATTTTTTACACAGGGGGTGTGGATGCCTGGAAGTCATTGCTGGGCACATAATGGAAACGTATGCGATAGTGAGTTTTTAAGGGGCATCTGGACAAATACGTGAATAGGATGAGAATGGAGGGTAGGGGGTTTTAGTTCAGTCAGGCAGCATGATCGGTGCAGGCTTGGAGGGCCAAAGGGCTTGTTCCTAAGCTGTAATTTTTTGTTCTATTGTACAGTCCCGGCCAACCCCCCTCAACCCTAACCTCCCCCATTTGATCCAAATGGAGACTACACCATACCCTTGGGAGGGGTAGCAACTAAGTCAAACACATTTGCAATTGACTTAGTTAATTTTTTTAAAAACAATGTTATGATTTCCTACGCCTTAAATTCAATGGAGTCTCTTTAAGAATTAAGATAAACAGTATAAATGTACCATTTTTAATAACTGAAGTACAAACTGAGAAAATTTCCCCCATTTTGTTGGAATGGACGACACTAGGCTGTGATTTGTAACCCATGGCAACTAAACAAGAAGCTTCAAGTGTTGGGACAGAAATAGTTCCTGAATTAATTCAGAGTTACAGGAGGTTTGTTTTTTTTCCCAAGAGTTATGTTTGAAAGTTGCAAAGAAAGTAAATTCTTTTTGAAAATTGAATAACTTTAAAGAAACTTTTAATAATTTTTTAAGAAACTTTGAATAACTTTTTTGAACTTTGAATAACTTTTAAGAAACTTTAATAAATTTTTTGAAACTTTGAATAACTTTTTTGAACTTTGAATAGCGTTTTCGAATAACTTTTTTTGAATTTTGAATAACTTTTTGGAAACTTTTAATAACTTTTTTGAACTTTTAAAAACATTTTATTTTATTTTCTCTCAGCCATGCCCACAAGCAGCAAAACCTTGGAGCCGCGGAGTTTTGTGGTGATAAAGCCTCTGCCCCTCCCTCCGTCCAAAGGACTGAAGGTGAAAGCCCGGAGTCTGACAGTCTACAGCCCCTCCGAGCCGAGCCGACAGCAGGTCTTCCGCGAGAATTACTGCCGGAGACAGCATCAGCTGAGCCAGCAGGGTTACCGTTCAGTTTGCTGGAAACCTTACCAGGCAATCGGACAACCCCTTCACTTGGAGCCGAGGCAGCTCATTCTGCATTCACTAGGGCAGCTTGATCAGGTCAGTACTGGAGAACTCATATCCATTGAATACAGTCAACATACTCACACACCCTGATATGTTACTTATGGAGCCAAGCTCTGCCCAAACCCTCTCAAAATCAACTAAAGTAACTTGGCATTTGGGCACAGGAATCTCTTATTATCAAAGCCATTCATTCTAATACAAGAGCAAATTGCTGCTGGTACTGAATTGAAACAAAAACAAAATGCTGGGGGTGGTGTGGTGCTTAGCACTGCTACCTCACAGTGCCAAGGACCAGGGTTCGATTCCCGGTTTGGATCACTGTCGGTGTTAAGTTTGCACATCCTTCCCAAATCTATGTGGGTTTCCTCCGGATGCTCCGGTTTCCTCCCACAGTCCAAAAGGCATTCTGTAGGTGCATTGGCCATGCTAAATTCTACCTCAGTACACCCGAACAGGCATCAGAACGTGACACCTAGGAGATTTTCACAGTAACTTCATTGCAGTGTTAATGTAAGCCTACTTATAACACTAATAAATAAATTTAAATTTAAACTTTAGAATCTCAGCAGATCTGACAGCACCTGTGGAGAGATAATAGATCCAATGTTTTGAGTCAGGATGAAGACGAGCAAAATTGGACAAGATTTATACCGGCGGGAGGGAGGTTGTAAATTATAGGAATAATAAAGACAAAGAGACAGTTGCATTGTGGTTAGCATTGCTGTCTCACAGCACCAGGGACCTGGGTTTGATTCTGGTCTTGGGTGACGATGTGTTCAGAGTCTGCACGTTCTCCCTGTGTCTGCATGTGTCTCCTCCGGGTGTTCCAGTTTCTTCCCACACTCCAAAGATGTGTGGATTAGGTGGATTGGCCATACTAAATTGCCTCTTGGTATCCAAAGATGTCTAAGTTAAGAGGGTGGCAGATGTGCGGGGTTACAGGGATAGGATTGGGAGGGAGCATGGGTTACACTTCTGTCAGAGAGTCATTGCAGACTCTGAATGGTCTCTTCTACACTGTAGGGATTCTATTAAAAAATTCTGTAAATGGTGATGTTAAAGACTGAAAATTATGCTAAGAGCTTTTACTATTCATTCTAATGACATGTTCAAGATGATCACACTATCTGACACACACATATTAACAATCAAAACCCTTCACAATACTGAGCGAATCTTTTAAATCTCCTGTAACTTTCTTTGCTGGAAGGAACACAATCCCAACTTCTCAATATTCTCATTACTGTCAGTGCAGGATGGTAAAGGGAGAAAAGCACATCTTCAAATAGCTGGTCGAAGAGTCGGTAATGGAGAGATACCAGTCATTCAAATTGCAATTGGGATGAACAGCTTTGTGGTTAACATATTGCTATTGAAAATTAAGTCTTGCTGTCTATTTCTTATTTCTCCTCATATTGTTCTGTCTTTAACTAAGTCTGTAATTTCCACGTTGAATAATACACTTTACACTTGAAGTGTGGTTTTATATGTGGTTGGCGAAAGAGGGAATGAAGGGAACAGGGTGTATGGCATTAGCATTGCCCCTTGTGTGAATGCTGAATGCCTGTTTAAACTGGCTAGGCTGAAAAGCCTGTTTCCAAAGAACAAAGAACAAAACAGCAGGGAAACAGGCCCTTTGGCCCAATGAGCCCGCGGCACCACCCCGATGTTCCCACCTCTACCCATGATCCCTGTCTATGTTTATAGATCTTTGGATTAAAAACCAAATTTGAGACAATTTATGGAGAATTTGTTTTGCCAATTAGCCTAAGAGCACATCTTTGGGATGTGGGAGGAAACCGGAACACCCGGAGAAAACCCACGCAAGCACGGGGACAATGTGCAAACTCCCACAGACACAGGCCCAAATCCATGTATCTGCACAGCACAGCAATAGTCACTGAGCTGCCGTGTTGCCCATCAAATGGTCCAAGCCAAGCGTACACTAACGACGTGAAGCACTAGGATACTCTCAGAAAAAATCCAAGAGCAGCCCTCTCACAACCCATAGCAAAATAGATCCCTTTGGAATTAAACATCATTGTGCACCAGGGTCAGTGTTTTATTGCCAGGGAGCATTTTGAGTTAGTGGCGTTTGGAGTTCAGGCTCTTAATATCCTTGCATTTGTAAAAGGGAGCTATGGTTTCTGAGGAGTCCCAAAGGATTGTAGTGCTTCTGAGAGACGTTGGTGCAGTACTGGTTAGGTGGATTGGCCATGTTAAATTCTCCCTCAGCGTACCCGAACAGGCGCCGGAGATTATGTGACTTTTAAGGGGCATCTTGAATAGGATGGGAATAGAGGGAAATGGTCCCCCAGAAGAGTAAGGGATTTTAGTTCAGTTGGGCAGCATGATCAGTGCAGGCTTAGAGGGCTGAAGGTCCTATTCGTGTGCTGTAATTTTCTTTGTTCTAAAGCTGTGTTGTAAATCATGCTTGGGCTTTTATATTTACCACGGCGGTAAACTTCATTGGCTTCTCCAGCACAGGAGGAAACCATTTGGCACATTGTACCTGTGCCAGCTCTTTGAAAGAGCCACCCAATTAGTTGCCCCTCCCTAACTCGCAAAGTTTCCTTTTGAAGCATTAATCCAATTCCCTTTTGAGCATTTTTACTGAATTGCTTGTACCATCCTTTAAACCCGTGCATTCCAGATCATAAGAACTAGCTTCATTTTAAATCAAAATCCACCTCCTCCTCATATCCCATTCCCCCTTAAAGTTCTTTTGCCACTATGTTCTCTGCTTACTGTCCCATTGCTGATGGAAACAATTCTCCTTTGTGTGTTCTGTTGTTTCCTCTGTCCTTCATGATGCTAAACACCTCCATTAAATCTCCCTTAACCTGGAATGAAATCAATCCCAACTCCTCAATATTCTCTTTCCATGTTAGACACTGCTGCAGCCTTTAACCATTGCCATTAGGATGCGATAACAAAAGGGAAGACAGTCCATAGAGTTATTGAGTCATAGAGGAAAGTGTGGAACTCGTCCATGCTGCCCTCTTTTTTAAACCCCTAAGTGAGTCCCAATTGCCCAAATTTGGCCCATATCTCTTTCTATTTCCATCTTACCCATGTAACTGTCTAAATGCTTTTCAAAAGACACAGTTGTACCTGTCTCTACTACTAGCTCTGGCAGCTTGTTCCAGGCACTCACCACTCATCGCTGTATGAAAGAATTGCCCCTCTGGACCCTTTTGTATCTCTCCCCTCTCATCTTAAACCAATGTCCTCTAGTTTTGGACTCACTTTGGGAAAAGATATTGACTATCGAGTTGATCTTTGCCCCTCATTTTCACATCTTTGAATAGTTCATCAAAGAGTTCTTCCAACAATCTTAAGAAAATTCAATTCATTATTTTTTTTTTATCCAGACTGTGAGTGATGAGCCAAAAAGCACAGTGGAGGAACATCCAGAAGAAGTAAAAAGCTTCACCTCTCCAGTGATGTCAAAGGAGAACAAGGTAATCTTAATGGAAAATAGTGATTTTTTTTAAAAAAATAGGTATTGGATCTGGCTGGTCATAAGAGATTGTTGGTTTTAAGATTTGGGAACAGTTGAACTAAGTAACAAGTGTTGGTGTTCAGTTACTTTGCTTTTCCCCCCTTCCGTGAAAATGCAGAACACAGCAGAGTGTGGTCCTGTGACACTTCTGGTCCCTCATCCAATGGTGTTTTTTCTTATGTTTTGCTCTGCTGCCTCATCTATGACGGAGCAAGAGTTGCAATACAATGCTAGAAAGGGAAAGAAATCTACAGGAGTTTGCAGGGTCAAGCTATTTAAATAAATCAGGTAGTGACTATGGCAGTATTGGTGCATCTTTAAATGCCTGCTGGAATGGGAGGGAGGGAGAAACATGGAGTCCTAGAAATTCCTATGGAGGCAAAGCTGGCAGCATTGGCTTCAGTCATTCATTAAAATGGTGCAGGCTGTATTTTTCTAGAGTAATCCGTGCCAGTACAATGGAGAGGCAGTGGCATATTGGTATTGTCATTGGACTGATAATCCAGGGACTGTTTTGATTTGATTTATTATTGTCACATGTATTAGCTTACAGTGAAAAATATCGTTTATAGCACGCTTTACAGATAAAGCATACCATGTATAGAGAAGGAAACGAGAGAGTGCAAAATGTAATATTAAAGTCATAGCTGGGGTGTAGAGAAAGATCAACTTAATGCAAGGTAGGTTCATTCAGAAGTCTGATAGCAGCAGAGAAGAAGCTGTTCTTGAATCGGTTGGTACGTGTTCTCAGACTTTTTTATCGTCCTATTGGAAGAAGGTGGACGAAAGTACGTCCAGTGTGCGTGGAGTCCTTAATTATGCTGGCTGCTTTTCCGAGGCAGCAGACAGTAGACAGTGGATGGGAGGCTAGTTTGAGTAATGGACTGGGCTTTGTTTATGACCCTTTGTAGTTTTTTGCAGTCTTGGATAGAGCAGGAGCCATATCGAGCTGTATTGAGTGGCATAGTGGTGCAGTGATTAGCACTGCTGCCTCACAGCGCTAGGCTTCTGGGTTCAATTCCAGCCTTGGGTGACTGCCTGTGTAAAGTTTGTACATTCTCCCCGTGTCTGCATGGGTTTCTTCCAAGTGCTCCGCTTTCCTCCCAAAGATGTGTGGGCTAGGTTGTTGACCGTGCTAAATTGCCCCATAGTGTCAGGGAAGATTAGTAAGGTAAATGTGTGGGGTTACAATGTCAGGGTCTGGGGGGGATTGTTGTCAATATGGTGGGCCAAATGGCATCCTTCTGTTCTGTAGGGATTTTATAACTCAGGACAATGCTCTGGGAACCCTGGGTTCAAATCCTGCCATGGCTGATGATGAAATATGAATTTAATAAAAATTTGGAATTAAGAATCTAAAAACTAAGGTCCTTTAGGGAGAGAAATTTGCAGTCCTTGCCTGGTTTGGCCTACATGTGACTCCAGATCTATAGCAATGGATATGGTTGATTCTCAAATGCCCTCTGAAATGGAGGGTAGTTGGGGACGAGCAATAAATGTGGCCCAGCCAATAACACTCAGGGAAAAATGAATAAAATAACCCATATGAACTCTTGTCACCCCACTGCAATAGACTCTGGTCTCTTATTGGCATCCAGTGATCAGGGCTCAGGAGTGGGACTGTGTTTGCTGGACTTCACTTTGATCTATACTTAGAGCATTCTGAGTCTTGTTACTTGGATCTCTTTTGTCATTAATGAGGAAGGATAGCAGGGCTAGAGGGCACAGCCTCAAAATAAGGCAGGGGGCAGTTTAGATTGGAGTTGAGGAGGAACTTCCTCACTCAAAGGCTGGTGAGTATCTGGAATTCTCTGCCCATTGAAGTGATGGAGTTACCTCACTGAATATATTTAAGTCATGGGTAGATAGATTTCTGATAGACAAGGGAATTAAGGATTATGGGGTGAAAACAGGAAAGTGCAACATTCAGTCTTTGGATCACGTGTATCCGGGAGCACTGGCCCCTCCCTCCAGATCAGCCATGATCTTGTTGAATGGCAGGGCAGGCTCGAGGGGCTGGATGGCCTACTCCTGCTCCCATTTCTTATGTTCTTAGTGACACTGTTCCACAACAGTAACATTTGCCTTGTACCAGCCAGCGGTTTCCATCTCTTGCTTCCCATCTGTTGAGACTGCTTTATTGAAGGTATGTCTCAAAGCATGTTCTAAATCATTTCTTTGTGGGAATGCCTGAGGGTATCTGTTCAATCGAGTGGCAGAACTGTTGGCATTTCTCTGAATGGGCAGTATGACTGACATTGATATGAGGATGGCATTTCTGCTTTGAATGAAGAATCTTCAAGGATTGTATCCTTGCCTTTGTGCACACTAGGGAATGACCTGTAACACAGTCAGCACTACATGTGTTGAGAATGAAGTTCAGAGAATCACATCTTGTGATGATCATATACAACCAGTCCCAATGTCCTGATCTTGTATGTCTCCAGGACATGTTGTGGCATGGTGTGTTCTGAAACAAGGTGTTAGTTACGTAAAACTCCTGGTGGCAGAAAAGCTGAAGTCATCTGTCTGTTTTTAATTATCTTTCCTATGCAATGAAGTCCAAGCAGACGTAGAATATAGAACGTAGAATCCTACAGTGCAGAAAGAGGCCCTCTGGCCCATCGAGTTTGCATCAAACACAATCTCACCAGGTCCTATCCACATATCCCTACATACTATACCCATGAATCCCCTCTAACCTACGCATCCCTGGACACTAAGGGGCAATTTCTTAGCATGGCTGATCAACTTAACCCACATATCTTTGGACTGTGGGAGGAAACCGGAGTACCCGGTGGAAACCCGTGCAGATATGACGAGAATGTGCAAACTCCACACAGACAGTGATCCGAGCCAGGAATCAAACCTAGAACCCTGGAGCTGTGAAGCAGCAGTGCTAACCACTGTGCAACTGTGCCGTGACTTATGAATTCTGTTGGTAGTAGTGTCCGGCTCCTCAATGAAGTGATCTTTCACCTCTAGGAAACAGTGTTGGAGCATAGATACCCATGAGATTAACTGGCTCTGTTGGAGTTGAAAGGTGGATGAAGTGAACATGTTCTGAATCATTTGTGGGGAATTCTATCATTGACAACAGTGGATTCCTCACAGTGACGCCTACACCATCTCATGCATTCTTTCTCAAATCTTCCAATGCCAGATGCACTTTACATGCTTTTCTCTCCGTTCTCAATTTTCTCCGGGTACTCCGGCTTCCTCCCACAATTTGAAAAACGTGCTGGTTAGGTGCGTTGACCTGAACATATGCTGGAATGCGACAGCTCATGGGATTTCATAATAACTTCATTGCAGTGTTAACGTAAGCCTTGCTTGTGACTAATAAATAAAGAGACTTTAAACTTGGTCTTTGGCTATGTCATTATTCAGGCTGTGATGTCAATATAGCTGTCTTGTCCTCATCATCAACCAGTTACAAGCCATCTGATAATCTCATGCAAGTGGTCCTGATGTTCTGGTTTGCCAATTAAAAGAGTTGACATCTTTATTTTTGTTTGCCTGATGCGATTGAATCCTTCTGAAGGAGGAACTCTGAGCTCCAGGACCCATTGAAGCAGATGGACTGTGATGGGTCAGCATCTCACTTGTCAGGAGCTGCCCCAACTTTGGTTGGGTGTTGGCTGACCACTGTGGGATATGCTGCTCCCTCCTTAGCATTGAAGGCTCAGGCACCTGTCTCTAGGCCAATTGATTTGTTGCCTGTTAACATTCTGCAGTGATAATGGAAAGTCCTCTCCAAGATTAGGCCCTGGGTTGCTTAAATCTCAGTTATCCCTCTCAACGTCTCCTATTAAGTCCCTAGGAAGGTGGAGCATTTATATTTGACACTGGCTTTGTTACAAGAGTTCTTGAAGGGTGATCTAATTTAGACATCAGTCTCCCTTTGGGCTCCACTGCAGAGTTTTTGTGAGGTGAGAGTGAATGCCTTTGACTTCAAGGCAGCGTTTAATCAGGGGGCCTCAGTAAAGTTTGAACGACTGAGGAAAGCACATTACTTTGAATTATGCTTCGCCCAAAGGAAGATGGTTGTTGTTGTTGGAGGCTAATCATCTTAGCCACAGAATATTGCTGCAGGAGTTCATAGAATCCCTAGACTGCAGAAAGAAGCCATTCAGCCCATCGAGTCTGCACTGATTCTCTGAGAGTGAATATCTTATGCAGGTCCATCTTGCCCGATCCCCGTAACCCCATTTACTCCTCCCTAGCCGACACATCTTGGGACGCTAAGGGGCAATTATGCATGGCTAATCCATCTAATTTGCATATCTTTGGACTGTTCTGCAGAGAAGAATCCTAGGGCCAAACTTCTTCAGCTACTGATCAGCTTCCCTCCATCATATTATCACTATGAGTTTTTTTTGTTGAGTGCACAATATTCAACTCGATACTGAAGCAGTCCGTCCATGCCTCTATACAGCAAGACTTAGTCAACAATCAGACTTGGGAAGCTGAGTGACAAATAACTTTCACATCACGCAAATATCAGGCAATGGATATCTTCCTTTGACCTTCGACAGCATTTCTGTTACTGAATCCCCCACTATCATCCTTGGATGTCACCATTGACCAGAAACTTAATTGAACCAACCATAAATACTGTAGCTACAAGAGTAGACACAGTAAGAAGTTTCACAACACCCGGTTAAAATCCAATCAATTTATGCTCTGTCTGACACCAGAACTCTCCACTTGCCTGACGAAGGGGCAAACCCTGAAAGCTTGTGGGGTTTACTATCAAATAAATTGGTTGGACTTTAATCTGGTGTTGTGAGACTTCTTATTGTGTTTACCCCAATCTAATGCCAGCATCTCCACATCGTGGCTATAAGAGTAGGCTACAGACTGGGAATTCCAAAGCAAATAACTCCCCTCTGGAACCTCAGATCTGTCCACTTGTAAATTGGTACACACTATTGCCACTGTATATTGGTGGTGGTGTTGCGATCAAGTGAGTTTTTTTATCCTGGGTGGCGTTAAACATCTTAAGTAGGTTATTCATCTGAGAAGATGGTGACTGTGTGGGCCAGATATATCCTTTATTGATAAGATGTAATATTGAATTTCACAAATAAAATGAAATTCTGGTGTGTAAATGTACGACGGTTCTATATTCTCCTCACCGCCACTTCCATCACAAAAGAAACATTAATGTTTCTAATAGATCCAGCTTCTGTATTACAAAGCCTTGCTCCAGCCCTGTGTGTGTAAGTGAAGGGAATTGGGGATATTAAGGTATGATAAATGTGGTAAGTGGCTGTATTCGTTGTAAGTACCTTGCTTAGTGACAGTATTGTATTGACAATCAAATAGCATTTCTTCCTTCAAAGGGCTCAAACCCAAGGGTTCCCTTCATACTTCATGCTCTGACTGTGTGTTGCCTTGTACGGTTACAGTGGCGCGTTTGCTACAAGATAGTAATACATAAAGGAATTGTTAATAGTGCCCTTGGTGACAAGCGTGCACATATGTCATATATTGCTAATGTGTACAGATATAAGTTGCTGGGATTGTGAAGCAGTGGGAAGGTTGTTGTTTTTTTCTGAGAAGTGTATCCTTGATTGAAATTCTGGTCAGGATTCTTAAGCTGCTTAATTTTTCAGCATGAGGTTGATTGCTAACTTTCGGTACATTTCTGTATGAATGTAGATAAACCCTTAATATAATTACCTTTCCAAAGAATGTGTTTCTTTTACAAACTGAGGACAAATTCTATTTCTACTTCCCATTAGGCTTTCACTAATACTTTTGGAAGATAACTCTATCCTTTTGTTGCCCTGAGCTATTTGGTGTCATATTCTGGGAATTCCAAAAATTCCAGATAATTTCTAAAAACGTAGACAATTCCTTTAGTATGATTGTTTGACTGAAAAATTAAATACTTCTTTTGTACACCCCAGCCTGAAGTTCTGTGTTACTTTCAGCCTTTGTAGAAAATTTAATTTGAAGGTTAAACCTAGTATAAACTTAGACAAAACAATTGTCAAGATCAAATTGAATATATACCTATTTAGTTCCACGTCCAAAGATAATTGTTGAGCTTAAACTATTTGAGCAGAGTCCAATCCATTATTAATCGAGGTTCGCTATTAATCAAAGTCTTAGGTATAGAGCCAGCTCAGAAGTTGGTTCCTATCCTGGCTAGCTAAAAAAGAGTTCTTCAGTCAAATCTACAACATGGTGGCACGTGGTTAGTACTGCTGCCTCACAGCTCCAGAGAATCAGTTCGATTCCAGCCTCAGGTCACTGTCTGAGTGGAGTTTGCACTTTGTCCCCGTGTCTGCATGGGTTTCCTCCTGGTGCTCCGGTTCCTTCCCACAGTGCAAAGATGTGTGTGTTAGGTTGATTGGCCATTTTAAATTGGCCCTTAGTGTTGGGGGATTACCAGGTTAGTTAAGGGTTATGGGAGTAGTGTCCGGGTGGTATTGTGTTTGGTACGAACTCGATGGATAGAATAGCCTCCTTACGTACTGTAGGCATTTTATGATTTCAATCCCCTTGCTGTCTCCCTGTGATGATTTGGTAATCTATGGTGCACTTCCAGCAGTACAATTGCCCTTTCCTTTCCTCCATTCAACCCATATGCCTATTTTGAAGATCCTACTCCTCTGTCATAATCCTCACAGCTGCAATTGTTTCTTTAGCCAATATTGAAACTCTCCTTTTTAGATATCCATTTCTATCCCATTTGAAAACCCTGTAATCTGGAATGTTGAACTGCCAGTCTTGTCCTCCTTTAAGTTTTTGTAATAGTGATGGAAGGGATCATCAACAGTGTTATCAAGCACCATTTACTCTGTAATAACCTGCTCACTGATGCTCAGTTTGGATTCCGCCAAGTTCCCGACCTCATCGCAGCCTTGGTTCAAACATGGACAAAAGAAGTGAATGCTAGAGTTGAGGGAGAGTGACTATCCTTGATATCTAAGCAGCATTTAGACCAAGTATGGCATTAAGGAGCCCAAGTGAAACTGGAGTCACTGGGAATCAGGGGGAAACCCTCTGCTGATCGGAATCATATACGGCACAGACAAAGTTGCTTGTGGTGGTTTGGGGTAAGTCGCCTCAGTTCCAGGATACCACTGCAGAAGTTCCTTCTCAGGATTGTGTCTGAGACCCAACTATCTTCAGCTGCTTCATTAGTGACCTTCCTGCCATCGTAAGGTCAGAGGGAATGTTCACTGATGACTGCACAATGTTAGCACCATTCACAACTCTTCAGATACTGAACCATAGAACCCTACAGTGCAGGAGGAGGCCCTTCGGCCCATTGAGTCTGCACCGAACACAATCCCACCCAGGCCCTACCCCAATATCCCTACATATTAGACGCACTAATCCCTCTAACTTACACATCCCTGGACAATAAGGGGCAATTTCCTAACAAGGCCATTCAACCTAACCTGCACACCTTTGGACTGGTGGGAGGAAATTGGAGTACCCGGAGGAAACCCACACAGACACGAGGAGAATGTGCAAACTCCACACTGACAGTGACCGGAGCAGGGAATCGAACCCAGGATCCTGGAGCTGTGAAGCAGCAGTGCTAACCACTGTGCTACCATGCCATTTTGTGAAGCCATCTGTATTCAAATGCAACAAGACCTGGACAATATCTAAGCTTGGGCTGACAATGGGCAAGTAACATTTGAACTACAAGTAGAAAGCAATAACCATCTCCAACTAGAGAGGATTGAACTGCATCACTTAACATTCAATGGCATTGCCATCACTGAATTCCCTGCTATCAACATTCTGGGGGTTCCATTACCGGAGTAACTCATCTCTTGACTCCCCAAAATCTATCCACCATCTACAACATAAGTCAGGAACGTGGTGGAATACTCTCCATTTGCTTGGATGAGGGCAGCTCCATTAACACTCAAGAAGCTTGACACCATCCAGGACAAAGCAGCAGCTTGATTGGTACCACTTCGGTAAAAATTCATTCCCTCCACCACTGACAAACAATGGCAACAGTGTGAACAAGATGCACTGCAGGAACTCACCAAGATTCCTTAGCACCTTCCAAAAACACAGCCACTATCATCTGTGAGGACAAAGGCAGCTGATTCCTGGAAGTTCCTCTCTCAATCACTTGCCATCCTGACTTGGAAATATATTGCTGTTCCTTCACTGCTGCTGGGTCAAAATCCTGGAACTCCCTCCCGAACAGCACTCTTGAGTGTAACTACACTTTGGAGACTGCAGCAGTTCAAGAGGGCAGCTCTCTCCCACCTTCTCAAGGGCAACTAGGGATGAGCAATAAATGCTGGCCTAGCCAGTGTCACCCACATCCTGCAAATGAATTTAAAAAACCTTATGCCAAATGTTTTAGCTGTGTCCTAATCTCATCTGAAGTATGCACTAGGCTTTTTGCATTAGAGTACAAATGATTGAACGCTGTCAAACTCCTTCATTGTGTAGTTTCTAGCCTTGTTTCATCTGCCTTTTAAAGTAAAGTTCATTTATTAGTCACTCATAAGGCTTACATTAACATTATAATGAAGTTACTGTGAAATTCCCCTCGTCGCTACAGTCTGGCACCTGTTTGAGTCAATGCATCTAACCAGCACGTCTTTTAGACTGTGGGAGAAAAGCAGAGCACAGGAAGAATGTGCAAATTCTACACAGATAATGACGCAAGCTGGGAATCGAACCCTGGGTTCCTGGCATTGTGAGGCAACAGTGCTAACCACTATATCACCATGGAACCCCTATATACACTTGCTAACCAATTTTCTGCCTTCCATTTCCAGCTTTGCTTTTCTTCCTTCTGAATCTATGCTGAGGTTCTCATTCCCCTATAAATCTCACTTAAACTATTACTTGGAGTTTTGATTCTCTCCACTCAATTGCAGTTAACCATTCAAACCAATGTCCTTAATGAGCAAGCAGTGGGATTTGGGAACAGCTTTCTTTGCTAATGATCTGAGCAGTTGAGCTGGTTAAGTTTCAGTACTCGAACGCACACTTGGGAACTCAGACCTTGAGTGTTGCCAGCTGGTGGCAAAGCTCTGCAGAGATGGGAAAGTGGCATGTGCCCTCACAAGGAGGTGTGCGATTCACATTAGACAAACAGCAACCTCCTTGTATTGCCTTCTGTCAGCTGACTCAGAGACTCTTAAATAGAATATGAAAAACATGCATCTGAAGATTCTTGGTTCATTTGTCATGGCAGCTAAAGTAATCCTCTTGTATCAAGTAATTAATTTGTTATCAAATGTCCTGAAACTAACTAGCTGCTACAATACAGTCAATTATCTGATGAAGGTAATAGGCTCAGAAAGAGTTTTGGAATACGTTGTTGAGGCAATAAATTCTATACCAGTTCATGCCTTTTCTTCTGCAATTTGACAATATATTGAAGTTATATTGCGCTCTCTCTTCTGATGTCCCCAAACATTTCATGAATAAGTCTTAAAAACCAGTGATGATTGTTATAATGTCAAAGGTGACAACACTCTTGTGCAAGGAACATTCAGTTAAATAACTCAGTTTTTAGTGGATGAGCTGGGGAGGAGTGTTAACAATAGCACCAGGAGGAATCCTTGGTCTCTGATGAATGGCATGGATCCTAAAAGTCTACCTGAATAGACAGCTAGTACCTTGGTTTAATAACCCATCCCAGGGTTGGTTGTACTAACAATGCAGCACTCCCTCTTAACTATACTGGTTGCCATCTTAGATTATGACAGAAACTGGAGACCACACTATATTTAAGTTATGAAGAGAAGTTAGATAGGTTTGGGTTGTTTTCATTGGAGCAGAGAAGACTGAGGGGCGACCTGATTGAGGTCCTCAAGATCACGAGGGACATGAACAAAGTGAATAGGGAGCAGCTGTTCCCCTTAGTTAAAGGGTCAGTCACAAGGGGGTATAGGCTCAAGCTGAGGGGCAGGGGATTCAGGAGGGATGTGATGATAGTCGGGAATGTATTGCTTTTGACAGTGGTAGAGGCAGGTTGCCACACACACTTTCAGAAGTCTCTGGATGAATACCTGGCATATCATAACATTCAGGGTTATGGGCCAAGTGCTGGTAGATGGGATTAGGGAAGTTGGGAGTTTCTTGCGTGTCAGACTGGAAGGGCCCCTTCTGCATTGCATGATTCTATGATTTTCCTATGCGTTGTGCTGAGTTACTCCACCTCAGTTGAAATAAGGTTGGTGATAGTGCAATTGCCCTGTTTGTCCTCAGTTCGGGTGCATCATTAATCTAAAGATTGTCCAGGATTGCTGGGTAACAAATAGGGTGAGTAAAGAGGGAATAGCTGGAAATTGAAGAGTCAATAACAGATTCAAGTATAGATATTTCAGAGATTAGTTAAGTCTGTTCCACTGGCCCAGTTAAATCCTGTCTCCAAGGTGTACTTTCATGACTTGCATTGTGTTGATCTCTCTTCTCCCTTGATATAAAATGTGAGATTATATCACATGAGACAGACAATATTTTCACTGTCAAAGACTTGTCACTATAAATAATTCAGTTATGGTATCTTGGATTATTTCCCTTAGCCTTCAATTCTTGGTAGTTTGACAAAAAAGACTGAATGATTTATCACAAATATAATTCAAATTTTAAGCAACTCACTTCTACTGCAAACATTACCAAATACATTACAGAGGAGAGAGATTCCTTGTGTGAACCTTCAACTTGAGAGGTTCACGAGTGAAATTGTCATATCAAAATGACTCACAGACAAGTGTGATACTCTGAACTAACAGTATGCTCTGGACCACAGTGACAGAAATGGATTGTCGACTCCGTGTCTTTGTAGGTGTTTCGTCCAAAGCATCTCAACACGGATAAAACTCTTAAAATTTGTCATTGTTAGTCATTAGAGGCAGGCTTAGTGTAAAGGCCGCAGTGACTTATAGGAATGTGTTTTGATCCTGCAGATGTTCGCAGCAAAGTTGCTGCATCTAAAGTACAAGGAAAAAGACCTGAAGACCATACGTAAGGACCTGTCTCATACCAGGTAAGAGCACATGGCAAGGTTAAATTGTTAACTTGCTCAATTTCTCAATGAGTAGTTAAGCTAGTCAATCCATGGTTGGTTCCAGGTTTTAGTTAGTTGATCTCAAGCCAGATCTGTGGTTTAATACTTTAAATAGTCACTGTGCCACCTGGGCTAGTGACTAGCATACCTGCCACCAAAAACCCTGGTTAAAAGTCCATGTATATTAATGACGATTAGAACTTGGGCTACAAGGAGTCAGTGCATCCAGGGAGGGAGGGAATAATTCACAATTTAAATTGAAAGAGCTCAAAGACTAAGTGGTCATCACTAAAATCATTCCTAATGATTTGTTTAAACCCTAATTTCTATTATACAAATTTAATATATACTTTTTCTACTTGAGTCCTAACCTAACCTACGGCAGTATAGTGGTTAGCATTGCTGCCTCACAGCGCCCGGGTTCGATTCCGAATTTGGGTGAGATGACTGTGCAAACTCCGCACATTCTCCCCGTATCTGTGTGGGCTTCTTTTGGGTGCTCCGGTTTCCTCCCACAGTCCAAAGATGTGTAAGTTCGGTGGATTAGCCACGAGGTTATGGCAGTGGGGTAGAGGGGCGAGCCTGGATGGAATGCTCTTTGAAAAAGTTGGTCCAGATTCGATGGGCCAAATGGCCTCTTCTACACTGTAGGGATTCTATGGTACATAATTATTTTAGGCTGATGATAATAGAAAAATATGAGGTTCAATTTTGACTGCAGTAAAATAGACTTAAATAGGATGAAAAGAGGTGCTAAATGAGTGATGAGCCAGTTTGAACACATGAATTTAGCCCAAATGATTTGTTCCTGTTGGTTGATGAGCATAATTTGAACGTGCCTGGAGCTACCAAACCAGAAACCTGCTTGTTTTGCTCCTGACACATTGATTAGAAACAGTTTCCCTAGAGCTGTACGTGTTAGTTCCTTGCATCCAGTTGACTGAAGCTGAGTGTGCTCTTGCTGGCAGCACACTTTAGGATGGCTAAGGGACTGAGGGAGAAGATGTTCTCCGATTGTAGCATCTTACATACTGGTGGACAGGTTCCAGGGGAGAAGGATGATATCTGTACTTGTGGAATAAGTGGATGCCACGTCAGTTCCCTGACTATCCTCACCCCTGCCGTGTCCCCTAGTAGTTGGTGCTGCACCGACTGGCCTCATGTCCTCTTCATATTCCTCATCCTGCAGCACAATGTCAATGCCCAAATGCCCACTCTCTGTCTCACCAGATGATTCTATATAAGATAGACTAGCACTGAACTTGGTCTTCATTTTAGCTGAGGTCCTTAAGAGAATTTTGGTAACAAATGTTATTCAGCTACTGGCAGAGTCGTTGACGAGGTGTTCCAGGAAGTCTTCCTGATGTGTTTTGGAAGTCTTCTTTGCAGCACTGAACGTGAAATGGTCAAATCAACATCAATATCTCCTAATGGTTAGCTGCTGCTCGGACAGGAATTGGGGAAACATTAATGCCACGCAGCCTCTTCAGTGTGTTACAGCGGGCATTTTAAGGAATAATTGGTTGTGTAACAAACCTCTGAATGCCTGCACCCCTCGCTGGCTTGAACTCCTTTACCAAAATAGAGCCTTGTTCTTCGTGAGAGTTAAGCTGATGTTTCAGCTTGAGCCCCAGTCTGGGTCACGTTTTGCTGAAAGTTATCCCCATATTTCGTTCCGATGAAGCTCCGATTAGTAGTCTGAGGTTTCATACAAGAAAACAAAATGGTACATTCTACACCAGCCCAGGTGGGCGAGCGGGTAACAACGTAGAACATTACAGCGCAGCACAGGCCCTTCGGCCCTCGATGTTGCGCCGACCAGTGGAACCAATCTAATGACCCTCTAACCTAAACTATTCCAATGTTATCCATATGCCTATCCACTAACCATTTGAATGCCCTTGAAGTTGGCGAGTCCACAACTGCTGCAGGCAGGGCATTCCACGCCCTTACTACCCTCTGAGTAAAGAACCCATCTATGACATCCATCCTATAACTATCACCCCTTAATTTAAAGCTATGTCCCCTCGTGTTAGCCATCACCATCCGAAGAAAGAGGCTCTCACTGTCAAGTGCACAATGTGAGATGATAGTACAAACCATGAAGGTATAAGTTTCAATTCATGCATGTGTGTAAACTAATTTCGTACAGGACAGTGACACAGTTTAATCTGTTGGCTTCCGTTTTGCCAGAAATTATGTTTAATTGCAATCCAGTGCTGGTAAGGGCAAAAGGTGAGATAGGGTTGGGCCCAGAACAGTTGTTTAAAAGTTTATTTTATTAGCATCACAGGTGGGCTTATATTTACACTGCAATGAAGTTACCATGAAAATCCCCTAGCTGCCACACTGCGGCACCTGTTTGGGTACACTGGGGGAGAATTTAGCGTGACCAATGCACCCAACCATCAGGCCTTTCAGACTGCGAGAGGAAACCGGAGCACCCGGAGGATACCCATGACAACAGACACGCTGACAATGTGCAAACTCTGCACAGTGACCAAGCCGGGAATTGAACCCAAGTCCGTGACGCTGTGAGATAGCAGTGCTAACCACTGCATCGCTAGTTGTGGCATCTCAATGAATATTAGTGAGCCATTCCATCAATGTAGTGGAGTTGGAACCAGAGAAATCATAGCTTTGTCAGACTGTTGGGGAGCAGGCCAACACTTTCAGAAGAGCAGAAGATAAAAATAGGGGAAGAGATGTAAATGGTGATTAGACTGGCTCTAGAATTGAACAATGGGTGACAGGTTGATTGAATACCGGCAGTCTATCTTTGCTTCAACCTCTTTGAATTCTCTTTAATTAACTGCATATATTGTGAACCATAATATATGTTAATGAGGAGACTGCTCTAAGGTATAGTTTTATTAACAATAATTACTGAACCTTTAAAACAAGATTGAATAGATCATGAATTCATGAGCACTTAATAAATGGAGGGAAGTTTAATATATCTGGAAATTAGAAGCAAAGAATAGCATTAATTAAGATTAAGGAATTTAACACATTTGATGCCAGCATTTCAATAGGAGCTAGTTCAAGGGTTGAGTTATGAATAACTGAGTTAATAAGAGGGCTCCCTTTCTTAGGCTGCACTTTAACTTAAAAATTGCTTCTCTCACTGAAGACCTTTGTAATATTTTATAACAAGGAAAGGGGGAAAAATGGGAACAATTTTTGTTTTGCACCTCCAGCTGAATTTCACACATACAGAGATACAGTATAAAGTATTGTTTCTTGCACGCTACACAGACAAAACATACTGTTCATAGAGTTGGGGGTGGCACAGTGATTTGCACTGTTGCCTCACTGTGCCAGGGACCTGTGATCATTCCTGGTCTGGGTCATTCTCTGTGTGGAGTTTGCACATTCTTCCCGTATATGCTTGGGTTTCCTCTGGATGCACCAGTTTCCCCCCACAATTCAAAGATGTGCAGGTTAGGTTGATTAGCCATGTTTAATTGCCCCTTTGTGTCAGGAGGACTAATTAGGGTAAATATGTGGGGTTATGGGGATAGGTCCTGGGTGGGATTTTGGTCGATGCAGGATCGATGGGCCAAATAGCCGCCTCCTGCATGTAGGGATTCTATGATTTTACATCGGGGAGAAGGAAAAGAGAGGTTGCAGAATATTAGTGTTGCAGTCATGGATGGATGTAGAGAAAGACCAGAACGTTATTAGAAAGTTTAAAGGAAATACTGTTAAGTTTTAAGAGCATAAAAAGTATGTTGGCAACAGCTCACAAAAAGTTGTCTCACTCCAGTGCCATCTTGAACTTGCCTCAGTTGGAATGTAGAATGAATGATGGATTTATTCATGAGACTGATGTTATCAGTCTCGTATTTTTCATTCAGAAGTTCAAAGTGAGCACTAAGTACCATAGTGCAATGTTAAAAGTTAGCAGAGAATTTGAGGGAAATTGGGATCAGCGGTGAGATGACATTAATCTTGTCTTTTAAAAACCTATAGATTGTGGAAGCAAGGGAAAAGTGAGAGAGATGAGAAATTTCTTGATTTTGAGTTCCTGAGGAGAAGGCAAAGACTGGACTTGACTCTTGATTTCCAACACCATGAAAATGCAAGGGCTAGAGGGGAGAATGTAGAATGGTGTATTTGGAGGAACAGAAAATGGACTTTCACTTGAGTGTGGACGGTAATGGTATCGATAACATTGCAAGCACGGAGGACAAGCAGAGTGTCAGATCACAAGAAGATTACAGATGAAAAAGGTCCTTTCGTCCACCTTCACCCATCCAGAAATATCTAAAGGTTCCAGCCATTTTTTTTAAATGTCCAGACCCTCTCAAAATCAACTAAAATCACTGTTAGCATTTGTGCGCAGGAATCTCCTCTTGATATCAAAACCATTCACTCTAATATAAAAGCAAATTATTGTGGATGCTGGAATCCAGAATAAAAACAGAAAATGCTGGAAAAACTCAGCAGGTCTGACAGCATGTGTGGAGAGAGAATAGAACAGTAAGAAGTCTCATAACACCAGGTTAAAATTCAGTAGGTTTATTTGGTAGCACAAGCTTTCAGAATCTTTTTCTTCAGGCAGTGAAGAGCTGACAACTCTTCACTCACCAGAAGAAGAAGCAAGACTCTGAAAGCTTGTGCTACCAAATAAACCTGTTGGACTTTAACCTGGTGTTGTGAGATTTCTTACTGTGCTTACCCCAATCCAACTCCGGCATCTCCATAATATGGAGAGAGAATAGAGCCAACATGTCGAGCCTGGATGACCCAGGATGCTGTCAGACTTGCTGAGTTTTTCCAGCATTTTCTATTTTTATGGCAGAATCTTCACCTACTGTAGCCTATCTGGAGGCCTCTTTCATGTGCTGACTAATGTCTGTATGAAGAATTTCCTGTTGTAAACCTAAAGTTTGCCTTTTACAAACTTGAATCTGTGACTTTTTCTTGACTTCACTCCTGTAATTTATTTGA
This sequence comes from Sphyrna mokarran, assembly GCA_024679065.1. NCBI lineage: Eukaryota > Metazoa > Chordata > Chondrichthyes > Carcharhiniformes > Carcharhinidae > Sphyrna > Sphyrna mokarran. Next base: position 14,335,958 of record JAGIQG010000020.1, on the reverse strand, counting down.
AAGCAATGTTTCTGAATTTAACTTTCATACACTATTTCTTAATGATTAACTATGGCACCTCAAGTATCCATTCTTTCCTTACAATTCAGATTTTCCATTCTGTGAATCAATGTTCTGGCTAATGTTGCTGTATTATCTCAAATAAGAACATAGGAGCAGAATTAGGCCACTCGGCCCATTGAGTCTGCTCTGCCATTCAATCATGGCATTTTTTTTCTCATCCCCATTCTCTTGCCTTTGCCCATAACATTTCCCCTTATTATTCAAGAACCTATCTATCTCTGTCTTAAAGACACTCAATGACCTGGTCCCCACAGCCTTCTGCAACAAAGAGTTCCACAGATTCAAATGTTTGAATGTTTCCCTTTTTTTTATCAGTAAGCAGAGTTATGCAGAGGTGGCTGTCTATAACATGGCATTTTCTGCCCAGTATTTCACAATTCTGTAGTGTAATATTTGATTACCTTTGTTGATCACTGTGCTACACTGTTTGAATCTACCGAGCATCAATAACAATTGTATAGTGCTTGTGACATAATAAAACATTCCATGCCACTTCACAGGAGTTATAGGTGGAAATGTGACACTGTGGGTGGCACAGTGGTTAGCACTGCTGCCTCACAGCACCAGGGACCCAGGTTCAACTCCTTCCTTGGGTCATTCTGTGTTAAGTTTGCACATTCTCCCCATATCTGCGTGGATTTCCTCCAGGTGCTTGGGTTTCCTCCCGTGGTCCAAAGATGTGCAGGTTATGTGGATAGACTGTGTAAGGTGCCCTTTAATGTCAGGGGGGACTAGTTAGGGTAAAAATGTGGGGTTGTGAGGATAGGGTCTGTGTGGGATTGTGGTTGGTGCAGACTCAATGGGTCAAATGGCCTCCTTCTACACTGTAGGGATTCTATTGTGTCTGTGAAAAATCCACACTCTCTATTAACATTATCGTTGGCTCTTTCAGCACCATTCCCAGAGTATGTGTATTGCCCATTTTTCCTGTCCAAATGAAGTATTTTACACATTTCTATATTACATTGATTTTGTTCTGCCTGTTCGTATTTTGACCCAGAATGTGCAATCAATGACAAAGCGATGGTGTCTTGAAGAAAGCTTCCCACGGACATTAGGCAATCTCTGTGGCACGGATTTCAGCTTTCCTAAAGTTTGTTAGAATCTGATGTCAAGTGAAGATGAGCTCCAGGCATCTACCAACAGTTATGTATTGAACAAGGAAAACCATTCACATTGCAGTATTCTCACAGATAACAAACAAGGAAGCAAAAATGCATTTGTGTGATATAGGTGTCGCTGGCTGGCCAGCATTTATTACTATCCGGAGTTGCTTGAGAGTCAACCATAATGTTGTGGCTCTGGAGTCACACATAGGCCAGACCAGACATGGTTGGCAGGTTTCCTTCACTAAAGGGATGGGTTTTCCTGATAATCGACAATGGTTTCATGGTCAGCTGTAAATTCTTAATTTCAGATATTTTTTATTGAGTTCAAATTCCACCAACTGCTGTGGCAGGATTCGAACCCTGGTCTCCAAAACATCGGCAAATAATCTAGCGATAATACCACAAGGCCATCGCCTCGCCCGATGCATTTATCATGGCATATAAGTCAACCCGGTGTATAAGATGACCCAATATATTTTGGCCCCCAAAATCATGATTCTTGCATAGGCACCAGACACACATCAATCCCACTTTTTCAGTGACAACATGCTATAGTTGTCAGACTTTTTTTTACCCCACTAATAGATTTTCTACATACTGCTACCTTATCACTGGATGCAAGGAATTGAGCAGGTGTCACATGGTATGCCCACACAGGGCAGACTCCACAGGGTGAGCAAGAAAGAACGCGACCTGGATAGAGTGGGTGTGGAGAGGATGTTTCCACCTGTAGGAAAAATTAGAACCAGAGGGCACAACCTCAGACTGAAGAGATGATCCTTTAAAACAGAGATGAGGAGGAATTTCTTCAACCAGAGAATGGTGATCTTTGGAACTCTTGCCACGGAAGGCTATGGAGGTGAAGCCAATGAGTGTCTTTAAGATAGAGATGGATGAGTTCTTGATTAATAAGGGCATCAGTGGTTTGGGGAAAAGGCAGGAGAATGGGGATGAGAAAAATATCAGCCATGATTGAGTCAGCTCCGCCATTCAATGAGCCAAGTGGCCTAATTCTGCTCCTATATTTTAGGATCTTATGGACTACTCTCACCCACGTGGATATGCCCCTTATTTTTAAAGTTTTGTTGAGGCTTCAAGTGTTTACTTGCATGTCGATATAAACAAACCCCTTTCATAAAAAGTGATTGAATTAAACACCTTGCAATTTTATCGGAGTGGATTAATTTGACATTACACAAGTATAGAGCCAGCTAGAGGGGCTCTTGTGCAGTAGTTATGGCTGCACACTGTTTCAAATACCAATTAACCTCATTAACAAGGGTAAGGGGAGGTGGTGGCATTGAGGTATTGTCACTTGACCATTAATCCAGAGACTGAGGATAATGTTCTGGAGACCCGGGTTCAAGTCCCATTGTGGCAGATCGCAAAATTTGGATTCAATGAAACAAAATCTAAATTTAAAGTCTAATGATGACCATAAAACGATCGTTGTTAAAACCCGTCTGGTTCACTAATGCCTTTTTGGGAAGGGAATCTGCTGTTTTCAGATGTGGCTCTAGATTCTCGGCAATGTAGTTTGACTCTTAAAAACCGTAAAGTGGAGATGCCATCATTGGACTGGGGTAAGCATAGTAAGAAATACTGTCTTCTTATTGTCTTAAAAGCCATTCAGTTCAAGGGCAATGAAAGAGCAAAGAACAATACAGCACAAGAACATGTTCTTTGACCCATCAAGACTGCCCCAATCACATTGTCCTATTTAGACCAACCGATGATATCCCTCTATTCCCTACTTGTTCATGTGTCTGTCCAGATAAATTTTTAATGTTGCTAATGTCTGCCTCAACCGCCTGACTGGGCAGTGCACTTCAGGCCCCATCACCCTCTGTGTAAAAAAAAACTTACCGGCACATCTCCACTGAACCTTTCTCCCCTTACCTTGAATTTATGCCTCTTGTGATTGCCATTTCTCCCCTGGGGGAAAAGTTTCCAGCTATTCACCTTATCAGTGCCCCTCATTATTTTATAAACTTCAGTCTGGTCATCCCTCAGCCTCTATCTTTCCAGGAAGAACAATCCCATTACCAGGCAACATCCTAGTAAACCTTTCCTGTCCTCACTCTAAAGCCTCCACCACCTTCTGCTAGTGTGGTAGTTTGGTAGGGATGTACAGTGAATACTAGCCTAGACAACGACACCCTCATCCTATAACATTAAGTTAGGAAGTAATTTTGAACAGTGATTCTACAGTATAAGTTTTCATAAGTTTGAAGATTTTGAATTGATCGCTGTCTGCACGAAGTTCAGCACAGCCTGATAAAGAAGCATGGAATCAATGAACATAAAAACCTCAAGTTCTGTGTTCATTGCATATATGCAGACACCAGAAGCTGCTGTCAGTTTCAGAGACCAACAGTTGCATCTTCATTACTGCTATAGAATCCGGACCATTTTAGTGACCAGCTTTGTCTTCCATTTAGCGATGTGAGCTGCTTTCCCAGCTACAAGAGTTGGATTCATCCTTCTGATGGATGTTTTTGCTTTATACACAGTGTTCATAGTAGCTGAGAACAAACAATGATTTGCTGCAGTTGATATTAAAACGTGTTGACCGTGCTGTAGCACAGTGTTCTCTGTAATCAATTAAAACTAAATCCACCAGGTGGAGCTCTTATCAGCATCTTCACAGAGGGTTGAATTTCAAACTTAGAAATGAATGCAAATGATATACCCAGATAAACTGTGTAGCAGCACTGCTGAAATATTATCGTCACTTTATTTATTTATCATAAAGTTTTTATTCATTTATTAGTCACAAGTGAGCCTACAGTAACACTGCAGTCAAGTTCTCTGCAGTGAAATTCTCCTAGTTGCCACATTCTGGTGCCTGTTTGGGTACATTAAGGGAAAATTTAGCATGACCATTGCACCGAACCACATCTTTCGGACTGTGGGAGGAAACCAGAGCACCTGAGGAAACCCATGCAGACATGGAGAGAATGTGCAGACTTTGCACAGTCAAGTCACCCAAGCCAGAAATCGAACCTAGTCCCTGGTACTACGAGGCAGCCTTGCTAACCACTGTGCTGCCAGGCCTCCATGTCATGCACCCACGCTATTTAATAACCGCTTGTGTGTGCATTTGCAGTAACTCAGGATTTCTACCTTGTACTGGATTGATCTTTCTCTGCACCCTTGCTATGACTGTGACACCATATTCTGCACCCTGTCCTTTCCTTCTCCCCTATGCACTCTATGAATGGTATGTTTTGTATAGCGTGCAAGAAGCAATACTGTATCCCAATGCGTGTAACAATAATCAAATCAAATCAGATTTCTATGCTCCAATCCTACAAAGGAAGCCATTGAAAATACACCTGCAACAACGAGAAAAGAAAGCGTTCAGCTTTTCTTCTGGGTGGCGTGCATTTTCAGCCAGTCATGTCACTTCCCCCCCCTCCTTTGAGCTGACACCCATTTGTCAGCTCCTATTGTTGAGTTAGAAAAGCAGGGAGGACGGTTGATTGAGGGTGCGTGCTCAGTGGCAAGTGTTCCTGTGTGACTCAGTGTTTAATTAGCAGTTAGGAGAGATCCGGTGGGACTGGCACAGCTGCTCCCCCAGTTTCAAAGTGTGAGACAAACACTTTTATTTTCATACCTCGTGTGCCCCTCACTTTCCTTAACTGTGAGAAGTGATAACTGTTTCTTGTGTATGTGGGTCAACCCACAGCATGTGGACTGCAGCGTTTCAAGAAGGCAATTCACCACCACCTTCTCAAGGGCAGCGAGAGATGGACAATAAATGCTGGATAGCCAGTGATGCCCATGGTTCACAAATGAATAAAAAAGACTCTCTGCACTGCCTGTGAGCCCAGGCAGGTACACCACATATGAAGATTAAAAGTTAAGTCATAATAGATCTGCTGGAGCGAGGTTAATGACTTCTGTTCAGCCGTATATTATAACAAGATTCTTTCTGTTTCAATGGATTTCAATTTGTTTATAACTACAATGGGGTTGAGTGAATTTAGGAATATAACTATATGTTCTTCTATTCCAAGCACACATGTGCTAAAGCAGTGCTGGCTTGTCTCCTAAACTTTGCCCATTCCTTTCCTGAAAGGCTCCTGCTGGGCTGGCAGACCCATCTTTGTGCCCTCGCTCCATTCCACTGAAGTATCAGACCAGCTTAGAGTACGAGACTGGTTTGTGAAGTCAAAGTGTTAAGGAAAACGATTGGTTTTCTGCAACACATTGAATTCTCTTCCTGTACCTAGTGTTGCATTAGTGGTCCATTAAGCGTGGCATGGTGGCACAGTGGTTAGCACTGCTACCCCACGGCACCAGGAACCCAGCTTTGGGTCACTGTCTGTGTGGAGTTGGCACATTCTCCCTGTATCTGTATGGGTTTCCTCCCACAGTCCAAAGATATGTGGGTTAGGTTGATTGCTATGCTAAATTGACCCAAGTGACAGGGGGATTTGCAGGGTTACAGGAGTGGGTGTGCGGTTGGTGCAGATTTGATGGGACAAATGGCCTCTTTGCGCACAGTAAAGATTCTATGAAGGCATTTGCCTCAATAATTCTATGTCATCTCTCTGTCGGACAGTCCATTCAATCCCATTCCCCACACTATCCCTGTAATCCTGCAAGTTTTTTTCCCCTCTATCAACTCAGGAGATAAAGAAATCATCTTCCTTGTGGTGAAACATTGCTTATACAGTTTGTTACATGCTTGATACAATAAGGATTACTTCAATCCAATTTAAAAATGACCCTTTCAAAATGACCTGGGACTTTTTAAATGTAATGTTTAGTATTCAGAGACTATGTCCCATTCTGGCACTCTCGATGGTGGTAGCTACCACACACAAGTATCTGGTCCAGACCACAGAATAGTTAAGGAATTGTTAGAATTGGGCCCTGCCCACATAACGCTAGAAAATCTTCCTTGGCTGAGTATCCAGATCTTTGGAATATCACATTGTGCCCAATCGCTTGCTTAACATTAGGGGAAGTAATAAGTGGAATTTCTCTATGAGCTCAGCATCAATCTTGAATGTTTCTATCACTTGGCTAAGTGATCAATGTTACAAATATTGCTTAACAAACATCTCTTGGGTAATATGCTGGCATGCTGCACTAATGTTTTCTGGAGGTAGAAGGGTAGTGGGTGTAATTTCAAGCCCCCCCAAAAATAGGTGAGTTTGGGTCGGGCCAGAGCCTGTCCCAGTGAGGATAGGGACATGGTTTCTTTTGGCGTTGTGCAATCCATCAGGAATCGTGCTAAATTAAGGTTGATAGAGGGAGGCAGTAAAGCTAAAGGGTTACTCTATCTATACTGAAAGAAAATCAATTTTATTTCTGTAGCATCTTTCACGACCTCAGCGCATTCCTAAGTGGTTTTGTACCAACAGCAATTAAATAACTTTAATTTATGTTGGTTGAGGAATACGTATTGGCTAATGAGAACTGCGCTTGTTCTGAATCGTGCCATGAAATCATTAACATCTGCCTGAATGAGCAATTGTGGTCTCCTCTTACTACCACGTCAGAAAGATGGCACCGTGGCAGTGCAGCACTCCTTCAGGACTGCACTGAGCGTCAGTCTAGATTTTACTATCTTCTATTTTGAAGGCATGAGTAAGGCCAATCGGCCAAGGCTGACAGTATTCCCACGTGGGATGCATTGGTGAAGCAGTCACCATTGAAGAGTCGTTCTTATGTAAAATGTGACAGGGATTGGAAAGCGCAAACAGAATTTAATAAATTTTAACACAAGCTACTGAACAATTTGAGCCAGCAGAGGAGATAATTTGCTATAGAGAAATCAATTATTCAGAATCTATTGTGTTATCAACTCCAGGAGAAATGTAAGAGTTAAAATTACTGAATGATGATCAGAGTTACCCAGTCATGAGTGTATGAGAGTAAAATTTACAAATTTTGTTCCTGCGGCGTTAATTTGTGTTCCCAATCAAGTTAATAACTGGAGCCATTAGTTGCCTAGAAACCACCATTTTTCATCTCTGTGCTTCAGCTACAAGAGGCTTTTCTTTTAATTAACTTCTGTGGTAGCCCCCCACCTCTTTACAAAACTGGTAGAAGATTGAAGCATATGGGAAGAATATCCATATAGTGCAGCAGTCAAACTCTTGAAAGAGTTGATGGACATTAAGATATGGTTGCAAACTTTGAAGGTTATGACACAGGACTGGGATTTTTTCTATCCATTGCTGGGACAGGGGTGTCGCTGGCTGGCCAGCATTTATTGCCCATTCTGAGTTGCCTTTGAAACTGAGTGGCTTGCTAGGCCATTTCAGAGGGCAGTTGAGAGTCAACCACATTGCTGAGACTCGAGTCACATGTAAACCAGATCAGGCAAGATTTCCTCCCCGAAAGACATTCATGAACCAGATGTATTTTTCTGACAATCAACGATGCTCGCTCCATGGTCATCAGCAGATTCTTAATTCCAGATACTTTTGGTTGAATTCAGATTCCACTATCTGCCGTGGCGGGATTTGAACCCGGGTCTCCAGAATATTTTCTGAGTTTCTGAATTAATAGCGATAATTCCACTAGGCCAGCACCTCTCCTATTTAGCAGCCTGGCTCCAACAGCTGTGAGAGTAATTAGCGAGAGACTGAAATGGATCGCACAGTGCCATCCCAATCCATTCAGAATAAAGAGTTAGAGTTACAAGAAAGCTGTGAATCTCTTGGAAGAGGGATGGAATATAACATTTACAAATGCCTTTGCTCCGTGCTCCATCCACACTGAATGCGGGAAAGATGCAGCAACTTGAAGCAACTGAATGCAAAACTAATATTTCAAATGCTACTGCTTTGGAATATCAAATTGCCAAATGTTGATTGACCTGTTGGGAATTTCTAATTTTTAATTCTAATTTCCAGCACTAATTTTTTTTTTAAAATAAATGACAAGAACAACCCGTGATATTGCTCACAAATTGGAGGATGCACAGCTTTATAAATTAGGAGCTTTTTAGAATGCAACTCATAATTTATTTTTCTGCTTTTAAAGTTTAGTTATTAGTGCCACAAGTAGACTTACGTTCACACTGCAGTGAAGTTACTGTGAAAATCGTCAAGGCGCCATACTCCAGCGCCTGTTTGGGTACACTGAGGGAGAATTTAGCTCTAACCAGCATATCTTTCAGACTGTGGGAAGAAACTGGAGCACCCAGAAGAGACCCACACAGACATGGAGAGAACATGTAGACTCCACATAGACAGTGACCCAAGCCAGGAATCGAACCCAAGTCCCTGGCGCTGTGAGGCATCAGTGCTAACCACTGTGCCACTTAAGTCTTAAATTGTGTAATCTGCCTAAAATTTGAAGGCCATAATGTATAACTACTGTTAGGTAATCGCGGCTTTTTGGCTAAGATCAAGTGTTAGATCCAGCTTAAGATGGGGTGCAATGCCTCCTCTTGTCAGCTTGGATCTCATTTGTCTCTCTTGTGAGGACCATGAATTGGATCTTGAATTTGGTTTTTTGGAGCAAGCAAGGAATGGATTTGGCTTTGCCTGGTCCACTCTGAGCATTGGGCTTTGTAACAATGGAGTAAATAAAATTAAAAAGGCATAATTGTCGTTATCTGGAGGTCACCAAGGGACTAATGACTTGTCTGTCTTTATTTCACGTTTTATTGAAAGTGATGCTTGAGGTGTGATGGATATATCCTCTCATTTTATCAGCATTGTGTTATTTTCCCCTAATCTGATTATTTTCTCTCTATCCTTGAACCCATTAATTTAATATTACTTCAGAGGTTTCCAATTGTGAAATCATTTTTTTTTACACTCAAAAGCTTCCCTTCGTAATACTTTTGCTCTCAGTGTCATTATTTTTGGTAGAGATTTATTAGAAATTCCCGAGGAGTTCATCATCTGCTTTAATCATTTGGTTTAAAAGATAAGGAAAAATTGCTAGTTTCATCTGGTGTCAGAGTTAATAACTACTGAGTAAGAGATGTGCGCCAGTTTGAATACTTTCTTTGTGCTGAAATAGTTTTATATAGCCACTAACATTGGTGCAATGGTGCACCTAATTTTAAATAATTGGGTGGAGTTTCCCTGTTCCACATGCCACCGGAATTGCTCTGTTTGTGTGTGTGTGTGTGTGTCCGTGGAGGGGGGAGGGTGAGGTGGGGTCACTGTATATTAGATGTGTGGCCTGATCACAGCGTCGAAGACCTGGGTTCGATTGCCGGCTAGGGTCACTGTCCATGTGGAGTCTATACATTCTCTCCACATCTGTCTGGGTTTCCTCCCACACTTCAAAGACGGGCAGGAGATTTCCCATTCAAAGGTCCATTTACCTCGGGTGGGATTTTCCCTGTTTTGGGCTGAGCATGATCAGAAAATCCCACCTTAGAAGTGGGATTTGCAAATTGGTGCTGCAAGTTGTAAATCTACAGGGAGACATTGGCCCCAGTATTTACAGGGAGTCTCACTCAGAACCTGAGGATGAGAGAGAAGAAAGTGGTGATTTTCCAAGCACTCTGCGGGTATCGCAGGAGAGCCCGTGACACCCAGCAGGAACCATGAACAGTGAGAGCTGGTTGGGAACTGGGCAGAGTCTGGTTTTTGGGATTGTGCGGGCGGGTAAGATAGATAGATAGCTAGAAGCAGAGAGGTTGTTTCCATTGGCAGGTGAAACTAGAAGTCGGGAGCACGGCATCAAAATAAGAGGCAGCAGATTTAGCACTGAGTTGAGGAGGAACTTCTTCACCCAAAGGGTTGTGAATCCCCTGTCCGGTGAAGCAGTTGAGACTATCTCATTGAATGGTTTTAAGGTAAGGATAGATAAATTTTTGAACAGTAAAAAAAATTAAGGGTTCTGCTAGGCAGGTGGGTAAGTGGAACTGAGTCCAAGAAAAAATCAGCCATGATCTTATTGAGTGGCGGAGCAGGCCCCGAGGGGCCAAATGACTCCTAGTTCTTATGTTCTTCTGTATGCCACTATCAACAGTATGAATATACCCGGTTACCTTTTGGAGTGTTGTCGGCATGCTCGGTTTTGTAGCGTACAATGGAAAATTTACTACAGGGATTACACAGAGTTACAGATTATTTGGATGATGTGCTGATTGCTGGAAGAGGAGCACTTAGCCAGTTCGGAAGAGGTATTTAAAAAGTGCACATTTGGGAAATAAAAAATTTTCACTGATTCCTGGGACGGAAAGATTTGGCACCTCGAGTTTGGTCTGGCTCTCATGGTTTACGCACCCATAGCATGACAAGTCCTCGATAACGCACGCGCTGCTTCCTCGGAAAGTAGTTTCATCAAGGAATATAATCATCCTGATTTTCTTTTCCTGTGTAAACAGTAAACGTTAATTAAAGCTTTGCCTCTGCTGTGAATAGCATGTTAATTTCTTTAATAACGCTGTTCAGAGCACTTGACACGCTGATGAGGTGTAAGTAGAAGACGGTTCAGGCTGTCTGCAAACAATTGCTTCATCAAGACTGCTAGCTGAACATCATTTACAGCAATAGACTTATCACTCAGAATACCATTGGGTAATGGGTTGTAGCGTCAGCAGCTTGACATTTGCAGTTGTTATGGTGACTGACAAAATAGATAAGAGTTGGATCATCGTCATATTCTATAAATATGCAAACAGGATGTTTGATTATCATGGCTTATCCCACAGTAGCCGTTAGAACTGCGAAAATTCAGAATTTATCTGCGATTTAAATGTTCTCATCCTGTGAGTACATGTAGAATGGCCTCTTTCTACAGTACAGGAGGCCATTCAGCCCATTGAGTCTGCACCAAGCACAATCCCACCCAGGCCCCCTTCAGCAATCCCACACATTCACCCTGCCAATCCCCCTGACACTGGGGTCCACCCAGCATGCCCAATCACTCACCCATCTTTGAAGTGTGGGAGGAACCCGAAGCACCGGGAGGAAACCCACACAGACACGGGGAGAATGTACAGACTCCACGTGGACACTGACCCTTGCCGGGTATCAAACCCGGGTTCCTGATGCTGTGATCAGGCCACACATCTATTATACAGCCACCCCATTCTCACCCTCATCCACCTACCATTGCTGTCACTCACCTCCCATTGCTTCCAACTACCTCTAGCTACTCAACTTTGGAGACACATTACCTAAACACAGTGCAACACAGTAACTGGTATTCTTCCAGCTCACTGAGGCCGATTTAAGAGTCCTATGGAACTGGACCCCAAGATCCTTCCGATCCTCTACGCTGCTAAGAGTATGTTGGTTTACCATTAGTTTACCATTAGCCCACAGCACCCACCCCACCCCCACTCCATACATTAGAAGGAAGTCATGTAGAAGCTGCGGCAGGGATAATATTAGCCCTCCAGAAGGGATGGAGCTAGTTGTGTAAGAGCTCATGGCATCTAGTGTTCACAGCAGAATAATAGAATCTCTACATTGCAGAAGGAGGCCATTCAGCCCATTGAATCTGTACTGACTACAATCCCACCTGGGCCCTATAACTGTGACCTTATCACACTGCTAATCCCCCTGACACTGAGACTCAATTTTCCATTGTCAATCAACCTAACCCACGCATCTTTGGAACATAGAAGGAAACTGGAGCATTGGAGGCAAACTACGCCTGCACGGGGAGAACATGCAAACTCCACACAGACAGTCACCCGGGTACTTGGTGTTGGCATCAGTATTAACTGTTCTGCCACCGTGCCGCCCATATCAGTGACTGTTGCTGAGAACATCATGGGTGACAGTGTATCCTGCCTTATGCCCTTTCTTAAGTTGCAGATCACCCCTTATCTATCGGGCATGATAAACAATCTGATTTTTCATCATTCGGAAACCCAAGAACAGCTGCCTGCCAACCACAGCAGCTGCAGGAGGAAGGGGGAGAGAGTTGCAACTCAGATGAAGAAGATTTGTCATTTGATGAGGCACTCACAGCCACCAGGTCAAATACTGACACTGCACATACCTTAGCATAGAATTGGAAACAACATGGTGAACAGTCTGGGCATAAATGGGCTTCAGCCAGTCCAAGGGTAAATGATGGCCCATTTGACAGCTCACTCAGAGTATGAGGTGATAGTATCGTCCTGCTGCAGGAGACTCGAGGGATCTTCAATAGGGTAGAATCTAGGAGAAGACTGAGGCATCTGAGTTGCTGGGTGCTTTGGTTGGCCTGCCAGATAACATACAGTTACTGTCAAAAAGCACAGCTCTGCATAGGTAAAGGTCATCTCCACAGGTTCTACCATCTCTACAGCCTCTGCTTTTTTTCATTCATTGGTAGGAAATGAACATCACTGACTGGCCAGCATTTATTGTCCATTCTTGAGACCATTTGAGCATTCAATTGCTCTGGCTGTGGAGTCACATGTTGGCCAGACCAGGTGAGGATGGCAGATTTCCTTCCATAGTGAACCAGTTGTTCTGACAATTGACAATGGTTTCATGGCCATCAGTAGATTCTTAATTACAGATTTTTTTTATGTTGAATTCAAATTCCACCATCTGCCATGCTAGGATTCGAACCATGGTCCCCAAAAAATTGCTGAGTCTCTGGATGAAGTCTAGCAAAAATACCATTAGGCCATTATCTCCCTTGCTGTATCTCTCTTTCTTGCTGCAACCAAAAGGTACAGCAACTGCTGACCAGTCTTTATGAGGACAGATTAGCTAATCCCCTGCCATCCTTGTGAGATTGCCACGCTCCCTTCCAAATCCAGGAACTCCACAAAACATCCCCAAAAACACTCAAATTAATATTTTGAGAGACTTTGCAGTAAAAGATTTTAAAAATCACTTTACCTGGAATTCGATGATTGATCCTTCAGGTAATGCGAGTCCTGTGTCTCTCATGCAGCCTGATCCTGGCTGCATGATATACAGATTCATAAAATGGACCTTCATGATATCATTTAGGGCTTCAATTCAGCAAATTGGCTCCATGCCATCTGGATAGCACCAGTTCAGCTACTTCAGCACCCACACAATTCACTCACATCTTGCTCCAGAGGCCATGCTACGTGATTTCTTCAGAAGCACCAAAATAGCATTCACGTCCCTGAGGGGAAGCGGCTTCAGTGACAATATAGGGTGTTAGATTTAATCAAATCTCTAATAGAGATAAGATTAAAGGGGCAATTTGAAGCAAATGATACAATAAATTGTATGCACAGAGTTCAAAAGGGAAAATCTGATCTGACCAATCTTATTAATTTTTCTTTGCAGAGTTAACAGATTGAGTTGATGGGGGTAGTGCAGTCGATGTAATTTATCTGGATTTTCAAAAGGTCTTCTATAAGGTACCCCATGATAGACTAATTTATATAGTCACAGAATACAGGGTAAGGGGACATGTGGCAGAATGGATTGCTAGCTGGTTTTAGGACAGTAAGCAGGAATAAAGGGTAGTTATTCTGAGCAGTGGAAGCTGGGAAGTGGTTGGAACCGGAGCATCCAGTGGAAACCCATGCAGACTCGGGGAGAATGTGCAAACTCTGCATAGTTTGCATTAACAATTGGGACTTTGGAATCAAAGTAACAATTTCTAAATTTGCGGAATACACCAACTTGGGAAGATTATCAGAACCAAGGAGAAGTACAATAAATTACAAGTGGGCATTAATAAATTTGCAGAATGGGCAAATAATTGGCAACTGAAATTCAACACTGTTAATTGTGAGGTAGTACATTTTAAAAGGATGAGTGGGGAGGTCACTTGCTGCCCAGAAGGTGCAAGGCTAGCTGAGGTAGAGAAATGGAGATTTTTGCATATTTTTTGTTAATCCATGCGACATGGGTCATGATGGCTGGCCACTATTTACTCCAAATCCCTAGTTGCCCGAGGGCAGTTGAAAGTCAACCACATTGCTGTGGCTCTGGAGTCACATGTAGCCAGATCAGGTAAGGCCGGCAGATTTCCTTCCCTAAAGGACATTAGTGAATTAGATGGGTTTTTCATCTTGTGGTCATTCAGCTCATCAGCCCATCAAGTCTACTCCTCCCCTCTGACAGATCATCTCATCCTGGCTCAATCCCCATCCTATCTGTTTAACTACACGCATTTATCCTAGTAATCCTCCTAACCTACACATCTTGGGGGTGAATTTAGCAAGGTCAATCAGAACAAAGAACAAAGAGCAACACAGCACGGGAAACAGGCCCTTCGGCCCAACGAGCCCAATCTACCTAATCTGCACATCTTTGGACAGTGGAAGGAAAACAGAGCACCTGGAGTAAACCCATGCAGATATGGGGAGAATGTGTAAACTACACGCAGACAGACACCCGAAGTTGGAATCAGATTCAGGTCCCTGATACTGTGAGGCAGCAGTGCTAACTGCTGTTCCACCACGCCAACCAAATTGACAATTGTTTCCTGGTGATCAGTAATTTCTTAATTCCAGATTTTTTAAAATTGAATTCAAATTTCACCGTCTGCCATTGGAATCTGGCTTCCTAGAACATTGTTTGACTTTCTGGGTTAATAGTCTAACGATAATACCACTAAGTCATCACCTCCCTGGAGTACAAATATGCCAATTGCTAAGACTTGTAAAATAGGTTACCAAGGCCATAAAAATAACAAATAAAGCAGTATAGGTTTATCCCTAGGAATTGAAAAATTGGGAAGTTACGTTGATTAGCACTATTGCCTCATAGTGCCGGGAACACGTGTTGAATTCCTGGCTTGACTCACTATCTGTGTGGAGTCTGCACAATCTCCCTGTGTCTGGATGGGTTTCCTCTGGTTTCCTCCCACAGTCCGAAAGATCTAACTGGTTAGATGCATTGGCCATGCTAAATTCGCCGTCCATGTACCCGAGCAGGTGCCAGAGTGTGGCAAATCAGGGATTTTTCACAGCAACTTCGTTGTGGTGTTAATGTAAGCCTACTTGTGACAATAATAAAATAAACTTTATGCTAAACCTGTATCAAACCATGGTTTGATCACACTTTGAATGTTGCTTGCTGTTCTGGTTGCCATGTTAAAAAAAACATTGGAGGAAGTGTAGAGAAGATTTGCAAAGAAGAAATAGTAATCACAGGGTGTACATATCAGGAAAGAATTACAGACTGTGTCTCTTTCCTCTTGAAATTAAAATTGTAAAAGGTTTTGACAGAGAGAATAGAGAGAGACTGTATTCTCTTGTGGTGGCGAGCAATATAAAATAGTGACCAGGAAATCCAATAGGGAATTCAAAGTAATGTTTCTATCTAATGAGCGGTCGTAATATTGAAATGGCTTCTGCAGCGAGTGATGGAAGTGCGAGTCATTTCAGGAAAAGCTCAGAAGCAGTTATACTGAAAGATTTGGATGAGGCAAGATGGGAGATGGTTGGAGTGCAGCATAAATTGCTGGCATGGATTGAAGGCCCTGCTTCTGTGCCACTCCTGTATAATTAGTGGCTTCTCCTTGGCTATAGTCACACTGATCCAAAAGGAATCTGATAAAAGATTGAAAGAGGTAAAGTAAGTCATGATTGTTAGCCACGAATATGGTGTTGAGGATCAGATATGATTACACTGAATGGCAGAACAGGGTCAAACGGTCAAATGGCTTACTGCTGCTCTTACTTTTTATATTTCTATATCAACATCGGTTCAGTGATAGCAATCACATCTGAGATAGACAGTCTTGGGTTTTAATTCCAGGGTCATGAACGGTTAAGCTGTGTTAGTACTTCAGTATTGAAGGAGTTAGTACTTCAATCCAATACTGAGGGAGTTAGTACTTCGATCCAGTACTGAGGGAGTTAGTACTTCGACCCAGTACTGAGGGAGTTAGTACTTCGACCCAGTACTGAGGGAGTTAGTACTTCAAACAAATTTGTTAAACTCTCTTAACCAAATTGGCTCTCTCAGATGAGCATAAAGGACACCCTGGCATTATTCATAGAAGCAGGACGATCCAGGTTAATATTTATGCTTCAATTTACACAACTGAAAACAAATGATCTGGTTATTTATCTAGGTGCTGATAGCAGGTTGTTGCTATATACAAATTAGCCTCTGTGTTTCCCTACATTATCTTCAAACATCCTCCATTGACTGTGAAACATTTTTTGAATGCCCTGAAGTTGTGAAAGGTATTACGGAAATGCAAATATTCCTTTTCCTTGTAAGAGACTTAATGCCTTACACTGTACATTTTTATAATGCATAGAGATGTATTCTCACTACTATCTCAAACATTAAAGCTGGCCTTTGGCTGAACAAGATTTTTTTTTCAATCGTTCTTGGGATATGGGCATCACTGATAGCCAGCATTTATTGCCTATTCCTAGTTGCCCTCGGACAGTTAAGAATCAATCACATTGCGATGGCTCTGGATTCACATATAGGCCAGACAGGGCGGCAGATTTCCACTTACAATACCAAATATAGTACAGCAAATGTGCTACTACTGTACAGCATGGCAGTACAGTGGTTATCACTGCTGCCTCACAGCACCAGAGACCCAGGTTCAATTCCCGGCTTGGGTGACTGTCTATGTGGTCTGTACGTTCTCCCAGTGCCTGCGTGGATTCCCTCTGGGTGCTCCAATTTCCTACCACAGTCCAAAAGATGTGCAGATTTGGTTGATTGGCCATGCCAAATTGACCCTAGTTTCAGGGGCATTAACTGGGTGGTTATGTATGGTTACAGGGATAAGTTGGGATTGTTGTCGGTGCAAGTTTGATGGGCTGAATGGCCTCCTCCTATTCTGTAGGGATTCAATGATTCTTATAAAGGGAGAAACAAATCAAAAATAACATTTTCATCGTGGACAGAGAGTTAGAGGAGAAATTAGTGCTATTATAATCAACATCCCACCCCACTTCTGTCTGTGACATCTTTAAAAGTATTGTCCAGTCACCTCTTGGTTTTCTAATGTCAGATTTTGGGAGTATCCCAAAGGTGCACCAAAGAATCTCTCTGAGGAATGCTTCCCCAGATAAGGCTTCATGTCCAGCAAGCACTGCTAACTTCCCCTGGACAATTGCACTGTTTTGGGGCAACTTAAATCACTAGCTTGAATGGTCCTGCCAATTTTACATCAATAGTTACTCTGAAAGAGTTAGGGAAAATAAAACCACTTTGAACATCAGTGTAACCATTTTAAATGTCCAGGCCAAGCCCTACATCCCTTACATTCTGGAACTCGCAACACCCGACCAATCAATCCCCAGTGTATTCCTAACACCCCTCTTTCACCACCCCCCTGTCTTTGTCCATTAGCATCAGGAGGACTGTAGTTAAATACATGGGCACAGTTTCCCATAGCTCGCTGGAGCTGCATTGCACTGTGGCCTTTGAGGACTCTTTCGCTACAAGTTCCAAGCAGCTACGACCAGCATAAATTTGAAGGAAGTGCGCTTTAAACCCTTGTGATTCCAATAGGCCATGGCTTTACACCTCTTGATACACGAAAAGTCTCATTTGGGTTTTTTTGCAGGAGAATTTGCAAACAGAGGGACCTTGTCCTTTAAGCAAAGGAATGCATTCTGCCTGCTATACTCAGCACTCGCCTTTTCATCAACCGACTCCCCAGAAAGGCCAAAAGAAGCCAGAAGGTACCAAATACCAGGGAGTGCCAAATAGGCAGGATTCTCTCATTTTAGCTCCATGCATCCCACCCCAGTTAGCAGTGTCACTCAATGTGTTCCTGCACAAGTAAGTGTAGGGTGATCTCAGAAGGAGAATGAAACTCCTGATCTTCCCTCTCCCAGGTTTACAAGGACAAGAACTCAACCCAGAGTTGAGTTGATTGTCCCTGTGTGCGCTTGTGTCCAGGTCACCCTTCAATAGCTGCCTGGACACCGAGGTGAATTCTATCATTGGCTGAATAGGTTATAAATTAATTAAAGTGCTATAATCAGATCAAATCTAAAAGGCCTCAGTGATTTACTAAAAATTGAAGCAAATAGAAAAGTACTGATTAGTTTCTCTGTTCCTGTTCCTTTTGGACTGATATCGTAGAAATTGGAGTTGAGAGATTTTGAGAAGCATGATTGTAGGCTTGGCTTTTACTTGATGCTAATTTTAAAAAAGTTATTCCTTTCTCAGAGTTGCAAAGCCGATGTGCAGAGGGAATGGAGCAAGCTGTTAATACATCTTTTTGCATATTCCAAAATCAAATACAAATTCAGATTAAACACAATTCATGGTCCCTACGCAACAGACATAATCAATTAAACTGACAGGAGCAGACATTACACCTCATCTTATGCTTGATGCTATATATAGAATCATAGAATCCGTACAGTACAGAAGTAGGCCATTTGGCCTATCGACCCTGAACCAACAACAATCCCATCCAGGCCCCATCCCATAACCCTACATATTTACCCTAGCTAGTCCCCCTGACACTAAGGGACAATTTAGCATGGACCAATCAATCAAACTGACACATCTTTGGACTATGGGAGGAAACCAGAGAATTCAGAGGAAACCCATGCCATCAGTCACCCAAAGCCGTGAGGCAACAGTGCCAACTACCGTGCCACCCTTAAATATGATCTTAGGCAAAACTGTATTATAAAACAGAGCCCCAAGTATTGGTACTGATTGTTTTCGCTGGAGTTCAGATAAGTGGAGCGAGAGCTCATCGAGACTTGTAAAATTCTAACAGGATTAGAAGGGTAGATGCAGGGAGGATGAGCCTGATGGTGGGAGTGCGCAGAACCAGAGTCATAATCTGAGAATTCACGGTTGACCATTTAAGACAGAGATGAGGAGACATTTCTTCACCCAAAGAGTTGTGAGCCTGTGGAATTCAGTACCACAGGAAGTAGTTGATGCCAAATCATTGAATGTATTCAAGATGTGGCTGGACATAGCACTTGGAGCAAAAGGGAACAAAGTCTTTGGGGAGAAAGAAAGATTAGGCTATTGAGTTGGATGATCAGCCATGATCATGATGAATGGTGGAGCGGGCTGGAAGGGCCAAATGGCTTCCTTCTGCTCCTATCTTCTATGTTTCTTCTTTGTATTCTTAGTACCAGCTGCCTGAATTTGCAATTCAGTCGGGGGGGGGGTGTTCCTTCAGCGTTGCGTTTTTCGGTGAGTTGAAAATTCTGATGGCGCTGCCATAACTCTCACCTTTTCCTGGCATTTCTACTTGATATAAATGGTCCTTGCTGCTTCCACTCGAAAAATTGACACCAAGACTTTTACGTGAACAAGTTAGAACCTAAGGAAAAAAAGATATAGTAGCCATTTATTCAAATAATACATAGTTTTAATCATGTTGTCTACTTTTTTAATTTAGTTTTGTTACACTATTGACCTTCTGCTATCTGCAAATACAGTGTGCATAATTGTCAGTTTCTGCATTCCTGACTTGAAGCTACAAAAACTGTTATTAATTACCCCAATATGCATATGTATGTGAGTACATAATTTGGATAACTGCACTCTGAGACAAAATTAGAACCAAGTGCTTCTTAGGTACTGCAACAAAATATCCGTAATTACTCTGCTTATTAGGAGCAAAGAACAGGAGCATAGGAGCAGCAGGAGGCAATTTAACCCCTCGAGCTTCATTGTACTGAGATCATGACTGATAAGTGACCCTCTTTCATGGAGATTGCTGATTAGGCCAGCATTTATTGCCTATTCCCAGTTGCCTTTAAGGAGGCATTTAAGAGTCAACCACATTGTTATGGCTTTGGAGTCACATGTAGGCCAGACCAGGTAAGAACAGCAGATTTCCTTCCCTAAAGTACATTAGTGAACCAGATGGATTTTCCAACAATTGACAATGGTTTCGTGGTCATTGTTAGACTTTTTAATTCCAGATTTTTATGAATTGAATTCAAATTTTATCATCGACCATGGTGGGATTCGAAGCTGGGTCCCCAGAGCATTACCCAGAGTCTCTAGATCACTAGTCCGGTGACAATACCAGTGCCTCCCTAATTTCAAACATCTGAGTTTGCCTCATGTCCCTTAATAGCTTGGTATATCAAAAATCTATCAATCTCCATTTTAATTGGGCAGCAATTGCTACTTGATGGGAAGAGAGTTCCAAACTTTCCACACTTTACATGAAAACACGTTTCCTAGGGCTGACCACCCACTGATGGGAAAACAAGCAAGACTCATAATTAAGGATGCCATTCCCACTGACAGTTGTGTCCACCCCTGCCCTGCCATGATTTTACAACTCACCTCTGGCCCAATCGAGGTCTATAAGCAGGCAATTCATGCCCAGTTAAAGGCCTCATCCCTCCAACACACTGACCTAATGGGCGTGTAACTTGGCAAGTTAAATCCTTTTGGGCTGTTGGTTTGTGAAAAGGGATCCTTACCGGCTCCTGTGCTAATCAGAGATGCCCTGTCCCCAGAGCTTGGCCTTCCTTTGTCCACTCTTCCTCTGTTCCCCTTAGCCAGTCCTGTTGAATATTCCATAACCCTCCCAACCCCGTCCAATGAGCAGCCCTCCCACAACCCTATTCAATATGTAACCCCCCTCCCTACCACCCTTCGTATGCATTTCCAGTGGTTAATATATGCTGATATCACCAATGTTTTAAAAGCACAAGTACTCATGTTGTAGTCCAGAGTCTTCCTGGGCTTCCTATTGCTATGTAATAAACTTGGAACTCCAATTGGACAATGACCTCTTCTCTGTGCAACTTTGACAGAGCTGAGATTCAAAAATGTTCCTTTTCCTTTACCTCCACAAGGAAAAGCAATGGGATGCAATGAAGGGAGCAATGCTATTCATAGAAATCATAGAAACTCTACAGTACAGAAGAAGGCCATTCAGCCCATTGCGTCAGCATGGGCAACAATCTCAACGAGGCTCATTCCGTAATCCCACACATTTATCCTGCTAATCCTCTAACCTATGCATCTTGACACACTAAGGGAGAATTTAGCATGGCCAATGCACATCTTTGGGCTGTGGGAGGAAACTGGAGGTTCCTGGAGCTGTGAGGCAGCAGTGCTAACCACTGTGCCATTGTGCTGCTCCTATTGTACAATTCCAACAGCTTGTAAAAGTATTGCAGCAAATAAACTATGAAAAGTATCAATCCATGTTTACATTTTATTCAGTTTATTTGTTAATGTCACAAGGAGGCTTATATTAATACTGCATTGAAGTTACTATGAACATCCCCTAGTCACCACACTCAGGCACCTGTTCAGCTCCATTGAGGGGGAATTTAGAATGACCAACGCACCTATCCGGCACGTCTTTCATTCTGTGGAAGGAACTGGTGCAACTGGAGGAAACCCACGCAAACACGGGAAAATGTGCACACTCCACATAGACAGTGACCTGAGCTGGGAATTGAACCTGTGTCCACTGTGACACCCATCACATTCCATGACTTTGTAATGCAGCTTATAGAAGAAAGGCTGAGAATGCTCCTCCTCCTCCTCCACACCCCACCCAAACGCCAAAGAAAGAACCATCTTAGATCTGTGGCTGGTCCCTCTAGATTCCCCAACCTCTAATAACTGAAGGAGAAATGTGTTGAAGAACTAACCTTCTATCTCCTACCAGGACCATACTTTGATTTTTGTAGTTACGCAATAATTTTTAAAACTCGTTTGACAGGCAATTAGTAAACACGGCTAAACGAGGGCAGGGTTTCTTCAAACGGTTAAAGAGAGAGGAGGAGGAAAAACAGAGTGTGCTGCTGATGGAGCAGAAGAAACTGATGGAGAAACGCAGCAAAGAATGGCAACCTCCCAAGTTCTCTTCTGATGAGGAATCTGAGGAAGAGCAAGAAGAAGTAAAGGGGTAAGCGATTTTTTGATCTTAAGAGAGGTATACAATGCTGCTTTGATATGGTTATATTTCACTATTAAATCTTCATTTTATTGTAATAGTAGTTGAAATTTGATGGGAGAGAAATTAGTTTCAAACCTATTTTGTTTATAGTGAAAGGAAAAAGGTTATATTATATTTATATTTCTGCATGCTCACGAACATACCTTCTGCAGGCCACTGTATTAGTTATGTGTTTAACTTCATAGAATCATACCCCCCTCCTGCATTGTAAGGATCCTATTTGGTCCATCAAGTCTATACTGATAACAGCCCCACCCAAGCCCTATCCCATAACCCCTCATACTTACCCTGTTAATCCCTTAACTTACATATCCCGGGACACTAAGGCAATTTAGCACGGCCAGTGCACCTAACCTGCACATCTTTGGCTGTGGGAGGAAACTGGAGCACCCGGAGGAAACCCATGCAGACATGGGGAGAAAGTGCAAACTCCACACAGACCTATGTTAGGAATTGAACCCAGATCCTTGGAGTTGTGAGGCAGCAGTGCTAACCACTCTGCCATCCTAAAAACAATGCTCAATGTTGGGCTCAAACGCGCAACCCTGAAATTAAGAAATGTGTACTCTACCCTGGTATCCTTTAGAGCCTGCCACTTTCTGGGCAGCATCCTTTGCAGAATGAACTGCTCCAAATACGTGTAAATGCAGCATAGAAATGTTCTAGGACAATAGCTAGACAGGAGGAAGTGATTCTTTCCTGGCTTTCAGTATAAAGAAGTAACGAAAGACTGCATTTACATAGTACTTCATCAGCATGAACCATCCCAAAGCCAGTGAAGTACTTTTCAGACTTGGCCTCTTTTGAAATTATAACTTTTATTCTAGCTTTTTGCCTTATGTTTTTCATCTTATTGTCTTTTAGATATGAGACATAAACATGCCTTGTGTTTCTTGACCTGACAGCAACATACAATACTGTTTGGCGCACTGGTCACATATATGAATGATATCAAAGATGTGTTGCTTTGGTTACAGAGTAGGTGCTAGGTATTAGGCTGAGTACACAGAAGGCGCGAGAACAATCTCCCCAGAGATCTCCTCTTGTTCCAGCACTTTTTACTATATTTAACAACAATAATAGCTTGCGTTTCAGAACATCCTTCATGTAATACAACTTCCTGAGGCACTTCGCAAGAGCGTTACAGAAAGGAATTTGACTAAGAATCACGTAAGGAGCTTAAAGGGCAGGAGAGCACATGCTTGACTGAAGAGGTAGATTTTAAGCATGATAACAGAGGAGTCAGGAGTTTAAGGAGTGAATTTCAAACTCAGGGCCTACGCAGCCAAAGTCCTGGCCACCAGATATGGAATGATAATAATCGAGGATGTTCAAGATTAAAGGAGTGCTCATGTCACAGAAAGTTGTAGGATTGGAGAAAATGTCAAAGATATGGAGGAACGAGTGAGGCTATTGATGGTTTTGAAGACCAGCATGAAATTTTAAAATCGACTTGGAGGGAATGTAAGCCGGTGAACGACAGTTGAACAGGACAATGGACATCAGCAGCCTGTGGTCTGGGAATTCTTTATTCTTGGACCTGCTTTGTCAAAGCTATGCCAGTGACCAATGTAACATGATGGGAGGTAGCGGCTGGCCTATTGCTGGGTGTGAGCAAGGTGCCAGTTGGCAGGAGCCATATGCGGGACCTGAAGAAATGCTTCCCCTGCACTTGGATAAATGATTGGGAGTTTGGAGGGAGGCTAAAACATTCCTTGTAGGATCCAGGAAGATTTTTTCAAAAGAGAAAGTTCCATTCAACATCTGGGTCTGTGTTTAGGCTCTTGAGCCTCTTCCAGCTGAGTTGGCCTAATGGGGAAACCATCTGGACCTCCAATTAAAACTGGCACCAATTGTTTCACTGCTGTCCAATTCGCATGTGTTTTCTCGAGGTACTCTTCCTCTTGAATGCTTAGTGAAGCAGATTAAGGTTGGGACCTATGTAAAGACACTGGAGACTCCAAATACAAATATATGGAGCATCTTCACTGTTCCTTCCCTCAGCTCATGCGGGATAGGCAGGGTTAAAATCAGCCTACTATCTTCCAAACATCAGGTTTTTTACTCTTTCTGGGGTATGAGTGTCAATGCCAAGGCCAGCATTTGTTGTCCACCCCTACTTGCCCTGAACTGAATGGGTTGCCAGCTACTGCAGAGGGCAGCTAAGAATCAACCACATGGATCTGGAGTCACATGTAGGCCAGACCGGGTAATGATGGCAGATTTCCTTCCCTAAAGGACATTAGTCAACAAGATAGTTCTTTTCTTTAAAACAAACAATCGATGATAATTTCATCTTCACCATTATTGAGACTAGCTTTCAATTCCAGGTTTATTAATTGAATTTAAGTTCCACCAGCTGCCGTGGTGGGATTGGAACCCATATCCCCAGACTATTAGCCTGAATCTCTCGATTACTAGCCCAGTAACTTATTCACAAGGCAAATTATTAGCAAACAACCTCCTGGAAAAACTCTTCTTGCTACCACAACGTGGAATTTGTACAGCTTGGATAGGAGATGGTTTGCCACTGACTAAATAGTAGAAGACCAGCTGAATTAGGACACATACATCTTCATAGTGGTTGCTGCCTGTAATTGAGATTGGCCTACTGGAATATAAACTCTCTGATTAAAGTTTCAATTGATGGGCCAATCAGGGATTTTTTTCCTTGTATTTAACCAGGATTGCCAGTTCCTCTAGCACTCCTGGAGGTAGACTGAGAGCACTCTGTGTACTACTGTTGGAATTGTAAATAAAAGGGTCCTGTGAAGGGTCTTCTGCCTCCGAAGATTTATTATAGAGCCTTCATTATGGTAACCAGAGACTCTCTCTGAGTCCCCTTCCCTAACACATCACCTGATTAGCAATTCACTTGCAGGAATTGGCTGCTGGGACTACATGGATCTCTCAATCAGGAAGAGGGAAGGAGGCACATCTCTGATGGAAGCTCAGTTGTTTAAATTATGTACAGCAAATCATGCCTTTTCTTATTCATCCTTCCTTTCTTCTGTTTCTGTATGATAAAATCCATGCTACCTGTTACAGAGTGAGTAATAATTTGCTGTGTGAATTCAGGTGAACTCCATTAACTGCACAGATTGTTGCTGTGTGTTTAATAGGCCCCTCAATTCAAGCTGCCTTTTACAGCTCATTCTCAACCAGTTAAAGCTTTTTATTACCTTTTTTAATCTAAAGCTTCAGCTTAATGTGAAATCGAACAAATGATGTTAGTTGATCCTTGGAAATAGTTGCTATGGATCTTCTGGAAGTAGACTTGTTAACTTTTCTCCCAGCAGTATACACATGGTATGTAAAAATCCAGAGTTCTGGACCACTTTCCATGGATTGAAATACCAACAGCTTTCTTAGCTCATTTGACTGCAGTATCTTAGTTCCTGCAGAGTTTCCAATTTGATTAAACACTCCATGATAGTCTTATTTCAGTATGAGGGATGTGTAATCAATACAAACCTTTAATTATGCTATAGTCAACTCTAATGCAACCCATTTACTCAATGTGAAGGTTTTGAATGAATTGCAAAAGGTTCAAATTGCATGAGATGTAAATTTTAGACTTGGGACTTAAAAAGGGTGAATTAACTTCTGAGAAGGTGGTGTCTCTTCACCAAAACTCATTTATTTAGAGTGGTTTGCAATAATCAGGTAGATACTTCCCAGTACAGAGTATTCACCGTGAGTGATGGTGACCTGGACACTCCATATTATATGTCTCTGACTGGGCAATCAGACCTCAGTAAGAACTTTCACAACATCAGTTTAAAGTCCAACAGTTTTATTTTGAATCACAAGCTTTTGGAGCACTGCTCCTTCATCGGATGAGTGGAGGTTTGTTCACAAACACAGCATATATAGGCAAAGATACAATTGTGAGATAATTACAGGTTAGAATGTGAAGAATTGTTGGAATGCAAGTCTTTCCAGGTAATCAAGTCTTTATAGGTATGAACAACGTACATGGAGAGAGGGGTATCACAGGTTAAAGAGCTGTGAATTGTTTCAAACCAATCTCTCCTGGTGTTGTGAGATTTCTTACTGTGCTCATCCCAGTCCAATGCCAGCATCTCCACATCTAAACAGGATCCAATTAGGGAGCTCATATTCCAACAGGTCTAACTCACAGACCTCGGTGAAGTCATTACAGAAGAAACTTGAGACGAACCTTCAGGTCGGTCCAGCTTGCTAATTATATGAGGCTTCCACTTCATGGCAACCAATTATTGGAAGCCAGTCGGTAATCAATGTGAAAGAAATCAAGAAAATGAGGCTAATTTTTGATTTTACTTGAGAAAGAATACAGCCCGACACGGGAATCAGCTGGAGGCGAACCATGGAAAGATCTGTTGACCTCAGGTGGGATTTATCCTGATTTTAGGATGAGTGAGGCAGTAAAATCCTACCCATTGTGTTTCTATGTCAGAGGAAGAAATAAACAAAGTGCTCTTCTGGAACCAAACAAGGTTCAATATAACATATACATTGAAATACAGCTTGGCCTTCTAATACCTCAAAAATATTCCTTTCAGAAATGGGAGTTACGTAGAAATATAGAAAGTAGAAGCAGGAAGAGGCCATTTGAGCCTGCTCCACCATTTATTTTGATGATGGTTGATCATCAAATTCAATATTTCTTTTCCCACCATATTCCTTAATTACTTTAGCCCCAAGAGCTACATCTAATTTCTTCTTGAAATCACACAATGTTTTGGCCTCAGCTACTTTCTATGATAGACTATTCCACACATTTACTGCTCTCTGGATGAAGAAAGTTCTCCACACCTCAGTCTAAAGGTTAGCTTAAAGCATAGCACAATTAATTTCCTGAGGCAGAAATACCTTAAACTAAAGCCTATTAACTGGGCAAACCATACAAGAATCCCACATCTTATAGCCAAACTATGGCCCTCAAACTAGGATGCTGAAAGTCTATAGAGGGATATCGATAGTATAAATGAGTGGGTGAGGTTGTGGCAAATGGAGTACAATGTTAGTAAATGTGAGGTCACCCATTTTGATAGGAATAACAGCAAAATAGACTATTATTTAAATGGTAAAAAATTGCAGCGTGCTGCTGTGCAGAGGGATCTGTATGTCCTTGTGCAGGAATCTCAAGGAGTTGGTTTGCAAGTACAGCGGGTAATTAAGAAGGCAAATGGAATTTTGTCCTTTATTGCTAAAGGGACGGAGTTTGAAAACAGCAAGATTATGTTGTATCTATATAAGGTGCATGTGAGGCCACACCTGGAGTACTATGTACAGTTTGGTCTCCTTACTTGTGAAAGAATATACTGGCACTGGAGTGGGTGCAGAGGAGATTCACAAGATTGATTCCGGAGTTGAGAGGGTTGGCTTATAACAAGAGGCTGAGTAGGCTGGGGCTATACTCAATACAATTCAGAAAAATGAGGAGAGATCTTTTAGAAACATGTAAGATTATGAAGGGAATAGATAAAATAGAAGCAGGGAAGTTGTTTCTATTGGCAGATGAAACGAGAACTAAGGAGCATGACCTAAATAAGGAGAAGCAAATTTAGGACTGAGTTGAAGAGGAACTTCTTCACACAAAGGGTTGTGAATCTGTGGAATTCCCTGCCCAGTGAAGCAGTTGAGGCTACCTCATTGAATGTTTTTAAGACCAGGATAGATAAATTTTTGAACAGTTAAGGAATGAAGGGTTATGGTGAGCAGCGGGTCAGTGGAGCTGAGTCCACGAAAAGATCAGTCATGATCTTATTGAATGGCGGAGCAGATGGCCTACTCCTGCTGCTGTTCTTCTGTTTTTATTGATGCCTAGTCTGGACTCCTCCACTTTGTTAACTTATACACTGCATGTAGAAATGAAACACCAGCGTGGTTGAAGGCGGTTGCCATTTCAAAATATCATCTGTTTCTGACACAAAGAACAGGCATGTCTTAAACTGGTGCACACCTTCACAATACAGACTAAGTAACCTGCTTGATCCCTTATGCCCAGTTATAGGGTAAATAAAACATACATTTGTGCCCAGAGAAATTGAGACTGACTACTAATGCGAGTGTAGCATATTATAGCTGAAAAGAAGGCCTATAATTCATGATTTATGGTATTTATGGACTGGAAAGTTATTTTTAAGAAACCACTACAGCAGACCAGGTCACTGCCATGCCATTTGACCTGATCAAAAACTCGCAGAACATAGGGGACTTACACAGAATCATGGAATCCCCAGTGTAAAAGGGGCCTTTTGGCCCATCGAGTCTGCACCGATGCATGAAAGGCCCTGACCTACCCACCTAGTCCCACTTGCCAGCATTTGGCCCATAGCCTTGAATGTTTTGATCTGCCAAGTACTCATCCAGATACTTTTTAAAGGATGTGGGGCATCCCACCTCCACCACCCTCACAGGCAGTGCATTCCAGACCACCGTCTGAGTAAAAACATTTCTCCTCAAATCCCCCCTAAACCTCCTACCCTCACTTTTAACTTGTGTCCCTTCATAATTGACCCTTGAACTAAGGGGAACAGCTGCTTCCTATTCTCTCTGCCCATAATCTTGAACCTCAATTCTGTTGCCCCACAGTTTTCTCTGCTCCAGAGAAAACAACCCAAGCCTATCCAATGGCTCTTCATAACTTGAATATTCCATCCCAGGCAACATCCTGATGAATCTCCTCTGCATCCCCTTCAGTGCGGTCACATCCTTCTTATAATATGGCGACCGGAACTGCACACAGTACTCCAGCTGTGGCCTCACTGAAGTTCTATACAACTCCAATCTGACTTCCCTGCTTTTGTAATCATACCCCGATTGAGAAAAGTGAGTGTACCATATACCATTTCCACCACCCTAGTAACCTGCCTTTCCCTCTTCAGAGATCTACGGAGAAGGTCCAGGGTCCCTTTATTCTCTATCAGAGCTTTCATTGCTCATTCCATTTCTGCATGGAGCCTCAGTAACATAATTGAAGTTGGTTATTTGCGCAGCTTCACTTAGTCCCACCCCTTGCATTGTAAATTGCAGTATAAGGTGATCGACATGCATCTTCACATCTTGATCCATACTCAATCCCTATCTCTGCCAGTTGAGCCTCAGAATTCCAGAAATCCTGTGCTGGTTGAACAACCGCTGCCTATTGAGAGATTACATTTATACATGAGTAAAGGGATGAGGTGCAATCTTACCTACTGTTCAGCCCATGCTCCTGCTACACTAACGTCAAGAGAATTTGCTGCAGTGGGAACATGGGACAGCATGGTGGCACAGTGGTTAGCACTGCTGCTTCAGAGTACGCCAGGGACCCGGGTTCAATTCACAGCTTGGGTCACTGTCTGTGTGTGGAGTTTGCATGTTCTTCCCATGTCTGTGTGAGTTTCCTCCAGGTACTTTGGTTTCCTCCAACTGTCCAAAGATGTTAGGTGGATTGACCATGCTAAATTGCCCCTTAATGTCAAGGGGACAAGCTAGGGTAAATGCGTGGTGTTATGGGAAAAGGACCCAATGTTGGACTATGGGCGGTGCAGACTCCTAGAATTCCTAGAGTGCAGGAAGAGGCCATTTGACCCATTGAATTTGCACTGGCAACAATTCCACCTAGGCCCTATCCCTGAAACCCAATGTATTTACCCTACTAGACCTCCTGACACTTAGGAGCAATTGAACATGGCCAATGCCCCTAACCTACACATCTTTGGACTGTGAGAGGAAACCCATGCAGACACAGGGAGAATGTGAAAACTCCACACAGACAGTGGGCCAAGCTGGGAATTGAACCCAGGTCCCTGACGCTGTCAAGTGATACTGCTAACCTCTGTGCCACCGTGCTGCCTAACCATGACTACATGGACTGAATGGCTTCCTTCTGCACTGTAGGATTCTATGATATTTAGGCAGTCAAATCTCTGATTACTGTGGTGGGTTGGGAAAATCCCACTGGCATGAATGGTGATAAGATTCCGGCCTGAATCTTTAACTCGGGTTGCATTCTGGATGATTGGGCAGTACTGTTCTAGAATGGAGGTTGAATATAAAACTTCATGGTCTCAATTAAATCTCGCCTGTCCTGCATGGAATTATCAGTCAGAAGGGAGCAAATCCATCAAAGGAGATCTAAACTTCCTTGGGCCTCATAAGGAATGTTTTAAAAAAATGGATTCCAATATGAAGTTCCATCCCTCATGTTTCAAATCTACCCCGGATTAAAGGTATCTCCAAGACATATAGTGTTGCTCAGATTGTTGTTCTTGGCAATATCTTATGATCTACATGTACACACTAGACGTCTGTCTCCAACAACTCAAACTCAGCCTATTTCAAAGCTGCCCTTATTCCCAGTTTTCATTCCATTCTTCATCTCATCTGACATCTCAATGAGAAAGTTTTTTTTCTTCTTTTCAGGTGCTAAGAAATGCAAACTCTAACAACTTACTCGATAGTGATGCTCCTTGAGATCCTTTCTCCTCTTCCTACACTTCTGACTCCATCTCTTCTTTGAATCCAAGTTCTTGCCATTTATTTACTGTAGCCTCTGATCTACTCCGCTCTGACACTGAAAGATCTGTGCTCAGCAAAGGAGTAATTAGTCTCACAATACCAGGTTAAAGTTCAACATGTTTATTTGGTAGCAAACAGCACCAGCTTTCGGAACACGGCTCCTTCGTCAGGTGAGTGGGAGATCGGTTCACAAACAAGGCATATAAAGACACAAACTCAATTTACAAATCTTTATTCAGTAAATTGAATTTGTGTCTTTCTATGCCCTGTTTGTGAACAGGTCTCCCATCCACCTGATGAAGGGGCAGTGTTCTGAAAGCTAGTGGTGTTTGCTACCAAATAAACCAGTTGGAATTTAATCTGGTGCTGTGAGACTTGTGTTTACCCCAGTCCAACGCTGGCATCTCCACCATCATGACTAACATCTCAGTAAACGACTCAGTTTTATTCCCTTGCACCTTCATCTCAATGAATTTTGGACTTGACGTTGACCTCTTCTGTTGCCTTGATCTCCATGCTCACTTCTTTGGGCTGGAATCCTTTCCCCTTTTACCTGCTCCAATCTTCTGCCTCCACCTGGAGCCCTTTTTCTGGCCTCTAACTTGCTTTTGTCTTTCAGTTGTCTTAACTTTATTGCTCCTTTCTGCCTTAAGTCTCTCTAAACTTGCTGCACTTTGTTTCCTTATGTTTGACTCTAACTTTGTTAGCAAACCTGATAAGGGTGACACTATTGTAGTCTGGTGTACAGAGGCTGGTGTTAACTCTCAGATACTACACTTACCCTGGACCGTGACCCCACCACTGAACATCATGTCAATGTTTCCAGGATCATCACTGATCTCATCTCTGATGGAGATTTTCCCTCTACAACTTCTCAGCTTCCAGTCCCCAACCCCATATAGTTTACTCTGTGCCCTTTCCCAGAATTCACAAACAAGACTGTTCTTGGTAGTCCCATTATTCAGCCTGACCCTGATTATTCAGCAATACAACTGATTTATTTCCATACCTTGACTGCTTTTTTTCCCCTTGGCCAGACTCTTCCCAGCTATATCCAGGATACTTCTGACATCCTGCGTCTTTTCAACAATTTCCAGTTTCCTGGCCTCAAAATACCTCCTTTTCATAGTAGAGTCTACATCTCCACTGGGCACCAGGACAATCAGAGGGGTCTCTACTTCTTCCTTGAACAGAGGTCCAAATGATTTCAATCCACTAGTATTGTCCTCTGCCTGGCTAAACTCATTCTCCCATTGAATCATTTCTCCTTCAAAATGCCTCACTCCCTCCTTTAGGTACCCACATGGGCCTCTATAATACCTGCCTCTTTGCAGGGCATGCGGAACATTCCTTGTTCCAATCTTAGGTCCCCCTCCCACAACTCTTTCTCTTGTATACCAGCGATTGTATTAGTGCCACCTCATGCTCTCATCCAGAGAACTTGGAGAAATTTATTAAATTTTGCTTTCAGTTGGCACATTTACATGCTCCATCTCTTCCTTGACTTCTCTGTCTCCATTTCTGTCTGCTAATATTCATAACAAGACCACTCTGGCTCATTTGTACAGTTGTTGCTAGTTCTGGACTTATGGTGGTAGTGTTTTATACATGGAACAGTTGCAACAAAAATGTTCACAAATCCCAAATTGAGTGGCATAAAACTGTAAGAAAGCATGAAAAGAGAAATTGCTGTTTAAATGTCAAGAGCAGCTCTTCTGTAATTTTCCCAACTCGTATAAGGAATACTCTCTCGAGTCCTTGCACACAGCTGCACATACCCTTCACCCGAACAAATCCTCCGAAATCCTACATCCTAACCCATATTGTCATTCATCTCAGGAAGATGTCAGTTTGTTCAACATTCAGTCGTGTTGGACTCCCAAGTTACTGAAAAATGTCAATTTTGATTGCATTTAACTGTGACTGTATTTTCATGTGTATTTGGCTCAGGTTTTTTGTCACAGAACCGGCCTTCTGTCCACGATCAAATGCAATAAAACTCCACTCCCGAAAGACTTCCAGCAAAAGAAAGGTTCCAGCTGCACGGCCTTACACTCCATTACATTGTAGCCTTGTATCGACCAGACTGACAGAGAGAGACACGTGAGTATAGTTTCAATTGAACACGTCTGGGCTGTTTTAAACTCATGATTTAAGAATGAAAGCAAATTACTGAGGATGCTGCAATCTGAAACAAAAAGAGAAAATGCTGGAAAATCTAGGAACGGGCTGGCATTTCAATGACCCTTTGTCACAGTTCTGGTACTAGACCTGCTGAGATTTTCCAGCATTTTCTCTTTTGGTTTTGTGGCTTTAGAATGCTGCACAGTTAAGCTGCAATTACTATACCGTCTAATGTATGTGAGGGAACCACCCATCTTATAATTACATTCTGGCACTCCTTGAAATAAAGACCACTATCCCAATAGCCTGTTGTGATATCCATGCACTGATCTTTAGTGATCTGTACACTTGGACATTCAAATCCTTTTTGTTGTCCCACAGCTCCTAGACACCATTCAGAACACACTCCTGATTTCACTTTACTTGAATCCACAATGGATGACTTCACACTTGCTCACCTTCATCACCATCTTTTTTGAGAGTATCCTAGTGCTTCACGTCATTACTGTGCGCATGACCCAGACCATTTGATGGGCAACACAACAGCTCAGTGACTATCTCTGTGCTGTGCAGATACATGGATTTGGGCCTGTGTCTATGGGAGTTTGCGCATTCTCCCCGTGCTTGCGTGGATTTTCTCCGGGTGCTCCAGTTTCCTCCCACATCCCAAAGATGTGCTCTTAGGCTGATTGGCAAAACAAATTCTCCCTAAATTGTCTCAAATTTGGTTTTTAATCCATTGATCTATAAACATAGACAGGGATCACGGGTAAAGGTGGGAACACTGGGGTAACAGCACGGTCTTGTCGAGCCGAAGGGCCGGTTTCCTGTGCTGTTTTGTTCTTTGTTCTTTGTTAATCTGCCACATTTGCCCAGTTTGTCCACTATCTCTTGTAATCTCGTCGTCAACAGTGCTATCTGGCAGCAACTGCTCACTGACTCCCAGTTTGGATCACTCAGCTCCTGACCTCATTACATCCTTGGTTCGAACAATGACAAAAAAGCTGAATTCCAGAGGTGAGGCAAGATCAAAGCTGCATTTGACTGAGTGTAGCATCAAGGAGCCCTAGCGAAACTGAAATCAATGAGTATCAGGGGACAAACTCTTTGCTGGTTAGATCATAGACCATAAGATATAGGAGCAGAATTAGGCCATTCAGTCATCGAGTCTGCTCTGCCATTCAATCATGGCTCATAAGTTTCTCATCCCCATTCTCCAGCCTTTTCCCCGCAATCTTTGATCCCTTTACCAATCAAGTATCTGTCTATCTCGGTCTTAAATATAATCATCACTGGCTTCCACAGCCATATGTGGCAATGAATTCCATAGATTCATCACCCTCTTGCTGAAGAAATTCCTCCTCATCTGGGCAGCACGGTAATACAGTGGTTAGCACTGCTGGTTCACAGCACCAGAGACCCAGGTTTGATCCCCGTCTTGGGTCACTGTCTGTGCAAAGTCTGCACATTCTTCCCATGTCTGTGTGGGTTTCCTCCGGGTGCTCCAGCTTCCTCCCACAGTCTGAAAGCTGTGCTGGTTAGGTGCATTGGCCATGCTAAATTGTCCCTCGGTGTATTCGAATGGACACCTGAGTGTGGTGACTAGTAGATTTTCACACCAACTTCATTGCAATGTTCTTGTAAGCCAATCTGTGACACTAATAAAATAAACTTTAAAAATCTCAGTCAGTCCCACCTGGCAATATCACACTTACTTACAGGCATACTACATATACACGCACAATTCTCAATTCAATGCTAAAATATGGCAAAGTGTTGAAGAAATGTGTTCACATTACTCTTGCCTTCTGATAATACAATCTAACTACATATTTAATTTTCTCTGCTAGCCTCTCAGACAATGGTCAAACTGTTCCATTGTGCTCCCCCAGGTGCACCAGTTTCCTTCCATTAGCCAAAAACATGCTGGTTAGGTGCATTGGCCATGCTAAATTCTCCCCGAGTGTACCTGAACAGGCGCCAGAGTGTGGCAATTAGGGGATTTTCACAGTAACTTCATTGCAGTGTTAATATAGGCTTAATTGTAACTAATAAATAAACTAAACTCAACTTGGTTCTACAGAGTCATCCCTTTGTTCTGAGGCTATGCTGAGCTTTTGGCCTCAGGTCCTATTCTCTCCAACTAGTAGAAACATCTTCTCATGTCCATTCTATCCAGGCCTTTCAATATTCTGTAAGTTTCAATGAGAAACTTATCCTAGCCTCCTAAAATCCATTGGGTACAGATGCAAATATGAACAAAGAATAATACAGCATCAGAACAGGCCCATTGGGCCTCCAGGTATGATACCTGCCTAAACTAAAACCATATGCACTTATGGAGTCCATACCCTTCTATTCCTATCCTATTCATCTATTCACCCCTTAAAATGGTGACATTTAAGGGGTAGACACCCCTTAAATGTCACCATCGTACCTGCTCGCATTACCACCCAAAGTTCTTAAACACTCCTCCTACATCAAGCTTTTAATTGTAGTTCCGAGTGTTGTTATCAAAACTCTCAAGTAAACTTTCTTATTGTTCTGTTTGGTATGGGACAGTCTAATGTTATGGTTGCAAATTCAG
This sequence comes from Sphyrna mokarran, assembly GCA_024679065.1. Classification (NCBI taxonomy): domain Eukaryota; kingdom Metazoa; phylum Chordata; class Chondrichthyes; order Carcharhiniformes; family Carcharhinidae; genus Sphyrna; species Sphyrna mokarran. The sequence continues at coordinate 14,300,813 of JAGIQG010000020.1, read as the reverse complement.
TGGCTGCTATGGATAAATGCCAACCCTTCCTTATGTGGGGTGGATTTTATGAACAATGCTCTCTGGGGAGAAACCTCATGGAGTGAAAAACTTCATGGAATGCAAATAGGGATATTGAGTGTGACTGTGGGTGAATCAAGCATGCTGATCTCCTCAGCCAGTTCCAAACCTGGACATCCAACCTAAATCTCGATAACCATGCCATTGCCAAGGGTGCCAAGTCATAAAATCCAGCCAATAATGGTTCTCCATGTTCCTGATTTTATCTGGATTATTGAGTTGAGAGAAAGAGAGATCCTACACCAGTGAGAAAGACAGAGGGATTGACCAGGGAAAGAAAAGGTCAAGTCAAGCTTTCCAGCATCCTCTAGGGGTTAACCACAGGCACTAGCAGAGATCTAAATGGTAACTCAGGAAGGTGAAATCTGTTTGAATATTTCTTCGCTAAATTGAAAATCTATTTCTCAGTTGTAGACCAGTTGGTAGTTACCTGACGCAAGGTGGAACTGAACCTGACAGATGGGGAAAGTTCAGACTAACTCCTGGTTGTAATCAATTAGCTATTCTGAACTAGAATACTACAATTGTCCTCAGTACCTTTGAACTAGGAAGGAGGAAGGAAATCATATGCCCATTTCAGATCATTGCATGGTAATTTCTGCTGGAAAGTGAAAGCAGTCCCGGTGAGGATAGAACCAGGCCCAGCTTTGATGTGCCGCATTCTCCAAGAGCCCATCACTAGACCCATGCAAGAGGAATAGGCACTCGATTGGACAACTGGTGCTAATGGAGCCACACGTCGGCAGGAATCATCAACTCCAAGGAATCCCATCGGAGGACACTTGATATTTTTTAACCAGCCGTTCCAAGTTCCATGTTTGCTTTCCCACAGGGAACCACTCTTCCGACAACTCTGTGCCTTGACCTGGCTGCTGGAGGCTGTAACTATGGAACCGCCAAGCACGATGGGCACTGTGACAAACTGCTGGAGTGCCAGGTAATGCTTCCCTTAGTTACTGATATTCATCTCGTGCTTTGCCCTGCTTGTTCCTTTCAGCAGCATTGATTTAGACTGTACCTTCACCAGAGTGACAGCATCAGTGAAGCTTTCTCCTCTAGTCCCTGGATAACGTGGTGCGTGTAAGCACAGCTTTTGCAACTTCAATCTTCCCCATGCTGAATTTATTGCCTTCACTTGTTGGGGGCAGGGGGTTGGAAATAGTGAGGTTGCTATAGTTAATCCTCAAAGATTTGGAGATGTCAAAAACAATCTGAGTTCCTGCTCCTGCTTGCTGCTTAATGAGTCCTGCTGCAATGTGTATAATATGGAGATATCACATGAGGAAAAGATCGGCCTTCATTACCTGCAAGTCTGCTTCACGCGGTCATGATTTTCTGTCTGAACCTTGTACGGTTAGGCAACGTAAACCCCATCATCTCCTCCATCCAGGCATGTACTCTGGAGTAACGGATGAAAATGTCATTATAAATTTAGCTGTGATGAATTACTAGCTAATATTTAATTATTTAGCTATTAAGCAAACAGTATTCGTTTATCATTAAGTAAAATAGCACTGTGGTTACAGTTTTCATTGTGTTAGACAACTCACCAGAACAGCACACATTCTGAAGCCAGATGGTAAAGTAGGAAATCAGAAACCATTATCTTTAGTTAATAATCAGTTCACTTTTTTGAGACTACGACATTACATATTGTTAAGACCCAGACTAGAGACTCCATGGTGTGTTATGAAGTTAGCCTGGACCCTAAGTTTATTATTTGATTTTGACATTACGATGAGCATGAGGTTTTTACTCCAGGTCTGATTCAAGTGACCCACTCGGCAGCTCTTACCCAACAAAGTTTGTTTCAGAACACAGTTAAACTATAATAAAAAGATTTAGCATAACTTTTACCAATTGCAAGATTCAAACATGACACAATATCAACATTAACAGCGAGCTATCTATGTTGTTCCAAGTCAAACACCATCTCCCAGACATTCAATTTTTACTAGATTTGGCACAAAAACAAGCATGCCCATGTGATGCTGGATTTTCAACTTTTTAATATTTGCTGTGAATTGATCCTTTGAATGTTGGATTAAATCTGGGGCTTCCCAGTCCCGGAACTTTCTAAAAAGACTCTGGAAGGATAGATGGAACCACTGCCTTCTTCCACCAGCTTCTAACAACAACTGAGAAATGAAACTTTATGAGTGGCACAGTGGTTAGCGCTGCTGCTTCACAGCTCCTGGGTTCAATTCCCGACTTGAGTGACTGTGTGGAGTTTGCACAATCTCCTCATGTCTGTGTGGGTTTCCTCTAGGTGCTGCGGTTTCCTCTCACTGTCCAAAGATGTGTGGGTTAGTTTGATTGGCCATGCTAAAATTGCCCCTTGTGACAGAATTGGAGTATGACGACCAGGGGATTTTCACAGTACGTCTACTTCCTATCGAAGCTCCACCGGGCCCAAACATTTCAAATCTGTAAACCTGACTTTGGGGAAAAAGTGCCTCAAAAGTTCAGATTTCCAAACTGGGAGACTGGGTACTAACTGAAGTCAGGCCTGCCATCTCCAGAAAGAGTGTGGAGGCAGTCAGAGGGTCTGTTGAGAGAATAGAGCTGACATTTCTGTTCTCTCCACAGAAGCTGTCAGACCTGCTGAAATTTTCCAGCATTTTCTGTTTTTTTTTCAAATTCCAATATCCGCAGTATTTTTACTTTTATTATTAAACTTTTATTATTAAACTGTCTTCAGATTTATGCACAAAATTTCCCACACACACACATACCCCCCCACACACACACACCCACACATACACAAACCCCTATCCACACACCCCCAACACGCACACACATGTATACACCATACACCGCCTCAAATTGTTAGCTGACATTGGGGTAAATCTTTGAACACTTGTATTTTGAGAGTTAATTTTGCAGTTCTAATGATAGAGGATTAGAGGTATGGGTTTTTCTTATTTTTATCGTGATTACAATGCAGAGATGTTTTAAACGTTGTGACATGCTTGCTGATGCTGGCAGCTCGACATGGAGTGCCCTTTTCTCGGTCCTGAAGCCTTCTATTTCAAAAAATGCTTTTTACAAACACGAGAGATTCTCTGTAACTAATTATTGCAGGTTGTAAAAACTTATCACAGTTTAAGGAGAAAGAAGCCTCCCGCCAGTACTGTATTAACAATGTGGTGGAGAAAAGAGATAACCGCTGAGACTATCTCTGTAGGAAACCTTGTTAGATGGAACTAAAAGGATCGAGCCACGAGGTATTTTTGAAGAGGAAATTCTTTGCTAAGAACTCCCTGTGGCACTTGCCCATCTGCAGAGATACAGATTCAAATTCTAAGATTGTTTTTTCTATTTGTTACGCTGAACTAAACCCAGCATCGGCTTCATCAGTAGAAGGTAAAGGACCCCTACCTTGTATCATTCTGTGCACAATCCCAGTCTCCATTTTATAAATGGATGTAGAGGAGGGAACATTAAAGATTTACAAAGATGATAGCAGAACTCATAGGAAAGACTGACTGAACTGGAAGCTTTTTTCTAAGAGAGAGGAGTGAGGGGTGGCTTTTATGATTTTGAAGGGTTTGATTTAGTAGGCGTAGAGAAGATGGTTTGCAGAAACTGAAGGATATAAATAGACAATAGTCACCAATCTTTTTTTTAATGTTCATTCATGGGACCTGGGTCAGCTGGTCAGCACTTACTGCCCATCCCCAGTTGGCCTTAGAGGGCAGTTTAGAGTGAACCACATTGCTGCAGGTCTGGAATCACATGTAGGCCAGACCAGGTAAGGATGGCTGATTTCCTTCCCGAAAGGACATGAGTAAATCAGATGGTTTTTACAGTAATTAACAATGGTTATCAGTGGGTTCTGAATTCCAGGTATTTTTTATTGAATTCAAATTCCGCCATCTACCATGGTGGAATTTGAACCCGGCTCTTCAGGACATTAGCTGTTTCTGGATTAAGAGAGTAGCGATAATACCACTAGCCCATTGCCTCCCTATGCTGCTGTGTGCTGTATTTTCAGTGTGATTGTTTGCACTGATCTGAAGAATATGGATAAATTTCCCAGCCTAATACCAAAGCACTGGCCTTTCCACAAGTTCACATAAAGGGAATAAAATCTTGTACTTACAATAAATTGAAACAGAACAGATTCTAAATCCATAAATTGATTGGAGATTGATGTGCAGGGTAATGTCAAACCAACTCTGCGTGTTTAGAAGCTCAAAGGGCAAAGTTAATGAATTGGCAGCTGATAAGAGTAAGTAGAAGTTGATTGTCTGGTTGAGTTGGAACTTTGAAAGTTGTATTACACTGTTTATATCTGGGTGTGCCATTACTACTGGGCACAATGTGTGTCAATTATACTCTGCAAAGCAAATCTCCCATTATTCAGTGCAAATGATGTGTGCCAGGAGCATAACAAAAATCACTGAAGTCAAAGTGCAGGCAGAACCTCACTCCCAAGTATAGGCATTTACTAGACCGCAGAGTAACCTTGGCTGTTAGATTCTCATTGTGCTGTTTATGAGAATGCTTACAGACGCTGAATATTTATGTCTTGGGAATACAAGGGCTACGCTTGGTGTCAATGTTTGTACTCCTGTTTCATCCAGAACCACCTCAGCCCTCTGAGTAAGTTCATAAGATATAGGAGTAGGCTATTCAGCCCATCAAGTCTGCTCCGCCATTCAATCATGGCTGAGTAAACTTTATTCCTTTTTTTTCTGCCCAGAGCTCCAGGTGGAATGAAAAACACAGCCAGGAAAATCAATAAAGATAAATTCATCGAAACAAGGTGGGAACAGTTCATAACGCAACCCAAGGTAAAACATTCAGCTTTTCCCACAGCGCTTAGAAATTGGCATTGTTGGTGGGTTGATTGATGCTGGCACTGGGTACCAAGATGGTCTCCCCTGGCACCATTGAGTCCATGTTTGTCACTCACTGTGCTTATCCTGTTGAAATACTTCAACTAGGAGATGACTGAGGAAGTTACATTGTCCTGCAGGAGATAGTCCTTTAATAGCTCCGATTGAAACTTAACTCAATCACTAACTTTTTTTGCTTCTGAATTTGGATGTTATGGGTTCAAAGCCTGCATAAAATCAGGGCAATGTTTCAATGAAATACTGAGGAAAGGACCAAACACCCCATCACTCTGGCATCACTCGGGCAGGGAAAGGCCTCATAGAGACAGTAAAGCCTGGTCCACTGCAGCTAGGATGCAATCTTTAAAGGATACTCCATTCTGTGCAAAAAAATAAACTACCTTGCCACTCGATGCACCCCCTGTGCAAGCACCGTGGTGAGCCCTCCCTGCAGGCATCAGGACCCCTCCCCTCAGTGCACAGGCACGGGAGCACCAATCCCCATTTCCCAAAAGAATTGGAGCACTTTCCCTGACCATGATCCCCCCTTTGACAAACATTGGAGCAACGCCCCACATCACAGGCATCAGGACATTCCCTCCCACCATTCGTCTCCCCACAGTCATCCACTCACCATGGATAATGGCCATCTCCCACCCCCCACCCCATTCCCCCAAAGGGCTCCACAGAGAAGGCACACTCCCAGCACTTATTGAAAACCAGTAGTAATTGGGGCCAGCATGTTATAGCGGCTGGGTGGGAAGTGAGGGTATGGAAGTAGTGGTTTTGAAGCCCACTAATGAGATTATAATATGAAAATAAATGAGGCTCATGCCATCAGAGAGGTGCAGTGAAGATGGGAAACCAAACCTTGCTGGCACAAATCCTGTTTTTGGGATCTCACGAGATTTAGCGCGGTCATTATGACATTTGTGCCATGTCTAGCGTGGCCACTATATCATGTATTTCATGGTGTTTATTAGGAGGAATACTGGGCTGGCATTAATTGGTTCACAGCTCAGTGTGAAGCCTTTGAACTATCTTGAAGCTCAGCTGCACAAAAGACTGAACACAAATTGCCTTTGAGCCCAGTTTTACTTTTCACACCTCTTTCTCGTTGTGCAAATTTTCATGCACGGGTAAGATAAAAATCAGCCACATATTCTCTGGAAAAGTGACCTGAAAATATTCTTCTGTTTCCCTGACTTTGGTTGAACAGTAGCAGGGCAAACATAATGTGGCGTTCTCTTCAAAATCTAACCGATGCATTGTCCTTTCACCTTTCAGAATTGAATCTGACTCAACTGCATAATATTGAGATCAAAGTCTGCTCTATCAGCTGGCAACAAGTGTTCTAATTAAGTTTGTGTTGCCTCAATATGGGCAGCATGGTGGCACAGTGGTTAGCACTGCTGCCTCACAGCACAGAGACCCGCGTTCGATTCCAAGCTTGGGTCACCGTCGGTGTGGATGTTTGCATATTCTTCCCGTGTCTGCGTGGGTTTCTTCTGGGTGCTCTGGTTTCCTCCCACAGTCCAAAGATATGCAGGTTGGGTGGATTGGCCATGTTAAATTGCCGCTAAGTGTCAAAGGATTAGTGGGGTAAGTAGGTGAGGTTACAGGGATAGTCAGTGGGATTGTTGCTGGGGTAGACTCAGTGGTCCAAAGGGCCTCGTTCTGCACTGTAGGATTCTATGTGCCTATGCTTATGTGTCAGTCCAATGCCAGCATCTCCACATCATATGTGTCCGTTTGTACAATGACGTTCGCTTAAAACATCTCTTTTCCAGTTCAAAAAGTTTTCTCCTCGGGTTCTGCACAGGACATCGTTACGAACCAGAAGAACCTCCCTCGCCACAATTTCACGCACCAGCGATGCCACCCCGGTCCTTGACAGTGCCTCATCGGTGATCACCACCTCCGATGACTTCGGCACGGGAACTCCAGCCCTGGTTTTAGAGTCCGTCTCTGAGGCTGAGGACAATGACTCCACTACAAGCAGTTCGTTCACCCAGAGCAAACAGGAGCAAGAGGAAGAGGAGCCGGTGTCTGACTGTGAGTGTCGTTGTTCGGTTGCTAAGCATTATGTGTGTCGCAGACTGGACGTTAGTGTGCATATTAATGGGTTCAGTACCGTTCTTCCGCATTTGCCTGCGCTTGGCTTGCTGGGATGATAAAATCACTCTGCAGCTGCAAAAACCAAATGGGTACGAGGCTACAACACAAAATTGCCCATAATTGGGCACTAATTGACAATAATGGGTTTAATGAGTCATTAGTGTCCTATTAACATGTTTGTGTACGTCTGCCATTTAAGTGTCACAGATAACCATTTGTTTGATTTGGGTTAATGGTTGGGTAAGAATGTTGGCGAATATATTACTAATGAATTCATAATGCACAGACGGGACCAAACCTGTAATAAACTGGCAGTGTTGCTGGGAGAGGCTTGTATGGGCAATTGTACATTGCAGGAGTGTTCTTCTGAGATATATGTTGAGGCATTTGATGTGTTTGATGTGAGTATTATTTTAACCTTCTATCTAATTGTTGAAGCCCTTTGATGCCAGTGCTCAATTACCTATAGGCCTTAATAATTACATAAACTAATACATATACAAGAGTATAAGAGGTACGGTGGCACACTGGTTAGCACTGCTACCTAACAGCGCCAGGGACCTGAGTTTAATTCCCAGCTTGGATCACTGTCTGCGTGGAGTTAGCACATTCTCCTCATGTCTGTATGGGTTTCTTCCGGATGCTCCGATTTCCTCCCACAGTCTGAAAGACGTGCTGGTTAGATACATTGGCCATGCTAAATTCGCCCTCAGTGTATCCGAACTGGCGCCAGAGTGTGACGTCTGGAGGATTTTCACAATAATTTCATTGAAATATTAATGTAAGCCTACTTGTGACTAATAAATAAACTTACTTCATTAGTTAGTGTTGTTTCACAAAAAAATATTTGTAATCCTGCCACACTTCCAATTGTCCTCTATTGGTTAGCTTTGTACACACATTATCCACACCATCCTTCAGTGTACTTCAACAAAAATTTGATTCAACTGTTGCACAACTAAAGGAGTTGCCTGGACACTCATTAGCATTTTTAATGAATTTTGGTATATTTTACCTTTTCAAATATGTAGTTGGAAGCAGACGTGTGTACAGCATCCATTAATGCTAAGTTGGTAAATGGTTGTTACTGGCATGGTAGCACAATGGTTAACACTGCCGCCTCACAGTGCCAGGGACTCAGGTTCGATTCTCGGCTTGGGTCACTTTCTGTGCAGAGTCTCTCCATGTCTATGTAGGTTTCCTTAGTTGACCCAGTTTCCTTGCACAGTCTGAAAGACGCATTGGTTAGACGCATGGGCCATGCTAAATTCTCCCTCCCTATATCCACTGGAGTATGACGACCAGGGGATTTTCACAGTAAGTTCACTGCAGTGTTAATGTAAACCTACTTGTGATACTAATAAATAAACTTAAACTCAGGTGGTATAGTATCATCAAATGATTGTGCTTTTCCTCAAAATATACCAGCAGCTCACCCGCAAATAACTGTGTTTGTAGCTTTTTCCCTTAAGTTACTTTGCTATTTCTCTCTCCCTTTAAGATTCTCTAATAATTAGTTTCCTTAAATAAGTATTTAGTTGCCTTTACTCCCCTTCAGTCTTTTCTCTGTAGCTGTTTTGATGCTGTAAGATTGCAAGCTGACAAAGGAGCAATATGCTAACTCGCTCCTCCTTGCTGTGTGTAATAAGTCCTCAGAGGCAGAAGTTCCTTCACAAAAATCCCTTTATTTCCAAGTCAGACAGCAGCATACAGAATGCTTTCAGTTAGCGGTCTACACTCAGAGTCCCAGAGGAACTGACACACCTGGTTCGGTACAAACCAGTAGGATCCCTGATTGCCCATCAATTTGGTCCTTAATCAGGGAGTTCATATTCTAACAGAGACACCTCAATTCCCTGATTAAAGTTGTACACTCAGGATTTCCTGTTTTATTTTTATAGAATAGCCTTCACGTCTTCAACAATTTACAGCCAATGACTTAATTTAGGGATATAACCACGGCGACTTGTGGGCAGACTTGTGTGTGAATTTCCTCACAAACAACAGGAGCCAAGAGTGCTTTATAAAGTATTTCTGCTGTATAGGAACACTGAAGGATAATAGCTACTTATGGCTTGAGAATCAGTTCAGATTATTTAACAATATTACCAACATTAAAAAAAACTCCGTAAAACCCAATATTATCCCTCAAATGCCAAGTTAGCTTGGATTCCCATCCATATTTGCTTATCTAACTTGTGTGTTTGATGATGGCTCCATTGAAAGTTCGAACAGAGAGTGCCAGTCCTAATTTATTTATCTGTTTTCAACCTACTTTTCCACCTTAGACAGAAGCAAGACCAAGAATGGCTAATCTGCCCTGACATATTGACAGATACGGGATCACACTGTAAGCACCTCTGCAAGTGAAGCCAGCTTCTCTTCCACAGAAAAGCCTTTACTGTACAAGACATGTCAGCACGGGTGGCTTCAACTCACACGTTTATTTATGGGGGGCGCTGACTTCACATTGAAAATGAAAACAGATTAAATTTCCATTTTTACAGAGTGGCCAGGAATTAGATATTGATGCATGAGTGTCCCACAGTATAATGCAGAGCCAGAATCAGTCCAATAGAATCCCCACAATGCAGAATAGAGAAGGAGACCATTCGGCCCATCAAGCCTGCACCAACAACATTTCCACCCAAGTCCTATCCCCTTAACCCCGCGTATTTAACCTCCTAATCTCCAATCCTAGGGACAATTATGCATGGTCAATCAACCTAACTCCTACATCTTTAGAGTGCCACTTCAAACACAAAATTAGATCGAGTTCTGTATCGTATGACAGATTTTCTCCACAGCTGTGATGCAACATTTGAAGATAATTGTGGATTGTTTCACCCCTATCACTTGGGAATGGTGGCACAATGGTTAGCACTGCTGCTTCAGTGCGTCAGGACCTGGATTCGATTCCAACCTCAGGTGACTATCAGTGTGGAGATCACACATTCTCCCCGTCTCTGCATGGGTTCCCTCCAGCTGCACTGGTTTCCTCCCACCGTCTAAAGATATGTAAGTTAGATAGATTGGCCTTGGTAAATTGCCCCTGGTGTCCAAAGTCGTGTATGTTCAGGGGGAATTAGTGAAGTAAATATGTGGGGTTATGGGGGATAGAACCTGGGTGAAAAGCTCTGTCAGACTGTCGTTGCAAACTCAATAGGCCAAAAGTCAGCTTCCTACACTGTAGGGATTTTATGCATCGAGATTTTGACAGTATGTAAATCAGTTCTCCCATAAATTTTTGTTTTAATATATGTCATCTTAATCAATGAAATAACATGTGTTGTTCCATTGACTGTGCAGTTGCTTATATACTATGTACTACCCAAAGGCATATTCTGATTACTTGTCTCTACAACACATGCCAGTAAGGAACTTCGTGCTACAATCTGGCTACCAGATGTTTTTTTCAGCCTTATATCACAAAATGTGCAGCATATCTACCAAACTGATATTTCCTTGGCATTGTAGGGTAGCTATGGTGGTTGTGCACTCACAACGCTGATGGTTAGCTGTGGGTGGCATAACAATAACTGGTCCATAGACACAAACATTTTTAGAGGAGCACAGGTAGTCTGTTGAAATGTCAACTTTTTAACAACATGAACTGATGAACTGTTTTCTGATATTAGAAATTTCAGTTAGCTGGAGCCAGTTGAACAGAGGTCCACGCGTGTATTTCGAATACCAGTTGAAAGCGATGTCTGTGATAAACAGGGCAGCATGTTGGCACAGTATTTAGCACTGCTGCCTCACAGCACCAGGGACCCGAGTTCAATTCTGACTTGGGTGACTGTCTGTGTGGAGTTTGTACATTCTCCTCGTGTCTGCGTGGGTTTGCAGTTTCCTCCCACATCCAAAGATGTGCCTGTCTGGTTGATTGGCCATGTTAAATTTCCCCTTAGTGTCGGGGGGATTAGCTAGACTAAATGCATGGGGTTATGGGATAGGGCCTGGGCAGGATTGTGGTTGGTGCAGACTCGATGGGCTGAATGGCCTCCTCCTGTACTGCTATGAACAAGCTATAAATCTCCATGTTGCATACTGGTATATTGGAAAATGTTGGCAGTTTTAACCTTGTTCCATTAGTAACATTTTTTTCAACAAATTGAACAAGCCTTCTTTTCCCCAATACTTTGTGTCACAGTAGGAAGCACAATTCTCAACACAAAGCCTGAAACATTTCAATGTGCTGTCAATCTCCAGTTTGTCCTTGTACTAGGGGAAAAGGCTGGGCAAAACAGGAGAAGGTGCAGAAGCTGATATGATCCTGCATCATACTTGAAAAGGTAGTGATTCCTGTGACGATGTTGCCTTGTGCAATCATTTGACATTATGTGGCATCTTTAACATGGAAAGACATTCCAACGTGCCTCGCAGAGCAAACATCGAATACTGGGCATTGGGCTAAAGAAGGTAATATTATGGGTCCAGTGACTTGCTCAAGGAGATGGGTTAAAGAGGGTTCAGAGAATGAATCTAATACGGTTTCTAACATAGAACATAGAACAATACAGCACAGAACAGGCCCTTCGGCCTTCGATGTTGTGCCGACCAAAATAAAAAGCAATGCCCCTCCAAACTAAACCATTCCCTTCTCTTCCATATACTTATCAATTAACCTCTTAAACGCCACCAAACTTGGCGCATCTACAACAGCTGCAGGCAGGGCATTCCACTCCCTAATCACTCTTTGAGTAAAGAACCTACCTCTGATATCCGTCCTATAACTCATACCCCTTAATTTAAAGCTGTGTCCCCTCGTGCTAGCTTTCTCCATCCTAGGAAAAAGGCTATCACTGTCCACCCTATCTAAACCTCTAATCATCTTATATGCTTCAATAAGATCCCCTCTTAGCCGCCTCCTTTCTAACGAAAACAACCTCAAATCCTTCAACCTCTCTTCATAGGACCTGCCCTCCATACCAGGCAACATCCTGGTAAACCTCCTCTGTACCCTCTCCAATGCCTCCACATCTTTCTTATAATGTGGGGACCAGAACTGCACACAATACTCCAAGTGCGGCCGCACTAGAGTTTTGTACAGTTGCAACATGATGCTGCGGCTCCTAAATTCAATCCCCCTACCAATAAAAGCTAAGACTCCATATGCCTTCTTAACAACTTTATCCACTTGACTGCCTACTTTCAGGGCAGTCAATATTACATGTTGGTAATATTTCCCAAAATATTGGGAAAATTCATTCAAACACTAGAAGAAGGTTTGTTCAGTTTGTCATGGAAAAAAAATGTTACTATGGCACAAGTTTAGTGCTGCCTATAGTTTGTGATATACCAGTAACATGATTGCAGTGTGGATATTTAAGCTTATTGATCAGGATCATATATGGACAGAGGCAATAGCTTGGTGGTATTATCGCTAAACTATTAATCCAGAATATCCTGGGGACTCAGGTTCGAATCCTGCCATGGCAACTGGTGGAATTTGAATTCAATTAAAAAAACAAATTTGCAATTAATAATCTACTGATGATCATGAAACCGTTGTCA